>CM062291.1:280524499-281770645 GCA_031216915.1 Pictodentalium vernedei
ATTTCGAATTACATATCCTAGGAGCCTTTCGGCAGAAACAGTTTAAGAAAACACGAAAGTGGCAACAGTGGCACAGCCACGTGGCACCCCAAAAATCTGAAACCTTTCGTGCGCATCTACAGACCCTACTGCAACATCTGAGCATGCTTTTAGCATTTCGAATTACATACTCTAGGAGCCTTTCGCTGGAAACGGTCTGAGAAAACACGAAAGTGGCAACGGTGGCGCAGCCACGTGGCAGCTGAAAAATCTTAAACCTTCGTGCGCATCTACAGACCCCACTGCAACATTTGAGCATGGTTTTAGTGTTTCGAATTACATACCCTAGGAGCCTTTCGCTGGAAACGGTCTAAGAAAACACAAAAGTGGCAACAGTGCCACAGCAACGTGGCATCCAAAAAATCCGAAACCTTCTTGCGCATCTACAGGCCCTACTGCAACATCTGAGCATGCTTTTAGCATTTCGAATTAAATACTCTAGGAGCCTTTTGCTGGAAACGGTCTAAGAAAACACAAAAGTGGCAACGGTGGCACAGCCACGTGGCACCCCAAAAATCCGAAACCTTCATGCACATCTACATTCCCTACTGCAACATTTGAGCATGGTTTTAGGATTTCGAATTACATACCCTAGGAGCCTTGCGGCAGAAACGGTTTAAGAAAACATGAAAGTGGCAACAGTGGCACAGCCACATTGCACCCCAAAAATCTGAAACCTTCGTGCGCATCTATAGACCCTACTGCAACATCTGAGCATGCTTTTAGCATTTCGAATTACATACTCTAGGAGCCTTTCGCTGGAAACGGTCTGAGAAAATACGAAAGTGGCAACGGTGGCGCAGCCACGTGGCAGCTGTAAAATCTGAAACCTTCGTGCGCATCTACAGACCCCACTGCAACATTTGAGCATGGTTTTAGCGTTTCGAATTACATACCCTAGGAGCCTTTCGCCGGAAACGGTCTAAGAAAACACAAAAGTGGCAACGGTGGCACAGCAACGTGGCACCTGAAAAATCTTAAACCTTTGTGCGCATCTACAGACCCTACTGAAACATTTGAGCATGGTTTTAGCGTTTCGAATTACATACCCCAGGAGCCTTTTGCCTGAAACGGTCTAAGAAAACACAAAAGTGGCAACGGTGGCACAGCCACATGGCACCTGAAAAATCCGAAACCTTCGTGTGTATCTACAGACCCTACTGCAACATTTGAGCATGGTTTTAGGATTTCGAGTTATATACCCTAGGAGCCTTTCGGCAGAAACGGTTTAAGAAAACACAAAAGTGGCAACAGTGGCACAGCCACGTGGCACCCCAAAAATCTGAAACCTTCATGCGCATCTACAGACCTTACTGCAACATCTGAGCATGCTTTTAGCATTTCGAATTACATACTCTAGGAGCCTTTCGCTGGAAACGGTCTGAGAAAACACGAAAGTGGCAAAGGTGGCGTAGCCACGTGGCAGCTGAAAAATCTGAAACCTTCGTGCGCATCTACAGACCCCACTGCAACATTTGAGCATGGTTTTAGTGTTTCGAATTACATACCCTAGGAGCCTTTCGCCGGAAATGGTCTAAGAAAACACAAAAGTGGCAACGGTGGCACAGCAACGTGGCACCTGAAAAATCTGAATCCTTCGTGCGCCTCTACAGACCCTACTGAAACATTTGAGCATGGTTATAGCATTTCGAATTACATACCCCAGGAGCCTTTTGCCTGAAACGGTCTAAGAAAACACAAAAGTGGCAACGGTGGCACAGCCACGTGGCATCTGAAAAATCCGAAACCTTTGTGCGCATCTACAGACCCTACTGCAACATTTGAGCATGGTTTTAGGATTTCGAAGTACATACCCTAGGAGCCTTTCAGCAGAAACGGTTTAAAAAAACACGAAAGTGGCAACAGTGGCACAGCCACATGGCACCCCAAAAATCTGAAACCTCTGTGCGCATCTACAGACCTTACTGCAACATCCAGGACTTGCCTTGAGTCGGGGCTGATCAGCCCAGGCCCCGGGATCAGCCCCGAGGAGCACTTGCTGGGAGCTTTTTTTCAAGCCCTGACATTTTCCACAAAAAAGCACTAACAATAATGGACAAAATGGAAAATCAGCCCTGAAAAGGCCCCGACCTCAATATGTGGGGGACTTTTTTAGGCCCCGACCATTTTACTCAAGGCGAGCCCTGAACATCTGAGCATGCTTTTAGCATTTCGAATTACATACTCTAGGAGCAAAACTTTACAAGTGGTATTTTTGGATTGCACAGACCCTATTGAACAACTGTAGAAAGTTACAGCGCTTCGAATTACAAAACCGGACGTACGGACGGAGATCACGACAATATCCTCGCATTTTTTAAAATGCGGGGATAATAATCCCCATCACCACAGACTGAGTCGGTCTAAAAGCTCTAAATTTGACTTTTCTTATTTTTTATACAACATAGAGTACCTATATGCTAACAATTAATATTCATTTTTGCATTTATTTATTAATTTAATTTGTTCTTTGTAAGTAGTCGTACCCCTCAGAATTAGGTATTGGTGTGTTACTTTATCTGGTGGTATTATGTTTGGGATGGAAATATAAGGGGGCATAACATGTGCTAGATATATGTTATTAAATACTGACAACGTCAGTGCTATATGTGTGCTATATATGTGTGTTACTAGCTTGCTGTTTAACCCTTTACCCAACACAGCTTTTGAGAAAAAATATTAAATTTCCAAATTCCAATAAAACCATACAAACATGGATATTCATTCAAAACTTATTCATTTTTGACTATATTGTTATCATGACTGTTTTATTATACATTTATTTTGTTAATCGGTGCGTATTGTATGTGTTAAGATATGCATTTTGTATGTATGTTCTGTGCTACATGTATGCTGTTATATGTTACTATACCAATAAACACTGATAGATTTGTTTCGGTATTCTCTTTTTTACCCCAATTTGCCATGGGTGCTGTACGTTTCGTACACAAAACGCCTGGACGTTTTGTACATAGATTTTAATTTTGCATTTTCTCTTTATATCTCACTTTTTTTCCTTCTAATTTCAGATTTTGGGTTTAAAAGAAAGAAAGAAGACTATTTTCTTGCGTGAAATAATTTTATTTTCCAATAAATACGTGGTGATTTTAGTTGAAATCTCATACATACTAAATTAAAATAAATTCATTAAACAAAAATAACATGTTTTTTTTTTATGTGTTTGTTGGATTTTGCATGTGATTTTATTGTATTACATCAATATAAAATATATTGCTATCTTTGAATTTTATTCCATTTTTATGACAATTTATCTCCAGCGATACTGTACATTTTCGGCGAATCACCTCATTGCATTATGCTAAACTGATTTTATTTTATCAATATGTGCCCTTTACTGATAACAACAGTATTTGGTGTCATTTAACACCACCAGTATGTTGTAGATTCTGAGCTCCTCCTCATCGTGTACGAATACGCCCAAACCGGCCTCCAGCCAAACCGGCCTCTGACATTTTGGCCCAAACCGGCCTCCACTTAACCCAAACCGGCCTCCACATTTTTACCCAAACTGGCCTCCAATATTTTCATCGTCGGCGACGGTCAGACTCTTTGTAATTTACCGCTGACTAGATTAGCCATCGCATGTACTAATAAAATAACCTAAAAACATCCCGGCAATATTCAAACAAGTCACTCATCGGTAAAATCAAACAGTAAATCAAACAATAAATCAAAGAAATCAAGGAAAATTAACCTATTCAACATGCAATTAAACACCAACAGTATCTATAAAAACAGGAATAATTTTACATAAATATTCACAGGAGATATTCATAAATGTAAAAATATTAATTTAATGTAACAAAAATAATAAATAATTTTATGATACAAGGTCTAAAACAGATAATTAAACATGTGTACGAAACGCTCACTTCGTGTACGAAACGTCCAAGTTTTATGTACGAATCGTCCCGTGTACAAAACGTCAGTAAACCATTTGCCATCGCCCTGTGTCCCATCACTGAGTTATATCTCGCCCACACGCTTTTATTTCAATTCCAGTTGAAATAAAGAAACCCACACCAAATCAGATATTAGAAATATTCTCTGTTTTGGTGCGGCTTTCTCTGTCTATAATATATCCCAGTCCTAATCCCGGCTCAATCAATTAATGAAACCCACACCGAATCAGATATTAGGGATATTCTCTGCGCTGGTGTGGTGCAAGCAATTATCACCTTGATCACTGCATGTCATACTATTACCTTCTGGTTGCGAGTTGGCCCGGTGGTGACTTGGCCCAGGTGCTTGGTGGCGAGTTGCCCCGTTCTCGGCCCCAGTTGGCCTCAAGTTGTTCTCGTGAAATATTATTGTATTATCAGTTGTGGTATGAACGGGAATGGGTCAACTCGCCCTTGGGTCAACTCGCCCTCAGGTCATGTTGCCCTCGGGTCAAATCACCCCGGGTCAAGTCGCCCTCAATTCAAAAAACGTAACTCTAGTTATATCAGCATTTTTTTTTTATTTTAATACTATAATCTATTATTTACAACAATATTATGAAGTCCAGTCAGACCAGCATTTTTTATTTCAATAATATATATTTTATTATTTTACAATATAAATTACAATATAAAGTTGGTTACAGCACTCGTACAAAACGAACTCAGGAAAAGACAAATGAAAGGCAAGATGCATTTCGTTTGTTTTTTCCGAAGTTCAAGAAAATGAGGAATGGGGAAACGTAGGTTCAGATTTTAATACATTTTTTATTTTTTTATGTTGATCAGGTTTTGAATAATGAATGAATGAAAGGTTTTAGCGCACCGAAGGCGTGCAGGAACGATGTGGGATTTACAAATCCCTTGCGACCCTGTTAACCTTATTTTATTTCACTTGGATCACACATGAATAATGAATAATGAAAAATAATATATATATGCATACATATTTATGCATAGTTACGCTTGTGAATAAATTTTCGAACATTTGCGCAAGAAACATGAAACAATCAGCCACACAATCAATCTCCAATAAACACCAACTGGTATGTGATTACTGTAAAAACAAACATCTTGACTTTTAACAAAAAAATAATTCATCAGAGATGTTTTTGAAGAACCGCTATTCAGTTTGAGTAATTCGTGTCAACTCGGTCCCTGTAGATTTGTTTTTTATTCAATCATTGTATCGTCTAGTCTTTGTAAGACTGTGACCCAGGGCACTCCTGGCCCTCACAGTCTTTGAGAAACCCGTTCAAATTTCGTCTAAAACTGAAAGAAACTGGCCGCATTTGGGTCGACTCAGTTCACGCTTCATATCGAAGACAAAAATCACATAATCAACATACTACTAGTCGTACTCAGCCCAAATATCATTTATTTACGTGTCTGCATCATTATTTAACGCAAACACAACATCAAATTCAAGAAATGTTGAAAAATATTCGACTTCACCACGTTAAAAAACATCCATTTCAGAGATAAATAATTGTACTACGCATGTGCATAGACACTGTGTATATCTATGCGCATGCGTAGTACAATTATTTATCTCTGAAATGGATGTTTTTTAACGTGGTGAAGTCGAATATTTTTCAACATTTCTTGAATTTGATGTTGTGTTTGCGTTAAATAATGATGCAGACACGTAAATAAATGATATTTGGGCTGAGTACGACAAGTAGAATGTTGATTATGTGATTTTTGTCTTCGATATGAAGCGTGAACTGAGTCGACCCAAATGCGGCCAGTTTCTTTCAGTTTTAGTCATACGAAATTTGAACGGGTTTCTCAAAGACTGTGAGGGCCAGGAGGGCCCCGGGTCACAGTCTTACAAAGACTATGTATCGTCTGCCTTCAAGATGTTAGTATGTTATGTTTATGTGCTCCCTGTTATTCAATGGGTTTTCTATGAAAGGATTTACGTTTTTGATTCTTGGATTTTCTAAAAGGATGATTAAAAATTTTGAAGGTTAGTACTTCAGTTATTATTTTTCAGTTTTTCTCGGCAATTTAACCAAAAAAAATTACCCCTCCCCCAATTTTGTAAAAGAAATTACCCACCCCCCCAAAAAAAAATTCTCCGGGTCAACTTGCCCCTCAAATGCGGGTCAACTCGCCCCCCCCCCCCCCCCCCAATCGGGGGTGAGTTGACCCAAGGGCGAGTTGACCTGGAACCGTATGAACACTGTAACGAACTTCCAGGAATCAGCGGTGGCTGTTGTCAACTCTATGAGTTGATTACATATGCGTGTTCTATAATTTTTTGTATGTTTAATTTGAATTTAAGGAATATCAGATGTGGGAATTTCAAAATAAACAAAATTCACTTTCTCATATAGCACCTTAAACCACTTTTGCGGCGAATCGCCCTAAATTGGACTAATAATTAATATTCGGCATGGAATTCATTTTACACTGTACCAAAACAAAACCGATCTGTCGAGTCCGATCACTCTCTCGTTCGTAAAACTAAAAGATGTGAAGCTTGTTTTTCATGTAAATTGATGAGTATCGTCTTCTTCAGCTTTAAATTACTGTGCCTCACTCACTGCATGTTGATTTTAATTATCGGACGCAGAAGACTGCAGAGTTCTCAGTCCAGCCCTGGTCACTTTGGACGTTATTAAAAAAAATGCAGCTTCAGAACTCGTTTCTTTTTCTCCACCTATGAAGGAGCATTGAAACTTCTGCTGTCCCCAGTCCTCAATTTAACAGACGGGGGAACACAATACTGTGACGAGTGTTGGGAGAGAAGGTTGACCGTCAGTTCCTCATGACAGTTGCACATGATACTTATTGTGCAGTAAACATTCAATGTCACGTGCCAGTCACGTGAGGAGATATTGAGACACCAAGGATTCTCCCAACAATGGTGACCACACATATGAGTCGGCCTACTTAAGTGCAAGCGGACGGTGAATCAGCGATATCTCCATCCGATTCCCATTAGGCAAGCATTTAGTTTATTGTAGCGGGTGACGATTTCCACTGGATAAACGAAACATGGATATTGAACTTTAAACTTTTATTTCCAGCTTGTGACGAACAATAGAGTTACATTTTGCTGTACTCATAACTGTGACAATACATATACAAATTAAATGATTGTATTTATGATGATGGTAAAACTTTGATGATAATAAATGGATGGTTGTATGAATGAGTGATAATTAGAGATAGTTGGAATGTAGCTGAGCTTCAGATAATAAGTCCACATTACAAGATAAATTAGATTGTTGGGGAGATAATTTTGCTGCATTCGGTCAGATTAGTACATGTGTTACTGGTTTATATTTTTTCTCTTTTGGGAAACCCAACACTATAGTGGGGGAAAATTCGAGTGAATTGGGTAATAAGGTAATTTATAAATAAACAGTTGTATGGTATATGATAAAAAAAAAGTTGTTAAGGGCGGCAAAGGCCTTCAATTAAAAGCAATTAATAATAGTTGCTAAGTTACCTTCAGCAACATACAATAAGATTCACTATTTTTTACAGCGAATAATGTATTTTGCAGTGTAATTCAATATATTTTCTGAAAAATGGGAAAGAGATGGGTGAATAGTTTGGGCCAGTGTGTCTCAAAGATAATTGTGTATGCGTGTGTGTGGGGTGGGGGGGGGGAGGGGGTGTAGAAGGAGGAGTATATTGCCGAGATTTCAGAAAACAATCCCAAGATCCACTCACAAGTGAAACAAAGCTAGATTCTAACTGAAGTGGCTGAGGGGCAAGAGTATTTTTCTACTGAAAAATATTTTTCCCACGTTCATTTCCCCTGGTGGTTGGTTAAGAGTGCGTGTGTATTCCCCGTAGGCGAAGGTCCAAAGCCTTTTCCGAGAAAAACGTTAACTTTCCACGCCAATTGGAGAACCCGAGTACTTTTTAAGGCCCGAGTAGGCTACCCAGAAATTGAAGGCATAGCTATAAGAAAGTGATCCGGGAAATATCATCGCGAGACTAAATAAACTAGTGTAAGGATTTGGGGCATGAGTGGTGTACATGGTTGACATTTTTCAAGCAATGTCAGGGACGCGTATCCACTACAGCCCACCCCGAGGCCACGTCGCTGAACGAACCCCACACGAACGTTCAAACAAGGGTTCATGAATTATATTATCGAAGAAAAAAAGAAAAGTATTGGGGCACTTTGCATTTTTCAGATAGAGACTACCAGTAATATAGACGTTTTGTTGGTTCAATGTTTAACTTGAAGTTGCCAGAAATTGAATTAATTCATTTTGAATTAGAGACTGGCAATAACACACTAAGGGCACCAAGGGTTATAGTTCTAAGACTTTCTTTAAGCTTTTCGAGTGAATTCTGTTCCCGACCACATACCAAACAATTTCCGGCTAGCGGCTGGACCATTTGCAAATGGTTTCTGGCGGCGGTGAATTATGAAAATTTTCTATTAACATGAAGCAAACCATTTTAATTGAGCCTTATAACATATTTGTTGTAAACCTCTTGGAAACAATTAATGCTGCAGATTCTAAACATGCACAATTTATGAAACGTCTCTGAAAAAAAATCATAAAATTGCGTGCGCTTTACCCCCTGAACACTGGCGTCTATTGTCTATCACAATTTCACCCGGAAATTGTTTCCCATAATGTAACTAGGAATTTAACCAATTCAGACTTGATTGACAGAGCTCGAGTTTTATCAAACAAAACAGAATATGTTAAATTCGTAGTTGCACTTAGGAAAAATTTGCTGCTTAAATGTTTCGTATTTAGACACTAATGTGCAGAGGATTAATTTATCACCATACCTTGGACATTGCCTGGATTCTGGTGGCCTCCTTTCCCATCTGAAATCTGTGATACTACATTAAAAGAAAGGAGATACATTATTTTTTAGAGCTGTTGCTATTGGAGAGTGTTTGGTAACTTGTGAAAACACTGTAGTCGGGACCCACTCGCCACACAAGAGGATACATTCACAAAGAGCAAAAAGTTATTTTTCCACAGTAGTAGGCCATACTTGTATATGGATAGATATCGAGGTGCACCCCAAATACGAATAACTATCAGAAACAGTAAATGGGTTGGCGTGGTGAGTTGTTGGTGGGTTTGGTAATTGATTTTGGACTATTTGGCTAACTGACACACTCGGGGAATGGGGATTTACCATTTCATTTACAATATCCGTAGTTATATTGTGACGGAGTAGAAATGCACGGTTGGCTATGACGTTCGTGTAGGTTGTCCAGTTTAACGGAATACTTGCACATCAGTTTGGTATCTTCATCTTGTTTTAAAAACAAATCAAAACGTGTCATACCAAACTAGTTCAACGATGTTCCACTTCCCTACACCAATAGAATTAGCAGCGAGTTGCTAGGCTATCACGTGTTTCCATTCTATAATCCCTTGGTGCTCATGCGTACACGTGAAGTTGAGAACGCCACGCGTTTTCAGTCTGACAGAAATAACTGAATTCTGCAGTTATCTTGAATGCTCATAGGGTGCAAACGTACCACGAGGTGGTTATTTGTAGTACAAGTGAGAAAAAAGTATGAAGATCGTGTTGGCTGGGAAGGAGATTCTCTGAAGTGTGTGCTCTAGTAGTGGTTTAAATCTAGGGATACCATGTCTGTCGTCCTTTGCAGACGCCTTTATATTACGACATAATCTGAACCTCAAAGTTAACAGTTTGTTAATACTACTAGGACGCTATCTATAAGACAGGAAATAGCAACAGTACGCAAAAATATGTTCATTTGGATCTGGGTGTGTCCCGATGGCTCCGAAATACCATCAGGATGGAAATCCATTCTAAAGTTTCTTTAAGAAGTGTTAATCCTGTTGACATGTTAGATCTACTCCTTTCGTCCAGCTTTTTCTGCGATAGCCTTGGACGAAATCCGAAAATTTCCAACAGAAAAGTAGCAATGCACAACATCGGCATGCGGAGACGCGTTTCATCGCAAATACATGATTATGCGGTTCGCCTTATATGAAAATGTAATGGCAGACTACAAAGCGAGACTATGCCCACCCAAACCCCACGGGTGCATACCATGAGCATCCGTAGCCAATACCAGATATATATTTCGAATATAAATACCACCCGATCATTTGGACAGTTGAAAAAATCTGTAAATTAATTAAAGTGTTCATCTGTTTCTCGTTGCATATCTTAAGTTTTATACCGCGATTGTCGTGTGTATTCTACGTCACTCGATACAATACAGTTTTCAGTTAAATCATTTATAATATGTTTATTGTGTGCATTCAATGTTACTGAATACAAAACATACATTGATGAATGTGCTAAATAAACCATGAGTGAAATCCAGGATAAACCACGAGTGAAAATCGGCCTACATGTGAGGCCATGTAAGAACGTACCTGTTCCCGACCACATACCAATCAACTTCCGGCTAGCTGTTGGACCAACTGCAACTTGCTTCTGGCGCCGATGCATTATGAAGATTTTTCTATTAAGCACGCACGTTATGACGTGAATGAAATGCTTCGACACAAAACAGTGTCACGCAAGAATGTAAACAGACCACCGAAGGTGATATTTTTCTCTAAAAATCTTAGCATCATTCACTTAATTCAAATTTAATCGTACTAGAAATACAGGATACATCTCCGGTAGTGTACGGGGAACAAGAATCGACGACCCTTGTTACAGTTTTTCTTATATGAAAAACTCCAGCTCGGGTCGTTGATTCCTATTCCCCGCAGTGTTCGTAATACATCCAGGTGGGTTTTGATTAATCACGGTCAGGTTCAAGCATCAAACCATGTAATCGTGCTTCCTCCTGGTACATTCATAACCTTGACGGCCGAATTTAATATCCCCAGCTTATATGGCGACAATTTGAAGAATGGATGTCCAAAACATAGTGACCTTGATTCTGACTGGAAAGTTCCACCACCTGCTTCAGTTTTATGTATAGTTAGCAACCACACGTGGCTAGGCCTATAACAATTATCCACGAGACTCCAAAAGTTCTGTGAAAAGTATGTTTGGTGATTGTGGTGGTGGGTGCGAATTTACATCCCTGCCATTCTAATTCTGGTTACTCCTATCTTAACCTGTTATATTTCAGTTTCATGTTCAATTACAATGGCCGCGTTTCGGGTAGCATGGTAGGGGAGAGGGTTTTCCAATTCACGAACTGTTTTTGCAAGTGTCGTCCGCTATTCGCGGGGTCAAAAGATTAAAACAGATAATAAAAAATTATAAACCTGCCCCCTGATGGAGAAACTGTCCCCTACTTGCCATCCCCAAAACAAAATCAGGCGCCGCCACTGCCCATTACTCAGTTCACACAGACTCGTCATCCCTGCAACTGGCAGAAATTGTAAAGTCCCAATATCTACGCCATAATTACATCATTTTATATTACATTTTCACAACTGTAGTTATACTGTTGCAACAATATGAACTGGGTTTCGCTTCCGAACGCTCGGGTACCTTTCAAACTACAAGAAAATCAACTCATTTTGGACTTCGAGAGAGCTGTGAGATTAGCTGAGGTCCCGTATAGTGCTAAGTGACTAGCGTATATCATGCTTAATGCATAGCCTTTTTCCGGTTTCATCGATAAGAAGACTAAACGGAAAGGATTTCTTATTTTTATTGTGCCTTTAAAATTACCCTCTAAATAAAGTCCCACATTTTGCTATTGGCTGTGTGTGCTAATTTCGCTTGTTGTAGACGAACACCCCGCCTCACTTCTAATTACATTATAGATGGCACATTTAAATGCGTGTGTCATACGGATATTCCTAAAAGGTAAATATTTGCAAAAGTCTGTGTTTTGTTTTGATTAAACCACTGTGTATTTATCTTGATCGGTTCTCATCACATCCAGTCCGTGTGGAGCCGCATGGAGAAGTAGGCACAAGATGAGAGTCTTCCAACGAGCTATGTATGAGATTGGCCTGTAGGAATTTCATTTAAAAATTGAAGTTTTGAAATGCTCGCGGGGTTGCATCACCAATGTGCGCATCATTTGACATACTGTAGGCATTTTCCTTTAGTATAAAATATAGAAGCTGGCTTTTAACAATTTTTCCCCATCAGTTTGAACGTGAAAAAAATTACTTTTAGTTATCAGATTTAAAAAAAAAAACAGCTACAGCTGAATACGAGGGAAATATTACTGAAATAGTTAAACCAAACTATTCAGTGAACATTCGTCTAGTGGCTGTTACCAACTAAACAATTTTAAAACCCCAGCAAAGTATTTTAAAATTGGCACAGAAAATAGTAAGTTATCTACATGTTGTTTTACAAAAGGTACAGAAGGACATCCTTAAAATCCCAAGACACTTAACCAATACACATGTACAGAGTCATTGTAACTGGCCAGTGTGGCCAAACAATAACAAGTGTTGCGAAATTGAGTATTGAGATTATGCCCGACATGTGTTGCCGTTGTCTTGTCGGGCGAGAAGAACCGATGTTGGCCGAATCCATCTGATTGGATGATTAACAAGATCTCGCCAGATCTCAGCCGTTGAAGACTGCAGAACTTTAGAAGTGAAGCAACAGAGCAGACGTTTCTCGAGAAACAGAAGCTAAAGTACAAGTGATATTGAGCTATCAACAAAACCTCGTTATTAATAGAAGAGAAGTGAGTTGACATATTTATATTGAGAGATTACTGCTATTATCATTTTTCAATATTTGGCGACGATATGACTCGAACTGGCTGCGGGGTGAGTACCACTCGCGGCCCCGTTTCTTGTTTAAAAAAATGATAGCGTGTCCATTTTGAATTTTAGAAAAAATCACTGAAGGTCAAAGTTGAAGTACGGTTGTTGCCTTATTTCAATTGCTTTTGAATATGTGTTGAATTCTTTTTTTCTTTTTTGACCCTTAGGAACTTTATTTTCATTGAGTTGGTGCTCTTTGATGTTTTTCCTGAGTTGTTTGAAACATCGGTTGGCGCCTTTGTTTTGAACAAGCGGTTGATTCCTGAAAGGGTGTTAAAAAGAGTTCAATATTTCGAATTTTGTTTCATATTGAGTTGTTGCTCAATATATGTTTTAAGAATATATTTTTCGGCTGACCAGCAGGTAACGCCAAAAATATTATTTTCGTGTATAAAGTTTTTTGTTTTCTAAATTTTTTCTTTTGAAAAAAAAAACAAAAAAACAAACAAAAACATTTTTTCATTCTTTCCATTTGGAATTTTTTGTAAAAATTTCTAAAACATATTCAAAAGCTATGGCCAATAAAATACAAATTAATACTGCTTCTTATGAAGAACTACTGAATATTCCCCATGTACGCCCAGCTATTGCGGCTGAAATAATTGAAAGGAGGGAGCATATAGGAGTCTTGACCAGGGAGGACCTAGTTTCAATTCCATATTTTAGAGGTTCTCGAGATCGGTGGAATGCTATAGATTTTAGCAGACCAAGCAACCCTGTTAGGGAGAGAACCATAATAGATGAACAGGTCTTGGTACAGGGTTCAACTCCACCCCATTCAATGAGTAATTCCCTTTGCATAGATCCATTAGACATGGGAAATCCTATGCTAAGTGATAAAGGGGAAAGTAATTATTCGATTTTGTCGCCACAACAATCGATAAGTAGTTCTAGGACCACCATGAGTCAATCGGGCTCAGAGTATGTTCCAGTAGGGGCAGAGCCTGTTGGTCTATTGAGACAAACAGTATTCTCAGAATTTGTCAACTAGTCGAATGGTTGAAGGCGATCTGGTTCCATCGACTCAGCTGATAAGTCAAAGTGGGCTTATATTTAAAGAAAGTGAGGTGGAGGGTGGCTATGTGAGTCCACCTCATTTGACATTTTCAGGAAACCCGGATAGCTGTATTCTGCATAGTATTGATCAGATCTTAGGGGTTAAAGTAGAGGTGGAGGAAGGCTACCTAAGTCCACCCGAGAATATGTACGCCCAGCTTTCTGATAATATCATTAATATGAGGGCAGAATATGAAAGGATCAGGGGAGAAAATGAGAAACTTCTGCAACGGGTTAAAATTGCGGAATTGCAATTACAGATTCAGATATTAGAACTGAAAAATAACCCGGATGTTAGGCCAAAGGTGTCAGTATGTTCTGAGGCACCGGCTTCTGCTGATAGCCAAATATTTTACACTGAGGGGCCTCTGACCGGAAGTACTCCATCGGAGGTGCCCTTGGATATGACTATGGGCACTGCAAGCACTGCAGGGCTTGCTCAAAAGGTGGATCAGCCGGAGTCAATGGTTTGGGATGTTCGATACCAGAGAATGTCCTCTAATAAATATACGTCAACTCCAAAAAGAAATTTTGGGGTCATTAGGTATCAGGATGACGCATCCCAGGTAACACACCTTTCGCCTACACAAGAACAAGTTTTGGTGAATAGAAATAAATTAGGGGCAAGAAATAGTATGTTAGCTGAATTACCCCAGGTAAATAAATATGAATCTGTGACAAAACAAAATATTAACGCGCCTCTATCCTCCGGCACGGCACGTGTTGGAGGTGGAGAATTTAATATTTTGTTAATAAACCCATCTCACAGGGTATAAACCGTATAAACCTTTAGCCGGAAGTGGAGATAAGCGAGGCGAGAGATTTCTATTTTTATCTCAAAGTTTCAGTCGCAGCGTATCAAAGATTACCGAAAATAAGATTTTTTTAATAAAAGGAATGACCGAAGAATGCAAAATCAGTAAGTATGTTATATAAAACAATATTTAACAATGAAACGACACAGCTTAATGGAAAAATCGACTCTTGTAGTAAGAAAAAACACCTGCTGATCATCTCAGAAAATGAATTTCCCGGGCAAATTTCTCCTTCAAATATCGTTTTTCACATGTTCGCACAAATGTAACATATTAAAATCATAGATCGACAGATTCGGCGCTCAATTCCACACCAGAAACTATCGACCATAACAACGAAGGAGGTTCGGTGCTACTGAAACTGTTCAAAATATAATGTCACCTTATCCTTTTTTTTTATACGCCCAGTTGGTCAAATCGTAGATCGGGAGTTGATGATAATTATACGTCCAGTTGAGATTATTCGATTTCCCATATGATCGTTCCAATGCCCATATTTGTGCATGTTCGAAGGTCTAATCAGTTAACAATCCATATGAACAGACTCGAATGCACAACGTTGACGTCACACCTTTCAACTGAAACACTACTGACTGAACCACCGAACCTGCAACCACGGGGGAGGGGGCGAGAGGACCGCTCCTCCCCCCCCCCGAAGAACTTTCGCCCCCCACCCGAAAGATTTCAGACCATGTTTTTCAATCGGCATTCATTTTTTAATTTACCTATGCATTAGGGTAAATTAGTTCAGTTGTAACTGTAACACTTCATTTTGCCTTGGCTCTAATTCCTTCACACCTGTTATTAACATATCCATAATCACTTGTCTATGAAGGAAATCCCATTGTTATTTGTGAGCTGTTTATTCATCACACATACATTCACACAGCTTTGTCGGAGAATTATTTTTCCAATTGGGGGTATTTCGGGTTTGTTTCATTCTTTTTAATGACCTTTTTGAAAAAAAGTTGTTTACCGTTTTTGACCGTGATCGTTTTTACTTCATAACGATCATTTAGTGTCTATGTTTTGCGGTTTTGCCTGGCTTTTTTTAATTATTTTTTTCTATTTATTTTATTTTATGTTGTTGAAGTGTGTGTTTGTGGGGGGGGGGGGGGGGGGGCGACAGTCGAATGGGAAGGAAATGTTTTCACTTCAGATAACGGCGTGTTATAACAATACGCCAATCCTCTGTCAACTGAAACCAGTTTGCCTAACAGCATGCTGAGCTAGCAGTTGATTCGACAATAATCCCTAACCCGACCCCCATCTCACCCTCTCGCGCTCTCTCATTTTCACGCTCATTTTGGCAACAGTCTTTTGTGTCCAATAACTGTCGAACAAATATCAAATGGGCTATTTTTTGGTATTCTCTTCAAAGCAACTGCATCAATAAGTATCTGGCTTTTAACGACTCCATTTTTAGAGAAATTAGCGAAACACTGTGGAATCCTACATGAAGTATACCATACCTATACTTTTGTAAATATTCAATGTTGTTCTTTGAGAACTTATTTTATCTGAAATAAATACTGTATAAACTAAACTATTTTTAGATAAGGCGCGACGTCACATGGGATTCCCTCGATATCTCGCCAATGTCGTGTTGAAACCAAAGAGATCCAAATCAAATGGTTTTCCGCGCCGAAGGCGCGCAGGGACGATATGGGGAGCAAGCCCCTTTCGACCCTCATTAGCTGTAGAATTTCAAAGTGTCAGACCGTGGTAAAGGAGGAGAAGTTGTGGGGTGTTAGTGGCGCTTGTGTCTTTTCTGCTTCTTTTTCAGAGGTGGAGGTTTGGAAGGAGAGACAGTGGTAGTTGGTGTTATTGGTGGGCTGCCTGATGGTGGTTGCTGAGTTTTGTAGGGTCTGGTCCTAGCCGAGTCTGGAGTGGTTGTGGGTGATTGCTGAGACTTTTGTTGTTGTAGGTTTCTGGCGTCTATTAGTTTTTTGGCTTCTTCGATTTGTTGTTGTCTGTGAAGGTCCCCTTGTATTTGGTGTTCCCGTAAGATGTTCCCTATCCTGTCGTCAGCGTCCTGGCATTCTGGTTTAGAAGGAAGAGGCAAGTGGGGATCAGGAAGAGGGCAGCTTCCTTTTCCATCTGAGTCTCCACAGACTCTTCCACATCCGATAGTACCGAGTGGGAAGCCGGCATTTGGATGGGGCTGTCTGTGGGAGTGGGAGGGGAAGTGGTGGCCGCCTCTGGCTCTTTCTTCTCCTCACCTTTCTCTTTCTTCATCTCCAAGAATGCCTCCAAGCGCCGGGAATCCCTCCGCTTGGTGGACGGGCTCTTCTTTCTTCTCTTTCTCTTTTCAGGGCCTCCTTCCCTCTTCGGGTGAGGACCAGTGCGAGAGGAGGTCCTCTCAACAAAGGTACTACCTCTCCCCGAGGAGGGCGGTGATATTTTCTCTTCTTCAACTAGGAATTCCATAGACAGGTGGTCTCTAGTTCCTATCTCCTGGACAGTCCAGGTGATAGGACGAGAGACCCCTAAGGCTGTAATAGTCTTCAACAATCTATCCGGTATTTTGATTGGATGTTCGCTCTCTGAAATTAGAGGTGCCAAAGAGATCCAGGGTCGAAAACAAGCTTTATACTCACCAAGCGAACCCTACCGTGTGACAAAGGCAAAAAGATGAAATAAATAGAATAATTCGCGCCTTCCATAAGTATTTTATAAATTTTCATCTTATTTTCACTTAATTTACATACGACTTCACGGAAACAGTTTTGAAACAAGACTTCGGTTAGGTTCCGCTCCACAGTTTCGCACTATTGCACAGGGTGTGAAATTCTAAACATTGGGCATATGTTGAAACTAAGGCCATGTAAGATAGAGATATATTTTTAGTATCAGATATATGATTACATTAGGTTTTTTGTTGGACAAGAGAATTTGAAGTTTTGGGCCCAAAGTTGGAGTCTGATACATAGGGGTAAATTACCAGATGAATTATTGGAAACAGTGGCTTCGAAAAATTGGCTATTTTTTAAAATGTAATTTTTACACGGGTTTGTTACCAGACAGGTAACTAAAAAATGAGACGGAAACATATAATTTTTTTTTTTGCATTTTAGAAACAGGGGATGCTCTGTTCCAGGGGTGGGCAGGTGTGGTTGGTGGGAAAATTCTGCTTTTGAGGCTTCTAGGTGGCTGAAAATGACTGGTTTCGGCATTTTTTCTTGCAATTTTTCAGGTTGAAGTCTGGCCTTTGACAATAAATTATTCTACCCACATTCAGATTGTTTATTTCTACTTAGTCAGATAGTGTTATATGTTTTTTGTGCATTTGGGAAATGTAATACATGTTATGAGTTAGATAACTAAGCTACAAAATATTTGCATTTGAAGAGAGTGTATGGAATGTCATATTTGGAAATGCCTGGAAAACTGTGGAGCGGAACCTTACCAGTTTTCTTTTTGAAACTTGAATGCCAAACAACATTCTACATGATGAAGGATAAGCACAGTTAGGTCAACAGTAGCTGAAATTAAATTACGCTGTTGTCAATAGCAGTTCAGAGCAGGGTCAAGTTGTCAAAAGTACAAAGCGATCATTTCTTTCAAATTAATCGATCACATTTATTGTCCGACGATAGCCTTCAATACTATTCACATTCTCATTTCCATTTCACTCCTGCTGAAGAACAAAACACCTCTCGGATCCAAATGCTCCCAGGGACGTTTCTGGGTTGTTCAGACTTGATGTGTGTCACAGTGAGATCCTCAAATTTCCAAACTTCCATTTCAAATTGATACCATAAAAAAGTTTCCGACATTTGATGATCGGTTTTGAGAAGGAATTTTCTTTATAGATTTATGTACAAATTACATTATATTCTCTTCATATTTGGCCTTTTCTCCATAATTATGAGTAGACTTTGTAATTGGCCTAACAAAAGACTTCTTGTGGTACATGATACTGCTATATTGTGCGGGGCCGTCGAGAGGGGGGGGGGGGTAGTAACCCCGGGGCCCGGCGTTATTGGGGGCCCGCCGATTCCCGTAATTTCCTGAAGGCGGGATACTCGTGCGTGCGGCCCCTGCACTGCACGTCACATTTAGACGAGCAGTGAAGGACTCTCACGTAAGAGAATCCTGCCTTAAGGCAATTAGAGAATATCGGCGGGCCCCGGTGTTCCAAATTGACACTATTTGTGTGCATTAACGAAAGCGCAATCTCGATGTATTGCTAGCTTACGCATTTACAAACTTGGAACATTATCAACATTTTAGTTCTGCGCGAAAAAGAACTAGTGGGTCATATAAAGAATAAATGTATTTCAACCAAGAATCACTAGTTCTATATTTGCTTAAAACTAAATGTTTCCAACTTTTGAAATTTGAACCATAAAATTTCCAACTTTCAAAATTCAGGGTCCTCATTATACCCCCCCCCCCCCCCTTCCCGTCGGAACGTCCCTAAGTGCTCTTCGTCTTTGCTGGCGAAGAGTAGTCTCTTGCGCATCCCATTTGCTTTCATCTAGGTGAAAGGTAGTGGAATGCACAGGAGACTAGGCGAAGAGGTCATCCCGCACTTTAATAGCACAGCCAAACGGAACACACACCTGGCACGCGTCACTAGCCAAATCGGCTTCAGAGTGACAAGAACCGATCTTGCCGGTTTCTGAGAATTTCACCCAAACAGGCCGCCAACAAAAAAATCCAAACTGCTCTACAGTTTCCTTCTAAACCCTTTTGGAAAAAATAATTTTGTACGCCATGTGTCCTGGTCATATCTTGATACACCCAAACCGGCCTCTCGACTCAGCAATTTCATTCAAACCCAGACCGGCCATTACATTATTCTATAAAATACACCTGCAACTAATATATTTTACTGATATATTTTTCCAGTTTGTCATGCCTGTAAACTGAAATTATTTACTCTCATTCAAGAACGTAACCAGGGGGGGGGGGGGGGGGGGGCGGGGGACATCCCCCCACCCCAAGTTGAAATGTGGGTGACAAGTTGAAAAGAGTGGTGGATAAGTTCGCTGGTCTCTCGTGCCAGAAGTCGCGGGATTGCGGATCCCCGGCTGAGAAAAGATATGGAGGTATATCTGAACCCTCTCTGGCAGCATCAGTTGCGGGGTTGATGATGTCACGGCGTGTCGTCCTAGTGGGTGGGGAAGTAAAATGGCTGTCCTCTGTACGGAGAGAGACAGACTCCACATAGGCTAAAGATCCAGTCGTAGAACACAACAAATTGGAATTCTCTGCTCCTTTCGTTATCAGACTCGCTTCTAAATTTATTCGTTTGGTTATTTTCTTCGTTTGCGTTTTGTTTTGCACTGACCTCTAACATGCAATTTTAAAAATGTAGTTTACATGTATACCATACTTTTTCTTTGTTTATAGTAATACGATAACACACTGGAAAGGCGTTCATTTGAATCAGTTCCACATATTTATTTTTAAAATAGAGTATAGTTGATTATTCAGGAGCGAAGGAAGGTAAAAATATTGGGGGTGAGGTGGGGGTGGGGCTATCAGAGCTAATCCCAAGGAGACCACCATATATGCTCACCGTGTGCTACGCAGCAGCATCCGAGCCGCACAGTGGTTAGGTGGTGGTGGTGGTGTGTGTGTGTGGGGGGGGGGGGGGGGCTGAAGCTGGGTAACAAAGTTAATCTGGAACTGAGCCACATCATTTTTGTTGAACGAAAAATAGAATTGAATTAGGCCTCATCAGTTACTTATAATTATACTTACTTTCTAAACATTTGCGGGAACACAACTAAAAATTGGGTAAGTTAGCTATATTTGCAGAAAGGTGCCCTTAAACTACAGTAAATAAGTTCAGCATGAATGTTTCTTTGGAGTCTGCTAGATATTTGGTCTGCCTGTTGCAGTCCATTGAAATTTAGGGACCCACAAAAGTTAAAAACTCAACAAATTGTTATCATGTAAAGAAGCAAAGCACAAGAGGCTTTTTATATATAGCCGTGAGTTTATGTTATACCTTTTGTAGTTCACTGAAATTTACAGACCCGATGATTTAAGAACTTACCAAATTGGTGCTTGAGCCTAAAAATTCATAAAGTTATAATTACGTGCTATCTATACTGCCATATGCGTACGGGAATTTTTATTTTCTGGGTGGGGTGGGGGGATGTGGAGCTCAGGTCCACTTCATCCGAAAGAATCCTGAGTGCCCGAAAAAATCCTGACTGCCCCCCAAAAATTATTTCACCCCCAAAACGTGTTTTGGAACAAATAGTGTCTGAAAGAGTCAACTTACAGTAAATAATGCGGTCCAACTTGATCTGACATTGTTGCGCTATGCCATAAAACCAGTCTCATCTTCATATAGTTCACCGCCTATCGTTAGATTCTGTAATGCAGTAAAATGGGCTATTTCTCTGCGTTGAAAAAGGTAACCTGTGGTTCGCTTATTCAACGCAATGCAATGTTGCATTCAACCCGGCTTGGGCGCCTATAGGCCTATCTTGCTTTCGGAACTTACAGGCTCCAAATTTACCAGATTCTCACATCGAAAGGGGCACCTGACAAGCATAAAAAATGTATACGACTCATCAACTGAAGATACGAGCGTATACAACTGGGCGTATAAAAAAATCGATAAGGTGACATTATATTTTGAACAGTTTTAGTAGCACCGAACCTCCTTCGTTGTTATGGTTGATAGTTTCTGGTGTGGAATTGAACGCCGAATCTGTCGATCTATGATTTTAACATGTTTCATTTGTGCGAACATGTGAAAAACGATATTTGAAGGAGAAATTTGCCCGAGAAATTCATTTTCCGAGATGATCAACAGATGTTTTTTCATACTACAAGAGTCGATTTTTCCATTAAGTTGAGTCGTTTCATTGTTAAATATTGTTTTTTATAACATACTTACTGATTTTGCTTTCTTCGGTCATTCCTTTTATTAAAAAAACCTTGTTTTCGGTGATCTTGGATACGCTGCGACTGAAACTTTGAGATAAAAATAGAAATCTCTCGCCTCGCTTATCTCCACTTCCGGCTAAAGGTTTATACGGTTTATACCCTGTGCATCTCTTTCCTCCGGCACGGCACGTGTTGGGGGTGGTGAAATTAATAGAAGGCCACAGACATTGATTGAAAATACAGTTCTTGCCCATTCACCAAAAATATTTAGCTATTCGACACAACCCAAATATACATTGGCTGGTCATAGGTCATTGGCACGAGAAAATGCAGTTACCCATACTACATCTGCATTGACCAGAACTATTATGAATGCAGGTGGAAATCATTATAGTACAAGGGATTAATTTGAGTATAACTGCATCTCCCAATTATGTGTATCAAAATGTTTCTGGGCGAGGGCTACCTGAACCTGGTAAACTGAGTATATATCAGATGCCGCCAAGTACAGCTACAAATGTTTGTCCTGGGGTACATCAGAATTTTAGTACTCAGGATCAACATTACAAATCTGTACATTTTATTCAAAATGCACATGATAATCAAAAACAAAACATTTCACCTCATCAGCCATGTGTAAGTGGAAGTGTTGATTCACAAGTAAATAGAGTATTGGCTAACACTGGTCCTACAATACAAATGAATCAAACAGGCCAGGCGAAACCAGTCTTGAATTATCAGGTACCAGTCTATCAAGGTGTAAGCCCGGTGGAACCTAGTGGAGTACCCTCGAGGGTCCAACATTCTTACATTCAACAGTCTACACCGACAAGGGCTAGAGATAATCAAGTATATGTGACACTTGTTGAAAATATTGTTTCATATCCTGACCGAATGCGAGGGGCATGTCACAAGAATGTAGGCCAGTATGCTCAACAATTGTCTCCAAATATTCATTATCAGGGAGCGTCAGGGAATGCTGTGCCCCCAAGGTCATCTGTTCAAATTTCAGGGAATGAATGTGTAGTAATTCCACAAGATGGTGCATTTGGCCACCAACTGCGTCCTTAAGTACTTACAATCGGACATCACCAAGTTCTTATCGGAAATAATTGGCAAACTCAAAATAATGATTTTAATCAAGGAGGGGTGTATGGGAACCCATCCCACCTCAACAGGTACAATTCACCTAGCCGTAGTTTGCCTTTGGCATCAATAAATTATGAGGCTTCTCAGTCTAACCAGGTTCCAAATATGAATTATCAAACTTTAAGAAGCCAGGATCAATTGCCAAGACAGTCTGATGTCCAATTGTTAACTTCATGTACAAATATTGGTAATCAGTCGTCTATGCCTGGGCTTGCATTGCCAGCAGGGCAGGGTGAGTTAATGTGTAGCCGAGATAGTCAAATGAATTCCCAACCTACACAATTCCCAACGAACAGTCAGGTTTCACACTCATATCAACCACCACAGCCTTTATCATCCACAATACCAGGAATGCAGGTTCCATTACATCAGGTACACATGGAGCCATTACAATCCCGACTAGTACGGAACGGATTGAGTCAACCAGTGCGATTGGACTTGCAATACCCGACCGAACGGGAGGGGTGCACATGTCCTAATCTCATCAGCCTGGCAGTACCGTTCCACGAAAATTAATTGTACCTCAAGGCTTAAAATCTGAAGGCACTGAATCGTGGACAGCTTTTAAAATTAAATTTAAGCGTTATGCTGTTATGGAGCAATGGACTCCAGAAGAACAAAAAATATTTTATGTTTCTGTCTTGGTGGTAAGGCCAATGAAGTGTACTCGTTATGGTGTGAAAGAAATCAAAATATGACCATAGAGGAGCAATTGACACGGCTAGAGGCACGTTTCAGTGAACATAGTACACAAGAGACTACCCAGTTAAAATTCCAAAATGTTAAACAAGCACAAGGTCAATCTTTGGAAGACTGGGCCGAAACGGTACTTTCTTTTGCGACACATGCTTTTAAAGATTGTCCAGAGCAATTTGTTAACCAAAAGGCTTTATTTAAATTCTGCCATGGGTGTACTGACACAATTGCAGCTGAATATGTCATAAACAGTCGCCCGATCAGCATGGAAGAGGCGATTAAACTGTTAAAATGGCATCAGTATAATAGATTGGCAATACACAGAGACGCGTCACCGGGTACTAGTAGTGGTGAAAGTCCTAGAAAAATTAGGGAAGTTCGAAACGATAATCGTGGTGGTTGTGGCTATCGTGCCTGAAATAAATCTAAAAAAATTAGAAATAAGGCAGGTAAGTCATCTCCTAGAGGTGATTCACCGAAAGGATCAAGGAATGATTATCAATATTTGACATCAAAAACATTTGACTTAGAAGCAAAGTCAGAAAATTTTGATTTAAAACTACAACAACTTTTGGATATATTGAATTCCTTGTTTCAAAACAAAACTTCCTCTGACCTGACAGACACTCGAGGGGCAAAGGGAGTACCACGATCTAGTTCAACTTCTCCTAATAAGAAAAATGTGCAATGTTTTCCGTGTCAAGGTTTTGGTCACGTCAAGTCACAGTGCTCCTCGAAAAATGCAAAAAATATAAAGAATAAGGGGCGCAGTGTGCACTTTGAGGACCAAACAAACTGAAAAGGGGCGAATCACGAGGTCTGATTTTATCCCCAACGCCCTCATTCAGTGACCTCAATAATAATGCTAATAGTTTACTGATTGATGAGGAAAATTTAGTTGTCCGTAGAGTTAAATCCCCATCTGCAATTCAAAAAGAAGTTGCAATTGCAGGTTTGAAAACACATGCAGCAGTTGATACTGCAGCAGATGTTACTGTGTTGTCCGACAGATTTTTTAAACACATAAAACCGGCACCATCAATTCTTAAATCTGTTCATTTTAATACATCTGCCAGAGACGGACAGATGTTAGGGAAGTATGCTGGTCCCATACCGGTACGGATTGGTGATTGTACATACAATGAGTGCCTATATGTGGCACCAATTGAAGATGAAATTTTACTCGAGATTGATTTCTTGAGAAAGTTGTAATTGATACAGAAAAAGACTTCATTACTATTGACCACGTTGTAATACCAACTATTACCAAAAAGAGTAAATCTATGAAAATTGCCAAAATTAGTTTACTCGATGACATGGTGATTCCGCCAAATTGTGCAGCATTATTAAAGTGTGATTTAGATCAGTTTCTCACGGATTTTGTTGCAGAACCATCTGAAACTTTACCTCTTTTAGGTCTACGTTCGGTGTATACCGACCAGCAGGAACCACATATTTGTCTGATTAATGTTAATAATCATCAGGTCTTTTTACCGAGACATCAAATAATTGGTCATGCGTATGAGATTGACTCAGTTTTAGAAAGTTTTCCTCATCAATCTGATCAAGGTATCCTTGAAAATCTATTAGCTGATAACAAGTCAAGTACAGGTATTTGTAAAGTCAAAGTTGCCTTACCAGACGGAACGGTAACGAACAAAAATGACAAAGATTCAAATAAAATACCTGATCATATAACTGACTTGTTTATTTATTCATCACAAAAAATTGAACGAAAAACAGGCCAAACAGTGGGCAAAGCTTTTGAGTGAATACGAAGACGTATTTGCCAAAAGTGAGTTCGATATGGGCAATTTTAAGGAAATCGAGCATTCAATTGACACAGGAGACCATCCACCAATTTGCCAGCCCATGAGGCGTACACCTCTTTGTTTTGTTGAGGAGGAAAAAGCCCACCTGCAGAAATTGCTTGAAACTGGAGTTATCCAGCCTAGTTTGAGTGAGTGGGCCTCTCCCCCAGTTTTGGTAAGAAAACGGGATAAATCTTTGAGGTGGTGCATAGATTACAGAAAAATTAACGTAGTGACCAAAAATGAAGTTTATCCGTTGCCGCGGATTGATGAAAGTTTGGACTCATTACGTGTACATTGCACACAAAACCGCACTTGTTAATACACTGTCGTTTGTGCAGAAACGACTGGGTATGAAAAGCTGTTTTAGTGCGGCCACGTGAGAAGGATTACATAACCAATTAATGTTTCGCGAGAAAAATCTTTCAGAGACTGTCCCTGATTAGCAATTATATTGTTCAGTCAAAAAATTTCTAAAACCTATATTTAATAAAATATTCAGATACAAATGCCATATCTTTCATTTCCAGAACTCTGTACTGCAGTTTAATATAGGAATTGAAAAAATCCGTTCGTTAATTCGTGAGATTTTCGATTTGTTTTCATATAAGCCAATTTCGAAACTGCCATCTTGGCTTTTAATCTATGCAAGGTCACAGGTCGCGAGGTATAAACATTCAAAGAAAACGCTTTGTTAGCAATAAAATCGCACTGTTTACACCTCGCGACCTGTGACCTTGCATAGATTAAAGTCCAAATATGGCAGTTTCGAAATTGGCTTATTAAAATAAAATTTTCGCTGATATATGATTTGGATTCCCCCCTGAGTTTGTTCGCCGGTCTCCAATGACTTCAGAATATTTCATGCAATGTAGATCCAAATGACGGAAGAGCCACACTGTTGCTCGTGATCGGCGAAATTCTCATTTTTGGGGTCAAATTTATCACACAAAATAACGGGATTTACCGAACCGATTTTCACCTTTGAAGATTTTATTTGATATACAAAATTCCCAAACAAAATGTATCAGGTACAAAAAAAAAAAGATTTAGTGAACAGAAATTAATATAATAATTGGCGAATCTTTTCCCAATAGAGTCCAATCAACATTGATTAGTGAGTGGACGCCTGACATTATGTAATTACACATAACACACTCAGTCGATTTTTGGATAATTTTTTCGTATGGAGTGTACACGTAATGTGGTTAGCGGGTAATCTGTGGTATGGTAAAGCAGATTGCCTGAGAGCCTATCATCAGGTGAATGTAAAAAAAGAAGATAGGTGCAAGACTGCATTCAGCACAAAACATGGTAGCTGGGAATTTATTAAAATGCCTTTTGGTCTTTCTGGAAGTCCCATCTGCATTGACTGGAACTATTATGAATGCAGGTGAAAATCACTATAATACAAGGGGTACAACTGCATCTCCCAATTATGTGTATCAAAATGTTTCTGGGCGAGGGCTACCTGAACCTGGTAAACTGAGTATATATCAGATGCCGCCAAGTACAGCTACAAATGTTTGTCCTGGGATACATCAGAATTTTAGTACTCAAGATCAACGTTACAAATCTGTACATTTTATTCAAAATGCACATGATAATCAAAAACAAAACATTTCACCTCATCAGCCATGTGTAAGTGGAAGTGTTGATTCACAAGTAAATAGAGTATTGGTTAACACTGGTCCTACAATATAAATTAATCAAACAGGCCAGGCGAATCCAGTCTTGAATTATCAGGTACCAGTTTATCAAGATGTAAGCCCGGTGGAACCTAGCGTAGTACCCTCGAGGGTCCAACATTCTTATATTCAACAGTCTACATAGACAAGGGCTGGAGATAATCAAGTACATGTGACACTTGTTGAAAATATTGTTTCATATCCTGACCGAACGTGAGGGGCATGTCACAAGAATGTGGGCCAGTATGCTCAACAATTGTCTTCAAATATTCATTATCAGGGAGCATCAGGGAATGCTGTGCCCCCAAGGTCATTTGTTCAGATTTCAGGGAATGAATGTGTAGTAATTCCACAAGAGGGTGCATTTGGCCACCAAATGCGTCCTTAAGTACTTACAATCGGACATCACCAAGTTCCTATCGGAAATAATTGGCAACCTCAAAATTATGATTTTAATCAAGGAGGGGTGTTTGGGAACCCATCCCCCTCAACAGGTACAATTCACCTAGCCGTAGTTTGCCTTTGGCATCAATAAATTATGAGGCTTCTCAGTCTAACCAGGTTCCAAATATGAATTATCAAACTTTAAGAAGCCAGGATCAATTGCCTAGACAGTCTGATGTCCAATTGTTAACTTCATGTACAAATATTGGTAATCGGTCGTCTATGCCTGGGCTTTCATTGCCAGCAGGGCAGGGTGAGTTCATGTGTAGCCGAGATAGTCAAATCAATTCCCAACCTACACAATTCCCAATGAACAGTCAGGTTTCACACTCATATCAACCACCACAGTCTTTATCATCTACAATACCAGGTATGCAGGTTCCATTACATCAGGTACACATGGAGCCGTTACAATCGCGACTAGTACGGAACGGATTGGGTCAACCAGAGCGATTGGACTTGCAATACCCGACCGAACGGGAGGGGTGCAAATGTCCCAATCTCAGCAGCCTGGCAGTACTGTTCCACGAAAATTAATTGTACCTCAAGCCTTAAAATCTGAAGGCACTGAATCGTGGACAGCTTTTCAAATTAAATTTAAGCGTCATGCTGTTATGGAGCAATGGACTCCAGAAGAACAAAAAATATTTTATGTTTCTGTCTTGGTGGTAAGGCTAATGAAGTGTACTCGTTATGGTGTGAAAGAAATCAAAGTATGACCATAGAGGAGCAATTGACACGGCTAGAGGCCCGTTTCGGTGAACATAGTACACAAGAGACTACCCAGTTAAAATTCCAAAATGTTAAACAAGCACAAGGTCAATCTTTGGAAGACTGGGCCGAAACGGTACTTTCTTTAGCGACACATGCTTTTAAAGATTGTCCATTGCAATTTGTTAACCAAAAGGCTTTATTTAGATTCTGCCATGGGTGTACTGACACAATTGTAGCTGAATATGTCATAAACAGTCACCCGACCAGCATGGAAGAGGCGATTAAACTGTTAAAATGGCATCAGTATAATAGATTGGCAATGCACAGAGACGCATCACTGGGTACTAGTAGTGGTGAAAGTCCTAGAAAAATTAGGGAAGTTCGAAACGATAATCGTGGTGGTTGTGGCTATCGTGCCAGAAATAAATCCAAAAAATTTAGAAATAAGGCAGGTAAGTCATCTCCTAGAGGTGATTCACCGAAAGGATCAGGGAATGATTATCAATATTTGAAATCAAAAACATTTGCCTTAGAAGCAAAGTCAGAAAATTTTGATTTAAAACTACAACAACTTTTGGATCAATTGAATTCCTTGATTCAAAACAAAACTTCCTCTGACCTGACAGATACTCAAGGGGCAAAGGGAGTACCACGATCTAGTTCAACTTCTCCTAATAAGAAAAATGTGCAATGCTTTCCGTGTCAAGATTTTGGTCACGTCAAGTCACAGTGCCCCTCGAAAAATGCAAAAAATATAAAGAATAAGGTGTGCAGTTTGAGGACCAAACAAACTGAAAAGGGACGAATCATGAGGTCTGATTTTGTCCCCAACACCCTCATGCAATGACCTCAGTAATATTTCTAATAGTTTACTGATTGAGGAGGAAAATTTAGCTGTCCGTAGAGTTAAATCCCCATCTGCAATTCATATAGAAGTTGCTCTTGCAGGTTTGACAACACATGCAGCAGTTGATACTGCAGCAGAGTTACAGTGTTGTCCGACAGATTTTTTAAACACATAAAACCGGCACCGTCAGTTCTTAAATCTGTTCGTTTTAATACCAGAGACGGACATATGTTAGGGAAGTATGTTGGTCCCATACCGGTACGGATTGGTGATCGTACATACAATGAGTGCCTATATGTGGCATCAATCGAAGACGAAATTTTACTCGGTATTGATTTCTTGAGAAAGCATAAAGTTGTAATTGATACAGAAAAAGACTTGATTACTATTGACCATGTTGTAATACCAACTATTACCAAAAAGAGTAAATCTATGAAAATTGCCAAACTTAGTTTACTCGATGACACAGTGATTCCGCCAAATTCTGCAGCATTATTCAAGTGTGATTCAGATCAGTTTCTCACGGATTTTGTTGCAGAACCATCTGAAATTTTACCTCTTTTAGGTCTACGTTCGGTGTATACCGACCAGCAGGAACCACATATTTGTCTGATTAATGTTAATAATCATCAGGTCTTTTTACCGAGACATCAATTAATTGGTCATGCGTATGAGATTGACTCAGTCTTAGACAGTTTTCCTCATCAATCTGATCAAGGTATCCTTGAAAATCTATTAGCTGATAACAAGTCAAGTACAGGTATTTGTAAAGTCAAAGTTGCCTTACCAGACAGAACGGTAACGAACAAAAATGACAAAGATTCAAATAAAATACCCGATCATATAACTGACTTGTTTATTCGTTCATCACAAAAAAATTGAACGAAAAACAGGCCAAACAGTTGGCAAAGCTTTTGAGTGAATACGAAGACGTATTTGCCAAAAGTGAGTTCGATATGAGCAATTTTAAGGAAATCGAGCATTCAATGGACACAGGAGACCATCCACCAATTCGCCAGCCCATGAGGCGTACACCTCTTTGTTTTGTTGAGCAGGAAAAAGCCCACCTTCAGAAATTGCTTGAAACTGGAGTTATCCAGCCTAGTTTGATTGAGTGGGCCTCTCCTCCAGTTTGGGTAAGAAAACGGGATAAATCTTTGAGGTGGTGCACAGATTACAGAAAGATTAACGTAGTGACCAAAAAAGAAGTTTATCCGTTGCCGCGGATTGATGAAAGTTTGGACTGATTGGTGGGTAATCTGTGGTATGGTAAAGCAGATTGCCTGAGTGCCTATCCTCAGGTGAATGTAAAAAAGAAAATAGGTGCAAGACTGCATTCAGCACAAAACATGGTAGCTGGGAATTTATTAAAATGCCTTTTGGTCTTTCTGGATGTCCTTATACCTGGTCCAGGGTAATTAATCTAGTCCTGCAAGGCCTGACCTGGACCAGTGCACTTTGTTACCTTGATGATGTAGCGTTTGGTGGATGCTCTTTTGAAAATCATATGGCAAATCTTGAAGAGTTGCTGGATAGATTTCGCCAGTATGGCCTTAAATTGAAGCCCAAGAAATGTGAATTTTGCCAATATAAGATTGAATTCCTCGGTAGGATAGTTAGTAAAGAGGGCATTGAACTAAACGAGGAATCCAAGGATACTGTAAAAAATTGGCCTGTTCCTTGTAATACCCGAGAGGTGGAAAGTTTTTGTGGTTTGGTAAATTACCATAGAATGTTTATAAAAGATTTTGCCAACACTGCTAAACACTCTATGACCTAACGGGTAAAACCTTTTAAATGGGGGAGAGGAGCAACAACAGGCTTTTGAAGCACTCAAGGCTTGTTTGGTTTCTACTCCTGTTTTAACTCTCACGAATGATACAGATACTTTCATTTTGATACAGATGCCAGCAACTGGGCTTTAGGGGCGGGACTGATTCAGGTTCAAAATGGGCTGGAAAGAGTTATAGCCTATGGTAGCTTTATATTATCCCCCAACAAATTCGATATTGTACTACTAGAAAAGAACTTCTTGCGGTTGTTCGGTTCACCAGGCAATTTAGGCACTATTTATTAGGCCGTCCTTTCATTGTGAGGACTGATCATAACAGTCTACGGTGGCTTATGAATTTTAAAGATCCTCAAGGCCAGGTGGATAGAGGAACTAAGTCAGTACAATATGATAGTCCAACATCGTCCAGGTAAATTATATTCAAATGCAGACGCCACGTCTCGAATTCCTGTTGATACCGTCTGTAATGGATATAGGGAAGGTTGTAATGTTTCATAAGTTGCCTTGTGGTGGGTGCAAGCACTGCATTCGTTTGCTAAATTTGAGGAGGAAATGGACTATGTAGTACCCCTGGCCCAGGGCTCATGTGAGTTTGTTGGCACAGAAAATCCGTCGGTTGCTGCTTTCATACAGAAATTCAGTTAGCAGAAGACCAAACTGGAGAGGATTTGGGTTCTCAACTGCAAGATGGGTCGCAGGAGCACCCTGGGTCTTCAGCAGTGGTTGAGTTGATGCTAGATCTTGCTCTGGAAGTGTTTGTCCAGATTCCGGTTTGGGTTCATACTCAATTGGAAATTTGTTCTGCAGGTTATGGCCTTCAAGTAAGAAAAATAGCAACCGATGATGATTCTTTGGGTTTAGCCTCAATATGTTCTCAAAAAGAAATGGAAGAAGCTCAGCACGCAGATTCAGATTTGTCTTCCATTATTACATGGCTTGAAACTGGAATAGAATCCACTGAGGGTGAAATTTTCATTAGTAGTGAAGCTACTAAGTATATGTGGCTAAACCAAAAATATTTTAATGAAAGATAATCTGTTATATAAAAGAAGAAAAATGCCTCGGACCAAGTCTTAGTGGTTCCGAATAAATTTTCAACAGACATTTTAACATTGGCACATGATATTCCTGCGTCTGGACACCAAGGTGAGGCTCGCAATAGATATCGTGTTTGCAATGATTTCTATTGGTTTGGTATGAGTGACAACATTAGATCCTTTGTAAGGTCATGTCCACAATGTACTGTTGGGAAAAAAACAAACTGTAAAGAAAAATGGAATATGAATATTTTCCGTGCGGGAAACCCGATGGAGAAGGTTCATATTGACTTCCTTGGTCCCCTGATCGCCACGGAACGAGGGAACAAGTATATTATGGTGATCACCGACCAATTTACCAAATGGGTCGAGTGTATACCTCTACCTGATCAAACTGCTGAAACTACAGCATATACTGCAGTAAATGAATTTTTTGCAAGGTTTGGGTGCCCTTTTCAAATCATAACGGACCAAGGTCCTTGTTTTGAAAGCAAACTTTTCGTTGCAGTGTGTGAGCTTTTGCAAATTCACAAGACACGAACAACACCTTACCGTCCATCTGTTAATGGGCAGGTGGAACGCCAGAACCGAACATTAATGAATGCTGTTCGGTGTTTTGTAGACAAAAATCAAAAGAATCGGGATAAGTTTATTCCTCAGTTGTCCGGTGCACTACGGTCATCAGTACATCGGTTAACAGGTTATACTCCTAATAAATTAATGTTAGGAAGAGAGGTGAACCATCCAAGTGATTTGGTTTTTAGCTCAACTTCGTCCGCCTGTCCGTCAACAATTCAATACGGCTCGGGCTAGAGGCCGTATTTATGAACCGATCTTTACGAAACTTCTTGGGTACCTTTGTTATGACCGTGGGGCGAGAACGAGTGAGTCCGATCCGAAATTCAAGTTGGCCACTGTCGGCCATTTTGTACAGACTTAGGTGAAATCAGATTTTTGCGCAGAACTTCCATATGAAAGCTCTGATTTGAATAAATTTTTGTATGAATGTTTAGTACCATGGGATACATCACATATAATACGGGTTTTTTTCTCGTAAATTATGCAAATTAGACTAACTTTGATGCTTTTTGGTGTTACTTTCAGCACTGTAAGTGCAAATGCCAAAACGGCTCGGGCTAGAGGCCGTATTTATGAACTGATCATTACGAAACTCCTTGGGTACCTTTGTTATCACCGTGGGACGAGAACGAGTGTTTTGGGGTCCGGTCCGAAATTCAAGATGGCCGATGGCAGCCATTTTGTACAAAATTTGGTGCAATCAGATTTTTGCACAGAACTTCCATATGAAAGTGCTGATTTGAATAATTTTTTGTGTGAATGTTTAGTACCATGGGATACATCACATATAATACGGGTTTTTTTTCTCGTGCAGAAATTATGCAAATTAGATGAACTTTGATTTTTTCAGTGCTACTTACACACAGTAAGTACACATGTCAACACGGCTCAGGCTAGAGTCTGTATTTATGAACCGATCTTCACGAAACGTCTTGGGTACCTTGTTATCACCTTGGGACGAGAACGAGTGTTTCTGGGTGCGGTCCAAAATTCAAGATGGCTGCCAGTGGCCATTTTGTACCGAAATTAGGTCTAATCAGTTTTTTGTACACAACTTCTATACGGCTCAGACTAGAGGCCGTATTTATGAACCGATCTTTACGAAACTTCTGGGTACCTTTGTTATCACCGTGTGATGAGAACGAGTGTTTTTGGGTGTGGTCCGAAATTCAAGATGGCCACCAGCCGCCATTTTGTACCAAAATTAGTGCTATCAGTCTTTTGTACAGAACTTCTGTATGAAAGTTCTGATTTGAATAAATTTTTGTATGAATGTTTAGTAACATGGAATACATCACATATAGTACGGGTTTTTTTCTCGTGCAGAAATTATGCAAATTAGATGAACTTTGATTTATTCAGTGGTACTTATACACTGTAAGTGCACATGTCAATACGGCTTGGTCTAGAGGCTGTATTTATGAACCGATCTTCACAAAACTTCTTGGGTACCTTTGCTATCACCTTGGGACGAGAACGAGTGCTTCTGGGTGTGGTCCAAAATTCAAGATGGCTGCCAGTGGCCATTTTGTACCGAAATTAGGTCCAATCAGTTTTTTGTCGCAACTTCTACACAGCTCATATTTGTGAACTGATCTTCACGAAACTTCTTGGGTACCTTTGTTTTCACCTTGGGACAGGAATGAGTGTGTTTTGGGGGTGCCTTTGTTATCACTTTGCTATGAGAACAAATATTTTGGGGTTCAGTCAGACCCACTCTGGGACTCAAAGATTTTTTTTTAGTTTGGCATCTGACTGTCACCCACCTTTACAGTACTTTACCTATACATTTGTTTCAGGCAACGGTCAGTATTTATGTACAGACCGTTACAATACTTTATATGTACATTTGTTATCAGGTCATTACCTAGATGTTTGTCATTGCTGTGTCACATACTATACATGTACATGTCTTTGTCTTGACAAGTTGAGCTACAGTGTAATTGACACTTTCATTTCAGTGCTACTTACACACAGTAAGTACACATGTCAATACGGCTCGGGCTAGAGGCTGTATTTATCAACCGATCTTCACGAAACTTCATGGGTACCTCTGTTATCACCTTGGGACGAGAACGAGTGTTTCTGAGTGCGGTCCAAAATTCATGATGGCTGCCAGTGGCCATTTTGTACCGAAATTAGGTCCAATCAGTTTTTTGTCGCAACTTCTACACAGCTCATATTTGTGAACTGATCTTCACGAAACTTCTTGGGTACCTTTGTTTTCACCTTGGGACAGGAATGAGTGTGTTTTGGGGGTGCCTTTGTTATCACTTTGCTATGAGAACAAATATTTTGGGGTTCAGTCAGACCCACTCTGGGACTCAAAGATTTTTTTTTAGTTTGGCATCTGACTGTCACCCACCTTTACAGTACTTTACCTATACATTTGTTTCAGGCAACGGTCAGTATTTATGTACAGACCGTTACAATACTTTATATGTACATTTGTTATCAGGTCATTACCTAGATGTTTGTCATTGCTGTGTCACATACTATACATGTACATGTCTTTGTCTTGACAAGTTGAGCTACAGTGTAATTGACACTTTCATTTCAGTGCTACTTACACACAGTAAGTACACATGTCAATACGGCTCGGGCTAGAGGCTGTATTTATCAACCGATCTTCACGAAACTTCATGGGTACCTCTGTTATCACCTTGGGACGAGAACGAGTGTTTCTGAGTGCGGTCCAAAATTCATGATGGCTGCCAGTAGCCATTTTGTACCGAAATTCGGTCTAATCAGTTTTTTGTACACAACTTCTATACGGCTCAGGCTAGAGGCCGTATTTATGAACCGATCTTTACGAAACTTCTTGGGTACGTTTGTTATCACCGTGGGATGAGAACGAGTGTTTTGGGGTGTGGTCCAAAATTCAAGATGGCCACTGCAGCCATTTTGTACCAAAATTAGTGTAGTCAGTCTTTTGTACAGAACTTCTGTATGAAAGTTCTGATTTGAATAAATTTTTGTATGAATGTTTAGTAAAATGGAATACATCACATACAGTACGGTTTTTTTCTCGTGCAGAAATTATGCAAATTAGATGAATTTTGATTTATTTAGTGCTACTTATACACTGTAAGTGCACATATCAATACGGCTCGGGCTAGAGGCTGTATTTATCAACCGATCTTCACGAAACTTCTTGGGTACCTTTGTTATCACCTTGGAACGAGAACGAGTGTTTCTGAGTGCGGTCCAAAATTCAAGATGGCTGTCAGTGGCTATTTTGTACCGAAATTAGGTCCAATCAGTTTTTTGTCACAACTTCTATACAGCTCGTATTTATGAACTGATCTTCATGAAACTTCTTGGGTACCTTTGTTTTCACCTTGGGACAGGAATGAGTGTGTTTTGGGGTGCCTTTGTTATCACTGTGCTATGAGAACAAATATTTTGGGGTTCAGTCAGACCCACTCTGGGACTCAAAGATTTCTTTTCTAGTTTAGCATCTGACTGTCACCCACCTTTACAATACTTTACCTATACATTTGTTACAGGCTACGGTCAGTATTTATGTACAGACTGTTACAATACTTTATATGTACCTTTGTTATCAGGTCACTACCTAGATCTTTGTCATTGCTGTGTCACATACTATACATGTACATGTCTTGTCAAGTTGAGCTGCAGTGTCATTGACACTTTCATTAATTTTAAGAAAGAAACTCCGAAACAGGATGTTCCTGAATATGTTCGTGATCTTGAGACTAAAATGAAAAAAGGCTCATGAAGTTGCACGTCAGCAGTTAAAATCTGAGACTCTGAAAATGAAACGAAATTATGATCTCACTCTCAATAAAAATACATATAAACTAGGAGATTTGGTTTATATGTTAGATGATGCCAATAAGAAAAGTAAATGCAGAAACCTGTCACCTTTTTGGAAAGGTCCGGGTATTATTGGGTCAGTATATACCCCATATCTTTTAAAAATATTTTTCAAAAGTTCTGTAAGCGTGGTGAATCATGACAGGTTGAAAAGATGTCATGATAGAGTTTTACCCGCTTGGTTGAATAAATGTTTGAACAAATTTAAAGAAACCGGCGAAGTTTTTGTTCTCAAGCCGTCGACAGTGTTCTGCATCTGCCGAAAACCATATAGTGGCCGATTCATGATCCAGTGTGACCACTGTCTGCAGTGGTTCCGTGGAAAATGTGTTGGTGTAACAGCCGAACAAGGAGAGGGGATCGATGAATACAAGTGCCCTCAATGTTAAATTCACCTATTTTCAGAATGTCTTCAGACGAATTTATTCTTAATTTAGAAGATCAGATGGAGGTCGACTTAGGTGTGACCCCCTAAGGAGCACCCAAGGGGGTCCACCCAAGGAGTGAGTAACTTGGCTGTGGTGCAGGACGAGCACCTGAATGTGCCCAATCAGGTCCATACTGCTGAAACCCCCAAGAGCACCTTGAAGGGTTAAGTGATGCAGTTATGGAGACTCCTCTCCCAAGTATTTCTTGGGAAGAAGCTATAGAGCTTTGTGAAGTTCCTGTCAAGTCAGATGTTAAAATGCATGAGGGCGACCCAAATGTGTCTGAATCATCTGATGTAGGGTCAACCAGTGCCACAAAACAGGTTCCTCCTCCTAGGCCAATCCATGAAGAGTACCAGACTGGGTTGACTGAAAGCATTGTCATAGCCCCCGGGAAATGTGCAGAGCTGGAGGTTGCTTCGCAGCAAATTGGCTCTAAACTGCTGCGAAATACTGGGGAAAAGGTGTTGGTTTGCCCCGCAAGCATATTTATGGCTCTTCTTCTCGACACAAAGTGGTCCCTTATGGGGATGCAGGAGGTGCTTTTGAAACAATTTAAAATTGCCAAAGAGAAAAATAACAGACTATGGCTCTCTGACATAAAACATTTAGCAGTGGAGCAGTGGAGCAGTTAAGATTGTCCCGAGTGGGTGAAAGCTAATATGGGCCCTATACCAAGCAGTCGCCGGAGAAATGTACAAAGGACAGCTTCACCTACTTTTGAAACTCGGGATATTAGGTATTATCCCAAGGGCAAGTCTCACCAAGGCCAGGGCAAACCTGAAGGGGCCCAGGCAACTCAGAAAGTTATAGAGGATATAGATAGACTGCTCGAGTCCAGACAAGTCTTTGCCTCTGTGCCCAAAACTGCTCCAATTGAGAACAAGACTACTCCTGTTCGAAGTCCTCCGAGGAGTACCCAACAGGGATTTCCTGCTTTAAAAATAGAGGTTGTGGGTTCTTCGAGGAGTATCCAAAAGGAACAACTACCACAACCAAGCAACTCCACCAGTACTAAACCACCCGGTACGACTACAGGGGGGAAGTGCTGTCCATAAAATTCCTGTGCTAAGATTATGAAAAGAGATGTTGCTGGGCATTTTACAGGGAACCATTTCCCAGCAACGTGGTGGATCGAGCATTTGATCACCACGCCCAAGGTGTTGCGGGCATGTATGGTACAGGATATGGTAAAGCTGGGAAGAAATGTGCTAAATCTTTCAGGAACCCTTCAATCCGAATTGGAGGTCCTAGGGGGATTACTTGACCATCTAAGAAGCAAGTTAATCAGGACCAAGAATGAATTTCTTAAGGATTTAAATGTCAGTAGCGGGTATGAATTAACTATGAACGCCATTGTCAGTGATTTGGGAGTTTCGCTTCCCCAAAAAGGCACCCAGATGGAACAGTTGAACTCTGTTTGTTGTCTGTTCCATTGGAAAGTTGTTTGCCTGATGCTGAATGAAGTCAGCGGAAGTGCTCAGGAGGGATTTTTCCAGGCAAAAGTTCCAATGTGGAAAGTTAGGGTAGCAGTGGAAACAAGGCGTAAGAATAAGATTGAGGAAAACAGTGGCAATCTGCTCTTAAACAAGCTTCAAAGGTTCCTAGCCCCCTTAGGACAGGGGATTCGATAGTGGCGGCTGCCTGGATATTGGCAGAACTCGAATCAAATCAGAAAACTCCGAAGAGCACCGGAGAAGTCACACCTGCTACCTTGCCCCCAAGTTTGCCGTCGGCTACCGGAGGCAAAACCGCTACTGCAACTCAGGCTGCACCGAAAGTTATAAGAAGTGCTGTTTTTGTTGCTAAAAGTAAAGTCCTAAAACCTCCAAAGGGTACCAGAGGGGGTTCGACCAAATCGGAGGGGCCAAAAAAGTCCCTGAAGAGTACTGGACGGGACACTGGGCATTCAAGTCCAAAGAAAAGGGTGTGTGAGTTCCAGGAAGGACCAGGACCTAAACAAAAACGTCCTGGAAAAGGACAAATGCCCAAGGTCCTGAGTGAAGTGGCTATCACTCAAAGGGAGGTTAAATCTGGTAAATCCCGTGATCTGAAGATCAAAGCCACTGAACCATTGAGAGTCCTTCCTATGGCCGTAGACTCACACTACCATATGAATAGAATCCGGAACAACTTTAGGTTACCACATATTGACCTGGCTGACTTGATGAACAGGACTGCTAATCAAGTCAGACCACAGATTCCTGTTCAGATGTATGCTGCTGTTAATGTCCTGTGCGATCCTGAGGACTACCCAAGGGAGAGACTACCTCAGGACAAACCATTAGCTATAGGCATCCATCCCTCTAAATACCACCTTTTCAATACAAAAGTTAAACAGCAGCTTATAGGCTTAATTAATTTGGTGAGATCGGTCTGGATAGGACATATGTGAAGGGTCCAGCCGAAGTTGCTGAACAGGATCGTGTTTTTAGAGAACTTCTGGAGCTTGCACCAAAAGATAAGCCCTTAGTTTTGCACATTTGTGGGTCTGAAGGCGACCAGATGTCTCATGATGTGTTAAACACAGCGTTGATGGAAGTTCTCATGGCAACACACAGTGGACAGGTAATCCACATCCACTGTTTTACAGGTCTTAAAAGGGATGTTGAGGCCTGGCCGCATCACCGCCCACATATTTTGGGTTAACAGGGATGTGCCGTGGTTTTAGCGGGGAACTGAAGAAGGCAGTAGCAGCGATTCCCCTTAATCGTCTACTGCTGGAAACAGATTCACCTTATTTCCCCATGGGAAGGCGACACTGGACTACCCCAGCGGTTTTTGGTGAAGTAGCCCAAGATGTTACTGACATCCGGGCAGGCATTGCCAGGCAGGGTGAATCATCAATACCAGGAGGGTATGCAGGAGATTCTGCAGGCCACCCTAGCAAATGCAAAGGTAGTTTACGGAATCCCATGATCGCTTTCTCATCTGTTTTTGGAAGCGACCCATGAGTTGCCTGAGCAGACGCAACGGTGGGTAGTTAATTACAGTAATTGTCCGTTTGGTTGCCCGAGCATATACGCAAGGGTGGCCTGAGAATTCAAAATTTAGTTAATTACAGTAATTATCCGTTTGGTTGCCTGAGCACACACGCAAGGGTGGCCTGTGGATTAAACATTTGTTTTAAAAACAAATCAGTTTGGCACATTTCCTGAGGTGTAACGGCATGCAGATTTTATCCTGTGAAATTAGGGTTTACACCCGGCGCGAACGCATTGGGGGTATTAAGAACAAATTATTTATTGAAAATGATACCCTAATTTACGGATTTTAATTTAAATTAATTCGGCTTTGACCGATATCTTAATTGTAAATCAAAATGATTTTTATGGGGCTTCTTGTGAAGGCAAAAGTACTTTGCGTGATCAGGGAATGCCCACGTATTTTGGCTGAGATGTTTTGTAATAAATTGAATATATCTGTTTAAGGCGAGTTGCTGATTCGGCCCTAGCAGAATCTACTTACCTTCGGTTCTACTCTTCCCTACAACAAAAAGTTCAAGCAAAAGGGGGAAGAGTGTTGTGAAATTGAGTATTGAGATTACGCCCGACTTGTGTTGCCGTCGTCTTGTCTGGCTAGAAGAACCGATGTTGGTCGAATCCATCTGATTGGATGATTAACAAGATCTCTCCAGATCTCAGCCATTGACGATTGCAGAACTTTAGAAGTGAAGCAACAGAGCAGACGTTTCTCGAGAAACAGAAGCTAAAGTACAAGTGATATTGAGCTATCAACAAAACCTCGTTATTAATAGAAGAGAAGTGAGTTGACATATTTACATTGAAAGATTACTGCTTTTATTTAATGCTCAGGCATCAATTCACGCTGAAAAATTAAGTCATATTCCCCTGTCGGTCGGCAAAACGAAATATCAAAATGATATTTAGAAATCGATATTTCATCGTAGGTTCGGATGACGAATCACATGTACTTTAAACGAGTCAGCACATCAGTAATGAATTCCAGAGTCCCAAATACAAACGAATTCGAATAATTGATAGTGACAGTGACTAAATCAATTCATTAAATCAGCGGTTTCAAAGTTTGACTTTCTCATTCACCTTCCAGCGAAAAGCCGAAATCACTTTCAAATTTCTACAGTTCAACTTCACACGTCTTCAGTGCATTGAGTTAAAAAAAAAATAAAATGACGTGTCTTGTTATTGAAAATAAGAAAGTGGTGTTTTTTGTTATTGTTCTATTTCTTCGAAACACATTGCGATTATTTCAATTCGCCAGCCTTGGTAAATCGTAAAGTTAGGGGAGAAATAAGACGGGACTACTTTTTGTGCGGATATTCACACATTCCAATGGTTGGAGTTTGGTTGTTGTAATTTTTGTATGGACGCCGGTTCGGCACATAAATTTTGCGCCTTAATGGCAAATAAAGGCCACAAATTGGAGAGTTTGTAGTCGTAGAGCATTAAATAAAAAGAAAATTCACGAAAATTCGTGGCTACAAGAAATATGAGGATCTTCTGCGTCGCTCGTGAAGATCCTCATATTTCTTTGTAGCCACTCACGAGATATTTTCGGTATTCATCAAATTTTCGTGAATATCCTCTATTTATTGAATACAAGCATGCATGATTATAGTAGAAATGATTACCACTTGATTCTCAGTAATGGAAGGGAATTTTCCTTCCAAACACGAGACAATCCAATTATCCAACAGAGTTTGAATGCTTTTTCACCTATACTCAGTACCACTCATGCAAAATTGGTTATCCTTCGTTTTTTGTTTTCAAAAGTTAAATGAGTTAGAACTAACAAGTGAAGTTCATTTTAACAGTTACATTCATGACAAGTTTTTCTCATTTCATATTGAATGTTCTCTCTTCCCCTTCTACCTACATGTCTGATATAAAACAAAATATTCACAAACAACTTTGCATTTCAATCACAACTGTACCAATTTCTTTTTTAGCATTTAGGAGGTTCTGCTTTGGACATTTATTTGTTCACAGTGAAACAAAACATACAATTTGATCTTTTCATTTTTAAAATTATTTAGATATTTTTTAAAAATTATTTGGTTGGTAATTGTCATTAGATGGATGTTACGGAATATTTTGGTTTTTAACACTATTTCAGTGATATTTCCCACATATTCAGCTGTAGCTGTTTTTTTTAAATTGAACAACTACAAGTCATTTTTTTTCACTTCTAAATCCATTTTTGGTCTTTTCATTTATCATTGATGTGTTAATCAAATAGCCGTGATGTGATATGAAACATCAACATCCGAAATGTTTCAATTGTGTGTTTTGGCACTGTGCTTTTGGGTTGAAATTTGGGGTAACATTGTCCTTAAAGGGCAAGATAAGTAATGGAATTTTGTTTATTTTGAAATTCTCACCTCTGATATTCCTTCAATTCAGATTACATATACACAAATTATACATCAAAATGAAGGTTCGGATGTATAGAACACGAAACACATATGTAATCAGCTCATAGGGTTGACAGCAGGCACCACCGGTTCCTGGAAGTCTGCTATCGTATTCGTACCAGAACTGATAATAAAATAATATTTCGCAAGAACAACTTGTGGCCGAATGTGCTTCAGATATTCAATAACAAAGCTAGACATTTAAACACTTTCGAGTGCAGCGATAGGACTGCATTTTGGAAATAGACAACACTGTCTGCATTTTTTATTGATGATGGTTTCCATGCTCGACAGACATGCGCAAATCACTCGATACCGCGAATTTCCATCGAAAAACAAAACGTAATTCTAAGAAATTTCAGCAGGTATCATAATACCTTGCATTGAATATGGCAACTGTGCAGTCTCTAGCTAATAACTGTCTCATTATTTGATTTTAGACGGCGTGTATATAAATGCTTTTTCCAACCGATGACGTCGACCGGAAATCGAAAGTAAATTCATATGTAAACAAAAGCAAAGGTTTTGGAACTTACCCCCATGCAGCTCTGTCGTTGTGTTTTGAAGAATTTTGATACCCTAGCTTTGTTCTTGGATATGTAAAGCACATTTGGCCACATGTTGTTATTGTGAAATATTATTAAATTATCACTTCTGGTATGAATACGGTAGCAGACTTCCAGGAACCAGTGGTGCCTACGGTCGACTCTATGAGTTGATTACACATGTGTTTCGTATTCTATACATCTCAATCTTCATTTTGATGTACATTTTGTGTATATTGAATTTGAATTGAAGAATATCAGAGGCGAGAATTTTCAAAATAAACAAAATTCCATTACTAAACAGCCACTTAACTGTATTTGCTACTGATGCCATGGGTGTTTTCTCAACAATTACACATGTACATACTTCTCAATTGGACCTTCATCGGCCATCTCATAATTTAGGGGCGATAACGTTATGAAAAGTCGATTTTCACGATGAGATAAGTCAGGGATGACGAAGTCAAAGTTTCAATGACCAAAGAAGGCGAAATATGCCCCATTCAAAAAGCTGCCTCCGGAATGTATTCTTCCTTGTGAACTCAACTCGACGACTTCGTAGAGCTTGGCGATGTTTTCGCATCATTTTTCGTTGCCTCTAGGAAATACGACCTGTGGACTGTGCTAAAGGTTTTCAGGCTTCGGGTCAGTCATCCTACCAATTTGCAAAGAAATCCCTTCATAAATACAACCTGTAGACTGTGCTAAAGGTATTCAGGTTTAGGGCTCTCGCACTGGTCACGGTTGACCGATCGCGACCAAAAGGGGACGTTCTTATCTAGACATGACCTCGAATCTACATATGAAATTTCGTGATGATCGGACAAGAACTGTGGGGGTAGCCTGTGCCAAGAAAATGTGAACAGACTGACAGATTCACAGACTCACACGCGAGATGGCAAAAGCATATCTTGACTTTGTCAAGTTAAGCTAAAAATGAAATAAAAAAACGAAACAGAATTTTAAAAAAGTTCTGGGTGGCACTGGACGATAATGCAAAGTGCTATAAAAAGCTGCATGGAGATAAACGTCGAGAAAAAAATATACAAGAAGTCGTCATGCGAGCTTGTGGAGAGATTGAAAAAAACTTGTCTTGAAAAGTCACATGTTCGAAATTGTTTCAAATTAATCGCTGTTGTAGCTCCTGGCAGTTTTCTGTAAGCGCGTATCAAAGAGTCTACGGGGCACGGATTATATAAGCCCCCCCCCCCCCCCCCCCAAAAAAAAAAAACAAAACAAGCGAAGAATCTGGAGGAAATCTGAATTTACTGACATTCATCAGCTCCTATAGGCCTATAGGTTTGCTATGGTATCTTCGTTGGCATTTGCAACTAACTTCGTCTGAGGTGTCGCGAAGATGACGGATTAGGGGGTTGTAAACCCGATTTGTCCCGACTGTGATGGCTCAAAGCCCGACAGATCAAATATTCAATCCACGTCATCAAGGCATGCCTTCGTGGAATATTAGTCAGTCGGAATCCTTGCTGAAATCTTAAAATTTCTTCGACATTTTATTTTTGGATATATAAAATGACGCATCTCATTTAATTACACGTACCGAGCCGGTAGTTCGATTTTTTTTTATTTATTCTTATTTGTTTTACAAGGATTGGTGAACAAATAATGCAGGACTGGCGAACAAGTTATGCAACTAAAATTACTCCCTCCTTGGTCCAATGAAGGGATCTTTAGCCTGCACGGAGTGTGTTTCTCCGCGAACAGAGGACAGCCAATTTACGTCCCCACCCGACAGGACGGTACGCTGTGACAGCATCAACCCCCCCCCCCCCCAATTGATGCCGACAGAGAGTGTCCGGACACCTCGAGAACTTTCCCCGACCGGGGATCGATCCCGGAATCTCTGGCATGAGAGAGCAGCGTAGTTATCTTCTCGGCCACCACTCGCTTAAATTGGTCATGCTGAGCCTTTAAAATCCCGAATCGGGCATTACACGCCTCAGTTTGTATGGCGAACTATGTGTGTGACATGGGTCCAAGTATCAAATCCAGTCTCGTTCGAAAGCACATGATGACAAACAAGTGCGAATCGATATCCGAGACAAAAGTATTGGGTGGGGTAGGGGCACCCAAATCCTCTTTGCGAAGCCACTGACTTCAATAGCGGCAACATCATCAATTTCTGTCTTAACCAATTCAGCTACTAACAACTAGTACAGCTACTAATTCACGTCTATCGTTGGGGGGGGGGGGGGGGGGGGGGGGTGGTCGTCATTTTTTTTCTGGACACTAGGCGGGGGTGGGTGGGTAGGTCAGCGGCTCAGAAAACACGTTTTTTCCATGACTTGACGTTTTTTTCCTATGAGCTCTTAGCTTTCAAATAAGTGATGCATGCATATTGATCAGGGAAGCTTGTGTAGGCTTTTGCTACCACTCCATCTTCTTTGGGTTAACGGGGTGATTAGTAGTACAGGATAAGGGCTAGCAGCATGGGAATGTGATAGACATTCACCGTTCCCCATCACACCATCACTGGTTCACGATTTTGAAAAAAAGTTAAAGCAATTTAAACGAATTATCATTTATGTAAACTAACATAAATGTAATCAAACCAGAAGTGACAATAAAATGACTCTTCTCACCATCAATAGTAGACACCATACAGTGGAATAATTCCATTTTCCAATGCAACTGACTATTTCCACGGATTTTCATTATGTAGCTATGAATTTCAGTCATATACATGTATGAGCAAAATGTAGGGTTGTTTTGAAGTATGATTAGGGTCAAAATTCATTGAAGTATGATTAGGGTCAAAATTCATTAATTAAGTATGATACTTAATTAATATCGTATGTTGCTAAAATAATTAAGTATCATACAGAATTATTGAAGGGTCATACTATATTACTTTTAGTATCATACTTAATTATTTTATTATCATTCTGAATTAGAAATTATGATCCTCTCGTGCGCGAATAGCGTGATGCAGGTTCAACCTGTACTATTCTGGGTCATACATCGCTTATTTAAGTATCATACTTAATTAAGAGAGTGTGATGCAGGTTCGGCTGGTATGATGCAGGTTCATACATCGCTTAATTAAGTATCATACTTAATTATTTTACTATCATACTAAATTAAAACTTATGACACTCTCGTACGCTAAGAGCAGGATTCAGGATCAACTTGCACGACGCTTGGTCATACATCGCTTATTTAAGTATGATACTAAATGCACAGTGTATGGCCCAGGGTCATACATTGTATGATGCAGATTCAACTTGCACGATGCTGGGTCATCCACCGCTTATTTAGGTATCATACTAAATTCGCAATGCTTGACACAGGGTCATACATAGTATGATGCAGGTTCAACTTGCACGACGGGTCATATATCATTCAATCATTAGGGAGACTGCGTCATAGCAATTAAAATTATCTGCTACCTCCTTTTAATTGTTATTGGGATTACGTCATAGCATATAAAATTATTAAATTTAATTTTTTTTTAAATATTCATCCCCTCCTCATAACCTCCTTTGACTCCCCTTGCCGGAGGTGGTTGAACCATCTCCGAACCACTTCCGGTGAATCCACATCCTTTCGTGCATCCCTACTACTTACATCATTGTGATTTTGTGTGATAATTAAATATGAGGTGTTTGACCCAGCATCGTGCAAGTTGAACCTGCATCATACTATGTATGGCCCTGGGCCATACACTGAGAACTGAGTATGATACTTAAATAAGCAATTTATGACCCTGCATCAGACCATGTTCTAAATCTAAAGATGGAATGTTGAAAGAAAGTTAAATTGGGGAATTTGTGTTAAATACCAGGAATATTTTGGTTTTCCGAAAATTGGATATTCGTTAGGCAGGAGGCCAGGCACGACTCGCCCTATGGGCCAACGTGGCCAATGGCTACGCCCAGGACCTCTGGGGGGGGGGGGGTGGTTCTATACAAGGCTTAAAAGCTCAAAAAGTTTGTATTGTATTCAACTCTCGCAAAACGCATTATAGACCTACTTTATTTCTTCTGCTGTATGCTTCTTTAACCCTATGGGCAGTGGCGGCGCCAGAGTTACAGAAGTGAGGGGGTACAACTGGGTATTGTCCGCCGTGCAGCGGCGGCCTCGGTGCCGAGCCGGGGTGGGGTTCGGGAGGGGTTAAGAAATTTTTTAAAACTTGCGTTGTAAATGATGTTCTCTGGAGCATTCTCAGACAATTAAATTAAAACAGTTTTATCCTTTTGAAACTTATTGGTCAGGTCTTTCAGTTATAGAAAACGTCGTACATGGTGACATTTTAACGGAAGAAAGCTGTTGTAAAGTGCGAGCACAAAGCACAAAGCACCAAGCGACACTCAAATCGAAAATGAAAGTAGGCTGCATTTCAAGCGGATGCGTTGCACTCTCTCGATTCTAGCATTCCTCGAATACTCTTAAGCGGTATGTTTCAGACCGTTTGAACGCGGCACGCCTTGTTGCAATTTGGGCCCTCGACTCTTGTGTGTTGTTTGCAGCTAATGTGTGTGTGTGTGGGGGGGGGGGGGGGGGGGGGGGGGGGGGGCACACACAAACATAATTTAAAAACTTCTCTGATTTAGTGCACTTGGGAATATGGAATTATGCCCACCATTACACCGAAACGTTCAATACAAAAATTAAAATGATAGTATTTTTTGTACTACACTTGGCGAAAAAAGTGGAGGGGTAAGTACCCTCCATACCCCCCCCCCCCCCCCCATGGCGCCGCCTCTGCCTATGGCCACTGATTATATTTCAGTACCAGTTCAGTGCTATCAACTGGTAGAGTCTATATTTGTTACTTGGGGGAAGCCTTGGACTGCACGTTGAAAATCTTGATTGGTATACCACACAAATTCACCGACCAGCTATCTACTTTATGAATGCAGGTCGTATCACGATTTTGGTCCGGAAAAAGCGGACTTTCGAGTTCAGATGGTTACGTATATATAGTCACTCAGCACTAAATGTAAACTGCATATTCGCCAGGTACACTGCCACTGACTCACGGAAGTTTCGAACGTGACTAGAATTGTTTAGGCCATGATTCCATCTCAAATCCAAATTTAAGCAGCCCTCGGGACATCGCTTCTCAGAGTCGATAATTTTGCTCCTTTTTCATTTGCAATTTTCAAATTTATTTCTCATCGGGCCGAACCATGGTACAACCGGTGCGTCTTATGGACCATTATGCGTTATGGCCACGGACTACCACCTCCATCCTACCGCAACTGCATGGGGGGGGGGGGGGGGGGGTTCAGAGTGGGCACACCTTCGAATCAATACCCCTTGCATTGCCCTGGAGATAAATGGATAGTAAGTAAACACAGAGTATGGGCTGGGGTAAACGGGATTTCATGCTCGAAACAAAGGCGTAATTCCTGGTGGGGGTGTTACACCCATCCCCCCCCCCCCTCAAAAAAAAAAATATTCAGATCTTCTGTTCGCAGGGCAGCGAGTAGGGCAAGCCGAAAGCCTGCCCTGTGGTGTCCAGTCTCTAACTGGTTACCAGGGTCCGCGGCCCACGCAACTACTACCCTGACAAGGAATTGTTTACCAGAATGTTACCCTGCCTAACTAACAGAATAGAGCTGAACAGCTTGGTCACACTGGGCATCTGATATATCATGATCTTGTATAACTTCCATATCCGTTGATACGCTCTAGTATGGAGCGGCGTGGTGATATAAATACAGGGCAATATGCGCTGACAGTAGGGCAGAATGATGATACCACCACCACCCCTCCCCCCACCATATTTTCGGTAGTTACGGGCCTGGCTGGAAACAAACGAAACCGTCATTGTTCTTTCGGTACGCGCTTGTGCTTTCCACAACAATTTCTTGTTATCTCTTTGTCTATTTTGCTGCTTTCGATTTGGCGCCAAGAAGTTTCCAGAATATAACGGCGCTCGTGATTGGTCAAGCATGCGAGTTGCTTCTTTGGATTTTATCACGATTCAGCATCATACCATGTTTGACCCTGGGTCATACATTGCGAATTTAGTATGATACTTAAATAAGCGATGTATGACCCAGCACCATGCAAGGTGAACCTGCATCATACTATGTATGACCCTGGGTCATACATTGTGAATTTAGTATGATACTTAAATAAGCGATGTATGACCCAGCATCGTGCAAGTTGAACCTGCATCATGCTATTCGAGTACGAGAGTGTCATAAGTTTTAATTTAGCATGATAGTAAAATAATTAAGCATGATACTTAAATAAGCGAGGTATGACCCTGCATCATACCAGCCGAACCTGCATCATACTTGCTTACTTAAGCATGATACTTAAATAAGCGATGTATGACCCAACATCGTACAGGTTGAACCTGCATCATGCTATTCGCGTACGAGAAGGTCTCTAATTTCTAATTTAGTATGATAGTAAAATAATTATGTATGATACTAAAAATATAGTATGACCCTTAAATGACTCTGTATGATACTTAATTATTTTAGCATTTTACTATATTAATTAAGCATCATACTTAAATAATGAATTTTGACCCTAATCGTATGTGATAGTTGTTATTGATCATTCAAGCCTTGGGCTTAGTGGGAAGCCTTCAAACCAATTCCCTTCAGTTTGTGATATACTGTCCGAGAAGGCTGAACTATCAAATAGTCATCATATCTTATTGATAGTTTATCAGCAGGGAAACTGATTCTCTGTTAACAAACTGTTCATACAATGGTGTAAACATTTTGACACTAGGGAATCAGTTAATATGAATTTCAGCCATTTACCCCTGCACCATAGTATATATATAGCACACGTTGAGGAAGATACTGGATGTTTGGAGAGAAACCTGGCGTATGAGATCTGAAAACTTTGCAAACACATATAAGACACCTGGTTGGATTATCTTATAATATAAATAAAATTAACTTCTTTTAAAATAACTATAGCAATCTGCTATAACAAAGAATAAAATCAAATCATAGAATAAAGTGTGTTGGGATCATCTGAGTCACAAAGGATGTGTATCATGTTTCAGTGAGATCAAGCTGAATATTGTAACAACCACTTGGAAAGTTAATGTCCTGTCACTGGTTCTGTACCATATTTTGAGCAAATAGTTTTCAAACCTCTGAGCTGAATGAACAGCCTCCAATATATTGTAGGATAACACTGACATTCATTGCGTAAAAGATAATATATAAATCACAGGGGCGTCACTCAACACAACAGAGCCCCAAAAATTCCATAATGCGTCCTAACCAAATTTGGAGAGATATGGTAGACCTTTCAACTCAACCTGGGCACCACTTCTTTTGCACTTTCTCATCTGTTTTGCTAAGATGAATAATCAACCAAAGCTTACTAACCGCTCCATCAAATTATGCACAACATTCGTCCAAGCTGCAACGGTGCAGTGTATGAGGGGTGGATTTCCGATACCAAATAATCATCCCTCATCATATTGATTATTGACAGGTTCAGTACAAATTGAGCTAACTGCCTCTACGAATTGTGCACTTGATAATGCTTAATAAATTCATATTAGACCTATGAAACTAAAACTGAGTGTAGAAATGGGTAGAAGCAGAAAGAAGTAGGTAGTGGAAATAGCAACAAATACAGTGATGAAACCAGGTAAAACATCAAAATGTTCAACATATTTCACACCCGTTCCTGCAGCACCTGTCAATTCTGTTCAGGTAGAATGCCAGTACATGCAAAACATTATCCTGATTGCCCATGTAAGCACCACCTGTCAGTGTCTGTGAGAAAGTTTGAATAAATTCATAAACTTGCCAAGAAATGGGTCCAAATTCCGACAAATCTTCATTAGCTGGTTGTGGGTAGAGTAAATGTTAGGAATGGTTACTGGAACAATACAAACCAAGTTCCAGGAAAAATACCCGTTGAAATTGCAAATCCAAGTTGTTTATGTGCGATTTACTCTAATGGGGGGAGGGGGGGGGGGGGGGTACCAAATTTCCAAATGGAAAAAAAAATTTCCTTCAAAAAAGGGGTGGGTGCGCAAGTGTCGTGGGAAAAAACTTTCCGCGCCTAGCGTCCGAAAATATTTTCCTGACACCCCCCCCCCCCCCCCCCTTGCGTCTATTTGAAATTACTTCTTCATTGACGACTACACATATGGTATTTCAAATAAAACCTGACATGATTATGTTTTCAAACAAGGGTTGATCCTGCCTCATTCATCCTTCGAAATTTCCCAGCTATTTCCATTTTCAAAAACATTTTATTATACTTACGTTCGCGTTGTTCAGAGTCCTCCATTTCTGCAGGTGAGATTTGTTCACACAAATACAAACTTCAGAAATAAAACCCCCAAAAACAGAAACGGGGACAGTAACTGTTGACAAGGAGCTTGTATCAGATAAAAACATATCCCTTGTCATTCTCAAATATATCGTTTGTTTGAACAAAGCTGACCCCCGTAGTGTTTTTGGTATGTTTGTGTTAACCACTAGACGGACGGATTCTGACAGTAGACGGAGAGACGACATATTTATTTATCGGCGTTTGAAGTAACTTTTAGCATATATGGCTACATCATGACCGCTATACAAGTATAAAGTAAAGTTCAGCCAATCGTTTATTCAGGTGCTGCCCGCTGTTAGCAGTACGTAATGTGGTTTTCAGGTCATATTGGTCGGACCTCGGAGCCGAACCTCGGAAGTGACGTCATGTCACGTGATCTAGTCGCTCCATGTTGTTTTGTCATGGTAACCCGCGTAAGCTCATTTGCTCGATGGGCTTCGAGTCGTTCGAGCAGTATGTGCGAGTCACTCGAGGTAAGAAGGAATCCCACTCATGGAATCCCTTTTTGGAATCCCATTTGTGGAATCCCTTTTTAGGATATGTCTGTGGCTACAGAATCCCTTTTTGGTCGTATGTGCCTATGTGCTAGTGCACAGTGTGTCACATTGTGCCTTTTCACATAAGCACATATGACAAAAAAGGGATTCTCCATAAGGTATTCCCGATAGGTATCCTCAAATAATACAATACCAGGCTATAGGTATCCTCAAATACCCGTATGTGCTAGGGCACAATGTGTCACATTGTACTTTTTCACATAAGCACATACTGGCACACCCAGCATGTGCCTATGTGCTAGGGCACAATGTGTCACACTGTGCCTTTTCACATAAGCAAATGTTGGCACATCCAGCATGTGCCTATGTGCGACCTGTATTGTGTACAATAGAACTTAAACATATTTAGGGGCGTCAGAATAAATAGAACAAAAAAGTATAACATAGCTAGTAGATACATGGGTAGAAACCGATAATTGACTGGAAAAAGGAGCCAAGTAAACAATTGTCGGGTCTATTAAGGCAATTAGATGTACACTAGTTCAATCGAACTAACCTCCGGTGCCCCCTCGGCACTATAGCACTGCGTGCTACTATTAACATCTACGGTATGGCGGTCCTAAAATGATTCTGGGGAAAATCCGTAGTAATTAAAAGTGGATTTTGATGATTTGGAGGGATTATCGGGTTGTTTGTGGTAACTAGAATTACTCCTGTTCAATCGAACACACCCTCTGAACATACCCCAATCCTATTAGAAGGTTTTAGGTCACATAGCAACCACGTGCTACCATAGAAACCAAGATGGCGGCCTCCAGTATACAAAATGGACGACGAAAACGCGTATCACCCTAACAACACGCGCTGCGCATGCGCACTACCACCACGTATCACTATGGGGATGACGTCACAACATGGCCGCTCACGCGGGTTACCATGACAAAGCAACATGGAGCCACAAGATCGCGTGACATGACGTCACTTCCGAGGTCTGGCCAATAAGACCTGAAAACCACGTTACATACTACTGCTGCAGATGACTTCCAGCACAGCCGTTGTTTAGCTGATCTATTTTACTCGTAAACAGAACATGTTCATGAAAGTAAAGACCAATTTCAAGAAAGTGGTTAAATTTGGTATTATTACACTCTCGTCGAGTAGATGATTTCGAATGTTACTGTGGTGAAGGAAATGTCTTGTAAATGTCTTATATTGCGACAAACGGACGGAGAAACGTCGTTTTACATTTAACTACAAGTACTACAAGAACCGATGCCCGCTATACCAAGTTATTACGTGAATTAACCCTTTACCCAACGTAATAGCCAAAACCGGCCTGCGCTAGTCTAAAAAATCGCCAATTAATTTTCATTATTTTTTCATTTTTTGTCTCAAAAACATAGGTTATGATCCCTCGTTGGTCGAGCTCGTTCCAATGAGGGGTCATAACCTATGTTTTTGAGACAAAAAATGAAAAAAATGAGTTATTCAAGAATGTCGTCTGCTTTTCATGTTAGGTAAAGGGTTAAACATTATTTTTTTAGTCCCCCACCTGCATCGCCGGAGGGAACTATAGGTTTGCACTCTCTCCATCCGTGAGTCTGTCAGTCACACTTTAGTTTTCTGGACTTTTTTTGGAAATGCTTCAACCGAATGATTTCATTTTTGGTAACCTACTATAGAACGATGACTTTCAGATCAAGTTTGAGTTTCATACTGATTGCGTTATTCTTGTGTGAGTTATGGCCCTTGGAAATATGGAAAAGTGTCAAAATATCAGTTTTCCGGACTTTTTTGGAAACGCTTCAACGGAATGATTTCATTTTTGGTAAACTACTATAGAACGATGACTTACAGATCAAGTTTGAGTTTCATGCTGATTGCAGTATTCTTGTGTGAGTTATGGCCCTTGGAAATATAGAAAAGCGCCAAAATATCAGTTTTCCGGATTTTTTTTGGAAACGCTTCAACCGAATGATTTCATTTTTGGTAACCTACTATAGAACGATGACTTACAGATCAAGTTTGAATTTCATGCTGATTGCATTATTCTTTTGTGAGTTATGGCCCTTGGAAATATGGAAAAGCGCCAAAATATCAGTTTTCTGGACCTTTTTTGGAAACGCTTCAACGGAATGATTTCATTTTTGGTAGCCTACTATAGAACGATGACTTACAGGTCAAATTTCATTTTCACTCTGTCCATCCGTCAGTCTGTCAGTCACTCTTTAATTTTCCGGACTTTTTTTGGAAATGCTTCAACCGAATGATTTCATTCTTGGTAACCTACTATAGAACGATGACTTACAGATCAAGTCTGAGTTTCAAACTGATTGCATTATTCTTGTGAGAGTTATGGCCCTTGGAAATATGGAAAAGCGCCAAAATATCAGTTTTCCGGAATTTATTTGGAAACGCTTCAACGGACTTCATGCTGATCACATCTAGGTTATAACATTTGTATAATTATTAATGCTCATTAGTCCGGTAGGGGACATTGTATTGCTTCAGCGATACGTGAGCTCTTGTTTATTTCACTCCGTTATGCGCTTTCAATTTGAGTTTGCATTGCACCAACTCCTAGTCTTTATCATTCACAAAATATTAAAAAAGAACGTTACTACAACCCAATTCTGGCATTTTAGATTGCCAAGAAACGTGGTCGTGCTAGATCGTACCTAAAATATACCCCCCAAAAAATGCATTTTGAAATGTGAGAAACACCCGTATAGGTTCTCCATCGGGTGGAGAGGCAGACCGGTTTTTAATTAAATTAATGCTTTGCCTGACATAAATAAAGACGACAAACACAAAAACATTCCGGTCGCGAAAACCAAACACTAAAAATTTCTTTCTGCCCCCAAAACATAATTTATGACTCAACAATGGAACAAGCTCAATGTGATCGTTCGAGTGAAGGTTTGGGTCTCTAGGTATATTTTCGAGACAAAAATTAAAAAATTATGAAATTAGAAAGACGATTTTTCGAAATAGTACTAGCTACGGTGTGTAGTGTGTGTGTGTGGGGGGGGGGGGGATGCTTTGATAAAGCATTTTTCTTGGTATAACCTCTCCCAACGCCGCCACTGATTGTCTGGTGGCAATACGGTTGATGACTGATTGAGGTTGCTTCGTTGGATCTTGAAAGTAGCACGTGATTGTTGTGGGTACTACTGTCGAGTGTAATGGTCTAGAAATGTTCTATAAAATGGTATAATACATAAACTGTCATCAGGCAAAACGAGGATCAATCAATTGAATCAAACACGTCTTCAAATATTCCGTGGGCGATGAACATGACGAGCCACGCCTTTAAAACATGTTGGCATCTCCTGCTCCAGATATCGTCCTCACCGCCAGAGTTAGTCGAGTGGCCAAATCTAAAGTTCGTGTTGTGTTAGCCCCTAAGTAGTAACATTTCAATATTGCAGTGGTCTGACAATGGTAATGGGATACTCAAGAAGTCATACTGTGGCCACTTTAATGAATTTTTGTGAAATCCAGAGATGGCTTTGAAGCTATCATGAGGTACGCTAAACTTGCCTAATTGTTGCTCAATAAAAGATTACAATTGTCAATAAAAAGATTAGCATACAACCGACAAAAAGCACACACGTAAAACTACTTCCAAATCCAAACCGACCACAGTTGGTTCTAAAGGTGCTATAAAAGTAAGAGAAACTTGTTTACTTTGAAATTCCCACCTTTAATGTTTCATAAATACAAATTAAATATACACAAATTAAACATCAAAATGAAGGCTGCTGTGTATGGAATGCGAATGATATATGCAGTCAACTCATAAAGTTGACAGCAGACACCAATGGTTCCTGGAAGTCTGCTACCGTATTTGTAACAGAACTGATAACAAAATATTATTTCAGGAGTGTAACTCGTATCCAAATGTGCTCCATATATCCAAGAACAGCTAGGACATCAACATTCTTCAAAACGCAGAGACAGAGCTGCGTGGGGGGAAATTCTCAAACTCTCGGCTTTGTTTTTGTTGTCTGTTTGTTTACATTTTGGTCACGGTCATCTGGGCCGAAAAAACATCGGTATACAATGCCGTCTAAAGTCAATTAATGAGAAAGATCGCATTCATACTGCACGCTATTATTGCATGGAGACTGCTCAGTTGCCATATTACTTGCAAGATATCATGACACCTGTTTGAATTTCTTAGAATTATCCTATTGTTTTTCGATGGAAATTCGTGGTATCGCACGATATGCGCATGTTCGTCAGTCATGGGATCCATCTCCAATAAAAAAATGCAGACAGTGTTGTCCTTTTCCCAAATGTTGTCCTGACGCTGTATCCTAAAAGTGTTTGAATGCCTAGCTTTGTTCTTGGACATCTAAAGCACATTTGGTCACGAAGTGTTCGGAAATAGTATTTTATTATGAGTTCTGGTACGAACACGGTAGTAGACTTCCAGGAATCGCTGGTGCCCGCTGTCAACTCCGTGAGTTGATTTCATATATTATTCGTGTTCTGCACGCCACAACCTTCAGTTTGATGTATAATTTGTGTATATTTAATTTGTATTTATGAATATCAGGGGTGGACATTTCATATTGCACCATCGCCATTCACAACCAAAATGTCCTTCTTTCCTCTCACTATTTACAAGTCTACACTAGAGGCCATTGCCTGGCAACCAACACAAATTACATAGGCCATATATTCAAATGATGACTTCAAAATATTACATTCAAATGTTAGCCCCTCGTGCCACACTGCATCCCACACATCTATTCAAATTCCAGTTCCCAAAAACTTCAATCCGACTTCAAGAACTTGATACACAAACAGATCACCTAACCTAACCCCAAAGACCTAAATGAACTGGAACAACTGTCTTCACTGTCGCTATCAGTGGAACCCTGACAAGGTATCTTTGGCCAAAGATATGGTGAAATATAAAACCACCAACAACAAACTTCACAATGTGTTTCTGGCTGAAACTGTACATTAACCTTTGAAAGATTCCACGCATTATACATTATATCCTCCATGCCACCACTAACGACTTCCTTAGATCACGAGTCTACACGTTCATCATCAATCCTTTACTGATGACTCATTAGTTATTATCCTCCTCCCATCATGCTCATAAGAAGTGTCAAAGGCTGTAGAATATCAAAATACATTGTAATTGATATGGGAAAGAAGTATAAAGATACAGCACATGGTACAAGGTCATGCGTTCTGGAAAGCGTGGGAGTACAAATAATTGCCCTTCTCAGTTTGACATGTTGTCAAATCTCAATGCAGCTATTATTAGACTCTCGAACCCCTCAGCTCCAAAGCCTGGGCTCAGGTTTGAGTCTGAGTTGGCCAGGAGTTTGAAGTTGCCTTGGAGAGTAGTAGACGTGAGGAACTAATGACCAAAATACTGTTTTCTATTTAGGTGTTTCTAGAGGTCACAGAGCACGATTAAAGTAGACTTTAATCGAATATTTTTCTTCAAAAGTCAGTCATGAATTTTCAGAACACTGAGTATGAAAAACAGAACCATTGGACTCCAATTACAATTCAAATCATTCGGTACACAAACTCACAACAAATCTCACAAGTTACCAATAATAAACCCGGCAGCTCCCATCTCCTACCTGAGTATCAGTTTCAGCATGACTGAGGCCGATCAACGGCTTTTCCGTGACATTTCTAGACTACAATAATATTAATAAGTCTGGCACAATCTGGCAATACCCCAATCACGAGCAACTACTCCTTTTGCCAGTCCTTTCCAGAGACATAACCTGAGATGAACGTTACAAACGTTACTTATTCCTAGTTGCTTTTTCAACATTCATTATCAACCGATTTGATCGGTTGATAATGAATGTCAAATAAGGAACTGGGAATAAGTAATGGTTGTCACGTCCCTACCAGAGAGTCCATCTCAACTAATCTTCCAATACTAGTAAGTTCAACCTGATCAGTACGTCACCTGCGCTGGTACACAGACACCCATTCTACATCCAAGCTACATTCTGTACATGGCGGACTCCAGATCAATCTCAAACACCTGTTAACTTTTACAAATTCAATTTTATCAGGCTGCCAATTTATATACAAGCCAGACGTCGTTGGTCTGCTATCAAAATGACACCAACTTCCAACAACGACAAGAACCAGGTTTTTACATCTAAACTTGCCCCTTGCTTCCTCTTACAGGGAAAATAACACAGTTTTTCACTCCCTCATCAGCTTCACCCACCTGACACCTACACTATCATGAAGGATGTCCAAACCAGAGCTCAAAATGGTATTCAACATTGGTTATGACGTCTCAGGAAGTCACTCATTTTAAAGGATATTGCTTCGGGTGAGCAAATACGTTTGAGAGCTGTTAGGAAAGTAATCTTGTGTCAAAAAGGCCCGGACAATTATTTTGTCTCTTAAAATCGACATTTGACCTATTTGTTTCATGTATGTATGCCTTGAAAGGCCAGGAAAGATGTATCTTTTTAAATATTATTGTGACTGCCATTTGGATGCCATTCTGGAACAAACCTGACACAGTACCATTCAATAACATGGGCTTTCGAGTGCTACAAGAACGTGACCTTGTCTAAACAACCATAGCATTAACAAAAATGTCACTCAGGGTTCCAACAAAGAACCATATTTAACCATTTCCTGGAAAATGGCTGCAATACTAATTTGCTATCCCAGGCTTTCTTGTAGCTTTCACTAAAAGCCGAACACAATAGGGCTGAGACAAATCAAAGCAAGATACATTGCTGAAGGCGATTATTCCCCCACTGCAGTGCTGGACGGAGTAGGCATAAATGAATTAAAAACAAGGTAAGAAAAAGACAGACAACTTTTTATAACATGTGCAGGTGTGGCTTGTCAAAAGGATCCCTCATACCAAAATTTCGTTGAAATCCACCCACTCACTGGTAAGATATCGCTGCGAACGCATGGATGCACAGGTGGACGGATGCACAGATGGATAGACGCATGTAATCCAGTACATCCCCAATTCACATCGAGAGTGTGTGTGTGTGGGGGGGGGGGGGGGGGGGGAGGGGAATCAAAAGCAATGAGAAGTAAATATTTTGAGACAGCACTGCAAATCTAAAATGCACGAAGCACCGTTCAAGCACGAATAGATGAAAAGAGCAGAAGAATCAATGGATGATTCTGAATATATAGAATACTTGAGGTCTGGATAAAGCGTCCGATCGCCCAAATTTCCGATTTTTTGGACGAAATGGCCGATTTCATTGGACGAAATGTCCAATGTTTTGGACAAAATGTCCGATTTTTTGGACATAATGTTCGATCGTTGAACGAAAGTCGCACTTGTTTGGACATAATGTCCGATTTTTTTTTTTTTTTGTAGAGAAAATGGGTGTAACAACGTTAAATAAAAATAAAACCTTTCCTAACTTAGTTTTATGGGGAAAAAATAGATGCGATAAGCAAAGGTACAGCAAATAACAGTATGATGTAGATAAAGCGGTTATTCAGAACACCTCTAAACATCGTAAAAAACAATGGACGGACAAGTTGTACCTGTATTATATTACTCAAAGAATGCCCCCATGATTCATTTCAAAAAGTCATCCAAATTGACCAAATACAGCCCGAAAGAATACGTATATAGACAACTTGTTGAGGTCAACTTAATGACCACTTGACCATGTTTCGTTCTGGTCGAGTTTATACATTAAATTGACTACAACAAGTTGTACCTGTATTATTACTTAACAAACAGTCAGTCCCTTAGAATATGTATACCCTTAAAGTCCCTAAAATGTGTATACCTGCAGCTTGTCGAGGTCAGTATAATGACCACTAGAACATGTTTCTTTGTAGTCGAGTAACTCGAGTTTACATTAAATTGACCGCAACAAGTTGTATCTGTATTATTACTTCAAAACAGTCAGTCAAAATTACTAAATAAACAAGTAAATTCAAATTCAGTAATTTGTTGTTTTTTTCATTGTTTCATTCAAGTTTTCGCCGTGGTGTTATCTGCACTTTGTCACATAGTTATGACGTCACGCCTTTGTTAAAAGTGTGTGATATATTTCGAAGAGTTGGTTAGAGCATGTGTGATATTCAACATATATCGTCACACTTTTACCAATCAAGGAACAATAGACAGTGATTGTGAAACCTGTCAGTTCTAATACAAACACAGCCGAGAGGAAAGATTAAGGGCACCTGTGCTAAAATGTTTTGAACAGAGAAACGAGAATTTACCTGACTTTTGATTTTATTGAAAGAGTTAAAGAAAGAAATCCACACCCGGGTGTTAATGATAAATGATGGAACGTTTAATTTCTCGCTCAACCTTTTGAGCGCAATGATGAAACGGAAAAAATGAAGTAATATCACTTGCTTTCCATCAATCGTCATGTGTCTTGCAAGTTTGGCTTAAGAAATTAACTAATTAAACGGGAATGGACACGTGCCAGACAAGGGTTCAGTGGAGTGTTTGATTGTTCGTGTTTTGATTGTTTGTGCAAACATCAATGTGACAAGTCGGTTACAGCACAAAAACTCGTGACATTGAACATACAATCGCTCGAGCTAGTTACTCGGACAAGTCCTCGTTAACTTACTCTCGCGATTGTATATTCAATATCACTCGTTTTCTATGCTGTAACCTATACGTGTTCTTAAATTTATTTTACTTCAAACGGTATGGAGGATTAAATTCAAATATTCGGGATACTGGGATATATAGGAATATACGTATACAATAAATTAAAGTTTAGTCGGTTACTGAATCTTATTTTCGTACATTTTGTCCAATAATCATCGGACATTTGGTCCAAAAATATCGAACATTCCGTCCAGCCATAGAACATTTTGACAACCGGACATTTTGGTGATCGGACATTTTGTCAAGTAATCCCTATTCATTCGATGACTGGACAAAAGGGCCGATAATCAGATTTAAACTACGCGTAGAATGAGGGTTTTAACCACTCAACAAGCGTCGTTTCAATCTGATTACCGGCCCTAGTACCTATTTGTTTTATTAAAACCATCCTCTTAATAAATAATCGACTTTGTCACTTAACATGGAGAAAAAACGACACTTTCTATCGCGAACACACGGGTTTGTTTTGTTTACATCTGCGCCGGTGGGAAGTCCTGCCGGCTGTATGTGAATACTTGATTGACAGTTAGACACATTGTCAAAGTTGAATGAATTTAATTGCTTTTCAGTCAAATTATTATTAACAATTCTTAAATGTTATTTTAAATATTTAAATGTAGGTATTGTAAACTTAATAAGTCATTGCACATCGAATAACTGTCAGAATCGAAGTGTACATTCCAAGACGTAACTATATAACGCTGTTAATTAAGATCGGTTCCCCTTATTAATTGTCCATTCATAATTCTTTCATTCCCCGTCTCCTTTCGTTTTACTCATTTCATCTCAACCTCTTTAAATGTCTGCACTCTCTGCTTCTTTCCTTCTCTCCCTACTTTTCTTCATTGATTCTTCCACCTTGTCTTTTACTATAATTCACCCACTCTGTTTCTGCACTCATTCAATCCTTTGTTTTACTGTGAAGTCCTTTATTTATAAATTTATTTGTTCAATCATCCATCCAAGACACCACATCGCTGCAATGTTAGGTAGGGTGATGTTGCATCCAACCTACTTGTATATATACTACACTGTTTTTATCCTGCTTGTATATGGTAATTTTGTTTTCAAACACACTCTCGATTACAGACTATCACTGCAACAGACTGTGACTAAAAATGAAAGAGAAATATCGTCTCACCTTTTCCAACAGTTCAACAATGTCTGGGCCTTAACCCCCCTTTATCTTCATCTTGGAATAATATATTCTATTTATGTCTTATATATTTGTCCAGCGTGAAGGGATGGTAGTATGTTGGTGAATAATGGAGGGTAACATTACACTCGACGACGTGCAGGTAGATGCAGAGGACGACTTCATACGGCTCTATAATGAGAAAATGTGTTCCTTGCCAGAAAATGACGAATCCCTTTATACAAAATCGCGGTACTGACTGCAACTACTTTTCGTCTAGTGACTTTCAGTCATGTAAAATAGACGCAGGATTCTCAATATTCCATCTCAATTGCCAAAACTTGAAGGCCCATTGGGATTGCTTCCAAAACATGTTATATAATTTACAAACAGGAAAGAACTTCTTCGACACAATAGGACTTACCGAAATATTCCAAATTCCTCCAGATATGTCGTTCAGTCTGGGTGGCTATTCCCCGATTATTAAACGTATGAGACCCGAGAATGATGATGGCCGAGGAGGAGTTGATCTATATATTAAAGAAGGAGTACCATATAGAGTTCGCATTATTTCATTCTTCATTCCCCATGTTTTCGAATCTCTATTTATTGAAATTAAAGATAAATACTACCGAGAATTATTGGCGTCATCTACAGACCCAAGACTCCTCTAAGAGGAGTCCTCTTAAAGCCAACATCAACCTCTTCCTGACAAAATTAAATGAAATAACGAATGTTCTGAATGCCAAAAATAAAAAAGAGCATCTTAACCTAGACCTAACAGCAACTACACACTAAAAAACGGAAGAATTTGTTGATCTCATGTTCAGTCAGGGCTTTCTGCCTTATATCACCAAGCCAACGAGAGTAACCTGTCGTTCCGCTAGTCTGATCATATCCTCTCTAATATCTGACGTCTCAGGTCATTTTGGTGTTTTTTATATTGAAGAAAAACACAAACCAAAAGATACACCACAGCTTACACTGAAAAGAATTATAAACGCAGAAAAATTGTTGAATTCAAAACACTTATCTCGCAAAGTGATTTAACCCTAAGATGCAATCGAATTGTCCCAATGAGTCATATGAAACCTTTCTAAGCATCTATATGAAAGCTTATGAAATAGCACCCCCTCTCACACGTGTTCGTCGGAACAAAAAACAATATTAAAAACAACCCTGGATGACAAGGGGGCTTGTAATATCCTCCAAGAATAAAAAAAAAATTCTACAAGACAAAACTCAAAACTCCCACCGAAAGGAACTCACAAAACTATAAAACTACTGTAGAATTTTCAACAAGGTAAAAAAAAAACAATGTAAAGCTACCTATTATAGAGAGATCCTAAACGAAAACAGAGACAATATGCGAAGATCGCGGCAGATTTTAAACGATGCCATCAATAAAGGAAAACGTGAAGCCAGATTACCCTCGTTCTTCATCCAGGACATCATTGAGTTAAGCGAGCCCCATGACATCACAGAAGAATTCAACAATTTCTTTATCAACATTGGAGAGAACAAATCTGAACATATTCAGAAACCAAATGAGTTCTACTCAGACTACATGGACAACAATGTCTCCAACAATCTTTATTTAATACCCACTGATCCTACAGAAGTCAACCGAGTAGTAAATAAAATGAAGCAAACATTATCTAGACTGCGATGATATCAAAACCTGTCTTCTTAAGCATACGATAAACGAAGTATTGGATCCTCTATTACAAATAATTGACAGCTCTTTCCTAAACGGCAAAGTACCAGACAGGATGAAGATCGCGAAGGTGATACCAATATTTAAAGCAAGTGACGAGCACAGCTTTAGAAATTATAGACCTATCAGTATACTTCAGTATTCTCAAAGGTAATGGGAAACTCATGGAAGTGAGACTAACTAGTTTCCTCAATAGGTTCAATATTTTATACCCTCGCCAATATGGGCTCCGAAAACGACATAGCACTATTCATCCAGTTTTTCAGCTCTTTAAAAGCATCGCAATAGAAAATAATAAAAAGGAAAAAAAAAAAAAACAGCACCTTTGCATTCTGGATTTGTCAAAGACCTTTGACACCATAAACCACGAAATACTATTAGGTAAACTGGAAAAATATGGCATCAGAGGTGTCGTCAACAATTGGTTTAGAAGTTACTTGTTCAACATATCTCAATATGTTATGTTCAGAGAACACAAATCGGACTTATCCAGAGTTGTGGTGTACCATAGGACTCAATTTTAGGCCCTGTTCTTTTTCTTTTATATATAAATGATATAAGTAACTCAACATCACTCAATATTTTATCACTAGCCGATGACACCATTGCACACTGCCCGGGCTCCGACAACAATCCCATAACACCGTATTTCAATGACGAGCTTAAAAAACTATTCGAACGGTGCGCTGTGAACCAACTAATGCTAAATGCTAAGAAAATCTCGTATGTCATACTTAATCCAAATAAAGGGAGGAACAACAATCTCTGTCAAGAGGTAAAATAACTAACCAAAACATTAACAAGGTTGAGGCCACTGAAACAGAGAAATCTGTAAAATTCTTAGGAATTAGCATTCATGAACACTTATCCTACAAGGCTCGCATATCCCGATTATGCTCGAATATAGCACGCGCAAACTATAGTCTCAACGAAGGAAAAAATAACCTCCCTGATCGAATGCTCAGTTTATCAATACAATAAGGAAATAACCATATTAATGTTCCATTAATACTTGCACTGATGCTCTCCCCATGGAATGCCATTCCCCTACTTTTTTTCTAGGGGGTGGGGGTGGGTGCAGTTCCTCCAATTTTTTCCAAACCGGGATTTGCTTGATTTTGACGAATATCCAACACATTGTGCAGCTAGCAAGGCAAAGAAGGAGTGTTTGCTGTGTTCAACACAGCTGTCATGCTCACTGCAGCAGTCCCTTTTTAGTTAAGAGTATGTTACTCACTTTTGAAGCTAAATATATAATATATATATAGCCTATGTCAAGCAGGAATTCCACCAGGCATCGTCCTAACACCGCGCTACTGGCGCGGTGTTAGGACGATGCCTGGTGGAATTCCTGCTTGACATAGGTAACATAAATTAAATTCAAGCAGTTGCATCTTCACAGATCTTCCTTTATTGAGATTCCTTTCAAGCAGTTGCATCTTCACAGATCTTCCTTTATTGAGATTCCTGCGTTTAAAAGTTGGGACCATAAGCCATTATAATATATATATCGGTCGGATAAAAATACACAAAATGATGTCGTGAAAGTGGCTTCCTTGGTAAGTTGCAAGTGCATTTGCTTGCGTTGCAAGGCAATCATGTCTCACCAGAGTGACATTTCCATGTTCTTCAAATAAAATGGAGGGAGGATGAATCATCCTGATTATATATGGCTACCAGAGTAATGTGATTCACTGCGAAAAAGGCAATTCTTCGGAATAAATTTAAAAATGTTCCTTGGAAGACCCTCGGCAAATTGTCGAAATTCTGAAAAGATTTTTTGTTTTGTTTTGAGTTTGTACATTTTTAATACACTGCAACATGAAGATATATTGCAGCCCAAAATACACGTTTTAAAATCTCCACAAAATAGGATAACTATAGAGGTATAAGCCTGCTATGAAAGTAGAAGTAGCATATTGTTTAACAAATGGAGGTAGTTTCTTATGGCTGTCACTGGTAGAGACATCATTTGTCCTCCCTGAAAATGTACTCAAGGTATTAGGTGGACTACAGGCATATGCTAAGACTGAACACAACAAACGAGGGTGTATTACGGGGACACGGGGGTAACCCGTTCTCGTCAGATCACCTAAGTTAAACAATTTCGAGCCCGGCTAGTCCTTGGATGGGTGACCGTCTGAGCGATCGATTCGCACTCCCGCGTTGTGTCCTTGGGCAAGGCACTTAACGCCGATTATCCACATGGGGCACCGCACGTCGACGCCGGCACCAAGGCGCACCGCACGTCGGCGGTGCGCATGTCCTCAACCAATCTAACCCTGCCTGTACTGCAGTGCGGAGTTAAGATGCTGGGGAGCTGGCACGCTACGTGTCGCCGCTCGTCGGCTCTCCTCAGGAACTCCGGCCTCCTCCACCCGCAAAACTGCCACCGATACGATATGACCTTGGCTCTTAAAGTGTCATTAAACCCAAATAAATAAATAAATAAATAAATAAATAAATAAATAAATAAATAAATACCCGGTAAATAAATAAGTAAGTACGGGGATAGGAATCAACGACCCGAAATGGAATTTAACATATGTTCCTCGAGCACCGCAGACGCAACGGTCGTTGATTTCTGTTCCCCCGTATTCTAAATGTGGAGTATGTTCTGTATTTATTTATTGGTGTTTAAGGTCACATATTTATGCACAATGACCAATCGTGACCGTGACAGTTTTACGGGTGGAGGAAGCCGGATCACCCGAAGAGAACCACCGAGCAACGACGAGCAACTGTCAGCGCCTCAACATTCTAACTCTGTTCAAGCAGGGTTACAGCGGTTAAAGACGCGCACCATCGACGTGAAGTACGCCCCAGCACAAAGTGCTGTCATTGCCCAAGGACACAACGCGGGTCGTCCCGGATGGGAATCGAACCCGGGACCTCTAGCATAGCAGTCCAACACTGAGCCACCGCGCTCCCATATTTTGTAATTAAAACACGATTAACCCTTTACCTAACGAATCGGCCGTATCCGCCCACGTAATGTTCAAATTAAACAGTTGAAAAAAAATATATTTTTAAATTTTTTTGTAACAAAACCATATCATGTGATCCTTCATTGGAACGAGCTCGTTGTTTTTTTTTTCTAACACATTTTTCGGTGTTTGCATTCTATCGGTAAGTTAAATACACAACACACGTGGTATAAGGAAGAGCATCAGGAAAACATGTTCCTCCGCCATAGGTAACGTCACAGCAAACAGCAATAGTGCTTTCTAACACATGTAGTTAAATACACATACAGTTAAAACTAGAAGTCCTGTCATGAAATGCGCACAAATAGCACGTCGATCTGTGCGTTAATCTACCGTTATGACTATAGTAAGGCTTTCAACTTCTGTACATATGGCCTGTGCACAAGCAATGTTTCAGCCAATGGACCATTGGCAGAAACATTGCCCGCGTTTGCTATGAGTAACCAGGAGAACCTGCATGCTTTGGATGCCATTCGATTTATTTATTTATTATTTATTTCTTGGTGTTTTAAGGTCATTATGCACAATGGCTAATCATGACCGTGACAGTTTTACGGGTGGAGGAAGCCGGAGTACCCGGAGAGAACCACCGAGCAACGGTGAGCAACTGTCAGCTCCCCAACACACAAGCAGGATTAGCATTGGTTGAAGACATGTGCCCCATCGACGTGCAGTACGTCGTAGTACACAACGCCATCGTGCACCCACGCGGACATTAGAGATGAAGTGTCTTGCCCAAGGACAAAACGCGGTTGCCGCAGGTGGGATTTGAACCGAGGACCTCTCGGCTTGCAGCCTGCACCTCTACCTACTGAGCTACTGCGCTCCCTGATGCCATTCGATATTGCAATTGAGCGCAGTTCCTACGCGAATATTCAACAATAAAATAACTGGATTATAAACAGAATTCTCTGCGCGTAATAGTTTTTCATAATTTTACCAATTATGGGCTATTAAACTAAAGAGTTATAATTTTAAATCCCTTTTAATGTTATTAAAAAAATCAGAAGGGAATAATGAATTTTTTTTATGTATTACCCGTAGCCATTCACAAGACCAACTTCACGAACCTGATGGAATACAGTTTGGTACTACTTCTTCCATTTACGTGGCGGATAGATAGATAAATACAGTTAAAACTAGAAGTCCTGTAACGAAATGCCCACAAATAGCACGTTGATTTGCGCGTTAATCTACGCGTTATGACCATAGTAAGGCTATCAAATTCTGTACATATGGCCTGTGCACAAGCAATGTTTCAGCTAATGGATCTCTGGGTAACCAGGACGTCCATTTGGCAGAAACATTGCCCGTGTTTGCGATGAGTAACCAGGAGAATCTGCCGTGCTTTGGATGCCATGGGATATGGCAATTGCGTGCAACTCCTACGCGCAATTAAGCCTAGATAAGCGCACAGTTCGTGACAGGACTTCCAGTTTTAACTGTATATATTGTAAATTTTCATTTCAGATACATAATCACATTGTCAATAGTACAGAATATAAATATATATATAGTATAAAACATGAAAGCTTAGTTGATTATAATGTATGCATATTCCCGGTTAAAAAAAGCTACGGTGTGGGAATAGGAATTCTACAGTGCTGCAAAGAAGGTTGCACATTTCCTTTGTTTGGTATTCGGTTAAGTTAACTTTTTCTTTTTGCCCAGGGTGGTCCCTCCAAACGATAAACACGGGTCATATCTTCGGAAGCAAAGACTGAAATCTCCGGTTACACCCGAGGTTTCGTGAAAACAAAATGGCAAGATTTGGATGAACATATTCGTGCGTAGTGCTAGTTGACTCTGAACGTTGCATCGGGCAAAATATCAAGTGTCCCTATGGGCGGATTTTAGTAACATCGTCTTACATTTAAGTAACACCACTGGCTCGCTTATAGCCAAAGGGGAACCTGTCTGTTCAATCGGCCTCTCTATAGCCGTCCCTCTGGTATCAACATTAAAACTCTTTTTTCTTATTTTTATCTGTTATGGATATATTGTGAGATGGGCTGCCTGCAAATTACTAAATTTAAAATGAAGTCAATGAAGGATTAAAGCATTTTATCAATAATTTCCCAACAATTTCCCAACGTCTTTTCACTGCATTAGCCTTTTCTGGTGGATACATGTGCAATGAGTACATTTCCAAATTTCGGTATCTCTTCATCTGCTCCACCAGAGAGAGCCAAAAACAAAGGCTGACAGTGGTTGACTTCACAAGCAAATATATATATATATATTTTATAAAGCAGTAGGCATATATTTACCGTGTTTACAGTATCCTCCTCAATTGGCAACGATTTTGGATAGCCCAAAAGAATATATTCCACACATAAAGGTGCTAATATGTTACATTTTTCTCTTATTTTTTCCAAAAAGAGAAGCGAAACAGTCCAGGTGAACGAGCACTCGAAAAACATGTGGAGAAGAGATTCTTTTGTATTTCCACAGAAGGCGCAAAGTTCTGTTTCTGATAGTTCTACTTTATAAAGATAGGCATCAGTGGATATAATCCTATGTAAGAGTTTGAACTGCAAATTCTGTAAGCCTGTATCATCTGTTAGTGTAAAATGTTGTTATCCCCGCATTTTAAAAAATGCGGGGATATTGTCGTGATCTCCGCCCGGACGTCCGTACTTCCGTACATCCGGTTTTGTAATTCGAAACGCTGTAACTTTCTACAGTTGTTCAATAGGGTCTGTGCAATCCAAAAATACCACTTTTAAAGTTTTGCGCCACCAGGTGGCTTCTGTGGAGCCACTTGAAAAATGCGCTAATTTTTCACGTTTCCGGCAAAAGACTCCTAGAGTATGTAATTCGAAACACTAAAACCATGCTCAAATGTTGCAGAAGGGTCTGTAGATGCGTACGAAGGTTTCGAATTTTTCAGGTGCCACGTGGCTGTGCCACCGTTGCCACTTTTGTGTTTTCTTAGACCGTTTCCGGCGAAAGGCTCCTAGGGTATGTAATTCGAAACGCTAAAACCATGCTCAAATGTTGCAGTAGGGTCTGTGGATGCGCACGAAGGTTTCGGATTTTTCAGGTGCCACGTGGCTGTGCCACCGTTGCCACTTTTGTGTTTTCTTAGACCGTTTCCGGCGAAACGCTCCTAGGGTATGTAATTCGAAACGCTAAAACCATGCTCAAATGTTGCAGTGGGGCCTGTAGATGCGCACGAAGGTTTCGAATTTTTCAGCTGCCACATGGCTGCGCCACCATTGCCACTTTCGTGTTTTCTAAGACCGTTTCCGACGAAAGGCTCCTAGGGTATGTAATTCGAAACGATAAAACCATGCTCAAATGTTGCAGTAGGGTCTGTAGATGTGCACGAAGGTTTCAGATTTTTCAGGTGCCACGTGTCTGTGCCACCGTTGCCACTTTTGTGTTTTCTTAGACCGTTTGTGGCGAAAGGCTCCTAGGGTATGTAATTCGAAATGCTAAAACCATGCTCAAATGTTGCAGTAGGGTCTATAGATGCGCACGAATGTTTCGGATTTTTCAGGTGCCACGTGGCTGTGCCACGTGGCTGTGCCACCGTTGCCACTTTTGTGTTTTCTTAGATCGTTTCCGGCGAAAGGCTCCTAGGGTATGTAATTCGAAACACTAAAACCATGCTCAAATGTTGCAGTGGGGCCTGTAGATGCGCACGACGGTTTTGGATTTTTCCGCTGCCACGTGGCTCTGCCACCGTTGCCACTTTTGTGTTTTCTTAGACCGTTTCCGGCGAAAGGCTCCTAGGGTATGTAATTTGAAACGCCAAAGCCATGCTCAAATGTTGCAGTGGGGTCTGCAGATGCGCACGAAGGTTTCGGATTTTTCAGCTGCCACGTGGCTGCGCCACCATTTCCACTTTCGTGTTTTCTGAGACCGTTTCCGGCGAAAGGCTCCTAGGGTATGTAATTCAAAACGCTAAAACCATGCTCAAATGTTGCAGTAGGGTCTGTAGATGTGCACGAAGGTTTCGGACTTTTGGGGTGCCACGTGGCTGTGCCACCGTTGGCACTTTCATGTTTTCTTAGACCGTTTGCGGCGAAAGGCTCCTAGGGTATGTAACTCGAAATGCTAAAACCATGCTCAAATGATGCAGTGGGGTCTGTAGATGCGCACGAAGGTTTCGGATTTTCCAGGTGCCACGTGGCTGTGCCACAGTTGCAACTTTTATGTTTTCTTAGACAGTTTCCGGTGAAAGGCTCCTAGGGTATGTAATTCGAAACTCTAAAACCATGCTCAAATGTTGCAGTGGGGTCTGTAGATGCGCACGACGGTTTTGGATTTTTCCGCTGCCACGTGGCTCTGCCACCGTTGCCACTTTTGTGTTTTCTTAGACCGTTTCCGGCGAAAGGCTCCTAGGGTATGTAATTTGAAACGCCAAAGCCATGCTCAAATGTTGCAGTGGGGTCTGCAGATGCGCACGAAGGTTTCGGATTTTTCAGCTGCCACGTGGCTGCGCCACCATTTCCACTTTCGTGTTTTCTGAGACCGTTTCCGGCGAAAGGCTCCTAGGGTATGTAATTCAAAACGCTAAAACCATGCTCAAATGTTGCAGTAGGGTCTGTAGATGTGCACGAAGGTTTTAGATTTTTCAGGTGCCACGTGGCTGTGCCACCGTTGCCACTTTTGTGTTTTCTTAGACCGTTTCCGGCGAAAGGCTCCTAGGGTATGTAACTCGAAATGCTAAAACCATGCTCAAATGTTGCAGTGGGGTCTGTAGATGCGCACGAAGGTTTCGGATTTTCCAGGTGCCACGTGGCTGTGCCACAGTTGCAACTTTTGTGTTTTCTTAGACAGTTTCCGGTGAAAGGCTCCTAGGGTATGTAATTCGAAACTCTAAAACCATGCTCAAATGTTGCAGTGGGGTCTGTAGATGCGCACGAAGGGTTCGGATTTTTCAGCTGCCACGTGGCTGTGCCAACATTGCCACTTTCGTGTTTTCTTAGACCGTTTCCGGCAAAAGGCTCCTAGAGTATGTAATTCGAAATGCTGAATGCATGCTCAGATGTTGCAGTATAGTCAGTAGATGCGCACGAAAGTTTCAGATTTTTTCGGTGCCACCGTTGCCACTTTCGTGTTTTCTTAGACCGCTTCTGGCGAAAGGCTCCTAGGGTATGCAATTCGAAACGCTAAAACCATGCTCAAATGTTGCAGTAGGGTCTGTAGATGTGCACGAAGGTTTCGGACTTTTGGGGTGCCACGTGGCTGTGCCACCGTTGGCACTTTCATGTTTTCTTAGACCGTTTGCGGCGAAAGGCTCCTAGGGTATGTAACTCGAAATGCTAAAACCATGCTCAAATGATGCAGTGGGGTCTGTAGATGCGCACGAAGGTTTCGGATTTTCCAGGTGCCACGTGGCTGTGCCACAGTTGCAACTTTTATGTTTTCTTAGACAGTTTCCGGTGAAAGGCTCCTAGGGTATGTAATTCGAAACTCTAAAACCATGCTCAAATGTTGCAGTGGGGTCTGTAGATGCGCACGACGGTTTTGGATTTTTCCGCTGCCACGTGGCTCTGCCACCGTTGCCACTTTTGTGTTTTCTTAGACCGTTTCCGGCGAAAGGCTCCTAGGGTATGTAATTTGAAACGCCAAAGCCATGCTCAAATGTTGCAGTGGGGTCTGCAGATGCGCACGAAGGTTTCGGATTTTTCAGCTGCCACGTGGCTGCGCCACCATTTCCACTTTCGTGTTTTCTGAGACCGTTTCCGGCGAAAGGCTCCTAGGGTATGTAATTCAAAACGCTAAAACCATGCTCAAATGTTGCAGTAGGGTCTGTAGATGTGCACGAAGGTTTTAGATTTTTCAGGTGCCACGTGGCTGTGCCACCGTTGCCACTTTTGTGTTTTCTTAGACCGTTTCCGGCGAAAGGCTCCTAGGGTATGTAACTCGAAATGCTAAAACCATGCTCAAATGTTGCAGTGGGGTCTGTAGATGCGCACGAAGGTTTCGGATTTTCCAGGTGCCACGTGGCTGTGCCACAGTTGCAACTTTTGTGTTTTCTTAGACAGTTTCCGGTGAAAGGCTCCTAGGGTATGTAATTCGAAACTCTAAAACCATGCTCAAATGTTGCAGTGGGGTCTGTAGATGCGCACGAAGGGTTCGGATTTTTCAGCTGCCACGTGGCTGTGCCAACATTGCCACTTTCGTGTTTTCTTAGACCGTTTCCGGCAAAAGGCTCCTAGAGTATGTAATTCGAAATGCTGAATGCATGCTCAGATGTTGCAGTACAGTCAGTAGATGCGCACGAAAGTTTCAGATTTTTTCGGTGCCACCGTTGCCACTTTCGTGTTTTCTTAGACCGCTTCTGGCGAAAGGCTCCTAGGGTATGCAATTCGAAACGCTAAAACCATGCTCAAATGTTGCAGTAGGGTCTGTAGATGTGCACGAAGGTTTCAGATTTTTCAGGTGCCACGTGGCCGTGCCACCGTTGCCACTTTTGTGTTTTCTTGGACGGTTTCCGGCGAAAGGCTCGTAGGGTCTGTAATTCGAAACGCTAAAACCATGCTCAAATGTTGCAGTGGGGTCTGTAAATGCGCACAAAGGTTTCGGATTTTACAGGTGCCACGTGGCTGTGCCACCGTTGCCACTTTTGTGTTTTCTTAGACAGTTTCCGGCGAAAGGCTCCCAGGGTATGTAATTCAAAACGCTAAAACCATGCTCAAATGTTGCAGTAGGGTCTGTAGATGCGCACGAAGGTTTCAGATTTGTCAGCTGCCACGTGGCTGCACCACCGTTGCCCTTTTGTGTTTTCTTAGACCATTTCCGGTGAAAGGCTCCTAGAGTATGTAATTCGAAATGCTGAAAGCATGCTCAGATGTTGCAGTAGGGTCTGTAGATGCGCACAAAGGTTTCGGATTTTTGGGATGCCACGTGGCTGTGCCGCGTGGCTGTGCCACCGTTGCCACTTTCGTGTTTTCTTAGACCGTTTACGGCGAAAGGCTCCTCGAGTATGTAATTCGAAACGCTAAAACCAAGCTGAGATGTTGCAGTAGAGTCTGTAAATGCGCAGGAAGGTGTCGGATTTTTTGGGTGATACGTGGCTGTGTCACCGTTGCCACTTTTGTGTTTTCTTAGACCGTTTCCAGCGAAAGGCTCCTAGGGTATGTAACTCGAAATGCTAAAACCATGCTCAAATGTTGCAGTGGGGTCTGTAGATGCGCACGAAGGTTTCGGACTTTTGGGGTGCCACGTGGCTGTGCCACCGTTGGCACTTTCATGTTTTCTTAGACCGTTTGCGGCGAAAGGCTCCCAGGGTACATGTATGTAATTCGAAACGCTAAAACCATGCTCAAATGTTGCAGTGAAGTCTGTAGGTGCGTACGAAGCTGTGTCACCTGTGCCACTCAATATGATTTTAGTGTGCCATATAATACATTTCATCTTTGTATCAAGCATTCATACAAAGTCAAGGGTGCAAATTCGGGGATACACTATAGTGTGCTTTGCACACAAGTCACACCATCTAGTTTATATATCCAGACCCAGGCATCAGGCTGCAGGTTTTTTTTTTTTAGATCGCTTTCCCATCTCTGTTGTGTTTTTAAAGGAAATGAGGTAGAAGTACTTTGTAAAATAGGGTAAAAACTTTGGCAAGTTTTTTTTAACCATTATTAATTTCGATATATTATCGTTCTTTACTATACCTGGGGCTTTGCGCTGTTTTAAGGCATCTTTCCAGTGTTTGGGGATTGCACCCATCACCCCAGCATAGGTAGTAAATGGTGTACTTATGCTGCATTTTGTTCTAAATTCTTGGAATGTCCGGAAAGTATTGTTTTCATTTAAAAGATCATTTATAAAGAAGATACCTTTTTGTAACCATTTTTTATGGAAAAATGGCTTTCCATCAACTAAGATGTTATTATTAAAAAAAATTGTTTCCGAGAAATGGTCTTTTGGGGTTGTGGTGACATCATCAAACATGGACCAGGCATTAAGAACAGTCCTCCAGAATGGATTGAGCTTTTTAGCTATTTCCTGAATTCCTTCTTTGTGAAGGTGCCAAATATTATTGTACCCATACATTTCTAAATCCTCTAAGATCAAATTCTTCCACGGGGAGTATATTTCTGGATTGATGAGTTTTTTTATCCACATAAGTTTCATCGAAGTACTAAAGGTTTTTATGTGAGGAAATTTGAAACCGCCATTCCCTAAAGTGTTCATAATTACATTTCGTTTTATTTTATCTATTTTATTCGACCATAAAAATTTGAAAAGACTTTTTTTGTAATTCATCTGGGTTCGGGAGGGTCGGGAAGCACAGCGAAACACTGAGTTAAGATTGGGATCGCATAAGTTTTTACCACTGTAGTTTTTCCGATCAAACTGAGACAACGAAAAGACCAGTCATTCAGTAGTTTTTCAATATTTTTAATTAAATATTCAGAGTTATTAATTTTGATTCCTTCGTTGTCTTGGCTGTATTTCAGGGTCGCGCTAAGTATTTCTACGCTTATAATAAAGAGGTTTGGGAGAGAGGGTCGCCCTGTCGAACACCCCGCTGAATTTGGAATGTATCGGAGAAGTGCCCGTTGTTCAGATACAGCTCGAAATATTCTTATAGAAAGTCTTGAACCATTGTATGATAGATGGGCCGAATTTTAAAAAGTGTAACGATTTTTCAATAAAGTCCCATTCCAATGAGTCAAAGGCCTTTTCGAAGTTCAAAATTACAAGTAGACCAGAGATGTCTAATTTTTTGCATTTGTCGATAATGTCAAAAACTAACCTTGTTGCTTCTCCTATGTATCGGCCTTTTATAAATCCTAATTGTGATTCTGATATGACTGTTGAAAGAACACCTTTTAGTCGACTAGCTATAGCTGGTGAACCTATTTTTGTATCGACATTTATTAGAGAAATGTGTAACAGGGGTGGGGTGAACGACTCCCCAGGGGCTAGAACCCTGGCCGAAATCTCCCTGTTGTTGTTCAGATTCGTGAGGATCTGTGTCAACTAGCAAACCCTGGATAAAATGTAACTCAACTCTGGACACAGAATAATCATAAGTTCTGTGTTGTGGTCTGGATGAATACACAATAAAATAGGAAAACAGTTAAAACGTGGTTTATTAAGAAGCCAAAAATAGTATGATATCAAATGGACATGATTGTGGATGACGGATCAAAAGCCACGGGTCCACTACACTTTTACCAAAAAGAGGGTTAAAATTCCACCCAACATATCTATTAACGCGAATGGTACCCACAGAACTCGGACCTGGAGAGAATTAGTGTCAGAAACGGTGATTCTCACCAGGGCCGAGTTGAATGGGTCCGAAAATGACGGTACCCGTTACGATTAACCTTTTTACAGGTTACAAAGTGTCCCCATACTGAGCTGGTGTATAGATTAAAGTTTGGACAGCTAGATCAAAGCTTCACCCAAAAATAAAGTGGACGGCCAATTATGAGCGAGACGGCTCTTATATAGGATAATTTCGCGGGAAAAGATTTCAAATTCTGTAATCTGATTGATCCCTCGCTTGTACCTCGACAAATGAAACAGCAGCAAAATGCACTATGGCGTGAACCAATAAGGTTCAGTGATTCATTTTAAACATGGAAATGACTTGAAGCCAACAAAAATATAATTAAACCTCTGTTATGAGCAGACGAATTATAACCGAGTAATTTAGAACTTCTATTGTGTATTATTTTTCAACTGCTGTTACCAAATCCGTTACACTTGGGTCGCCAGTTTTTTAGATAAACTCTTGATTTATTTTGTTTTGAGATACCAGTCATTACACCTAGCCGGTTTTGAGTAACAGAGAGTTCAGTCATTCTATAGCCATAGTTTAGGGATCTTGTTAAATAAGGGCCAAGATCTTTCCAGAAGAATTTATAAAATTCGGATGTAAACTCGTCTGGCCCCGGGGTTTTTCCGTTTTTCATTGCTTTCAGTGCGTTCTGCCTCTCCAATTCTGAAAGTTCACCTTCAAGAGAATTTGATTCTGACTCTTCTAAAATCTAAAAGAAGGATTTTCTTCTATGAAAAATTCAGTGTCTAGTACTTGCGCAGATGTGTCACGTTTTGAGGTGTACAACTTTTTATAAAAGTCTTTTTGTTCGTTTATTATATCGTGTATGTCGATGACCACGGCGCCATTGCTTATAAGGAGTTTATGTATCAGTTTTTCTGTGTATTGACGTTTCCATTTTGCCTTTGTTCTGAGGATTATTTATTCCCTGTATTTTTTATCTCTTAGGGTTTTAAGTTCTAAGGATAATATGTTGATTTCATCCCTGACTGTGAAATCAACTTGGTCTAGTTCTGCAGTTAATCGTTTCAATTTATCTTCGATTAGTTATTCAGATTTGTCGCGTGTCCGTTTGAGATACGTTGAGTACGATATCGTTTTGCCGCGAATCATGAGTTTTAAAGTTTCCCAAAGAAGCTGGTCGTTTATGGCAAAAGTGTCATTATTATTATTATTACCAGCGGTTGTGTTAACGTTGCTACTTTACTAGCAACAGGGGTGGATGAATATTGAGGAAGTGTTTCTGCAATGGTTGCCTTGACAATATCGACATATTCTTCATCTTGTAAAAGACTACTGTTAAATTTCCATAGGCCTCGACCCCTCGGTTGGTTTATGAATGAAAAGGCTACTGAAATCGGGCTGTGATCTGATCTATGGCAAATACCAAGGTTTGCAGTTTGACAGAACACTTGCAAATCAGACGATATCAAAAAATAGTCCAAGCGTGACATTTTATTGTGCGGTTCTCTCCATGTGTATCTGCGTTTGTCTGGATTTTCAATTCTCTAGGCATCGTGCAAATCTAACCTACCCATCTTTTGTAAAATCTTCTCATTTGCTTTAGCATTGTTTTTATGTTTGTAATTGAAAGCATCCAAATCATAATTCAATGGGACGTTCCCGTCTCCCACAATAAGAATAGAAGTCTTTCCAATGTCCTCTATTCTTGTGAATAAATTATCATAAAACGCTGGGTTATCGTCATTTGGGCCATATACAACACACAGAGTAAGCCTTTGGTCACAAATTGTTGAATCTATAACAATAAAATTACCCCCTGGGTCTAACACGGTATTATGAACTTGATAGCTAAAAGAGTTCTTTATAAGGATAGCGGTGCCTTTGCTTGCACTAGAATGGGAACAAAATGTTGCATTTTGTACGGAAGCCCTGGAGGGACATTTTTTGTTACTAGTTATTACTTACTTGTTATAACAAATAACAAATAAGTAATAAAAATTGCAGCCTGCCCATAGTAGGGAGGGTGATCGGGCACTTATTCCTTATTTGTTATTACAAATAAGAAATAACAAATAAGCAATAACAAATAAGTATTAACAAGTAAGTAATAACAAATAACAATTAAGTAATAACAAACAAGTAATAACAAATAACAAGAAAGTAATAACAAATAACAAATAAGTAATAACAAATAAGTAATAATATTACTTATTTGTTATTATTTATTTGTTATTATTTACTTGTTATTTGTTATTACTTATTTGTTATTACTTATTTGTTATTACTTATTTGGTATCACTTACTTGTTATTACTTATTATTACTTATTTGTTATTACTTATTAATTATTTGTTATTACTTATGTTATTTGTTATTACTTATTTGTTATTACTTACTTGTTATTACTTACTTGTTATTACTTATTTGTTATTACTTACTTGTTATTTGTTATAACAAGTAAGTAACAACTAGTAACAAAAAATTGTCCCTCCAGGGCTTCCGTAATTTTGTCCCCATTCGTTTTTCCAAATGTTTTCTATTTTTTCTGTGGAATGTGTGTCCACAAGAAGAGTGATATCGTATTCCTGTCTTCACGAGGAGGAAACATCTGTTCTTTTAACTGTATCAGACGAAAGCCCCCTGCAGTTTAAGCTCCCTATTTTTGGATTCGCCATGACTTTCCGTTGGTCTGTGAACCTTATGAAAGCAAAACGAAATATGCAGCAGTTTTGAGCTTGGTAATTAAAGTTAACCCTTTACCTAACATGAAGAGCAGACGACACATGCAAAAAAAAAATCTTGAACAACTAATTTATTTCATTTTTTGTCTCAAAAACATAGGTTATGACCCCTCATTGGAACGAGCTCAACGAGCTCGTTCCAATGAGGGGTCAGAACCTATGTTTTTGAGACAAAAAATGAAAAAATAATGAAAATTATCTGGCGATTTTTGAGAATAGCGCTGGCCGGTTTTGGCCGTTACGTTGGGTAAAGGGTTAAAACAAGTTGTGTTTTTCTTACCGTTGTGGATCTGTAGTCAGAAGAAGTAAATGTGAAGATATATCTGAAGTTATAACAAAAAACAAACAACTGGAACTCTCACAGGCGTCCGAGTTTAAAATTAAAAATGCACAAAAAATAAAAAAAAACACCAAAACTGGCAAAAAACCCCAAACATACAAAAGACTTGGGGGACAGGGTTACAATATCTCTCCATAAGGTGGGTATCCGTGCACACAGTTTGACGTCAAGGTCCATTCCCTATACGTGGAGGGTGGATCACCACCACCCCCCCTAAAAACCACAGCCCCCCCCCCCTACCCCCCCCCCCCCCCAAAAAAAGAAAAACAAAAACAAAACAAAAAAAAACTCGCATTCGCGACCCGGCAGCAAGTCGCCCTCCACGCAACGTATATAATTCAGGTCACTCTGAGCACCCAACACCCAGTCCCCAGAGTGTCCGTTCTGAGCGATTAACTCGTTTCCGACCTTCGAAGATATTTACAGGGTAAAAACCTTAACCTTGGGAAAAAAAGTTTTGGTTACACTGGCAGATACACTTACAAATTGATGGTTACACTGGCACCATAAATTTTGCAGATGTAGCGAGAGCTTTCTTTAGAACACGAGACAAAAATTAATGCATTTTTGCCTCTTTTGTTCAAAGAAAAGGAAGAAAAGAAAGATCCGAACGATAGGTTTACTACGCAAAAGGTAGTACATGGGGCACTGGGTACACACACGAGACACCAGGCACTCGGCGAGATAATGCTCGAGGACGAAGCCCTAGAGCATCATCTAGTCGAATACACAGGGCGCAGTGTATTTACTAAATCAAAGAAGATCTGGGTTTTTACCCCCAAAACATTAAATTAATTTGTCTTTTACTTCTTGCTTCAAAAACATATGTAACAGCTACTGTTATGAACATCTCTCACATGAAGTGACTAGTAGTAGGTCATTTTGGAGTAGACCGGAGTAGTCTGTCACAATTTGTCGGAGAGTCCCAACGGGAACTCTCCAACAAATCTTAACAAACAGCCATTGTTAAAAACATCTCTCACATAAAGTGAATAGTTGTAGCAGGTCCCCATGGAGTAGCCTGGGGTAGTCTATCACAATTTGTTGGAAAGTGCCAACAAAAACTCTCTAACAAATTGTAACAAACATCTATTGTTATAAACATATCTTACATGCAGTGAATAGTAGTAGGCCATTCTGGAAACAGAAACTCTCCAACAAAGCGTTACAAACAGCTATTGTTATAAAACATCTCTCACATGAAGTGAATAGTTGTACGCCATTCTTTGAATTGCCTAGGGTAGTCTGTCGTAGTTTGCTGGAAAGTCCCAACAGAAACTTTCCAACAAACTGTAACCTACAGCTATTATTATAAACATCTCTCACATGAAGTGAATAGTAGAAGGTCACTAGGGAATAGCCTGGACTAGTCTGTCACAACTTGGTGGGAACTCTCAACAGAAACTCTTCAACAGATTGTAACAAACAGCTATCGTTAAAAACATATATCACATAAAGTGACTAGTAGTAGTAGCTCACTCTGGAGTAGTCTGTCACAATCTGCTAGAAAGTCCCAACAGCAACTCCCCAACAAATTGTATAAAAATCTCTCACATAAAGTAAATAGTAGTAGTAGGTCACTCTGGAGTAGAATGGGGTAGTCTGTCACAATCTGCTGGGAAGTTCCAACAGAAACTCTTCAACAAATTGTATAAACATTTCTCACATGAAGTGAATAGTATTTATATATTTGTGTTTAATGTCTCTTTCAGCATGGCTGTATCGGAATACGTCGTAGCTCAAATATAAAGTTAAGTCTAGCCAATCCTTTAAATTATACTGCCCATTTTAGAGGGTTTTCTACCCCCGGCGCCTGTTGCTGAATACTATTTTACCAGCACAACAATGATTCTTTTTCATGTCGTCGAATTCTTGCTGAATACCATTTTTAACAGCAAAAGAATTTTTCTTCAGCACGTCGTCAAAAACAAAGTTTTGCTATTTTACGGAAGCCGTGACAGCGATAATACAAAATGTAATTTCCCCATAGTCTGTTGTTAAGTCGAGTCGTGGTTTCCGTGAAGAAACCACGACTCACTTGTCAGCAGCCTCCGGAAAAAAGCTATATTTTTAAATTTCTTTTTGTAACAGAAACACAAATAATATTCTTGTATTACATGTTTGCACTGATTTGTGTTTACTTTACTGTTCATTGTGCTTTGGTGGAGGGGAGGGGGGGGGGGGGCGGTGGGATTGGGTAACGACCTTTTTATAGAAAACAGAAAAAACGTTTCTTGACCGCAACCCGTCTACAAGTTGAGATTTGGCTTCCATATGGGACTTTTTAGCTTATGATTTCTTTCGAAGAGAGGTTTTTAGTTATCTATTTCTTGTAAGATTGATAGTACTTCCCCTCCGCCGCCCGCTGTCATGATCAGACAGGGATTTTAAAAGGAGCCACGATCAAAGCATGGCCGCAGGCGAGCGAAGAAAAAGACAGTGTCTTCTCTCAAAACAATTTTTCCAAACTTTTAAGTTTTTTTGTTTTAGCGTTATTATTCAATTTACTGTTTTTCTGTTCACTCTCTTCTGTTTTCTGTTCACTTACTTTTTATCAGCAATAGCGTCGTACAACTCAAATTGAATTTTTTTTTGTCTGACTCTTTATATCTGCCCCAGACCGAGCCATTATAATACCATGACCGTTCAATGAGGTCGTGTCTTCTGAGCCTGTTCATCAGACCTTGATTTAAGATAGTGACATCATTCACTATATTTACATTCATTGATTTAAAGTCCTTCCTTTTGCGAATCACATTTTCTTTTATTTCAGTGTTTTTCAGTTTGACAATGATGGGCTTTTCTACATCATTTTTTTTTCTTTTTGGGAGTCTCTGAACTGCTATTATATCCTCGTTATCCAGTTCGAAGTTACTTATGTCCTTCATTAGTTCTATTATTTTGTCTTTCACTCTTTCATTTTTTTTCTTCTTTCACTCAGAGAAATATAACATTATTTTTCCTACTAAATTGTTCATTGTAGTTTGCCATAATTTTCGCCTCTTTCACTTCGCGCTTCACGGATTCCAACTCTGAACTTGAATTACTTATTCCATCGTTCTTTTCCGTTAACATTGTTTTCAAATCTTCATTTTCTCCGTTCAAGTTTCTTACTTCCTCCTCCAATTTATCCACTGCCACTTCAAATAGGTCTTTCATTGTTGCAGACACCTGCTTTGTCACTGTTTCTGCAATTCTAGTGCTAGAATTTTGCAGTCTGGATACCATCAGTTTTTCGAGATCATCTTTTTGGAGCACTGAGGAAAGTTGGGCGTTAATGTTGTCCATTTTATTTTCAAATAGACGCACCACAGGTACTCGGCACAAGCTGGGAAATCGAAAGAAAAATGATATTTGATACCGTTTTTGAATCTATGCTGACGTGCCCCTGTAATGGTATATAAATATTAACAAGCTACACAACTCGCTTCTCGAAAACGATAGCACTCATCTTCGTTATACCCACCTCAAATTTGATTCACACAACATATCCAACAATACCCAGTATCAATGGAAAGGGGAATGAATAAGCTTTACAGTGGTGTATTACATGACCGTTGGGTGTTCTTGGGTTGTTCGTGATAACTAGGAGAAGTCGCAGAAAAGGCCGAAAAAAACATTTAGTCGGACAAGATAGTGCACAGTGGAATGTGGTTTTCGAGCAACAATTGTCCGATTTATTATAAATAATTCGAGGTCCCATTGTCTGTGGAGGGCAGATTCAAATATTAACCGTATACCTTTATCAATTATTAATCTCGGATTCACATTTATTCATTTCTGGAATTCACATTTAACGTTTATACACTTTTTAGTCGTAGGGGCCTAACTTTTGTCATCTTTTACCCAAGTTGATGGCGTCCATAGATACGCGACTTGCGCAAAAACTTTCCCCATTCTCCCATTGGCTTATTTTCATCGTGATTTTCTCGGCATAAATAGTAGCCAATGGGATGTCATTGTGTCCATCTTCGCTTCTATGGATGCCGTTAGCTTGTTTAGTTGCCAAGGGAAGGTTAAAAAAATGTTTTAACGGCAAATGTGATCGCCAGAAATGAATAAATGTGGATCCGAGGTTGGTAATTGATAAAGGTATACGGTTAATATTTGAATCTGCCCTCCATAGACAATGGGACCTCGAATTATTGATAATAAATCGGATAAACTTTGTCGCTCGTAAACCTCATTCCACTGTGCACTATCTTGTCCGACTAAATGTTTTTCGGCCTTTTCTGCGACTTCTCCCAGTTATCATGAACAACCCAAGAACACCCAACGGTCATGCAATACACCATCATAAAGCTTATTCATTCCCCTTTCCGTTGATACTGGAAATTGTTGGATATGTTGTGTGAATCAAATTTGAGGTGGGTATAACGAAGATGAGTGCTATCGTTTTCGAAAAGCGAGTTGTGTACCTTGTTAATATTTATATACCACCATCACAGGGGCACGTCAGCAAAGATTCAAAAATGGTATCAAATATCATTTTTATTTCGATTTCCCAGCTTGTGCCGAGTACCTGTGAGACGCACCCAATCTTTTGATTCCTGTTCTGCACTGTTATGATCGTCGTGGTTATCGTGGTTATCATTGTTGCCCGACGCCACCACGATTTACCGAGAGGAATCGGCAGGTACCGGTAGGTACCGAGAGGTATGGAAAAAAAGGTTTTTTCAAATTATTTTCACAATAAATTGAATGCAAACGATATATTTCATGCATTTTGTGCATTTATTTCTGGAAATGTGGCCATTAGTGATGCAATTTGTCGCGATAATCATAGTTTGGAGTTATTTATTGAGTAGCGCGGTTGACCTCTCGGCAAATCGTGTTTTCTCGGTTTGACAAGAGGCACCGAGAGGTACGCAAAAAAAGCTTCGGGAAAATTATTTTCACAATAAATTGAATGCAAACGGTATATTTCATGCATTGTATGCATTTATTTCGGGGATTTGGTCATTAATGATGCAATTTGTCGCGATAATCATAGTTTGGAGTTATTTATTGAGTAGCGCGGTTGACCTCTCGGTAAATTGTGTTTTCTTGGTTTGACAAGAGGCACCGAGAGGTATGCAAAAAAAGCTTCTTGAAAATTATTTTCACAATAAATTGAATGCAAACGGTATATTTCATGCATTTTATGCATTTATTTCGGGGATTTGGTCATTAATGTTGCAATTTGACGCGATAATCACAAAAAGTTTTTTATAAATTATTTTCACAATAATTTTAAATTGCATGCAAACGGTATATAAAAAAATAACTTAAAGTCAAATTATCAATGTTTGTTTTTATTCTATATAGATAATAAAGACAACTTTCAGAATTATTTCAGTACTTATTTACTTTATTTATTATAATTATTTATTGGTGTGAGGATATATTCAGAATGTGTGTATATTCTTGAAATTCGTGGTTACCTCTGGCTGCCAATTTCGCTAATTAATTAGATGTGCCTATCCGACTCAGCCTACTGTCTTGTCGCCCACATGCGAGTCTACTTTCATCCACACCGACGGCTACCAGTATTATCCGATGGCGGGCAACTTCCCAAGAACGGGACGACCCAATACAGAACAAAACTGCAGCCATGCGAGGGCAAGACAATAACAAATATTGCCATTTAAGGGCCTTTGGACAACTTATCCTACTTTTTAACTTGCAGGCGTTACGCAGTCTACTCCGATGACGGGCACGATCCCAACGACGGGACAACTTAAGACAGGAGAAAGATTGCGGCCTCATTGGAGCCACATACTATGGCCTATAAATTATTTATTTTCAAACGATAGTAGAAATAAATAAATAAATAAATAAATAAATAAATAAATTAAATTTTTTTTTAAACCAGCCAAGTCTCCGACTTGCAGGTCCAATGCCCTGGTAAATGGTGATGGGAATTGTTTGGGTTTTTTTCAACTTACGGCATTGTCAAGCCGAGAGGACACGATTTTCCGAGAGGTCAATCGCGATACTCAATAAATAACACCAAGCTGTGATTATCGCGATAAATTGCATCATTAATAACCAAATCCCAGAAATAAATGCATAAAATATACCGTTTGCATTCAATTTATTGTGAAAATAATTGATAAAAAGCTTTTTTCCGTACCACTCGGTACCTCTTGTCAAACCGAGAAAACACGATTTACCGAGAGGTCATTCGCGCTACTCAATAAATAACTCCAAACTATGATTATCGCGACAAATTGCATCATTAATGGCCACATTTCCAGAAATAAATGCATAAAATATACCGTTTGCATTCAATTTATTGTGAAAATAATTGATAAAAAGCTTTTTTCCGTACCTCACGGTGCCTCTTGGTAAACCGAGAAAACACGATTTACCGTGAGGTCAACCGCGCTACTCAATAAATAACTCGCAAGCGGTCCGTCGTTTCACCCAATTACACCCAATTAACACCCAATTAAACCCAATTAACACCCAATTACACCCAATTAACACCCAATTAATAAAAACGTCAAAAAATGTTTTTTGGGGTGAATTCTAGGAACAAGACCATAGTGCGCCGATCGAACTCGTTACTATGTATTCATGACATACGCGATGACAGAATACCCCACCACCCCCCTCCCCCACCAATACGGTCACATTGACTGTGTGAGAAAGAATTGGTTCTAACAAAATTAGCAACATAATGCTGCCAGTGTCGCTGTACATTTTATATGTTGAGATATTGTATATTAATGACATACGCGATGACAGAATACCCCCCCCCCCCCCCCAATATGGTCACATTGACTGTGTGAGATAGAAATGGTTCTAACAAAATTAGCCTCCCCCAAATTATATTACAGACTACAGGATACCCCCCCCCCCCCCACCACCACCACCACCACCCATATTAAGCCACATCCCAATTATTTATTAGAGTAAGAGTAATACTAGTCCACACTAGGACCAAAAGTACGAAAATATGTTTGGGGTTTGATCCATCTTTTTGAGTCAAAATTATATAACAGACTTGGGTTCAAGTTTGGACTATGGTAAGACGTGTGCATGTACTCCCTTTCCGGAGTTGCATATAATTTTACTACATATTCGTGCCATACGCGATGACAACGTATCCTTCAATCCCCCCCCCCCCCCCACCCTCCGAACCCCAACCATCGTACCCGTACATATTTTCCATCCTACACCTCCGTGGTTACCTAGCAAAAAAATGGACCCCCCCACCCCACCCCACACACACACTTTCACAATTTTGTTACATTATATTAAAACAGCTTAGGGCCCCCTCATTGTAACAAGCCTCTTCTGTTCGTTCCAATGATTTGTCAGCAGCTATGCTTTTGAGACCAAAAATGGAAAATTTTAATTCTGCAAGATTTTTTGTTGTAAGTGTCGTCTGCTATCAGCGTTGGGTAAACTTACTAAAGGGTTACGTTAGGGGGAGTATTTTCTTAGTTTCAGGTTTCAATATTATAATGTTGTTTGAATTTTCTATAGCAGCTTAGCTCAAACTGTCCGGCGAAGTAACGGGTTCGATCGGCGCACTATAGTCTTGTTCCTAGAATTCACCCCAAAAAACAATTTTTTGACGTTTTTATTAATTGGGTGTTAATTGGGTGTTAATTGTGTGTAATTGGGTGTTAATTGGGTGTAATTGGGTGTTAATTGGGTGTAATTGGGTTTAATTGGGTGCAAACTATGATTATCGCGACAAATTGCATCATTAATGGCCACATTTCCAGAAATAAATGCATAAAATGCATGAAATATATCGTTTGCATTCAATTTATTGTGAAAATAATTTCTAAAAAGCATTTTTACCGTACCTCTCGGTAAATCGTGGTGGCCGTTGCCCGAGTGAGAATTTTGTTACCTCTTTTTTGGCGGTTTAGTGGCAAATATATTTGGAAAACTTGAAGATTTATTAAGTGGGTGAGGACCAATTGCTCCCTTCGAACCTAGTAATCCGGCGCTTTTTGAAGATTCAAAAGACGTTTGCCCCGACACAGAATTTATTGACTTTGCTGGTTTTTGTTTTTTTTTAACTTGATGATCAGTTTGGTGACTTTTGTCTGATTGTTTGTTCGTTTTGTTGACTGTGACATTACTTCAAATAATATGGTAATTTTGGGGGATATAATAATCTTAATGTACTAATACTTATATATACCACCCAATACCAAATAGTTACAAGCTCATCAAGTGGGTTATTTCCTCCAACGGACGGGTACTTTTAACTCACCAAATGAAATGTTCAGCAACCAGATAACGACGACTGGGTTTTCTCTTCCAATCCAGTATAAATACCATTCTCTTGGTGACGTCACCGGTTCTCTTTACTCTTCTGACCAGTTTACCATTCCAATTGCTGATTCCATATTGGAGGAGTAATAATAGGGGCAAATTATGCTACATTCCCCCCAGTTTTCTAAATAACCCCCCTCCAAATGGCCCCAGGGAACATAAATAAATCCCTACCGTTAAAGGGCAAAGGCGTTAGGGAGACAAACTCCCTATCAAAAAAGGATCAGCAATGGAATTCTCAGAAAAAAGGGATCCAAAGGCATCCCAAGAGATGGATACTCTCACATTTTACTACACAAGAATTGAAGACAGAAACCCATAAAACTATACAAAATATTACAACTTTTTGTACCCACCCCCCTCCCTCTCCTACTGTTCAACTGCAGCCATAAATAAAAAAAATTAAGGTACAAAAATTACCAAATTCAACAAAAATTAAAATATATCACACATGGCATCAGAAATAAAACCATTTCAACTTATCAATTTTGTCCTTCAAAATCCATTTACTGGTCTTGCATTTCATCACTTAACCATGTTTTAATATTTTTTTTTTTTTTTTTTTTTATATCAATATATACCAGGGAAGGGGTCCCAATTTAATATTTTTCTTAATCCTTATATTAATAGCATTGGGGATAAATCCCCAGATTTATACACAGGTAGATGACAAATTTATTTGCATCTGGGCAAACAAATGATTAAAAAGTATGTGCCCAGCAATGAATAAACAGAATTCCAGACAGAATCTCAGGATTTCAAATAATGCTATCCTATTGAAATTCCTACAAACACCAGTATTTTTTAATTGGGAAAATAATTCACTGCCCAACCGAAACAAATACGCCAATAGCGGTACAGTTTCATATTAGAAGTGCCTTAACAGGTCCCAAACTATCTCAAGTCCTCATACAAAATTCAATATGATATCAGAAAAATCTGTCTGGAGCCCTGTTATTTCAATTTCGGAAATCTTCTGGAAACAATATTATCAGTTTTTAGCATACTAATTCTTTGGGGGCATGCCTTTGCATTGCCCGAAACTCAATTCCTGCCACAATTTCCAAAATTCATCCAACATTATCTGAATATATGGATATTATTTTATGGGGAAGGGAACCCATAGAGGGTACAGGCATTCTGTGTGACTGAGGCCACCAGCACCCCAAGGACATCTGTAACTCCATAGCAATTTTCAGTGCAACTTCCCCCAAATAGAGAGGAGTGCCCCCTACCGCCAAATTCATTTCCAACTGGAAATACGGAGCGTCAGATTCCAATACCAGACGATTTAGCGGTATGGCTTTCACACCGTCCCACTGTTCTGGTTTAAAGTATAAACATTTTGGGCCTATACTAAAGTATGCATTAGGGAAGAGGTTTACCCATCTCTCGACCACATCCCTACTGGAGGTGAAACAGTGTAGGTGAATTTTTTGTTGCTTACCTACGTTCTCCATCATCATCAGGAGCGCGAGGGAATTTACTTCCCTCCCCAAGTAATCTCCTGAGGGACCCCTTAAGTGTAACACAATGGGCTTTGCTAAGGCTGCCAACTTCAATAACCCTGCAAATACAAAGTCCTGCTGATACCATGTATCAACCGGCTCTGTTCTGTCCAGCCCCACTTCACCTAAACCTGCAGCATATGGGAGCAAGCCCATTATTGGGAACATGAGGTTTTCTAATTCCCCCAGGGGGATATTCTGTACATGACGGGGATGAAGGCCAATCACTGCCTTCATACCAGGATCCCCAAGAAGTTCCTCTGGCCTAGGGTAGGTTGCCGGATCACAATAAACTACCACCCCACCCAAAACAGGCAAAGGACAAGTTGTAGGTTGGCCACCATTAAGGGAGAGAACCTCCTGGCTGACAAATTGAGTTTTCGGAATCTCTGGCGAACCCTATCTAAATGAAAATGTGTGTCCACCAGATTCATGGAACAAGATTCCCTGGAAGATCCAGCGGGAGAAAAGCCTGGAGGGACTCCCGATAAAGCACTGGCTGTTGGGACAGTAGGAGGAAGACCTGGATTACCTCCCACCCTGGGACTAACCACGGAGGAAATGGCACAAGAAACGACTGACAAACTCTCTGAAGAATGAGACATGGCCGAGGAAACGGGAAGAGGCACTAACTGACCTCCTCCCCAGGAACTAACTGTAGGAGCCGTTGAAGCAAAAATGGGGGGAACCTCCGAGGGACCAGTAGCTGGAGAAGCATGTCTAGCGGGAGATAATACTGAAGAAACTGTTGAGGAATCTCCCACTGACGAATCTGCAACTAAACAGGCAGGCACCTCCACCATCATCCGTGCAACTGAACAGGTAGGCACCTCCACAACCATCCGTGACTGAACATGCGAGGTCACCACCAAATTCTCCTGGGGTTCCAGGGAGTGCAAATCCTCCCTGACTACTGTCTGGCGTTTTGAAGGAGGTGACACCGGAGACGTCACCCTGTGACTGCAATCTGGGATACACTGATCCATCAGTCGGGGTATCCTCCGAGGTACTCGCTTCAGGGGCTTTTCAAACCTATTTCCTGAGGGATTTGATCTCCTCGTCTCCTCAATTTTAATTTGAAGGAACATAAGGATCCTCCAGTGTACCAACCCAGCTGGCATAGCCAGGTGATCTAAACTCCCTGCAGGAGGGAATTGAGTGCTTGGCACCCACTCAAACAGGCCTTCCAACTCCTGCATGCGTGCCACAAATTGGGGAGTAACTCCCAATGGGAATCGGGAGTATTCCTGATTAACTAATTCTTGTAGTCCCAGATATCCCATTTCAAGAGGAGCGGTCATCCTCTCAAAAGCTCGAGCAATGGTCTTTGGACTAAAATATCGTCCTGCGGATTGCGGCATCCACAAAGCAGTGGGGAGATGATCCCCTTGGCAGTGTTTTCGCAACTGCCTTACTTTAACTGCACAACTTGGCAAAGGACACTCTGATGGTGGTCCCTTTAACTTAGGGGTGGGGGGCAAATCTACGGATTTTGGGAGAAAAAGAACATCATCCTCTCCCACCTCCAATATCGAAGAAAATCTTTTCTCTGCTTTTGTACCAGCCTGTACTTCTGACTTTTTGTCACTGAGGGATGAACATCCCTTCGATTGTTCACTTCCGGCCGGAATTAGGGAGATAGACTCTCCCCAAACTGACGCACCTAATGGTGTCACTGGCCCCTGGGCTCTGGGAACTATGTTCCCAGTTGAGCCAAAATTAGTCTTCTCCACTTTTTCCTCACCCACAAACCTAACCATTGGTAGGTTGGGATCTGTTTTTAAACGGACATCCTGGGTCTGAGCCTGAGGGTTGTAATCCAAAGTTTGGACCCTCCTCCTTTGTCCTTGTCCCCATTTCTTACTCTTCTTTTGGACTTGAGTCGAAGATCTCTTTGGGGATTGGTTTCCTTCATCCGAACTCATGATTATGTATTTAACTGGTATCTGTTATAATCTGTGCAAAGATACAAAAAAATAAAAGTGTCTAAGTTCCCCCTGCAAACAAGTCATTATTGGGGATTTGTCAATTCACAATGTGGACAATTATACAGATCTATTCTCTGGGCCGATCGCTTCGTTACTTGCACACAAGAACCATGAAACCAGTCCAAACAACTGTTACATTGTATCATGAAAGACCCTGTATCAGGCTTCTCACATATACAGTACAATGGAACCATTGAGCCTCTAGTTTCTGAAAGATTTTTATGGCGCTCAATCCAAGGTGGTAAAATTCCATCAGTACAATGTTTGAGTTTGTCATGATTCATTGTTACTGATTTATTAATCAATTGTATTTTAAACAGAAATGAAGAAATGCACTGAATAATTATTCCTGGCCCCTTCCAAATGGGATTTAATTTTTTACAACAGCCGGGTTTACTTGCAAAATCAAGGAAATAAACAATATCTCCCACTTTAAATGTCTGAATTTTTGAGGTAGTGTCATAGTATTTCCTCATTAGAATGTATTCATTTCCCCTCGACGTTTTTGGTAAAGGGCCCCAAAAATCTAAATGAACACGTTCCATTGGGGACCCTGCATGGTATGGGACCATTTTGTGACGGAAATGAAAGGAAGGCTTCTTCTGTTTATTACATCTAGTACAGGCTTTAACATAAGTCTCAACATTGGCAGTTAATCCTGGCCAATAATATCTAGCTTTTATTTTTTCAATGGTACGGTTAATCCCCTGATGATCAGCCAATGGTAGATCATAATTTGACAACAAAATCTCCAAATGTAGGGGATGAGGTATCACCAAAACCAAGTGGTCATTTTTTCTCTTTTTGTATATCAATTTCCTAATCATGGAAAATCTTTCCCGGTGATTCCAAAACAGTTTGGATTCGGCACTTGCCTGAAAAAGAGCATCGGGGGATGGTATTTCCCCCTTTTCTAACCAATTTCTAAGAAATTCCAGATCAACATCTTCATTCTGTTTAGCTAAAATTTCTTCATATTTCACACCACTTAAAGCATATTCCAGTTCAGGTGGGTCCCTATCTTCCCCTGCCTGTGGATTATTAGTATCAGCATCTGTAATAACTGTAATACCTACTCCCTTAGGCTCTATCCCCAAATCTTTTGAAACACTCCCTCCTTCCCCAGGGTCAAGTGTTTTTGTGAGGGGTTTATTTACAATTTCTAAGTTTAATATATCAAGGGAGCTAACTCTATTATCTGAAATTCCTGAGTTTAACACATCAAGGGAGCTAACTCTATCTGAAATATTCTCTGAAGTTTCAACTGAAAGAATTTCTTGTATTGGAAGCAATATTGGAACAAATTTCTGTTTTTGCATAAAACACATATTGGAATCATTGTATTTTTCTACCCAAGCTATTTTACCTTCTGCTTGATTTCTATTGCTTGGTAGGGGAATAACATCGTCTACATTTTCAAAGAAATTTCCCCAATTTTGGTCTACTCTCTTACAATATCTACAACCCCCACAGGGAAGTTGTTCTAATGGTACCCCTGCTCTGTATTTCTTACAAAAGTCTTTCTCTGGATGTCGTGACAGAAAATCATCATTCTGATGTTTTTTCCCTGGACGGTGCTGAATTGTAAAGTCATACTGACTTAGCTCCTCCATCCATCTAGCCAGCTGGCCTTCTGGATTCTTAAAATTGAGGAGCCAAGTAAGGCTACTATGGTCTGTCCTGATTGTGAAGTGTCTGCCCAATAGCAAATGTCTAAACTGGCGGGTAAATCGCACCACACTTAGAAGTTCTTTTCGAGTGGTGCAATACTTCCTTTGTTGGGGACTTAATCCACAACTCCCATAGGCTAGGACTCTTTCTTGTCCATCTTGCAATTGTATCAACTCTGCCCCAAAAGCCACATCAGACCCATCAGTGTCTAAAATGAACATATCAGTTTTATGAGCAAAAGTCAAAACTGGAGGAGACCCAAGGGCCATTCTGAGTTGATAATATCTAAGACATGTACGAACTGTAGACAAGAATACAGGCTATAATTACCACAACATGGAATCCAAGTACGCATACAAATAAAAATAAAATTTGGAAGCGTACCACATCTGTGTGAAATCTGTTCTATCGAGAATAAATGGAATAATCTGTAAATATAACCAAACAGTCAAAAGCCTATACACACTAGAGCAGGGCCCAATCTGAGGGAATACTCAAAGACTGGTGTCCTTGGGTAGCCGTTTCTAACATAAATGAATGGGCATAATTTGTGAAAAAAAGCCAAAGTATGTCAAAATGGTTGGGCAGTAGGAGGGAAGAATATTTTAAGCAGACATTAATAAAACATAGTATTTCTGGTGCTGAATGGTGATCATTCAGGGATTGACCCGATATTGGGTGAAACAAGATTTAATCAATTAAATCATAATTTTAAAGCAAAACCCTGAATTAATCATGGTCTGTTTCTGTCAGCCTCCTTCCTGGTGGTGTGGTATCTTCTTAAGACAAGATCCTTCTCCTTGATCAAACAAAACTTATTTACACCAGGACAAACAAAAGAATGGCGATTGGTGGGAAATGAGGACACTTCCTTGGCTCTGTGTATGCACAGAAGCCATCTATGGAGGACTGTTCAGGAGTCTAGTTTCTTTTATTGATTTGTCTTAATAATTTTTGGGGCGTGTGTGTATGGGGGGGGGGGGGGGGATAAAAATAAGTGTTTGGTATGAATTCTGATTAATAGTGCCAGCATATCTGGGCCATTGTGTAAAGGATTAACCTCTAAGTCCCTGTACAGCCACAAACTGCCCCTTTAATATAGATCTGAAAAAGTGGTTCCTGGTGTATGCTTCCCTGAGAACTTTACTGTTGGGATGCATTTATCCTGACAGTGGTTATACATCATTGTTGGCTAGCTGTATAGGCAACCAACAATAATGAAGAAACACTGTCAAGTCATCTGCCGCTATGTAAATGTATATACAGTGGTTATTAATATAAAAATTAATCTGAGGAGTTGAGGCTTAAACAGAAAATTCCATTAACATATCTCATGGTCTACAAAGTTTTAATTTTTATTTTGTGGTTCACATCACTTCAAACTCTGGAGAGCTTGGGGCTTGTTGAAGAGCTGGAGAATTCAAGTTGCTGTTCTCAGAACTATTAGGCCTGTCGGGTCTGTCTTTTTCACTTTTCTCCTTATCATGTTTGTCATGTTTGTGTTTATGTTTGTGTTTATGTTTATTCTTCTTTTTCTTCTTCTTGACCTTGTGATGTTTTGATGAATCATCTCCCTCCTGTATGCTTTTTTGACTTATGTCAGTGAGGGCCTGAGATGGCACTGGTAGCTGTGAAAATGACTGTGACTGTGAAAAACTAGCACTTTGAGAGACAGAGGACTGGGAATCTGAAAGAAAAAAAAAACTTCTTCAATACCTTTGAACTGTTGAAAGCCCGTTACCATTAATTAAAGCAAAGATACATGTACTTGGACTCTAGGACCCTGCAAGCCTCAAATCTTGGGTCGAATCAAATCTCAAATCGAATCAGGCACCCAATTTCTTATCGAATTGAATCTCAAATGGAATCAGGCACCAGATTTCCTATTGAATCTCAAATTGAATCTCACACTTTTCAAGCTGTTGATATTGCTTCTTCTAACAACCGTAAATATTGTCCCATCTCCACTGAAGTATTGTGTGTAACAAAGACTCAAGCAAATCAAGCAAAAATGTAGAAAATTCCACAGCCGAATCAATGTAATTTCCAAAAATGGAACTTTTTTGAACTCTTCTTCTATCATTAGGTCTCCTGTAGAGTTCAAGGGGAGACACTTTATAGGATTTTGTAGAATTTTGAGAACATCTTGACAATCCAAAAATCAAATCATGGTGACTATTTCGAATCAAATCGAATTTCAAAGCATCACAGCACCCTATTGGACTATACTTCAATTACATCCTTTTTGTTGTCTTAACTATTTACATACCACAAGCTGAAGTCCACACTGCTCCATACAGAGGCAGATTGGGAGTTCAAATTGGCTATGGAAAGTTTCCTTGTATTGGCTCACATATAAGTGCTTGCAAGATTCAATTTGTGGGGATGCCTGGGATCAAGGTGTCTTAATATCTCCTCTCCATCAAGTTGGAGAGGCGTACCTAATTAACATTTTCTAACAAAATTTTGGGTGATAGTGTGGAGGGGGGGGGGGGGGGGGTGAGGGAGCCCTCTCTCCCACCATCACTTAAAATGTTACAGGAAATGTTTGCCTTGCTGGCCTTTTTTGGTAAGATTATGCATAATGGAAAGAAAATTATTGATATTCTGGCTTGAATAAATGTTTTTAGACTGAATTATGAATAATTAACCCATATTTGGGTGCAAAAATGGGTGAAATTGGTCAAAAATTAATTGAGTTTGTCAGAACATTTTGTATTTGCCTACACACACCCTCCCCCTAGTGAAAAGCAATCTCCTGAAGCCTTATGGGACCAAATTAACACTGACTCTTCAGCTGCTGCAGGTGGGTGGCTTTTCCTAGACAGTACAAAACTCCTCTGTTAGTAACAGAGGTGTTTTCCCAGCTCTTGTTAACAAAAAGTATCAATATAAATAGGAGTAGTCCTTTTATCAACAATTTCATTATGCTAGACTGCATTGATTATTTCATCAAATCAAGTCATGGCTTCTTTCCAGAGAACTTCAAGAAAATACTTAGCAGGGTAACAGTTAATTCCTGTTCCTTAAAGAACTGCCATGGCAATACTATCTACCACAAAACAGGGCTTAAAATTCCTGCAAAAATCAGAAATGATTCTCACAAATGATTCTTGCAAAGGAAACAATAAGAATCAACTCTGATTCTCACACAATTTCATTTGAGTCTCATCATAGGTTCTAAAAATGTCCTTAAAGGCCTGGAGAATTCTGTTTACTTTTTGCTCCCTCAAAAGATAACTTTTTGACTTAGCAGTGGTACCTAGTGAAATTTTGGCTGCCTACAGAGGCAGCCAACACTTCACTAGAAACCACTGGCTAGGTAATTTCCATCAGCAAGACCACCAAAAGCCTGTATCTTGGAACATGTGGTCTTCAAGTACATGTAAGACAAGAAACTTATATAAAATTGAACTCGGTCCTTGAGGGTTAAACTCCTGTAAATATATAAATATGGGGTTTGTTTTTATAAATATGAGGTTTGTATTACTAGGGATTATGAACTAGTTGCAATAAGGACAAGGGTACAACAGTACACTCAACGTCTAAATTAAGAACTGAAAGTTGATTCTTGCAGCAGTAATTCACAAGAATCAAAACTGATTCTCCCAAATATTGATAAATTTTAAGGCCTGCAAAAGTACGCAGTTATTTTGTATTCGTACAGTATTTATTTATTTATTGGTCTTTAAGGTCACATACTTCTGCATATGACCACAACATAGAGATAAAGTCAAGGTCAATCAATCATTTATACCCCACCTTGCCTATTTTAGAGGACTCGCACCCCAAGCATTAGTGACTGGGTCCTATTTTATGGATAACTGGACACACAGATGGATGATGAATCGAAACCCATCCAAATAGCTCATCAAGTTGAGCTAATCTGAGATGAATGTCTATTCAAAGGGTAAAAAATTCTCCAGATTAACTAGTACTGCTTTACCAATCAACTATTCTTACCTTGTGAAACTTGCGAGTTGCTTGGGTGAATGGGTGAAGAGTCTGAATCATCACTCAATTTTATAGACTCACGCTCCACAGGAAAAATAGGAATGATGTTTGGTGGTAGAGATGACGATGGAGTTGGTGGATGTGTCTGAACTGGAGTAACAGGATTGCTGCTAGACTTAGGTTCTACTGAATGTACATCATCATCAGGATCCTTAAATAAATATTCATACTAAATGCTTATTCAATATAACAATCTTTTGAACAATCATAAATTAACTCTTATGTTTGCTCCCTTGATAACAACAGAAATATTTTATACCCAGATAAGAAATCTAGTTGTCTAAAAAAGTTTGTGATATAAATAATATCTGGGAGACATAATATACTCTCAACTGTAATTCTCTAACATTTTTATGGTCTGCAAAGAAAGATAATTAACCAATATAAATAAATATCTCATTTGGATCCATTATTTCAGATCTCTGCAACTTTGTCCCAATTTTGAAACTTTGGACCAAAAAAGGAATTTGCCCTCAGTGATTTCAGATCCATCCCCGATTGATTTTTGGACCTACATTGAGAGAATTTCATGGCTCTTAGTATAAATCAAAGACTTTCTGTGCATAAACATTGGCTGAATTTGAAGGCATTGGATTTACCAGAGTGACCATGATCACCCTGGCAGGTGCAGTGACCCCAAATTCAGCCAAACTGAATGCCATGGAATTCAGCATGTATATCCACCTGCCAAATTTACAAATTGAGCAGTTGAAAAATAATCATTTTTAAAAAACATTCAGCAAAACATATCATGTGACCAACGAGCTCATCCCGAGGTGTCGCATTTGATTTTGTTGAAATTTTGTAAAGAAATTTTGATGTCCTTTGGTGAAGGTTAATATCTATATCAGCATACCAAAACCTTCCCAGTACTGGCCAGAAGAGGCCAAAGCACTTTTATATAAGAGCCACCTTTACTTTAGATGAACAATTTTCTTAGCTATGTATTTACTGGTGTTTACGGTCATATATTTCTGCCCAATGGACATTCGTGACCGCAACATGCAGATAAAGTCAAGTTTAGTAAATTGTTTATACTGATGCTGCCCATTTTAGAGGACTTCCTCCCCAAGTATTGATCACTGGGTCCTATTTTACCAGTAAAACAGAGCTTGCTCACCACTGTAAACAAGCACTGCTTCACTTCCCAGGGTTCAGTTTCACCAAACTGTACTCAACACAGTGATTTATTCTTGAATACGCTGTAATCGAGTTCTTCCTGTAATATGGACTACAACTACCAGATATCACAACCATCAAATATTAAGACATTCAACATAAGAAATTATTACCTGAAAAATGTTTATGATAAATTTATATAAGTAGGGATAAAAGGGGATATTTAGCTTTAAGTAGAGAAAAATCTAAAAACTCATGAAAAATAGGGATGCCTGAAAGACTGTTAACAGGAGCTGGTTTTAAGGTGTATCAGATGGATTTGCTTCTCCACTGAAGTGGTGCCATTTGCAGATGGAGGTTCACACTATTTATTTATTTATTTATTTATTTATATTTTGGGTCACATATTTCTGCACAATGGCTAATCGTGACTGCAACATGGGATAAAGTCAAGTTTAGTAAATCACTAAAACCCATATTGCCCATTTTAGAGGACTTTCACCCCAAGCATCGGTGACTGGGTCCTATTTTACCAGTGAAACAGAGCTTTCTTACCACAGTAAACAAGAACTGCTTCACTTCCCAGGGTTCCCACAAGGTTTCTTTTTTAGATAAGAGTAGAGTGCAGTACACAAGAATAGAAAGTTAAGAATGATACTAACAAAAGAAAGAAAATACTTGCAGTAGTGGCCTAAAACCCTTAACTTGAAAGTCAAAAATGTTTGCAATGTTCAACACTTATATGTTCGAATTATATTGTTCCTACCTATTCCTCAGACTGTATAAGAAGAGAGCTCTATCCATACCTAGGTAGTTGGGTTAGTAAGAGACTCATTTTGCTGTGATTATAAAAGTAAGGGATATTTGGTGAAATATTTAACCCTTATAGGCCTGGAGATTTATCATACATTTTTGCTACACTATGACAGTTATGGTCTCTGATTTTGCAGCTGTGTCTAGACAAGTCTTGTCTGCCTATTAAGGAAGCCAAGACTTGTTCAGAACAACCGCCAATGTACATAAAATGTTTCTTTCATGTTTACCCAAAGTTGGGGCACCTGTTCTAATGTAGTAAAGACTGCAACCAAGGTTGGAAATATAAGTCATGCACTCATGCTGGAACATTCTCATCAGGTTCATTCCTGTACTAAGTTAATTGTACAGAATGTCAATTAAATTTGACAAAGTTCATTTTTCAATATGGGAAAGTGAAGAAATGAAAATATCTGAAAAGAAAATAGGAGGTGCACATCTTCAATGTATGTAAAAGAATGTCTGAGAGTTCCAATGGAATTTGTTCAATGGTTTAAGAGGAGTACCAGATAGCAGATGTGTACATCCCTAAAGCGCAACGGATGGATGGACGGACGGATGGACGGACATCGAAATATGAAAGTGAAAAAATTTATAGTAATTTATATAATTTTTATACTTACCAATGACCCAGACTTAGCTGGTGCTAACTCTAGATTATTCAGGGCCAAACACAAATTTTGCCCCCCCAATCCCAAAATTTGCATCCAAATCAAATGAAAGTGTCAATGACACTGTAGCTCAACTTGTTAAGACATGTACATGTATAGTATGTGACACAGCAATGACAAACATCTAGGTAATGACCTGATAACAAAGGTACATATAAAGTATTGTAATAGTTTGTACATAAATACTGACCGTAGCCTGTAACAAATGTATAGGTAAAGTATTGTAAAGGTGGGTGACAGTCAGATGCTAAACTAGAAAAGAAATCTTTGAATCCCAGAGTGGGTCTGACTGAACCCCAAAATATTTGTTCTCATAGCACAGTGATAACAAAGGCACCCAAAACACACTCGTTCCTGTCCCAAGGTGAAAACAAAGGTACCCAAGAAGTTTCGTGAAGATCAGTTCATAAATACGAGCTGTATAGAAGTTGTGACAAAAAACTGATTGGACCTAATTTCGGTACAAAACGGCCACTGGCAGCCATCTTGAATTTTGGACCGCACCCAGAAACACTAGTTCTCGTCCCAAGGTGATAACAAAGGTACCCAAGAAGTTTCGTGAAGATTGGCTGATAAATACAACCTCTAGCCCGAGCCGTATTGACATGTGCACTTAGAGTGTATAAGTAGCACTGAATAAATCAAAGTTCATGTGTATAAGTAGCACTGAATAAATCAATGTTCATCTAATTTGCATAATTTCTGCATGAGAAAAAAACCTGTACTACCGGTATAAGTGATGTATTCCATGTTACTAAACATTCATACAAAAATTTATTCAAATCAAAACTTTCATACAGAAGTTCTGTACAAAAGACTGATTGCACAAATTTTGGTAGAAAATGGCTGCTGGTGGCCATCTTGAATTTCGGACCACACCCAAAAACACTCGTTCTCATCCCACGGTGATAACAAAGGTACCCAAAAAGTTTCGTAAAGATCAGTTCATAAATACGGCCTCTAGCCTGAGCCGTATAGAAGTTGTGTACAAAAAACTGATTAGACCTAATTTCGGTACAAAATGGCCACTGGCAGCCATCTTGAATTTTGGACCGCACCCAGAAACACTCGTTCTCGTCCCAAGGTGATATCAAAGGTACCCAAGATGTTTCGTGAAGATCGATTCATAAATACAGACTCTAGCCCGAGCCGTATTGACATGTGTACTTACTGTGTGTAAGTAGCACTGAAAAAATCAAAGTTCATCTAATTTGCATAATTTCTGCACAAGAAAAAAACCCGTATTATATGTGATGTATCTCATGGTACTAAACATTCACACAAAAAATTATTCAAATCAGCGCTTTCATATGGAAGTTCTGTGCAAAAATCTGATTGCACCTAATTTTGTACAAAATGGCTGCCATCGGCCATCTTGAATTTCGGACCAGACCCCAAAACACTCGTTCTCATCCCACGGTGATACCAAAGGTACCCAAGAAGTTTCGTAAAGATCGGTTCATAAATACGGCCTCTAGCCGAGCCGTATTGGCATTTGCACTTTCAGTGCTGAAAGTAACACTAAATACATCAAAGTTAGTCTAATTTGCATAATGTACGCTCAAGAAAAAAACCTGTATTATATGTGATGTATCCCATGGTACTAAACATTCATACAAAAAATTATTCAAATCAGCGCTTTCATATTGAAGTTCTGTGCAAAAATCTGATTGCAACTAATTTTGTACAAAATGGCTGCCAGCGGCCAACTTGAATTTCGGATCGGACCCCAAAACACTCGTTCTCGTCCCACGGTCATAACAAAGGTACCCAAGAAGTTTCGTAAAGATCGGTTCATAAATACGGCCTCTAGCCTGAGCCGTATTGAATTGTTGACGGACAGACGGCAAATGTTATATGATTAGTGGAGAGGTATGAGTTCCCAACTCATGGGAGAGCCATCCCTGTCTGGGTCATTGGTAAGTATAAAAAGATATAAATTACTATAAATTTTTTCCTATTTTTATACTGTACCAATGACCCAGACTTAGCTGAATTGAAAAAAGACTGGAGGGCCTAGGACATAAAGGAAAATCCAATAGGCTCAATTACATATACAGAATTATCCCCTCAATGAGAAAAGGAGAAAGAGGATTTACATATATCTTTCTTGTTTATACAAAATAAGATAGACATATTACCAATCCATAATTGAGCACAATAACATCAAAGATCTCTATTAACATCCAGTATATCCCATTATACTAATTTCTTAAAGGAAAGCCAATAAATAAAGATAGTCCAGAGAATGAGACTCTTTATACTCATTTAACTGGTAGAGTGCTGGAAGCCCTATTTTGGGCTTTACTAAAAGTGACAGGCAATAACTGTCTGCAGCTACATTCTGCCTGTGGAAGCCTTTATTGTCCCTGATATGAATCAGATTTTTTATACAATACCTTGCTCTCTGACATTTAATTGGATAGTGCCTATAAGGCACTATCCAATTAAATGTAATAGAGCAGTATATGATGAGCTTTGATTTGTTGTCAGAAAAAACTCAGCACTTTACCAGTTAAAAGTGTCCGAGGATTGTATATTAACGCTCGTATGACACGTGACATACAAATGCTTCACACCGAGCTACACTTTAAAAATATTACATAAATGAGATAGACATTAGCTTTACACTTTAAAACCATTCCAGCACTGACTAGTAATTACTGACTCCAGAGGAGGGATTCCCTTGCTTTTCACTATAAAGCCGGTGATTTAAGGGAACACCATCCCCACCCATTTCCCTTGCTCTGGGTCAATCACCCCAGAATTAAGAGGGCAGCAGGACAGAGTCACCGCTGGAACAGAAAGCCTGCATAACTATAGTTGCAACTGTTTAGTGGACGACATTCTTAGCAACAGATAATGGACCCAAACATCTAAGGTTGCAAGAAATAGACTCAATATTTCTAAGGTAAAAATTCATGAACGTAGAAGGCTGAGACCAGTATGCAGCCTTCATCAGATCCGTAATAGTAATACTATTAGCATAAGCCCAAGATGTAGACAGCGCTCTAACTTCATGCGCTGAAATCTTAAGCACAGACTGCTGAGTAGAAGATAATCTTTCATAAGCAGTACAAATAGTCAACTGAATCCACCTAGAAATAGAATGGACCGTGATGTCCCTTCTATTTGGAAGCAGAGACAGAAAGAAACATTTTCGTCCCTTTCTGATGAACTCAGATCTACGTTTGTAAATATGCATAACTCTAACTGGACACAGCAAAGGCCTATGGCCATCTGAGGACGGAAGAGCCTTAATAACAATAGGCTCAGGGTACTTATTAGGAGCCTGATTCTTAGCCAAAAATCCAAAGTTGGTAGTCAAAGTAATAGTATTACCAACACTACGATAGTGAGAATCATCAACAGATAGAGCATGAAGCTCACTAACTCTTCCAGCAGAAGAGAAGGCTAAAAGAAAAGCTGTCTTATAAGATAAGTATTTGAAGTCTACCATGTCAAGGGGTTCAAATGGCTCTTCTTTTAGCTTCAGAAGAACCCAAGCTAAATTCCACTTAGGAATTAACCTAAGGGTTCTAGGTCTATTTATCGAAAAGTTTTTAACTAACTTTGATAAAGAGACATTAGATCCAACAGACACCTGAGTAGATTTATCCATGGTCTCTGGGGCAACAAAGATGCTACCAACAGAATCTTGCAGTGAGATTGCTTGATTTTTAGCAATATCTGTTGAATCAACAGAGCTGGAGGATACGCGTATCCTATCATTCCATCCCAAGAGATTGAGAGAGCATCTACTGCGAATGCTTGAGGATCTGGACGACACATACGTCTGCAACTGATTGTTGAGATGCATCACAAACAAGTCTATCATTGGACGATCCCATTGGTAGCAGATCTGATTGAATACTCGCTTGTTGAGAGTCCATTCTGACGGCAACGTACAACCTTTCTGAGAAAGGGAGTCCGCTAGAACGTTCAGACGACCCGGAATATGACGGACCAACAGAAGAACCTGATGCTCTAGGACAAACAGAAGGATTCTTTCCGTTAAGTTGAATAACGGAACGGAATGAGTGCCTCCCTGGTTCCGAATGTATGCTACTACTGTTGAATTGTTGGACAGTATTTGAACGTGTGAATTCTGAATTATATTCATCCAATGACGTATGTCAAGCCAAATTGACATCACCTCTTTGATGTTTATGTGCTCGTTCAGAAATTGCGGATCCCAAAGACCCTGGCACCTCAAATCTGTTGGGCTCGATGTCGCACCCCAACCTGTTTGACTCGCATCCGTCATAATTGTAAAAAATGGATCCGGCAGTTGCAGTGGAACTCCCTGATTTAACCACTGAATATCTGCCCAAGTCTAAATCTCTTGTTTTACTTGTTTCGACAAACAATGTTCGTTTAGGGCGAATTAATCTTCACACTCCAATTCTGAGTGAAAAATATCTGGAGTGGACGAGTGTGTTGGCGCCTCATCGGAATAAGGTCCGCGGCAGCTCCGCAAAAACCTATCAGTCGCATAAATTCTCTCACTGTTACTACATCTGAGTGTAGACAAAAGCGAGCATAACAACTGACTAATTTTGCTCTAGGTAACGGCAGATGAACCAGATTGTTGTGCATCTCGAAGCTCATTCCCAAGTGAATGAACGACTTGGACGGAACTAGATCCGACTTCTTTTCATTTACTATGAAACCGAGATGTCGGAGCAATTGAAGCAGACTCTGAACATCGTTCTGAAGAGTTAATCTGTCGCCATACCTCTGCAGGGTTCATACAAAAATTTGCTCACAAAGTTCAAGGGTTTTTCAAGGGTTTTTCAAGGGCTTCTTTTTTCTTCAAGGGCTACATACACTATATTCAGCTTGTTGTATGAGCTCTAAAAATCTAAGATTCATGTGACACAGATCTGACTTTGGAAGTCAGGAAGTACTGGTACCCAAAGTGTGATTTGTGTTACAGTAATCTTGGTAAAACGTTCCATACTTTTTTATGTTTTTTTTTAACTGAGCGACGCGAGCACAACAAACAAGTAAAAGGCGAGTACACATATATTTACAATGCCAAGGAAATAGCTTGGTATTCAAGGGTTTTTCAAGAGATTTCTGAACATTCAAGGGTTTCTCAAGGGCTAATTTCAAATTCCAGGGTTTTTCAAGAAAAAACTCATTTTCAAGGGTTTTTCAAGAGCTGTATGAACCCTGCTCTGTGAAGAATGTCGTCCAAGTAGGCCGACGTTACCGCAGACGAATGAGCTCGGAAATGAGTCATTACCGAGTTCATTATTCGAGTGAAGGCCCAGGGCGATAGATTCAGTCCGAAGCACATTGCTCGGAACTGATAAACGACTCCTAGGACAGCGAAGCGAAGGTACTTTCTGAACGTCGAATGTACCATGACGTGAAAGTACGCAACCTTCAGATCTATGCTTGCAGCATAATCGTTCACTCGAATGCTCACTTTCACCCATCGAATGGTCTCCATATAAAATTTTGGAGCCACGATCAGCTTGTTTATCTAGCTTAGATCTATAACTGGACGGAAGGAGCCATCTGGTTTTGATACCAGGAACAGGTGACTAAAAACCGGGAGATTCCTGGTTTTCTACAACCTCTATTTCATTCTTCTCCAGAAGAGATTGCACCTCTGATAGAAGCGAATCTCTCTTCTGAAGGTTTGACAGAAGCTGAGTCCATCGTGGACTTCATGTTAACGGAGGTTTTTCTCTGAAGGACAGTTTTAGACCTTCCGAAATAACCTCTTGAACCCATCAGTCGTCTGTAATTGACAACCAATTGCTTAAGAATCTTGACAGCCTTCTGCCCACTGGAGTGCAATAGAGGTTCTGACCTTCCCCTCCTGGACCTGCAAGGCTTGCGGGAGGAGAAACTACGTCCTCCCCGACCCACACCTCGACCAGTCGACCTAGGGGCATCTGACCGGTTGTCTCGGCCAGCATTACATCCCCTACCTGAGTCGCTACTCTGACGGTCTCTGGAGTAAGAACCAGAGGCTTTTTTAGATCCTCTATAGGAGCTTCCCTTGGACGTACTCGCCCCAGAAGTTCCTTACTTACTCCTTTCTGCTGAGTCCATTTTTTTAGGAAAGAGCCGAGAGTCTGAAGCTTTCTTGGTAATCTGATCGTAGATTAATGAAAGCTTGCCATCAAATAGAAGTTCTCCTGAAACCGGAGCGACTCGAAGAGAGTTTTTCACCTTAGAATCCACCCTAGTGGATGAAGCCAGGGCAGCATCACGTCTGACTAACTCCAAATTTGCCACTGAAAGGGCGGAGTTATACGTGAAAAATGCGACTGCCCTGGAAAGAACTCTCAAGGAAGTTTGAACATCCTGGAATTCTTTTCCATCAAGACGTTGTGCTAATGCTCTGGTAAGGTGATCTGCATATGATAAGGTGTCTAAACTGGCTCTGTTAGACAAGATTGTCATCTCCAACGTACTGGAGAGAATCGACATAGACACCGGCAATGACAATTCCAAGACTTCTGCCTGGTCGTCTAAATGTAGAGGAACTCTCGGAACACCCTTTCCTGCCGTTTCAAATTTATTTCTACTGTTGATGAACAGCAGATGTAGAGCATGATGCGATAAGAAACTGGATCTGCCACTCTTAGAGGCTAGCCTAAAAATAGCGTCATTCAACAATTCAAACATCCGTGAGACATTGCTGGACTGGACCGGAAACTCAGGAACGACGTCCTTAGTCCGGCCGAAGAAGTCTGTGTCGAGTGACGCTATCAGTCTCTTATCTGGTATCGCAGCTCTCTGGTCCGATGGAACAACATCTGGAAGGTGTTGCCGGATAAAATCTACAGCTACCTTATGTTGTTCCAGAAGGGAAAAATCCAGCTCCGCAGATTCCCTTTCACCATCCGACTGGACCAGATGCGAATCTCGGTCGTCCCTATCTGACACTGCAGGGGAACGTACCGACCCACCAGCTTCCTCAGACAGTTCCTGATCTGAAAGAGTTTCCGAAGGTTGCTGGGATGCTGCGATGAATTGCGCTATCTGCGATAGCAAGTCCGTCACGGAGGCCTGTGGAGCTGCGGTCTTACATTGTTTAGCCGCTGGAAGCTCCTGGGACGGTACCTCTTGCATAATCCTTTTATGCGTACGTCCCGACTGTGAAGGCCTCGTGTCCTTGGCTACCGGATGGAGTGACCTGGTCGACGTGGAATGCTTTGTCGGCGAAGCAGGCTGGATATCTGAAGTCACGTAGCCAAGGTGTGGTCGTATGTGCTGCCGTGTGGAAGAGGAAGCCAATAGACTAGCCGACCCCGGCTGTCTATGCGACGGAGCATCCCGAGCAGGAGGAATGGACGTAAGCTCCGACTGACGAACATTATGTACAACAACATCTGGCCCCAGATGTTGTTGTAAGAGAGAGGGGCCTCTCTCGCTCGCGGTCCGGGTAGACCTGAACGAGCTAGCTACCGGACTAACTGGCTTCCTGTGATCCATCCTCAGATCCGTCATCGCAGGGTGTGCGTGATCCGAGATCTTAGTGCTCGCAACACCCTTTCTCCTCTCCTGGACCGCAATGGACGTACTCGGCATCACATCGCCCACATTACGAGTGATAGATCTGCCGGTCGAGCTAGCTGGCGACAAGGTCGTCAATCCTACTAAGGATCTAGGCAATTGTCTCATTTCTTTGAGCACTTTTGCCGCTAGCTCTTCATTGGTTTGTGACGACAGTCGCACACTTCCAGAAGACATCACGGAAACATCACCCTGTTCTTGTTCCTCTGAAAAAGAGACTGAAAAACTAGAGTGACCCTGTGGTGAGAGGACCGGCATGGACCTCTCACCACTAACAATATACCGTGACACACGTCTCCAACGTTTGTCATCCCAACTGGCACACACTGTGCAAGAATTAGTGCGAGTACAGTGACTTCAGCAAATACAACAAGAGCGCACGTATCACTGAAGCAATACAATGTCCCCTACCGGACCAATGAGCATCAATAATTATACAAATGTTATAACCTAGATGTGATCAGCCTGAATTCTGTTGAAGCGTTTCCAAAAAAAGTCCGGAAAACTGATATTTTGGCGCTTTTCCATATTTCCAAGGGTCATAACTCACACAAGAATAATGCAATCTGCATGAAACTCAAACTTGATCTGTAAGGCATCGTTCTATAGTAGTTTACCAAAAATGAAATCATTCCGTTGAAGCGTTTCCCAAAAAACTCTGGAAAACTGATATTTTGGTGCTTTTCCATATTTCCAAGGGCCGTAACTCACACAAGAATAATGCAATCAGCACGAAACTCAAACTTGATCTGTAAGTCATCGTACTATAGCAGTTTACAAAAATGAAATCATTCCGTTGAAGCATTTCCAAAACAACTCCGGAAAACTAAAGTGTGACTGACGGACTGACAGACTGACGGAGGACTGACATTTTGGCACTTTTCCATATTTCCAAGGGCCATAACTCACACAAGATTAATGCAATCAGCATGAAACTCAAACTTGATCAATATGTCATCGGTCTATAGTAGGTTAACAAGAATGAAATCATTCGGTTAAAGCATTTCCAAAAAAAGTTAGGAAAACTAAAGTATGACTGACAGACTGACTGACAGACTGACGGATGGATGGACAGAGTGTAAATGAAACTTGATCTGTAAGTCATCGTTCTATAGTAGGTTACCAAAAATGAAATCATTCTGTTGAAGCGTTTCCAAAAAAAGTCCGGAAAACTGATATTTTGGTGCTTTTCCATATTTCCAAGGGCCATAACTCACACAAGAATAAGGCAAACAGCATGAAACTCAAACTTGATCTGTAAGTCATCGTTCTATAGTAGGTTACCAAAAATGAAATCATTCCGTTGAAGCGTTTCAAAAAAAAATCCGGAAAACTGATATTTTGGTGCTTTTCCATATTTCCAAGGGCCGTAACTCACCCAAGAATAATGCAATCACCATGAAACTCAAACTTGATCTGTAAGTCATCTTTCTATAGTAGTTTACCAAAAATGAAATCAATCCGTTGAAGCGTTTCCAAAAAACTCCGGAAAACTAAAGTGTGACTGACAGACTGATGGATGGACAAACCTATAGTCCCCTCCGGCGATGCCGGTAGGGGACTAATGAGCATGAGAATCAGAGGAAGACTTCCTCCCAAAGGGAACGATGAACCCAAATGGATCCCCAAAAAGCCTAAGTGTGGACAAAAATTTTAAAACATTTCTAAAAATTAATGTACGGACAATAAACTTACGGACAATATTAATGTATCTGACAATATAATAAACCGTACAGAAGACAAAGAATCACTGACAGAAGTAACCGTTGTCAATGTAAACAAAAGTCAATAAAAACTGGAAACAAGACTACAGACACTGAAAAACATGGCCTGAAATCAGTAACTAATTTAAAACACTATCCGATGTAAAACAGAATCTTCCACAGAAGCTGCAATACATCGGATGGTAGATGGATGCATGACCAAAACGCCTAAACACCCCTACGGTGAGGACGTAACCATGGGGATAACAGAATAAACATTCTGTAACTATGCTAAAACTCCCAAGAAATTTCAATAAAAAAAATTTCCAAAATTATACCAAAAGCATGGGAGATTAGCAAGGTGGGTATCAAAGAAAGGGAGAGAGGAAACACTTAACAAACAGTGAAGATTTCATAGCAAGAATGAACACATCAGGCCCATGCCCCTAAATTAGGGAACATGAAATAATTTAACATGAAAGTTAAAAAATTTATAGTTATTTATATATTTTTTATACTTACCAATGACCCAGACTTGGCTGGTGCTAACTCTAAAATATTTAGGGCCAAACACAAATTTTACCCCCCAATCCCCAAAATTTGCATCTAAAACCAAAAATTACAACAACATCGAGGCGCAAATGTTGATGTAAGAGAGAGGGGGCCTCTCTCGCTCGTGGTCCGGGTGGACCTGGACAAGCTAACTACCGATCAACTCTCCGGAGACTGGAGCGACTCTGAGAGAGTTTTTCACCTTACTATCCACATGCGTGGATGCAGCCAGGGCCGCGTCACATCTAACCAACTCAATATCGCCACTAAAAGGGCGGAGTTATACGTGAGGCCCTTGAAAGAACTCTTAAGAAGGTTGTACATCCTGGAATTCTTTTTCCTTTGAGACGTAATGATAACGCTCTGGTAAGGTGATCTGCGTATGATGATGCATCTAAGCTAACCCTGCTAGACGATATTGTCGTTTCCAACATCGCGGTTGGAATTGACATTGACGACGGTATAGACAATACTAGGTCTTTGGCCTGGTCGTCTAGACGCAGAGAAACCCCCGGAATGCTCTGTCCTGCCATTTCGAAATTATTCCTTGAATTGATGAAAGGCAGATGTAGAGCATTTGCCGATAAGAAACCGGACTTGCCCGTTTAGGTAGCAAGTTATATATAGCATCATTCAATAGTTCAAATGTCTGTGAGACATTTCTGGACTATGTCGGAAACTGAGGGACGATGTCCCTAAACCGATTAAGAATTCTGAGTCCAGTGGCAGTCTCTTATCCGGCAACGCAGCATTTTTTGGTCCGGAGGAACGTCAGATGATAATGCCGGATGTACTCTACGGCAATTATGTTGTTCCGAAAGGGAAAAATACAACTCCTCTGTATCCCTTTCGCCATCCTATCGGACCACTTGTAATTCTTGGTCGTCCGTGCCTGAACCTGCAGCGGAACATACCAACCCAGCTTCCTCGGATAATTCCTGATCCGACAGAGTTACTGTCGGTTGCTGGGATGCTGCGATAATTTGTACTATCTGCAATAGCATGTCCGTCACGGAGGCCTGTGGAGCTGCGGTCTTACAGAATTTAGCCGCTGGAAGCTCCTTGGACGTTGACTCCTGCATACTTCTTATATGCGAACGTCCGGAGTATGACGGCCTCGTATCCTCGGCTACCGGATGGCATGACCTGGTCGCCGTAGAATCCCTGGTCGGCGATGTTGGTTGAATATCACTGGTCACGTAGCCAAGGTGCGGTTGCGTGTGCTGCCGTGAGAATGAGGAAGCTGAAAGAGCAGTCTCTTAGGACTGTCTATACAACGGAGCATCCCGAGCTGTGGACGTATGCTCCAACTGAGGAACGTTTTGTACCACAACATCTGGGCCCAGATGTTGTAGTACAAGACAGGAACCGGACTAATAGGCTTCCTCCGTACCATCCTCGAATCCGTCGTCACTGGGTGTGCACATTGTATTTTATAGTGCTCACTCACCCAAATCTCCTTGCTGGACCGCAATGGACAAACCCGGGTGCTGAGCCATTCGGTGAATGGTCGCGACACCAGGCGAGCTAGCGGATGCCAAAGCCATCAATCCTACTAGGGAACTCCTGGCAAATGACGTATATGCATGAGCACTTTTACCGCTAGCTCTTCATTTGACTGTGACGACGGAAGCACACTTACGAAGACATCATATAATATGCGAACGTCCCCTGGAAATCCGTGTTCACATAGCCAAGGTGCGGTCGTGTGTGTTGACGTGAGGATGAGGAAGCCAATATAACAGCCGCGTCGGACTGTCTATGCGACGGAGCGTCCCGAGCAGGAGGAGTGGACGTAAGCTCCGACTAACGAACAAACATACAACAACATCGAGGCGCAAATGTTGATGTAAGAGAGAGGGGGCCTCTCTCGCTCGTGGTCCGGGTGGACCTGGACAAGCTAACTACCGGATTGACAGGCTTCCTCCATACTATCCTTGGATCCGTCATTGCTGGGTGTGCACATTTGATGTTTTATAGTGCTCGCATCACCCAATCTGCTTCCCTGGACCGCAACAGACAAATCCGGATGCTGATCCATTCGACACCGGGTGGACTAGCGGGCGACCAATGCCTTCAATCCTACTTGGGAACTCCTGGCAATTGTCGTAATACCTTGAGCACTTCCCGCTAGCCCTAATATTGCAACGACGGAGACACACTTGTTGAAGACATCACGGAAACATCACTCTGAATTCTGAAAAAGAGACTGATAAAGTAGAGTGACCCTGCGGAGAGAGGACCGGAATGGACCCCTCACCGCTAACAAAATACTGTGACACACGTCTCCAACATTGTCATTCCAATCAACACACACAGAGCAAGAATTAGTGCAAAAACACTGACTATAAGAAACACAATGAACCTGAGAATTAGAGGAACATATCTTCGCATTGCATTACAATTTGAACAATATTTTTTCATCAAGAAAAAATATAGATAGTCATATTACTCGCACTAACCCTTGAAAAAAAAAAAAAGAAGATACATAATATAATATAATCCATTATAACATTTCGAAAGAAAATAATTTCCAAAAAAAATGGGAACAATGAGCCCAAATGGATCCCAAAAAAGCCTGAGTGGACAAAAATTTTAAAACCATTTCCCAAAATTAATGTAACACTTACGGACAATATTAATGTATCTTGCTATGAACTGAACTAAGCAGAGGACAAGTAATCACTATCAGAAGTAACAGTTGTCAACACAAACAAAAAGTGTACACAACCGGAAACATGACTCCAGGCACTGATAAACATGGCCCGAAATCAGTTACCAATTTAAACACTATCTGATGCAAAACAGAGACTTCCAGAGAAGAAACTGCAGAACATCAGATGGTAGATGCAGACCAAAACGCCTAAACACCCAAGGGTGAGGACGTAAACATGGGGAAAAAACAGAATATTATTCTGTTACCAAGCCAAAACTCCCAAGCATATTTAGTAATGAACATTACAAAAATATGCCAAAAGCATGGGAGAATAGCTAGGGGGGAATAAAGGAAAGGGAGAGAGGAAACACTGATCAAACAATGGAACATTCATAGCAAGAATGACCACAACAGGGTCATGCCTCGAAAATAGGTAACATGAAATAATTTCGTAAAAAAAATTATAAGTTACAGCCCTGAACATTTCCTTCCACTGTTTCTTCCTCTCCTCCTTCTATTTCCTCCTTGTATCCACCATTTCTCTCATAAGTATGTGTTTGGCATCATTTAAACTGAGATTTACAAGCACAAATATCAGTCAGTTGTAACTGAATTGAGGGCCAAACAAAGAATGATAATTGCGCCAATTTCGAGACTTCCTTGACACTGCGCATGTGCAGTGGAGTAAAAGTATGGAGGACCATATAGGACATGTAATTTTCGGTTTTAGATGCAAATTTTGGGGATTGGGGGGTAAAATTTGTGTTTGGCCCTAAATATTTTAGAGTTAGCACCAGCTAAGTCTGGGTCATTGGTACAGTATAAAAATATTATAAGTTACAGCCCTGAACACATCCTTCCACTGTTTCTTCCTCTCATCCTCTTATTTCATCCTTGGATCTACCATTTCCTTCATGATTTTGTGTCTGGCATCATTTTAACTGAGATTATAAGCACAGATATCAGTGAGATGCTACTGATAGAAGGGCCAAACAAAGAATGAGGATTTGGCGCCAATTTCGGTACTTCCTTGACACTGTGCATGCGCAGTGGACAAAAGTATGGAGGACCATATAGGACATTGGATTTATTGATTTGAATGCAAATTTTGGGGATTGGGGAGGCAAAATTTGTGTTTGGCCCTGAATAATTTAGAGTTAGCACCAGCTAAGTCTGGGTCATTGGTACAGTATAAAAATATATCTGAAAGAAAAGTTAAAAAATTTATAGTAATTTATATATTTTTTATACTTACCAATGACCCAGACTTAGCTGGTGCTAACTCTAACAAAACCAGGGCCAAACACAAATTTTGCCCCCCAATCCCCAAAATTTGCATCCAAAACAAAAAGAAATCATGTCCTAAAGGACCTCCATACTACGCCTCTACTGTGCATGTGCAGTGACGCAGACGTCCCGAAATTGGCGCCAATTATCATTCTTACTGGCAGTGCCTGGTCAGCGCTATGTACTCAGCGGGGAGGCAAGAGTTCCCAACTCCAGGGAGGGCCATCCCCGTCTGGGTCATTGGTAAGTATAAAAAATATATAAATTACTATAAATTTTTTAACATTTTTATACTGTACCAATGACCCAGACTTAGCTGAATAGTAAACAGGCTGGAGGGCCTAGGACATAGAGGAAAATCCAATAAGCTCAACTATATAGTAAAGAGGTAACCCCTTAAGGAGAAAAGGAGTATTAGGCTTTACATGTATCTTTCTTATTTAATATTAAATTAGAAAGATACACTACCCTGAATAATTGAGCACAATAACATTCATGTTCTCTATTAACATCCAGTATATCCCTTATACCGTATTTACTCTATGTATTAATACAGTTTAAAATAATTATTTTTTTACCTGTCTCAATACTTGGAAATTGGAATTAAATGCCCAAAAGATGTGTATCAATAATTAGAAAAACTTAAAATTCTTGGGAAAGTTAAAAAATTTATAGTAATTTATATATTTTTTATACTTACCAATGACCCAGACTTAGCTGGTGCTAACTCCACAAAAACCAGGGCCAAACACAAATTTTGCCCCCCAATCCCCAAAATTTGCATCCAAAACAAAAAGAAATCATGTCCTAAAGGACCTCCATAGTACGACTCTACTGCGCATGCGCAGTGACGCAGTCGTCCCGAAATTGGCGCCAAATATCATTCTTACTGGCAGTGCCTGGTCAGCGCTATGTACTCAGCGGGGAGGCAAGAGTTCCCAACTCAGGGAGGGCCATCCCCGTCTGGGTCATTGGTAAGTATAAAAAATATATAAATTACTATAAATTTTTTAACATTTTTATACTGTACCAATGACCCAGACTTAGCTGAATAGTAAACAGGCTGGAGGGCCTAGGACATAGAGGAAAATCCAATAAGCTCAATTATAAAATAAAGAGATAACCCCTTAAGGAGAAAAGGAGTATTAGGCTTTACATGTATCTTTCTTATTTAATATTTAAATTAGAAAGATACACTACCCTTAATAATTGAGCACAATAACATTCATGTTCTCTATTAATATCCAGTATAACCTTTATACTAATTAATATTAAAACAAGCCAATAAATAAAGTAGTCCAGAGAATTGAGACTCTTTATAATCATTTAAAAGTGTCCGAGTATTGTATATTAAAGCCCGTTTGACACTTGACATATACAAATGCTTCACACCGAGCTACACTTTAAAAATAAGACATGAATGAAATTAAACATTAATATTACACTTTAAAACCATCCCGGAAGCGACTCAGAAATACTGTCTTGGAGGAGGCATTCCCTTGCTTTTCACTATAAAGCAGGTGACCTAAGGGAACACCCGCCCCCCCCCTTCCCCTTGCCCTGGGTCAAATAGCCCAGAGCGAAGAGGGCAGCCGGACGGAGTCACTGCCGGAACAGAAAGCCTGCATAACTATAGTTGCAACTGTTTAGTGGACGACATTCTGAGCAACAGATAACGGACCTAAACAATGCAGGTCTCCAGAAATGGACTCAATATTTCTGAGATAAAAATTAGTAAATGTGGATGGCTGAGACCAATAAGCAGCCTTCATTAAATCTGTAATAGCAACACTATTAGCATAAGCCCAGGAAGTAGAAAGAGCTCTTACTTCATGAGCAGAAATCTTAAGCACAGACTGCTGAGAAGAAGATAAATCTTCATACGCAGTACGGATAGTTAACTGAATCCATCTAGCAATAGAATGGACTGAAATGTCCTTTCTATTAGGCATCAAAGACAGAAAGAAACGTTTCCGTCCCTTTCTGATGAACTGAGATCTCTGTTTATAGATACGTAGTGCTCTAACAGGACAGAGTAAAGGCCTACGCCCGTCTGAAGACGGAAGAGCCTTAATAACAATAGGTTCCGGATATTTATTAGGAGCCTGATTCTTAGCTAAAAAACCGACGTTAGTAGTGAAGGTGATAGTGTTCCCAACACTACGATAATGAGAATCATCCACCGATAGTGCATGAAGCTCACTGACTCTTCTGGCAGAAGAGAAAGCTAAGAGAAAAGCTGTCTTATAAGATAAGAATTTGAAATCTACTGTCCCAAGAGGTTCAAATGGCTTTTCCTTCAATTTAAGGAGAACCCAAGCTAAATTCCACTTAGGAATTAATCTAAGAGTTCTGGGTCTATTTATCGAAAAGTTTCTAACCAATTTCGATAAAGAGACATTAGATCCAATTTGTAAACTATCATGATGTGCATAGGTATCAGATAACATAGATCTATAACCCTTTATAGTAACCGGTTGCAGTTTGATTTCATCAAACAAGTATACTAGAAAGTTAGCAATGTCTGGTATAGAGGGATCAAATATATCAACAGAATGATCCCTACACCAACGACGGAAAACCTTCCACTTAGCCGCATAGTTTAGCGAAGAGGAGGTCCTCCTACAGTTAGAAATCGCGTCCACTGCTCGTCCTGTAAAGTGCTTGCCATGCAAGAAGGACCGCACAACGGAAAAACGTGAAGGTTGAGACCTTGCGGGTTGTGATGCAGTTGGCGCGATTTCCCCTGCCAAAGAAGATCCTCTCGTGGAGGGAGCTTCCGCGGTAGGTCCCACAACAGACACCTGAGTAGATTTATCCACGGTCTCTGTGGCGACAGAGATGCTACCAACAGAATCTTGCATTGAGATTGTTTTATCTTTAGCAATACTTGTTGAATTAACGGCGCTGGAGGATACGCATATCCTATCATTCCGTCCCAAGGGATCGATAGAGCGTCTACAGCAAATGCTCTTGGATCCGGACACGGGGACACATACGTCTGCAACTGATTGTTGAGATGTGTCGCAAATAAGTCTATCATTGGCCGTTCCCATTGGTAGCAAATCTGATTGAATACTTGTTTGTTGAGAGTCCACTCCGACGGCAACAAGCGACCCTTTCGAGAAAGGGAGTCTGCTAGCACATTCAGACGACCCGGTATGTGACGGACCGAAAGAAGAACGTGATGTTCCAACGCAAACAGAAGGATTCTTTCCGTTAGATTGAACAACGGAACTGAATGAGTGCCTCCCTGATTCCGTATATACGCCACTACTGTCGTATTGTCGGATAGGATTTGGACATGAGCATCGTGAATAATGTCCATCCAGTGACGTAACGCAAGCCAAATTGACATCATTTCCTTGATGTTTATGTGCTTGCACAGGAATTGCGGATCCCAAAGACCCTGGCATCTCGAATCCGTTGGGATTAATGATGCACCCCAACCTGTTTGACTGGCATCCGTCATAATGGTAAAACTCGGATCCGGCAACTGCAGCGGAACTCCTTGAGTTAACCACTGAATGTTTGCCCAAGTCTGAATCTCTTGTTTCACTTGATCTGACAAGAGAACGTCTACATCGAGCGAATGAATTTTCACACTCCAATTCTGAGTCAAGAAAATTTGAAGAGGCCGTGTGCGTAGCCGTCCCATCGGAATGAGATCCGCAGCGGCTCCGCACAGACCTATCAGTCTCATAAATTCTCTCGCTGTGACTTTGTCTGTATTTAGACAATAGCGAGCGTAACAACTGACTAATTTCGCTCTGGTTAACGGCAGACGAACGAGATTGTTGTGCGTCTCGAAGCTCATTCCCAGATGAGTGAATGACTTGGACGGCACCAGATCCGACTTCTCCTCGTTTACTATGAAACCGAGACGTCGGAGCAATAGAAGAAGATTCTGAACATCGTTCTGAAGCGTTAACTCGTTGCCGTACCTCTGAAGAATGTCGTCCAGGTAGGCCGACGTTACCGCAGACGAATGAGCTCGGAAGTAAATCATTACCGAGTTCATTACTCGAGTGAAAGCCCAGGGTGCTAGATTCAATCCGAAGCACATGGCCCGGAACTGATACACCACTCCTAGGACTGCGAAGCGTAGATACTTTCGGAATGTCGGATGTACCATGACGTGAAAGTACGCATCTTTGAGATCTATGCTCGTTGCATAATCGTTCACCCGAATACTCGCTCTGACCGATCGAATCGTCTCCATATAAAACTTCGGAGCGATGATCAGCTTGTTTATCCAGCTCAAATCTATGACTGGACGGAACGAGCCGTCTGGTTTCGGAACCAGAAACAGATGGCTGTAGAATCCCAGCGATTCCTGGTTTTCTACGACCTCTACCGCGTTCTTCATTAAAAGAGACTGCACCTCTGATAGCAGAGCGTCTCTTTTCTGAGGGTTTGACGGAAGATGAGTCCACTTTGGACTTCGAGTTAATGGAGGCTTTCGTTTGAAGGATATCTTTAGACCTTCCGAAGTCACTCCTCTCACCCAAGGGTCGTCCGTAATCGACGCCCACTCTTGAGAAAAACTCGACAACCTTCCGCCAACCGGAACGCGATAGAGGTTTGAGCCATCACCTCCTGGATCTGCGAGGCCTGCGGTAGGAGAAACCACGTCTTCCACGACCCGCACCTCGCCTCGTCGACCTCGGGGCGTCCGACCGATTGTCCCGGCCTGAAGGACGTCCCGAACGAGAGTCGCTATCCTGACGGTCTCTCGAATAAGAGCTAGAGGACGCACCGGAACCTCTATAGGAACCTCTCTTGGGCGGATAAGACCCAGAAGTGCCCGCCTTATTCGTGTCTGCTGAATCCGACCTTTTAGGAGCGGATCTAAACAACAGAGAATCACTAGCTTTCTTTTTAATATTATCATAAATAGCGGAAAGCTTGCCGTCAAAGAGAAGATCTCCTGAGACCGAAGCGACTCTAAGAGAGTTCTTCACCTTAGAATCCACTAGTGTGGATGTAGACAGGGCTGCGTCACGTCTAACCAACTCCAGATTAGCCACTGAAAGGGCGGAGTTACACGTGGAATAAGCTACTGCCCTTGAAAGAAGTCTTAAGGAGGATTGTATATCCTGAAACTCTTCCCCTTGAAGACGCAGTGATAACGCCTTCGTAAGGTGATCTGCGTAAGATAAGGCATCTAAATTGGCTCTGTTAGACGCAATAGCTGTTTCCAACACTGCGGTTGGAATAGAAGCTGACGACGGTAATGATAGCTCTAAGTCTTCCGCCTCGTCGTCCATACGCAGAGGAACTCTCGGTATACCCTGACCTGCCGTGTCGAATTTATTCCTTGCATTAATGAAAGGCAGGTTGAGAGTATTTGCGGACAAGAAGCCTGCTTTCCCTGTCCTGGAAGCAAGTTTAAAAATAGCGTCGTTCAATAATTCAAATGTTCTTGCAACATTATTGGACTGCGACGGAAACTCGGGAGCGATGTCCCTGAACCGCTCGAAAAAATCAGAGTCCAATGACGCTATAATTCTCCTGTCCGGAAGCGCAGCAGTCTGGCCCGACGGAACAACTTGAGGAAGAAAGTGCCGGATGAAGTCTACGGCAGCTTTGTGTTGTTCCGAAAGGGATAGCTCCAATTCATCCGTATCCCTTTCACCATCCGGTCGGACCTCCCGATGTTCCCGGTCGTCCGCCCCCGATGCTTCGGCGGAGCGTACCGACCCAGCGCCGTCGGATAATTCTCGATCCGACACCGTCTCTGTCGGCTGCTGGGATGCTGCGATAAGCTGTGCTATCTGCACTAGAATGTCCGACGTCGAGACCTGCGGAGGAGCGGTCTTTCGCTGCTTTGCCGAGGGCAGCTCCGCATCGGATGGCTCCCGCATACTTTTCCTATGCGAACGTCCGGAGTCCATCGGTCTCGAGTCCCTGGCTGCCGGATGGTGTGACCTGGTCGCCGAATAATCCTTCCTCGGCGAAGCTGGCAAGATATCGGAGGTCACGCAGCCAAGGTGCGGTCGTGTGCGCCGGCGAGAAGAGGAAGCCTTAACAGTCTCTGCGGACTGCTTATACAACGGAGCATCCCGAGCGACGGACGTATGCTCCGCTAAAGACACATTTTGTACCACAACATCTGGTCCCAGATGTTGTTGTACGAGAGAGGGGCCTCTCTCGCTCGCGGCCCGGCTGGACCTGGACGAGCTAGGAACCGGACTAAAAGGCTTCCTCCGTTCTCGTTCACTATCCGCCGTCACTGGGTGTGCATCTATTATTTTTATAGTGCTCGCATCACCCAAAATTTCCTCTTGGACCGCATCGGACGAACCCGGCTGCCGAACCATTCGGTGAATGGACGCTACACCGGGCGAGCTAGCGGACGACATTTGTCTAATCTCCATGAGCACTTTTGCCGCTAGCTCTGTATTTAATTGTGACGACGGACGCACACTTGAAGAAGATAACATGGAAACATCACCCTGTTCTGGTTCCTCTGAAATAGAAACTGAGAGAGTAGAGTGACCTTGTGGAGAAAGAGCCGGCATCGCTCTTTCTCCAGAAACAACATATCGTGACACACGTTTCCAATGTTTCTCATCCCAATGTTCACATACAGGACAGGGATTAATGCGAGAACACTGACTACAATTTATGCAATAATCATGAAAGTCAGAGGAAGATTTCTTCCTATTACAATTTGAACAAGTTCCTTTCATTGTGAAGGAACAACAATAAGTCCTAGTTACTCGCAAAAACCCCTGACACAAAGATACATAATAACATGATCCATTAATAAATGAAAAAACAATTGCAAAACAAAATAATTTTGAAAAAATATTTTTTCAGAGAAGCCCAAGTTGCTGAAAAGTAACGTTGAGCCCCGATGGATCCGATGGCAAAGTGTGGTCAAAAATTTTAAAATTATATAAAATAATTAATGAGACACTTTCGGATAATATAAATGTATCTTATAATGAGATAAACTACCTCAAAGACAAACAGCCCCCCTCAAAAAAGGCTGTTGCCAATGAAAACAAACAGTGTAAACACAGAAGAAAACATGACTCCAGGCACTGAAAAAACTGGCCCGGAATCAGTCCTCAATTACACTCTATCTGATGCAAAACAGAGACTCCCAGGGGAGAATCTGCAGAACATCAGATGGAAGATGCAGAACACAAACGTTATACACCCATGGGTGAAAACGTAACTATGGGGAAAATAACAGAAAACATTCTGTAACCAAGCAACTCTCCCAGGGAAATTTTAGAAATGAAACTTCTCAAAAATATGCCAAAAGCATGGGAGAATTGCAAGGGGGGACTTTAGAAGGTTAGGGGAGAGGAAACACTGAATAAGCAGTGCAACAATTAGCAAGAATGACAACAAGAGGCGTTTGCCTCGAAAATAGGCAACTTAACATAATTTTAACAAAAAATTTTAAGTACAGCCCTGATTATTTTTTGCCACTTCTTTTTTCCTCTCCTCCTTCTATCCTCCTTAGAATCACATTTTCTCCAAGAATTACGTGTCTGGCATCCTTTAAACTGAGATTTACAAGCACAAAGATCAGTGAGATGTTGACTGATGAAGGGCCAAACAGAGAATGATATTTGGCGCCAATTTCGGGACGACTGCGTCACTGCGCATGCGCAGTAGAGTCGTACTATGGAGGTCCTTTAGGACATGATTTCTTTTTGTTTTGGATGCAAATTTTGGGGATTGGGGGGCAAAATTTGTGTTTGGCCCTGGTTTTTGTGGAGTTAGCACCAGCTAAGTCTGGGTCATTGGTACAGTATAAAAATATAGATCGACATGATGTAGAAACAGCTGATCACCGGTATGAGAAAGGTCATGTATGTACACACGAGATCTTGGGAATGGACGTGACAACACTGATTGACATTTTTCAAGAAACTTTAACACGCCTACGACACACTTTTCCAGTCAATAGCACTCAAACATACATTCACGTTTTGACCCAAAAAATCAGACCACGCCTTTGATATATAATAAATCATGTTTGTTACGTTTTCCTTTGTTGTTGGAATTTAAAACAACACCGGGCTGTATGTACTTGATCACACATCACTGCCATGAAACAGGTGTTTTCTCATCAAACGAACCGCTGATATAAACAAAACAATCACGTGCTCAGGGTTGAACAAAAAACTGTTACTGCTTGTGTTTTGAGAAAAATTTGCACCACAAGCGATTTGCTTTTTCTATGATATGGATTCAGCAAGTAATAAAAATAAGTATAACATCAAAGTGAGTTTCTTGTTGTTTTTTTTAAACCCTCAAATATTATAAAATCTGAATACAACCTCAGATTGACAAACAGTTCAATTTGCAATCATGGATCGATTTATAGTTAAATACAGGACAGCAGAGGAAGCGAGACCAAATGTAAAATTAAGCCCACAGAAGCCAGTGGTAAAAAGACCAGTTGGAAGGCCGGCAAAAAGAAAAATATCTGAAGTCGCAGACACCCTAAGTCCTCCTAAAAAGGTGAATAAACCAAGTGAAGAGGAAACGGAGATCACTATTAAAGGAAAGTACAGAATTTTGAACGCAAAAGAGAAGAAAGCAGCTGTGGATTTGGCAAGACAAGTTGGGGTACGAAAAGCAGCATCTAAGCTAAAACTTCACCCTGCATCACTTAGTAGATGGTGTAAGATTGATTTTGACGACCCAAACGAAAAAAGGAACAAAGCTGGACATTTGAAAAAATCAGGAAGACCGATATCATATGGAACGGTCATTGATGACAAAGTTGCAGAATGGGTTTTGGTTCAGAGAGACTTGCAGCTGCCTGTTTCAATCGAATCCATGTGCTCGTATGCTAGAGAGCTTGTAAAGAAAGCAGAATTGGAAAAGCTAGGAGAGTTCAAAGCCAGTTACGGATTGGCCATCAAATTTATGCAGCGTCACGAATTTACATTACGGTCAAAAACTTCACTTGCCCAGCGACTTCCAAAAGATTTAGAAGAAAAGACTGCCAACTTCTTGGGGTACATCAAAGAAAAACGTTTAGAGGATGAATTTGAAGATGAATATATAATAAACATGGATGAAACACCTGTTTATTTTGATCTGATCCCGAACAAAACAATTGACAAAGTTGGAGCCAAGTCCGTTCGCCTGCGTTCTACGGGATCAGAAAAGAGGCACCTCACGCTGGTTTTAGCTGTGTCCAGTAGTGGGAGCGTACTGCCACCTATGGTAATTTTCAAAGGGAAGCGTGAACTCAAATTGGATGTTCCTAAAGACTGGATAGTGTGTGTACAAGAGAAAGGGTGGATGGATGACCAGTTAATGCAATGATGGGTTAAAGATATACTTCAGAAGCACACCCAAAAGGAGCGATGTCTTCTGGTGATGGACAGTTTTAGGGGCCACTTAACTGATGGTGTGAAAAAGGCTCTTCGCAAAAACAACATTGTACCAGCAATTATTCCTGGTGGATGCACATCAAAACTGCAACCTCTTGATGTCAGCATCAATAAACCAGTGAAAGCAGACCTCCGAAGAAAGTGGACTGATTATATGAACGAGTCAACAAAGAAAATAATAGAAAATAAGGAAGAAAGAATAAAGCCAGCAACGAAGCAAAATGTGGTACAATGGATTGACTTTGCCATAAAATCTTTGCAGGAAAAGAAAGACATGATAAGACGCTCTTTCAAAGTGTGTGGCATAAATGTTAATATAAATGGTAGTGAGGACAATTTAATTCGACAACACCCATGGGAGCCTGTTGATAAGCCATTTGAGAGTTTAAATGAATTACAGGATGCATGTGACTCATACTATGACTTGGATGAATTGATGTCATTGGATGATGCTGTGAATGAATTTTTCGACTCGGACGATGAACTGCCTGATGAAAATTAATTATAAAATAAAATTATTGCTTATTTAGGTGTGTGTGTACAGGCTGTCATTATCCGTGAAGCCAAAAATGAAGCATTTTTCTTGCACTTGTCCCACAATGCCTCACTGAAAATTGTGCGATAAATGCAAGAATAATTCTCTATTTTTTCCTTCTCTGGTAATAAAACCCACGGGTTAAATTAACATGTCTCCAAAGTTATTTTTTTAATTTTTTTGTGATGAGAAGTGGTGGTGGGGTAGGGGGAGGGCAGCCATTACAGATTATTTTAATGGTTACGCATATTCAACAGTGTGTACGGGCTGTCATTATCCGTGAAGCCAAAAATGAAGCATTTTTCTTGCACTTGTCCCACAACGCCTCACTGAAAATTGTGCGATAAATGCAAGAATAATTCTCTATTTTTTCCTTCTCTGGTAATAACACCCACGGGTTAAATTAACATGTCTCCAAAGTTATTTTTTTATTTTTTTGTGATGAGAAGTGGTGGTGGGGGGGGGGGGGGGGGGCAGCCATTACAGATTATTTTAATGGTTACGCATATTCAACAGTGTGTACGGGCTGTCATTATCCGTGAAGCAAAAAATGAAGCATTTTTGTTGCACTTGTCTCACAACACCTCACTGAAAGTTGTGCGATAAATGCAAGAATAATTCTCTATTTTTTCCTTCTCTGGTGATAACACCCACGTGCATGTCACATGGCGATTGTTTGTATTGAAATATATTGGGAGAATTTTTGAGGTGTTGTGTTCAGTAATAGCTATGTAATAATAATACAAATAATAATGACTGCGAGATATTCAATACGTATTTATCTCTATCATCAATATGAAGATTTTCTGGAATGCTTTCTGTGTTCCAACTCCTCACTCTGAAATATTTGGATTGCACTTTGTTTTAAAAATTGAATGTTTGTAAAAATGTATAACTCAAGGGAGATTACTGTATTTCATCAATGAATACAAAATGTGAATACGATGGAACTTTGTTATTATGACACAAAGTTTATGGTCTGTGATTCAGGTAATTCCTGCTTATTCATGTTTTATATTTTATATGTATCGTACTTCATTGTGATGTGCTATAAATAAACTAGTAGAACTGAAATCTTGTTCCTCTTCTGTAATACTCCAAACTGTCAAGCAAATGCTCTTCTCTTTCGATGCGCCCGCAGTGTTTATTGCTGGTAACACTGTCGATAAACTCTTTGTGCAGATCGAAACTTAAAAAAAAATGTTTGTTTTCAACATGCCGGTGGACTCATACTTACATTTGGATACTTACTTTTGGACAACTGTAATAAGTAGAGTTCTTCTCTTAGGTGAGTAATAAGAAACACAGTCAAAATATTTTTTTTAATGAATAAATACAGTATACACAGAAATAAACAGTTTCATTCAAAGTTCACAACAAAACTGTGACGAAAAATTGTTTTTCGTCACAACGGGGTATTGATACAAGAACAGTCAATATATATTTTAACAATATACATATAACAATATACAAGGCAATGTATAGTACAGTTTCATTCAAAAACATATCTCAACCAAATGTACAACCACATAGCAGACGTCCTTATTCTGGGTGAATCAATACTTAGAAAAATAATTTTTGACCCGTCTCAATTATTAGAGCGGTTTTGAAAAATATTTTTTGGGGAAAAGTAGGGTGTATCAATACATAAAGTGTATCAATACATAGAGTAAATACTAATTATTTTTAAAGTAAGCCAATAAATAAAGTAGTCCAGAGAATTGAGACTCTTTATAGTCATTTAAAAGTGTCCGAGTATTGTATATTAAAGCCCGTTTGACACTTGACATATACAAATGCTTCACACCGAGCTACACTTTAAAAATAAGACATGAATGAATTTTAACATTAATATTACACTTTAAAACCATCCCGGAAGCGACTCAGAAATACTGACTTGGAGGAGGCATTCCCTTGTTTTTCACTATAAAGCAGGTGACCTAAGGGAACACCCGCCCCCCCCCCCCCCCCCCTTCCCCTTGCCCTGGGTCAAATAGCCCAGAGCGAAGAGGGCAGCCGGACGGAGTCACTGCCGGAACAGAAAGCCTGCATAACTATAGTTGCAACTGTTTAGTGGACGACATTCTGAGCAACAGATAACGGACCTAAACAATGCAGGTCTCCAGAAATGGACTCAATATTTCTGAGATAAAAATTCGTAAAAGTGGATGGCTGAGACCAATAAGCAGCCTTCATTAAATCTGTAATAGCAACACTATTAGCATAAGCCCAGGAAGTAGAAAGAGCTCTTACTTCATGAGCAGAAATCTTAAGCACAGACTGCTGAGAAGAAGATAAACTCTCATAAGCAGTACGGATAGTTAATTGAATCCATCTAGCAATAGAATGGACCGAAATGTCCTTTCTATTAGGCATCAAAGACAGAAAGAAACGTTTCCGTCCCTTTCTGATAAACTGAGATCTCTGTTTATAGTTACGTAACGCTCTAACAGGACAGAGTAAAGGCCTACGCCCGTCTGAAGACGGAAGAGCCTTAATAACAATAGGTTCCGGATATTTATTAGGAGCCTGATTCTTAGCTAAAAAACCCACATTAGTAGTGAAGGTGATAGTGTTCCCGACACTACGATAGTGAGAATCATCCACCGACAGTGCATGAAGCTCACTGACTCTTCTAGCAGAAGAGAAAGCTAAGAGAAAAGCTGTCTTATAAGATAAGAATTTGAAATCTACTGTCCCAAGAGGTTCAAATGGCTTTTCCTTCAATTTAAGAAGAACCCAAGCTAAATTCCACTTAGGAATTAATCTAAGAGTTCTGAGTCTATTTATCGAAAAGTTTCTAACGAACTTAGATAAAGAGACATTAGATCCAATTTGTAAACTATCATGATGTGCATAGGTATCAGATAACATAGAACTATAACCCTTTATAGTAACAGGCTGCAGTTTGATTTCGTCAAACAAGTATACTAGAAAGTTTGCAATGTCTGGTATAGAGGGATCGAATATATCTACAGAATGATCCCTACACCAACGACGAAAAACCTTCCACTTAGCCGCATAGTTTAGCGAAGAGGAGGTCCTCCTACAGTTAGAAATCGCGTCCACTGCTCGTCCTGTAAAGTGCTTGCCATGCAAGAAGGACCGCACAACGGAAAAACGTGAAGGTTGAGACCTTGCGGGTTGTGATGGAGTTGGCGCGATTTCCCCTGCGAAAGAAGATCCTCCCGTGGAGGAAGCTTTCGCGGTAGGTCCCACAACAGACACCTGAGTAGATTTATCCACGGTCTCTGTGGCGACAGAGATGCTACCAACAGAATCTTGCATTGAGATTGTTTTATCTTTAGCAATACTTGTTGAATTAACGGCGCTGGAGGATACGCATATCCTATCATTCCGTCCCAAGGGATCGACAGAGCGTCTACTGCAAATGCTCTTGGATCCGGACACGGAGACACATACGTCTGCAACTGATTGTTGAGATGTGTCGCAAATAAGTCTATCATTGGCCGTTCCCATTGGTAGCAAATCTGATTGAATACTTGTTTGTTGAGAGTCCATTCCGACGGCAACAAGCGACCCTTTCGTGAAAGGGAGTCTGCTAGCACATTCAGACGACCCGGTATGTGACGGACCGAAAGAAGAACGTGATGTTCTAGCGCAAACAGAAGGATTCTTTCCGTTAGATTGAACAACGGAACTGAATGAGTGCCTCCCTGATTCCGTATATACGCCACTACTGTCGTATTGTCGGATAGGATTTGGACATGAGCATTGTGAATAATGTCCATCCAGTGATGTAACGCAAGCCAAATTGACATCATTTCCTTGATGTTTATGTGCTTGCACAGGAATTGCGGATCCCAAAGACCCTGGCATCTCGAATCCGTTGGGATTAATGATGCACCCCAACCTGTTTGACTGGCATCCGTCATAATGGTAAAACTCGGATCCGGCAACTGCAGCGGAACTCCCTGAGTTAACCACTGAATGTTTGCCCAAGTCTGAATCTCTTGTTTCACTTGCTCTGACAAGAGAACGTCTACGTCGAGCGAATGAATTTTCACACTCCAATTCTGAGTCAAGAAAATTTGAAGAGGACAGGTGCGTAACCGCCCCATCGGAATGAGATCCGCAGCGGCTCCGCACAGACCTATCAGTCTCATAAATTCTCTCGCTGTGACTTTGTCTGCGTGCAGACAATAGCGAGCGTAACAACTGACTAATTTCGCTCTGGTTAACGTCAGACGAACGAGATTGTTGTGCGTCTCGAAGCTCATTCCCAGATGAGTGAATGACTTGGACGGCACCAGATCCGACTTCTCCTCGTTTACTATAAAACCGAGACGTCGGAGCAATAGAAGAAGATTCTGAACATCGTTCTGAAGCGTTAACTCGTTGCCGTACCTCTGAAGAATGTCGTCCAGGTAGGCCGACGTTACCGCAGACGAATGAGCTCGGAAATAGATCATTACCGAGTTCATTACCCGAGTGAAAGCCCAGGGTGCTAGATTCAATCCGAAGCACATCGCCCGGAATTGATACACCACTCCTAGGACTGCGAAGCATAGGTACTTTCGGAATGTCGGATGTACCATGACGTGAAAGTACGCATCTTTGAGATCTATGCTTGTTGCATAATCGTTCACCCGAATACTCGCTCTGACCAACCGAATCGTCTCCATATAAAATTTCGGAGCGACGATCAGCTTGTTTATCCAGCTCAAATCTATGACTGGACGGAACGAGCCGTCTGGTTTCGGAACCAGAAACAGATGGCTGTAGAATCCCGGAGTTTCCTGGTTTTCTACGACCTCTACCGCGTTCTTCATTAAAAGAGACTGCACCTCTGATAACAGAGCGTCTCTTTTCTGCGGATTTGACGGAAGATGAGTCCACTTTGGACTTCGAGTTAATGGAGGCTTTCGTTTGAAGGATATTTTTAGACCTTCCGAAGTCACTCCTCTCACCCAAGGGTCGTCCATAATCGACGCCCATTCTTGTGAAAAGCTCGACAACCTTCCGCCAACCAGTACGCAATAGAGGTTTAAGCCATCACCTCCTGGACCTGCGAGGCCTGCGGTAGGAGAAACCACGTCCTCCACGACCCACACCTCGCCTCGTCGACCACGGGGTGTCCGACCGATTATCCCGGCCCAAAGGACGTCCCGACCGAGAGTCGCTACCCTGACGGTCTCTCGAATAAGACCAAGAGGATGTACCGGAACCTCTATAAGAACCTCTCTTGGGCGCATTAGACCCAGAAGTGCCTGTCTTATTCTTGTCTGCTGTATCCGACTTCTTAGAAGCAGATTTGAACAACAGAGAATCCGAAGCTTTCTTTGTAATTTTATCATAAATAGCAGAAAGCTTGCCGTCAAAGAGAAGTTCTCCGGAGACCGAAGCAACTCTAAGAGAGTTCTTCACCTTAGTATCCACGAGTGTGGATGTAGCTAGGGCTGCGTCACGTCTAACCAACTCCAGATTTGCCACTGAAAGGGCGGAGTTACACGTGGAATAAGCTACTGCCCTTGAAAGAAGTCTTAAAGAGGATTGTGTATCCTGAAACTCTTTCCCTTGAAGGCGCAGTGATAACGCCTTAGTAAGGTGATCTGCGTAAGATAAGGCATCTAAATTGGCTCTGTTAGACGCAATAGCTGTTTCCAACACCGCGGTTGGAATAGAAGCCGACGACGGTAATGATAGCTCTAAGTCTTCCGCCTCGTCGTCCATACACAGAGGAACTCTTGGAATACCCTGTCCTGCCGTATCGAATTTATTCCTTGCATTAATGAAAGGCAGGTTGAGAGTATTAGCGGACAAAAAACCTGCTTTCCCCGTCTTGGAAGCAAGTTTAAATATAGCGTCGTTCAATAATTCAAATGTTCTTGCAACATTATTTGACTGTGACGGAAACTCGGGAGCGATGTCCCTGAACCGCTCAAAAAATTCAGAGTCCAATGACGCTATAATCCTCTTGTCCGGAACCGCAGCAGTCTGGCCCGACGGAACAACTTGAGGGAGAAAGTGCCGGATGAAGTCCACGGCAGCTTTATGTTGTTCCGAAAGGGATAGCTCCAAATCATCCGTATCCCTTTCACCATCCGGTCGGACCTCATGATGTTCCCGGTCGTCCGCCCCCGATGCTTCGGCGGAGCGAACCGACCCAGCGCCGTCGGATAATTCTCGATCCGACACCGTTTCTGTCGGCTGCTGGGATGCTGCGATAAGCTGTTCTATCTGCACAAGAATGTCCGGCGTCGAGACCTGCGGAGGCGCAGTCTTTCGCTGCTTCGTCGAGGGCAGCTCCGCATCAGATGGCTCCCGCATACTTTTCCTATGCGAACGTCCGGAGTCCATCGGTCTCGAATCCCTGGCTGCCGGATGGTGTGACCTGGTCGCCGAAGAATCCTTGATCGGCGAAGCTGGTAATATATCGGCGGTCACGCAGCCAAGGTGCGGTCGTGTGCGCTGACGAGAAGAGGAAGCCTTAGCAGTCTCCGTGGACTGCCTATACAACGGAGTGTCCCGAGCGATGGACGTATGCTCCGCTTGCGACACATTTTGTACCACAACATCTGGTCCCAGATGTTGTTGTACGAGAGAGGGGCCTCTCTCGCTCGCGGCCCGGCTGGACCTGGACGAGCTAGGAACTGGACTCAAAGGCTTCCTCCGTTCTCGCTTACTATCCGCCGTCACTGGGTGTGCATCTATTATGTTTATAGTGCTCGCATCACCCAAAATTTCCTCCTGGACCGCATCGGACGAACCCGGCAGCCGAACCATTCGGTGAATGGACGCTACACCGGGCGAGCTAGCGGACGACATTTGTCTAATCTCCATGAGCACTTTTGCCGCTAGCTCTGAATTCATTTGTGACGACGGACGCACACTTGTAGAAGATAACATGGAAACATCACCCTGTTCTTGTTCCTCTGAAATAGAAACTGAGAGAGTTGAGCGACCTTGCGGAGAAAGAGCCGGCATAGCCCTTTCTCCAGAAACAACATATCGTGACACACGTTTCCAATGTTTCTCATCCCAATATTCACATATAGGACAGGGATTAATGCGAGAACACTGACTACAATTAATACAATGATCATGAAAGTCAGAGGAAGATTTCTTCCTATTACAATTTGAACAATGTCCCTTCATTGTGAAAGGACAACAACAAGTCCTAGTTACTCGCACAAACCCCTGACACAAAGATACATAATAACATGATCCATTAATAAATGAAAAAACAATTGCAAATCAAAATAATTTTGAAAAAATATTTTTTCAGCGAAGCCCAAGTTGCTGAAAAGTAATGTCGAGCCCCGATGGATCCGATGGCAAAGTGTGGTCAAAAATTTTAAATTTATATTAAATAATTAATGAGACACTTACGGATAATATAAATGTATCTTATAGTGAGATAAACTACAGCAAAGGCAAACAGCCCCCCTCAAAAAAGGCTGTTGCCAATGTAAACAAACAGTGTAAAACACCAGAAAACATGACTCCAGGCACTGAAAAAACTGGCCCGGAATCAGTCATCAAAATTACACTCTATCTGATGCAAAACAGAGACTCCCAGGGGAGAATCTGCAGAACATCAGATGGAAGATGCAGAACACAACGTTATACACCCATGGGTGAAAACGTAACTATGGGGAAAATAACAGAAAACATTCTGTAACCAAGCAACTCTCCCAGGAAATTTTAGAAATGAACTTTCTCAAAAATATGCCAAAAGCATGGGAGAATTGCAAGGGGGGACTTTAGAAGGCTAGGGGAGAGGAAACACTGAATAAGTGCAACATTTAGCAAGAATGACAACAAGAGGCCCATGCTTCGAAAATAGGCAACTTAACATAATTTCATCAAAAAATTTTAAGTACAGCCCTGATTATTTTTTGTCACTTCTTTTTCCTCTCCTCCTTCTATCCTCCTTAGAATCACATTTTCTCCAAAAATTACGTGTCTGGCATCCTTTAAACTGAGATTTACAAGCACAAAGATCAGTGAGATGTTGACTGATGAAGGGCCAAACAGAGAATGATAATTGGCGCCAATTTCGGGACATCTGCGTCACTGTGCATGCGCAGTAGAGGCGTAGTATGGAGGTCCTTTAGGACACGATTTCTTTTTGTTTTGGATGCAAATTTTGGGGATTGGGGGGCAAAATTTGTGTTTGGCCCTGGTTTTGTTAGAGTTAGCACCAGCTAAGTCTGGGTCATTGGTACAGTATAAAAATATAGGAGGTGCACATCTTCAATGTATGTAAAAGAATGTCTGAGAGATTTAATGGAATCCGTTCACTGGTTTAAGAGGAGTTGCGGATAGCAGATGTGTACATCCCTAAAGCATAACGGATGGACAGACGTCAAAATATGAAAATATCTGAAAGAAAAATAGGAGGTGCACATCTTCAATGTATGTAAAAGAAGGTCTGAGAGTTCCAATGGAGTTTGTTCAATGGCTTAAGAGGAGTAGCAGATAGCAGATCTATACCCTTCCCTACTAAAACCTGAATTGACAAAGACCATTTTTGAATATGGAGAAATGTAAATATGAAAATATCGGAAAAGAAAATAGGAGGTGCACATCTGCAATGTATGTAAAAGAATGTCTGAAAGTTTCAATGAAATCTGTTCAATGGTTTAAAAGGAGTTGTGGATAGCAAATCTGTACAGAATGTCAATTGAATTTGACAAAGTTCATTTTTTAATCTGGGAAACTGTAAAAATGAAAATATCTGAAAAGAAAATAGGAGGTGCACATCTTCAATGTATGTAAAATAATGTCTGAGAGTTTCAATGAAATCCGTTCACTGGTTTAGGAGGAGTTGCGTATATGGACAGACGGATGGATGGACGGACGGATGTACAGACGTACGGACGGACATAGTGAACAGTATATATCACCCACTTTTCAAGTGGGTGGTATAAAAAATAAATAAATAAATTTGGGGAGTGGGGCTGGGATGGGAGAAGAGAGAGGGTTAGGGAGGGAGGTGGTATCCTGGTCCCAACAAACCAATACATTCAAAATGATGACCAAGTGGTAAAGTGCAATGTGCCAAATAATAACATTCAGCTCTGAGAGTCTAAAATTTTAGATGATTAAAGCATCATTTACACTGTGTCTGGAAGAAATCCTGTGTCATCACACTTTAAATATAAATATACAAGAGGGAATAAAAATTTATTCATTTAATCACAATAACTGATGAACATCATTCAGATTTAAATATGAAAATTATATCTTGAGAAATATGTGACAAGGAAAACAGAAATGTTTTGATTCCCAAATCATTTATTAAAGTAGCAGGGACTGATAAAAATCAAGGCTATTTCTTGATATTTTTCAAGGCCCTACAATAGCCGATTTAAAAGACCTTGCCTTCACTGGTTCTAACTTGGACCCTTTGGTCATTACCTCCTCATCCCAGTTCCCTTCAATGGTTTTCCAGAATTTCAAGGCCTTGAATGACTGGTAGTCAAGGCTGTTCCTTCCAAGGCACCGCAGGAACCCATAACCTTTACCCAACGTAATGGCCAAAACCGGCCAGCGCTATTCCAAAAAATCGTCAATTAATTTTCATTATTTTTTGTCTCGAAAACATAGGTTATGACCCCTCATGGGGGAACAAGCTTGTCAAGCTTGTTCCAATGAGGGGTCATAACCTATGTTTTTGAGACAAAGAATGAAGAAAATTAGTTATTCAAGAATTTTATTGTGAGTGTCATCTGCTTTTCATGTTAGGTAAAGGGTTAAGGTAAGACATGGGAATGAAGATAGAATGTGTAGAGACAGTGCACAAAATTTGAAAAATATTATCTATCTATCTTAATATGCATCTAGTTGCACTCTCAAAAATAGGTTGGCAAACAGATGGGTGGCAAGGAAGAAGACAGGAAGATGAACAGGCATATATGTATGGACAGGTAAGGCATGGTCCATTCAATGAATTTCTAGGATCTTCATGACATATTTTCAAGGGTTTTCAAGGAGCAAGAAATTAGAAATTAAACAATTTTCAAGGACATTCTGGGACAAAAACAAGGCAGCCCTTCTCCAAGACTACATATACAGTAGAACACTGTTAATCCTTTACCTAACATGAAAGGCAGACAACACATGCAAATAAAATTCTTGAATAACTAATTTTTTTCATTTTTGCATCAAAAACATAGCTTATGACCCCTCATTGGAATGAGCTCAACAATCTTGTTCCAAAAAGGTCCAAAAGCTATGTTTTTGAGACAATATTCAATTAACAGGAGTATTCAATAAATGGCAAATGAGTTATTTTCCTATCATCTAGTTATAAACAGAGCATTTATTCTATTACAACTTGTTTGAGAGAGCTTATGGAGCTCTATCGAACAAGATATAAACAAAATTTAAATGCTTGTGGATGTATTGAGCCAAAAAAATATCCATAAATGTGGAAAATCAAGTGGATGTCAGAGTACTTCTACAATATATTACAAGATTTTTTTATTCAGTTAAAAGGAGTTTATTCTATAACCAAAATGCAATTAATAGGTAAAATTTGTACTGAAGCAGGGTTTCCGCTAGGGTGACCTGGGATCCCCTTAACGGCCCCATTCCCCTCGCCCTAAATTCCCCTAACCATGCATTCCATAGTTGATATAAATTGCTACAAGAAGTTTGACATCGGGGATAACTCTCATTCTACCAAAGCAACGCATTCGACGGTAATAATCAAGGGTTACACTATACAGGAGCAGGAAACACATTGTAGAAGTATACATGAATGTCGGTCAGAGATCAATGACATGTTCACAAAGACCAAGTGCGGGTCATGCGACAGTATATGAGAGTGTCGGCAAACTTCAAGTCAATCAGTGACTGACGTCACAACTGCATGCTTTTTGATTTCTGCGTGACCGCTTCTGAGTAAACTGTTGCAACATATAATAGTTGTGGACACCCCCTGTACACGCAATCATTGTTGAACTGGATCATCCATGCCACCATGGACTGGTATTGTCGGTAAGTACTATAATCTGTATGAATGATTTTTACCTGAATTTCTCCTCATTGGTCCTTATTCTTCTGCAATTATGGCCTCTTGGAATGTGAAAATCTACATAAATATAGCTGTGAAAAACCTCAATGTATCCCTCAGATGCAACGAAATGGGGGTTTTGGTACCCCGGAAGTTAGAATTTTCCTACCACGTGCCGAACCATAGTCGACCTGTAGTAGCGACGACTCTTGGTAGCAGCATTTTCCCCAAATTACTGGCCCCAAGATTTTTACCCTAGCAGAAACCCTGACTAAAGGTATGTAAATGGTTTGGTGTTGCAAGTTATATAGAATTAAGAGGGTTATTCAATTTATTTATTGGTGTTTAATGCCACATCGGCAGCTAAGGCTATACCATGCCGAGAAAATGTTAGAAATTACAAATGTCAATGATGATTTTTTTTTTTTTTTTTTAATTTTTTTTTATTAGGGTTTAACGACACATTAACAGCCAGGGTCATATTATGTCGGTGACAGTTTTACAGGTGGAGGAAGCCGGAGTACCCGGAGAGAACCACCGAGCAATGACGAGCAGCTGCCAGCTCTCCAACATCGTAACTCTGAACTCTGCACCGTGGCACAGGCAAGGTTAGATTGGTTGAAGACATGCACACCATCGACGTGCAGTACGCCTTAGTACATAGCGTCATCGTGCCCCCATGTAGGCAATCGGGGTAAAGTGCCTTGCCCAATGACACAACGCGGGAGCACGAATCAGTCGTTGAAATGGTCACCCATCCATCTACTAACTGCGCTCGACGTTGCTTAACTTCGGTGATCTGACGAGAACCGGTTACCGCGACGCCACCGCGCCCCCCAATGATGATTTAAAAAAGATTGAATACAGATATGAAATAATTACAATAGAAATGGCAAAGACAAGAGTGGTCTGAACAGTAATGAGTGATGACTTATATTAAAATTATTTATTTATTTATTGGTGCTTAATGCAACATCAGCAACAAAGGGTACACAATTATTATTATTCAATTAAAAGACATACAATTAAACTGGCTGCACTATATTTACATTAATATGGAAGTTGATTGAATTTGTATCTGACATTTCCCATTTTAACCCTTTAACCAACGTAACAAACCCAAACTGGTCAGTGCTATTCACAATGAAAGTGTCAATGACACTGTAGCTTAACTTGTGTGTTGTGTTTGATGAAAAGGATAATGTTCAATGTTTATGAAAGGATTATGAAATAAGACAAGAATTGTGATAATTGGGAATTTGTTCATTTCTGTTCCCTGTATGCAATGTTTATGATAAAAATAATATGAGGTGTACACTGTACTAAAGAGCTGAGTGGTGGGTTAATATGACCTCGCAGTTAATGTATGTGGCCCTCACAGTTAATGTATATCAACAAAAGTTACCAAGTTACAGTGAAATTATTCCAAAACGAGTCATCCTATCAAGTTACATTAAAATCCCTTAATAAATATGGCCTGTAGACTGTGCTAAAGGTTTTCGGGCTTCGGGGCCCCTGTAGCCGTCAGTTTCCCAATTGTGTCCAAAGGGGACGTTCTCATCTAGACATTATATGAAGTCAATCTACCAAGTTACAATGACATCCCTTAATAAATATGACCTGTAGACTGTGCTAAAGGTTTAGGGGCTTTGGGCTCTGGCAGCCATCATGGTTGAATGATCACAACCAAAAGGGGACATTCTCATCTGGGCATCATCTGGAGAGATCCTACAAAGTTACAATGAAATCCCTTCATAAATATGACCTGTAGACTGTGCTCAAGGTTTTTGGGCTTCGGGCCCCTGAAGCCGTCACAGTTGACCAATCACGACCAAAAGGGGATGTCATCATCTAGGCATTATATGGAGTCAAACTTACGGGTTACAATGAAGTCCTTCCATAAATATGACCAATCGACTATTCTAAAGGTTTTGGGGTTTGGGGTTCAGGCAGCCATCAAGGCTGAATGATTGCGACCAAAAGGGGACGTTCTCATCTAGACATTATTTAGAGTCATCCTACCAAGGTACAATGAAATCCCTTCATAAATATCACCTGTAGACTGTGCTAAAAATTTTCGGGCTTTGGGCCCCTGTAGCCAACACAGTTGCCTAATGGTGTCCAAAAGGGGCTGTTCTCATCTAGACATTACATGAAGTCAACCTACCAAGTTACAATGAAATCCCTTCATAAATATGATCTGAAGACTGTGCTAACGGTTTTCAGGCTTTAGGCTTGGGCAGCCATCATGGTTGAATGATCGCAACCAAAAGGGGACATTCTCATCTGGACATCATCTGGAGTGATCCTATGAAGTTACAATGAAACCCCTTCCTAAATATGACCTGTAGACTGTGCTCAAGATTTTCGGGCTTCAGGCATCTGTAGCAGGGGATGTCATCATCTAGGCATTATATGGAGTCAACCTAACAAGTTAAAATGAAATCCTTCCATAAATACGACCTACAGACAAGCTAAAGGTTTTTGGGCTCGGGCAGCCATCAAGGCTAAATGATCGTGACCAAAAGGGGACGTTCTCATCTGGACACTATTTGGAGTCATCCTTCCAAGCTACATTGAAATCCCTTCATAATTATGACCTGTAGACTTTTCGAAAGGTTTTCGGTCTTTGGGCCCCTGAAGCCGTCACAGTTGTGCAATCGTATCCAAAAGGGGACGTTCTCATCTAGACATAATATGAAGTCAACCTACCAAGGTACAATGAAATCCCTTTATAAATATGACCTGTAGACTGTGCTAAAGGTTTTCGGGTTTCGGGCTAGGGTAGCCATCATGGTTGAATGATCGCAACCAAAGGGGACAATCTCATCTGGGCATCATCTGGAGTGATCCTGCGAAGTTACAATGAAATCTCTTCATAAATATGACCTGTAGACTGTACTCAAGGTTTTCGGGCTTCGGGCACCAGTAGCCATCACAGTTGGCCAATCACGACCAAAAGGAGATGTCATCATCTAGGCATTATATGGAGTCAACCTAACAGGTTACAATGAAATCCATAACCTTTTGCCTATGCTAAAGGTTTTTGGGCTCGGGCACCCATCAAGGCTGAATGATCACGACCAAAATCGGACGTTCTCATCTAGACATTATTTGGAGTCATCCTACCAAGTTACAATGAAATCCCTTCATAAATAATGACCTATAGACTGTGCTAAAGGTTTTTGGGCTTCGGGCCCCTTCAGCCATCAAAGTTGCCCAATCATGTCCAAAAGGGGACGTTCTCATCTAGACATTATATGAAGTCAACCTACCAAGTTACAATGAAATCCCTTCATAAATATGACCTATAGACTGTGCTTAAGGTTTTCGTGCTTCGGGCTCGGGCAGCCATCATGGCTGAATGATCGCAACCAAAGGGGACAATCTCATCTGGACATCATCTGGAGTGATCCTTTTCAGGCTTCGGAAACTTGTAGCCATCACAGCTGTCCAATCACGACCAAAAGGGGATGTCATCATCTAGGCATTATATGGAGTCAACCCAATAGGTTACAATGAAATCCTTCCATAAATATGACCTTTTACCTATGCTAAAGGTTTTTGGGCTCGGGCACCCATCAAGGCTGAATGATCACGATCAAAATGGGACGTTCTCATCTTGACATTATTTGGAGTCATCCTACCAAGTTACAATGAAATCCCCTCATAAATATGACCTGTAGACTGTGCTAAAGGTTTTCGGGCTTCGGGCACCTTTAGCCATCACAGTTGGCCAATCATGTCCAAAAGGGGACGTTCTCATCTAGACATAATATGAAGTTAACCTACCAAGTTACAATGAAATCCCTTCATAAATATGACCTGTCAACCATAGGGGACAATCTCATCTGGGCATCATCTGGAGTGATCCTAAGAAGTTACAATGAAATCCCTTCATAAATATGACCTGTAGACTGTGCTCAAGGTTTTCGGGCTTCGGGCACTTGTAGCCATCACAACTGACCAATCACGACCAAAAGGGGATGTCATCATCTAGGCATTATATGGAGTCAACCTAACAGGTTACAATGAAATCCTTCCATAAATATGACCTTTTGCCTATGCTAAAGGTTTTTGGGATGGGGCACCCATCAGGGCTGCATGATCGCGATCAAAATGGGACGTTCTCATCTAGACATTATTTGGAGTCATCCTACCAAGTTACAATGAAATCCCTTCATAAATATGACCTCTAGACTGTGCTAAAGGTTTTCAGGCTTCGGGAACCTGTAGCCGGCACAGTTGCCCAATCACGTCCAAAAGGGGACTTTCTCATCTAAACATTGTATGAAGTCAACCCACCAAGTTACAATGAAATTCCTCAATAAATATTACCTGTAGACTATGCTAAAGGTTTTCGGGCTTCGGGCACCTTTAGCCATCACAGTTGCCCAATCATGTCCAAAAGGGGACGTTCTCATCTAGACATTATATGAAGTTAACCTACCAAGTTACAATGAAATCCCTTCATAAATATGACCTGTCAACCATAGGGGACAATCTCATCTGGGCATCATCTGGAGTGATCCTACGAAGTTACAATGAAATCCCTTCATAAATATGACCTGTAGACTGTGCTAAAGGTTTTCGGGCTTCGGGCACCTTTAGCCATCACAGTTGCCCAATCATGTCCAAAAGGGGACGTTCTCATCTAGACATTATATGAAGTTAACCTACCAAGTTACAATGAAATCCCTTCATAAATATAACCTGTCAACCATAGGGGACAATCTCATCTGGGCATCATCTGGAGTGATCCTAAGAAGTTACAATGAAATCCCTTCATAAATATGACCTGTAGACTGTGCTCAAGGTTTTCGGGCTTCGGGCAATTGTAGCCATCACAACTGACCAATCACGACCAAAAGGGGATGTCATCATCTAGGCATTATATGGAGTCAACCTAACAGGTTACAATGAAATCCTTCCATAAATATGACCTTTTGCCTATGCGAAAGGTTTTTGGGATGGGGCACCCATCAGGGCTGCATGATCGCGATCAAAATGGGACGTTCTCATCTAGACATTATTTGGAGTCATCCTACCAAGTTACAATGAAATCCCTTCATAAATATGACCTCTAGACTGTGCTAAAGGTTTTCGGGCTTCGGGCCCCTGTAGCCGTCACAGTTGCCCAATCACGTCCAAAGGGGGACTTTCTCATCTAGACATTGTATGAAGTCAACCGACCAAGTTACAGTGAAATTCCTCAATAAATATGACCTGTAGATTTGGGCTAAAGGTTTTCGGGTTTTGGGCTCGGGCAGTCATCACGGTTGGCAAATCATGCCCAAATGGGGAAATTCTCATCTAGACATCATAAGGAGTCATCCTACCAAGTTACAATGAAATCCATCCACATTAAACATGACCTGCAGACTGTGCTAAAAGTTTTTGGGTTTTGGGCTTAGGCAGCCATCACGGTTGATAGATCATGCCCAAAAGGGGACGTTCTCATCCAGGCATTATACAGAGGCATCCTACTAAGTTACAATGAAATCCCTTCATAAATACGACCTGTAGACTGTGCTAATGGTTTTCGGGTTTTGGGCTTGGGCAGCCATACTGGTTGCCCGATCGCGACCAAAAGAGGACGTTCTCATCTAGACATGACCCCAAACCTGCATATGAAATTTCGTGACGATCAGACAAGAACTGCGGGGTGTAGCCCGTGCTAAAGGAAAATGTGAACAGGTGTCACAGACTCACAGACTAACAGACTCACAGACTTCCGCACGCGTGACTATGTCAAGTTAAGCTAAAAATCACCAGTAGATAGGAGTCAAATTTTTTCTGCATGAAGTCACTCAAAATCCTTCAAAATAAATTTTGGAGCAAAGAAAATAAATTGCCTAATTGGAACCGGGAAAGGGGGTTATAGGAATCGAAGCTTTTTCCACATGTAGTCACTCTAAATCTGAAAAGAATTTAAATTTGTTAACTATTGTTCGAGTTATACCATAAACAAGCATTACACAATATTTTTTATTAAACAAAGGGCAATAAGTCCCATAAGTTTCATTGGATATCGCTGGTCATTGAACTTGATGTAGACATTGTTTCTATAGAGACATATACCAAAAAGAATTGAAATACATTAAGTATTGTTCAAGTTATGCCGTAAACAAGATTTACAGAATATGTTTATAACAAAAGGCAATAACTCCCATAATTTTCAAGAGATATTGGTGGTCATCGACCTCGAAGTTCGAAACCATTTTGAAAAGGGTTAAATTAATGCCAATATTATTTGAAACTACTGTATACAGGTTCAGACCTTACCCCAAATAAAAAACAATGATGTGACACAGTGTTTGAAGAATGAAAGGTACAACCTTGAAAAGTTAAAAAATTTATAGTAATTTATATATTTTTTATACTTACCAATGACCCAGACTTAGCTGGTGCTAACTCTAAAGAATCCAGGGCCAAACACAAATTTTGCCCCCCAATCCCCAAAATTTGCATCTAAAACCAAAAGAAATCATGTCCTATAGGACCTCCATACTTTGCCCTTACTGCGCATGCGCAGTGTCAAGGACGTTCCGAAATTGGCGCCAATTATCATTCTTACTGGCAGTGCCTGGTCAGCGCTATGTACTCAGCGGGGAGGTAAGAGTTCCCAACTCCTGGGAGGGCCATCCCCGTCTGGGTCATTGTTAAGTATAAAAAATATATAAATTACTATAAATTTTTTAACATTTTTATACTGTACCAATGACCCAGACTTAGCTGAATAGTAAAAAGGCTGGAGGGCCTAGGACATAGAGGAAAATCCAATAAGCTCAACTATATAATATAGAGGCAACCCCTCAAGGAGAAAAGGAGTATTAGGCTTTACATGTATCTTTCTTATTTTATGTTAAATTAGAAAGATACAATACCCTTCATAATTGAGCACAATAACATTCATGTTCTCTATTAACATCCAGTATAACCCTTTATACTAATTATTTTTAAAGTAAGCCAATAAATAAAGTTAGTCCAGAGAATTGAGACTCTTTAAATTCTTTTAAAAGTGTCCGAGGATTGTATATTAATGCCCGTTTGACACTTGACATATACAAATGCTTCACACTGAGCTACACTTTAAAAATATGACATGAATGAATTTAACATTAATATTACACTTTAAAACCATCCCGGAAACGACTCAGAAATACTGACTTTGGAGGAGGCATTCCCTTGCTTTTCACTATAAAGCAGGAGACCTAAGGGAACACCCTCCCCCCCCCCTCCCCTTGCCCTGGGTCAAATAGCCCAGAGCGAAGAGGGCAGCCGGACGGAGTCACTGCCGGAACAGAAAGCCTGCATAACTATAGTTGCAACTGTTTAGTGGACGACATTCTGAGCAACAGATAATGGACCTAAACAATGCAGGTCTCCAGAAATGGACTCAATATTTCTGAGATAAAAATTCGTGAATGTGGATGGCTGAGACCAATAAGCAGCCTTCATTAAATCTGTAATAGCAATACTATTAGCGTAAGCCCAAGAAGTAGCAAGAGCTCTTACTTCATGAGCCGAAATCTTCAGCACAGACTGATGAGAAGAAGATAAACTCTCATAAGCAGTACGGATAGTTAATTGAATCCATCTAGCAATAGAATGGACCGAAATGTCCCTTCTATTAGGCATCAGAGACAGAAAGAAACGTTTTCGTCCCTTTCTGATAAACTGAGATCTCTGTTTATAGATACGTAACGCTCTAACAGGACAGAGTAAAGGCCTACGCCCGTCTGAAGATGGAAGAGCCTTAATAACAATAGGTTCCGGATATTTATTAGGAGCCTGATTCTTAGCTAAAAAACCCACATTAGTAGTGAAGGTGATAGTGTTCCCGACACTACGATAGTGAGAATCATCCACCGACAGTGCATGAAGCTCACTGACTCTTCTAGCAGAAGAGAAAGCTAAGAGAAAAGCTGTCTTATAAGATAAGAATTTGAAATCTACTGTCCCAAGAGGTTCAAAATGGCTTTTCCTTCAGTTTAAGAAGAACCCAAGCTAAATTCCATTTAGGAATTAACCTAAGAGTTCTGGGTCTATTTATCGAGAAGTTTCTTACCAACTTAGATAAAGAGACATTAGATCCAATTTGTAAACTATCATGATGTGCATAGGTATCAGATAACATAGACCTATAACCCTTAATAGTAACAGGCTGCAGTTTGATTTCGTCAAACAAGTATACTAGAAAGTTTGCAATGTCTGATATAGAGGGATCAAAAATATCCACAGAATGATCCCTACACCAACGACGAAAAACCTTCCACTTAGCCGCATAGTTTAGCGAAGAGGAGGTCCTCCTACAGTTAGAAATTGCATCCACTGCTCGTCCTGTAAAGTGCTTGCCATGCAAGAAGGACCGCACAACGGAAAAACGTGAAGGTTGAGACCTTGCGGGTTGTGATGGAGTTGACGCGATTTCCCCTGCAAAAGAAGATCCTCCCATGGAGGAAGCTTTCGCGGTAGGTCCCACAACAGACACCTGAGTAGATTTATCCACGGTCTCTGTGGAGACAGAGATGCTACCAACAGAATCTTGCATTGAGATTGTTTTATCTTTAGCAATACTTGCTGAATTAACGGCGCTGGAGGATACGCATATCCTACCATTCCGTCCCAAGGGATCGACAGAGCGTCTACTGCAAATGCTCTTGGATCCGGACACGGAGACACATACGTCTGCAACTGATTGTTGAGATGTGTCGCAAATAAGTCTATCATTGGCCGTTCCCATTGGTAGCAAATCTGATTGAATACTTGTTTGTTGAGAGTCCATTCCGACGGCAACAAGCGACCCTTTCGTGAAAGGGAGTCTGCTAGTACATTCAGACGACCCGGTATATGACGGACCGAAAGAAGAACCTGATGTTCTAGAGCAAACAGAAGGATTCTTTCCGTTAGATTGAACAACGGAACTGAATGAGTGCCTCCCTGATTCCGTATATACGCCACTACTGTCGTATTGTCGGACAGGATTTGGACATGAGCATTGTGAATAATGTCCATCCAATGACGTAACGCAAGCCAAATTGACATCATTTCCTTGATGTTTATGTGCTTGCACAGGAATTGCGGATCCCAAAGACCCTGGCATCTCGAATCCGTTGGGATCAATGATGCACCCCAACCTGTTTGACTGGCATCCGTCATAATGGTAAAACTCGGATCCGGCAACTGCAGCGGAACTCCCTGAGTTAACCACTGAATGTTTGCCCAAGTCTGAATCTCTCGTTTCACTTGATCTGACAAGAGAACGTCTATGTCGAGCGAATGAATTTTCACACTCCAATTCTGAGTCAAGAAAATTTGGAGAGGACGCGTGCATAACCGCCCCATCGGAATGAGATCTGCAGCGGCTCCGCACAGACCTATCGGTCTCATAAATTCATTAATGAAAGGCAACAACAAGTCCTAGTTACTCGCACAAACCCCTGACACAAAGATACATAATAACATGATCCATTAATAATGAAAAAACAATTGCAAATCAAAATAATTTTTGAAAAATATTTTTTCAGCGAAGCCCAAGTTTCTGAAAAGTAACATTGAGCCCCAATGGATCCGATGGCTAAGTGTGGTCAAAAATTTTAAATTTATATTAAATAATTAATGCAACACTTACGGATAATAAAAATGTATCTTATAGTGAGATAAACTACTCCAAAGGCAAACAGCCCCCCTCAAAAGAGACTGTTGCCAATGTAAACAAACAGTGTAAAAATACCAGAAAACATGACTCCAGGCACTGACAAAATTGGCCCGAAATCAGTCATCAAAATTACACTCTATCTGATGCAAGACAGAGACTCCCAGGGGAGAATCTGCAGAACATCAGATGGAAGATGCAGAACACAACGTTTATACACCCATGGGTGAAAACGTAACTATGGGGAAAATAACAGAAAACATTCTGTAACCAAGCAACTCTCCCAAGAGAATTTAGAAATGATCTTTCTCAAAAATATGCCAAAAGCATGGGAGAATTGCAAGGGGGTCTTAGAAGACCAGGGGAGAGGAAACACTGAATAAGCAGTGCAACTTTTTAGCAAGAATGACAACAAGAGGCCCATGCCTCGAAAATAGGCAATTTAACATAATTTCATAAAAAATTTTAAGTACAGCCCTGATTATTTTTTGTCACTCCTTTTTCCTCTCCTCCTTCTATATCCTCCTTAGAATCACCATTTCTCCAATAATTACGTGTCTGGCATCCTTTAAACTGAGATTTACAAGCACAAAGATCAGTGAGATGTTGACTGATGAAGGGCCAAACAGAGAATGCTAATTGGCGCCAATTTCGGAACGTCCTTGACACTGCGCATGCGCAGTAAGGGCAAAGTATGGAGGTCCTATAGGACATGATTTCTTTTGGTTTTAGATGCAAATTTTGGGGATTGGGGGGCAAAATTTGTGTTTGGCCCTGGATTTTTTAGAGTTAGCACCAGCTAAGTCTGGGTCATTGGTACAGTATAAAAATGCAAAAGTTTAATCCTAAACTTTAAGCTGGGAATACTGAGTAAAATTGACAGCAAACAGAGTTAAATATTTCCTAAAACCGATAAAAGAAATCATTGATGTAAATGCAATCATTAAGTTGTATTGAGCATGCTAGAATTAAAGTCACAAAGTATGTGGTAAAAGCCTAATTTCAAATACAAAGAAACAAAGTATGAAAACATGTTTAAATGGGGTTAAAATCATGCCAATATCAATTAAAATCATTGTGAAAAGCTTCAGTAGACAGTAAACATTGTCCCAAATGAGAAACAGTGACATTCCACTAAACTGTTCAAAGAATTAAAGGTGTAACTTTGTAAACAACAAAAAACTTTAACTAAAAACTTTAACCTGGAAGTTCTAAGTTAAACTGAAGGGTTAAATATTTCCCAAAATAACATGAAACATAATGAGAATGATACAATCAATAGTAATTAATATTAATTAAAAAGAAAAAAAAACTTTAACCTTCAGTAAAAAACTTTAACCACAAACTTCAACCAAAATTCTAAATGTTAACAGATGGACAGACAGACAGAAGGATGGATAGACAAAGGATGAAAGTTATGACTATAGCCATGACTTCAAACAGTCAGGCTAAAAAATTATTTATTGAAGACTTATGTCTGCAGGTGTCATCTTCCTTTCATGTTAGATGAAGGGTTAACTCTTAACCGCTGAGTATTATTAAGATATTTTTCATCAAATCTAGTCATGGCTGCTGTGAAGCAGCCACGACAAGATTTGATGAAAAATTTATCAAAATTTAACTCAAATAATCTTTAATGAAAAAAATAATTCAATTTACAGGGGAAAAGTTTGATTACATGTATCCAACTTATACTTATTTCAGTGGCAAGCAAAATCTTGTCCTGGGCAGGAATATCCGCCCAGCAGCATGCAAGGAGTTAATGTCATTTGACAATCTAATGCATGATATTCACTCTATTTGGTAGATATTCTATTAGGCAGAAACAATCCACTACAGCAATATTCAGTTCACTGTGAAGTAAGCTGAATACTGCAGAAATGAATCTCCTCTCATCTGATATCCCACTTTTCAAGAGTTTTCAAAGAAGCTTCCAATATCCAAGGACATTCAAGGTCCTTGTAAAGTATATTTATTATCCAGGGCCTTCAAGAAATTCAAGAAGCCGCTGGAAACATGCAGTGTTAATCCAGTATAGCACACTCACAGATGTCAAAGTACATTACCTTAATCTTTACTTTGCTTGTAAAGCCATCGGATGAAGTTTCAATTTTCAATTCTGGCTTCACTGAAGACTGAAGCTGTGGAGCAGGTTCCGGTGGAGGAGATTCAGCTTTACGCTTTATGCCAGTTGTGATGCTTTCCACGTGTTTAACTTGCACAACATCGACAATCTCACCTTCCTCTGGTGCACTCCTGTTTAGAGGATGGTCATCATCCTCATCATTGAAGATATCCTACATGAAATAAAAATGGAAAGCATCAAAAAAGTGAATTTATCTTTGATATCTGAAGATTTTGAGCAAAATGTGTAATTACAGTGGATCCCACTTAACTCTCTTCACTCTGATGTCAAAATATCTAAATTTCAAGTAGCCATTTTTTTCCCATAATGAAACTGGGAATTTAACCAATTCAATCTTGTTTGACAGAGCTCAATGAGCTCTGTCAAACAAGACTGAATTGGTTAAATTTCTAGTTGTATTATGGGAAAAATTTGCACCCATAACTTTAGATTTTTTGACATCAGTGTGCAGGGGGTTAATTGGATAGCTCTCAATTGAATAACCCTATTAACTGAATACAACATCCAAACACAAAACCATTTACCATACTTGCAGTACAAATTTGACCTGTTAATTGCATATGGAGTATAGAGTACACTCCTGGTAATTGAATAAAAAATCTTGCATTTTGGCGAAGAATTAATCCGATTTCCACTATATTCCCCACATTTATAGACATTTTTAGTCTAATACATCAAATATAGGCATTTATTCTATTATATCTTGTTTGATAGAGCTCATTGAGCTCTGTCAAACAAGATATAATAGAAGAAATGCTCTGTTTATAGCTGGAAGATAGTAAAATGCCTGAATTCCTGTTAATTGTATACTCCTGTCAACTGAATATTTTTCTCTTGTAAACTGGCTATTCAATTAACAGTATTCTACTGTATTAAGTTCCACTATGTGAAACACATTCACATTATCATTGAAAAGTGAAATCAGACAAGAAATTCGGAAAAGTGGACAAAATTAATTTAATTTCATGGACAAAGAGATCTCTCAATCAAGACATAAGACTTGAGTCTTGAAATTTTGAGATAAATTGATTTACTGAAGCTTGGAAATATCAACGCATACAAAATGAATTCCAAGCAGACAGGATTTTTTCAATCAGTTAAGATTTGTTTCTTCTGAAGCCATGTAAAATTTGCATTGAATGTATGGTATATAGTTTTGTGAGTAAGAAAATGTGCAAAAGAGGCCCCTCAAAGTAGATCTTCTGTTTTTCAGGCCATATGTTGTAAAATCACATGTGGATGGATGGTTTTGTATTTTATTTTTTATTTTGTAATTATTTCTTTGCCATCAAAAGTTCATGTTCTTGATTTGTTTTATGTTTTAGGTCTCGCAATCTACAGAATTTCATGGATGGTGGTGTATTTCATTACTTGAGTGCAAGAAGGCTTTGCAATGCTAGCATTTTTGCACTCAAGGGACAAATTTATCAATTTTATTAACTTGGGTAAAATATCAGACATAAACCATTCAATTTTTCTTTTAAAGTTTGCATTTGTCATAAAAAGAGAGCATGTGCAAGCCAAAAGGACCATACGGGATACTCTATTTTTTCATTTATTGGGGTTTAATAATGCTTTCAACAGCCAGAGTCATTTGTGTATGACAATTTTACAGACTGAGGAAGCCAGAGTATTTGGAGAGAAATACCATACAGCGGGACATAACTGCTGGGATTAAGTGTTTTGCTGACAGACACCAGGCAGATGACAGGTCAAGATCGATCCTACAGCCATTTGATCTTTAAGTCCATCACTCTAACTCATGAGTCACTGCACTTCCAGATAGTCTACCAACTAGTATTCACGTAACCCCTAAAGGCCTGATTCTGACTTTCATCACTTTTTCCTGCAAAAAAGCCAAGGCATTCCAGCATGTAACACTAGGTAAATGTGCAAGTTACATTCCAAGTAGGGGAATGGGAAATGGTTGGAAAGTTATATGCCATTAACAGGGTTATTTAATTAGGAAAAATCCAATTAAGTGGGCACTATGGTGCCAGTTTACAAGATGACACAAATTCACCTTTTGGTAAATTTGTAGATTTAACCCATTACACAAATAATAGTAGAGTTCAAATGTTACCACTTCTATTATCAATGACTGTCGGCAGTCAAACAATACTATATCAAAGAGCTTCATGTGACATCGTAACAAACACCATCAAATCTATTCACAAAATGAAATCGATAATGTAATTAATGTTAAATCAGTTACTGATAGGTGTATTTTGCCTTTTAACCCTACTTGTACAGGAAAATTCATCAAGGGTTATAAATAATTTGGGGCCAAAATTGGCCAGGTGAATGGGAACCTTAACTCCTGTCAAGCTGAGTATTTTCAGGAGTCTTGGCATCAAATTTCACAGCTACCATGACTAGATTTGGGTAAAAAATTCATCTAAATTTAACTCAAGAAATCAATAGTGACAAAATTCGTACAGTTTATAGGATGAAGATTTTTATTAAATATGGCCAAATTATACTTATTTCAGTGGCAAGAAAAATCCTGTCCTGTACAGGAATATCCACCAGCAGCATGCAAGAAGTTAAAGGGCCCCCTACTCACCTAGTGGAAACCCTGCTAATACATTAAATGTGGGAGATTATTTATTTATTGGTGTTTAATGCTACATCAGTGTCCATAGCTATTATGATGGCGATAACTGGGGGTACAGGTGGAATTGAATTTTAAATGCCAATGATTCATTTTGTGATATTCTCCAATAAGACAGACTGACCATAAACAGAATCAATTTTCCCAGTTTATGAAATCAATAAGAAAGGTTACTAAACAAAGATTTAGTGTTTGCATCTGGGAAATTGTGTTGAAAATGCAAACAAACACACAGTTGACGTAATACAGAAAAATATGCAATTATGAGGAATATTAATTGGACAGAATTGGTAAATACTTATTCTTTGGAAATAAACTAATTATTCAATCAATACTTTGTTTTCAATTGTCAAAATAATGAAATCTTAAGAAGCAATCATTTCCCATAATGCAGGTAGGAATTCAACCAATTCAAAACATTTTGACAGAACTCAATGAGATTTATAAAAAAAGATTGAATTGGCTAACCCTTCGGGGCTGAACAATTGTCCTGAATTTACACCTGACTACAGCCTGTACATGTCCAGTGGATTAACAGTGATTTCTATTCAAGTCTTGGTTAAAAACCACTGCCAATGTAATTTGTTTATTGTAAGCAGGACCTACTCATGATGACATGTTAAGGGCACCTGTTCTGAGGTCGTAAAAGTTGGAAATAGGCTCCCCAAGGGTTAAATATCTAGTTGCACAATGGGAAAAATTTTCAGCTTGAAATTTTGGTATTTTGCCATCAGTGTACAAGATTAAATTGGTTAAATTTCTGGTTGCATTATGGGAAAAATCTGAAGTCTGAAATTTCTGTACTTTGACATCAGTGTGCAGTGGATTAATTTTATCTTCTTGCACGGAGTTATAAATTGTTTTTGACAACATAGCTAATGACCGTTTAATGGTAAAAAGCTCAAGGAAGTTTCAATGATAGGCAAAGAAAATATATTTTTTAAAATCAAAACTTTAACCCTTTACCCAACGTAACGGCCAAAACCGGCCAGCGCTATTCTCAAAAATCCCCTATTAATTTTAATTATTTTTTCATTTTTTGTCTCAAAAACATAGGTTATGACCCCTCATTGGAACGAGCTCGTTCCAATGAGGGGTCATAACCTATGTTTTTGAGACAAAAAATGAAAAAAAATAGTTATTCAAGAATTTTTTTTGCAAGTGTCGTCTGCTTTTCATGTTAGGTAAAGGGTTAACCCTTCACCCAACACACGATATCAAAATTTATTATTTTAGACATTATTTTTTTAAATTTAAATAAAAAATGCCAACAAAACCATACATTCATTGGAATGAGCTTGATGTGCTTGTTCCAATATGGTTGTGTGGACATTGTTCGAAAAATAATTATTTTCCAATGCCTCCTTTTGTAAATTACATGGGTGGATGTAGTCAATTTGTTAAGTAAAGCGTTAACCAAATCATCCTTTTTTTCACAAATTCAACTAAAAATATTTATGTTTTGTAAAAAGTAAAGATTTTTTCATTGCAACTAGCTAAGAAGGAGGGAAAGGAATGAATGAATTTATTTACAGAAATAAATAAAAAGAATTGGTTTGTTTACATCAGAAGGTGGTCAATCAGAGTAAAATGAGATATGAAAATACAGCAGGAAAAAATTAATAAGAAAAATAAATAATTGCATACACCAAGTTTTTCTGGTATCACAGATGGATTCAGCATGATGGGTTTCTTCTCTTTAAGCTGTAACAGAACAGTAACACAGAAGCTTGAACAGTAACACAGAAGCTTACAATGTTTAAAATGAATTAGCACTCAAAAAGCATCAAGTGTTCCATATTCATGGTGCCCACTACACAGCATGAATAAAAAAACTGTAGAACAATTCAAAGCATTGAATATCACTGTACTGGTGATGCCAACTCCATTTTTGGTAAATTGTTTCAAATAAAATCCTTTGTCAGACAGATACCCAACTATTTATATATTTATTTATTGGTGTTTAAGGTCACATACTTATGCACAAAGGCTAATCATGAGCATGACAGTTTTACAGGTGGAGGAAGCTGGAGTACCTGGAGAGAACCACCGAGCATCGATAAGCAACTGTCAGCTCCTCAACATTCTAACTCTGTTCAAGCTCAATTCAAGCAAGGTTACAGCAGTTGAAGACATGTGCGCCATCGACGTGCAGTACGCCTTAGTACACAGCATCAACGTGCCCACATGTAGGCAACAGGGATAAAGTGCCTTTCCCAAGGACACAATGCGGGTCATCCCAGATGGGGATCGATACTTGGGACCTCTAGCATAGAAGTCCAACAGTCTACCACTGAGCTCGCAGATACCCAACAAATTTCCAAGTGTCACTCACATTAGTGAATGCAAATTAAAATTATTTTTTTTTACCCCTTTACCAAACATGACTACAAGATAACACTTAACCCTTTACCCAATGTAACGGCCAAAACCGGCCAGAGCTATTCACAAAACTTGCCTATTAATTTTCATTATCTTTTCATCTCAAAAACATAGGTTATGACCCCTCTTTGGAACAAGCTGATTGCGATTGTTCCAATGAGGGGTCATAACCTATGTTTTTGAGACAAAAAATGAAAAAAATTAGTTATTCCAATAATTTTGTTTGCAAGTGTCATCTCCTCTTCATGTTAGGGTAAAGGGTTAAACAAAAATTAATTGAATAACTAGATATGTTTATTTTTTGCCTGTAAAAACGTAGCACATTAGGCCTCACAATGTAGATATGCTTCTCGGGTCATTTTATTTTTTATTTTTGTAATTATTTCTTTGACATCAAAAGTTCATGTTCTTGGTTTGTTTTATATTTTAGGCCTCATAATCAACAGAATAGAATGGGTGGTGGTGTATTTTGCCCCTTGAGTGCAAGAAGTCTTTTTATTAACGTGGGTAAAATATCTGGCATAAACCGTTTTTTTATTTTTTTAAGTTTGCATTGGTTATAAAATGAGAGCATGTGGCATCCAAAAGGACCATACAGGAAAGCCTGAGAAACAGCTTTTTAACATTTTTAGGCCTTACTGTTCATTTGAATGAGCGTAATGAGTTGTGGCAGTGAACAAATATTAAAACTTAAATAGGAATTCTATGTGATTAGTGCTACCAAATATGGCTGTTATGTCAAGAAAAGCTTTAACCAATGCATATCATAAACGCCTCATTTCAACACATTCAGTGAGAACATTTCAACAAGATGCTTTGGAATACAGTAAAACCTGTTTTGAGAGACCACTCAAGGATAAATTCATCAATTTCATTAACTTGGGTAAAATATCAGGCATAAGCCATTCAATTTAAATTTTTTTAAGTTTGAAATGGTTATAAAATGAGAGCATGTAGCAGCCAAAAGGACCATGCTGGAGGGCCTGAGAAACATATTAACATTTTTAGGCCTTAATCTTCATTTGAATGTGCGTAATGAGTTGTGGTAGTGAATAAATATTAAAATTTAAATGGGAATCTTTTGTGAATAGTGCTGGCCAAATATGGCTGTAATGTCAAGTAAAGCTTTAACCAAAGCATATCATAAATGCCTCATTTCAACACATTTAGTGAGAACATTTCAACAAGATGTTTTGGAATACAGTAAAACCTGTTTTGAGAGACCACTGTCACGAGAGACCACCTGCTTTGAGAGACCACTGTGACCTTGTACTGTTTGGTTGTTTTACTCTGTAATGGACCTGTCATGAGAGACCAACTGTTTTGAGAGACCACTTTTGCCTGGCAATGAGGATAGTCTCCCAAGACAGGTTCATTTCAAATCTGACACTACCCGAGCCAATTTTTACCATACATCTTAAAAGAAAATTCTTTTTCATCAAACAGCCTACATTTAGAAGCTTTTAAGAAAACGAAAGGAACATACGGTAGCCCAGAAGAATCTGTCTACATAATGTAAAGAGAAAAGAGGGAATGATGGGAGTGGCTCAACATAGTCTACATAAATGATGGATGTGGGAAAGATCTCGAGCCACCAGTCCAATTCTGTAAAAAAATTGACACTTTTGTGGCCTGGAACCAGTTTCGCTCTCAAATAGGTCGTTGCCTATATTTAGATTCAGTCGTCTGGATTATTTCTGTTGATTGGAAAACTGACCTAATGGTTTGGTTTTCTGACAAACTGATATATTTTGGACTGATTCTGAAACATTTCATACAGCTTCATTTTCTGTGAATCAAAGCTAGAAATGTTGCTCAATTGTGACTTGATTTGACTGACATCTTGATGACATTACAATCAGAAATGAAGACTCACCACAGCCATAGTCTCACCACAGCCATAGTCTTGTGATTATGCCAGATATTTTCACAAATGATGTTAATATCTTAATGTTTTCAAGGGGAATTAAATATTTATTGATTGGAATATCTACAACTGCAACTTGAAAGAATAAATATCTTTGTAAGTAAAGGCACATCAAATTACATCAATGGTCGTCTGCATGCAAATATCCACAAAAAGTGGGGTGAACATACAGCCCCAAAATGTCAAATTTCATTCAGAATTAAACTGGTGATCTGAGAGCTTGGAAGTTAAGGTGTCTAAGGCCTTGCAATTAACACTGGCAATTTAAATCCTTGATTAATTAATTTTTTTCATATTTTGCTTCAAAAACATAGCTTATGACCCCTACTAGAACGAGCTCAATGAGCTTGTTCCATTGAGGGGTCATAAGCTATGTTTTTTGAGACAAAAAATGAAAAAAATAATGAAAATTGAATGTTGATTTTAATGAAAAACACTGGCCAGTTTTTGCTGTTTTTGTTGGGTAAAGTACTGGTAGAGTGCTGAAAGCCTATTTTGGGGCTTTTCTCTGGAATGCAGTCATTTAGGGCTTCATACTATTAGTGTGTGCACAATATTATCTTTGATGTAGAAGTACATAGACTTTAAGGATTTGCCTTGTTAGCATTTATGAGTGAGTGCCTGGAGACACTCTACCATAAAGTATCGAAGAAAAGATATTGAACACATTTTGCTGACCAAAAATAATTTAGCACTCTAACAGTTAACCTTTCGGCCTTTACTGCAACATTGATTACTTTTAACGCAAGAGAACAGATGTCCCAATACACAGTCTCTGGGTAAACTCACAGTTGATTTATAAGCATTTTGGCAGTTGTTTCTAGGCATGTCTTGGCTGCCCCTAGAAGCCATAAGATGTTGACTTCCAGTCTGTTGCAAAAATGTAGAAAAAGTTTTGAGAGTTATTTATTTATTTATTGGTGTTTAAGGTCACATATTTCTGCACAATGGCTAACCTCGACAGTTTTACGGGTGGAGGAAGCCGGAGTACCCGGAGAGAACCATCGAGCAACTGTCAGCTCCCCAACATACTAACTCCACACAAGCACGGTTAGCATTGGTCAAGACAAGTGCACCATCGACGTGCAGTACGCCTTAGTACACAACGACACCGTGCCCGCACATGGGCAATGGGGTGAAGTGTCTTGCCCAAGGACACAACGCGGTTGCTGCAGGTGGGATTCGAACCGAGGTTTTGAGAGTTAAATCACTTCTTATGAAAATGGATAAAAGAGTATTAAAAACAACCAAACTACCTGTTATGCCCTCTAATTTGGGAACATTCATGTGATTTGGGGACATCAGATACCACTATGAGCTTGGTGGGATTTAAAGGCCTGGATGTCCTTCTCTTTTTGCAAAAGCTGTACAGGATACAATATAAAATTTACAACATAAAAACTTTCTGAAAAAGTATAGCTGTTAACTAGCAGAGTGCTAAGTTATTTTTGCCCTTCAAAATTTGTTCACATATCTTTGTCCTGTTACAATTTATGGGAGATTGCCAATGGGTACTCTCACGTAAATCGCAACAAGGTAAATGTGCACAGACTAAATAAATCCACTTTGAAGATGATCTCAAACACAACCACAGTATATGGATCCTTTAATCTGTGCTACCAGAATTTCAGTGGAAAGCCCAAAGATGGGCTTCCAGCACTCTATCAGTTAACTGTTACAAGACTGAAAGGATTTTCAGTGGTAATAAGATACATAAGTGTTGAGCTTTTTGGTATTCGCTTTAAGTTGAAATTATTTTCAACTAAATATATTTACCTCTACACCTGCTGCAAGGAGAATTTTCGGTCCACTACAACTAGAGGTAGCCACCAGGGGTAGCCAATCCCCCTGAAAAATCACCCTGATACAGTAACCTTGGTAATATATTAAATTAAATTAACACAGCCACTGTTGGTAGCATTTACTGAAGTAATACAGATAAGATTACCTGTATTTGATGATATGTCAAGTTTGCTTTCGATCGGGACCGATAACAGTTTAACCCTTTACCCAATGAATCGGCCACATCTTCCCGAGTAATATGCAAATTCAGCAGACGAAAAAATATTATTTTTCAAACAATTTCAGCAAAACCCTATCATGTGACCCCTTTTTGGAATGAGCTCATCAAGCTCATTCCAATGAGGGGTCACATGATATGGTTTTATTGAAATTTATGAACAATTTTAAAAAATTATATTTAAAATAATAAATTTTGATATCGTCTGCGTTGGGTAAAGGGTTAAGTTCAAGATCACTGTGACCTTGACCTGTGGCACAATGACCTAAAAATTATAAATTTAAAGTAATCTGTATATTTTTTATACTTACCAATGGCCCAGACTTAGCTGGTGCAATCTCAAAGTTATCAAGGACCAAACACAAATTTTGAATCCCCCAATCCCCCAAATTTGCTTGCAAAACTGTAAATTAGAAGTCCTATCTGGTCCTCCATACTTTTACTCTTCACACATGCGCAGTCGCCAGGAAGTGACCAGAATTAGCGCCAACATCATTCTTTGTAGAAAGGGTACTACATAATAACTCAGCGGGGAGGTATGAGTGCCCATTCATGGGAGGGCCATACTTGTCTGGGCCACTGGTAAGTATAAAAAATATACAAATTACTTTAAATTTATAATATTTTTATACTATAACCCAATGGCGCAGACTTAGCTGAATCGTAAGAAGGCGGAGGGCCTAGGACTTCAGAATTAATATACCAACATAGTTCCAAGCCTGTAATCCAAGGCAAAAGGAAATTAAATTTAAAAGGAATTACATGTATGTCTCTCTATACAGTAATAGAGAAGACATATCATAAATAAGGAGCCAAATTCAAGTAATTCTGTATTCTTAGCATGAAGACTATGCTAACTGGATGTAACAAGTTCCCAAATTTTTAAGGCTAGTCCGGACTAAGCCTCAGAAATTAGGATGGCGTATTTTGAGAATGAGAGGATATCCCCCACAAACATACGTCATATACAATAAAACACAAGCTGTATCCAGGATAAAAACTATAGACAAACCATCTTCACTTATAGTTACATACTATCAATCCACAGGAGAGGTAAAAAAAATCCCTACCCCCTTTTTTGAAGGAATCTTCAAAAAAGAAGAGGGGAACGCCCTGGAATCAGTAAAAGCGGTACCAAATAGCAATATAAGTATTCGTCGAATAGACACCCAGGTATTAATTATTATTAATAAGTTGGTGCTTAATGCCACTTCAGAAGCTAAGGCTATAGTGGCGATCCCGGTAATTAATATCGCCTGCTTGTAACGTATACCAGAGTCCGCATATGCAGATAGGTCGAAAACCGGTAATATAATATATAACATACACATGTCCAATAGAATCACAATGGACGATCTCTGGAGAGTAAATACACTTCCAAGGTAACCCACAGGCGACCCCATTCAGGTGTACAATAAATTCCAGTAAATAACACTCCCAGACGTGTTCTATCCGATATCTATGTTCCTGGAAATGTGTGAATATACGAGAGTGCAAGAAAAGATGTATTCGATTGGGTACCGCCATTAATTGAAACCTGGATCTAAAAATGGATCGAGCTACGATTAACAGATGCGTCACGGACCGCCCCGAGATAATTCATTGTTTCTCAGGTCTTTAACATACAATAATGTGTTTGCCTAATAATGCGAATATTATGCACGTGAGCACTGAAATCCCGCATGAAAACATCTGAATACCAGTTAACTGACTAGACAGCCTCCCAGGTACCCAAAGGGTGGCAATTTATTGACGATGAATCATATGCTCGTATATGACGTACAGACGAACAACCACAGGAAACCAACCAACTAGAAAGTGGATGTGCCCATGAGGTCGCCACAGAACATGACCCAGCCGCCAATTGAGAAGTCATGAAATGCATGTATGTACTTAAATGCATACGAGGCTTATGGAAAGAAAAACTACGTCTTGCCCAGTAATTGCCTCTTAACACATTGGCAGTGTGTGTGTGTGGGGGGGGATTCAAAATCATATCGAAACCCCTTCACCCGCATTACTTGAATCGTTCTTGTGTTAGTTCATCAAATAGAATAGGAACTGCAAGGCTCCCTCAAGTCTGACCGACTCCATAATGCCACTAAGGGTAGAAAAGGACGTGAAGAAGAAATACTTCCCCTGATGAAGAAGGTCCTCTTGTGGAGGAAGCTTCCGGGGAACGTCCCATAACGGACACATGAGAAGATTAATCCAAGGATTCTGTGACGACAGAGGTGCTACTATCAGGATTTTGCAACGGGACTGTTTGAACTAAACAGAATCTGCTAATCAACAGAGTTGGAGGATACACCTATCCTATCATTCCGTCCCATGAGATCAAGACAGCGTCTACTGCGTATGCTCGATGATCTGGGCATGGCGACATGAACGTCGGTAACTGATTGTTTCGGTAAGTCGCAAACAGATCTATCATGGGACGATCCCACTGGTAGCAAATCTGCCAGAATATTCGCTTGTTGAGAGTCCGGTCCGATGGCAACAGGTGACCTTTCCGAGAAGATGAACATGATGACTCATGACATATAGGAGAATCTTCTCCGTTAATTTGCATAATGGCATTGAATGAGTGTCGCCTTGGTTCCTGATGTAAGCTACTACTGTCGAATTGTAAGAAAAAATTTGAATATGGACGTCCGCTATTATGTGAATCCAATGTTGCAGTGCTAGCCATATTGACATCATCTCTTTGATGTTTATGCGCTTCTCTAGGAAATGAGGGTCCCAAAGACCCTGATACTTCAAGTCTGCAGGACTTAGGGTCACACTCCAACTAGTCTGACTCACATCTGTCATAATCATGAAAGCCGGATCCGGCAGTTGCAGCAGAACTCCCTGAGTTAACCACTGAATATCTGCCCAATTCTGAACCCTTGTTTTACTAGGTCCGTTAAAACAATACTGGTTCAAGCGAAAGCATCTTCACACTCCAGTTCTGAGTAAAGAATATCTGGAGGGGATGTGCGCGCAGGTGACCCATCGGAATGAGATCCACAGCCACTCCGCACAGCTCCAACAGTCGCATGAATTCCCTCACTGGTAAGGCGTCTGAGTGTAGAGAAAAGTGAGCATAACAACTGACTAATTTCGCTCTGGGTAACGGCAGACGAACCAGATTGTTGTGAGTCTCAAAGCTCATTCCCAAGTGAATAGACGACTTGTATGGAGCTAGATCCGACTTTTTCTCGTTTACGATGAAACCGAGATAATAGAAGCAGACTCTGAACATCGTTCTGAAGAATAATTCTGTTGCCGTATCCCTGTAGAAGGTCGTCCAAGTAAGCCGTTACCGCAGACGAATAAGCTCGGAAGTATGACATTACCGAATTCATTATTCAAGTGAATGCCCACGAGCCAGGTTCAGACCAAAGCATATTGCTCTGAACTGATACACCTTCACTTGTACAGAGAACCACAGGTACTTTTAGAATGCCGGATGTACCAGGACATGAAAGTACGCATCCCTAGAAATATGCTTGCCGCATCATCGATCACTAGAATACTCGCTTTTACCGATCTGGTCTCCATATATAAATTTTTGGAGCCATAAGCTTGTTTATCCAGCTCAAGTCTAATACCGGTCGGAAGGAGCCGTCTGGCTTCGGTACGAGGAACAGGTGACTGTAAAAACCTTGAGAATCCTGATTCTCGACGACCTGTATTGCTTCCTTTGATAAGAGAGCCTGTACCTCCGCCAGGAGAAACTCTCTTATGCAAAGATTTGATGGAAGATTTGTCCAACGCAGACAACTTGTTAATGAGGTTTTCGCTCAGAATGATAGCCTTAAGCCGTCAGAGTCTACAGCCACCCACTGATCTTCCATGACTGTTATCCAGTTTTTTGCAGAGCTTGATAACCTTCCACCAACTGGCCAACAATAGAGGTCTTAACCATCACCTGTATGACCTGCGAGGCTTACAGGAGGAGAAACCACATCCTCCCCGTGAAGAACCTCATCTTGTCGGCATAGGGGCGTCTGACCAATAGTCCCAATCAGACCTACGCCCCTTTCCCGAGTCGCTATACTGACGACCTCCAGAGTAATTGTAAGAGGGTTTCTTGTACCCTAGTGAGGAGTTTCCTTTTGTCTGGAACACCCTCCTTTACTCTTGTCTGCTGAAGCGGGTCGTTGATACGCCAACTTCAAAAGCAGAGCACTAGACACTATCTTAGTAGCCTGTTCATAGACTAACGAAAGCTAGTCATCGAAAATAATATGTGCGAAGACTGGAGCGACTCGGAGAGAAGTTTTCACCTTGTCATCAGTGATTTTTATAATTATTATAAAGTTAGAGCCCTGAACATCCAAAACCACTGTTGTTCATTTCCATCATCCATTTTTAGCCTTGTATCCACCAATTCTTTCATTGATTTGTGTCTGGCATCCTCAAAAAAGAAGATTTTAAAGCACATATGTCAGTTCATTGTTTCTGACTTTAGGGCCAAACAAAGAATGATGTTGGCGCTAATTTCGGTCACTTCCTGGCGACTGCGCATGCGTGGAGAGTAAAAGTATGGATGACCAGATAGGACTTTTAATTTTCGGTTTTGCAAGTTAATTTTGTGAATTGGGGGGGGTTCAAAATTTGTGTTTGGCCCTTGATAACTTTGAGATTGCACCAGCTAAGTCTGGGCCATTGTGTTATAGTATAAAAATATATGTAGGGTTCTTCCTTTCATCATGCCCAACCCACATGTCAAGTTAGGTTTTGATCAGGAATGCATAATTTTAATAATTAAGAGAGCCAAAACCAGCTCTCACTGATAAAATTTTAATTTCAAGGTCACTGTGACCTTGACCATTGGCACAGAGACCTATAAAATACATAGGGTTCTTCCTCTTATTATGCACGATCCACATGCCAAGTTTGGTTTTGATCAAGCAAACAATATTTTAATTAGAGATTGGAAACCAACTCTGATCAATAAAACTTTAAATTCAAGGTCACTGTGACCTTGACCTTTGACACAATAACCCCAAAATAAATAGGGTTCTTCCTTTCATCATGCTCAACCCATAAGCCAAGTTTAGTTTCAATCAGGCAAGCAAAATTTCAATTGGAGAATCCAAGTCTGGTAAATGTTTAAGTTCAAGGTCAGTGACCTTGACATATGGCACAATAACCTCAAAATAAATAGGGTTCTTCCTCTTATCATGCCTAATCCACATGCCATGTTTGGTTTCAGTCGGCCATGCAGAACTTTAATTACAGAGCGGAAACCAACACTGATAAAAAATTAAAGTTCAAGGTCTCTGTGACCTTGACCTTTGGCACAATGATCCCAAAATGAATAGGGTTCTCTCTCTCATCATGCCTAACCCACATGCCAAGTTCAGTCGGTCAAGCGGAACTTTAATTATGGAGTGGAAACCAACTCTGTCTACAGACAGATGGACACCACCAGGGCTATAACCCCCCCCCCCCCCCCCCAAAAGAGGGGGTGGGGGGGGGGCTGTTAAAAATATTGCTATCTAGTAGAGGTATCTTCCAGGGTCTCTATAAATAGGGTTCCAAGGAATTCCTGATCAAATCTAGTCATGGTTGTTTTACAGAGTCTGCATGGATGTGGTCAAGTGACCTTCGTTCAATATAGACTTGATAGACAGTTGGCTGCTAGTTGCTGAGTGATAAAAGTTTTACCTTTTCACAGTTTCACGAAATGTGCTGGTGGTCAAGTGGAATCTGTGGTTGAGCATAGTTTCAACAAGAGCACCGCGTAGCGGGACAATATACGCCCGTTTTGTATTTTTGAAGGGTTGGGGTAAGGATGGGGTGAGGGTGAAAATTGTTTGGACCAACCCCATATTCGAACTTGACCTGTATTTTGTTGTGATTAAACAACATACCATGTCCAACAGTTAGGCCATACTAAAGTTATAAACCGGAAAACACAAAATGCACAAATTCAAGAGGAATAACTCTGGAAAGGTACATGCGATTTGGGCCGAAAGTGAACCTGAGCTGTGCTTTGTGGTCATAAACAAAATCTGAGAATTTGAAACAAATTAGTCAAGTCAAACTAAAGTTATCATCCGGAAACCACATAATTCACAAATTTGCAATCATTCAAGGGGAATAACTATGGAACAGTACATGCGATTATGGCCAAAGGTGAACTTGAGCTGTGCTTTGTGGTCAAAAACAAAATCTGAGAATTTGAAAAACATCGGTCAAGGCAAACTAAAGTTATCATCCGGATACCACAAAATCCACAAATTTGCAATCATTCAAGGGGAATAACTCTGGAAAGGTATATGCGATTGTGGTCAAAAGTGAACATGAGCTGTATTTTGTGGTCAAAAACAAAAAACTGAAAATTTTTCTGAAATAAATCAAGTCAAGCCAAACTAAAGTTATCGTCCGGAAACGAAAAGTTGGGCTAAATAAAGGGCCATAACTCTACTGCAAATGGGCCACTAGAAACGGAAATCGAATCCATCCTGTATTTTGTCATACTAAATCCACATGCCAAATTTAACTCAGCTCAATCCATTACAACTAAAGTTATCGTCCGGAAACGAAATGTGGCCATGGACGGAGAGACAGACAGACGGGTGGAGAGACCATTCACATAACACGTCCCATTTTTCAAACGGGTGTATAAAATCAACATCTGAAAAATTTGGTGTCAATCCGTTAAGGCGTTCGGCATTAAATGAACGGAAACCAATTTTTTTTCAAAAATTGTGGTTTCAAAGGGCCATAACTCTGCAGCAGATGAACTGAGAAACACCAATATCGAACTTGACCTGTATTTTATTGCTACAAACAACATCTGAAAGTTTGATGTTGATCCGTCAAGGCGTTCGACTTTAAATGAACGGAAACCAATTTTTTTAGAAAAATTGTGTTTTCAAAGGGCCATAACTCTGCAGCAGATGGACTGAGAAGTATAAATTTTATAGTAAATTTCCTTTCTTATTATACCTACCGAAATTGTTTACTACAGGCTTGCACTACAGTGGAAGAACCTAACTCGGATAAAATACTCTCTATTTTAATCTTTCCCAAGATTTGGGAAAGAAAAGTGGTGTAAAAACACCACGAAAAAAATAAGCCAAAACTGGGTCGAGCGCCATCAGCGCACACCCAGTATGGGATGCTCTTCCATAGTACAAATCCACGACTACCGTAAAATAGTGCGCAATGCGTCAATTCATCATTCTTTTGATTCCGAACAACACAGGAATTATGTGATCAGCCGGGAAGGAAGGATTCTTACCCAAATAAGAAGATGGGAGGGCCTCCATGTAAACAATTTCGGTAGGTATAATAAGAAAGGAAATTTACCATAAAATTTATACTTCTTATCAACCTACCTCAATTGTTTACTATAGGCTGAATAGACAAAAGGCTGGAGGGAATCACATAACCAACCCACACATAACTCAAAAGCACTGGGACCGTGGACAGAGGAAGAGATCCCTAGGCCTATCAAACCATAGCATCACAAACATTAGAAAAGACAATGAAAGATGAGGTGTATGGTGAAGTGCGATGCACAGACAGAAAGGGCAGTCAGTAACAGCACAAAGCTGGAACTGACCCTGAAAAAAGCTGAGAGGCTGGGATAGACAACAGCCTGAGCCGAAGAAAGAGGGCCCCAAGGTTCTCTGTCGGCTCCTGCAACTGTCGTAGAAAAAAGGAGAATGTAGCATTTCTCCAGAAGGCTGCCAGTATAACATCCGTCATCCGACAACATGACAGAGTTATGAAAAGAGGAAGACAATGCACGCACCTCGTGGCAGAAAAAATAATTGGTAATACAATCACCAGTAGCTAGACGAGCGGAAGCTGCACGAATAGCAAGACAAATCCATCAAGAAATGGATGCAGGAGAGATCTGGCATGTGAGAAAACGCATATTCATCCAGGATAAAGGCGTGAACGCCCCCCACCCCCAAGCAGAGCAGCGCCCAAGAAAGTGACCATCTTGGAGTAAACTGCAAAGTCCTGGGCCTTTTCAAGGAAAAGAGCTGAACAAGCTTGGAGAGGCAAGGATGAGTGTCGAAACAATGCGGTATCACAAATGAAAAAATGTCTCCGAAGCATGGACATGTACCCATTGCTGGAGACCCCCAGAAACAAACATATACCAGAAACTCTGCAAGCGGTGTGATCGAAGGAGTGACAGAAGCAACAGAGTGATCGCACACCATTGACAGAAGAACCTTCCACTTAGCCACAGAGGCCAAACCAGTGGAGTGAGTGCCTCCTTGAAGAAGAAAAGCAACTCCACTGCGTGTCTCGAAAAACCACTACGGAGGAGACAGGACCCGATAAAAGACATGTGCGAAGGCACAATGAAGTCGGGTCAACGTGAAACCTCCTCGGGCGACTTTGGCAAAGAAAGTCGCGAGGTAGAGGGAGACATGCCGGAACCGCCGCTAACAGAGAGCGGAGCAGATTGATCCACACCCACCGAGGCGATGGGTGTGATCGAAAGGATTCGACGACTGCACGTTCATATCTGGGCGAGAACCTGATGCGGAATCGGAACTGGTAGGAAGGCGTAGCTGACAAGACCATCCCAAAGGAGGGCCAGAGTGTCCACGGCGAAAGCCAGAGCATCTGGACAAGGGGACACGAAAGTGTCCACCGAATGGTTCCAACGAGTCGTAAGAGATCGATGGAACCCGCCATGTGGAGCATCCACCTGGTGGAAATGACCCTCTCCCGACGGGACAGGGAGTCGGCTAGGACGTTCAGACGACCGGGAATGTGACAAACAGCCACCCCGGTGTGGACATCCTGAGCGAGCAGGAGAAGATCCCGAGCCAATTCGTACATTGGAACAGAGTGTGTGCCGCCCTGGTTCCGAATGTAAGCAACCACCGTCGAATGGTCGGACAACAGAAGGACCTGGCGATTCGACAGGTGAGGGATCCACTGCCTGAAAATCAGAAGAAGAGCAAGAAGCTCCTTCTGGTTGATGTGTAGAGCTGCATGATCCTGGTCCCACATCCCGTGAATGTAAAGACCTAGAGGATCCAACGTCGCACCCCATCCGAGATCGCTGGCATCTGCCGTCAGAACGCGATCGGACGTGGGTAAGTCCAATGGAACACCCTACGAAAGCCACGGACATCCGCCCAGAGGAGAAGGTGAGGATGAAGATATTCTGGAAACTGAAGCATCAGATCCAGAAAATCTACATTCGGCCTACAACGACTGAGCAGAAAGTGTTGGAGAGGTCTGACACGCAGCCGACCGTGAGGAATGAGATCCGTCACCAAACAGCAGAGACCGATTAGCCGGAGAATACTCCGAGCCGTCGCGGATGTGGACTGGGACAGAGTCAGAGCAAAAGCCGAGAGAATCACAGCCTTGGCCTGGGGAACCACCACCAAATTGAATTGTGTGTGGAAAGCCATCCCCAGATGATAAAACGACTGAGGAGGGACCAGGTCCGACTTCTCCTCGTTGACTCTGAAACCTAGCGACGTGAGCAAGCTCAACAGAGTGGCGACATCCGACTCCTGTAAGGCAGCATTGGAATGCCCCTGGAGAATATCGTCCAGATATGCCGAAGTAGTCACCCTAGACTGTGTGCGATGGAAAGCTATCACATGCGACATCAGTCTGGTGAAGGCCCAAGGAACCAGGTTGAGGCCGAAAGGCATGGCCTTGAATTGGTAAACTCGCCCCAGAAAAATGAACCTGAGATACTTCAGTAATGCCCAATGAATCAGAACGTGAAAGTAAGCGTCTCGAAGGTCGAAGCTGGAAGCGAAATCTCCCTGGTGAATTGAACGGAGGACCGACCTGAAAGTCTCCATGCTGAACTTGGGAGCAATGATAGACTGGTTCAGAAAACTCAGATTGATAACCGGTCGGAGTCGGCCGTCCTTCTTCGGCACCAAGAACAGGCAGGAATAGAAACCCACTGACCTAATGTTCTTGATGACCTCAATCGCCCCCTTTGTCAGGAGATTGTCTATCTCCGTGGACAAAAGTTCCCAACGTAAAATGCCTGAAGGAACTGTGGTTGGAAGAGGCACCCTGGACAGAGTGGGGTGCCTTTGGAAGGATATTCGCAGCCCGGACCGAACAACATCTAACACCCAAGGATCGGATGTGATGGTGGCCCAATGGTCTGTGAACTCTGCTATCCTTCCTCCAGCCTGGGACGAGTCGAGGTGAGGACCTTCATTTCGAACCCAGACGAGGCTCGCAAGAGGAGAAAACACCTCCTCTACTGAATGAAGAATCCTGGGACTTCCCTCAAGACTGCCGACGCTTGCCCTTACCCCTTGAGTAAGAAGTAGAAGCGATGGCAGAAGGATCATCCCCTTTGCTGTGCAGAGGAAGCAGAGGGTACTTGTTAGGCTTGGAACGGCCCCTGCCTACCCTAGAAGGCTGATCAAGTTGAAGAAACAGCAGCTGATCGTTGGAATGACTTAGGACGTCATCCCAGACCGTCAACACAGAACCATGGAAAAGTTGCGGACCTGCCAAAGAAGCAGAACGAAGAGTAGCGCACTGCTCCTCAGGAAGGGATCGGCCTGTGTCCAGCACAGAGTCCCTTCGAACTAATTCCAGATTAGCCGTGTTACAGGCATGCATGTGAGTAAGATGCATGAGCGCCTTGGACAGCACATGCAAAGGAGCCTGTACCTCGTCAAACTTATAATAAGCAGCTAAAGCTGAGACGACGTGATCGGAGAGAGAAAGCATACCAAGCATCTCTCTCGATAAGCCCAATGTGGACTCCAGAGTCGTCATCGGAATGACGGCAGACTTGGACTTGGAAAGCCAGAGGGAATTGGAGTCCTGATCCAAAACCGTCAAAGACTGGTAGACCGACAGATTGACGGAATCGTAGGAACGATAACGTGCTGGAGGCAAAAAGGTGTCAACCCTGGTGAAGAACGGAGCCTTCATAGCCTTGGAACTTAGCTTAGAGTCCAAGGCTGAAAATGCTTCAACCAACTGTACCGACTGGCACGGTCGAAGACGCCCAGAAGCGGGTTGCTCCATAGGCTGTTGGCGCGCGACCGATGATCGCGGCCTGGCTGACACTGTCGACTGGTTAGATGGTTTGAGATCCGGAAGGAACCCAAACACGAAATCAAGAGCTGCCCCCAAGTCCGAAGACTGCTGGCTCTCGACATCAAGCATGTCTTGACTCTTCCTCTGAGTCAGAAGACACATAGCCCATCGTGGGCAAACCAGCCGACACCTCCCATGGTGTCAGAACACCAGGGGGATCAGAAAGCGGCCTGTTTCCAATCCCGGGAGGCGGCGCCATAGGGGGCGCCTGGAAACCACTCACTGCCTCGCTGGAAGCAACGGGAAGGCTCTTTGACAGAACCTGAGTGAATAAGGAGAGGGCCTCCCTAAACTCACTGCCCGTACTGACCGGTTCGACAGGGGAACGAACCGGCAAAGTGGCTTCACCTCTGACCCTCTTAACCAGCAAAGGGTCACGATCCTCCAAAACACCCGACGTGGGACGATGGGCGGCAGCCGAAACGTCTGAAGGCAGACGTGTGTAGTGGTGTGACACACCCCGAGGATCAACATAGCGGGAACTCATGAGAGTCACCGCGAACCTCTGCAGGGCAGAAGGTCCAGGCTGCACAAAAGACGTTGGTCCCCCAAAACTGGTCGTGTGGCCAGAATTCCCACTAAGAACATCCGAATCCAATGACAACTGTGGTGCTCGACAGCGCAGAGACCACAGGAGAGGGTCCGGCCGGCAGCCACTTCCAACTTCGCTGAGTTGAAGTCAGGGAAGGCTGAGGCCGATACCCCCACGTCTACAAAACCAGACACCACAGCAGACCACTGCAGGTATAAAACAACTGTGCTCAATGGCTGAGAGGACACAGTAGGGGGTTCAGTCAGCAGCCCCATCCGACTTCGTGAGTGGAAGTCGGGGAAGGCTGAAGCCGATACCCTACAACCACACTACAGACATCCCTGCAGACCCTGGGAGGGATAAGCCGAGGCCGAGGCCGGCTAAAAACGGTGCCCAATGACGTTGTAGACGGAACAGCAGTAGCAGCAGATATGACGGGAGCTGTTGGAACTGGCGGAAAAGCGGAGAGAGCCACCAAGCTCGGCCTCCAAAGGGGGAATCACAACCCTAGTGACAGCCTCAGATGTCGACTGGAGAGGGTACATAGTCCCGGAACCAGGTATCTCTACACCAGAAATCCAACAGCTCCCGCAGTATCCACCACGGTAAAAAACTGCACATTCCCCATGGAAGGGTAATAACTCTCACCAGACATGGTCGAGTCGGGAAGCCCCGAGCGACAGTGTTCCACACCACCCGCGGGTGTGGACGAAACGGACACGAGAATGCATCAAAACGAGGGCAAAAGGAATTGCCCTAAAGGAACCGAACTGGAAATAACAGAGGTGAGAGCAGTAGAAGAAAAAGGTGAACTCAACAGAAACAGAAAGTAGAAGAACACCCTCAACTACGAGAGAAGGTGGCAGAAAAAAAACGGTGGGTACACGACAGAACCCAGACGGCCGACACCTAACTCCAATAACAATTAAATTTTTATCAACCGAAAAATTCATTGTCGAATCGTGATAACACGATATCGTAAACAAAACATTCGCGAAAACGGAATAGTAAATAATATACAATGAGAATGTGGTTGAAAATATAAACGAGAATATATAAAACACAGTCCTGTTATTATACGATCTTCAGATCCATAAATCCAGTCACAGGAAAACCATTATCGACAAGTTAAAATATCACTGTTACTGTAGCAAAGATGGCACACATCCACCACGTGTGCGGATAATCAAAAGAATGACGAATTGACGCATTGCGCACTGTTTTACGGTAGTCATGGATTTGTACTATGGAAGAGCGTCCCATACTTGGTTTGCGCCGATGGCGCTCGACCCAGTTTTGGCTTATTTTTTTCGTGGTGTTTTTACACCACTTTTCTTTCCCAAATCTTGGGAAAGATTAAAATGGAGAGTATTTTATCCGAGTTAGGTGCAAGCCTGTAGTAAACAATTGAGGTAGGTTGATAAGAAACACCAATATCGAACTTGACCTGTATTTTATTGCTAAAAACAACTTCTGAAAGTTTGATGTCGATCCGTCAAGGCGTTCGACTTTAAATGAACGGAAACCAATTTTTTTAGAAAAATTGTGTTTTCAAAGGGCCATATCTCTGCAGCAGATGGACTGAGGAACACCAATATCGAACTTGACCTGTATTTTAATGCTAAAAACAACTTCTGAAAGTTTGATGTCGATCTGTCAAGGCGTTCGACTTTAAATGAATGGAAACCAAATTGTTTATGGACAGACAGACGGACAGACGGACAGACAGACGGACAGACAGACAGACAGACTGATAACATAATACAACTGTTTTTTAAACGGGCGTATAAAAAGCAGTTGTGCTGAAAGAAACCCTTTGGGCAGGAGTTCGAATTACGACTATTCCATTTCCACAATTTCTTGTTTTTCAAAATGATATCATCCTTTGAGTGGAAACAAGGCACCATCTACAATGCTTTAGCAATGCAGATGGCACCTTGTTCTACTCATGATGATATATCAGGGTCAGTTTATGAACTATTTCAGAAATACTGCAAAACATATGGATTTCCTGCTTCAACCAGAAATGAGTGGTTGTGAGAAAAAAAATTCAGTCTATTAGAGATGTTTTTTAAAACAATCCTTAGAAAAAATTATTGAATTCAGAAATACAATACTACTTGTCTGCAATACATACATTATAAGATAGGGTTAAATTTAGAGATACAAAAAATCCTATCAAGAATTGCAGAAGTATATATACATAGTGTTTTATGCAGGTCTGATTCAGCCTGTTCGGATCGAAATTATTACCACTTTAGTGGGTGTTCCTTATGCCATTAACGCTAATTTCTTGGGCATTAAAATGTGGTAAATGCTCAGGTCACCATGTGAAGTGCTGGGCCGCTAATGGTATGTCCTTTCCATTAACACCTGACATGTCATATGACCAAATTACTTCTGTTTCAAATCTTCTCACAGCAGTTATTTGAGGTGATTACTCCAATTAAAACTTATGTACTGGAATACTCAACACAATAAATAGAAACTGCACAATTAAATATTACACACTTGTAAATTCAAGCGTATCATCATAGAAGTGATGCTGAGAGTGAATAATTTTACAACGCAACTTTGAAAATTTGCGGTGACCGTGTTACTCATTGTTTGTTAAAGTGCACAACAATATAAGATATTTAAGATTTATTCTGTTTATGTGACAGAATTGTTAGATCCCATTCTGAATTGTTAAATCCCATTCTGAACACCACCTCGAATCTGATACAAATCACAGGACATGCACATTATCATGATAATCTGTATGTATCATTCTGGTTTTTAAGTTGCCAAACTCCGATGCTGGATCTTTTGTTTTGGTTATTTCGTACTTAGTTTTCAAAAAACTTCAAAAAGTAAATGCTGACAAGTCATGAATCTTCAAATTCTTAACTTAATTCTTCATTTTCTATTCACATTAAAATGCTGATACATTTCTTGATTAAAGGACATGCTGAATAATTTTTAGATTTGATTAAACTATTGACTTGGGAATTATATTGAGGTTACCTGAATGTCCGCCCCTATTAGTGGTGATAATAGTAATAACATGACTTTATTGGGCATTGCAATTCTATTAGCAGCCCACCAGAATGATTAACAGCCCTCTGTCTTATTAGTGGCCCTTGACTTCATCTCAGGCAGATTATAAGACCTCAGGCTGTTAATCATTTCTGTTGTGTCACTAATGAACCGTAATGCCCTTGAAAATCATGTTATTGCTCTATTAGTGAAAGCAATAGAAGTGAGAACAACAATTACAAACCTGTAATATAAATATATCATGCAAACACCAATAACTATAAAACAGAAACTTACACTAATTTTCTCTGGTACAATAGAAGGACTGAACTTCGCTTTCTTTTCTTTCAGGTTTAGTACAACAACATTCTGAAATATACAAATATCCTAACTTATGTTTTCCCATGAATATCATTATAAAAGAATAATTAAAAATTCATAATAATTTGTATATTTTTTATACTTACCAATGGCCCAGACTAGCTGGTGCTAACTCAAAAATATCTAGGGCCAAACACAAATTTTGCCCCCCTCCCCCCCCCCATCCCGAAAATTTGCATGCAAAATCGAAAATTAAAAGTCCTATCTAGCCCTCTATACATTTACTCTCTGTGCATGCGCAGATGTCAGGAAGTGACCGGAATTGCGCCAACATCATTCTTTGTAGAAGAGAGCACTACATAATAATTCAGCGGGGAGGTATGAGTGCCCCCTCATGGGATAGCCATCTCCATCTGGGCCATTGGTAAGTATAAAAAATATACAAATTACTATGAATTTATAATATTTTTATACTATAACCCAATGGTCCAGACTAGCTGAATCGTAAAAAGGTGGAGGGCCTAGGACTTCCAAAATAGTAGATCAACATAGTTCCAATCCTGTAATCCAAGATGAAAGGAAATTAGAATAATTAGGAATTACATGTATGTCTCTCTATACAGTAATAGAGACATATCCTAAATAAGGAACCCAATTTAAGTAATTCCTTATTCTAAGCATGAAGACTATGCTAATTAGAGTGTAACGAGTTCCTAACTTTTAAGGCTTGTCCGGACTAACCCCCAAAAATTAGGATGGCATATCTGAGAATGAGAGAAAATCCCCCACAAACATACGCCATACACAATAAAACTCGAGCTGTATGCAGGATATAATTATGGACAAAACAGCTTCCTTCAAAGTTAGAGCGGTACCAAAAAACAATATAAATACTCGTTGAACAGGCACTCAGGTATTAATTTATAATTAATAAATGGTGCTTAACACCACTTCAGAAGTAAAGGCTATAGCGGCGATCCCATTAATTAATATTGCTCGCTATATAACGTACACCGCAGACGGCATACACAGATACGTCGAAAACTGGTGATATAATATATAACATACACAAGTCCAATCGAACAACAATGAACGATCTCTGGAGAGAAAACACACTTCCGAGGTAACCCACAGGCGACCTCATTCAGGTGTACAATAAATTCCAGTAACAACACTCTCCAACGTGTACTATCCGATAACTATGACCGTATACACGTGTGAATATGCGACTGAGTATGGACATTAATAGAAACCTGGATCTAGAAATGGAAGTAGGTATGATTAACATGATCCAACACGGACCGCCCCCAAAATAATTAAAAATTTCAAAGGTCCATAATATACAATAAAGCGTCAGCCTAATAATAATAATGTGCGAGAGCATTAAATCCCACATGTAATCATCTGAATACCAGTAAACTGGTTATGCAGATTCTGAGGTATCCAAAGACTAGCAATTTAATTATGATGAAATATGTGCTCGTATATAACAAATCGACAAATAATCACAGGAAACTAATCCAACTAAAAAGCGGATGTACCCATGAGGTCGCCATAGAACACGACTCAGCCACCAATTGAAAATTGAAGAAATGCTTAGAATGTATGTATTATACTATAAGAGGCTTGTGGGAAGAAAACTTCGTTTTGCCTGGTAATTGCCTCTAAACACATTGGCAGTGTGTGTGTGTGGGGGGGGGGGGGGGGGGGGGGGGGGGAAGATTCAAAGTCCTATCAAAATCTCCTCACCGGCATTGCTAAATCGTTCCTGTGTTAGTCATCAAATAATATAGGAACTGCAATGGTTCCCTCATGTCTCACTGACTCCATTATGCCACTATGGGCGGAGAAGGATGTGAAGAACAAAAACTTCCCCTGATAAAGACGGTCCTCTCATGGAGGAAGCTTCCAGGGAGCGTCCCATAACAGACACTTAGAAAACTGATCCATGGTTTCTGTGATGACAGAGGTGCTACTATTAGGATTCACAACAAGACTGTTTGATCTTAAACATAATCTACTCAATCAAATGAATTGGAGGATACGCGTATCCTATCATCTATCCCCATGAGATCGGCAGAGCGTCTACTAAATGCGCTCAATGGTCTGGGCATGGCGACACAGTCGACAGCAACTGATTTTTCTGGTGCATCGCAAACTGATCTATCATGGGGTGATCCCACTGGTAGCAAAACTGTCCAAATACTCGCATGTTGAGCGTCCATTCCAATTGCAACAGGCGACCTTTCCGAGGAGCGAGTCTTGTAGTACGTTCAGACAACCCGGTATATGACGGATAGAAAGATGATCATGATGATACATGACGTAATAGGAAAATCTGCTCCGTTAGTTGGCATAACGGAAATGAATGGTTGCCGCTCTGGTTCCTGATGTACGCTACCACTGTCGAGTTGTACGACAATATCTGAACATGCGTGTCCGCTATAATGAAACCATTGTTCTAGCGCTAACCAATTTGACATCATTTCTTTGGTGTTTATGTGTTTCTCCAGGAACCGAGGGTCCCAAAGACCCCTGTATTTCGAGTCTGTCAGGCTAAGGGTTGTGCCCCAACCTGTTGACTCGCATCTGTCATAATCGTGAAAGCCGGATCCGGCAGCTACAGCGAAACTCTCTGAGTTAACCACTGAATATCTGCCCAAATCTGGACCTTTTGTTTACTAGATCTGTTTAAACAATACTGGGCTCGAGCGAATGCGTCTTCACACTCCAGTTCTGGGTAAAGAATGTCTGGAGGGGACGAGTGTGTAAGCAACCCATCGGAATAAGATCTGCAGCCGCTCCGCACAACCGCATCAGTCGCATAAATTCCCTCACTGTTAATGCGTCTGAGTGTAGACAAAAGCGAGCATAACAACTGATTAATTTCACTCTGGGTAACGGCAGACGAACCAGATTGTTGTGAGTCTTGAAGCTCATTCCCAAGTGAATGAATGACTTGGACGGGGCTAGATCCGACTTCTTCTCGTTATGATGAAGCCGAGACATCGGAGCAAGAGAAGCAGACTCTAAACATCGTTCGGAAGAGTAGTTGATGCCGTATCTCTGAAGAATGTCGTCCAAGTAAGCTGACGTTACCACAGACAAATGAGCTCGGAAGTGAGATATTACCGAGTTCATTATTTGAGTGAACGCCCAGGGTGCTAGATTCAGACCGGAGCACATCGCCCGGAACTGATATACTATTCCTTGAATGGCGAACCGTAAGTACTTTCTGAATATGAAAGTACAGATCCTTAGATCTATGCTTGCTGCATAGTCAATCACTCGAACGCTCGCTTTTACCGACTGAATGATTACCATAAATAAACTTTTAGAGTCATGATAAACTTGTTATCCAGCTCAAGTCTATTACCGGTCGGAATGAGCTGCCTGGCTTCGGTACGAGGAACAGGTGACTGTAGAATCCTAGAGAATCTTGGTTCTCGACGACCTCTATTGCTTCCTTTGCCAAGAGAGCCTTTACCTCCGACTGGAGGGTCTCTCTTATGCAAGGATTTGACGGCAGTTTTATCCATCGCAGACATCATGTTAGTGGTGGTTCGCTCGGAAAGATAGCCGTAGGCCGTCCGAGACCACACTTCTCGCCTACTGGTCTTCCGTAATAGTTATCCAGTTTGACCTCGCCTTGAATGAATTATTTCACGTAACCAGTCCAGTCAAGCAATTACTCTGTTTATTACTTTTCATTATTAACGATAATTATATTATTTAACCCTTTACCTAATATAATGTTCAAAACCGGCCAGCACTATTCTCAAAAATCGCCAATTAATTTTCATTATTTTTTCTCTAAAATGTAGGTTATGACCCCTCAATGGAACGATGAGCTTTTTAAGACAAAAAATGAAAATAATAGTCATTCAAGAAATATTTTGGAAGTGTCATCTGCTTTTCATGTTAGGTGAAGGGTAAAAAAAAAAAAAAAATACAATGAAGTCCCCATTACACCCACGGCAAAGCGTCTTCGTTTGCGCGAGCGGATACATGGCCCAATTGTTGATTGCATAATTCACTTGTGAAGTTATCGTTTATAAACAAACCCAGAAATCCCAGTAAATCACACTTTGGAAAGTAATAAATTATTTTTCACTTTACAAACTAATTTGCATCAGTTGACATCCTGCTGCAGTAAATCCTTGATTGCGCACAAGCAGTTTAGATAAAAAATGTTGAGCGTGGTGGGTCAGTCATTACAACACTGGACTTCAAACCAAAAGGTTCACAGTTTGATCCCTGCCAGAGACAACTGCGTTGTGTCCTTGGGCAAGGCACTTAATCCTGATTGACCAAGTGAGGGCACATTGGCACTGTGCAGTAAAGAAAACTCACGTCGATGGTGTACTGGTCTTCAACCGCGCGTGTGTGGAGTTAGTACATTGGCAAGTCTAACAGTTGTCTGCCATTCTCAGTGGTTCTCTCTGGGTACTATTGCTTCCTCCACTTGTAAAACTGTCTGACATGAGGTGGCCCTGGCTGTCAAAAGTGTTGTTAAACCCAACAAATAAATTAATAAAAGATCTAAAATGTGGAAAATTTGTATTAATTCCAATCTGAGGATTTTTTTAATGGCTATTTCAAGAAATAAACTTTTAACCCTCAAAGATTTGGAGATTTTTATACATTTTGCTATTCTGTGGCTTTGCAGTTGCTTCTGGGCAAGTCTTGGCTGCCTCTGTTGGCAGCCAAGACTTGCCCAGAAACATCTGCCAAGATACTTGGAATGTCAACTAATAAGTTTATCCAAAGACTGCATGTTCAAGCACCTGTTTTGTTGCAGTAAGAGTTATCACAGTTGAATTTGTCTTTAAGGGTTAATGTTTGAAACTTGTACTGAAAGGAAAATTGATCTCTTATGAAGCAACAGGGTAGCACATTATACTTTCGTCTGGCCAAAGGCTACTTTTGGCTGAGTGTTTCATTACCTATCTCATTCTCAGAGTAAACTCAATCAAAGATGAACAAATTTACATTCTGCCTAAACAGAAAAAAATCTGTGACACCTAGTGGAAACAACACACATTCTATGAATAAGGAATCTGCATCCTGTGTATAAATGTTATATCTGTCCATGTTCAAGGCACTTCTCAATAATATTTACCGGTAACCACTTTATGGATGATTTCTACATAACTCTGAGTTGTTAATAAATCAGTCTTACTGCTGTGAAACAACCATATCCTGTGTTTAACCCTTTGCCAATGTAACGGCCAAAAACTGGTCAATTAATTTTCATTTTTTGTCTCAAAAACATAGGTTATGAACCACCCCTTTGTACGAGCTCATCGAGAGCTCGTTCCAATGAGGGGTCATAACCTATGTTTTTGAACAAAAAATTAAATGAAAGTGTCAAAGACACTGTAGCTCAACTTGACAAACTTGAACTTGGTAAGTTATAAATGAAATGGCAAAATTGAAGATCATTAGTACCCAATGTTATTTGATGAAATTTCAACATAACAGCATTGTGTGGTGCACAATGTCAGAGTAATCCATGCAATTTTAATTTTTAAATGTAAACAGTAAGACTGGCTAAAGGAAGAATGTTGATACACAAATGCACTATGTTCAGAGGTTATTGTAAATGGCAACTTTTTTCACAGTAATGAATGTTAATCAATAGCTTTTTATCTAAATGTCTTGCCTAATGAGCACACCAAGTTCAAAAACAATCCTATGATAAATGTGGCCTGTAGGCCATGTCAGAGAATGTTGATGCACAAATGCAATAAATTCCAAGATTGTTGCTAACAGCAACAGTTTTTTGATGAAATGAAAAGAAAATCAATAGCTCCTATCTTTGTCACCCTGCATAAGCACACAAAGTTTCAAAACAACCTGATAATGAATGTGTCTCTGAGGCATGCCAAAGGAAGATGTTAATGCACAAATGCACTAAGTAGAAGGTCATTGCTTGTGGCAATGGTTTTTTGTTGGTTTTTTTTTTTGGGGGGGGGGGGGGGGGGGGGGGGGGTATGGAAATTCATAAACATACCCTGATGAGAGGTTCAAAAGGGATAAGTTGATGCACAAATGCAGTAAGTTCAAAGGCTGGTGATAACGACAATAATTTTTTATGGAAATGAAAAAAAGCAATAGCTCACATCTAGAGGTCACCCCTAACACACAAACAAGTTTCAAAGTGATCCGATCATAAATGTGCCCTGAAGGGTGTGTTAAAGGGAAATATTGAGGTCTGACTAAACTAAGTTCAAAGGTCAGCAGGCAACATTTTTTGACAGAAATGGAAGAAAATCGACAGCTCCCATATAGATGTCACCCCACACAAGCACACCAAGTTTGCAAGAGATCCAATCATAAATGTGCCCAGCAGGGTGTGTCAAAGGGAAATATTGATGCTTAACTGCACTAAGTTTTTACTGAGTTCATCGAAGGTCATTGCAACATTTTTTGACGGAAATCAAAGAAAACGATAGCTCCCATCTAGAGGAAACCCCAAACAAGCATACAAAGTTTCAAACCAATCTGATCATAAATGTGCCCTGTAGGGCATGCCGAAGGAATATATGATACCTGTCTAAACTAAGTTCAAAGATCGTTGCCAGCGGCAACATTTTTTTTGATGGGCCAAAAAGGAAGAAAATCGATAGCTCCCATCTAGAGGTCACCCCAAACAGGCATGCCAGGTTTCAAAGCAATCCAATCATAAATGTGCCCTGTAGGGTATGCCAAAGGAAAATATTGAGGTCTGACTAAACTCAGTTCTAAGAACGTTGGCCGCGGCAACATTTTTTGACGGAAATGGAAGAAAATCGATAGCTCCCATCTAGAGGTCACCCCAAACAAGCATACAAAGTTTCAAAGCAATCCAATCATAAATGTGCCCTGTAGGGTGTGCCAAAGGGAAATATTGAGGTCTGACTAAACTAAGTTCTAAGAATGTTGGCCGCGGCAACATTTTTTGACGGAAAAGGAAGAAAATCGATAGCTCCCATCTAGAGGTCACCCCAAACAAGCATAAAAAGTTTCAAAGCAATCCAATCATAAATGTGCCCTGTAGGGTGTGCCAAAGGGAAATATTGAGGTCTGACTAAACTAAGTTCTAAGAATGTTGGCCGCGGCAACATTTTTTGACGGAAAAGGAAGAAAATCGATAGCTCCCATCTAGAGGTCACCCCAAACAAGCATAAAAAGTTTCAAAGCAATCCAATCATAAATGTGCCCTGTAGGGTGTGCCAAAGGGAAATATTGAGGTTTGACTAAACTAAGTTCTAAGAACGTTGGCCACGGCAACATTTTTTGACGGAATTTGAAGAAAATCGATAGCTCCCATCTAGAGGACATCTTAAACAAGCATACCAAGTTTCAAAGCGATCCAATCATAAATGTGCCCTGTAGGGTGTGCCAAAGGGAAATATTGAGGTTTGACTAAACTAAGTTCTAAGAACGTTGGCCGCGGCAACAGTTTTTGACGGAAATTAAAGAAAATCGATAGCTCCCATCTAGAGGTCACCCCAAACAAGCATACCAAGTTTCAAAGTGATCTAATCATAAATGTGCCCTGTAGGGTGTGCCAAAGGGAAATATTGATGTCTGACTAAACTAAGTTCTAAGAACGTTGGCCGCGGCAACATTTTTTGACGGAAATTGAAGAAAATCGATAGCTCCCATCTAGAGGTCACCCCAAACAAGCATACCAATTTTCAAAGCGATCTCATCATAAATGCGACCTGTGAGGTGTGCCAAAGGAAATTGTGGACGTACATACTAACGTACTAACATACTAACGTACGTACGTACTTACGTATGCCGGCAGACGAGGAGTGATGGCAATAGCTCAGCTTGACTTTTTCAAGTTGAGCTAAAAAATGAGTTATTCACAAATTTTGTTTGCAAGTGTCGTCTGCATTTCATGTTAGGTAAAGGGTTAAGATGATTGATTTACAAAAGAGGTGAGTTATGTCCCTTGAGAAATTTTCGTGTGAACATTTTTGTTCATGCATTCAAAACGTAAACTGATTTGATGACAATTCAAGTCTGAGTTTCAAACAAAGTACAATGCTTTTGACCGTGGTAAACTCAGTTTCTTCATTGCATCTAATAAATTAATGTAAGTAAAGGTTCCCCAATCTGTGAACTTCCAGTATTTACTTGTCAGAAAGAAAATAATTTGCTACAGATATTTAGACAAGACAAGACTATATATATAAAGAGACAAAGCCTGGATAACAAGAATTTGCCTCAATCTAGCTTTAGTTTTAGTTGCTGATGCAACATTAAGCAAGGCACATTATATGTCTGTTGGAAAACTTTTCAGGAAAACCTTTTTTTAGAGATGTGGTAGTTAAACAAGTTTGTTTTCCTTGCTCAAGGAAATGTTGCAGGTATTATGAGTAACAAATTTACCTTTGATATCAAAAACCAGTCTGATATATATATCAAAATAACCTTGTACAGAGTGAAACCCTATTTGCTGAATAGCCACTTTGCCAGTAAAGAGAAAAATCAATTATCAGGAGTGTTGGTCATGTTCAATTAACATAAAGTTAGTCAAACTGAGCATTTATTCTGTTATATCTTATAGGACAGAGCTCTTAAGAGATCTGTCATACAAGATGTATTAGATTAACTCTTTCAACACTACAGACCGCTTTTACCGGTCCAGCAACACGATACATCATAATTTCATTAAGTAGGATGGCTACTAAGAGAACGTGTGTGGTAGAACAATTAACATTTTCAACGTGCAGCCTGAGGCTGCACGCTGAAAATATTAATTGCTCTACCCCCAAATAATGGATATGGACTCTTCCAATTTCTGCCATTTAACTGGCATGGAATATACCACCAGTGTTCAAAGGGTTAAATGTTTATATTTGATATACTGAGGACACATAAGTCTCATTATAAATATGGCAAATTCAGTGTTTTTTGGAAAAACTCTTTGATAAATTACAAGATTTGTTATTCAGCTTGACAGTTTAACATTTGTACTGAAAGTACAGTAAATGGCTTGGTGTTCGAAAGTAATATGCAAGAAATAAGATATTTTCTAAAAGAGATATCCAATTAAAGCAAGTTTCACTGAAGTGCATCATGTGACTTCTAAATAACATATAATCATTTATTCTACTCCCACTAGAAACTATGGGAACAATGTTTTAGAATTTTTTTTTGGTCTGAAAAGTTTTCTCAAATACAACTATGAATGATTTAAATATATAGTTTATTACTCACATCAGGTATCGGTAAGCAGGTAGGTCTTGTTCTTCCATAAAGAGTATAATAGAAGTCAGCAACAGAGCATCTTAATCTACTGTCATGTGACAACCCAGTGCTGAAAAAAGCACATTAAAAACATTGGTGTATATATTTCACAGCATCATTCAGGTTCAAGATAAAAAGTCTTGTTTCTCACACAATGCCCTTGTCATTGAAAATCAGCATCTTAAAAACTTATCTTTACATGTTTTATTTTCAACTGTCCAAATGTTTTGCTACTTCATCGGATATGAGTACTGGTAAAGTTACACTGGCTAATGCTATTTGTTTTCAAAACTTTGATAAGTAATAAATATGATGAAAGTTAAAAAATTTATAGTAATTTATATATTTTTTATACTTACCAATGACCCAGACATAGCTGGTGCTAACTCTTAAAAATATAGGGCCAAACACAAATTTTGCCCCCCAATCCCCAAAATTTGCATCTAAAACCAAAGAAAACATGTCCTGAATGGCCCTCCATACTTCACCTCTACTGCGCATGCGCAGTGTCAAGGACGTCCCGAAATTGGCGCCATTAATCATTCTTATAACCAGTGCCTGGTAAGTGCTATGTACTCAGCGGGGAGGTATGAGTTCCCAACTCCTGGGAGGGCCATCCCCGTCTGGGTCATTGGTAAGTATAAAAAATATATAAATTACTATAAATTTTTTAACATTTTTATACTGTACCAATGACCCAGACATAGCTGAATAGTAAAAAGGCTGGAGGGCCTAGGACATAGAGCAAGTTCAAATAAGCTCAATTATATAAAATAGAGTCATCCCCTCGAGGGGAAAAGGAGTATTAGGCCTTACATGTATCTTTCTTAATTATGATAAATTAGAAAGACACAACACCTTCCAAAATTGAGCATCATAACATCCTTGAACTCTATTAATAACCAGTATAATCCTTATACTAATAATTTTTAAAGTAAGCCAATAAATAAAGTTAGTCTAGAGAATAGAGACTCTTTATACTCCTTAAAAGTGTCTGAGGACTGTATAATAACGCCCGTTTGACACGTGATATATTCAAAAGCTATACTTTAAAAACTATGACCTGCATGAATTTTTAAAACATAAACTTATCACTTAAAAGCCATCCCTGTAACAGCTCAGAATTACTAACTCCGGAGGAGGTATCCCCTTGTTTTCACAATAAAACAGGTGACCCAAGGGAACACCCTCCCCCCCCCCCCCTTTTTCTTGCCCTGGGTCAAATAGCCCAGAGCGAAGAGGGCAGCAGGACGGAGTCACTGCCGGAACAGAAAGCCTACCTAGCTATAGTAGCAACTGTTAAGTGAATGACATTCTGAGCAGTAGATAATAGACCTAACAATGGAGGCCGCAAGAAATGAACTCAATATTTCTGAGATGAAAATTCATGAATGTGGATGGCTAAGCCCAATGAGCAGCCTTCATAAAATCTATAATAGCGACACTATTAATGTAAGCCCAAGATGTAGAAAGAGCTCTTACTTCATGAGCCGAAATCTCAAGCACAAACTGCTGAGTCAATGATATACCATAAGCAGTACCAATAGTTAATTGAATCCATTAGTAATAGAATGGAGCGTAATGTCCTTCTATTAGTCATCAAAGACAGAAGAAGCTTACGTCCATACTAATAAACTGATATCTGTTTATAAATACGTAAACTCTAACCGGACAGAGTAAAGGCCTATGCCCATACGAAGACGGAAGGACCTTAATAACAACAGGTTCCGGATATTATTAGGAGCCTGACTCTTAACCAAAAATCCAACCTAAGTAGTAAAGGAAGTAGTGTCTCCGACACTACAAAAGTAAGAATCGTCCACCGATAGTGCATGAAGCTCACTGACTCCTCAGTAAAAAAGACGGCTAACAGAATTACTGTCTTAAAAGGTCAGAATTTGAAAACTACTGTTTCCAGAGGCTCAAATGATTACTTAGCTAAATAAGAACCGAAGCTAAATTCCGTATAGGAATTTAATCTAAGGATTCTAGGTCTATTTATCAAAAAGTTTCTAATTGACTTAGATAAAAAGACATAAGACTCAATTGTAAACTATCATAGAGTGCATAGGTATGAGATAACATAGACCTATAACCTTAATAGTAACAGGCTGCAGTAGATCTTGTCAAACAAGTATACTAGAAAGTTGCAATGTCTAGTATGGAGGGATAAAAAATATCAACATAATGATCCCTACACCAATGACGGAAGAGCCTCTACTTTAGCCGCATAGTATAGCGAAGAAGAGGTTCTCCTACAGTAAGAAATCGCGTCCATAGCTCGTCCTGTACCATGCTTGCCGAGCAAGAAGGACCACACAACGGAATACGTGAAGGTTGAGACCTTGCGGGTTGTGATGAAGATGACACGATTTCCCCAGTGAAAGAAGATCCTCTCATGGAGGAAGTTTTCGCGGTAAGTCCCACAGTAGACCCCTAAGTAAAATTACCCACGGTCTCTGTGAAGACAGAGATGCTATCAACAGAATTGTATTGTGGATGTTTATCTTAGCAATACTTGCTGAATCAACAGTGCTGGAGGATACGCATATCCTATCATTGCGTCCTATTAGATCAATAGAGCGTTAACAACATAAGCTCAGGGATCCGGACATGCAAACACATACGTCTGCAATAGAATAGTGAGTTGTGTCGCAAATAAATTATCATTGGGCGCTCCCATTGATAGCAAATCTGAATGAATACTTGTTTGTTGAGAGTCCATTCTGACGGCAACAAGCGACCCTTACGTGAAAGGGAGTCTGCTAATAGAATCAGACGACCTGGAATATGACGGACCGAAGCAGAACTTGGTGTACTATAACAAACAGAAGGATTCTTTCCGTTAAATTGAATAACGGAATCGAATGAGTGCCTCCCTGGCTCCAGAGATACGCAACTACTGTCGTATTATCGGACAGGATTTGGACATGCGTCTCTGAATAATGTTCATCCAATGACATAGTGCAAGCCTAAATAACATCATTCCCTGAAAGTTAAGTGCTTGCCTAGAAAATGCGGAATCCAAAGACCCTGGCACTTCGAATCCATTGGGATCAATATTGTACCCCAACCTGTTTGACTGGCATCCGTCATAATGATAAAACTCGGATCCGGCAACTGCAGTGGCACTCTCTGAGTCAACCACCAAATGTTTGCCCCAGTCTGAATCTCTTGCTACACTTGATAGACAAGAGAACGTGTATATCGAGCAATTCATAGATTGCTGAAAAGTTGCCGTCGAAGAGAAGCTTCTCCGAGACCGAAGCGACTCTGAGAGAGTTCTTCACCTTACTATCCACGCGCGTGGATGAAGCTAGGGCTGCATCACGTCTAACCAACTCCAGGTTGCCACTGAAGGCCGGAGTTATACGTGGAAACTACTGCCCTTGAAAGAAATCACATTGAGAATCATATCCTGGAATTCTTTCTCTTGAAGAAGTAATGATAACGCCTCAGTAAGGTAGTCTACGTATGATAAAGCGTCTAAGTTAAGTCTATTAGACATCATTGTCGTTTCCAACATCGTGGTTGGAATTGACATAGACGGCGAAAAAGATAATTCCTACTCTTCAGCCCCGCCGTCTAGACGCATATGAACTCTCGGTATGCCCTGTTCTGCCAATATAAATTATTTCCTAGAATTGATAAAAGGCAGAATAGAGAAACAAGAAACTAAACTATCATGCTTGGTAGCAAGCTTATATATATATAGCGTCGTTAAATAATTCGACTGTTCTAAGACATTATTGGACAGCGTCGGCAACTCAGGGCCAATTTCCCTGAACCGATCCAAAACTCCGTGTCCAATGACACTATTAGTCTCTTATCCAGCATCGCAGCAATGTAGTCCGACGGAACAACCTCTGGAAGATCATGCCGGAAGAAATGTATGGCAGCTTCTGTTGTTCCGAAAGGGAAAGCTCGAAATCATCCGAATCCCTTTCGCCATCCTGTCGGACCCTATGAAATATTCGGTCGTCCGTACCTGATGCAACAGCGGAACGCACCGACCCAGCGCTGTCGGATTATTCCTGATCCGACCGAGAATCTGTCGTTTGCTGGGATGCTACGATAAGCTGTGCTATTTTGGATAGCACATCCGTCACTGAGGCCTGTGGAGAAGCGGTCTTACGATGCATTGCCGCTGGAAGCTCCGTGTTCGTTACCCCGTGCATACTTCTATTATGCGAGCGACCGGAGTGTGCAGGCCTCGTGTCCCTTGGCTACCGGATGGCGTGACCTGTTTGCCATGGAATCACTGAATGCCGAAGCTGGCCGGATATTGAAGGTCACGTAGCCAATGTGCGGTCGTGTGCGCTGCTGTGAGGATGAGGAAGCAATATCGACAGTCACTCGGACTGTCTATATAACGGAGTGTCCCGAATGGCGGACATACGCTCCGAAGGTGAAATGTCTGAACCACAACATCCGGTCCCATATGTTGTTGCACGAGAGAGGGACCTCTCTCGCTCGCCGCCCGGACGGACCGGACGAGGTAGGAACCGGACTAACAGGCTTCCTCCGATCTCTCCTCTAATCCATCGTCACTGGGTGTGTACTAAAGTCTATTATAGTGCTCGCATCACCCAAATCTCCTTCCTAGACTGCAACGGACGAACCCGACTGCCGAACCATTCGATGAATGGACGCTACACCGGGTGAGCTAGCGAATGTCAACTCCGTCGATCCTACTAGGGACCTCTTAGGCGATTGACGTAATCCATGAGCACTAATTGCTGCTAGCTCTTCATTAACTATGACGACAGAGGCACGCTTTTGAAAGACATCTCAGTAATTTTGCGAACAAGAAACCAGATATGCTTGGACATAGCAAGCATATAAAAAATAAATATAGCGTCTTTCAATAAATCGAACGTATCTGAGACATTATTGGACTGTGTCGGAACTGAGGGATGATGTCCCTGAACCGAACCAAAAATTTCTAAGTCCACCGACGCTATCATTTTCTCATCCGGTATCGCAGCATTCTGGTCCAACGAAGAACCTCTAGAAGATGAAGTCGGATGACATATACAGCAGCTTATGTTGTTCCGAAAGGGAAAGCTCGAAAGCTTCCGAATCCCTTTCGGCATCCCGTCGGACCGTATGAAATTTTCGGACGTCCGCACCTGATGCTTCCGCGGAGCGTCCCGACCCAGCGTCGTCGGATATCATATTATGCGACAGAGATTCTGTTGTTGCTGGGATGCTGTGATAAGTTGTGCTATTTGGGATAGCACGTCCGTCACCGAGGCCTGTGCAGAAGCGGTCTTACGATGCTTTGCCGCTGGAAGCTCCGTGTACGTTGACTCCCGCATACTTTCTTATGCGAACGTCCGGAGTCTCCAGGCCTCGTGTCCCTGGCTATCGGATGGCGTGACCTGGTTGCCGAGGATTCTCTGATTGACGAAGTTGACTGGATATCGGAGGTCACGTAGCCAAGGTGCGGTCATGTGTGCTGCCATGAGAATGAGGAAGCCTTATTGACAGTCTCTCCGGACTGTGTATATAACGGAGCGTCCCGAGCGGCGGACGTATGCTCCGAATGCGAGAAATATTGTACCACAACATCTGGGGCCAGATGTTGATGTACGAGAGAGGGGCCTCTCTCGCTCGCAGCCCGGATGGGCCTGGACGAGCTATGAACCGGACTAAAAGGCTTCCTCCGTTCTCCCCTCTAATCCGCCGTCACTGGGTGTGCACATGGATATTTTATAGTGCTCGCATCACCCAAAACTCCTTTCTAGACTGCAACGGACGAACCCGGCTGCCGAACCATTCGATGAATGGACGCTACACCGGGCGAGCTAGCGGACGTCAAAGGCCGTCGAACCTACTAGGATCCTCTTAGGCAATTGACGTATTACATGAGCACTTTTCCACTAGCTCTTCATTAATTGTGACGACGGAGGCACACTTTTGGAAGACATCACGGATACATCACCCTGATCATGATCGTCTGAAATAGAGATTGATAAAGTAGAGTGACCCTGCGGGGAAAGGACCGGAATGGCCAATTCCCCACTAACATACCGTGACACACGCTACCCATGTTGTCATCGTAATCAATACATACAGAACAGGAGTTAGTGCGAGTACACTGACTACATTATACAATGATTATGAAAGTCAGAGGAATATTTCCTCTTATTACAATTGAACAATATCCTTTCATTGTGAAAAGAAAACAAAGTCCTAGTACTCGCACCAACACCTGACAATCAAAATACATAATAGCAAGATCCATTAACATAGAAAAAATAATTGAATCAAAAACTTTTGAAGAATATTTTTTCAGAACAGCCCAAGTTTCTGAAAAGTAACGTTGAGCCCCAATGGATCCCAAGCCTAAGTGTGGACAAAAATTCTAAAAATATTTTAAACAATTTATGCAACACTTACGAACAATAATAATGTATGTAGTTATGATTAAATTAACATCAAGATATTATTTTCAAGAAATCCCCCCCTCACACAGAGGGCTGTTGTAAATGTAAACAATAAGTGTAAAAACACTAGATCAAGACTCCAGGCACCCAGGCCCAAAACCAGTTACCAATAAAACACTATCTGATGCAAAACAGAGACTTCCAGGGAAGAAACTGCAGAACATCAGATGGTAGATGCAGAACACTACGCCTAACCACCTATAGGTGAAGACGTAAACATGGGGAAAAGAACAGAATTCATTCTGTTATCCAGCTAAAACTCCCAAGAAATTTTAGTAATAATATTACAGAAAATATGCCAAAAGCATGGGAGAATAGCAAGAGGGGACTTTAAGGAAAGGGAGAGAGGAAAACACTGAATAAGCAGTGTAATCTTGATAACAAGAATGACCACAACAGGCTGTTGCCTCGAAAATAGGTAACTTAACATAATTTCATCAAAAAATTTTAAGTTACAGCCCTGATTATTTTCTGTCACTCATTTTTCCTCTCCTCCTTCTATATCCTCCTTAGAATCACCATTTCACTAATATTTATGTGTCTGGCATCATTTAAACTGAGATTTACAAGCACAAAGATCAGTCAGATGTTAACTGATGAAGGGCCAAACAAAGAATGATTAATGGCGCCAATTTCGGGACGTCCTTGACACTGCGCATGCGCAGTAGAGGTGAAGTATGGGGGGCCATTCAGGACATGTTTTCTTTGGTTTTAGATGCAAATTTGGGGGATTGGGGGGGCAAAATTTGTGTTTGGCCCTATATTTTTAAGAGTTAGCACCAGCTATGTCTGGGTCATTGGTACAGTATAAAAATATGTTGACACGTAAGAACAGCTGTTGAATAACTTTAATGATGTCAAGACATGAAGATTTAAAATTTCTGAGGCAATTCCAACTATTTTCACTACTTTTTGTAGATTAAACAAAGTCTCTCTTCCTCAACATAAAATTGAGAAAATATTGCTTGAGAAACAAGATTTTTTTATAGGGCTAACATTTATATCTCCACATATAAAAGTCAATTGAATGGACAAAAAAAGTAAACTCTTTTTCCACCAAAAGGGAGAAGTTTGCCTGAGAAGTTATGTAACAAAGATCCTAGTTACAAATCATAAAAGAAGGCCTGAAGAAAATACAGCGGAATCCTGTTAATTGAATAGCCACTTTGCCAGTGAAAATTTATTATTTAATCAGAATATTCAATTAACAGGGACTTGGTCACTTTCCAGGAATTCTAAAGGTAAACTGTGCATTTATTCTGTTTTATTTTGTTTGAAAGAGCTCAAAGAGCTCTGTCACACAAGATAAATAGATTAAATGTCTTTATTGGATGCACTGAGGCCAAACAGGTTTATAAACATGAGGTAATTAGTGATTGTCAGGGTAATTTCTTTACATATTACAAGATTTTTTATTCAATTAAGAGAAGTTTACTTCACAGCCTAATTAACCTAATTAACAGGGCAAATTTGCATTGAATGTATCGTAAATGTTTTTGTGTTTGGAAGTTATATTCATTTAATAGGGTTATTCAATTACGATAAATCAAATTAAGTAGGGTTCATCATAACACTGATGCAGCTTTTGCAGATTCCAAGGAAGTTTTCACTGTTAAAGAGTTCGAAATAACATTTGGGTATAAATTGTCTACTTCAATAAATAAGCACTGCTCACTTCTCAAGTTTACCACAGCATTACAAAAGAAAACTACCCTTGAAAAAACTTTCAAAACCTAACCAGACAGAGTCTTGCAGCAACCCAGCAATAAAGGGACTCCCAATCCAGCTTTCTACAACAGATTGAGAGAAGATTTGGTAGATGTTATATCTAGCACATGCACAAAGACTTTTCATTCTAATGACATATCTGGAGATGATAGGCATTGCTGTTAATCCCTTTTATCATTCAAATGAATTTATACCTGGAGACAAAAGGTACTCCTCTTAATGCCTCTTAATTTTTTATGCTGATTATTCTTTCTTGCTGACTTAGATAACTCTCGTTTCTGAAAATAGGATTTGGCAGGGACAGAATTTGGACAATTTTTAAAGTTACCAATCCTCACATTTTGGCTAATCTGGGCTACCCAGGATATTGTAAATCAGCTATCTTCTCTAAACAGGGATTGTGAAGTGATTTTGAAAATGGTATAGCTAAATCTGAGGTTAAAATTTTTGTATGAGAGTATGCCTGTGTGTGAAGGGAGGGGGTGATTGTGGGAATGCATTTTTTTCAGGTACACCATATACTGATTTGTTTTTGAAAAAAATACAACCAGACGAATGAACACAGGTATGCTTTAGCCTGATTTTTTTCTTGGGTGAGCTGTAAAGTGATTTTCTTTCCAAAAGAATTAACCTGTGAGTGAAATATTTAAAACAACTGTGCAGTACTATGTTAAAGTAGCAATAGTAGGACACAGCTGTTTTAACCCTTTACGCAATGCAGCCGATATCAAAATTTATTATTTATTATAACCATATCATGTGACCCCTCACTGGAATGAGCTCATTCCAAAGAGGGGTCACATGATATGGTTTTGTTGAAATTTTTGGAAAAATAATATTTTTTCAGCTGCTGAATTTGCATATTACGCGGACGGATGTGGTTGATTCATTGGGTAAAGGGTTAAACTTGCCACTCACACATTACTTCAAGTGGATAATTTCACATAAAGTGCGAGATGAGACCAAGTGAAGTGGAAGTCAATATTTTGTAGATGAACATGAATCGAACACCGCAGTTTATATGTGATTAGGAGTTCTAATAAAACATTTTACTTCGCTTCTCCTTGTCACTGTCATGCACTGGCTTTGTTATGAAAGTACAACACCAATTTGATTATTTAACTTGTATAAACTTTGAGACCTCCTGAAAAAGTGAAGGGTCTAAAGCTTCACTCAGCTCTGAGATGCCCAATAAAGCTGGTGATATACTTTATGAGGGCTTTTCCTAAAATATATCTATTGGCCTATTTCCAACATGTGGCCACAAAATGGATGTCTGAACATACAATGATCAGAAAATCCTCCAGGTGATGGCGAAATTCTCCTGCAGTGGTTTATAGTGGTGAAGTAAAGGTAGTAAAGATTTGACAAGAAATCATCGCTAAGCCACTAGACTTCCACGCTGTCAAATGGTAGGAATTTTGGAATATTGCCCAGGTTCTTCATGGGACAGTGCTAGATTGATTATGATAACCAGTGTTTAAGGATTTGTTTTGATATAATCTATTGGAGAGAGCCCACAGGTATTCCCCAATAAATTGTAACAAAACAAATAAGGAATGATTGTTTTTTCTGTCTATTTGTTGAGTTATGAACCCCAAAAAACAAAGGCCAAACTGTGAAAATGGGCGTAGCCCATTTACACTATGTTTGGCCTTTTTTTGAGGTTCATAACTCAAGAAATAGACAGAAACAAATGATCATTCCTTATAATTAAACTTCAGGGGCAATAAATGTAAACACTCTCTACTTTGCGGAGTTAAAATAAAAACCAGGTCGCATCATGCTTCCTAGTGATAACTGAATAAAAAGGCATAGTTTTCTAAAATTCTGTTTGAAATAATGATACATTTCACCAAAACATGTTCTTGTGTCATTAAAACTTTTTATTGACCAATGAATTGCGTAAGTTAAAAGGAATGTCATAGTCCACGCCCACACAAAACTTCAATCTCCTTTTCCACTTGATGGTAGGGTGCTGTCATTCAAAGCAAAACAGAGTTAAATTTAATTCTGATTTTGACCATTTCTTGAGAAACTGAAAACATAGTTTGTAAATGCAGAGTTTGATATAAACCTAGATGACAAGAAGTTGGTTGAACTTTTTCTCAGAAAGAGTTCATTCATACTGTTTGGAAATTGGAAAGTTTTTCTCGTGAGTTTCGTTTGTGGATTATTATGACCGGCCATTGTTTACATTTGATTTGGGTAAAACGATGAACGCAGACGATCACCTATTGCATATAAACAAATTGAACATGGAATAAAAAGCATGATAAGGATTTCATTGTTTATTAAATTTTATTTAGAAAGTCTTTTAATATGATGAGATAAATATTAATTACTTTTCATGTTGAAATAATATGAGAGTGCAGGGGTTCTTTTCCATACACACTGTGCAACGTAATTTTCAAGACAGATATTGGGGGAGGGGGGGGGGGGGGGGGGGGCGTAGTTTAGGGCAGGCCTAAATGCATTTTTTTTTGGTTCATTGTGTTATGAAAAGAAAAAAAATATATACTTTAGCCAATCATTTTGCCTGAAAAAGCATGAACAGAAAAAAAGTTTAATTATATTGATATGAACAAAAAATAAATTTTACTTACAAAAGAATATGAATTACATTCACAGAATATTAAAATTTTATAGTAAATTTCCTTTCTTATTATACCTACCGCAATTGTTTACAATAGGCTTGCATTACAGTGGAAGTACCTAACTCGGAAGAATACTTTCTATTTTCTTCTTTCCCAAGCGATTTGGGAAAAAAAAGTGGTGCAAAAGCACCAAGAGAAAATAAGCCAAAACTGGGTTGAGTGCGACCGGCGCACACCCAGCAGGGGACACTCTTCTCCTAGTACTAATCCACGGCTTCTGGAACCAGTGCGCTGACGAATAACCAACGTGTCATTCTATTTGGATTCGCCAATATTGGAGTTATGTGATCATCGGGGAGGAAGGATTCTTACATGAATAAGAAGATGGGAGAGCCTCCATGTAAACAATTACGGTAGGTAGAATGAGAAAAGAAATTTACTATAAAATTTAAATTTCTTATCAACCTACCTTACAATTGTTTACAACAGGCTGAATAGACAAGAGGAGGAGGGAATCACATAACCAACCCCCACATAACCTGACTGCACTGGAACCGTGGACAGAAGAAAAGTTCCCAAGGCCTATAAAACCATAGCATCACAACCATTAGTACATGACAGTGGGAGATGAGGCGTATGGCCCTGTTTGACACACAGACAGAAAGGACAGTACGAAGAACAGGACTGGAACTGACCTTGCAAGAACCCTAATGGCTAGGGTTGATGACAGCCTGAGCAGAAGAAAGAGGGCCTAAAGAAAAAAGGTCCTCAGACTGCTCCTGCAACAAACGCAGATAAATGGAGAAAGTAGAAGCATTTCTCCAGTAGGCTGCTTGCATAACATCCGACAACTGACAGAGTTAGCATAAGCCCAGGAGGTACACAATGCACCCACCTCGCGGGCAGAAAAGCGATTGGAAATACAATCTTCAGTCGCTCGACAAGGTATGACGCGTGAATAGCAAGACAAATCCATCTAGAAATGGATTGAGGAGAGATCTTCTGTCAACCTGGGATAAGAGACAGAAAAAATATCTTTTCCTGCCATTCCTAATGAACTGCGTCCACTTGAGGTAAATGCAAACTGTACGAACCGCACAGAGCAAAGGGCGATTACCCGCAGCAGAAGGAAGAGCCCTGATACAGACTGGAGGTGGAGTAGTTTCTGGCATCTGATTCTTGGCCAGAAAGGAGCAATCAGTGGTAAAGTAACACTATTGGCGGAGCTCCTGAAAAAGGCCGGATCAACAGAGCGGGAGTGAAGCTCACTAACCCTTCTGGCTAAGGCAAAAGCCATCACAAAAGTTGTCTTGTATGTGACAAAACGCATATCCACCTGGGATAAAGGTTCGAACTGCGCCACCTGCCCCCTCCCCCCTCCAATCCCCCAAGCAAATCAGCACCCAAGAAAGATACCATCTTGGGGTAAGCTGCAAAAACCTAGGCCTTTTCAAAGAAAAGTGCCGAATAAGCTTGGAGAGGTACGGATTAGTGCCGATATGACGCTTTCCCACATACGAAAAGGTGTCCGAAAGCATGGACTTGTACCCATGATAATAACAGGCTGGACACCCAAGAATCAAACAGATATACCAGAAACTCTGCAATCTGTGTTATTGAAGGATCAGCATGATCAACAGAGCGATCAGCACACCATCGACAGAAGATCTTCCACTTAGCCACATAGTCTAAGTGGAGTGCCACCTTGAAGAAGAAATGCACTCCACTGCTCGTCTCGAAAAACCTCTACGGAGGAGACAGGACCTGAGAGAAGATATGCATGAAGGCACAATGAAGTCAGAAACCTCCTCGGGTGACCTTGGCAAAGAAAGTTGTGACATAGAGGGAGACATGCCGGAACAGCCGCCAAAAGATAGCGGAGCTGAATGATCCACACCCGCTGTGGCGACAGGGGAGCGATCAGAATGATTCGACAACTGCAGATTCGTATCTTGGCTAGTACCTGATGCAGAATCGGAACCAGTGGGAAGACTGTCCCAATTGAGTGACAGAGCATCCACGGCAAAATCCAGAGGATCTAGACAAAGGGACACGAAAGTGTACACCTGAGAGTTCCGATGGGTCGCAAAGATATCGATGTGGGGGCGACCCCAGAGATTGCAAAGCGATTGGAACACTGCCCTGTCAAGCATCCACACGGTGGAAATTACCCTTCCCGTTGGGACAGGGAGTCAGCTGGGACGTTCAGATGACCAGGAATGTGACGAACCATCACACCGTCATTCACATCCTTAGCAAGTAATAGAAGATCCCTGAGCCAAATTGTACATGGGAACCGAGTGCGTGTCACAGTGGTTCCGAATGCAAGTGACGACTGTCGAAATAGTAGGACAACTGAAGGACCTGACTATTTGAAAGGTGGGGGATCCACTGCCGGAAACTCAGAAGAGCAAAAAGCTCCCTCTGGTTGATGTGAAGAGCTGCTTGATCCTGTCCCATACACCGTGAAGGGAAAGATCAGATGATCCAACGTCGTGCACATTCCGAGATCACTGGCATCAGCAGTCAGAATACGATCGGACATGGGCAAGTCCAATGGAACTCCCTGCATAATCCACTGAACATCTGTCCAGGGATGAAGGTGACGATGAAGAGATGCTGGTAACTGAAGCACCAGATCCAGAGGATCGACATTCGACCTCCAACGACTGAGAAAGTGTTGGAGAGGTCGGACATGACGCCAACCTACAATAATGAGATCCATCACTGAACCGCAGAGACTGAACAGCCGGAGAATACTCCGAGCTGTCGCGGGCGTGGACTGAGTCAGAGTCAGGGCGAAAACCAAGAGAATCGCAGTCCTCGCCCGTGAAACCGTCACCGTATTCAGCTGAGTACGGAAGTCCATCCCCAGATGACAAAATGATGGAGAAGGGACAAGGTCCAACTTCTCCTCGATGACTCTGAACCCTAGCGACGTGAGCAGGCTCAAGTGTGTCAACATCTGACTCCAGAAGAGCAGCATTGGAGTGCCTCTGGAGGATATCGTCCAGATACGCCGAAAGTAGTCACCCTGGACTGAGTGTGATGGAAGGCTATCACATGCGACATCAGTCGGATGAAGGCCCAAGGAGCCAGGTTGAGGCCAAAAGGCATGGCCTTGAACTGGTAAATTCGCCCAAGAAAAGTAAACCTAAGATACTTTCGCGATGTCCGATGAATCGGAACGTAAAAGTAAGCGTCTCACTGGTTGATGCTGCAATTGAATAAAATCCCACTGAATGAATGCTCTTGAATCGCCCCCTTTGACAGGAGATTGTCCATCTCCATGATCAAAAGTTTCTCATGTGAAACGTCTAAAGGAACTTGGGTTGGAAGAGGCACTCTTGACAGAGTGGGTTGCCTCCGAAAGGATATCCGCAGACCGGATCGAACAACATCCAACACCCAAGGATCGGATGTGATCATGGCACAATGGTCTGCAAACTCTGATATCCCTCCTCCAACCTGGGATGAATCGAGGTGAGGACCCTCAATTTTCGAGCCCCAGCGAGGCCCGTGAGAAGAGAAACCACCTCCTCTGCTAGATGAAGAATCCTGAGACCTCCCTCTGGACTGCCGACACTTATCCTTACCAGGAAGAGGAAGAAGCAGAAACAGGAGGATCAGCCATTGGCTTCACAGAGGAAGCAGAAGGGTGTTTGTAAGGCTTGGAAAGGCGTCCAACAGAAGGTGGATCAAGCTGGTGAAGCTGCAGCTGATCTTGGTAGGACGTCATCCTGGAACATCGCCACGAAATCATGGAATAGTTGCAGACCCACCAAAGAAGCGGACTGAAGAGCAGCACGCTACCCTTCAAGAAGGGAACGGCTTGTGTCCAACACAGCATCCCGGCAAACTAATTCCAAATTAGCTGTGTTACAGGCATGCGTGTGAGTAAGCTGCATCAGCGTCTTAAGAGATCACATGCAAAGGAGCCTGTATGTCGTCAAACTTATCTGGAGGCAGATAAGCAGCCAAGGCAGAGATGACTTGATCTGAGAGAGAAAGCAAACCTAGCATCTCTCTGGATAAGCCCAACATGGACTCCAAAGTCGCCATAGGAATAACGGCCGACTTGGGCTTGGAAAGCCAGAGTCCTGATCCAAAACCATCAAAGTCTGGCAGACCGACGGACTGGCAAAATCGTAGGAATGATAATGCACAGAAGGCAAAAAGGTATCAGCCTAGTGAAGTCTTCATAGCCTTGGAATCAGCTTTGAGTCCAATGCTGCAAAAGCTTCGACCACATGTACAGACTGGTATGGTCGAAGGCACCCAGAAGAAGGTTGCTCCACGCAAGGTATCGTCCTAGGTATATCTGGTGAGAGCAATGCAGATGGAAAAGGTGAACACAAAGAAAAAATAAATCAGGACACCCCCAGCTACCAGAGTAAGGTGGCAGGAAAAAAAGGCCTGACGGGAACAGAAAAAAACACAGCCCTGTATGTCTGGATAGTGAAGAAATTAAAATTTTTTAGTAAATTTTGTTTCTTAACATACCTACCACAATTGTTTACAATTGGCTGTAACATAAGTGCAAGCCCTACTTCGGAACTAACTCAAGCTTTTAGAATCTTTTCCAAACGAGTTTGAAAAGTACTAGAGTGCAAAAGCACGAAAAAGATCGAAAAAAGGGTCGAGCGAGACCAGCGCTAAAAATTACAGGTACTCTCTCTGCACACCTCTTGCGTTTACCGAGCACATGCGCAACAACCGTGACGTCAATTCCGTATTTCCGCCAACGAGAAGTTTGTGATTTAGCGGGGAGGCATCGATATCAAAGATATCCCCAAGGAGGGTGGGCCTCCAGTAAACAATTGTGGTAGGTATGTTAAGAAACAAAATTTACTAAAAAATTTTAATTTCTTTTCAACCTACTCACAATTGTTTACAATTGGCTGAATAAACAATAGGAGGAGGTGAATCACATAACCAATACCAACAAGAGTAGCAGAACGAAAGCAAGGATGGCAGAGAACAAAAACGAAAACCTGTAATGAAGATAGAGAGAAGGCACCTGAAAAAGAACAAGGCTGAGCGAAGCGCAACCTCGACAAAAACAATTTTAAAGAAGGTGCACAACAGCCTGAGCAGCAACGAGAGGGCCTAAAGAATAAAGGTCCTCAGATTGCTGCTGAAGGTGGCGGAGATAAAAGGAGGAGAAGGTAGAAGCATTCCTCCAGTAAGCCACATTCATAACATCCCGGAGCGAAACAGAATTGGAGAACGCCCAGGATGTAGAAACGGCACGAACCTCATGAGCATTAAGCCAGTTCGAAACAAGATCCAACACAGACAAGCGAGAATAAGCCAGCTTGATTGCAAGACAGATCCACCTGGAAATAGAATGGGAAGAGATAGACTGCTTCTTAGGAATGAGAGACAGAAAGAATCTCTTCCGACCCCTCCTAATGAACTGAGTGCGAGTAATGTAAGTCTTGATCGCACAAACAGGACAAAGAAGAGGCCTCCAGCCATCTACAGCAGGGAGAGCCAGAATGCAGATGGGAGGAGATACCGAATCAGGAAGTTGATTCTTAGCCAGAAAAGAGCAATCAGTAGTGAAGGTGACACTGTTAGCCTCATTTCGGAAGAAGGCAGAATCAACAGATAGTGCAGGAAGCTCACTGACTCGACGAGCAGAAGCAAACGCTAGAAGAAAAGCCGTCTTATAGGTGAGAAAACGCATGTCGGTCTCAGATAAAGGCTCGAATGGCGCCCCCTCCAAACAGTGCAACACCCATGCCAAGTTCCACTTGGGTGTAAGACGCAAAACTCGAGGCCTCTTCAAAGAAAAGTGCCGAATAAGTTTGGAGAGAAAAAGATTACGACCGATGCACCGCTTTCCCACATAAGAGAAAGTATCAGACAGCATAGACCGATAGCCCTTAATCGTAATAGGCTGGAGGCCCTTGGAGTCAAAAAGAAAAACCAGAAAATCCGCAGTTTGAGCGATTGACGGATCACGGTAATTCACATTGTGATCTGCACACCAGCGGCAGAAAACCTTCCACTTGGTGGCATAAGTCATGCCAGTGGAATGTCGCCGCGATGCAGAAATGCACTCCACTGATCATCTCGAAAAACCTGTACGTCGGAGACTGGACCTGATAAAAGACAGGCGTGAATGGACAGGCTCGCCAGGTTGTTGTGATACTTCCTGGGACGACCCTGTGAAAGAAGATCGCGACGTAGAGGTACACGAAATGGTCGATCGGCCAATAGAGGCCGCAGCAGATTGATCCACACCCTCTGTGGAGACAGGGGTGTGATCAGAATGATCCTGCAACTGCAAGCACGAATCTTCGCTAATACTTGAGGAAGAATCGGTGCAGGAGGAAAGGCATAGCCGATCCAACCTGTCCAGTCCAGAGACAGAGCGTCTACTGCAAATGCCAGAGGATCTGGACAAGGGGAGACAAAGGTCTCTACCTGATGATTCCAGCGAGTAGCGAAAAGGTCGACCTGAGGACGGCCCCACTGCTCGCAAATCGCCTGAAACACTGACTGATGTAGCATCCATTCGGTTGGAAGGACTCTGTCGTGTCGGGACAGGGAGTCTGCTAGGACGTTGAGATGCCCGGGAATGTGTCGAATGGACACCCGAGCGTTCACATCCCGCGCCAACAGAAGAAGATCCCGAGACAGCCGATACATGGGAATCGAATGTGTGCCTCCTTGATTCCGTATGTAGGCCACTACTGTCGAATTGTCCGAAAGAAGTAGGACAACATGGTCCGACAGATGAGGGTTCCAAAGCCGAAAACCCAACAGAAGAGCAAGGAGCTCCTTCTGGTTGATATGAAGGCCTACCTGCTCGCTGTCCCACTCTCCATGAGTAGACAGACTGAGAGAATCCAACGTCGCACCCCAGCCCCGATCGCTGGCATCCACAGTAAGGATGCGATCGGCCAAAGGAAGATCCAACGGAACACCCTGTGTCAGCCAGGGAATATCTGCCCAAGGGTGGAGGTGACAAAGCAGAGACCGAGGAATAGTGAGTTCCAGGTCCAGCAGATCTACATTCGGATGCCAATGATCCAACAGGAAGTGTTGGAGAGGTCGGACAAATAAGCGACCGAATGGAATGAGATCTGTCACCGAACCGCAAAGGCCCAGCATCCGAAGGAAAGTCCTGGCCGAGACTGAGGAAGATTGAAGCAGGTTCCAAGTCAAGGTGGAAAGAATCGTCGCCCGAGCATGGGGGACCGACACTACATTGTGAAGAGTGTCGAAATCCATTCCCAAATGACGGAATCGCTGAGAAGGAAGGAGATCCGACTTCTCGCGATTGACTCCGAAACCCAGCAACGCTAGCAGGCAAAGAAACTGCCAGACATCGAACTCCAGAACAGCAGCATTGTGGTGCTGTTGGAGGATGTCGTCTAGGTAGGCTGACGAAGTCACTGCCGACTGAGTGCGGTGGAAAGCAAGCACATGTAACATCAGTCGGGTGAAGGCCCAAGGAGCCAGGTTCAAACCGAACGGGAGAGCTCTGAACTGAAAAACTTGATCCCGAAACGAGAACCGAAGGTATTTCCGTGACGCCAGATGAATGGGTACATGGAAGTAGGCATCCTTCAGGTCGATACTGGCCGGAAAATCGCCCTGATGAACTGAACGTCGAACCGACCGGAAAGTCTCCATACTGAAATGAGGAGCTATTATGTACTCGTTCAGTGTACTCAGATCGATGACAGGACGATATTGGCCGTTTTTTCTTCGGCACCAAGAAAAGTCTCGAGTAAAACCCCGGGGAAAGGGTGTTCCTGACCACCTCGATCGCCCCTTTGGTGAGGAGATTGTCGATCTCCTGCACCAGAAGGTCCCGACGCAGAGAATCGGAAGGGACCTGAGTCGGGAGGGGCACCTGAGATAAACTGGGGTGCCGATGGAAGGACAGTCGCAGACCGGATTGAATGACGTCAAGGACCCAAGAGTCCGATGTTATCTCTGTCCAACAGTCGTAAAACAGCGACAGCCTTCCCCCGACTGGAGGCGAATCGAGGTGAGAACCTTCACTTGCGGCCTCGACGAGGCCCCCGAGAGGAGAAACCACCTCGGGAAGTGACAGAGTCCTGAGACTGTCCAGCCTGAGGCTGCCAGCGAGCCTGGCCACGTCGGTGCTTCTTATGAGCAGAAGGAGCAGACGGAGCCGAAGGCGTAGCCGACGTCGCCGACAAGGCAGACGCAGCAGCACGCTTGGCGGGCTTGGAATGACCCCCACCCGCAGCAGCAGGTTGGTCGAGCTGTCTCAGCAAAAGCTGGTCCTTCGAATGACGAAGAACTTCGCCACGAACAGCTTCCACGGAACCATGGAACAACTGAGGTCCCACCAAAGAGGCAGACCTCAGAACAGCATGTTGCTCAGAAGGAAGGGATGGTAAAGAATCCAACACCGCATCCCGGCGTGCCAGCTCCAAATTAGCCGTGTTACAGGCGTGAGCGTGTGTCAAGTTCATAAGAGCCTGTGACAGAACGTGAAAAGGCACATGAGCGTCATCAAACTCCCTTGGTGGAAAATATTCAGCCAGAGCAGCGACGACATGGTTCGCGAGAGATAACATACCCAGCATCTCTCGGGACAGGCCCACCATAGAATCAACTACCGACATCGGGAGAACTGCCGACTTAGGCTTAGTCAACCCGAGGGAAGAAGAATCCTCATCCACAGTAGTCATCCCTTGGAAGACTGGTAGAGAGACGGAATCGTACACACGAAACCGCGATGGAGGCAGAAAGGCATCAGCTCTAGAAAAGAAGGAACCCTTGAGGGCCTTAGAATGCATTTTGGCGTCTAAGCCCTGGAAGGACTCAACAACCTGAGCCGATTGCAGAGGACGCAAAGCCCCTGAGCTAGAAGGCTCAACAGGGTTACGGCACTCCACAGTGGACCGTGGCCGGACGGTCACAGAAGGCTGGTCGGAAGGTTGAACGTCCGGCAATAAGCCAAAGATGAAATCCAAAGCCTGTCCCAAGACTGACGAGGGGGGCCCATCACCTTCAAGATACTCATCATCCTCCGTAGCAGAGGAGACGTAGCCCAACTCGGGCTGACCAGCAGAAACCTCCTGTGAATACTGTGCAGTATCCAAGGGGCCAGGCGAGACATCCCGGCGACCGACCAAAGGAGGCCAACTTGAGGGTAGCCAGAAAGCAACCGGGTGAGAGCCAAAACGGCCTGGCGCAGGTCACCCTGAGAATCCGTCGCAGCAGAATCGCCCGATGGAGTGTCCTCCCAATGGACCCTTCTGGTAGAAGAACCCAAATCCTCAGAAGAGACCGACGTCGAACGTCGATCGGCAGACAGAATAGGGACACGGTGAGAAGACACCGGAGGATAGTCCCGATTGTGACGCCCAGGGGCCATCACTGACCTCTGCGAAACAGGTCCTGCCTGCAAATCCTCTAAAGAGACCGACGGCGCACGTCGATCGGTAGCTGGACCTAGGACACGGTGAGAAGACACCGGAGGATTGTCCCAAGAATGACAGGAACCTGTCATTGGCCTCTGCACAACAGACGGCCCCAACTGCCTATCCTCTGAGACCGACGGCCAGCATCGATCGACACCCAGACTCGGAACACAGTGAGGAATCACTGGAGGAAGGTTCCGAGAGTGACAGCTAACAGGGGCTGTCACTGATCGCTGCCGAACAGCAGGCCCTGGATGCCAACGTCCCAACACCATCCCGCTAGGCGGCACACTAGTAGGGGAAGGTGGAACGATAAACAATTCACTCGAGGGACGAGGAATCGCTGCCGAAGCGACCGGCCGGCTCAACCGACTAGGAGCAAACCTAGCCAGATGAGATGGAGCAGACAGCAAACCCGCACAGCCCCGCCGCGAGGCTGGGGGAGGCTGAGAACACACAGACACACCAGCAGATACAGCCTCGGTCCCCCGAGACTGTAGACCATCCCCAGAGGAGATGGAAGAGCCACCATCAGACAGAATAGGATCTGGAGTAGCAACTTCCTCAACAACGGTCGACGGTGTAGGAGGCAGATCGGAGAGGGTCACCGAGCTGACCTCGGAAAAGCTCTCAACGAAAACAGACGCCTCAATAGTGACATCAGAAGACAAAGAGACCACGGTCTCCTCATCAGTTATCACTGAACTAACACCGCCAATAGTTGCAGAGGAACTCGCCACAGAAGGCAGATCCGAATCCTGTGTGACAGAGTCACCACGTGCACCAGCAGAAATGTCTGCTACGGCATGGCTACCGTTACCCCGAGAACGAGGGGTTCTAGCTCTGGAAAGAACCACCTTGTTCACAGAAGCCCAGAATTTAGAGGACCAAACCCCACAAATACCACATGATTGGGCCTGAGTGCAATTGTTGCAAGTGACACATGTGGCATGAGAGTCGTCCACATGCTTCACCTGCAAGCAAGATGTACAAGGAATAGTCTTAGGCATTATATCAAAATAATCAAGCTTCCCGCCAACGGAAAACAGCACGAAGGTCGTGTTCACACGTGGGGGAAAGACAAGATAAAGTGTGAAGAGACAAGCAATAAAAATACAAATTAACATTAATTAATAATAACTTGGTAGCTTGATAAAAGGATACAATCCACTAGCACGCTAAATATGTAAAAAAAGTTGTTCACGAAGAATAAACAGCATAATTTAGCATGAGTCACAAAAATTTACGACCATGTACAATGGCGGAAAATAAAGGAATTGACGTCACGGTTGTGGCGCATGCGCTCGGTAAATGCAAGAGGTGTGCAGAGAGAGTACCTGTAATTTCGAGAGCTGGTCTCGCTCAACCCTTTTTTCGATCTTTTTCGTGCTTTTGCACTCTAGTACTTTTCCAGCTCGTTTGGAAAAGATTCTAAAAGCTTGAGTTAGTTCCGAAGTAGGGCTTGCACTTATGTTACAGCCAATTGTAAACAATTGTGAGTAGGTTGAAAAGAAACAGCTATGAATCCACAATTCAGAAGAGGAACTTCATCAACATCTGAGTCAAAAGGTATCACTGTTGATGAGCAAAATGATCCGCATCTTGGCAGATGGCAGAAAAAAATAGAATGACATGTTGGTTATACATCTGCGCACTGGTTCTGCAAGTCGTGGCTTACTACTAGGAGAAGAGTGTCCCCTTATGCGTGTGCGCCGGTCGCACTCGACACAGTTTTGGGAAAGAAGAAAATAGAGAGTATTTTTCCAAATGAGGGACTTCCACTGTAATGCAAGCCTGTTGTAAACAATTGTAAGGTAGATTGATAAGAAATGAAACCTTTTAATGGCAGTATCAGCATTTCTCAGTAAATCCCAAAATGGGGTTTTAGCTCTCAACCACTTAATGGATAACAGTATTTCATCGGCAGAGAATGATATGTGCCAAGCTTCTGGGATCAATATATGATAGTTTGTTTCAATGAAACTGTAATAGTCTTTAACTGGTAAAGCGCTAGAAGCCACTATCAGGGCTTTAATATGAAGAGCAGGTACCCCAGCCTAAAGGTGTCATATTCTGTGGATGTGTTTTATATTATCTTAGAAATGAAATTTAAATTTTATAGTAAATTTCCTTTCTTATTATACCTACTGCAATTGTTTACTACAGGCTTGCACTACAGTGGAAGACCCTAACTCGGAAAATATACTCTCTATTTTGATCTTTCCCAAGTGATTTGGGAAATAAAAGTGGTGCAAAAACACCAAGAAAAAATAAGCCAAAACTGGGTCAAGCGCCATCGGTGCACACCCAGTAGGTGACGCTCTTCTCTTAGTACATATCCATGACTTCCGGAACCAGTGCGCAGGCAGTCACTAATGAATCATTCTTTTGAGTCCGCCAGTTATGTGATCAGCAGGGAAGAAGGATTCTTACCCGAATAAGAAGACGGGAGGGCCTCCATGTAAACAATTGCAGTAGGTATAATAAGAAAGGAAATTTACTATAAAATTTAAATTACTTATCAACCTACCTTACAATTGTTTACTACAGGCTGAATAGACAACAGGATGGAAGGAATCACATAACCAACCCCCACATAACCCAATTGCACTGGAACCGTGGACAGAGGAAGAGGTCTCTAGGCCTATCAAACCATAGCATCACAAACATTAGTAAAAGACAATGAGAGATGAGGCATATGGTTCTATGCGACGCACAGACAGAAAGGGCAGTAACAGCACAGAGCTGGAATTGACCTTGTAAGAAGCTGAAGGGTAGACAACAGCCTGAGCAGAAGAAAGAGGGCATCTGCCTGCTCCTGCAACTGACGCAGATAGGTGGAGAAAGTAGCATTTCTCCAGTAGGCTGCCAGCATAACATCCTCCGACAACATGACAGAGTTAGTATAAGCCCAAGAAGTAGACAATGCACGCACCTCGTGGGCAGAAATACGATTGGTAATGCAATCACCAGTCGCTAGATGAGCGTAACCTACGCGAATAGCAAGACAAATCCATCGAGAAATGGATTGAGGGGAGATCTTCTGTCGACCAGGAATAAGAGACAGAAAAAATTGTTTCCTACCCTTCTTAATGAACTGCGTCTGATTGAGATAAATGCGAATTGCACGAACCAGACAGAGCAAAGGGTGGTTACCCTCAACAGAAGGAAGAGCCCTGATACAGATAGGAGGTGGCGTCGTTTCTGGTATCGGATTCTTGGCCAGAAAGGAGCAATCAATGGTAAATGTAACACTGTTGGGAGAGCTCAAAAGACATCAGAAAAGCCGTCTTGTATGTGAGAAAACGCATATCCACCTGGGATAAACGTTCGAACAGCGCCCCCTCAAGCAAAGCAGCACCCAAGAAAGATTCCATCTTGGGATAAGCTGCAAAGTCCTAGGCCTTTTCAAGGAAAAGTGCTGAACAAGCTTGGAGAGGTATGGATTAGTGCTGATACAACGCTGTCCCACATACAAAAAGGTCTCCGAAGCATGGACCTGTACCCTTTGATGGTAACAGGCTGGAGACCCCGAGAATCAAACAGATATACCAGAAAACTCCACAATCTGTGAAATCGAAGGATTGGCATAATCAACAGAGTGACAGGCACACCATCGACAGAAGACCTTCCACTTAGCCGTATAGGCTAAACCAGTGGAGTGCCTCCTTGAAGAAGAAATGCAATCCACAGCTCATCTCGAAAAAATCTCTACGGAGGAGACAGGACCTGACAAAAAATATGCATGATGGCAAAATGAACTCGGGTCGACATGAAACCTCCTTAGGTGACCTTGGCAAAGAAGGTCGTGATGTTGAAGGAGACGTGCCGGAGCATCCGCCAACAGAGAGTGGAGCAGATTGATCCACACCCATTGAGGCGACAGGGAAGCAAACAAAATGATTCGACAACTGCAGGTTCATATCTTGGTTAGAACCTGCGGCAGAATCGGAACTGGCAGGAAGGCGTAGCTGACAAGGCCGTTCCAATCGAGTGACAGAGCGTTCACAGCGAAAGCCAGAGGATCTGGACACAGGGACACGAAAGTGTCCACCTGATGGTTCCAACGAGTCGCAAAGAGATCGATGCGGGGATGACCCCCGAGATCGCATAACGACTGGAACACCGCCCTGTGGAGCATCCATTCAGTGGAAATGAACCTGCACCGTCGGGACAGGAGGTCGGCTAGGACGTTCAGACGACCGGGAATGTGACGAACCACCACTCCAGCATTGACATCCTGAGCGAGCAGTAGAAGATCGTGAGCCAATTCGTACATGGGAACAGAGTGCGTGCGACCCTGGTTCCGAATGTAAGCAACCACTGTCGAATTATTGGACCTGGCGATTCGAAAGGTGGGGGATCCACTGCTGGAAACTCAGAAGAGCAGGAAGAGAATCCAACGTCTCACCCCATCCGAGATTGCTGGCGACTGCCGTCAGAACACGAATTCGGACGTGGGTATGTCCAACGGAACTCCCTGCATAATCCTCTGAACATCCGTCCAGGGGAGAAGGTGACAATGAAGAGACTCTGGTAACTGAAGCACCAGATCCAGAGGATCGCCATTCGGCCTCCAACGACTGAGCAGAAAGTGTTGGAGAGGTCTGACATGCAACCGACCTAGAGGAATGAGATCTGTTACCGAAACCGCAGAGACCGAGCAGCCGTAGAAGATTCCGAGCTGTCGAGGAAGTGGACTGGGACAGAGCAAAAGCTGAGAGAATCACAGCCCTTGCCTGGGGAACCGCCACCGTATTCAGCTGATTACGGAAGTCCATCCCTAGATGACAAAACGATTGAGAAGGGACCAGGTCCGACTTCTCCTCGTTGACTCTGAACCCTAGTGACGTGAGCAGGCTCAACAATGAGTCGACATCTGACTCCAGAAAAGCAGCATTGAAATGCCTCTGGAGGATATCATCTAGATACGCCAAAGCAGTCATCCTGGACTGTGTGCGATGTAAGGCTAACACATGCGACATCAGTTGGGTGAAGGCCCAAGGAGCCAGGTTGAGGCCAAAGGGCATGGCCTTGAACTGGTAAACTCGCCCCAGAAAAGTGAACCTGAGATACTTCCACAATGAGCGAAGAATCAGAACGTGAAAGAAAGCGTATCGCAGGTCGATGCTGGAAGCGAAAACTCCCGGGTGAATGGAGTGGCAACCTGAAAGTCACCATGCTGAACTTAGGAGCAATGATAGACTGGTTCAGAATACTCAGATCGATGACCGGTCAGAGTCGGCCATCCTTCTTCGGCACCAAGAACAGGCGGGAATAAAATCCCACTGAATGAATGTTCTTGACGACCTCGATTGCCCCCTTTGACAGGAGATTGTGTAACGTCAAAAGGAACTTGTGTTGAAAGAGGCACTCTCGACAGAGTTGGATGCCGCAACCTGGGACGAATCAAGGTGACGACTGCTGACACCTACCCTTACCCTGTGAGTAAGTAGAAGCAGCGACAGGAGGATCAGCCCTTGGCTTCGCAGAGGAAGCAGAAGAGCGCTTGTTAGGCTTTGGACAGCCCCTGCCTCCAACAGAAGGCTGATCAAGCTCATGAAAGCAGCAGCTGATCTATGGAATGATGTAGGACGTTATCCCGGACTGTCGCCACGGAACCATGGAATAGTTGTGGACCTGCCGAAGAAGCAGATCGAAGAGCAGCATGCTGCCCCTCAGGAAGAAAATGGCATGTGTCCAACACAGCGTCCTGCAAACTAATTCCAAGTTAGTCGTGTTACAGGCATGCGTGTGCATGAGCACCTTGGAAAGCACACGCAAAGGAGCCTGTACATCATCAAACTTATCAGGAGGCAGATAAGCAGCTAAAGCAGAGACGACGTGATCCGAGAGAGAAAGCATGCCCATCATCTCTCTCGATAAGCCCAACAGGGACTCCAGAGACACCATAGGAATAACGGCCGACTTGGGCTTGGAAAGCTCGAGGGAGGTGGAGTCCTGATCCAAGACCTTCAAAGTCAGGCAGACTGACGGATTGGCGGAATCATAGGAACAATAATGCACTGGAGACAAAAAAGTGTCAACCCTGGTGAAGAACGAAGTCTTCATAGCCTTGGAACTCAGCTTAGAGTCCAAAGCTGAAAACGCTTCAACCACCTGTACCGACTGGCAGGGCCGAAGGCGCCCAGAAGCAGGTTGCTCCGCAGGCTGCAGGCGCGCGACCGATGATCATGGCCTGGCTGACACTGTCCGCTGGTTTGTCAGTTTGAGAACTGGAAGGAACCCAAACACAAAGTCAAGAGCTGCCGCCAAGTCAGAAGACTGTTGGCTCTCGATGTCAGGTATGTCGGACTCATCCTCTGAGTCAGAAGACACATAGCCCATCATGGGCAAACCAGCCTCCATGGTGTAGGCACACCTGTGGGATCAGAAAGCGGCCGGCTTCTGATCCCGAGAGGCGACGCCGCAGGGGGAGGGGCACCTGGAAACCACTAGTAGCCTCGCTGGAAGGACGGGAAGACTCTTGGAAAGAACCTGAGTGAGCAAGGAGAGGGCCCCCCCAAGCTCACGGCATGTGTCAGCCAGTTCAACGTGGGAACAAAGTGGCTTCACTCCTGACCCTTTTTACCAGCGAAGGGTCACGATCCTCAAATACACCCGATGCGGGGCGACGAGTGGCAGCCGAAACATCTGAAGGCAGATGTGTATAGGGGTGCCCTGAGGATCTACAGAGCGGAAACTCAGGAGAGTCGCCATGGACCTCTAAGGGACAGAAGGTTCAGGCTGCACAAAAGGCATTGGTCCTGCAAAACTGGCCATGAGTGCGTGGATGAAAACGCCACAGAGTTCATGGTGGCCCCTCCAAGAACATCGGAATCCAATGAGAAAACTGCGGTGCTCCACGGCTGAGAGACCACAGCAGAGGGTTCGGCCGGCAGCCCCTTCCGACTTCGCCGAGTTGAAGTCAGGGAAGGCTGAGGCCGATACCCCATGTCTACACTACCAGACATCTCTGCAGACCCCTGTAGGGATAAAACTGCTGTGCTCAACGGCTGAGAGGCCACAGCAGAGGATTCGGTCGGCAGCCCCTTGCGACTTTGCTGAGTTGAAGTCAGGGAAGGCTGAGGCCGATACCCCACGTCTACACTACCAGACATCTCTGTAGACCCATGCAGTGATAAAACTGCTGTGCTCAATGACGGAGAGGCCACAGCAGAGGGTCCGGTCGGCAGCCACTTCCGACTTCGCCGAGTTGAAGTCAGGGAAGGCTGAGGCCGATACTCCACATCCACACTACCATACATCGCTGCAGACCCCTGCAGGGATACGCCTAGGCCGGCTCAAATGGTGACCGATGACGTTGCAGACGGAACAGCAGTAGCAGCAGATACGATGGGAGCTGTTGAAACTGGTGGAAAATGGGAGAGAGCAACCAAGCTTGGCCTCCAAAGGAGGAGTCATAACCCTAGTGACAGCCTCAGATGTCGACTGGAGTGGGACCATAGTCCCGGAACCAGGCATCTCTTCACCAGACAACTCAACAGCTCCCGCAGTATCCACCACGGTTAAAAACTGCACTTCCCCCACGGAGGGGGTATAACTCTCACCAGACGTGGTCGTGTCAGGAGGCCCTGAACGACAGCGTTTCCCCCTTCCCCAGACGGAACAGCAGTAGCAGCAGATACGATGGGAGCTGTTGAAACTGGTGGAAAAGGGGAGAGAGCAACCGAGCTTGGCCTCCAAAGGAGGAGTCATAACCCTAGTGACAGCCTCAGATGTCGACTGGAGTGGGACCATAGTCCCGGAACCAGGCATCTCTTCACCAGACAACTCAACAGCTCCCGCAGTATCCACCACGGTTAAAAACTGCACATCCCCCACGGAGGGGGTATAACTCTCACCAGACGTGGTCGTGTCAGGAGGCCCTGAACGACAGCGTTTCCCCCCCCCCCCCCCTGCAGGTGTGGGAGGAACGGCCACGAGAACGCACCATAAGCTTAGGCAAAAAGGAATTGCCCTAAAGGAACAGCACTGGACATAACAGAGGTGAAAGCAGTAGAAGAAAAAGGTGAACTCAACAGATGTAGAAAGTAGAAGAACACCCTAAACTACGAGAGAAAGGTGGCAGAAAAAGGACCGGCGGGAACACAACTGAACCCAGACGGCTGACAGGGACCCAACAAACAGAAATTCTGCCCTCAACAGAGAGGAGAAATCCTGTCCATACAGTCCCCCATTGACACCTAACTCCAATAATAATAATAAAATTTATTAACAGAAAAATTTTATGTCCGAACTGCACGGTACACGAAAGTCGCGCATGACACAGAAAATATATAAAATACATGTACAATGAAAATGTGGTTGAAAATAATAACAAGAATATATAAAACACAGTCCTGTTATTATACGATCCTCAGATCTATAATTCCAGTCACAGGTAACCATTATCAACGAGTTGAATCATCACTGTTTCTGAATGCAAAATGGACGTCCTGCCACATGGGCAGACGAAAAAAGAATGATTCATTAGTGACCCGCCTGTGCACTGGTTCCGGAAGTCATGGATCTGAAGAAGAGAAGAGTGACCCTACTGGGTGTGAGCCGATGGCGCTCAACCCAGTTTTTGCTTATTTTTCTTGGTGCTTTCGCACCACTTTTCTTTCCCAAATCACTTGGGAGAGATCAAAATGTAGAGTATATTTTCTGAGTTAGGGTCTTCCACTGTAGTGCAAGCCTGTAGTAAACAATTGTAAGGTAGGTTGATAAGAAATTACTTAGTCTATATGGGTTTACCTTGTTATAATTTATGGTAGAGTGCCTCTTGGCACTCTCCCATAAATTGTACCAAGGCAAAGACGCATGAACAAATTTTGATGACCAAAAATAATTAAGCACTCTACAAGTAATAGTCCTACAAAATCAGACTAAATGGAACTGCTAAATTTCAACTTCAGAGAGATCAAAAAAGAACTCAAGATTGTTTGTGACCATATGGAGGGTTAATATAAGATGACTCTTCAAAGCTAGAACAGTTTTTCACAATTTTCTTAAACTCTCCATAAACCTCTGAAGGCCTAATTCCAACTTTGATCACCTTTTTCTTTAACAAAACAGATCTACTGACATGCAGTCTTCAGAAAAACTTGCAAGTTACTTTTTAAATACCTTAGCAGATGTTTCTAGGCATGTTTGGCTTCCTGTTAAGGAGGCCAAGACTTGCCTAAAATAACTGCAAAGTCACATGACATATATATATCCTCGAGAGTTTAAGGTAATAAAAGCTAGATTTAGGACTTTACATGTAACTGGAAATGTCATCTGTCCATTTAGGGTTAACTAACAAAACAGACATATCATACCCTCCTCATTATTTTCACTGTAAACAAGAATGGGGAAAAAGAGGTAAGAAATTTAACTACTGAATACTTCATAAGTCTCCACAATCTTTCAACAAGTTGCTCTGTGTTCACTGGACACTTATCATTCTTCTTGAAAGGTGGGTTTTCAACTAATAGTCTGAGAATTTTCAACCTGAAAAACAATGTTCAAAGTATTATTGTGGATAATAAGCTTTGCTCAACCAATCAAAACAGTCAAGCATTTAACTTTTCCATTTCAACTGCAGTATTGTTTGTACAAGTCTGTACAAATAATAAAAATAATAAAAAAGCAACATGAAAAGTGGGCTACTTTAAGATTTTTCAATCTTTCTTTCAGGTAACCTTTTCATATTTTTTAAGACTTGAAGACATGGACATTTTCACACATTATTTCTGGGGTGTGTGTGAAGACAAAAAATGCTGGAAGTTGAGTGAAGCCAGATTTAACCCTTTCCCTGACATGACCAGTAGTGACCACTTTCAAATTGCTTCTTGAATAATAGAAACTCTTCAATGTTTGCAGTCGAAAAGACTTACTACTTGTTTAGAATCATATCGGTCAAAGGTTTCTGGCTGATATGAAGTTACCTCGTGCTGATATCTCAGCTGACATGAGACTAACAAAGTAATAAGCTCTTTAATTATTAAACCAAAATAAGAGGCCCCAAGGGGGCCATAATCGCTCACCCGATAAAGTGGTTCAAAGAAGTATTTTGGGTCAAATTCAGTTAGTCATGGTTCATCAACACTACAGTGGAATGAAGTCATGAAATTATTCTTAACTCTAGTGCCCACGTCAGATGATTCTTATCAAGGTGCTTCCAATTCTATCAGCTGCACACAAGCACTGTCAAACTTCCAAGGGATGTTATGTCTCTGCAGTTTGAAAGGCAAATTTTTTTTTTTTTTTTTTTTTTTTTTTGGGAAAAACACTCAAATTTTTTGGAAAAACACTAAGGAATGGATTTAACCTTGAACCTAACCTGCCCCTCTCTGTGCCCCCTCCCCCGCCCCCCACCATAGAGAACCCAAATACTCGAATTGAACAGACCTGAATCTGATTCCATAGGGAGCCCAAATATTAACCCAGGTACTTGATTTAAACAAACTTGAATCTGACCCCCTAGAGATGTTGTATATCAAATATGAAAGGATTCTGACTGGTGGATCTGAAGAAGATTTCTAAACAAATTTTCTCATATTGCACCAAGTCTCATATCACACTAAGTTAAAATTTGGGCTCCCAAAGGGAGCCCAAATATTAACTCAGGGACTCGATCGATTTGAACAAACTTGAATCTGACCCCCTTAGAGATGTTGTATACCAAATATCAAATGATTCTAATTGACAGTTCTGGAGAAGAAGATTTTCAATTTTGGACAACAATTTATGGGTGCTATCAGGGAAATGCCTCTTGTGGTGCCCCCTGTGGGCATGGCAACTTTATTTGAACAAACTTGAATCGACACACAATACGGAAGATGTATATCAAATTTGGTATAATATGGCCCAGTGGTTTATGAGGGGAAGTCGATAATGTAAAGTTCATGCCGGATGGACGGACGATGGACAGAAAGTGATCACTTAAGCTCCCCCTGACTTTCAGTCAGGTGAGCTAACAAATAATTACAAAAATTCTCAGATCTGTTAAGTTCTCTGACAGTGTTATTATTTCACATTCTTTTCACAGGGTTAGAAGTTTACATGTCTCCTAGTACAGCTACAGTACTGGGGAAGTCATGACATTCAGATAGCTAAACTATCTCTTCTCTAACTTTCTCTTTCCTCTCTTGATCCAACTATTCCTTGCTTATGCAATAATTAATTCCTCACCAAACACCTAGCTTCAAACTTTCAAACTGCTCCACTATGCATGTTAATGCCAATTTCGATGAATAATGGTGAACGATATCGATGTAAACAAGTTGGTTGCACCTTAGTAATGCATCAATGGGGACAACTCTAGTGTGGTTCATATTGGCAGAGATTGGCATCATATCAGCAGAGTGTGAAGTCATATTAGCAAAGACTGATCATGGAAGAAAATCATCATATCTAATAAATTTATAGAGGCTATCTAGAATTTTCGAGTGGATACCGAAAATTATCTCATGAGTGACTGAGACAAATTTCTCTCGGTTACGAGTGAGATAATTTTTGGTATCCACTCAAAAACACTAGATTTTCGTTTTATTATACGTTTTTATAAGAAACTGTTCATTCCTATCGATAATTCCACTCGTTTCAACCTTGAATTGATGCATGAAGGTAAAAAGTGCATTGATATGCGGAAGTGATTTGATCGATACTCGGAACAGGTAGTGTCTTGCGATCTAATTCAGCTGGCAGGTTTCATGCATCAATTGAAGGTGAATATGTGTTGAATTATTGCTGGAAATGATCGGCATCCACTCATAAAACACTAGCTTTTCTTTTCATTATATGTTTTTAGAACAAATTGATCATTTCCATTGAAAAGTTGACTCGTATTCACCTGGAAGTGATGCTTTGAAAGCCACCATTTTGATTGATACCGTGAAAGTGAAAATGTCTATATCTTCACAATAGGGGATACCATTTCTATCTTTCCACAATTTTTTTGATAGTCTATCATTTAGCATACAATAAACAGATATATCAACCTATTTTTGTCAATCTGATATGTGTTCTATTATGTCATACATCTAAATTGAAATGACATATCGTTATTGTAGCTCCTTTTTCCTTTCTTCTTGTCGGAAGTTTGGGAAATTCAATTTGACCTAGAATCAAGAAATTTGACACTTAAATCTGGTACACCACAGCTTGGGTCTCCATTTTTTTATTTTTTAAATGTTTTCCAATTTCCAAAACAAAGATAATTTTCATGTTCTTCTGCAGGGTTTTAGTATCTCAACATTCATGAGAAACCAGTCTTGGTATGTCTAGATAAGTAATTATAGTGGAACCCTGTTAATTGAAAAAAATACTTTTCCAGGAAAAAATATTCAGCTACCAGGAATATTTAACAGGACAGTTTTCATGTATTCTACAAATAACCTAAATATTTATTCTGTTATAGTATATTCTAGTACAACTTGTTTGACAGAACTCATGGAACTCTGTTAAACAAGTTATAATAGTTAAAATGCTTATATTGATGAACTGAGGCCAAATAAGTTTATAAATCTGATGGTTGTCAGAGTAAATTCTTGATGGGTTTATAAAATTTTGCATTCAGTTTACAGGAATTCACTCTATATATAACCCATATGTAAATGACAGGGTAAATTTGTATTGGAGGTATGGTAAATGGCTTGAAAGTAATAAACATTTAACAAGGTTATTCAATTATTCAATTAAGAAATACCCAATTGAGTGGGCTTCACTGTGCCAAAAATAAGGTATTTCTATACTGAATCAATAACAAATTTTTTCAAATATCGTTGTTCGACTTCTCAACCTCCTCTGAAATGAAAACAGCGGATCTGACATAAAACAGTCACGGACAATTTTGGCAACTTTAACCCTCTGCACAATGATGTTCAAATGTAAAAATTTTAACCTGCAAATTTTTTTCCCCATGTGTTCATTAGGACTGTGTCAAACAAGACTGAATTTGTTAAATTCCTAGTTGCATTATAGGGAAAATTTGCTGCTTGAATTTTCCATATTTTGACATCAGTGACCAGAGAGTTCATGTATCTTTTGCAAAAGTTTCCAGATTGTAAAATAGGCACTGTATGGACAGAAGATCCACTTATACAGAGGATCTCTAATGAGTCACAATTTCATGTAAAATTTCTGTACGGAGTTCATTAAAACCAACCAGAGGTTTACTGAGGCTCAAATCACTTTAAGTGAAAGAGGTTAAGAAATTTCATGTCAAATTATCATGAATTTGAGATTTTTTTTTAATCATATGATGTGTAATTTAACCATTTCAGCTAACATAATGATTAAAGCTGGTCAGTGTTGTGCACAAAAACCTTTCATCCAAATTTTATTATTTTTTAAAATTTTTGCCTCCAAAACATAACTTATGACTCCTAAATGGAACAAGCTGATCAAGCTTGTTCCAATGAGGGGGTCATAAGCTATATTTTTGAGACAAAAAATGAAAATATTTAGTTATTCAGGAAATGTTTTCTGCAAATGTCATCTGTACTTGTATCAGACAGACAGTTAATGAAAAAGAAGAGAAGATTAATTCAATTCTACTTCTGCGAGCAACTCACATTATCATATGTTAACTTCTGACATCATTCCCATATTAGACGCGCTGTGAACAATATTTTCCATAATGAGCTATTCAATGGTGAATATGTGACAAAACAAATTCTTATCTGGACATATGAGATACTTCTGGGATAAGGCTTGATATTCTAGCTGTTCAGTTAAGTCTAAACACTGAAACACTTAGATGTATGATGGTCATTACTAAATTCAAGAACCAGAAATGTATTACAGTGGAACCCTGTTAATTGAACAGCCTCTTTCAAGTGAAAATACACAATTAACATGAATACTCAAATAACAGGAATCTGGCCATTTTCTGAATTCTTGTAAAAAAATTGAGCATTTATTTTATTTTATACCATGACTACCTATGCTACTTTTTATAAAAAGCCTATGACATAAATTTTAGTTTTACACTCAATGGTGGTGAACATGCCAGCAATAGCAATGGGATTTCAATAGTTAAAATTTACACCTACAGTGGATCTACATCCAAGCTGACCTTTGGTGACCTTGACCTGAATGCAAACTTGTCTAAATTTATTGCTTGTCACCCCACGAAGAGTGAAATGAAAGCGGCAATTATTTATTACGTTTAAATGAGTTTACCTCAGAAGTTACCAAAAATTAACAATCATGCATTGCCTCATGTTAATCAAGCATCCATAACTCGAAATGGTATGTTATTATGTTATTAAAATGAAAATGTCAATGACACTGTAGCTTAACTTGGCTATGTGTTGTGTTTGATGAAAAGTATAATGTTCAATGTTTATGAAAGGATTATGAAATAAGACAAGAGTTGTGGTAATTGGGAATATGTTAATTTCTGTTCCCTGTATGCTATGTTTTTGATAAAAATAATATGAGGTGTACACTGTACTAAAGAGCTGTGGGGTGGGTTAATGTGGCCTTCAAAGTTAATGTATGTGGCCCTCACAATTAACGTATGTCAACAAAAGTTACCAAGTTACAGTGAAATTATTCCAAAATGAGTCATCCTATCAAATTACAATGAAATCCCTTCATAAATATGGCCTGTAGAGTGTGCTAAAGGTTTTCCGGGCTTCAGGCCTAAGTAGCCATCACGGTTGACAGATTGCAACTAAAAGGGGACATCCTCATCTCGATATTATACCGAGTCATTCTATCAAGTTACAATATAATCCCTTCCTAAATACGACCTGTAGTCTGTACTAAAGTTTTTCGGGTTTTGGGCTCAGGCAGCCATCATGGTTGAATGATCGCGACCAAAAGGGGACGTTCTCATCTGGGCATTATCTGGAGTCATCCTACAAAGTTACAATGAAATCCCTTCATAAATATGACCTGTAGATTGTGCTAAAGGTTTTCGGGTTTCGGGCCCCTGTAGTCGTCATAGTTGACCAATCACAACCAAAACGGGATGTCATCATCTAGGCATTATATGGAGTCAACCTAACAAGTTACACTGAAATCCTTAATAAAAATAGACTATGCTAAAGGTTTTTGGGTTTTGGGCTCGGGCAGTCATCACGGCTGAATGATTGCGACCAAAAGGGGACGTTCTCATCTAGACATTATTTAGTGTCATCCTACCAAGTTACAATGAAATCCCTTCATAAATATGACCTGTAGACTGTGCTCAAGGTTTTTGGGCTTTGGGCCCCTGTAGCCACCACAGTAGACCAATCGCTCCCAAAAGTGGACGTTCTCATCTAGTCATTATATGAAGTCAACCTACCAAATTACAATGAAATCCCTCCATAAATATGACCTGTAGACTGTGCTAAAGGTTTTCGGGTTTTGGGCTCGGGCAGTCGTCACAGTTTACAGATCGCGAGCAAATGGGGAAGTTCTCATCTAGACATCATACGGAGTCATCCTACCAAGTTACAATGAAATCCCTCCATATTAAATATGACCTGTAGACTGTGCTAAAAGTTTTTGGGTTTTGGGCTTGGGCAGCCATGACGGTTGACAGATCATGACCAAAAGGGGACATTCTCATTTAGACATTATACAAAGGCATCCTACCAAATTACAATGAAATCCCTTCATAAATACGACCTGTAGACTGTGCTAATGGTTTTGGGGTTTTGGGTTCAGGAAGCCATACCGGTTGACCGATCGTGACAAAAAGGGGACGTTCTCATCTAGACATGACCCCAAACCTGCATATGAAATTTCGTGATCATCAGACAAGAACTACGGGGTGTAGCCTGTGCTAAAGGAAAATGTGAACAGACTCACAGACTAAAAGACTTCTGCACGCCTGATGGCAATAGCTTACCTCGACTTTGTCAAGTTAAGCTAATGAAAAAGGCTCCGTGATTTGCACATTTCTTTTACCATTTTGTTTCAGCGATAAAATTGACAGCAGAAGTACCGCCCACCGATGCTCATGTAAACAAATTTGCACATATATACGTCTGCTGCTCAGTAAAATCGAGAAAAAATAATAGTGACTCTTCATAATCTGACAATCATGCTATTAATAAAATATACCTAAAGTAGCTTGGTGTACCAAATGTTCACCACTTGTGGTGAACATCTGGTACACCAAGCAACTATGGGTATATTCTATATATATCTTATTGATCGAACTCGTGGAGCTCAGTCAAGCAAGATACAAGAGATTAAATGCTTTACAAAATGTACTATGGCCAGATAGGTCGATAAACATGGCTACTGGAGTAACTCTTCGATTAACCTAAGACTTCTTCTTTAACTAAAAGAAGTTTACTCCATAACCTATACACAACTGACCCTTTACCTAACGAATCAACCGCATCCACCCATGTAATATACAAACTGAGCAGTTGAAAAAAATTGTTCTTCAAAAACATTCAACAACGCCATATCATGTGACCCCCCCCCCCCACCCCCTCATTGGAATGAGCTCATCAAGCACATTCAAATGAAGGGTCATGTGATATGGTTTTGGTGAAATTTTTTTTAAAAGTTAAAAAATTTATAGTAATTTATATATTTTTTATACTTACCAATGACCCAGACTTAGCTGGTGCTAACTCCAACAAAACCAGGGCCAAACACAAATTTTGCCCCCCAATCCCCAAAATTTGCATCCAAAACAAAAAGAAATCATGTCCTAAAGGACCTCCATAGTACGCCTCTACTGCGCATGCGCAGTGACGCAGTCGTCCCGAAATTGGCGCCAATTATCATTCTTACTGGCAGTGCCTGGTCAGCGCTATGTACTCAGCGGGGAGGCAAGAGTTCCCAACTCCAGGGAGGGCCATCCCCGTCTGGGTCATTGGTAAGTATAAAAAATATATAAATTACTATAAATTTTTTAACATTTTTATACTGTACCAATGACCCAGACTTAGCTGAATAGTAAACAGGCTGGAGGGCCTAGGACATAGAGGAAAATCCAATAAGCTCAACTATATAGTAAAGAGGTAACCCCTTAAGGAGAAAAGGAGTATTAGGCTTTACATGTATCTTTCTTATTTAATATTAAATTAGAAAGATACACTACCCTTAATAATTGAGCACAATAACATTCATGTTCTCTATTAACATCCAGTATAACCCTTATACTAATTATTTTTAAAGCAAGCCAATAAATAAAGTAGTCCAGAGAATTGAGACTCTTTATAATCATTTAAAAGTGTCCGAGTATTGTATATTAAAGCCCGTTTGACACTTGACATATACAAATGCTTCACACCGAGCTACACTTTAAAAATAAGACATGAATGAAATTAAACATTAATATTACACTTTAAAACCATCCTGGAAGCGACTCAGAAATACTGACTTGGAGGAGGCATTCCCTTGCTTTTCACTATAAAGCAGGTGACCTAAGGGAACAACCGCCCCCCCCCCCCTTCCCCTTGCCCTGGGTCAAATAGCCCAGAGCGAAGAGGGCAGCCGGACGGAGTCACTGCCGGAACAGAAAGCCTGCATAACTATAGTTGCAACTGTTTAGTGGACGACATTCTGAGCAACAGATAACGGACCTAAACAATGCAGGTCTCCAGAAATGGACTCAATATTTCTGAGATAAAAATTCGTAAATGTGGATGGCTGAGACCAATAAGCAGCCTTCATTAAATCTGTAATAGCAACACTATTAGCATAAGCCCAGGAAGTAGAAAGAGCTCTTACTTCATGAGCAGAAATCTTAAGCACAGACTGCTGAGAAGAAGATAAATCTTCATAAGCAGTACGGATAGTTAACTGAATCCATCTAGCAATAGAATGGACTGAAATGTCCTTTCTATTAGGCATCAAAGACAGAAAGAAACGTTTCCGTCCCTTTCTGATAAACTGAGATCTCTGTTTATAGATACGTAGTGCTCTAACAGGACAGAGTAAAGGCCTACGCCCGTCTGAAGACGGAAGAGCCTTAATAACAATAGGTTCCGGATATTTATTAGGAGCCTGATTCTTAGCTAAAAAACCCACATTAGTAGTGAAGGTGATAGTGTTCCCAACACTACGATAATGAGAATCATCCACCGATAGTGCATGAAGCTCACTGACTCTTCTGGCAGAAGAGAAAGCTAAGAGAAAAGCTGTCTTAAAAGATAAGAATTTGAAATCTACTGTCCCAAGAGGTTCAAATGGCTTTTCCTTCAATTTAAGGAGAACCCAAGCTAAATTCCACTTAGGAATTAATCTAAGAGTTCTGGGTCTATTTATCGAAAAGTTTCTAACCAACTTCGATAAAGAGACATTAGATCCAATTTGTAAACTATCATGATGTGCATAGGTATCAGATAACATAGATCTATAACCCTTTATAGTAACAGGCTGCAGTTTGATTTCGTCAAACAAGTATACTAGAAAGTTTGCAATGTCTGGTATAGAGGGATCAAATATATCTACAGAATGATCCCTACACCAACGACGAAAAACCTTCCACTTAGCCGCATAGTTTAGCGAAGAGGAGGTCCTCCTACAGTTAGAAATCGCGTCCACTGCTCGTCCTGTAAAGTGCTTGCCATGCAAGAAGGACCGCACAACGGAAAAACGTGAAGGTTGAGACCTTGCGGGTTGTGATGGAGCTGGCGCGATTTCCCCTGCGAAAGAAGATCCTCTCGTGGAGGAAGCTTCCGCGGTAGGTCCCACAACAGACACCTGAGTAGATTTATCCACGGTCTCTGTGGCGACAGAGATGCTACCAACAGAATCTTGCATTGAGATTGTTTTATCTTTAGCAATACTTGTTGAATTAACGGCGCTGGAGGATACGCATATCCTATCATTCCGTCCCAAGGGATCGACAGAGCGTCTACTGCAAATGCTCTTGGATCCGGACACGGAGACACATACGTCTGCAACTGATTGTTGAGATGTGTCGCAAATAAGTCTATCATTGGCCGTTCCCATTGGTAGCAAATCTGATTGAATACTTGTTTGTTGAGAGTCCACTCCGACGGCAACAAGCGACCCTTTCGTGAAAGGGAGTCTGCTAGCACATTCAGACGACCCGGTATGTGACGGACCGAAAGAAGAACGTGATGTTCTAACGCAAACAGAAGGATTCTTTCCGTTAGATTGAACAACGGAACTGAATGAGTGCCTCCCTGATTCCGTATATACGCCACTACTGTCGTATTGTCGAATAGGATTTGGACATGAGCATCGTGAATAATGTCCATCCAGTGACGTAACGCAAGCCAAATTGACATCATTTCCTTGATGTTTATGTGCTTGCACAGGAATTGCGGATCCCAAAGACCCTGGCATCTCGAATCCGTTGGGATTAATGATGCACACCAACCTGTTTGACTGGCATCCGTCATAACGGTAAAACTCGGATCCGGCAACTGCAGCGGAACTCCTTGAGTTAACCACTGAATGTTTGCCCAAGTCTGAATCTCTTGTTTCACTTGATCTGACAAGAGAACGTCTACATCGAGCGAATGAATTTTCACACTCCAATTCTGAGTCAGGAAAATTTGAAGAGGACGTGTGCGTAGCCGCCCCATCGGAATGAGATCCGCGGCGGCTCCGCACAGACCTATCAGTCTCATAAATTCTCTCGCCGTGACTTTGTCTGCGTGCAGACAATAGCGAGCGTAACAACTGACTAATTTCGCTCTGGTTAACGGCAGACGAACGAGATTGTTGTGCGTCTCGAAGCTCATTCCCAGATGAGTGAATGACTTGGACGGCACCAGATCCGACTTCTCCTCGTTTACTATAAAACCGAGACGTCGGAGCAATAGAAGAAGATTCTGAACATCGTTCTGAAGCGTTAACTCGTTGCCGTACCTCTGAAGAATGTCGTCCAGGTAGGCCGACGTTACCGCAGACGAATGAGCTCGGAAGTAGATCATTACCGAGTTCATTACCCGAGTGAAAGCCCAGGGTGCTAGATTCCATCCGAAGCACATGGCCCGAAACTGATACACCACTCCTAGGACTGCGAAGCGTAGATACTTTCGGAATGTCGGATGTACCATGACGTGAAAGTACGCATCTTTGAGATCTATGCTCGTTGCATAAGCGTTCACCCGAATACTCGCTCTGACCGATCGAATCGTCTCCATATAAAACTTCGGAGCGACGATCAGCTTGTTTATCCAGCTCAAATCTATGACTGGACGGAACGAGCCGTCTGGTTTCGGAACCAGAAGCAGATGGCTGTAGAATCCCAGAGATTCCTGGTTTTCTATGACCTCTACCGCGTTCTTCATTAAAAGAGACTGCACCTCTGATAACAGAGCGTCTCTTTTCTGTGGATTTGACGGAAGATGAGTCCACTTTGGACTTCGAGTTAATGGAGGCTTTCGTTTGAAGGATATCTTTAGACCTTCCGAAGTCACTCCTCTCACCCAAGGGTCGTCCGTAATCGACGCCCACTCTTGTGAAAAACTCGACAACCTTCCGCCAACCGGAACACGATAGAGGTTTAAGCCATCACCTCCTGGACCTGCGAGGCCTGCGGTAGGAGAAACCACGTCTTCCACGACCCGCACCTCGCCTCGTCGACCTCGGGGCGTCCGACCGATTGTCCCGGCCTGAAGGACGTCCCGAACGAGAGTCGCTATCCTGACGGTCTCTTGAATAAGACCAAGAGGACGCACCGGAACCTCTATAGGAACCTCTCTTGGGCGCATTAGACCCAGAAGTGCCTGTCTTATTCGTGTCTGCTGTATCCGACTTTTTAGGAGCCGATCTGAACAACAGAGAATCATTAGCTTTCTTTTTAATTTTATCATAAATAGCGGAAAGCTTGCCGTCAAAGAGAAGTTCTCCTGAGACCGAAGCGACTCTAAGAGAGTTCTTCACCTTAGAATCCACTAGTGTGGATGTAGCTAGGGCTGCGTCACGTCTAACCAACTCCAGATTTGCCACTGAAAGGGCTGAGTTACACGTGGAATAAGCTACTGCCCTTGAAAGAAGTCTTAAAGAGGATTGTATATCCTGAAACTCTTCCCCTTGAAGGCGCAGAGATAACGCCTTAGTAAGGTGATCTGCGTAAGATAAGGCATCTAAATTGGCTCTGTTAGACGCAATAGCAGTTTCCAACACCGCGGTTGGAATAGAAGCTGACGACGGTAATGATAGCTCTAAGTCTTCCGCCTCGTCGTCCATACGCAGAGGAACTCTCGGTTTACCCTGTCCTGCCGTATCGAATTTATTCCTTGCATTAATGAAAGGCAGGTTAAGAGTATTAGCGGACAAGAAACCTGCTTTCCCCGTCCTGGAAGCAAGTTTAAATATAGCGTCGTTCAATAATTCAAATGTCCTTGCAACATTTTTGGACTGCGATGGAAACTCGGGAGCGATGTCCCTGAACCGCTCAAAAAATTCAGAGTCCAATGACGCTATAATTCTCTTGTCCGGAAGCGCAGCAGTCTGGCCCGACGGAACAACTTGAGGGAGAAAGTGCCGGATGAAGTCCACGGCAGCTTTATGTTGTTCTGAAAGGGATAGCTCCAATTCATCCGTATCCCTTTCACCATCCGGTCGGACCTCCCGATGTTCCCGGTCGTCCGCCCCCGATGCTTCGGCGGAGCGTACCGACCCAGCGCCGTCGGATAATTCTCGATCCGACACCGTTTCTGTCGGCTGCTGGGATGCTGCGATAAGCTGTGCTATCTGCACAAGAATGTCCGACGTCGAGACCTGCGGAGGCGCAGTCTTTCGCTGCTTCGCCGAGGGCAGCTCCGCATCAGATGGCTCCCGCATACTTTTCCTATGCGAACGTCCGGAGTCCATCGGTCTCGAATCCCTGGCTGCCGGATGGTGTGACCTGGTCGCCGAAGAATCCTTCATCGGCGAAGCTGGTAAAATATCGGAGGTCACGCAGCCAAGGTGCGGTCGTGTGCGCTGACGAGAAGAGGAAGCCTTAACAGTCTCTGCGGACTGCTTATACAACGGAGTGTCCCGAGCGACGGACGTATGCTCCGCTAAAGACACATTTTGTACCACAACATCTGGTCCCAGATGTTGTTGTACGAGAGAGGGACCTCTCTCGCTCGCGGCCCGGCTGGACCTGGACGAGCTAGGAACCGGACTAAAAGGCTTCCTCCGTTCTCGTTTACTATCCGCCGTCACTGGGTGTGCATCTATTATGTTTATAGTGCTCGCATCACCCAAAATTTCCTCTTGGACCGCATCGGACGAACCCGGCTGCCGAACCATTCGGTGAATGGACGCTACACCGGGCGAGCTAGCGGACGACATTTGTCTAATCTCCATGAGCACTTTTGCCGCTAGCTCTGCATTCATTTGTGACGACGGACGCACACTTGAAGAAGATAACATGGAAACATCACCCTGTTCTGGTTCCTCTGAAATAGAAACTGAGAGAGTAGAGTGACCTTGTGGAGAAAGAGCCGGCATCGCTCTTTCTCCAGAAACAACATATCGTGACACACGTTTCCAATGTTTCTCATCCCAATGTTCACATATAGGACAGGGATTAATGCGAGAACACTGACTACAATTAATACAATGATCATGAAAGTCAGAGGAAGATTTCTTCCTATTACAATTTGAACAATGTCCCTTCATTGTGAAAGAACAACAATAAGTCCTAGTTACTCGCAAAAACCCCTGACACAAAGATACATAATAACATGATCCATTAATAAATGAAAAAACAATTGCAAAACAAAATAATTTTGAAAAAATATTTTTTCAGAGAAGCCCAAGTTGCTGAAAAGTAACGTTGAGCCCATATGGATCCGATGGCAAAGTGTGGTCAAAAATTTTAAATTTATATAAAATAATTAATGAGACACTTTCGGATAATATAAATGTATCTTATAATGAGATAAACTACCACAAAAGCAAACAGCCCCCCTCAAAAAAGGCTGTTGCCAATGAAAACAAACAGTGTAAACACACTAGAAAACATGACTCCAGGCACTGAAAAAACTGGCCCGGAATCAGTCATCAATTACACTCTATCTGATGCAAAACAGAGACTCCCAGGGGAGAATCTGTAGAACATCAGATGGAAGATGCAGAACACAAACGTTATACACCCATTATTATTATTTATTGGTGTTTAAGGTCACATATTTATGCACAATGGCTAATCATGACCGTTTATACACCCATGGGTGAAAACGTAACTATGGGGAAAATAACAGAAAACATTCTGTAACCAAGCAACTCTCCCAGGAAATTTTAGAAATGAAACTTCTCAAAAATATGCCAAAAGCATGGGAGAATTGCCAGGGGGGACTTTAGAAGGCTAGGGGAGAGGAAACACTGAATAAGCAGTGCAACAATTAGCAAGAATGACAACAAGAGGCCCATGCCTCAAAAATAGGCAACTTAACATAATTTCATCAAAAAATTTTAAGTACAGCCCTGATTATTTTTTGCCACTTCTTTTTCCTCTCCTCCTTCTATCCTCCTTAGAATCACATTTTCTCCAAAAATTACGTGTCTGGCATCCTTTAAACTGAGATTTACAAGCACAAAGATCAGTGAGATGTTGACTGATGAAGGGCCAAACAGAGAATGATAATTGGCGCCAATTTCGGGACGACTGCGTCACTGCGCATGCGCAGTAGAGGCGTACTATGGAGGTCCTTTAGGACATGATTTCTTTTTGTTTTGGATGCAAATTTTGGGGATTGGGGGGCAAAATTTGTGTTTGGCCCTGGTTTTGTTGGAGTTAGCACCAGCTAAGTCTGGGTCATTGGTACAGTATAAAAATATATGAAATCTGAAAAATATGAAAAAATAATATTTAAAATAATCAATTTCGATACTGTGTATATTGGGTAATGGATTGACAGATGAAATTTGTACTGAAGACAGGGGAAATGATTTGGTGTTTGGAAATTATATGCAATTAACAGGGTTATTCAATTAATTTGAGAAATATCCAGTTAAAAGAGATGCACTGTAGTAGTTTTTAAAACAATCGATAGCCTGAATTTCAATGTACAGTTACTGTATACTATTTAGATGGAAAACAATACAGAACTCAAATTGTGCTACACTGATGAACTGATTTATGCTACACTAGAAATATTTTATATTCCATGAAAGAACAAGAAATAAATGTATTATCAAGTTCTTCTGACATAAAACAAAATAAAAGGAAGATCAATCAAAAGCTTTCGTACCGGACACAGTGATCTGGATCATTTTCTACAAGGTTTAAAAGCCAATTCAGGTCATCTGAACCGCTTTCAACTGAAACAAATAATTAAGAATAATGATTAGGCAAAAAAAAAAACACCAAAAAAAAGAACATTTTTATTGGCTTCCAGCGTTTTCCAAAATTAGAATGAAATCATGAGACTTTAAAATTTTAAGCTATTCATCACGTAATGTCCCAATAAGAGAAAATTCCTTGCCCTCTGATTGGATGAGAGCCAGTAGCAAATGTTACCATCTGACGTCACAACACGAAATATTTGAAATGACGTCGCCCATTTCGTAATTGTTTCATCAACAGAGTGACTTGAACAAGACAACTTTTAACGATCACAAGTTCAGTAAATAAGCTTCTTGTGTTTTGGACTGCAGGGTCATATTGAGAGATATATGTTATTGTGATAAATTGATGGTAACATGGTCTGAGGTTTGCAGCTTGGAGTGTATGTTCAACCTCGCTTCACATCTTGTTTGAATATAAGCCCTGAGCTGCAAACCTCAGACTGTGTTACCGTGAATTCATCACAATAACTTATAACTGCATCAATTCTACATACTGCACTGCAAGGAAATTGGTGAGAACTTCTCTATCAAATATCTCATCTCTATCTCATATCAAATCTATGCCATAGAATCAAGGACGCTGGTTTTGTTTACAATGGCATGGTGGGAGTTTCCTCTGGCAACAACCACCTGGAATTTAAATTACTTAAAAATGATAACTTAAAAATAACTGAGAGAGAATTCTGTGTGATCTGTACTGATCTCGTATATACTTGGTTAACTAGCATTCCTTTGTTGGGGTCAGTCAGTGGCCGAGTGGTGTGCATGGTTCAGAATAGTTTCGCTAGGTGATTGGTGCCGTAGGAAACTCTCTTGGCATGGGTTCGAACCCCCGCCATGCCATTGTAAACAAAACCTGTGTCCTTGATTCTATGGGACATGGAAATTTGACAGAGAAGTTCTCACTGATTTTCTTGCAAAGCAATATGTAGAATTGATGCAATTACTTGATGAAGAACTTAAAAATAACTGAGTGGAGAATTCTGTGTGGTCTGTACTGCTCTTATATACTTGGTTAACATGCCATTGTAAACAAAATCAGGGTTTAAAATTTTAGTTTTTGATTGATGTATATTTGTTTTGTAAACATCCGGTTTGCTCTGCTCTGCAGGAAATAACTCAAGATATTAAATAGATGGTATTTATTTTTCGAAAAAGGTGCATAAATCTAGTTAGTTACAAATGTATTTCATTATTAACTAGTTGAGTGTTAGAAGTCCACATTTGGACTTCTCTTATGAGGTACAGGTATTGCAAAATAAAGGCTTCATATTCTGTGGGTGTACTTCATAGTATCTGTGAAGTGAAATTATTTACACTGTATGGATTTGCCTTTTTACAGTTTCCGGGAGAGTGCCTATTGGCAATTTCCCATAAATTTTAATAAGGGAAGAACATGTAAACAAATTTTTTGAACTAAACATAATTTAGCACTCTTCCAGTTATTAAGCACAAAAAATAAAAGCTAATAGATTTGAAAAATTAATTGCCTGAAAACCAGATGTACTTTTCCAGTTGGTCTAAGGTCTCTAAAAAAGATTTCTTGTTTCTCTGGCATTTTTTCTTCAATTTTATGAGGGAGGCAGCTCTTCATTTTATTTTTTTTGCTAATCCACAAAACAATCCTGAAAATGAGTTAAAAATTTAACTCCTTATAAAAATATTCAGTTTTCAGCGGTGACCACTTCCCATAATACAATTTAATCAACTGCAGTAAAACCTGTTTTGAGAGATCACTGTCATGAGAGACCACTCTCATGAGAGACTACCTGTCTTGAGGGACCGCTATGACCTTGTACCGTTCGGCTGTTTTACTCTGTATAGGACCTTGTCATGAGAGACAAGGGAGGGGGGGGAATTCAGATATATGTCAAAACCTCCTCACCCACATTACTAATGATTGCTGGTGCAGACAGCAATAATATAGTGATCATAAAGCTCTCTCACGTCTGAATACTCCGTAATGCCACTGAGAGTGGAAAATGACATGAAGAACAAAACTCAATAGCAGACCCTATAACCTCAATGAAATCAATAGAAAGAAATGAATAGAAGGATATACGTATCCTATCATTCATTCCCATGAAAAATGGCTGAGCGTCAATGTATGCGGTCAAAGCCTATACTAGCAACACAAATAATGGAAACTATTATTCCCATGTGCCGAAAACTTAACTATCCTGAAGAGATCCCACATAAGATCATATAATAGCCAAACAGTTAGAGTAAGCGCAAGATATAGCCAGTGCTTACTTATGCGCTGAAATCTTAAGCATTGACTGCTAATAGGAAGATAAAGAACCCAAGCAGTACGAATAGCTAACTGACTTATTTATCAATAGAATGAACATAACGCCCCTTCTATTGAAAAACAATGACAACAAAAGCATAACTTCTCTTCTGATAAACTCTGATGTGCATAGAGAGACCGTTGGACTCAGGATAGTAATGCAATATATGAACTCACGTCCGAAATAATTGAGAAAACTGTAATATATGCCCAAACTTGACCTTAAGTTAAAAGATTCTCTAAAACAAAACAGGTCAAGAGGGAAAAATGTCTACCACTCCAGTTAATAACTGGAGTAGACGTAAGTGTAAGCGACCCACTGAAATAACCTTCCAAGCCTCTCCACACAACTCCATCTGGCACACAAAACTATTGCTGTTAATGCGTCAGATAACCGATAAAAGCGAGTGAAACAGATGAACCAGCCAAATGAATAGTGGGATACATGAATCCTATCATAAATCCCATGAGACATTATCTAGTTCACAAAACAAGTGATCTAAAGAACTAAACTCGCTACAATTGCCGAACGTTCGCTTATCGACTGAAAGATAATAATAAATAACCTAATTATCCACTTCCAGTCAAAATCGGCCGGACCGAGTTCTATAAGAGCCTAGAACTACCGGCTCAGGGGAGTCTGATCAGTAACTCAGTCTGACGAGAAACCCCTATCCAAGTGTCTGTATAGACAATCCTAAAGAATTATATATAGGAGAGAAACCTATACCTTCGCTATGAGCCTTATAAGCGAAATGAGTCTAGGACAAACTCTCCTACTCTACTGTTGGCTGTGGTTGATTAGACCCCAACTTAAAGAGTCGAGAATATATGCTTTCTTGTAGTTTAATCCTACAATAATGAAAGCTTACCATCAAAGACTTAGGTATACCTATACCTTGCTATGAGTCCTTACAGACAATTTGATTCTAGGACAACCTCTCGTACTCTTTCTGCTGGTGATGGTACATTAGACCCCAGCTTAAAGAGACGAGAATTGATTCTTATCATAAAAACTAGAGCTGGAAGACTAAAGCGACTATGGCAAGTTTTCCACCTAGTCAAATGCAAAGATGAAGACACAAGGCTTCAATGCATCAGAATAACTCTCACTTAACATTAGTTAAGGCCAAGAAATAATTACTAGGTCTGGAAGAATTTTAAAAGGTGCAAACGACCACAAAATTCCTTCCATATAGACGATGTGTCACAGTACTTAAAATTAAAGTACATAAGACCATGAGACTAAATTCACTCTAAGAAATTATCTTCTCAATTGCGTCCGAGGGAACAGCTAAATGATGGAGGTAAGGCTAAAACTAGGATCTTAGCCTGCTCAATCAACGCTGAGGAACTCTCCACATCTTCTCCTGTTGTTTTTAAAAGTATGTGAACCATCACAAACGATTAAATATACAGAGAAAGAAGATAAGAATACGAATTACTTTTTCCGCCGGAAGATAAATATGGTGTCGTCTACAGAATCGAAGATCAGTGACACCCGTGTAGACTTAACCGGAAAGAGATCTTATTACCCTGCTCTTTACCCGGATGAAGTCAGCGTTGAACTACGCTAGCGGTTTCTCATAATTGCTCACAGCATTTTGAATCACTGGAACAAGATCAAGGAAAGGATAATGTATGATATCTATATCTATATCATCCAAGAGTTGTTCCGGAAGGAAAAGTTATCCTGTCCATCATATGTTCAAATCAGTTAGAATCACAGTCACCAGCATCTAAACAGGCAGGTGACTGGACCAAATAAGCACTATGCAACAGCTCAAGATTTGAGATCGACTTTGAGTGCTTCTGCCTTAGCAGGAATACTGCGATTAGCTGTGCAACTGCGACAGCAAGTCCGTTACAGAGGCCTGAGGAGCAGCGGTCATGAATAGCCTCTTCGCCGGCTGCTCCTAGGACCGGGAGTCCAATATAGTTATTACTACGGGCGACCCGATGAATGAAGCCTCATCTCCTTGGCTACTAGATGGTGTGACTTCTTACTAAAGATGGACCTTTGACGATGAAGACCGGAAAACCTGAGTCACTTACTTAGCCAAGGTGCAGTCGGGAGGGCTTGTTCCTCTTCTTTTCTCTTTACCGGACAATAGCTATGTATGTAAGCACAGACTGACGCAAGTTCCTACCAACAACACCCGGCTCCAGATGTTGTTGAAAGAGAGAGAGGAGCTCCCTCTTGCTCGTGCATACCTCAGAACATGCCGTCTACTTCCTTCCATCAACACTAGGTGAGCATGGATTCGATCAACAGTGCTCGCTACACCCTATTTTCTCTCAACTGCCACGGACATACCCGGCATCACATCACCCATATACGAGTGAGATCTGCCGGTTGAGCTAGCTGTTTTTAGACAAGGGACCTAAGCCTCCGTGAAACCTAGCCCTTGTCTTTTTAAAATCATTGAGCACTCTCCCACTAGCTCTAAATACAATGCATATGCGACACATCCGGAGTCACGATCCAAGTATCCAAACTTAACCGTTTCACCGGCGACAGGGAACTGACACCACTCATCGGGTTTTATAGCCCTGTGCAAAATAAAAGATCACTTTATCCGTTATGTAGAGGAAACCATAAGACTAGCAGGCCTCGGACCTTATCGGTTTCCTCCTTCCGTCGTCACTGGGTGAGCATAATTGCATATCATATCGTTCGCTCCAACCTATATGATCTCTCTTTTTCTAGCTCGGATTGTCTACACCCGGCGTCATAGTTCTCAGGGACCTGAGTAACTACTTCACCGTTCAAGCTAACTAGTGACAACGGACCTGCGCGGTCGTGTGTGCTTTTCGAACATAGAGGAAGCTATAAGACTGGCGCCGCGGCAGTCTATGGAAGGAGCATCCCGTGGACAGAAGTTTCAACTGACACAAGTTCGTACCAACAACCTCTGTCCCCAGATGTTGTTATAAGAGAGAGGGACCTCTCTCTTGCTCGCAATCACAGATGACCTGAACAAACATACCTCAGAACTTGTCCGACAAGTTCCTACCAACAACCTCTAGCCGCAGATGTTGTTATAAAAGAGAGGGACCTCTCTCTTGCTCGCAATCGTGAAAGACCTGGACGAGCATACCTCAGAACTTGACCACCAAGTTCCTACCAACAACATCTGGCCCCAGAGTTGTTATAACAGAGAGGGACCTCTCTCTTACTCGCAATCACGGACGACCTGGACGAGCGTACTTCCGAACTTGTCTGACCGACACAAGTTCCTACCAACAACCTCTGATCACAGATGTTGTTATAAGAGAGAGGGACCTCTCTCTTGCTCACAATCACGGAAGACCTGTACGAGTATACCTCAGAACTTGACCGCCAAGTTGCTACCAACAACCTCTGATCGCAGATGTTGTTATAAGAGAGAAGGACCTCCCTCTTGCTTGCGATCACGAAGACCTGGACGAGCATACCTCAGAACTTGTCTAATTCCTCCTTCCCGTGCTTCCTCCTTCCCGAGGTTGCAGGGTGAGCATGTTTGTATGTTTATAGTGCTCACTACACCCTTATTCCTCTTCCGGACCGCAACAGACATACCCGGCATCACGTCTCTCACATACAAGTTAGATCTGCCGGTCGAGCTAGCTGGCGACAAGGTCATCAATCCTACTAAGGATCTAGGCCTTGTCTAATACCTGAGCACTTTTGCCGTTAGCTCTTGATAGATTTGCGACGACAACACACTCCTTGACGGCGTCACGAAGCCACATCATGTTCCTGTTCCTCTGTAAATAGAAACTAAAAAACTATAGTGACCTTTTGACGAGAGGACCACTGAGTCCCCTCGTCGCGATAGTGTCCACTCGCCTAACACAAACCATGACGCCCGTCATTCAGATTATCAAATCTGATACATGGAGTAGAATTAGTGGTAGTACATCAAGTAAACTCATTACAACGACCAAGTAAATAAAGGAAATGTTTCCTCTATTTGCCATACTATTAGATAAAAATAATTACCTAAAACTAATATATGTCATTGTACCACCACCAAATCTACATATAAGATAACATTAAATATAATCAATGAAATAAATATATCCAAAAGAAAAACTCTTTCATAAAATAAAATAAAAATTTTTGAAAAATTTTTCGTAATATAAGAGCCCAAGTTCCCAAAGGGAACGATGAGCCCAAAAAAGCCTAAGTGTGGACAAAATTATAAAAACTGTGTAAAATTAACTACCACACTATCAGAATATTTAATGTTACTTACAACTGTTGTTCCTAAATAAAAATAGGAAAATACCTAAAGATGTAAACAAAACACAGGAATCAAGACCCCAGGCAACACGGCCCGAAGTCAGTAACAGAAACAAGACTATCTGATGTAAAGCAAGATCTTCCTTGGAAGAAAAAACGATACATTGGATGTAAGATGCATGACCAAAAAGCCAGAACACCCTAAGGATGAGGACGTAACCCTGGAGATGTACAGAATAATCTTCTGCATAAAACGTTAAACTCCCAATTAATTTTATAAAATTCTTTATTAAAACAAGCCAAAAAGCTTGGGAGCTTAACTGGGGGATCAAGGGAAGGCAGGGAAGGAATACTAAATAAACAGTGGATAGATCATAATCAATCAGTGATAACGTCAGGCTCATGACCCGAAATTAGGGAACATGAACTAATTTTACTAAATAATAAAAAATTACAGCCCTGAACCTATCAAACCACCATTTCTTCCTTCCTTCATCCAGTTCTGTCCCTGGATCCACCAATTTAACCATTGATTTGTGTCTGGCATCATTATTAATTGAGATTTAAAAGCACAAATATCAGTTTGTTGTTATCTGACAAGGGCCAAACAAAGAATGATTTTATTGGCGCCAGATTCGGTGACTTCTTGGCACGCTCACATACCCCACACGCCCCGATATTTCAAGCTCAGAAAAGTGTAATTTTTAGGAAAATGACCCGGAAATCTGTTACTTGTATTTTTCAGAGTCCAGGACCCATAATTTCCGCAAAAATCAGCCGAGCAGAACAAAATGCAAATTTGATCTGTAAGTCATTGTGGTAGACTCACATACTAAAATGGCCGTAATTTCGATAATATCTGAAAGCGTGTAGAAAAAAAGTTCGGAAAACTGTAATTTTGATGAACTTTTCAAAGTCGAAGGGCCGTAATTTCGGTAAAAATCAGTGGAGCAGAACAAAATGCAAACTTGATCTGTAGGCCACCATGTTAGACAAACATACCAAAAATCAGCTCAATATCTGGAAGCATGTAGAGAAAAAGCCCGGAAAACTGTGATTTTGATGAACTTTTCAAAGTCTATGGGGGGCCGTAATTTTGGTAAAAATCAGTGGAGCGGAACAAAACCCAAACTTTTTCTGTAGGCCACCATGTTAGACTAACATACCAAAAATCAGCTCAATATCTGGAAGCGTGTAGGAAAAAAGTCTGCAAAACTGTAATTTTGATGAACTTTTCAAAGTTCAAGGGCCGTAATTTCGGTAAAAATCAGTGGAGCGTACAAAATGCAAACTTGATCTGTAGGCCACCATGTCAGACTAACATTCCAAAAATCAGCTCAACGTCTGGAAGCGTGTAGAAAAAAAGTCTGGAAAACTGTAATTTTGATGAACTTTTCAGTGTCCAAGGGCCGTAATTTTGGTAAAAATCAGTGGAGCAGAACAAAATGCAAACTTGATCTGTAGACCACCATGTTAGACTCACATACCAAAAATCAGCTCAATATCTGAAAGCGTGTAGAAAAAAAGTGTGGAAAACTGTAATTTTGATGAACTTTTCAAAGTTCAAGGGCCGTAATTTCGGTAAAAATCAGTGGAGTGGAACAAAATGCAAACTTGATCTGTAGGCCATCATGTCAGACTAACATACCAAAAATCAGCTCAATATCTGGAAGCGTGTAGAAAAAAAGTCCAGAAAACTGTAATTTTGATGAATTTTTCAGAGTCCAAGGGCCATAATTTTGGTAAAAATCAGTGGAGCGGAACAGAATGCAAACGTGATCTGTAGGCCACCATGTTAGACTCACATACCAAAAATCAGCTCAATATCTGGAAGCATGTAGAAAAAAGTGTGGAAAACTGTAATTTTGATGAACTTTTCAAAGTTCAAGGGCCATAATTTCGGTAAAAATCAGTGGAGCAGAACAAAATGCAAACTTGATCTGTAGGCCACCATGTCAGACTAACATAGAAAAAATCAGCTCAATATCTGGAAGCGTGTAGAAAAAAAGTCTGGAAAACAAGTAGGACTGACTGACTGACTGACAGACTGACGGACTGACAGACTGACGGACGGACCAGTTAAAAACATTATACCCCCGCAACTTTGTTGCGTGGGGTATAAAAATGCCCAAACAATACTTATTTCAGTAGCACGAGAAATCCTGTCCTTGGCCTGAATACCCGCCAGCAGCATGCAAAGAGTTAAAGGTTACAAATCCACTTTTTTAACTCTCAACTTCGATATCAAAGATGCTTTTACATTTACATTTGCTAACATAAAAACTTTCTCGACAGTTTTGTGTATATTTACAGGGATCATAACCCACTGAAATGAAGAAAAATGCTTACCATTTGACAAAACCATAATATTTTTTATGTGAAAATCTCCTTTTGCTTCATATATGATTTTTATGAAAGTGCTCATTCTGATTAATTAAATAAAAATTAAATTGAAATCGATAATTTATTAACCCTTTGAACCCCAGTGGTATCTTACAAGTCCGTTTAATGGCACCAATTGGAAGAGTCCATATTCATTATTTGGGGGTAGACCAATTAATATTTTCAACGTGCAGCCTAAGGGCTGCACGTTGAACATATTAATTGGTCCCCCCACACATTCACTTGGCAACCATCTTACTTAATGAAATATGAAGTATCGTGTTCCTGGGCCAGAAAAGTGGCCTCTCAGTTCAAAGGATTAACTTTTTAAAAAAACACCTATTGCAGTGTCATTTTCGACATTTTCGACATTTTCGACATTTGTGCATTTTATTTTTTAAAAAAAGTGAAGTTTCTGTAAATTATTTGAGATTGCCTTTTTTTCGATAAAAGGGCGTAAATTCTTTGTGATTTTCCACGTTTGTACAGTGTGGAACATTATTTGAATAGCTACTCAGCCAGCAAAGATTATTCAATTAACAGGAATATTCAATTAACAGGGATTTGGTCACTTTCCTATATTTTAGAGATAACTGAGCATTTATTCTACTATATCCTGTTTGACAGAACTCATGGACCTCTCTAAAACAAGCTACAACAGAGTAAATATTTATTTATTTATTAGAGTTTACGGTCACATACTTATGCATAATGGCTAATCATGAGTGTGACAGTTTTATGGGTGGAGGAAGCCGGAGTACCCGGAGAAAACCATCGAGCATCGACAAGCAACTGTCAGCTCCTCAACATTCTAACTCTATTAAAGCTCCGTTCAAGTAGGGTTACAGCAGTCGAAGACATGTGCACCATTGACGTGCAGTACGCCTTAGTACATGGCGTCATCGTACCGCCATGTAGACAACCGAGATAAAGTGCCTTGCCCAAGGACAAAACGCTGCTTGTCCTGGATGGGAATCAAACTCGGGACCTCTAGCATAGAAGTCCAGCAGTCTATCACTGAGCCACCCTGCTCCCAACAGAGTAAATACGTGTATTGAATGTATTGAGGCTAAATAGGTCTATAAGCAATGGAAATTCAGTGTTTGCGTAACATTATACCCAATTTCTTTTTTCAATTAAGAGGAGTGTACTCTATAACATATGAAATTATCATATCAAATTTCTACTGAAGGTATGGTAAATGGTTTTGTGTTTGAAAATTATATTCAATTAACAGAGCTATTTAGTTGAGAGATATCTAATTAAGTGGGCTCACTGTATTAAGGTGCAGTGAAACATTACTGCAGACAATTCAACACAACCTGTTTATAGCCTTTTAGACTATGTGATTGCATTGTTGATTGCAATTGATGATACAAGTAGCTGTGTATTGTTTCTGGCAAGTGGAATTTATTAGAACAATAACTGTGCTTTGTTTACAATAAAACAAAGTTGGTATTCATATAATGTCTCGTTATCGTTAAAAAATATACACTAGTTGTTCATGGTGATCATTCACTCAAATAACAGCAAAGGTAAATTATTACAGTTGTGTGTTAACTAGAAGAGGTATTAGTACCCCATGGCTCACCAGCAGGTGGCCAATGTAAAGGGTTGGCTGGTGTAAAAAAAAAAGTTCAAAACCTGCACATGAAAGTCCAATATTAAGTAAATAATGAGCTAAAGGGTTAAATAATATAATAATAGACCCATGAAGCATCCTAACATAAAACAGGAACCATGACAATATGCTACAAGGTAAGTCTCCACTTTGAAGACAAGAAAGACAAACCTAAAAACCTGCGCATAAAAGTAAAAAAAAAAGTATCACATTTATTTCAATGGGTTAAAATTGAGAAAAATACCCTGATAATGTCACAGTAACCACCATGGCAATATGCCAGTAAGGTGAAACTCTACCTGAAAAATATCCACTTGGAAGAAAAGAAAGAAAAACCTCAAAACCTGCACATAAAAGTCCAAAAAGTATCACATTTGTTTCAATGGGTTAAAATTTAGAAAAATACCCTGAAAATGTTACAGTAACCAGCATGGCAATATGCCAGTGAGGTAAAACTCCACTTAAAAAAAATAACAAAACCTGTACACAAAAGTCAAAAACCTGCACACAAAAGTCCAAAATTAAGGTAAATAAGCAGCTAAAGGGTTAAATAATATAATACTAGCCCCAAGAACCATCCTAACATAAAATAGGAACCATGGCAATATGCTACAAGGTAAGTCGGCACTTGGAAGAAAAGAAAGACAAACCTCAAAACCTGCACATAAAAGTCCAAAAAGTATCACATTTGTTTCAAAGGGTCAAAATTGAGAAAAATAACCTGCAAATGTCACAGTAACCACAATGGCAATATGCCAGTAAGGTGAAACTCTACTTGAAAAATATCCACTTGGAAGAAAAGAAAGACAAAGTTCAAAACCTGCACATAAAAGTCAAAAAAGTATCACTTTTGTTTCAAAGGGTTAAAATTGAGAAAAATACCCTGAAATGTTAAGGTAACCAACATGGCAATATGCCAGTAAGGTAAAACTCCACTCGAAGACAAAATTTCAAAACCTGTACACAAAAGTCAAAAACCTGCACAGAAAAGTCAAAAATCTGTACACAAAAGTCCAAAATTCAAGTAACTAAGCATGGAAAGGGTTGAATAAAATATTACTATCCCTGAAAAGCAGGCTGACATAAAAAAAAATCAAAAAAAAAAAAAAAATCAAAACCTGCGCACAAAAGTTCAAAATGAATGAATCCGGACGCCGATGGTACCGACAATGCCGACATGAGGGCTATGCCATAGGCTCACACAACTATCGTTGGTGAGCCAAAATATCACATTGTGATGTTAGTTTACTTGTTTGGAATTCTTCTGATTATGTTCATGCAATTCAGTTTATTCCTTCACAATGTCATATCTTCCGAACTTTGTCTGCACTAAAGTTTTTTAACAGGGCTTACATTTTGACGAGAATCCACGAATCGATTCATGCAAAGATTCGCACAAAAAACACAGCAAGAATCCATGTAGATTCTTGGTGCACCTCTGCTTGGATTCACATGAAAAGAATTGAGTCAATTAACCCTTTACCTAATATAACGGCAGCAAATCAACCAATACAAGGCTAGCATGACCTGAAATATCCTGTCACTTTGTCAATAAAATTGTGCAAATATTGCTGTCATTGGAACTGACTTAATGAGTCAGTTCCAATCACAGTCATAATTGTAAGGTTTTATTGGTAAATATTGTTTATTTTTTAAAAAATTATAAAATTTAGTTTATGTTTTAAAAGGTAAAAACTGTGTTGAGTAAAGGGTTAACATGTGTTATCAGTATACAACAGGGGTTCAACCATGGAGGCTTCATGGGATTCTGGGACAATCATAGCAGGTATGGTTTCTCGTAACAAATTTTTGAAAGAATCCAAATGAATTCTCCAAATTTAGATGAAATATAAACCTTGTTTAATTACAAATTTAAGTAATTTTGCATTGCTTCTGTAAAGTTATGTTCAATAACATTTTGCAGTGTTTTTTTCATGCTCTTTCACATACAAGCAAAATCACAGAGCCGATATTTTTTTTTGAATTAGTGGCCAACAGCAGCCCTGTTTAGTCCTAAGATGTATTCATAACTTAACCATCTGAGTCCACCAATGAAAATGCATTAGTACCTTTGATGTAATCCACCAGACCTTCAATAGCTGCAAGTCGAACATCTCTGAAGATGCCATATTGTGCATAGCTTTTAAACAAGGAAGATTCACTTGGTAAATGCCCATAGTTCTGAAGCTTACGGAAAGCCCTCAGGCAGCTGCAAAAATAAAATTTAAATCTGAAAGTATTCCATGACCACATTCTTATCCACAGGAACAGTAGACCTAAAAATTTGCTAACCAGTCATTTTTCTTGTGTACTCGTGGGCCAAATACCAGCCAAATTAGAAATGTGATCAGCAAAGGTGTTTTCTATTATTTTAAGAATTTGAATTCTTAATTAATATTAACTTTATCAAACACCAGGTTATAACACAAGAGATGTGGTACAGTGAAACCCTGTTAATCGAATAACCACTTTGCCAGTGAAAATTATTCAATTAACAGGCATATTCAATTAACAGGAATCTGTTCATTTTCCAGTATTCTAGAGATAAACTGAGCATTTATTCTATTATATCTTATTTGAGTTTAGAGAGCTCTGTTAAACAAGATATAATAGATTAAAAGCCTGTATTGGATGTACTGTGGTCACATATATCTATAAACAAGGGGAGTTTGGTGTTTGTCAGGGTAATTTCTTGGTATATTAAAAGATTTATATGCAATTAACAGTTCAAGATTTTTACTGAAGATATAATAAATGGTTTTGAGTTTAGATGTTCTATTAAATTAACGGGGTTATTCAATTAAACCACTGAACTATCATAAATTGGCTATACATAAATGTTAGTTTATAGTGTACTCATTTGTTGATCTACGATTATTTTTGGAAACAGCAATATCTGATAGCTCATTCGAACTGATTTGTCACCTTTCTTTCTGAGTGTAAATCAAGTTTTCTGTCCATGGGACAAACCATGGTCTGCCAGTTCAGCTCCATGCTCCATGTTTCCCAATTACACTGGCCCTGATCCCCTTCCACATGTACCCAGAAAAATCTGTGCTTACATTTTGGCTTTCCAGTTTGCCCTTCAACTGTTGCACAGTATTTCATAACTGAAACTCAAATATTTTTTTGTGATTACCATTTCTGATGTTCTCATGAAACTCTTTGATATGGACAATCACAGCCACAGTGATGGGTATCCTTTCGGAATCATCAGAGACATGGCCATCATTTATTAACAACTTCTTGGTAATAACTCTAGTTACTGTCTTAATTTCCAAGATATGTGCTGTTGATTAAAACTGGAATTTTCCACAATCAAAAGGAATTTAAAATACAGCCCCCCCCCCCACCCCCCCACCCCCCCCCCCCCACCACCACACACTTACCTGATACTGATAATATAGTTATATTATCAATCATCAAAGGATTCTGACAATTTTTAAAACTCATTTTGCACTATTTGATTCCCCCAAGCACTTCTCCATATGCCCATTTTTGATCCTGTCATATCCAATTTTGTGAAAATGATCTTCACTATTCATAAACTACCTAGAAATAATTTTTTGGCTTGTCAAAATGCATTGGAGTTTGCTCTAATTGGAGTTAAAATTTTAACCCTGCAAGGCTTCCGAAGTGGAACAGCTTGATCAAATTAACATTTAGGTTCATATTCAGTCTAAATACAAATAAACTAGAAACTGTTTTAGCACATTAAAACATATGTCCCCCCTTCCTTTCTATTTAATGCACTGCAAATTATATATACATGAATAATATTGACAACCATACCAAATATCTAAGGTCTAGGTCAAAAGACAAAAAAGTTATGCCACGGACAAAGTTTCCATTAAAAAGCACATAAATCTGACCTTCAGTTCAAAGGTCAAGGTCACATGAAGGTCACTATGGTACGCGACACACCGGCTCATGGTGATACATCCACATGCCAAATATCTAAGGTCTAGGTCAAAAGACAAAAAAGTTATGCCCCGGACAAAGTTTCCCTTAAAAAGCACATAAATCTGACCTTCAGGTCAAAGGTCAAGGTCACATGAAGCTCACTATGGTACACAACACACCGGCTCATAGTGATACATCCACATGCCAAATATCTAAGGTCTAGGTCAAAAGACAAAAAAGGTATGCCCCGGACAAAGTTTGTATGAGAAGAAGAAGAAGAAGAAGAAGAAGAAGAAGAAGAAGAAGAAAAAGGAGAAGAAGAAGAAGAATATTCACTAAAACAATATGTCTCCCTTCTGGGAAGGGGAGACATAATAATCTGCATGTTAATAACCTACAGCTAGAGAAGAGATTTTAATTATTTCAACCCCATTTTTGTCCTCTTTAACCCCTCCAACTGTAACCCCTAATGACCCATCCAACTAATTTTCAGGAAATTATTTTCTCTATCTAAATTATCTAAAAATAACTTTCTGGCTTGGCAAAAGCCTTTAGAGTTTGGCTAGGAGCTCAAAATGTGAAAATCTCCATTGGGTTCAGTGTAAAAGTGAGTGGGCAGTATTTCCATGGATACACTAATTACAGAAATAATCATCAAAAATTTAATTAATGAACACAAGTACAACCCGGTGCTTCATTAATTAAAATTTTGCTGATAATTCATATGTGGACATCACTGCCTATGCATGGATTACAACCAGTCCATGGCGACTGTACTCTATACCTAAAATATGAAAGCTTTTGTCACAGTGGTTTTGTACAAGAAGAATGTTTTCCCCATTACACACAGTGTTAAAGTCTGATGCCCTGTGATACTTCAGAATATGCTCCTAGGACATTGGTTTGCACAGACTTTGCAATCCTCCTTACATGATGTTATATATCAAATATGGTGGCATTTAGAACACCTGTTTGGGAGAAGAAGCTGTTTAAATATAGAATAAATAGGTAGTGGGGCAGGTAATCAGATTTAAACCACGCGTAGAATAAGGGGTTTAACCACTCGGCCAGCCGAGTTGTTAACACCCTTATTCTACGAGTAGTTTAAATCTGATTACCGGCCCTAGTACCTATTTGTTTTATTTATACCATGCTCTTAATAATCAACTGTCACTTAAAATGGAGAAAAAATTACACATTCTCTCGCAAACACACAGGCTTGTTTTGTTTACAACTGTGGCGGTGGGCAGTACTACCAGTTGCACGTGAATGCCTGATTGACAGCTGACACATCGTCAATGCTGATTGAATTTACCTTGCTTTTTTAGTCAAATTATTATTAACAATTCTGAAATTTTATTTTAAATATTTAACTGTAGGTATTTTAAACTTAATAAGTCATTGCATGTAGTAGAAAGTACCGCAAAATGCTGTATCTTTGAATGAAACATCACGAAATGTGAATGTATCGAAGTTGGCAAATTGCATCATGTCAAAGGTCAAGTTGGATGAACTTCCTACTATAGGTGTCAATTTTTTTAACCCGCAGTAGAAACTTTACACCAGAAGTGGCATTAAAAGCTAAAATTTAACACACAGGTGATATAGGTGAGCATGGTATAAAATGTTTTTTCCATTACTCAAAGCCTTAAAATTTAGGGAGGGGGGGGGGGGGCACATAACACCCCTAAATATGATTCCACTGGCTTGATTTGCATAAACCTGACATTAATCCATACAAATATGTAATGTATCTAATATGAAAGCTTTTGGGTCAGCGATTTAAAAGATCTTTGAAATGCCTTCTCCATTACCTGCAGTGTTAAAATCTGGAGGCCCCAAAATATCCTTAAATATGACCCCAGGGCCCTGCCTTGAACAAATTTGTGAATCAAGAATAAGATCCAATCAGATCCCGAGAATGTCACCTCCACACAACATAGATGAAAATGCAAAATAGAGTGGATTTACACTCTTCGAAACACTCACACCAATCGGCTTGAACAAGAAGGATTTCTAATTTATATATTTTTATTTGTCCATCAAGAAATAATCAATCGAGAATTCTGAAACAAATATATATAAAAAAGAGCCTTCTCCACCAGTCATGTAGTACTGCTGTTGAATCATCAGCATACAAAAAATAGGCTATTTATCCGTTGAGCTGTCAAAAGGCAATGTTACGGTTTGTGACAGAAGGGAGTCCATTTGAGTGATTCAATATTCTGATGATGACATGCACTTACTGTTTTAAATGGTTAAAGGAAAGCCTACTCAAATGACTGAAAACATTGAAAGAGTGTTGCAACTGTTTATTTCGCAATAATGTTTGGAAGAACACACCAGGAAGTGTGTGTGTTTTCCACGAGGGCAAAGTTTTTGACAAATTTCAGACATGAGCAGAAGTCAGATATTCTTTTGTCTAGTATTTTGCTCCTATTCATATCGACCCATTCTAATAAATTGAATCTAACGTCATCTTTATTTTAATCTTATTGATTTTACAAGGATTGGCGAACAAGTTATGCAACTTATATTAATGCCTCTCCTTGGCCCAATGGCATAGGTGTGTACGATGACTTTCATAGTGGCAACTTCGTGGCCTAGCTCTTCTCGAATACTACGAAGGGATCTTTAGCCTGCACGGAGTGAGTCTCTTTCTGCACAGAGGACAGCCATTTTACGTCACAACCCGATAGGACGGTACGCTGTGACAGCATCAACCTCACAATTGATGCTGACAGAGAGTGTTCGGACACCTCGAGAACTTTCCCCGTCCGGGGATCGATCCCGGGACCTCTGACATGAGAGACCAGCACACTTATCCACTCGTCCACCACTCTCATGGCTAAAGGAAAGCCTACTCAACAGCATCTTATATGTGTGGACAACCTATGTTTTGCTTGAAGTTGTCAAGTAGCCTGGTGCAAACTCAGAAACAGTACATGGATAGTGGATGGATTTGGAAACACCCACCAAGTGTAAATTCCACCCAGATAATAGCTTAAGTTCAGTGAAACTGCACAAAAATGGTTCATTCCCACCAGACCAATTCCCTTTAGACCAACTCTCACTAGGCCAATTCCCAAAAGACCAATTCCCCTTAGACCAACTGAAATGTTCTTTTAAAATAATTTTATATCAATAATTTGATATATTTACACACATTTCAAAGGATGTGATTTTTTTTAAAAGTTTTGTGGTTAACAGACATTGGGCTGATTTTCATAACAAAACAAACACAATCCTTTGTTTTATTTGTGATTTTAGTGAATGTGTGGCCAACAGTGGTTTATCGATAACGATAATCACAAACGTTCAAATGATGTGAGCTAGTAAATGGGGAGGTCAATGCAGAATCACTACTTGAACAAGCCAAGTATTTGTGCTCAGTATAAATGTTACATGCATTTCTGTTGTTATAAAGCTATATTTTTTGTATGTTATAAATATACTGAAAGCAAAGTTAGTAGATACTGGGAGGAGGTGGAGGGAGGTCAATGCAGAAACACCCTAAAATCAATTGGATTAAAAAATCTACAAATAATCAAGTGGGTTAGGTGAAAATGATTTGAGCTAGTAAATGGGGAGGTCAAATGATGTGAGCTAGTAAATGGGGAGGTCAATGCAAAATCATTACTTGACCAAGCCAAGTATTTGTGCTCAGTATAAATGTTACATGTATTTCTCTCTGCAATTTTTAACTAACCCTCTCTCTTGCTCCCTCTCTCCCTTTCCCTCTCACTCTCTCTAGAACTTGAGAAAACAAGTTTCGGCAGTGGCTCTGAAACTCGTAAGTTTGTAAGGCAGGAAGACAAGGAACACTGTGGTGGGGCACCCATGCATCGCGAATGTGAGATGATGGCCATGAGTCACAAGATGGTTGGGGAATTTTGCTTTTTTTTGGTGTGTGGGGGGGGGGGGGGGGGGGGGGGGGTGGAGGGGGTTCAATCTCCCCACTGCGATTTCTAAGCCACAAGTTGTGGGGTGCATTTCACACCAGACATATACTTATATTACAAGGCACTGCTGGCAATGTTTCAAATACTGCTGGCATTTGCACTAATCCCTTAAATTTGAAAATTGCTGGGTGGAAACCCCCTTCCAAAGTGGCTTAGTGGTAATCTACTTCTCCCATAATATGAACTCCAACGGGTGAACACGCATCAGCACAGGCCAATGATATGAATGTTCTCCATTAAAAAGCATGTGATGAGCAGCGGTCTTGTTACAAACGGTATACATGTATGTTGATTTTGTAGGCTGTGTTTTGTCTTTAAATAAAGTTTGAATTGTCGTACATGTATGTAATAATATTATTGAGAATAAATAGGATAATTAGAACTCATTCTGCTGTGTGTTCTGTTGTTTGAACATGTTATTCAATTCTAGTGAATGAAAGCGAATGGAATATCAATATTCCATAAACTGAGATCCATACAGTGAGGGAGTCCAAAAACCTGGGCTTTGAAATTTAAGCATTTATTTGTCGATTCTTTGAGTGATAGTGAGTAGGGTGGGGATGGGGCTGTCATAGACCGGTGCTCACACCTTTATTCAGTGGTAAATGACACCTCACATATCAGTGTAAAAAGGTAGGGGGAACTGCATTATGAGGAGATCAAATACTTCTGCTTCTAAGATCTGTGTTGAAGACTCAGTGTATTCGGTTTCTCAATTTAGTGACGGAAATGGGTTGAATGTTAACAAGAGGGGTGTGTCCATACCCATTAGCTCACCAATGCATGGCATGCAATAAACCTAGGCTTATTACAAATCTGCAAAAAATGTCCGGTTATGGACATGTATAGCAAAACAGGTCAGAAATTTCACAGTGACAAAAATGTCTAACATTGCATTAAAAAAGTCCAAAATCTCTGAAAAATGTCTGGACAAGGGTTAATGTCATCTTATATTGATGCATTCAACACATATATGAAATATAAAAGCCACAGCATACTGGTGGTAGCCTCCACTCATGTACAGCAAAACAGGTCAGAAATTTTCCAAGTCCACAGTGCCAAAAAAGTCTAACATTGCATTAATAAAGTCCAAAATCTCCAAAAAATGTCCGGCCAAGGGTTAAAGTAATCTTATACTGAAGCATTTAACACATATATGAAATATAAAAACCACAGCATACCGATGGTAGCCTCCGCTCATGTATAGCAAAACAGGTCAGAAATTTTCTAAGTCCACACTAACAAAATAGTCTAACATTGCAAAAACAGGTCAGAAATTTTCCAAGTCCGCAGTGCCAAAAAAATCTAACATTGCATTAAAAAAGACCACAATCTACGAAAAATGTCCGGCCAAGGGTTAATGTCATCTTATATAGATGCATTTAACACATATATGAAATATAAAAGCCAAAGCATACTAGAGGTAGAGGTATACTAGAGATAGCCTCCACTCATATATATACAGCAAAACAGGTCAGAAATTTGCCTCCACTCACATACAGCAAAACAGGTTAGAAATTCGCCTCTACTCATATACAGCAAAAGAGGTCAGAAATTTGCCTCCACTCATATACAGCAAAACTGGTCAGAAAAAGTCCACACTGACAAAAATTCTAACATTGCAAAAACACTAAAAATTGATAAAATATCACTGGGTAAGGGGCTGTGGGTAATTGTAAGCCATAGCAACAGGGTGGAAAGTCAAAGTGGATTCTGACAATAATTCTAACATGCACCTCAGGTCATGACATAAGCTCACACAGCTTCGTTGGTAAGCTAACAAGTTGTGTATTTCACAGTTCATCTGGATAAATAATTTAACGTGGTGGAGAGAATTTTTTTTTGTTTTAAAGCACTAAGTATGTTTGCATTTCACCAATCCCGGATTGTTAACCAACAGACTGACTGAGTTGAAACGACTCGACGACTGACAGAAATTGCAATCTGTTTTACCATAGTGTGTATTTTTTATCGGATATGACGAAAAATGGGCAGAAAAAAAATAAATCGACCATGGAACCTCAATGATTTTCATCAAAGTTTTCAATTCTAGTGAAAGTTTTTCAATATAATGAACATATTTTTTATGGGTTTTTCCAAGACTGAAGAGAGAAACTTGTTAATCAATGTCAGTGAACTGCAAGATCATCGTAACACCACCAAGTTGGCAAATCGCACCTCTCACATGAGAAAATATTCATACGACATAGCTGCTTCATTAAATCAATTTTATTTCATTTAACAATTCACCTTTCAGAAGTTTTTTTTCAATTTAAATTGACCATTCCATCCAAACTGTATTGAATTTATGTTTCACCCGCAATTATTAGCAACAAGAATTTCTATTTACGGACACTAACAGAATATTGTAGTGGAATAACCATCTGCAATTACCGGTAGGCACTGGAAAAAACATACTTCTAATTATAGACAACAAAACCAACTCAATTGCGTCACATGGATGGGTTTTCTGACCCCACCTCACAATGTAATCCGTGAGGACCCAATTATCAGTTCATACAGGCGATGTACACGTAATGACAAATCTTGAATGAATTTCTTTGAAATGTTATGACAATTAATGACAATGTGATTGCAAGAATTAAGTACAAGTAGTGATGAGCCAATAAGAAAGCCCCATCAGACAAATGTTGATTGTTTGAACACACAATCAGCTGGTTGTTGATGCGCATGTCAGATGGTCAGTGTCAACCCTATTCCAAAAGTAAAGGCCAAAATGGACAGCGCTATTGACAGACATTGCCATTCAATTTTCATTATTTTTCAATTTTTTGCCTAAAAACATAGCTTATGACCCTTCATTGGAACAAGCTCATTGAGCTCATTTCAATCAGGGGTCATAAGCTATGTTTTTGTTCCAACTAGAGTGATGTCACGCATGCAGCCCGACTGTCCCAGGAATGGCAATGCTTAGACGCAACATAGTCGGAGCCATTTTTTGTTAACAGTTTACCTAATGAATCTGCCATATCTGCACTCGTGATATACAAAATTTGCTATTCAAATTTTATTTTTTCATTTCTCTACTTCAAAACATACCTCATGACCTATTAATGGAACAAACTTGAAGAGCTTGTTCCAATAAGGAGTAATAAGCCATGGTTAGAAGTAAATAAAGAATGAAAAAATCTGATGTTTCAGAAAAATAATTTGTACTGTTGGCTTCAACTTGTGTTAAGTAAAGGATTAAAGATGCAGTACATAAAGCAATGTTGGGATATATGAGTCAATTTTCTTTTTTGCATGTAATAACTCCCAATCCTTCAAAATGCATTTTGGGAATAATTGCCCAAGTGACATGTTTGTGTGTGTGTGTGTTTGTGTGTGTGTGTGTGTGTGTGAGGGGGGGGGGGGAGGCGTAGAGGGAGTTGTGGAACCGATATTGAAACCGGGCCTGTGTTACTAGCTGGAAAATACACATATCAACTTCGGTTGAAATCAAATAATCCAAACTGGAGTTATCAGTCGGAAACCAATTGTTTACAGACAGATGGATGGACCGACAGGTGGATGGACGAAAGTCATGACTATAGCCCTGACTATAAACAGTCAAGCTAAAATGCATTTTGTACCAAAGAAAAAATATTGCGGGGACTGGGGTACGCAAGTTTATAAAAAGGTTCCGCATGTAGTGACTGTAAATAGTTCAAAATGCATATTGGAGAAAAGAAGAAAAAAAAATCCTAACTGGGGGGTGGAGGGGGGGGGGGGGGGTAGATGGTGGTGGTGTTTGTCTTGGTTTTTAAGCACAAACTTGGAGTCATCCTACCAAGCTGAAATACCTTCATAATTATGGCCTGTGGAATATTCTAAAGGTTTTCGGGCTTTGGGCCTCTGTTGCCATCACAGTTGCCCAAAAGGGGACGTTCTCATCTGGACATTATATGAAGTCAACCTATCAAGTTACAATGAAATCCCTCCATAAAAATGACCTGTAGACTATGCTAAAGGTTTTCGGGCCCCTGTTGCCATCACAGTTGCCCAAAAGGGGACGTTCTCATCTAGACATTATATGAAGTCAACCTATGAAGTTACAATGAAATCCCTCCATAAATATGATGTGTAGACTGTGCTAAAGGTTTTCGGGCTTCGGGCTCGGGCAGGCATTATGGCTAAATGATCGCAACCAAAAGGGAACATTCTCATCTGGGCATCATGTGGATTGATCCTACGAAGTTACAATGAAATCCCTTCATAAATATGACCTGTAGACTGTGCTGAAGTTTTTCTGGCTTCAAGCACCTGTAGCCGTCACAGTTGCCCAATCACGTCCAAAAGGGGACTTTCTCATATAGACATTATATGAAGTCAACCAATCAAGTTACAATGAAATCCCTCCATAAATATGACCTGTAGACTGTGCTAAAGGTTTTCGGGTTTTGGGCTCGGGAAGTTGTGACGGTTGATAGATCACGCCCAAATGGGGAAATTCTCATGTAGACATCATACAGAGTCATCGTATCAAGTTACAAATGAAATCCGTCCATATTAAACATGACCTGCAGACTGTGCTAAAAGTTTTTGGGTTTCTGGCTTGGGCAGCCATCACGGTTGACATATCATGCCCAAAAGGGGACGTTCTCATCTAGGCATTATACAGAGGCCTTCTATGAAGTTGCAATGAAATCCCTTCATAAATACGACCTGTAGACTGTGCTAATGGTTTTCGGGTTTTGGGCTCAGGCAGCCATACCGGTTGACCAATCACGACCAAAAGGGAACGTTCTCATGTAGATATGACCTAAAACCTGCATATGAAATTTTGTGATGATCAGACAAGAACTAACGGGTATAGCCTGTACTTGATGGTTGAATAAAAAACTTTAACCACAAACTCCAAATGTCAACTAAACAGGAAAAGAAAAAAAACAAAAAAAAACACTTGAACCTTCAGTAAAAAACTTTAACTACAAACTTTAACCAAAACTCTAAATGTTAACAGACAGACAGACGGATGGGCGGATGGATGGACAAAAGTCATCACTATAGCCCTCACTGTAAACAGTCGGGCTAAAAATGAAAAAAATTAGTTATTCAATAATTTTGTTTGCAAGTGTTGTCTCCTTTTCATGTTAGGTAAAGGGTTAAAGTATTTGAGTATTCGAGAATTCAAACTGTTTAAAGTTTAAAGGATGTGTAATAAAAGGTAAATACCTGACAGTTACTGTATGTCTGTAACATGGTAGAAGCTTTTCTAGGTTTAAACATCTAGTGATCTCATCTAGTATCAACTTGGTATCACTGGTTAACATTTCTGTGCTTGGTTTTGGCCTGAAAGAAAATAAATAATGAATAATCCATTAACCTTCTGAACACTGATGTTAACTGGATGAGTGCTAGAAGCCACTATCATGGCTTTATTGTGAAGTGCTGAAAGTCACTATAGTGGCTTTATACTATATACATTAGCTTGATGTTTGCTAGGCAGTAGCAAGAAAAATGTTTATATTAAATTGTTTTGTTACAATTTATTGGAGAGTGCTGGAGGCACTCTCCAATAGATTGTTACCAAACAATTATTTATGAACAAAATCGTGCTAAACTAAGGTGCCCCTTGTTAGTGGCATAACATCTTTGATAAAAAATGTTAAAAAATTTATAGTAATTTATATATTTTTTATACTTACCAATGACCCAGACATAGCTGGTGCTAACTCTTAAAAATCTAGGGCCAAACACAAATTTTGCCCCCCAATCCCCAAAATTTGCATCTAAAACCAAAGAAATCATGTCCTGAATGGCCCTCCATACTTCGCCTCTACTGCGTATGCGCAGTGTCAAGGAGGTCCCGAAATTGGCGCCATTTATCATTCTTACAATCAGTGCCTGGTGAGCGCTATGTACTCAGCGGGGAGGTATGAGTTCCCAACTCCTGGGAGGGCCATACCCGTCTGGGTCATTGGTAAGTATAAAAAATATATAAATTACTATAAATTTTTTAACATTTTTATACTGTACCAATGACCCAGACATAGCTGAATAGTAAAAAGGCTGGAGGGCCTAGGACATAGAGGAAAATCCAATAAGCTCAACTATATAAAATAGAGTCATCCCCTCGAGGAGAAAAGGAGTATTAGGCTTTACATGTATCTTTCTTATTTATGATAAATTAGAAAGACACAACACCCTCCATAATTGAGCATCATAACATTCATGTTCTCTATTAACATCCAGTATAATCCTTATACTAATTATTTTTAAAGTAAGCCAATAAATAAAATTAGTCCAGAGAATTGAGACTCTTTATACTCTTTTAAAAGTGTCCGAGGATTGTATATTAATGCCCGTTTGACACGTGACATATTCAAATGCTACACTTTAAAAATATGACATGAATGAATTTTTTAAACATTAACTTTTCACTTTAAAACCATCCCAGTAACAGCTCAGAATTACTGACTCCGGAGGAGGTATCCCCTTGTTTACACTATAAAACAGGTGACCCAAGGGAACACCCTCCCCCCCCCCCTTTCCCCTTGCCCTGGGTCAAATAGCCCAGAGCGAAGAGGGCAACAGGACGGAGTCACTGCTTGAACAGAAAGCCTACATAATTATAGTTGCAACTGTTTAGTGAACAACATTCTGACCAGCAGATAATGGACCTAAACAATGCAGGTCTCCAGAAATGGACTCAATATTTCTGAGATAAAAATTCGTGAATGTGGATGGCTGAGACCAATATGCAGCCTTCATTAAATCTGTAATAGCAACACTATTTGCGTAAGCCCAAGATGTAGAAAGAGCTCTTACTTCATGAGCCGAAAACTTAAGCACAGACTGCCGAGTTGAAGATAGATTATCATAAGCAGTACAGATAGTTAATTGAATCCAACTAGCAATAGAATGGACCGTAATGTCCTTTCTATTAGGCATCAGAGACAGAAGAAGCTTAACGTCCTTTCTAATAAACTGAGATCTTGTTTATAAATACATAAAGCTCTAACCGGACAGAGTAAAGGCCTATGCCCGTCTGAATACGGAAGGGCCTTAATAACAATAGGTTCCGGATATTTATTAGGAGCCTGATTCTCAGCCAAAAATCCAACATTAGTAGTAAAGGTAATAGTGTTCCCGACACTACGAAAGTGAGAATCATCCACCGATAGTGCATGAAGCTCACTGACTCTTCAAGCAGAAGAGAAAGCTAAGAGAAATGCTGTCTTATAAGACCAGAATTTGAAATCTACTGTCTCAAGAGGCTGAAATGGTTTTCTTTTAGTTAAGAAGAACCCAAGCTAAATTCCATTTAGGAATTAATCTAAGGGTTCTAGGTCTATTTATCGAAAAGTTTCTAACTAATTTAGATAAAGAGAAATTAGATCCAATTGTAAACTATCATGGTGTGCATAGGTATCAGATAACATAGACCTATAACCTTTAATAGTAACAGGCTGCAGTTGATCTCGTCAAACAAGTATAATAGAAAGTTTGCAATGTCTGGTATGGAGGGATCAAAAATATCAACATAATGATCCCTACACCAACGACGAAAGACCTTCCACTTTAGCCGCATAATATAGCGAAGAGGAGGTCCTCCTAGAGTTAGAAATCGCGTCCACTGCTCGTCCTGTACAATGCTTGCCGTGCAAGAAGGACCGCACAACGGAATACGTGAAGGTTGAGACCTTGCGGGTTGTGATGAAGTTGACACAATTTCCCCTGCGAAAGAAGATCCTCTTGTGGAGGAAGTTTTCGCGGTAAGTCCCACGGGAGACACCTGAGTAGATTTATCCACGGTCTCTGTGGAGACAGAGATGCTACCAACAGAATTGTATTGTGATTGTTTTATCTTTAGCAATATTTGCTGAATCAACGGCGCTGGAGGATACGCATATCCTATCATTCCGTCCCACGAGATCGATAGAGCGTCTATTGCATTTGCTCGGGGAGCGGACATGGTGAGACATACGTCTGCAATTGATTGTTGAGTTGTGTTGCAAATAAGTCTATCATTGGCCATTCCCATTGGTAGCAAATCTGATTGAATACCTGTTTGTTGAGAGTCCATTCTGACGGCAACAAGCAACTCTTCCGTGAAAGGGAGTCTGCTAATACATTCAGACGACCCGGAATATGACGGACCGAAAACAGAACTTGGTATTCTAGAACAAACAGAAGGATTCTTTCCGTTAAATTGAATAACGGAACGGAATGAGTGCCTCCCTGGTTCTGGATATACGCAACTACTGTCGTATTGTCGGAGAGGATTTGGACATGCGCTTTCTGAATAATGTTCATCCAATGACGTAGTGCAAGCCAAATTGACACCATTTCTTGGATGTTTATGTGCTTGCCTAGAAACTGCGGAACCCAAAGACCCTGGCACTTCGAATCCGTTGGGATCAATGTTGTACCCCAACCTGTTTGACTGGCATACGTCATAATCGTAAAACTCGGATCCGGCAACTGCAGTGGAACTCCTTGAGTCAACCACTGAATGTTTGCCCAAGTCTGAATCTCTTGTTACACTTGATTGACAAGAGAACTTCTATATCGAGCAATTCATAGATTGCTGAAAGGTTGCCGTCGAAGAGAAGCTTCTCGAGGCCGAAGCGACTCTGAGAGAGTTCTTCACCTTACTATCCACGCGCGTGGATGTAGCTAGGGCTGCGTCATGTCTAACCAACTCCAGGTTTGCCACTGAAGGGCGGAGTTATACGTGGAAAAGCTACTGCCCTTGAAAGAAATCTCATTGAGGATCATATCCTGGAATTCTTTCCCTTGAAGACGTAATGATAACGCCTTGGTAAGGTGGTCTGCGTATGATAAAGCGTCTAAGTTAAGTCTGTTAGACATGATTGTCGTTTCCAACGTCGTGGTTGGAATTGACATAGATGGCGATATAGACAATTTCAAGTCTTCAGCCTCATCGTCTAGACGCAGAGGAACTCTCGGTATGCCCTGTCCTGTCGTTTCAAATTATTCCTTGAATTGATGAAAGGCAGATTAGAGCATTTGCGGACAAGAAACCAGACTTGCCTGTTTTGGTAGCAAGCTTATATATATATAGCGTCGTTCAATAATTCGAATGTTCTAGTGACATTATTGGACTGTTTCGGCAACTCAGGAACGATGTCCCTGAACCGATCAAAAAGAAATTCTGTGTCCAATGACGCTATTAGTCTCTTATCCAGCATCGCAGCATTTTAGTCCGACGGAACAACCTCTGGAAGATAATGCCGGAAGAAATCTATGGCAGCTTCTGAAAGGGAAAGCTCGAAATCCTCCGAATCCCTTTCGCCATCCTGTCGGACCCTATAAAGTGCTCGGTCGTCCGTACCTGATGCTTCAGCAGAGCGTACCGACCCAGCGTCGTCGGATTATTCCTGACCCGACAGAGTTTCTGTCGTTTGCTGGGATGCTGCGATAAGTTGCGCTATTTTGGATATTGTTGTTGGATGTTGTTCCAAAAGGGAAAGCTCGAAATCCCTTTTGCCATCCTGTCGGACCCTATGAAGTTTTCGGACGTCCGTACCTGATGCTTCAGCGGAGCGTACCGACCCAGCGTCGTCGGATAATACCTGATCCGACAGAGATTCTGTCGTTGCTGGGATGCTGCAATAAGTTGTGCTATTTGGGATAGCACGTCCGTCACTGAGGCCTGTGGAGTAGCGGTCTTACGATGCTTTGCCGCTAGAAGCTCTGTGTACGTTGACTCCTGCATACTTTTCTTATGCGAACATCCGGAGTCTACAGGCCTCGTGTCCCTGGCTACCAGATGGCGTGACCTGATCGCCGTGGATTCTCTGACTGGCTGGATATCCGAGGTCACGTAGCCAAGGTGCGGTCGTGTGCGCTGCCGTGAGGATAAGGAAGCCTTATTGACAGTCTCTCCGGACTGTCTATATAACGGAGCATCCCGAGCGGCGGACTTATGCTCCGAATGCGAAACATTTTGTACCACAACATCTGGTCCCAGATGTTGTTGTACGAGAGAGGGGCCTCTCTCGCTCGCAGCCCGGATGGACCTGGACGAGCTAGGAACCGGACTAATAGGCTTCCTCCATTCTCTCCTCTGATCCGCCGTCACTGGATGTGCACCTAGTTGATTTATAGTGCTCGCATCACCCAAAACTCCTTCCTGGACCACAACAGACGAACCCGGCTGCCGAACCATTCGATGAATGGACGCTACACCGGGCGAGCTAGCGGACGTCAAAGGCCATCGTTCCTACTAGGGACCTCTTAGGCAATTGACGTAATTCCATGAGCACTTTGCCGCTAGCTCTTCATTTAATTGTGATGACGGAGGCACACTTTTGGAAGACATCACGGATACATCAGCCTGTTCTTGTTCGTCTGAAATAGAGATTGATAAACTAGAGTGACCCTGCGGAGAAAGGACCGGCATGGCCATTTCCCCGCTAACATACCGTGACACACGCTTCCCATGTATGTCATCCCAATTGACACATACTGAACAGAGTTAGTGCGAGTACACTGACTACAATTAATACAATGATTATGAAAGTCAGAGGAAGATTTCCTCTTATTACAATAGAACAATATCCTTTCATTGTGAAAAGAATACAAAAAGTCCTAGTACTCGCACCAACCCCTGAAAACAAAGATACATAATAACATGCTCCATTAACAAAGAAAAAATAATTGAAATCAAAAAAAAAAAAAAATTTTTTTTTTAAAAATATTTTTTCAGAAAAGCCCAAGTTTCTGAAAAGTAACGTTGAGCCCCAATGGATCCCAAGCCTAAGTGTGGACAAAATTTTTTTAAATATTTTTAAAAATTAATGCAACACTAACGAATAATAATAATGTATCTTGTTATGATAAAACTAACACAAAGACAAGAAATCCCCCTCCACAGAGACTGTTGTCAATGTAAACAAGAAGTGTAAAAACACCAGAAACATGACTCCAGGCACTGATAACCATGGCCCGAAATAAGTTACCAATAATACACTATCTGATGCAAAACAGAGACTTCCAGGGAAGAAACTGCAGAACATCAGATGGTAGATGCAGAACACTATGCCTAAACACCGGTGGGTGAGGACGTGAACATGGGGAAAAGAACAGAATTTATTCTGTTACCTAGCTAAAACTCCCAAAAAATTTTAGTAATAATATTACAGAAAATATGCCAAAAGCATGGGAGAATAGCAAGGGGGGACTTAAAGGAAAGGGAGAGAGGAAAACACTGAACAAGCAGTTAACTTTATAGCAAGAATGACCACAACAGGCCCATGCCTCGAAAATAGGTAACTTAACATAATTTCATTAAAAAAATTTAAGTTACAGCCCTGATTATTTTCTGTCGGGACCTCCTTGACACTGCGCATGCACAGTAGAGGCGAAGTATGGAGGGCCATTCAGGACATGATTTCTTTGGTTTTAGATGCAAATTTTGGGGATTGGGGGGCAAAATTTGTGTTTGGCCTAGATTTTTAAGAGTTAGCACCAGCTATGTCTGGGTCATTGGTACAGTATAAAAATATGCGTGTTACAAATCACCTGTGAAAAATAATTTAGCACTCGACCAGTTAAAATCCTAACATTTCAAGCTACATGATGCAACTAGAAATTTAACCAATTTTTTTTTCTGGTTGCACTGGAGAAAAGTTTGCTTGAGATTTCATCAGTATGCAGGGGGCTGAGTAATTTGGTTCATTACAAGAAATAATTCACAAGTCAGTGTAGACTTTTTTCCAAACAGAATATACAGGAAAAAATTATAAGGTTAACATTTAAAAAAATCTGTTTTTCAGGCAATTTCATGTAGAAATCAATAATAAATCTAAGAACAAGGGTAGATAATTCAATTAAAAATTTCCTACAACTGAAAAATTTGGGAATATCCATGTCTACCTGCTAGTGTTAATGGCTGAGAAGTTTTGCCAAAATTGGTCATCAACCTTAGAGAAGTTGAGCATACAAGACTTTCACATAGAAATTAATAATAAGTCAAAGGGGGAGAGACTTCATATAAAAACTTGTGCAACCTGAAAATTGAAAAGTATTCATTTGTAATCTTGTGAGTTATCATGTGAGAGAAGTTTCAACAAAATTGGTTCATAAGCCCAGGAGAGTTTACACATACAGGAATTTCATACACAGATCAATAAAAGTGTTCAAGAAGAAATAATTCAGCTGAATATTGTCACAAATTGAAAATTATTAGTATTATATGTATGTGTGTGTGTATGCTTCTCAATGATCATGTAATACAGTGGAACCCAGTTAATTGAATAGCTACTTTGCCAATGAAAATTATTCAATTAACAGGAGTATTCAATTAACAGGGATTGTGTCACTTTCCTACATTCTAGAGATCAACTCAGCATTTATTCTATTATAACTTGTTTGACAGAGTTCCATGAGCTCTGTCAAACAAGATATAATAGATTAAATGCCTGTATTGGATATACTGAGGCCAAATAGGTCTATCCAATTAAGTGAGCTCCACTATATAAGTTTCACATCAAAGTCAGTTCCTAAATGAAGGAGCGGAGCAAACAAGAACAACAAGAGGGATGCTAATGCCCCACTGCTCACCTACATTCCTCTCTAATGCAGTTACTTTGAAACAAGCATATCTATATCAAGCAAGGCCCATATGACTCATAACATAAAACAAGAGGCCCTAACGGTCCTTAATCGTTTACCAGAGAAAGTTGTTTAAAGAAGGACTTAAGGTCACATTCAGCATCTACATATTAATCTTGTTAATGTAATTTAGCTGGGGAGTGGGGGCCTGTTGAGTGAACTGTTTTTTTTTGCAAAAAATCACCCCAAAACTTCAAAACTTATTTTAAAGCAAAGAAAAAAACTCACCGCAGGACCCCACTTACTCGCCACACAAGACTGATTGGATTAATTTTTTTTTTTTGCATAAAATCATTCAAAATCCTCCAAAACTTGAATTAAAGCAAACCCCCCCCCCCCCCCCCCAAAAAAAAACAAGAGGCTTTAAAGAGCCTGTAATCGCCCACCTGGAAGAACTACATATCCCTCAATTATTCTAAACAAAATCAAAGAATGAGGTTGGCTGCCATGCTAAATGTGGATCTTTGGTAGAGGGTGTCCCAGTCATCAACCATGTGAAGTTTCAAAACATTTGGCCTTGAAGTTTCAGAGAAGATTTTAAAAAATTGAGGAATCAGAATAAAAGAATGCCTCTGGTGGCCATGTTTTTCATCCAATGGGAACAAAATGAGGATCGTTTGTAGAGGACCTCCCATAGACCATTCCTGCCAAGTTTGGTTCACATCCGTTCCAGAGAAGATGAAAATGTGAAAAGTTTACGAACGACAGACACCAAGTGATGGCAATAGCTAATGTGGCCCTTTGGGCCAGGTGAGCTAAAAATGAAAGTGTCAATAACACTGCAGCTTAACCTGACTGTGTGTAGTGTTTGATGAAAAGGATAATGTTCAATATTTATGAACCCCACATGCTATGTTTTCAACAAGAATAATTTGAGGTATAGACTGTACTAAAGAATTGAGGCCTGGATTGATGTGACCCTCACAGTTATCTAGGTCATGTGCCTGTCCGGCGGTCACAGTTGACCAATCATGATCAAAATACGACAGTGTCATCTTGATATTGTCCCGAGTCCTCCTACCATGTTACAATGAAATCCCTTGATAAGTACAATCTATGGACAATGCTAAAGGAATCTAGGTCAGGTGCCCATGCGATGGTAATGTTTGACCGAGAGTGACCAAAATAGGACAGTCTCATCTGGACATCATACAGAGTCATCCTACAAAGTTACAATGAAATTGCTTCATAAATATGAACTGTAGACTGTGCTAAACAAATCCAGATCATGTGCCCATGTGGCCATTACGACTGACTGATCATTACCAAGATAGGATGTTCTCATCTAGACATTGTTCCGAGTCATCCTACTAATTTACAATGAAATCCCTTCATAAATGCAACCTGTAGACTGTGCTAAAGGAATCTAGGTCTTGTGCCGCTGTGGCCATCATGGTTGACTGAACCCGACCAAAATCGGACATTCTCATCTAGATATTATATGGCATCATCCTACAAAGTTACAATGGAATCCCTTCATCAATACGACCTGTAGACTGTGATAAAGGTTTTCAGATTTCAAACCTGCTCAGCCATCACGGTTGACCGATCATAACCAAAATTAGACATTCTCATCTAGACATGACCTCGAACCTGCACATGAAATTTAGTGGTTATCAGACAAGAAATATGGGGTGTAGCCTTTGCTAAAGAAAATGTGAACAGACTTTCGCACATGTGCTGGCAGTAGCTTATCTTGACTTTGTCAAATAAAGTTAAAAAAATGAACAACGGGCCAAACGGTTCATAAGCACAAGCTACTATTTTTCTGGCATTTATTGCATTTGGTGGTAGCGTGTCATCATTTAGATATGTAATTAGCAGCCGAAGATTAGTATCTTTGTTTTGCAACTCATGTATCTTAGTTAGTTGAATTCCTTGTAACAAACAGTCATGTAACTCATTAATTGCATTTATAACTGGGTTAGCTCTTGAAAATCTATCTGCATTTCCATGTGATTTGCCTGGACGATACTCTATCTCCATGTCATGCTCTTGAAGAGAAAATACCCATCTCGCTGAACTACCTGCAGATTTTTAATTCCCATAAGCCATTGCAGAGAGTTGTGATCAGTTATAACTGCAAACTTATGTCCATATAAATATTGTCGAAATGTTTCAACTCCCCATACAACAGCTAAAGTTTCTTTTTCAATCACAGCAAAATTGGTTTCATTTTTGCACAACACTCTACTTGAATATCTAATTTCACATTCTTTGTTGTCTGGTTTTTGAGATAATACAACTCCAAGGCCGAAATCAGAAGCATCACAATACAATATGAATGGTTGTTTAACATCTGGATCATGTAAAACAGGTGCTGTCATTAGAGTGGTATTCAAAGTTTGAAATGATATTTCACAATCGTCGTTCCATACAAATTGAGCATCTTTACACAACAATTTTTGAAGTGGACTTGCAATTTTTGTAAAATCGGCGATAAATTTTCTGTAATAGGAGGCTAATCCAATAATTGATATCAAATGTTTAGTGTTAATTGGCGTTGGAAAGTTTTTGACTGCTTGAACTTTATCTTGGTCGACTTTATTCCTTCCCTGGACACAATATGGCCCAGAAATGTTACTTCTGGTTTAAGGAAAATACACTTTTTAAATTTTAATTTAAGATTGGCTTTTCTTAAGTGACCAAACACATCACGTAGGTGTTGTATGTGATCTTTGAGAGTTGTAGAAAAAGTCAATTAAGTCATCTATATAGACTAAAGCTGTTTTCCATTGTATTCCTGCTAATACCAAGTCCATTAATCGTTGGAATGTGCTAGCCCCATTGCAGACTCTGAAAGGGAGGGTGTTAAATTCATGGTACCCTTCAGACGTAATAAATGCCATTTTCTCTTTGTCGCTTTCTTCTACAGAACTTTCCAATATCCACTGCAGATATCCATGGTGGAGAAATACTAAGCATTTTGAAAGATTTCTAACACATAGTCTATTCTGGGTAATGGGTACACATCTTTCTTGGTAATCGCATTTAGTCGCTGGTAATCGACACAAAATCTTTGGCTGCCGTCCTTCTTTCTGAACCAGGACTACTGGTGATGCCCAAGGACTCTGTGAAGGTCTAAAGACATCGTTTTTGAGCATCTTTGTAATCTGATTATGTATTTCTTCTTTCTGCCCATCGATATGGATGTTGTTTTGTCGGCTGGTTATCTCCTGTGTCTATTTTAAATGTTAAGTCAGTTTTTCCCAGATCAGATTCATTTTGTGTGAATATGTCTTTAAACTGAAATAACAGATTTTCAATTTTTGTCTTTTCATCAGAGCTTAAATCTTTGTCATCATTTGATTAGATGACACCAGGTTTGCCTTGTACTGTGTTGTTAATTTTGCCAGTTATTGTCATTTCACTTCGAGCGGGAATTTGTTGTTTTAAGTAGATTGACTGACCAAGTTTGTTGATTATTAATTTTGTCACTGTCACTGTTCGAAATAAATTTGACATATCTACTTTTCCAATATGCAGCACAGTCTTGAAAGTCAAGTAGGATGTTAACCTTCTGCATAATATCCATGCCAATTATGGCGTCATACGGAGTTATTTACCACATACATTGTACATGTAGTTCTGTCACTGTTGACAATGATTTTGCAGTCTATAACACTTGTAATGTTGCGTGGCTGTCCTGTAGCAGACACAATGTTTTGGGAATTAGGCACAATATTATGTTTTTGCTCACCAGGAATAAGTAGAGAATTTATTAGCGATACTGCAGCTCCAGTATCCAAAAGTAAATTAGCACTAATATAGTTAAATAATAATTCAGGTATTTTAATTCCATGTATCACTTCTGTTGAAACAGATGATAAGGAAAGTCTATTGGAATTAGTATTTATTACTTGTTCATTTGAATTGTGTTCAGAATAACCTGTATTAGTGCCAGTTGTAGCCGAGGGTTTTTTAACACGAGTAGCCACTTCCCCTCACTGAAAGTGGCACGAGTTAGTTTAAACGTAGTGAATGGTGAGCTGTAGTGCATACTTTTGAAGAATATTTGTCTCTACACTGTCTTTCTATATGACAATAGTTGTAAATGGGTTGACCGTTTGGTGATCTCATATTCCGGCTTAAAACATTTTGGCGACCTCTGTAGGAAAAGGGTTGACCTTGTCGGCAAAATGAATTTCCTCTACCTCTATTTGTGAATGATAGGGTGTGTATTTGTTTGGATAATTCGTCCATTTTGTGCGACACTGTTTCAATGCAATCTTTTGACCCTTTACCCAATGAATTGTCCATATCCGCCCGCGTAATATGCAAATTCGGCAGCTGAAAAAATATTATTTTTCAAAAATATTTCAACAAAACCATATCATGTGACCCCTCTTTGGAACGAGCTTGTAAAGATCGTTCCAATGAGGGGTGACATGATATGGCTTTGTTGAAATTTGTGGAAATTTTTAAAAAAAAAATGATATTTAAAATAATAAATTTTGATATCGACTGCATTGGGTAAAGGGTTAACACAGTTGTACTGTCACTTAAAACGTTAACGCTTGTTGCCGATGATGCCCCTTGCATCTGTGTCAAATGTTAATTATGTTCCTCTCATTTTGCAACACGGAAGACCTGTTCAAAACTCTGTGGATCAGTCATCATAACGAATCTACGAAGGCTGGGGTGTTGTCCTTGAATAAAATGTTCCATCACTAAATGATCATGTTCAATTAGTGGCACACCTCTGTAAGCTCTTTGGGCTAATCTTAGAATAGAATTACCAAAGTCTTCTACACTCTCCGCTGTTGTTTTCTTCGGAAAAGTTCTGAATAATACATCTGTTCCAGTTCTTTTGGACAAAATCTTTCTTTTAAACACTGTTTTACTATAACTATTCTGTACATCTGTGCCCAAATCTTCAAAGAAATCAGCGGCTCTACTTCTGAGAAACGCTGGAAGCATCACTGATCTTCATTCCATTTATTTGCTCTTCTAATTCTTTCAAATGTTTCACCCAACTTTCAAAATCATCAGCAACTTCTCTGTAAAAGTTTGATGGCATTACATTAGATTTAGTTTCCACAAATATGCACTCCATTTCTTCTGTTTCTTTGTCTGGTGAAGGTGTTCATTGTTGTCCTCTTTTTCCCCTCATGATAATGGGTTAAGTTGTTTTTACTTCTTAATTCATCCCACTTCGCTGCTCCAAAATATATATGTCAGGATCGTAGAAGCGGCGGTAATGGGTTCAGAGAAATATTTAACACTCTCTCTAATCCACTAATTTAATTCTTCAATTTTTCTTTGTTATACAATAATTCTCTCACTTTCTCTCTGTCTAACATTCATTATTTTTCATCTATAGTCGACTGTTACATTTTACATACTGCCAAGTTGGTCTGGGAACCTACAATATACATGCCTGTGTTTCGAAACACAGATGCTGGGACAATATTTGTCAACTTGATGTTTCAATAGACCAGATGTTCTCAGTTATGTATTCCTTCAAGTTGTAAGAGAGTTTAAAGTATTAATAACTTTAACCCTAACAACAGCATATGGGTAAAACAGTGTTGGAATAATTCTTAAAAAATACAACTGTAATATAAAACTGTTGCAATCATGGGATTCGCTGCAACTAAGCTAAACATAAACTCTTACAAAATATACAACAGCTGAACTAAATTGAAATTCTTACAACTAGAAAACAAGACATTTTTGGTCGAAAAATGTTAAAAAATTGAGAAAAAAAACACACCTAAACATACCTTGAATGTGAAAGTTAATAGATGTGATCACAGCCCAATGCAACATTAAATGACCTGCAATGGAAGTACATGAAGCAACAATGCTGACCTTAATGCAAATTCTGACAACTGAAAATGGCTTAAGATTTATTCCCCCTGAAAAAAATAAATTCCTGGCCAAATATAAAGAGAAAAGGGGTTACAGGTAAACAGTGTTGAAATAGTACTAAGCAATGCATAACTGCAATATACGGTAAACGCAATGAAGCCAAGTGATTCAAAGTATCTAAGCTAAACATAAACTCTTGCAAACTGGTCACAGATTTCAATATCAAAACCTCCGGTGTCTTAGCATGAGCTCATCCAAATTGAGCTAAAAATAAACAGACAAGATGGAACAAAAAATTCTATGTTCAAGAAGAGAAAACTCAATTTAAAATTTTTGCAACCTGAAACTGATAAGCATGCGAATGTTTATTTAACAGTGATCATGCGTGAGAAGATCTATTAAAAATTGGTGCGGAAATCAATAATAAAATGAGTTCAAGAGGAGAAAATTTAGTTAAAAATGGTTGCAACTTGAAAATTTGGGAGTGTATTTTAACTCTTTACCTAACATGAAAAGCAGACGACACTTGCAAAAACAATTCTTGAATAACTGATTTTTTTCATTTTTTGTCTCAAAAACATAGGTTATGATCCCCCATTGGAACAAGCTCAACGAGCTCATTCCAATAAGGGGTCATAACCTATGTTTTTGAGACAAAAAATGAACAAAAATAATGAAAGTTAAAAAATTTATAGTAATTTATATATTTTATACTTACCAATGACCCAGACATAGCTGGTGCTAACTCTTAAAATATAGGGCCAAACACAAATTTTGCCCCCCAATCCCCAAAATTTGCATCTAAAACTAAAGAAAACATGTCCTGAAAGGCCCTCCACACTTCACCCCTACTGCGCATGTGCAGTGTCAAGGACGTTCCGAAATTGGCGCCATTAATCATTCTAATAACCAGTGCCTGGTAAGCGCTATGTACTCAGCGGGGAGGCAAGAGTTCCCAACTCCTGGGAGGGCCATCCCCGTCTGGGTCATTGGTAAGTATAAAAAATATATAAATTACTATAAATTTTTTAACATTTTTATACTGTACCAATGACCCAGACATAGCTGAATAGTAAAAAGGCTGGAGGGCCAAGGACATAGAGCAAAATGGAATACGCTCAATAAAATAAAATAGAGTCATCCCCTGTAGGGAAAAAGAAGTAATAGGCCTTACATGTATCTTTCTTATTTATGATAAATTAGAAAGATACAACACCTTCCAAAATTGAGCTTCATACATCCATGTACTCTATTAATATCCAATATAATCCTTATACTAATAATTTTTAAAGTAAGCCAATAAATAAAGTAAGTCTAGAGAATAGAGACTCTTATACTCCTAAAAGTGTCTGAGGATTGCATAATCATGTCCGTTGACATATGCAATATTCAAAAGCTATACTTTAAAAACTAAGACTTGAATGAATTTTAAAAACCTAAACTTCTCACTAAACAACCATCCCAATAACAGCTCAGAATTACTAACTCCGGAGGAGGTATCCCCTTGTTTTCATAGTAAAACAGGTGACCCAAGGGAACACCCTCCCCCCCCCCCCCTTTTTCTTGCCCTGGGTCAAATAGCCCAGAGCGAAGAGGGCAGCCGAACGGAGACACTGCCGAAACAGACAGCCTACCTAGCTATAGTAGCAACTGTTAAGTGAATGACATTCTGAGCAGTAGATAATAGACCTAACAATAGAGGCCTCCAGAAATGGACTCGATATTTCTGAGATAAAATTCATGAATGGAGATGGCTGAGCGCAATGAGCGGCCTTCAAAAATCTATAATAGCGACACTATTAATGTAAGCCCAAGAAGTAGAAGAACTCTTACTTCATGAGCCGAAATCTTAAGCACAACTGCTAAGTCAATGATATACCATAAGCAGTACCGATAGTTAATAGAATCCATTAACAATAAAATGGAGCGTAACGTCCTTCTACTAGACATCAAAGACAGAAGAAGCTTACGCCCTTGTAATAAACAGATATCTGTTTAAAAATACATAAACTGTACCCAGAAAGAGTAAAGGCCTATGCCCATACAAAGACGGAAGAACCTTAAAATAATAGGTTCCGGATAATAGGAGCCTAACTCTTATGCAACAATCCAACCTAAATAGTAACGGAAGTATTGATTCCGAAACTATGAAAGTGAAAATCATCCATCGATAGTGCATGAAACTCACTGACTCTACAGTAAAAGAGAAACCAACAGAATTACTGTCTAAAAGGTCAGAATTTGAAAACTACTGTTTCCAGAGGCTCAAATGATTACTTAGCTAAATAAGAACCGAAGTTAAAATCCGTATAGGAATTTAATCTAAAGATTCAAAGTCTATTTATCAAAAAGTTACTAACTGACTTAGATAAAGAGACAAAAGACTCAATTGTAAACTATCGTAGAGTGCATAGGTATGAGGTAACATAAACCTATAACCTAAATAATAACAGGCTGCAGTAGATCTTGTGAAACAAGTATACTAAAAAATAGCAATGAGTAGTATGGAGGGATCAACAATATGAACATAATGATCCCTACACCACGACAGAAGAGCCTCCACTTTAGCCGCATAGAATAGCGAAGAAGAGGATCTCCTATAGTAAGAAATCGCGTCCAAAGCTCGTCCAGTACAGTGCTTACAATGCAATACGGACCACACAACGGAATACATGAAGGTTGCGACCTTGCTGGTTGTGATAAAGATGACACGATTTACCCAGTGAAAAAGATCCTCACATAGAGGAAGATTTCACGTTAAGACCCACAGTAGACAAGAGAGTAAATTACTCATGATCTCTGTGAAGATAGAGATGCTATCAACAGAAATGTATTGTGGTTGTTTATCTTAGCAATACCTGCTAAAACAACAGCGCCGGAGGATACGCGTATCCTATCATTCCGTCCTATAGATCAATAGAGCGTTAACAATATTAGCTCAGAGATCTGGACAAGCCAACACATACGTCTGCAATTGGTTAGCAAGCTGTGTCATAAATAAATCATCATTGGGCGCTCCCATAGATAGCAAATCTGATTGAATACTTGTTTGTTGAGAGTCCATTCTGACAGCAACAAGCGACCCGTAAGAGAACGGGAGTCCGATAAAACAATCAGACGACCCGGAATATGACGGACCAAAACTGAACTTGGTGTACTATAACCAACAGATGGATTCTTTCCATTAAATTGAATAACGGAAACGAAAGAGTGCCTCCCTGGTTCCGGAGATACGCCACTACTGTCGAATTAAAGGACAGGAATTTGGGCATGCGTTTCTGAATAATGTTCATGCAATGACATAAAGCAAGCCTACAAAACATTATTCCGCGGAAGAAAACTGATTGCTAAAAGACTGCGGAACCCAAAGACCCTGGCACTTCGAATCCGTAGGGATCAGTATTATATCCCAATCTGTTTGACTGGCAACCGTCATAACAGCCACACTCGGGTCCGGCAACTGCGGCGGCACTCTCTGAGTCAACCACCGAATGTTTGCCCCAGTCGGAATCTCTTGTAACACTAGATAGACAAGAGAATGTGTAAATCGAGCAATTCATGGATTGCCGAAAAGTTGCCGTTGAAGAGAAGCTCCTCCGAGAACGAAGCGACTCTGAGAGAGTTCTTAACCTTACTATCCACGCGTGCGGATGTAGCTAGGGCTGCGTCACGTCTAACTAACTCCAATCAGCCACTAAAGGGCGGAGTTATACGTGAACAAACTACTGCCCTCAAAAGAAATTACATTGAGAATAATATCCCGTAAATCTTTTCTTGAAGACGTAATGATAACGCCTCAGTAAGGCGGATTACGTATAATAAAGCGTCTAAGTTAAGTCTACTATACATAATGTCGTTCCCAACATTGAAATTGGAAAAGACATAAACGGCGAAAAAGAATATATGCAGTCTTTAATCACACCGTCTAGACGCATATGAACTCTCGGTATGCCCTGCTCTGCCAAAATAAACTATTTGTATAAATGATAAAATGGCAGAAATGAGCAACTCTCGCTCACAGCCCGGACGGACCTGGACAAGCCAGGAACCGGACTAACAGGCTTCCTCCGATCTGTCCTCAATCTGCCGTCACTGGGTGAGTACTAAAGTAATTAAAGTGCTCGCATCACCCAAATCTCCTTCCTAGACCGCAACGGACGAACCCGGCAGCCGAACCATTCGATGAATGTATGCTACACCGGGTGAGCTAGCGAATGTCACTCCGTAGACGATAGACATATTCCATGAGCACTTATTGCCGATAACTCTTCGAACAAGAAACCAGAAATGCTTGGTTAGCAAGCATAAAATAATAATATATATAGCGTCGTTCAATAATTCGAAAGTTTGTGTGACATTATTGGACTATGTTGGAACTGAGGGACGATGTCCCTGAACCGAACCAAAAATTTCTAAGTCCACCGACGCTATCAGTTTCTTATCCGGCATCGCAGCATTCTGGTCCGACGAAAGAAGCTGTAGAAGACCAAGTCAGATGACATACACAACAGCATATGTTGTTCCGAAAGGGAAAGCTCGAAATCCTCCGAATCCCTTTCGGTATCCCGTCGGACCGGATGAAACTTTCGGACGTCCGTACCCGCTTCCGCGGAGCTTCCCGACCCAGCATCGTCGGATAAAATATATGCGACAGATTCAGTTGATGCTGGGATGCTGCGATAAACTGTGCTATTAAGGAAAGCACGTCCGTTCCCGAGGCCTGTGCAGTAGCGGTCTTATGATGCATTGCCGCCGGAAGCTCCGTGTACGTTGACTCCCGCACACTTCCTATGCGAACGTCCGGAGTCTGCAGGCCTCGTGTCCCTGGCTACCGGATGGTGTGACCTGGTCGCCGAAGAATCCTTGATCGGCGAAGCTGGTAATATATCGGCGGTCACACAGCCAAGGTGCGGTCGTGTGCGCTGACGAGAAGAGGAAGCCTTAGCAGTCTCAGCGGACTGCCTATACAACGGAGCGTCCCGAGCGACGGACGTATGCTCCGCTTGCGACACATTTTGTACCACAACATCTGGGGCCAGATGTTGTTGAACGAGAGAGGGGCCTCTCTCGCTTGCCGTCCGGATGGACCGGAACGAGCTATGAACCGGACTAAAAGGCTTCCTGCGTTCTCCCTCCGATCCGCCGTCACTGGGTGTGCATTAGGTTAATTTATAGTGCTCGCATCACCCCAAAATTCCTTCTAGACCGCAACGGACGAACCCGGCTGCCGAACCATTCGGTGAATGGTCGCTACACCGGGCGAGCTAGCGGACGTCAAAGGCCGTCGAACCTACTAGGGTCCTCTTAGGCAATTGGCGTATTTACATGAGCACTTTTCCGCTAGCCCTTCATTAATTGTGACGACGGAGGCACACTGTTGGAAGACATCACAGATACATCACCCTAATTTCGATCGTCTGAAATAGAAATTGATAAAGTAGAGTGACCCTGCGGGGAAAGGACCGGAGTGTCCAAATCCCCAACAACATACCGTGACATACGCTTCCCATATTGTCATCGAAATCATACGATACAGAACAGGAGTTAATGCGAGTACACTGACCACAAATAGAATGATAATAAAGTCAGAGGAAGACTTCCTCTTAAAACAATTGATCAATATCCTTTCAATGTGAAAAGAAAACAAGTCCTGGTACTCGCACTAACCCCTGGCAATCAAAATACATAATAATAATATGATCCATTAATATAGAAAAAATAATTTAAATCAAAATATTTTGAAAAAATATTTTTTTTAGAACAGCCCAAGTTTCTGAAAAGTAACGTTGAGCCCCAATGGATCCCAAGCCTAAGTGTGGACAAAAATTTTAAAAATATTTTAAACAATTTATTCAACACTTACGAACAATAATAATGTATCTAGTTATGATTAAAATAACATCAAGATATTATTTTTTAGAAATCCCCCCCTCACACAGAGGGCTGTTGTAAATGTAAACAATGAGTGTAAAAACACTAAAATAAGACTCCAGGCACCCAGGCCCGAAAGTTACCAAAAATACACTATCTGATGCAAAACAGAGACTTCCAGGGAAGAAACTGCAGAACATCAGATGGTAGATGCAGAACACAACGCCTAACCACCCGTAGGTGAAGACGTAAACATGGGGAAAGAACAGAATTCATTCTGTTATTCAGCTAAAACTCCCAAGAAAATTTAGTAATAATAATTACAAAAACTATGCCAAAAGCATGGGAGAATAGCAAGGGGGGACTTAAAGGACAGGGAGAGAGGAAAACACTTAAAAAACAGTGTAACTAAATAATCAGAATGACAACAAAATGGCTGCTGCCTTGAAAATAGGTAACTTAACATAATTTCATTAAAAAATTTTAAGTTACAGCCCTGATAATATTCTGTCACACATTCTTTTCCTCTCCTCCTTCTCTATCCTCCTTAGAATCACCATTTCACTAATATTTATGTGTCTGGCATCATTTAAACTGAGATTTATAAGCACAAAGATCAGTCAGATGTTAACTGATGAAGGGCCAAACTTAGAATGATTAATGGCGCCAATTTCGGAACGTCCTTGACACTGCGCATGCGCAGTAGGGGTGAAGTGTGGAGGGCCTTTCAGGACATGTTTTCTTTAGTTTTAGATGCAAATTTTGGGGATTGGGGGGCAAAATTTGTGTTTGGCCCTATATTTTAAGAGTTAGCACCAGCTATGTCTGGGTCATTGGTACAGTATAAAAATATTAATAGGCTATTTTTGAGAATAGCGCTGGCCGGTTTTGCCCATTACGTTGGGTAAAGGGTTAATTCAGGATACATCCATTCGTATTATTTTTTATTTTCAACTTTTTTCATACAGTTACAAATAAGGATATATACACACTACTTGACAAGATATGATATTTTAAACTCAATGATTCTGGTTTTTACGCAACATACCTCATTCAGATTAATTACACTTACCCAACAGCTGTCACAGTAGTAATGGCTGGTGTGACTGTTGATGCTAAGGAATCAATCAGTATTGCTCTATAATAATTGTCTGAATACTAAAAACAGTAAAAGAAAAAGATAATGTTAAGCCCCACAAAGTAGATCTTCTGTTTCTCAGACCATTTTTGTACAATTGCATGTGGACGGGCATTTGTTTATTTTATTTTTGTCATTATTTCTTTGCTATCAAAAGTTTATGTTCTTGGTTTGTTTTATGTTTTCGACTCCATAATCTACAAAATAGCATGGTGGTGGTGTTTTTCGTCCCTTGAGAGCAAAAAGGCTTTGCAAAGCTTTAGCATTGCAAAGCCTTGTTGCATTCAAGGGATAAATTAATCATTTTTTTTAACTTGGTTAAAGTATCAGAAATAAACCATTTAATTTTTATTTTTTTAAGTTTGCATTGGTTATAAAAAGAGAGCATGCGGCAGCCAAAATGACAATGCGTGGGGGCCTAAGAAACAAATTCTTAACTTTCTTAGGCCTTAGTGGTCACCTATGAACATTATTTGACATGACCTTTAATTTTTCTGGTCCAGATTGATGTGGAAACATTCTGCTCAGTGAAAATAATCAAGGCAATTCTTCTGCAATTAGGTAAAGAAATTTTTTTTCTTGTTTCTCCAACACTGCTTCCTAAAATTTACGATGAGGGAGTGAGGTTTTTTTTTGTTTATCCACAAAACAACCCTCAAAATTATAAATTCAAAGTAATTTGTATATTTTTATACTTACCAATGGCCCAATCTAGCTGGTACTTAATTCAAAGTTATTAAGGGCCAAACACAAATTTTGAACGCCCCAATCCCCAAAATTTGCAGGCAAAACCGAAAGTTAAAAAATTTATAGTAATTTATATATTTTTTATACTTACCAATGACCCAGACATAGCTGGTGCTAACTCTTAAAATATAGGGCCAAACACAAATTTTGCCCCCCAATCCCCAAAATTTGCATCTAAAACTAAAGAAAACATGTCCTGAAAGGCCCTCCACACTTCGCCCCTACTGCGCATGCGCAGTGTCAAGGACGTTCCGAAATTGGCGCCATTAATCATTCTAATAACCAGTGCCTGGTAAGCGCTATGTACTCAGCGGGGAGGCAAGAGTTCCCAACTCCTGGGAGGGCCATCCCCGTCTGGGTCATTGGTAAGTATAAAAAATATATAAATTACTATAAATTTTTTAACATTTTTATACTGTACCAATGACCCAGACATAGCTGAATAGTAAAAAGGCTGGAGGGCCAAGGACATAGAGCAAAATGGAATACGCTCAATAAAATAAAATAGAGTCATCCCCTGTAGGGAAAAAGAAGTAATAGGCCTTACATGTATCTTTCTTATTTATGATAAATTAGAAAGATACAACACCTTCCAAAATTGAGCTTCATACATCCATGTACTCTATTAATATCCAATATAATCCTTATACTAATAATTTTTAAAATAAGCCAATAAATAAAGTAAGTCTAGAGAATAGAGACTCTTATACTCCTAAAAGTGTCTGAGGATTGCATAATCATGTCCGTTGACATATGCAATATTCAAAAGCTATACTTTAAAAACTAAGACTTGAATGAATTTTAAAAACCTAAACTTCTCACTAAACAACCATCCCAATAACAGCTCAGAATTACTAACCCCGGAGGAGGTATCCCCTTGTTTTCATAGTAAAACAGGTGACCCAAGGGAACACCCCCCCCCCCCCCTTTTTTCTTGCCCTGGGTCAAATAGCCCAGAGCGAAGAGGGCAGCAGAACGGAGACACTGCCGAAACAGACAGCCTACCTAGCTATAGTAGCAACTGTTAAGTGAATGACATTCTGAGCAGTAGATAATAGACCTAACAATAGAGGCCTCCAGAAATGGACTCGATATTTCTAAGATAAAATTCATGAATGTGGATGGCTGAGCGCAATGAGGGGCCTTCAAAAATCTATAATAGCGACACTATTAATGTAAGCCCAAGAAGTAGAAGAACTCTTACTTCATGAGCCGAAATCTTAAGCACAACTGCTAAGTCAATGATATACCATAAGCAGTACCGATAGTTAATAGAATCCATTAACAATAAAATGGAGCGTAACGTCCTTCTACTAGACATCAAAGACAGAAGCTTACGCCCTTTGTAATAAACAGATATCTGTTTATAAATACATAAACTGTACCCGGAAAGAGTAAAGGCCTATGCCCATACGAAGACGGAAGGACCTTAAAATAATAGGTTCCGGATAATAGGAGCCTAACTCTTATGCAACAATCCAACCTAAATAGTAACGGAAGTATTGATTCCGAAACTATGAAAGTGAAAATCATCCATCGATAGTGCATGAAACTCACTGACTCTACAGTAAAAGAGAAACCAACAGAATTACTGTCTAAAAGGTCAGAATTTGAAAACTACTGTTTCCAGAGGCTCAAATGATTACTTAGCTAAATAAGAACCGAAGTTAAAATCCGTATAGGAATTTAATCTAAAGATTCTAAGTCTATTTATCAAAAAGTTACTGACTTAGATAAAGAGACAAAAGACTCAATTGTAAACTATCGTAGAGTGCATAGGTATGAGGTAACATAAACCTATAACCTAAATAATAACAGGCTGCAGTAGATCTTGTGAAACAAGTATACTAAAAAATAGCAATGAGTAGTATGGAGGGATCAACAATATGAACATAATGATCCCTACACCACGACGGAAGAGCCTCCACTTTAGCCGCATAGAATAGCGAAGAAGAGGATCTCCTATAGTAAGAAATCGCGTCCAAAGCTCGTCCAGTACAGTGCTTACAATGCAATACGGACCACACAACGGAATACATGAAGGTTGCGACCTTGCTGGTTGTGATAAAGATGACACGATTTACCCAGTGAAAAAGATCCTCACATAGAGGAAGATTTCACGTTAAGACCCACAGTAGACAAGAGAGTAAATTACTCATGATCTCTGTGAAGATAGAGATGCTATCAACAGAAATGTATTGTGGTTGTTTATCTTAGCAATACCTGCTAAAACAACAGCGCCGGAGGATACGCGTATCCTATCATTCCGTCCTATAGATCAATAGAGCGTTAACAATATTAGCTCAGAGATCTGGACAAGCCAACACATATGTCTGCAATTGATTAGCAAGCTGTGTCATAAATAAATCATCATTGGGCGCTCCCATAGATAGCAAATCTGATTGAATACTTGTTTGTTGAGAGTCCATTCTGACAGCAACAAGCCGTAAGAGAACGGGAGTCCGATAAAACAATCAGACGACCCGGAATATGACGGACCAAAACTGAACTTGGTGTACTATAACCAACAGACGGATTCTTTCCATTAAATTGAATAACGGAAACGAAAGAGTGCCTCCCTGGTTCCGGAGATACGCCACTACTGTCGAATTAAAGGACAGGAATTTGGGCATGCGTTTCTGAATAATGTTCATGCAATGACATAAAGCAAGCCTAAAAAACATTATTCCGCGGAAGTTAAACTGATTGCTAAAAGACTGCGGAACCCAAAGACCCTGGCACTTCGAATCCGTAGGGATCAGTATTATATGCCAATCTGTTTGACTGGCAACCGTCATAACAGCCACACTCGGGTCCGGCAACTGCGGCGGCACTCTCTGAGTCAACCACCGAATGTTTGCCCCAGTCTGAATCTCTTGTAACACTAGATAGACAAGAGAACGTATAAATCGAGCAATTCATGGATTGCCGAAAAGTTGCCATCGAAGAGAAGCTCCTCCGAGAACGAAGCGACTCTGAGAGAGTTCTTAACCTTACTATCCACGCGTGTGGATGTAGCTAGGGCTGCGTCACGTCTAACTAACTCCAATCAGCCACTGAAGGGCGGAGTTATACGTGAACAAACTACTGCCCTCAAAAGAAATTACATTGAGAATAATATCCCATAAATCTTTTCTTGAAGACGTAATGATAACGCCTCAGTAAGGCGGATTACGTATAATAAAGCGTCTAAGTTAAGTCTACTATACATAATGTCGTTCCCAACATTGAAATTGGAAAAGACATAAACGGCGAAAAAGAATATATGCAGTCTTTAATCACACCGTCTAGACGCATATGAACTCTCGGTATGCCCTGCTCTGCCAAAATAAACTATTTGTATAAATGATAAAATGGCAGAAATGAGCAACGCGGACAAGAAACTAAACTATCATGCTTAGTAGCAGGCTTGTATATATATATATATATATATATAGCGTCGAAAAATAAAACACATGTTGTAATGACAATATTGGACTGCGTCGGTAAGTCAGGGACAACGTACCTGAACCGATCGAAAAATCCGTGTCCAATGACGCTATAAGTCTCTTATCCAAGATCGCAGCAATGAAGTCCGAAATAATAATCACTGGAAGATAATGCCAGAAGATATGAAAGGCATCTTCCGATACTACTAAAGGGAAAACTCGAAATCTTTCGAATCCCTTTCGCCATCCTGTCGGACCCTATAAAGCGTTCGGTCGTCCGTAGCTGATGCAACCGCGGACCGCACCGACCCAGCGCCGTCGGATAATTCCTGATTCGACCGAGAAACTGTCAATTGCTGGGATGCTGCGAAACAACTGTGCTAACTCGGATAGCACGTCCGTCACTGAGGCCTGAGGAGAAGCGGTCTTACGATGCATTGCTGCTGGAAGCTCCGTGATCGTTACCCCGTGCATACTACCAAAATGCGAGCGAACGGAGTGTATAGGCCTCGTGTCCCTTGGCTACCGGATGGCGCGACCTCTTCGCCGTGGAATCACTGAATGCCGAAACTGATTGGATACTCGAGGTCACGTAGCCAATGTGCGGTCGTGTGCCCTGCTGCGAGGATGAGGAAGCATTAAAGACAGTCTCTCGGACTGTCAATATAACGGAGCGTCCCGACCAACGGACATATGCTCCGAATGTAAAATATCTGAACCACAACATGTGGTCCCCTATGTTGTTGGGCGAGAGAGGGAGCTCTCTCGCTCACAGCCCGGACGGACCTGGACAAGCCAGGAACCGGACTAACAGGCTTCCTCCGATCTGTCCTCAATCTGCCGTCACTGGGTGAGTACTAAAGTAATTAAAGTGCTCGCATCACCCAAATCTCCTTCCTAGACCGCAACGGACGAACCCGGCAGCCGAACCATTCGATGAATGTACGCTACACCGGGTGAGCTAGCGAATGTCACTCCGTAGGCGATAGACATATTCCATGAGCACTTATTGCCGCTAACTCTTCATTAACTATGACGACAGAGGCACACTTTTGAAAGACATCTCCATAACTCTTCGAACAAGAAACCAGAAATGCTTGGATAGCAAGCATAAAATAATAATATATATAGCGTCGTTCAATAATTCGAAAGTTTGTGTGACATTATTGGACTATGTCGGAACTGAGGGACGATGTCCCTGAACCGAACCAAAAATTTCCAAGTCCACCGACGCTATCAGTTTCTTATCCGGCATCGCAGCATTCTGGTCCGACGAAAGAAGCTGTAGAAGACCAAGTCAGATGACATACACAACAGCATATGTTGTTCCGAAAGGGAAAGCTCGAAATCCTCCGAATCCCTTTCGGTATCCCGTCGGACCGGATGAAAATTTCGGACGTCCGTACCCGCTTCCGCGGAGCGTCCCGACCCAGCATCGTCGGATAAAATATATGCGACAGATTCAGTTGATGCTGGGAAGCTGCGATAAACTGTGCTATTAAGGAAAGCACGTCCGTTCCAGAGGCCTGTGCAGTAGCGGTCTTACGATGCATTGCCGCCGGAAGCTCCGTGTAAGTTGACTCCCGCACACTTCCTATGCGAACGTCCGGAGTCTGCAGGCCTCGTGTCCCTGGCTACCGGATGGTGTGACCTGGTCGCCGAAGAATCCTTGATCGGCCAAGCTGGTAATATATCGGCGGTCACGCAGCCAAGGTGCGGTCGTGTGCGCTGATGAGAAGAGGAAGCCTTAGCAGTCTCAGCGGACTGCCTATACAACGGAGCGTCCCGAGCGACGGACGTATGCTCCGCTTGCGACACATTTTGTACCACAACATCTGGGGCCAGATGTTGTTGAACGAGAGAGGGGCCTCTCTCGCTTGCCGTCCGGATGGACCGGAACGAGCTATGAACCGGACTAAAAGGCTTCCTGCGTTCTCCCTCCGATCCGCCGTCACTGGGTGTGCATTAAGTTAATTTATAGTGCTCGCATCACCCCAAAATTCCTTCTAGACCGCAACGGACGAACCCGGCTGCCGAACCATTTGGTGAATGGACGCTACACCGGGCGAGCTAGCGGACGTCAAAGGCCGTCGAACCTACTAGGGTCCTCTTAGGCAATTGGCGTATTTACATGAGCACTTTTCCGCTAGCCCTTCATTAATTGTGACGATGGAGGCACACTGTTGGAAGACATCACAGATACATCACCCTAATCTTGATCGTCTGAAATAGAAATTGATAAAGTAGAGTGACCCTGCGGGGAAAGGACCGGAGTGTCCAAATCCCCAACAACATACCGTGACATACGCTTCCCATATTGTCATCGAAATCATACGATACAGAACAGGAGTTAATGCGAGTACACTGACCACATATAGAATGATAATAAAGTCAGAGGAAGACTTCCTCTTAAAACAATTGATCAATATCCTTTCAATGTGAAAAGAAAACAAGTCCTGGTACTCTCACTAACCCCTGGCAATCAAAATACATAATAATAATATGATCCATTAATATAGAAAAAATAATTGAAATCAAAATATTTTGAAAAAATATTTTTTCAAAACAGCCCAAGTTTCTGAAAAGTAACGTTGAGCCCCAATGGATCCCAAGCCTAAGGGTGGACAAAAATTTTAAAAATATTTTAAACAATTTATTCAACACTTACGAACAATAATAATGTATCTAGTTATGATTAAAATAACATAAAGATATTATTCTTTAGAAATCCCCCCCTCACACAGAGGGCTGTTGTAAATGTAAACAATGAGTGTAAAAACACTAAAATAAGACTCCAGGCACCCAGGCCCGAAATCAGTTACCAAAAATACACTATCTGATGCAAAACAGAGACTTCCAGGGAAGAAACTGCAGAACATCAGATGGTAGATGCAGAACACAACGCCTAACCACCCGTAGGTGAAGACATAAACATGGGGAAAGAAGAGAATTCATTCTGTTATTCAGCTGAAACTCCCAAGAAATTTTAGTAATAATAATTACAGAAACTATGCCAAAAGCATGGGAGAATAGCAAGGGGGAACTTAAAGGACAGGGAGAGAGGAAAACACTTAAAAAACAGTGTAACTAAATAATCAGAATGACAACAAAATGGCTGCTGACTTGAAAATAGGTAACTTAACATAATTTCATTAAAAAATTTTAAGTTACAGCCCTGATAATATTCTGTCACACATTCTTTTCCTCTCCTCCTTCTCTATCCTCCTTAGAATCACCATTTCACTAATATTTATGTGTCTGGCATCATTTAAACTGAGATTTATAAGCACAAAGATCAGTCAGATGTTAACTGATGAAGGGCCAAACTTAGAATGATTAATGGCGCCAATTTCGGAACGTCCTTGACACTGCGCATGCGCAGTAGGGGCGAAGTGTGGAGGGCCTTTCAGGACATGTTTTCTTTAGTTTTAGATGCAAATTTTGGGGATTGGGGGGCAAAATTTGTGTTTGGCCCTATATTTTAAGAGTTAGCACCAGCTATGTCTGGGTCATTGGTACAGTATAAAAATATTAAAAGTCCTATCTGGTCCTCCATACATTTACTCTCCGCGCATGCACAGACGTCAGGAAGTGACCGGAATTGGCACCAACATCATTCTTTGTAGAAGAGAGTACTAAATAAAAATTCAGCGGGGAGGTATGAGTGCCCACTCATGGGAGTGGCCATCTCTGTCTGGGCCATTGGTAAGTATAAAAATATACAAATTACTTTAAATTTATAATATTTTTACACTGTAAACCAATGCTGAATCATAAAAAGGTGGAGGGACTAGGATTTCAGAATTAGTAGATCAACATGGTTCCAATCCTGTAATCCAAGGTGAAAGGAAATTAAAATTATTAGTAATTACATGTACGTCTCTCTATACAGTAATAAAGAAGACATATCATACAAAAGGAGCCCAGTTCAAGTAATTCCGTATACTTAGCATGAAGACTATGCTAATTGGATGTAACAAGTTCACAATTTTTAAGGTTAGCCTGGACTAAGCCCAAAAAATTAGGATGGCATATATGAGAATGAGAGAATATCCCCCACAAACATACGCCATATACAATAAAACTCCAGCTGTATGCAGGATATAATTATGGACAAAACAGCTTCCCTCATAGTTACATACCTATCAAGCCGGAGTAAAGGTAAAAAAAATCCCCCCCCCTCATTTTCTTTTGAAGGAATCTTCAAAAAGAAAGAGGGGAGTGCTCTGGAATCAGTGAAAGCGGTACCAAAAAACAATATAAATATTCGGCGAACAGGCACTTCAGAAGTTAAGGCTATAGCGACGATCCCGGTATTTAATATTGCCCACTATATAACGTACACCGGAGACGGCATATGCAGATAGGTCGAAAACCGGTGATATAATATATAACATACACATGTCCAATTGAACCACAATGAACGATCTCTGGAGAGTAAACACACTTCTGAGGTAACCCACAGGCGACCCCATTCTGGTGTACAATAAATTCCAGTAACAACACTCCCTGACGTGTACTATCCGATATCTATGACACAATAAACATGCGAACATACGAGTTGAGTACCGGCATTAATAGAAACCTGGATCTAGAAATGGAAGTAGGTATGATTAACAGGCTCCGACATGGACTACCCCTGAAATAATTAATAATTTCTAAGGCCCATAACATACAATAAAGCGTCAGCCTAATAATTATTATGCCCGTTAGCATTAAAATCCCACATGTAATCATCTGAATACCAGTTAACTGATTTTGCAGCCTCAGAGGTACACAAAGACTAGCAATTTATTTATGATGAAATATGAGCTCGTATATGACATATAGATGAATAATCACAGGAAAACAACCAACTAAAAAGTGGATGAGCCCATGAGGTCATCATAGAACACGATTCAGCCACCAATCGAAAAGTGAAGAAATGCATGTATGTATTTAAAACATATGAGGCTTGCAGGAAGAAAACTACGTCTTGCTCGGTAATCGCCTCTAAACGCATTGGTGGTGTGGAGGGGGATTCAAAGTCATATAGAACCCTCCTCACCCACATTACTTAATCGTTCTTGTGTTAGTCATAAAATAATATAGGAACCGCAATGGTTCCCTCACGTCTAACCGACTCCATTATGCCACTATGGGCAGAGAAGGACATGAAGAACAAAAACTTCCCCTGATAAAGAAGGTTCTCTCGTGGAGGAAGCTTCCAGGGAACGTCCCATAACAGACACTTGAGAAGACTGATCCAAGGTTTCTGTGATGACAGAGGTGTTACTAGTAGGATTCACAATGAGACTGTTTGATCTTAAACAGAACCTACTGAATCAAATGAATTGGAGGATACTCGTATCCTATCATCCATCCCCATGAGATAGGCAGAGCATTTACTGCATACGCTCAATTGTCTGGGCATGGCGACACAAACGACAGTAACTGATTGTTCCGTTGCGTCACAAATGGATCTATCATGGGTCGATCCCTCTGGTAGCAAATCTGTCCAAATACTCACTTGTTGAGCGTCCACTCCAATTGCAACAGGTGACCTTTCCGAGAGAGTGAGGACGACCCAGTATATGACGGATAGAAAGATGAACATGATGATTCATGAAGTATGAGGAAAATCTTCTCCATTAGTTGGCATAACGGAAATGAATGGGTGCCGCCCTGGTTCCCGATGTATGCTACTACTGTCGAGTTGTCCGACCAAATTGAACATGGACGTCTGTTATTATGTGAATCCAATGTTGTAGTGCTCGCTATAATTAACATCATGTCGTTGATGTTTATGTGTTTCTCTTGGAACCGAGGGTCCCAAAGACCCTGACACTTCAAGACTGCAGGACTTAGGGTCGCGCCCCAACTAGTCTGACTCACATCCGTCATAATCGTGAAAGCCGGATCCCGAGTTAACCACTGAATATCTGCCCAATTTGAACCCTTGTTTTAATAGGTCCGTTTAAACAATACTGGTTCAAGCGAAAGCGTCTTCACACTCCAGTTCTGAGTAAAGAATATCTGGAGGGGACGTGCACGCAGGCAGCCCATCGGAATGAGATCCACAGCTGCTCTGCACAGCTCCAACAGTCGCATGAATTCCCTCACTATTAATGCGTCTGAGTGTAGACAAAAGCGAGCATAACAACTGACTAATTTCGCTCTGGGTAACGGCAGACAAACCAGATTGTTGTGAGTCTCAAAGCTCAATCCCAAGTGAATAGTACTTAGCTAGATCCGACTTTTTCTCATTTACGATGAAACCAAGACGTTGGAGTAATAGAAGCAGACTCTGAACATAGTTCTGAAGAATAATTCTATTGCCGTATCCATGTAGAAGGCCGTCCAAGTAAGCCGACGTTACTGCAGACAAATGAGCTTGTAAGTAAGACATTACCGAGTTCATTATTCGAGTGAAACACCCAGGAGGCCAGATTCAGACCAAAGCATATTGTTCTGAACTGATACATCTTCCCTTGTACTGTGAACCGCAGGTACTTTCAGAATGCCGGATGTACCAGGACATGAAAGTACGGATCCTTAGATCTATGCTTGCTGCATAGTCGATCACTCGAACGCTCGCTTTTACCAGCTGAATGATTCCCATAAATAAACTTTTAGAGCCATGATCAACTTGTTATCCAGCTCAAGTCTATTACCGGTCGGAACGCGCCGTCTGGCTTTGGTACGAGGAACAGGTGACTGTAAAAATCTTGAGAATCCTGATTCTTGATGACCTGTATTGCTTCCTTTGATAAGAGAGCTTATACCTCCAGTAGGAGAAACTCTCTTATGCAAGAATTTTATGGAAGATTTGTCCAACATGGACAGCTTGTTAGCGGGGTTTTACTCAGAATGATAGCCATAAGCCATCTGAGACAACACTTCTCACCCACTGATCTTCCGTGAATGTTATCCAGTTTTTTGCAGAGCTTGATAACCTTCCACCAACTGGCCAGCAATAGAGGGCTAAACCATCACCTGTATGACCTGCGAGGCTTAGGATAGGAGGAACCATGTCCTCCTCACGAAAAAAATTGTCTCGTCGGCCTAGGGGCGTCTGACTTATTGTCCCGATCAGACCTATGCCCCTTTCCCGAGTCGCTATACTGACGACCTCCAGAGTAATTATAAGAGGGTTTTTTGTACCCTCATTAGGAGTTTCCTTTTGACAATTTTTTGTCTGGAACGACCCCCTTTATTCTTATCTGTTGAAGCGGGTCGTTGATACGCCGACTTCAAAAGCAGAGCACTAGACGCTTTCTTAGTAGCCTGTTCATAGACTAATGAAAGCTAGTCATTGAAAATAAAATGTTTGGAAACCGGAGCGACTCGGAGAAAGCTTTTCACCTTGTCATCTTATCAGTGATGACGACGCAAGGGCAGCATCATGTCTGATTAACTCCAGATTAGCCACTGTTAGGGCAGAGTTTTACGTGGTATACATAATTGCCCTGGAAAGAACTCTAAGAGAGGTATGAATGTCCTCAAATTCCTTTCCCTTGAGACGTAGCGCCATAGCTCTTGTAAAGTGATCTGTGTAAGACATAACGTCCAAATTCGCTCTATTTGAAAAAATTGCCATCTCAATTGTGTCTGAGCGAATAGTGAATGATACAGGTAAGGATACCTCTAGATCCCTGGCCTGCTCATCCAAATGCAGAAGAACTCTCTGAACATCTTCCCCGACCGTTTTTAAATGAATGTGGTCCAAAAAACGGTATGTATACGGAAGATGAAGATAAGAAACCGCTTCTTCCTCACACTCAAGAGGATAAATACAGCGTCGTCTATATGGCTGAAGGCCTGCAACACCTGCATAAACTGAACCAGAATAGAAAGGACTTCCTCCTTTGTCCAGATAAAGTTTGCGCCTAACAACGCCAGCAGTTTCTCTCTTGTCATCGCAGCATTCCGATTTGGTGGACCAAAATCAGGGTAGTATTGATGGATGAAAGCCATCGCAACCATGTACTGTTCCGAAAGGGAAGGGTAAGCCTCTTCCTTATCCCTTTCACCATCCGAGAGAATCAGTTGCGAATTTCGGTCCATTGCATCTGCACGAACAGACGACTGGACCGACCCAGCACCATCCGACAGCTCAGATTCTGTGTCTGAGGGAGGCTGCATCTGCACTTGCTGGGATGCTGCAATTAGCTGCACAATCTGCGACAGCAAGTCCTTCATTGAGGCCTGAGGAGCAGCAGTTTTTCTTTCCTTAGCCGCATGCTGCTCCTGGGACGATGTGTTGGAAACGAATCCTTTCTCCAAACGTCCCGATGATCAAGGCTTCGTTTCCCTAGCTATAGTAAATTATCTGTTGGGTTCTGTTGAATTTCAAACCAAACTGGTGCCCAGTCCAATGTAACAGTTTCAACAAACTTTAATCTGGAAATCATAGTAATGCTATATACCCAATATAAAAAAGATTCTGCCTGGTGGATCTTAAGAGAGCTTTGAAATAAGGCAAAATTCAAAAACTTGAATCTGACCACTCTAAGGAGGCTGTAGGCCAAATATCAAACAAGAGGCCCCAGAGGGCCTTAGGCGCTCACCGAATGTTCCATACTGTTAAGAAACAAATTTTATCAAAAGCTATTCTTAAGCTTCTACAGAGTAAATCTATACTCTCTGTGGAGCTAAAACATCAACAGGACTGAATGGGACAATGCTGCTGATTAAATATCAAAAGATTCTGCATGATGGTTTTGAAGATTTTTAAAGAATTTTCCTTGAATTGCACAAAGTAAACATTCACGCCCCCATAGTGAGCCCCAATATTGATCAAACGACTCAATTTGAACAAACGTGAATCCAACCCATACCAAGATGCTGCATACCAAATACCTAATGATTCTGCCCACTGGTTCTGGTGAAGAAGATTGTTAAAGATTTTTTCTTAAATTGCACTAAGTAAAAATTCCCCCCCCCCCCCCACCCCATAGTGATCCCCAATATTGAACGGGGGATTCAATTTGAACAAACTTGAATCAGACCCGTACCAAGATGCTGTATACCAAATATCAAAAGATTCTGCCCATAGCTTCCGGAAAAGAAGATTTTTAAAGAAATTTTCTTAAATTGCACTAAGTAAAAATTCACACCCCTTTAGTGAGCCCCAATATTGATCGAGGGACTCAATTTGAACAAACTTGAATCAGATCCATACCAAGATGCTGTATACCAAATATCAAAAGATCCTGCCCATTGGTTCTGGAGAAGAAGATTTTAAAAAATTTTTTCTTAAATTGCACGAAGTAAAAATTCAGGTCCCCATAGTGAGCCCCAAAATTGATCTAGGGACTCCATTTGAACAAACTTGAATCAAACCCATACCAAGATGCTGTATACCAAATATCAAAAGATTCTGCCCACTGGTTCTGGAGAAGAAGATTTTTCCTTAAATTGCACTAAGGAAAAATTCATACACCTATAGGAAGCCCCAATATTGCTCAAGGGACTCGATTTGAACAAACTTGAATAGACCCATACCAAGATGCTGCATACCAAATATCAAAAGATTCTGCCCATTGGTTCTGGAGAAGATTTTTAAAGAATTTTTTTTAAATTGCACTAAGTAAAAATTCACGCCCACATAGTGAGCCCCAATATTGGTTGAGGGACTCAATTTGAACAAACTTGAATCAGACCCATACCAAGGACCCAGGGACTTGGCTTTAACAAACTTGAATCTCACCCCCCTAAGGATGCTACACACCACATATCAAAACATTCTGACTGCTGAATCTAAAGAAGAAGATTTTTTAAGAAAATTACTCATTTTGTACTAAGTTACAATTCAAGCTCCCACAGTGAGCCCAAATATGGACCTAGGGACATGGCTTGAACAAACTTGAATCTCACCCCCCTAAGGATGCTGCATACCAAATATCAAAAACATTCCAACTGCTGGATCTGAAGAAGAAGATTTTTAAAGAAAATTCCTCATTTTGAACAAAGTTATCATTCGGGCTCCCACAGTGAGTCCAAATATGAACCCAGGAATTTGGCTTGAACAAACTTGAATCTCACCCCCCTAAGCATGCTGCATACCCAATATAAAAAGATTCTGCCTGCTGGATCTTGAGAAGAAGATTATTACAGAAATTTGCCTGAAACGCACTAAGTTCAAATTGGGCTCCTATACTGAGCCCAAATATGAACCCAGGGGGCCTATTTGAACAAACTTGAATCAGATCCACCCCACAATGTTGCATACCATATATCAAAAGATTCTGCCTGCTGGATCTGGAGAAGAAGATTTTTTAAGAAATTTGCCTGAAATGCATTAAGTTCGAATTCAAGCTTTTATAATGAGCCCAAATATGAATCCAGGGGGCTGATTTGAACAAACTTGAATCAGATCCACCCCATAATGTTGCATACCAAATATCAAAAGATTCTGCCTGCTGGACCTTGAGAAGAAGATTTTTTAAGAAATTTGCCTGAAATGCACTAAGTTCGACTTCGGGCTTCTATACTGAGCCCAAATATGAATCCAGGGGGCCGATTTGAACAAACTGGAATCAGATCCACCCCACAATGTTGCATACCAAATATCAAAAGATTCTGCCTGGATCTTGAGGAGAAGATTTTTTAAGAAATTTGCCTGAAATGCACTAAGTTCGAATTCGGACTTCTATACTGAGCCCAAATATGAATCCAGGGGGCCAATTTGAACAAACTTGAATCAGACCCATACCAAGATGCTGCATACCAAGTATCAAAAGATTCTGCTCACTGGTTCTGGAGAAGAAGATTTTTAATAATTTTTCTATAATTCATATGGTGCTATCAGAGTTATGCTCCAAGGGACGTGGCCATTTCATTTGAACAAACCTGAATTGACATATAGTAATGAACAACCACATGAAGTTTCGTGAAAATTGGATCAGTGGTTTCAGAGGAGAAGTCGTTTGAAAAATGTTCACGGCGACGGACGACGGATGGCAAATGATAAGCTAAGCTCCCTTTGGTGAGCTAAAAAGTTTTGACTGGTGAATCTGAAAAAATAATAATTTTTAAAGAATATTCCTCATATTGCATTAAGTTAAAATTCAAGGTCTCATGAATTTGACCCCTCTAAGGATGTTGAATACCAAGTATCAAAAGATTGTGATTAGTGGTTTGGAAGGGTGAAATATAAATGGGTGCTAACAGAAGTTATGCCGCTTGTGGTGCCCACTGTCAGGGTGACAAATTTTGATATCATGTACATTGGGTAAAGGCTTAAACATTAAAACCTCCAGATATTTATCCATTTTTGCTACACTTTGACAGTCTACATCCAGTGGCTTTGCCGTTGTTTCTAGAAAGTCTTGGCTGCCTATATAAGCACCCAAGACTTGCCTACAAACAACTGCCAAGGTTCTTGGAATATAACTTGTGAGTTTACTAAGACTGCAACTAAATGATCAGGTGGCGGTAATGGCTGATTGATCGTGACCAAAATAGGAAAGTCTCATCTAGACATCATATCAAGTTATCCTTCCAAGTTACAATGAAATCACTTCATAAATATGAACTGTAGACTGTGCTAAACAAATCTAGGTCACAGGCCTGTGCGGCCATCACGATTGACCGAACATGACCAAAATACGACGTTCTCATCTAGACATTATACTGACTAATCCTACCAAGTTACAATGAAATCCCATCATAAATACGACCTGTAAAGTGTTCTAAAGGTTTTCGGGTTTCGGGTCTGGGCAACCATCACAGTTGACAGATAGCGACCATAAGGGGAAGTTCTCATCTAGACATTTTACTGTGTCATCGTACCGAGTTACAATGAAATCCCTTCATAAATAAGACCTGCAGACTGTGCTAAAGGTTTTGGGCACGGGCAGCCATCATGGTCAACCAGTCGTGACTGAAAGGGGACGTTCTCATCTAGACATATACAGAGTCATTGTACCAAGTTACAATGAAATCCCTTAATAAATATGGCCTGTAGTCTGTGCTAAAGGTTTTTGGGCTTTGGGCCTGTGTAGCCATCACACTTGACCGATCGCAACCAAAAGGGGACGTCCTCATCTAGACATTATACTGAGTCATCCTACCAAGTTACAATAAAATCCCTTCATAAATACAAGCTGTAGTCTGTGCTAAAACTTTTGGGGTTTGGGGCTCAGGCAGCCGTCACGGTTGAATGCGACCAAAAGGGGATGTTCTCATCTAGACATTATCTGGAGTCATCCTGCCATGTTACAATGAAATCCATTCATATATACAACCTGTAGACTGTGCTAAAGGTTTTCTGGCTTCAGGCCCCTGTCACAGCTGACCGATCGCAACCAAAAGGGGACGTTCTCATCTGGACATTATACTGAGTCATCCTATCAAGTTACAATGAAATCCCTTCATAAGTACGACCTGTAGTCTGTGATAAGGGTTTTTTGGTTTTGGGTTCGGGTAGTCGTCACGGTTGAATGATAGCAACCAAAAGGGGATGTTCTCATCTAGACATTATATGGAGTCATCCTACAAGGTTACAATGAAATCCCTTCATAAATACGACCTGTAGACTGCGCTACTGGTTTTCGGGCTTCAGGCCCCTGTAGCCATCATAGCTGACTGATCATCACGACCAAAAGGGGATGTTCTCATCTATACATTATATGGAGTTATCCTACAAAGTTACAATGAAATCTCTCCACAAATACAACCTGTAGACTGTGCTTAAGGTTTTCAGGTTTTGGGCTTGGGCAGCCGTCACAGTTGACAGATAGCAACCAAATGGGGAAGTTCTCATCTAGACATCATACGGAGTCATCCTACCAAGTTACAATAAAATCCCTCCATATTAAATATGACCTGTAGACTGTACTAAAAGTTTTTGGATTTTGGGCTTGGGCAGCCATCACGGTTGACAGATCATGACCAAAAAGGGATGTTTTTCATCTAGACATTATACAGAGTCATCCTACCAAGTTACAATGAATCCCTTCATAAATACGACCTGTAGACTGTGCTAATGGTTTTGGGCTCGGGCAGCCATCAGGGTTGACTGATCGCGACCAGAAGGTGACATTCTCATCTTGACATGACCTCAAACCTGCACATGAAATTTCATGCTGATCGGACAAGAACTACAGGGTGTAGCCTGCGCTAAAGGAAAATTTGAAGAGACTCAGAGATGTCAGCATGCGTGATGGCAATAGTTTATCTTGACTTTGTCAAGTTATGCTAAAAATTAATGAAGAAATGAAAGTGTCATTGACACAGTAGCTCAACTTGTGTAAGACATGTACATGTATAGTATGTGACACAGCAATGACACACATCCAGGTAATGACCTGATAACAAAGGTACATATAAAGTATTGTAACAGTTTGTACATAAATGCTGATCGTAGCCTGTAACAAATGAATAGGTAAAGTATTGTAAAGGTGGGCGACAGTTAGATGCTAAACTAGAAAAGAAATCTTTGAGTCCCAGAGTGGGACTGACTAAACCCCAAAACATTTGTTCTCATAGCACAGTGATAACAAAGGCACCCCAAAACACTCATTCCTGTCCCAAGGTGATAACAAAGGTACCCAAGAAGTTTCGTGAAGATCGGTTCATAAATACCGCCTCTAGCCCAAGCCGTATTGACATGTGCACTTACTGTGTATAAGTAGCACTGAATAAATCAAAGTTCATCTAATTTGCATAATTTCTGCACGAGAAAAAACCCTGTATTTTATGTGATGTATTCCATGTTACTTAACATTCATTCAAAAATTTATTCAAAGCAGAACCTTCATATAGAAGTTCTGTACAAAAAACTGATTGTTCTTAATTTCGGTACAAAATGGCCACAGCAGCCATCTTGAATTTCGGACCACACCCAAAAACACTCGTTCTTGTCCCAAGGTGATAACAAAGGTATTCAAGAAGTTTTGTGAAGAGTGGTTCATAAATACAGCCTCTAGCCTGAGCTGTATTGACATGTGCACTTACTATGTAAAAGTAGCACTGAATAAATCAAAGTTCATCTAATTTGCATAGTGTCTGCATGAGAAAAAACCCTGTATTATATGTGATGTATTCGATGTTACTAAAGATTCATACAAAAATTTATTCAAATCAGAACTTTCATACAGAAGTTCTGTACAAAAAAATGATTGCACTAATTTTGGTACAAAATGGCTGCAGGTGGCTATCTTGAATTTTGGACTGCACCCAAAAACACTCATTCTCATCCCACGGTGATAACAAAGGTACCCAAGACGTTTTGTGAAGATCGGTTCATAAATATGGACTCTAGCCTCAGCCATATAGGAGTTGTGTACAAAAAAACTGATTCAACCTAATTTCGGTACAAAATGGATGCTGGCAGCCATCTTGAATTTTGGACCGCACCCAGAAACACTCGTTCTCGTCCCAAAGTGATAACAAAGGTACCCAAGAAGTTTTGTGAAGGTCGGTTCATAAATACAGTCCCTAGCCCGAGCCGTATTGACATGTGTACTTACTGTGTGTAAGTAGTACAGAAAAAATCAAAGTTCATCTAATTTGTAGAATTTCTGCACAAGAAAAAAAACCTGTATTATATGTGATGCATTCCATGTTACTAAACATTCAGACAAAAATTTATTTGAATCAGAACTTTCAAACAGAAGTTCTGTACAAAAAACTGATTGCACTAAATAAGGTACAAAATGGCTGCTGGTGGCCATCTTGAATTTTGGACCGCACCCAAAAACACTCGTTCTCATCCCACGGTGATAACAAAGTTTTGTAAAGATTGATTCATAAATATGGCCTCTAGCCCATGCCATATTGAATTGTTGATGGACAGACAGACAGATGGACGACGGGCTAAGGCATAACCTCAAATTTGACAACGTCAAAGTTGAGCTAAAAATGGTTTACACAATTCTAATAAAGCATAGTCAAGAGGAATCTACTTACCTTGTTCTTACTGTTATCATTATATTTAAACAGGTCAAGTATAAATTTAAACACCTCACTTGGACAGATATTATGAATGGTCCTCAAATGTGCCATGGCATATGGAATTGTCTGCAAAAGGTAAAACAAATTTCTACTTCAACTTTTACCTTCATTTTACACAAGAGTGTAAATTTTAACATAGTGTTATCACACTTGAATAAAAAAGCATATTCAAGGAATTTTCAAGACATTTCAACTAACATTTTTTGGGCACATAAAACAGTGATTCAAGACTTTTCCAGGTTGAGAAAAAAAATACTTTTTCAACTTTTACAATTAGAAACAGAAGCTACCTGAGAAAAGATTATCTCCATTTCTGTAAGACAACACTTTTTCTTCAAAATTTATTATGTGGGAAAATGACAAAGTTTATATTATTGCTATTTATTGGTGTTTTACCCTTATGGCTCTAATGCCGTCTTTGAGAGCTTTTTAATGTAAAGGAACAGGTGCCCCAACATGCACAGTTTGGGTAACTCAAAACTTGTTTTCTAAGTACCATGTCAGTTGTTTCTAGGCAAGTCTTGTGCCTCTGTAGGCAGACAAGACTTGACTAGAAACAGCTGCAAAGCCACTGTAGGTAGACTTTCATATTACATCAAAAATGTATAAAAATCTCCAGGCCCTAAGAGTTAAGATCGTTTTATATTTTATATTATCACCATTTTTTGGTGTTTAAGATCATTTTCAGCATTTATGGGAATATCATGATCACTGTAAAAGAATAAAGTCAAATTTAGCCAATCATTTTTTATGCTTGGCACTTTTGAGGTCTTTCACTCCAAGCACTGGTTACCGGGTCCTATTTTACCAGTGAAACAGAACTTGTTTACTGCAGTAAACAAGCACTGCTCCATTTTCCAGGGTTCCCATCAGGGACTGATACTTTTACCTGTGCTGGCGCTAAAGCTGTATTGAGTGACTAAGAATGTTGCAGCTAGTTTATGGACATTTTAAGAATGCTGCTGTTCATTTCTTGACTTTCTTCAACACTTAAGGGACTGAAGATTTTTATACATTTTTGCTATACTATGACCTCCAGTGACTTTGCTGTTGTTTCTTGTCAAGTTTTGGCTGCCGACAGAGGTAGCCAAGACTTGCCTAGAAACAACTGACAAGATAATTAGAAAACAAGTTTTGAGTTGCCCAAACAATGCATGTTGGGGCACCTGTTCCTATGCATTAAAAAGTTATCAAAGTTGGAATTAGGCCCTTAAGGGTCAATCCAACAATATGCTTTGATGTAGTACACTGTTGGAAAGGGCACAAAGACTTTGTTCCATCAGAGTTACTTCACTGCAAGTCATGACCAAAGTTGGTCTATAGAAGTTAGAAATTTAGAGGAAGTAGAGGTAAAACTTATATGTTCACCATTGTTGGTTGAAAGAGTGAGAAGAGAAACCCACGATATTGCAGCATTTCATGGGTTTTGTTTATTGGGCAGATATTTATTTATTGGTGTTTAATGTCACATATTTCTGCACCATGGTTAATGTTGACCGCAACATGGACATAAAGTCAAGTTGGGTTAATTGTTTATACCCATGTTGCCCATATGAAAAGACATCCATCCCAAGCATTGGTGAATAGGTCCTATTTTATAAGTAAAACAGACCTTGTTTACCACAATAAACAAGCACTGCTTCACTTCCTCAGGTTCCCATGGGGGGGGGGGGGGGGGGGTGGGGGGGAGGTTATTGGGCAGATATGAAGTGTTGTAATATACTGGTGGAAAGGGCTCATCATCAAAACTATAGTTTGAGGAGGGTGAAAGCCTACTAGAAATGACAATTTTATCCAAATATTTCTCTCAGGTGTAGTAATCTGGGTGAAAAAAAAATTGTTACCAAATTTCTTTTGAGGATAATTGAATGATTGTTCCCCCAATTTGTCAGGGCCCGCATAGTCAAAGAAAACAACATCTTTTCATAATTATTAAACAGAACATTATTCTGGCAAAGTTAACAAATGAATACCAAACTTGGCCAGTAAAAAACTGATATATAAATATTTTTTTTGATAAGCAGAATTTTAATGAGGGAGGAACCGGAGAAACCAGCATTTGTCATGAGCCTTCGTTTTCAAATTTTTTAGTTGCAGGGATTTGAACACAGTCTGTGCAAGGTTAAAAACAAATCTACTCATTATTAACTGGGGTAAAGTTGGTGAATTCATTTGTCATGTAATATATACCATAATAAATCAACCGTAAACAACTCTACTCATTTTAAAGCAAGAAAAAAAAAATCACCCATGCACACCCACCACCCCAGGGCCTCAGGCAACCTGAAGGTTCCATTGGAACAAACATTAATCTTATCCACACCAAAATACATCTAAATTTGACAACAATCTACCACGCCACTTGTGGGAAAAGCCGTGCTGGAAATGAACAAATCTGACGGGTGCAGTTTTATGCTCCCGCAAAATCAGAGACGAGAGTAAATTGCACCCGTAAAATGTTAATATTTGAATTTTCGATGGAATACTGTAACCAAACACCAGAAACCTTAACCCTTTAAACCTGAGTGGCCTCTTTTCCAGACATGAACATGATATGTCATAACGTCATTATGTAGGATGGCTGTTCAGTAAATGTGTGGGGTAGACCAATAGGTATTTTCAATGTACAGCCTCGAGGCTGTACGTTGAAAATATTGATCGGTCTACCCCAAATAATTAATATGGACTCTTCTAATTGCTGCCATTGAACTGGCATGGCAGATATCACTAGTGTTCACAGGGTTAAATGTATAAGGAATTGCTGAATTATGACAGTAACTTGCCACTAGCCATAGAGTGCTGCTTTCTAAAAATGACACATATTTATCCTCACAGTATATTAGTGCTCCACAATATTTTTCAACAAGTGCATTTTTTAGGTCCCGTAAAATAGAAAACAAGGGTGCTGACGAGAGTAATTGCACTCACACCCATCTCATTTCCAGGACTGGGAAAAGTTCATTTCAATTAACAAATAGTAAATTTTCCAGTGGATTCTATACTAAATTTCAAACCCTCTGGTACAACTCCCCCCCCCCCCCCCACCCCCCTCCAAATCAGTCAAGTCTAATGCCTTGAACAAAGTTCACTTTAGGAGTCAAAGTAATGCTCTATACCAAATATCAATGAGAGTCTACCTGGTGGGTCTGAATAATAAGATCTTTGAAGTATATTCCTCATATTGCAATAAGTTAAAATTTGAAATATGAACATACGAATCCAAGAGCTTGATAGAAACAAACTTGAATCTGCCCCAACCCACCCCACCCCAACCTCCAAGGATGTTGTATACCAAATATAAAAAGATTCTGATTGGTGGTTCTGAAGGAGAAGATTTCAAAAGATTATTTCACATATCACATCAGGTTAAAAATTGAGCTCCTATACGGAGCCCAAATATGAACCCTGAGACTTGATTTGAGCCAACAGGAATCAGGCCTCCCTAAGAATGTTGAATACCAAATATCAAAGATTCTAATTGGTGGTTCTAGAAAAGAGGATTTTTAACGAGTATTCTTCATACTGCACTAAGATAAAATTGCTCCCAAATATGAACCAAGAAACATGCTTTAAACAAACTCAAATCTGCCACCCCCCCCCCCCCCACCACCATGGGTGCTGTATATTAAATATTAAAAGATTTTGAAAAAGCACAAAGTCAAAATTTGAACTCCCGTAGGGAGCTCAAATATTAACTGGGGAAAAATTTGATTTGAACATTTTGTGGTGGAAGAATTTAAAAGAATATTCTTCTCATATTGCATGAAGTTAAAATTCAGGCTCCCATAGGTAACCTAAAAATCCCCCCAGGAACTTGCTTTGAACAAACTTGAATCTGACCCCCTTAAAGATGCTGTATACTAAAAAGAAAAGGACTTGACTGGTGGATTTGGAAGTAGATTTTTTTAATTTAAAAAAAAATTCTAGGTCCAAGAGTTATACCCATTGTAGTGCCCCAAGGACATAATTTGAACAAATTCAAATATGACTCATCTAAGGGTGTGGTATACTAAATATCAAAAGATTTCAATTGGTGGCTTTGGAGTTGAAGATTTCTGAAGAATATTCCTCATATTGTAAAACTTCAGACGCCCAAATATGAACCCTAGGACTTGATTTGATCAAATCCCCAAAGGATGATGTACACCAAAATCAAAAGATTTTGATTTGTGGTTCAGGAGATTTTTTAATATTTAAAAAAAAAATTCTGAGTGCTAACTGAGTTATGGCCCTCATGGTGTCCCATGTGGGGCTGGTACCATTATTTAAAATGAAAGTGTCAATGACACTGTAGCTCAACTTGTCAAGACAAAGACATGTACATGTATAGTATGTGACACAGCAATGACAAACATCTAGGTAATGACCTGATAACAAAGGTACACATAAAGTATTGTAACGGTCTGTACATAAATACTGACCGTTGCCTGTAACAAATGTATAGGTAAAGTATTGTAAAGGTGGGTGACAGTCAGATGCTAAACTAGAAAAAAATCTTTGAGTCCCAGAGTGGGTCTGACTGAAACCCAAAATATTTGTTCTCATAGCACAGTGATAACAAAGGCACCCCAAAACACACTCGTTCCTGTCCCAAGGTGAAAACAAAGGTACCCAAGAAGTTTTATGAAGATCAGTTCATAAATACGAGCTGTATAGAACTTGTGACAAAAAACTGATTGGACCTAATTTTGGTACAAAATGGCCACTGGCAGCCATCTTGAATTTTGGACCGTACCCAGAAACACTCATTCTCGTCCCAAGGTGATAACAAAGGTACCCAAGAAGTTTTGTGAAGATCGGTTCATAAATACAGCCTCTACCCTGAGCCATATTGACATGTGTGCTTACATTGTGTAAGTAGCACTGAATAAATCAAAGTTCATCTAATTTGCATAATTTCTGCACGAAAAAAAACCCCTTACAATATGTGATGTATTCCATGTTACTAAACATTCACACAAAAATTTATTCAAATCAGAACTTTCATACAGAAGTTCTGTACAAAAGACTGATTGCACTAATTTTGGGTACAAAATGGCTGCTGGTGGCCATCTTGAATTTCGGACCATACCCAAAAACACTCAATAACAAAGGTACCCAAGAAGTTTCGTGAAGATTGGTTCATAAATATGGCCTCTAGTCTGAGCCGCATAGAAGTTGTGTACAAAAAACTGATTAGACCTAATTTCGGTACAAAATGGCCACTGGCAGCCATCTTGAATTTTAGACCGCACCCAGAAACACTCGTTCTCGTCCCAAGGTGATAACAAAGGTACCCAAGACATTTCGTGAAGATCAGTTCATAAATACAGACTCTAGTCTGAGCCGTATTGACATGTGTACTTACTGTGTGTAAGTCGCACTGAAAAAATCAAAGTTCATCTAATTTGCATAATTTCTGCACAAGAAAAAAACCCATATTATATGTGATGTATCCCATGGTACTAAACATTCACACAAAAAATTATTCAAATCAGCGCTTTCATATGGAAGTTCTGTGCAAAAATCTGATTGCACCTCATTTTGTACAAAATGGCTGCCGTCGGCCATCTTGAATTTCGGACCGGACCCAAAAACACTTGTTCTCGTCAAACGGTGATACCAAAGATACCCAAGAAGTTTCGTAAAGATCGGTTCATAAATACGGCCTTTAGCCCGAGCCGTATTGGCATTTGCACTTACAGGGCTGAAAGTAACACCAAAAAACATCAAAATTAGTCTAATTTGCACAATTTACGCACGAGAAAAAACCCGTATTATATGTGATGTATCCCATGGTACTAAACATTCATACAAAAAATTATTCAAATCAGAGCTTTCATATGGAAGTTCTGTACAAAAAACAGATTTCTGCATCGCCGGTACAAAATGGCGGCTGGCAGCCATCTTGAATTTCGGACCGCACCCAAAAACACTCGTTCTCGTCCCACGGTCATAACAAAGGTACCCAAGAAGTTTCGTAAAGATCGGATCATAAATACGGCCTCTAGCCCGAGCCGTATCCAATTGTTGACGTACGGACAGACGGCCAGACGGACAGACAGAAGACGGACCATGGGCCATGACAAAAGCTCAAATTTGGCTTTGCCAAAGTCGAGCTAAAAAAATTAAATTGAAATATGATATGGAATATGCATATCAAATTTAGTTCAATTTGGTCCAGTAGTTCTTGAAGAGCAGAAAGCAAAAAATATCAAGTTTATGCTGGACGGACGATGGAAAGCAGACAGATGACAGACAGAAAGAGTGATCAGTAAAGTTTCCCTTGAGCTTGGCTCAGGTGAGGATAAAAAAAATGATCGTTCCAAAATTGATGCAGACAACTCTAACATTCCTCACTTTTACTGACGTTTGGGGCATTAGTTCTTCCAATTTACTTGTAAGAATTCCATTCTAAATATGCTGTTTTACCATTCTTTTCAGCTCTGTCAAACAAGATCTAATGGTCTAATTGAAGAAATATTCTATTTATATACAGAAGATAAGGAGTTGACCAATTTCTGGTCAACCCTTTACCTAATGAATCGACAGCATCCGCCAACGTAATATACAAATTCATGTCACATCTCATTGGAACAAGCTCATCGAGCTCATTCCAATGAGGGGTTACATGATATGGTTTTGTTAAAACATTTTGAAAAAATTGATAATATTTAAAACCATAAATTTTGATATTGTGGTATTCTTGTTAACAGAATAGTTTCCACTGCTGAAGGTATTATTCAACTAAGAGGGTTCAGCTTTATCGAATACTTTACCTTTCCAACTAGTTTTCACATGTATTCTCTTATGTATTAGAAGGGATTCATAAAAAAGGACTAACAGCTTCCAGTTTGTCTGATGTAAGAGGCAAATAAAATCTCATATTCAAAGAGATGAAACGCCTTTGTAAAAGCTTGTACCTTCAAAAGGAAATAATGCTGAAAGTTGGTAAAGTTGTTTTGTCTGATAATGGCAGGACAGCAATGTGAACCAAACAATTTGTGCTTGAAAATAGTCATCATGGCTGGTGGTCCCGTCCAACTTGCCACCATATGATTTGCCACCTAAAAAAATAAACAAATGAATTTTAGAGAAAATTTTATTACCAGTCATCTTCTAGCTGTAAACAAGAAAAATACAAAAATATTGGTCTTCAAATTTATCAATCCAACTGTTATATTAGTTAGTTTTATAGCAGTGATAGATGGTCACAACACACACTGATGTTTAACACTTTGTTTTTGACAATGGATATTGGGTATCTGATTATTACCACCTGCCTTGAACCAGGAATTTGCAGAAACAAAAAGGAATGATGCTAAAACAAAACAAGAAATCTGCAAAGTGAGCTTTCCTGCACAGCTACTATTCAGTTAACTACATCAGCACAAACAAGTGTTAAGGACAGACTAACGGACAGAACAACAAACTCATAGATGGAGAGTCTGCCTCTACCTCTTGTGTATCAATAGCCCAGGGAAATCATATATCAATTGTCCCTCTACAGTTAGTCCAATGAGTCCTAAAACAACAAGCGACCCTAGAGGGTCTGTGGCAGTTAGTATCTATGGCTAGTTAACACTACAGAGGGATGAAGTCATCTAATCCATTATATTAATGTGGAGTGTGTGTTCATGTCCATTCAGTCTGCATCTGCATAAATCAAGCTTTATCTTGTGTCCATGAGATTGACGTTAAACATGACCCAGCCGCCAATTGAGGAGCCATAAAAGGCATGCATATACTTGAAGGCATATGAGGCTTACGAGAAGAAAACTACATCCTGCCCTGTAATCGCCTCTTAACATATTAGCAGGGGGGTGGGGGTTCGATGAATAATTCCTATTGAACACCTCTCACCCGCATTACTTGAATTGCTAGATAAGTAAGGCCGGCGCAGTAAAATTAAGGCTACACTGCTGCTGCTATTCTCAAAAAGAGTAATACAGCTAAGAAGCTTATAGTCAAAGCAACCATAATAACAATAATCCGGCGCAACTCGTAACGCTTTTGTGTTAGTTATCAAATAGTATAGGAACCGCAGGGTTCCCTCACTACTACCGACTCCATAATGCCACTAAGGATGGAGAGGGACATGATGACCAAATAATACACCATATAGACATAATATTCAATCCCTAGAGTGGAAATATAATCCCCAACAATAGATTGGATAGAAATGAAAAGGGAGAAAAACAATGTTCCGACACCTGATAAAAAAACCCCAGATGAACTCCTTACGTTCAATCTGATATCAGGAAATATATTCCTGAGAAGGAGTTTAGTGTAGGCATTTGAAGAAAAGCTCAATATCACACTAGGTTAATATGGCATCATCAATAGGGCTTATCGCCTCAGATAACTAACCCCAAACCATACCATAGGAAGAGAATAACCTCCTCTAATATAACGGTATCATGTCCGATAGGACAATGAACTCAGCCTAGCTGAAGCAGCTAAAGGTCTTCCTATTCGTGAAGACAATAAAAGGGCTGATAACTGCAGCCTTAGAAGCTCACTAAGGAGACTTACAATGCCAGCCGTAGCTTATACTTCTTCATCTCCATGAAGACAGATATTTCGGTGTAAGTTGTGACCTTGAAAGCTCACTGAATGGAGGCTTACAACTATCGTCACGCAAGGTAGGGAATGAAGAGCCGCTATTTTTAACAGTCGTAATTCCCAAAGAGACAGTAGTCTCAAGAGATAAGTTATTTCAGTTATGGTTATTGCATAATTACTGAAAAAACACTGCTCATGATTCTAGCTAGGCTACTATGGTGTAAACAATAAGACTCAAGTCTATGACACCTAGGAAAACAAACTGAAAAGCACTCTTTCCTTTAGCGGTTTTATTCCCAAAAGACAGCGGTTAGAGCCTAGCTAACGTAGCTTAGAAGTCTTCATCTCTGTGAAGAGATATCTCAGTGTAACTAGCGACCTTGAAAGCTCACTAAACGGAGACTTACAACCATCGTCACGCAAGGTAGGGAATGACGAGCCGCTATTCTAACAGCCGTAATTCTAAAAAAGACAGTAGTCTCAAGGTAGCTACGCAGTTATGAGTCTTCATCTGCGTGAAGACATATCTGTGTCACCTGCGGCCTTTGAAAGTTCACTAAATGGAGACTACAATACTAGCCGCTATTGTATAAGAAAAGACTGCTGTAACAGTACATAAGGCTACTATGGCGTCCACAATGGCATTAAATGTCCTGACGCCAAGGAATACAACACCGAGAAGGAAAAGACGTACTTATTCACTCTAATAGCTCTATTCCAAACAAGACAGCTATCTCAGCCCTCTCACCATCCAAATGTTCCATCTGAAAATATGGTCAACTCCATCCAACTGAACTGGACCAATGCAGCACCATCCAACTGCTCACCATCGGAGCCTTTTAACGGTAGTACCAGTGACTACTGGGATGCTGCAAAATGCAGAGCAATCTGCGGCAGCTGGTCTGTGAACGAGGCTAGCAGAGCAATGATAATCCACTTGTTACCATAAGTTGCTCACGGGATGGAGATCTGGCCCCAGATCCTTGACACATGTCCCATATAAAAATGTCTCGAATGACTAGCTATCAACCCGAACATGCGAAGTCGAATAGCTAGTCTGTGGTCAATGTGCTTCATCAATGAAGCAGGGAAGAAGATGCCATAGCTGCAACTGGATCCGTCTGCAGTGTGGAAGGAGGGCGTCCCGAACCGCAAGCATGAACAGGCGTCCCAACTCACTAAAGTGTCTTGAATCAAAAACAGTCTACCCCAACTGCTGACGGAAAGGGGAGGGTTCTCCAGCTCGCGGTCTGCTCCAGACCTTGCCAAGCATTCCGTTAGAAACTTGTAGGCATCTATCCCTTAGCGTGCATATCCGTGGAAGAAGAGGAAGCCGTAATAACAGCCAACCCCAACTGAAGTGCGGAAGAAGCAACCACACTCGTCACATTCTGGACGGATGCCCCTACTCATTGAAGTTTCTTACAACACAAAACAGTTGTCCCTAACTGTTAACGGGAAGAAAAATGCTCTGCACTCGTGATCTGTCCCCAGATCTAGCAGAGTATCCCACTTAGATACTTCTGGCTAAACCCTTTTCGTGCACTTCCATGTAAGCAGAAGAAGACATAACTGCCGCCAGCCCCGGCTGAAGTGTGGAAGGAACATTCCGATGCGTGTTCCGACTCAATATGGCTTTTCACAACGGACGCAGTCGACCCCAACTGTTAACAGGACGAAGAGGGTTCTCCAATCGGTGATCTGACCCCAGATCTAGCGAAGTGCCCCATAGAGAAACTTCTGGCTTCTTCTACATGCACAAATGACCGGACTGACCCAGCACTGTCCGACAGCTCACTATCATAGTCTGCTGATGGGTGCCCCTTGCTAGGTTTTTAAGCTGCGATAAGCCGTGCATATTGCGACAGCAAGTCCATTATGGAGGCTTGTGGAGCAGTGGCTTATACTCTCCGCCGCATGTCGTTCCCAGAACAGAGATCTGGCCACCGATCTCCTTGTCGAACGTCCCGATAAATCAAGCCTCAAATCACTAGCTGCTGGATGGACCGACTTTGAGGGCAAAGACTGGAGCGCCTTCACTCGGCTGCATAAACATCTGGAGTTGGGTAGCTAGTGTGTAGTCGCATGTGCTTCGCTAAAGTGGAGGAATAAGCCATAACTGCAGCCGGCGGCCAGCTACAGTGTAGAAGGAGCATCCCGAGTGGCCAGGGAGGAAATTAGCTCCGACTCTGTGCAAGTTTCTCAAAGCAACTGTCGACTCTGACTATTACTGGGTTAGAGAAGGCTCTCCCGCTCACGGTCTGATCCAGACCTCGCCGAGCTCCTCTAAGAGAATCTTGCAGACTTCTTCCCCTTATTTTGCTGCCGTCATCGCTGGGTGAGCTTTTGATTAAAAGGTGCTTGCTCTACCCAAATCTACACTCTCCTCGACCGCATCGGACATACTCGGTATTGCGGTTCCCACTATCGGGTAACTGCCTGACTGGTCAAGCTAGCTGCTGGAATAAGAGGCCTTATTCTTTATATTCAAGAGCACCTTAGCAGCTAGCTCTGTTTACTCCTCAGAGCGTGACGACGAAAGCACATTCTGGACAGGTGTTACAATACCATCACCATGTTCTTGTTCCTCTGGAAAAGAAACTGAAAATTTAAATTATCTTGCACTGACAGCCCCAACATCAGAACTTCACCACGAATGCATAGCATGACACCTGCTTCCAACGTTAGTGTCGTAATGAGTCGACCACAACCACACAAGTAGGACCAGAATCAGTAGGAGTGCACAACAACAAGCAAGGCAACAAGCATGTAAATCCAATGTGGACTACTTCGCCCTACACCAAGGGCAGTAATTCAAAAATAATTATAATCCAAACAAGTTCACTGCACTCCTTACATCTGACATATAATCATACAATATAAGGATACATGACGAAGACAATCAAAAATAATTTTGAAATAAATCAAAACAAATTTTTTCCAAAAATTGCTTTGAAAACACCTAAGTTCCCCAGGGGAACCACACGAGCCCAAGGGCATCCCGATAGAGCCTAAGTGGGGACAAACACCAAATACTAAAGCTACACTACCGGAATATTAATAAGTGTATCCTAATATAATTGTGATGAAATAAAACCCTGAATATTACCTGTTAAGTGTGTTGTTAAAAGTAAACAACATCAGGATAGAAAAAAATAGAAACTAGACAAAAGGCACACAAAAGGCCCAAGTCAGTAAATAATTAACTGATACCTGATGCAAAGCTAAGTCTTCATGTGAAGAAAAAACAATGCATCCGATGGGATATGCAAGACAATAACGGCCCAACACCCCTAGGGTGAGGATGTAACAGTGGGAATAAACAGAATAAACATTCTGTTCAACACGTTAAACTCCCAAGAAATTTAATAAAAAATTTCAATAAAAAAACAGCCAGAAAGCTTAGGAGTTTAACCGGAGGGTTCATGGAAGGATAGGGAAGGAATACATAACCAACAGTAGGTAAATCATTAGCAAAAATAATGACATCAAGGCGTATATCCCGAAATTGGGTAACATGAAATAACTTTCATATTATTTAAAAGTTACAGCTCTGAGTTATGTCTCAAACCACCGTTGTTCACTTCCATCATCCATTTACTGCCTTGAATCCACCATATACTTCATTGATTTGTGCCTGGCATCCACCAAAAGAGAGATTTAAAGCACAGATGTTAGTTGAGATATTTACTGACTTAGGGACAAACAATGATGTTTGTGCCAATTTTAGTCTCTTCCTGAGTACTGTGCACGCACAGGTACTAAAAATATGGAGGGCCAGATAGGACTTTTAATTTTCGGTATTGTATGCAAATTTGGGGGATTAGGGGGTTCAAAATTTGTGTTTGGACCTTGATAATATTGAGTTTGCACCAGATAAGTCTGGGCCATTGGTTGTATTATAAAAATATGTGATGTTCAAACAACTCAAATTTAATTGAAATTCGTTCAGTAGTTTTGGAGAAGTTGTGAGCACCATGTTCCTGTATGCTGGACAGAGAGTGATTACGATAGTCCATTGTGACTTTCAGCCAGGTGAGCTAAAAATCCTAGCAAATGACACAGTATATAAAGGTTACACATATAGCGGTGTCATAAAAGGGTAGGTAAGTCTCGAGGAGGGCATCACCAAAATCAAAAGGAAGCTTCTTCAATGCATCACCAAAAAAAATAAAATTGATTTGAATTAGCATTCATAAGTTATCAGACAGAAACCAAATTCAAGATGGCCACCATCGTAGCCATACTGAATTGGTTATCTGATCTAAAATCGAAAGAAAGCTCCCTCAAGACACACATCAATAATGCATAACCAAATGAAAGTGTCAATGATACTGTAACTCAACTTGACAAACTTGAACTTCATAAATGAAATGGCAAAATTGAAGATCATTGGTACCAATGTTATTTTGTGAAACTTCAACATAACATCATTGTGTGTGCACAAAGTCAGAGCAATACATGCATTTATAACCGGCGGGGGATTCTTAACAGTGATGGGGGCTCAGATGTAGGTGGCTGGTAATCTACGGCAGCCCATTCGATTAGTAATGTTCACCCATGAGACAACGCATGATTTTGCATGGGGAACATTTACTAGTGGAATAGAGCTGACTGAAAAAAAGGTGGGGGGGGGGGAGGGTCACAAATATATCAGTAACACACTAAAGTGGATAATTGAAAAACAACAATGAGACTGGGTAACATTCTATTATTTATATATACTAATGATGATTATCTGATATTAATAACAATAAAGTACTTCTACGAACTATGTACAATACATCTTAAATCATGTGACAGGCCACAACCACATCAACAAGGGAGAATAACTCTGTAAATGTTTATACGAAGATATTAATTCTGATGTAGGGTCCGTTCCCCCATGTTGGGGTACAAGTATGACAAAAAATTATTTAAGTCCAACATATTATGACAGAGCTAGAGCAGCAAATATGTAGGATGGACACATTTTTCAATCATACCCTTAGTTAACAAGGGCAAATAACCAAGCTAGAAAATAAGCAGACTGTCATCTGCAAAATAAGGTCCCCAGTGGGTAAATTTGGTGATGCTACCCTGCAAAGCAAGGTGGCATCACTAAATTTACCTTCTGTGAACCTCAATCTGAATCAAGGTCTCAAACATAAACAGGAGGAACCTAGAGGATAAATTGGCCCACTGTATGGGATGGCATCAGCAAATTCACCCTCTGGAGACCTCATTCTGCAAATGACAGACTGCTTATTTTCAGGCTTGCAAATAACTCTGTAAACCTTATGTGAAGATATTAATTCTGTTGTAGGATCCATTCTCTCTTATTCAGGTATAAGCATGACAACAGTTATTTGAATGCAACAAATAATGACAGTGCTACAGCAGCAAATATGTTAGATGGACACATTTTTCAATAATAATCCCCTAAGTTAAACAAGGGCAAATAACTCTGTAAATGTTTATGAAAAAATACTAATTCTGCTGTAGGATCTGTTCCCCCATGCTGAGGTACAAGCATAGCAAACATTATTTGAATCCGCCAAATAATGACAGTGCTAGAGCAGCAAATATGTTGGACGGACACATTTGTGTTATGAACGTACGTAACGGTACGATATGTACATAATGTACCAACGTGCAAACAAACAAATGGATGCACCTCTCTACTAGATACCCCCTCCGACCAGCTCGGTCGGGGGCATAATAATTACTGTTCCCTTTTACATTTAAATTCTGAAGTTCATATTTGCCTTTTGGAAATGGATCAATAGTGAAGTTGTAAAATAAACTCTACTGTAAGGAACATACCTTTGCAATACACACACAGGCCTCAATTCTGACTTTATAAAAATACTGGTCACTCTCGATAATATCTGTTAGTGCCATTCGAGTTTGTGGTGTTGGAAATTTCTCCAAAGCATATATTGACTGAAATAAACAGTTAAAACAAGGTCAGGAGACACTAATCCATTTCCATTATAGCTGAATCTATTGATTAAGGCTGTCATTTGGTATAAACAGTCCATCTGGCAGACATCATCTTGTTTTATAAGCACTTTTTTACCATGGACCACACATTTTAGCTCTTTACCTAACACTACTATCCCTGCCTGGGTTAAGTGAATTGTGTGTCCTTGGGCAAGGCTCTTAATTCCGATTGCTCATGTGGGGGCACGGTGGCACTGTGTACTAAGGCATACTACTGCACATCGATGGTGCACTTGTCTGCTTGTGTGGAGTTAGTACAGGCATCCAACAATAATGTTAAAATACTGTTAAGTCATCTGCAGCTGTATATGTATATATGGTGGTTATTAACATAAATTAGAGGGTGCGGTGGCTCAGTAGGTAGAGATGCAGACTGCAAGCGGAGAGGTCCTCGGTTTGAATACCACCTGCGGCAACTGCGTTGTGTCCTTGGGCAAGACACTTAATCCCAATTGCCCATGTGGGGGCACTGTGGGCATTCTGTACTAAGGTGTACTGCATGTCGATGGTGCACTTGTCTTGAACCAGTGCTAACTCTGGAGTTAGTATGTTGGGGAGTCTGACAGCTGCTTGCCATTGCTCAGTGGTTCTCTCCGGGTACTCTGGCTGATGAAAGTGTCATTAAACCCCAATAAATAAATAAATATTAACATAAATTAATCTGAGGCCTCAAGGGTTAACAAAGTTCAGCACCAGAAGCCAGTATCTGGGCTATGGTTAAGTGCTGAATGCCATCCTGAAGATCTGATGCCTAATACATTTATACATAATTCGGGCTTGTAAGACAAATCAGTTTCTGTTTATAAAAAAAACTACTTTCTTATACTTCTAAATCATATCAAACTGAAATGCTTATGCTTTGCATTTCACTACCAAATTTTTAGTATTGCAAGAAAACCGTTTTTTTCTCAATATTTGATGACTTGAGAATCAAAGGGTCTTTCAGTCTCAGTAAAGGCAAAGTCTTCCTGTAATCCCCAAGATCTAAGACAATTTTTCACATGTTAATTTTGTGACATGCGAGTGATTTCTGGTAAAGTTTTGACTCCCTGTAGAAGCAATAAAGACTTGATTAGAAATCACTACCAGGGGAAAATTATTCTAGTCTAGAAGAATTCTATGACTGCATATTGTGGTTCCTGTTCAAAGGATAAAACAAGTTTCAAGTCAGAAATAGGACCATAATGCCAAACAAAATTAAATAAGTGATTCTCAGGCATTTGTTTTTAAAACAAATGAGGGAGGGCGGTTTTTATTGTTATTTTTTATTCCTGATGGAATGGTCGCCAATACCTAAAATCCAGTTGTGAGAGCCTAAAATTAAATATTAGAGCTTCTATGTTGATTTCACCGATAGTTTTTTATTGTAACAGTGATCATACAAGACAAAATCAATATAGAAAATCTAAAATGGAAATAAAAAATAAGAGTTTTTTAATAAATAATACTCTTATTATTTTTGATCTCCATTTTATAGAGCACTATCAGAAAATCGATCCGAGATCATTGTGGGACCTCGCAGTTCCTGAATTTTAATTTACTTTGAATTTCTGAATTTTCTGCTAAAATCACACCCAGTGATGGTTTTATACATTTTGCCTCCGAAATAAATATGATGAAGACAGGTCGAAAAAATGAATGCGCCGCTGCCTGAGAATCAAAAGATTAATTTTGTTTAGGCAAAGAGTAATAAAAAGTATCTTACATTTTTTATTTGATTTCCCCTTTTCCCCAAATAAAACTTAACCTCAAGGGCGTGGAGATTTTTGTACATTTTTGTGACACTTTTGACAGTGTAACTCCTGCTGCTTTGCAGTTGTTTCTAGAAAGGTCTTGGCTGCCTTCATAGGTAGCCAAGTCATGCCTTGAAACAACTGCCAAGGTACATAGAATAAATGTTTTGAGTTCACCCAAAGAATGTATGATGGGCATCTATTCTACTGCAATAAAAAGTGATCAAAGTCAGAATTAGGCCCTTAAGGGTTAAGGCATCTTAACGAAGACTCACTGAGCACCTTCTAATGAGGAGTCAAAAGATATGTTTTGGAATATTAAAAACAATTCAAGTTGTTGTGGAATAAAGGTATTAAACAAATATTAAACTGTGCATGTATTCAAATAACACCTCTCACTTATTTTTGATTGGTAAGATTTTTTGCTTATTATCATAATTTTGAGATGTTTTTCCTCAGTGTTTCCTCAGGTAGCTAACTACTGTCATGAGACTTAGCAGTGAGTTTTTCTGGATAAACATTTTTTGTGTTTGGACAAGTAGTTTGTTGTTATGCAGTGACCTGATGGGTGTGCATTTTCATGTTTCACATTTTTACAGTCTGTAAAGTGAATAACAAAGTAAAGTATAAATTCAAATGTTTACTGTCTGACCAGGGGCTAATACTATCAAACTTTTACAATTGTATTTTCTAGAAGTGTATTTTTTTTAGTTTTGACTTTAAATGGGCTAAAATGAACCATTAGCATTTTGAAAGATCAGGCAAGTTGCCATATCTTTTTAAATGCTAATGATTCATTTTAGTCAGTTATATTAGTAGGTAGAAAATAGACTTCTAGAAAATACAATTGTGAAAGTTTTATAGTATAGGCTCCAGCACTCTTCTCTTACCTCAAACTGGGCAATTACATCCCTTTCATACTTCAGCTGATACTGCCACATGTAGTCTGGCTGCTCCCAAATCACATGCCTCACTAGATTCATATCTGGATCAACTCTCAACCATAGGACAGGTGAATCAGCACTAAAATTAGAAATGAAAGTGTCAATGACACTGTAGCTTAACTTGTGTGTTGTGTTTGATGAAAAGGATAATGTTCAATGTTTATGAAAGGATTATGAAATAAGACAAGAATTGTGATAATTGGGAATATGTTCATTTCTGTTCCCTGTGTGCTATGTTTATGATAAAAATAATATGAGGTGTACACTGTACTAAAGAGCTGAGGGTGAGTTAATATGACCTCACAGTTAATGTATGTGGCCCTCACAGTTAACATATATCAACAAAAGTTACCAAGTTACAGTGAAATTATTCCAAAACGAGTCATCCTATCAAGTTACATTAAAATCCCCTCATAAATATGGCCTGTAGACTGTGCAAAAGGTTTTCGGGCTTCGGGCCCCTGTAGCCATCAGTTTCCCAATTGCGTCCAAAGGGGACGTTCTCATCTAGACATTATATGAAGTCAATCTACCATGTTACAATGAAATCCCTTAATAAATATGACCTGTAGACTGTGCTAAAGGTTTTTGGGCTTTGGGCTCTGGCAGCCATCATGGTCGAATGATCGCAACCAAAAGGGGACATTCTCATCTGGACACTATTTGGAGTCATCCTACCAAGCTACAATGAAATCCCTTCATAATTATGACTTGTAGACTGTTCTAAAGGTTTTCGGGCTTTGGGCCCCTGAAGCCGTCACAGTTGCCAAATCGTGTCCAAAAGGGGACGTTCTCATCTAGACATTATATGAAGTCAACCTACCCAGTTACAATGAAATCCCTTCATAAATATGACCTGTAGACTGTACTCAAGGTTTTCGGGCTTCGGGCACCTGTAGCCATCACATTTGACCAATCACGACCAAAAGGGGATGTCATCATCTAGGCATTACATGGAGTCCACCTAACAGGTTACAATGAAATCCTTCCATAAATGTGTCCTTTTGCCTATGCTAAAGGTTTTTAGGCTCGGACACCCATCAAGGCTGCATGATCGCGAACAAAATGGGACGTTCTCATCTAGACATCATTTGGAGTCATCCTACCAAGTTACAATGAAATCCCTTCATAAATATGACCTCTAGACTGTACTAAAGGTTTTCGGGCTTTGGGCCCCTGTAGCCATCACTGTTGCCGAATCACGCCCAAAAGGTGACTTTCTCATCTAGACATTGTATGAAGTCAACCCACCAAGTTACAATGAAATTCCTCAATAAATATGACCTGTAGACTGTGGTAAAGGTTTTCGGGTTTTGGGCTCGGGCAGTCGTCACGGTTGGCAGATCATGCCCAAATGGGGAAATTCACATCTAGACATCATAAGGAGTCATCCTATCAAGGTACAATGAAATCCCTTCACATTAAACATGACCTGCAGACTGTGCAAAAAGTTTTGGGGTTTCGGGCTTGGGCAGCCATCACGGTTGATAGATCATGCCCAAAAGGGGACGTTCTCATCTAGGCATTATACAGAGGCATCCTACCAAGTTACAATGAACTCCCTTCATAAATACGACCTGTAGACTGTGCTAATGGTTTTCGGGTTTTGGGCTCAAGCAGCCATACCGGTTGCCCGATCGCGACCAAAAGGGGACGTTCTCATCTAGACATGACCCCAAACCTGCATATGAAATTTCATGACGATCAGACAAGAACTGTGGGGTGTAGCCCATGCTAAAGGAAAATGTGAACAGACGTCACAGACTCACAGACTCACTCACAGACTAACAGACTCACAGACTAACAGACTTCCGCACGCGTGATGGCAATAGCTTATCTTGACTATGTCAAGTTAAGCTAAAAATGAATGTGTATATGGCACTATTATCACATATAAACAAGGTTTATACCGACTACTCAATTTGGTTTTCCACAACTTTTTCATACCTTTTCCATATCCCAGACATCAGATTTTCATAATCCCAAAGGTTAAATGTAACCCAATACATAATTCTATTTTTCCCCCATCCTCACCACTTGACAACTCTTTTAACATAAAGGACCCAATTCCAACTCTGATCACTTTGTACTGCAATAAAATTGATGCTCAAACAGTGAGGCCTGAGGTAAACTTTTAAGTCACATTCTTAGCACCTATGCAGTTGTGTTCAGGCAAGTCTTGGCTGCCTATACACGGCAAAAATGTATACAAACCACCAGGCCCTTAAGCTTTAAGAAGCTCCAAACACCTATGATTCAAATAGCAATTTTTGGTGAACCCTAAAAATTGGGAACATAAATATTTTTTGAGTGGTCGCATTAGACAGGAGAAATACCCATGTTGCATGTTCATATCTGTTCATTTTCCATAACTTTTCCAAAACCCAGCCCAATTTTCTATACTTTTCCAGGGCCTGGAAAATCAATTTACTGTTTTCCAAGACTTTCCATACCTTTCAATAACCTTCTAAATACATATACCCCCTTATAAATACATACACTAAACACTAGTCTCTAAACAACTGTTAATGTTAACATAAAGCTGCATATCAAAACTTGGTGAAATCTATTCAAGTTATTGCATCAACATTACAATTTCAAACCACATCCACTCAATAAAGAAACTCTCTTAATTTTAATTGAATAGATGTTTGGGCCCTGCAAATCAGAAATAGAATTGAATCTTGAATCAAATCAAGCAAGGTATTTGAAAGTGAACCAAACTTTGAATCGAATCAGATGAAAATGACAACTCTGTTCATTAATGACTGAACTGACAGTGTGAGGGAGGAAGCAAACTGCATTTATTATTTTCCTGTGGGCCTGCATGCCGGCTTTTCCATCTCCCTCGAAATAATGGTCTAATTCTGCTCATTATTTCTAAGAAGATATAAAAGTTGGAGCATAGACCTACAGTGAAATAACAGATGGTTTGCTTCCTCTAACTTGAATCCATTCCCTATTCCAATTTATCTGTTAACCCTACCAATTTTGATGAAGCAACAAGTGCAGTTACATTTCTCAAGGCAAAATGTTCTATGCAACCATACGCTCATAAAAGGATTTGAAAATATTTGATGTACTGGATTAAAAAATGAATCAAATCAAATTGAAGAACTGATTCGAGATTTGATTCCCTGTTCAAATGATCACAGAACCTCTAGATCCAGTTATTAAACTTGTCCAAGACATTGTTAATATAAAGTAGCACATCAAATTTACAAAAACAAAAGTAAGTATTCTGAAAGGATAGGTGGACAGACAGAGATCTTTTCATTATATCCCTTTCCTACAGGAGAATAATGAAGATATACACAGATATTTCACATACTCAGGAAACTTGATAAAAGTATACCATGATAACATATCTATTTTAAAGATGCATACAGACTTTTACACATTTGAAAGACCTGATAAAGGTTTACGTCCAGCAGAGAAGAAAGACTTGATAAGGCCCCACAAAGTAGATCCTCTGTTTTTCAGGCCCTTTTTGTAAAATTGCAAGTGGAAGGGCAATTTTTTATTTCATTTTTGTAATTATTTCTTTGCCATCAAAAGTTCATGTTCTTAGTTTGTTTTATGTTTTAGGCTTCATAATCTACAGAATAGCATGGATGGTGGTGTATTTCATCCCTTGAGGGTAAGAAGGCTTTAGCATTACCATGCCTTGTTGAACTCAAGGGACAAATTTATCAATTTTATTAACTGGGCAAAAATATCAGACATAAGCCATTTAATTTTTACTTTTTCAAGTTTGCATTGGTTATAAAAAGAGGGCATGCGGCAGCCAAAAGGACCACGCAGGAGGGCCAGAGAAACAGATCTTTAACTTTTTTAGGCCTACAGGTTGAGGTCCAACGGAGAAGAGTAGGAATGAAAGGTAAGTTCCCATTCAAATAAAATATGAATATTTACAGGAAGGTTTTCAATACAGTGGAGTCCACTTCACTGTATATCTCTTAATTGAAAAAGCCTGTTAACTGAATACAATTCCAACACTAAACTATTTACCACACCTTTAGTGCAAATTTGAACTATTGTGTGCTTATAGCTTAAGAGTAAATTCCTGTTAATGGAATAAAATATCTTCAAATATAACAAAGAATTACTCCAACAATCACTTTGTAAAATTGCATGTGGGCAGGCAGTTTTTTTTATTTTTGTAATTATTTCTTTGCCATCAAAAGTTAATGTTCTTGGTTTGTTTTATGTTTTAGGCCTCATAATCTACAGAACAGCATGGGTAGTGGTGGTGTATTTCGTCTCTTGGGTGCAAGAAGGATTTGCAATGCTAAAGCATTGCAAAACCTTGATGCTCTCAAAGGACAAATTTAGGCCTAAAAAAATAAAAAATCTGTTTCTCAGGCCCTCCCGCATGGTCCTTTTGGCTGCCACATGCTCTCTTTTTATAAACAATTTAAACTTAAAAAAATAATAAAAATTAATGGTTTATGTCTGATATTTTACCCAAGTTAAAAAAAATTGATGAATTTGTCCCTTGAGTGCAAGAAGGCTTTGTAATGCTTTAGTCAAAGGTCAAGGTCACATGAAGGTCACTACGGTACACTGCACACCAGTTCATGGTGATACATCCACATGCCAAGTATCTAAGGTGTAGGTCAAACAACATTATGGCCCGGACAAAGTTTGTGTGATGTTTCCCTTAAAAAACACATAAATCTGACCTTCAGGTCAAATGTCAAGGTCACATGAAGGTCACTATGGTACACTGTACACCGGCTCATGGTGATACATCCACATGCCAAGTATCTAAGGTGTAGGTCAAAAGACAAAAAAGTTATGGCCCGGACAAAGTTTGTATGAGAAGAAGAAGAAGAAGAAGAAGAAGAAGAAGAAGAATATGCACCAAAACAATATGTCTCCCTTCTGGGAAGGGGAGACATAATGAAGAGCTGGATGAATGAAGTTCAAGGGTAAGGAGAATGCTCATGGCCCCCTTTCCTAGATTACTGGTTCGGGTTCTGCTGGGCCTTCTAATTCTCATGCATATAGTGGGAAACCAGGAGCAATATTTAGTACCAAGGCCCACATAGGAAATCAGAAGAAAGGCTGCATTTTATAAGCCTAACACTACATTGAAGACTAATTTGCTTTTTCTTACACATATACTAAAGTAAAATATAAAGTATACTTACTCCATTGCACTCAAGTCCATATCAACTTCTTCTCCTGTTAACAAAGGAATCTTTTTCTTTTTATTCCTGAAAATTTAAGATAGAAAAATTATGAATTTACAAATAGTTTATTAACTGATTCTGCAACAAACATTGATTTGTTCAATTGATTTAATCAGGCAGTATCTTGAATATCTGTTAAGGTTTAACCCTCTGCACACTGATGTCAAAATAATAAAATTTCAAGTAGCGATTTTATCCCATAATGCAACTGGAAATTTAATTAATTCAATCTTGTTTTACAAATTTCAATGAGCAGTGAAGCATGAATAACTGGCTTCTACATGGTTGCTCCATTACACAGTTTTCTCACATGTAAATAACTTTCCAAAGCTGAGAGATATAAAGAGACAAAAAAAAACATGTTTATGTAATTACTTTGAATAAATAATTCCAGGGGGTATACAATGTTTTCAAAGTACAGATCATCATAAGTAATTCCGGGTAATTCTAGTGTTTATGGGGACCCTTTTCTGGAGCAACTAGAGGTGTGACTGTCCCAGCTGGGCCTGTCCATACCACCTACCGCCAAGATTATTCCAAGACAAAAAGGGGCATAACTCTGGCAAAAAAAGTTGGATCAAAACTGTAATTGCAGGTGCACTTGGTAGAAAACATCCATACTAAGTTTCAACTGAATCGACCCATAAACATCTGTGAAAATCTCTAGACAAAATTCTAGGTCTGCTTTTTCAAGTTGAAAAGGGGCATAATTCTGGCAAAAATAATCAATCCAGAATTATAATCGCAGGTGCACATGTTCCCATACAAAGTTTTGAGCACATTGGTGAATAGATGTCTGAGAAAATCTCCGGAAAAAATTATGTCTACGGATGGGCAGATTAATCATAATGTACAAAGTGGAGCTCACCTTTGAAGCCCCTTGATATACAACCTATGTGGATTAATCTTAGTTACACAACTCTAGAGGGTACTTAATAAACATGGCTCCTTATAAAATTAACTTGAAACTATGTTTCTATATTTAGCACACACTGAGTCCCACGACAGCTAGGGATAATTTTTTTCATTTAAATCAAATATCTGTTTCAAACTGCGGGATATCAAATTTTGTTAAAATCGGACTATGGGTTCTGAGTAGTTTACTAAAGATGATGTATACCAAATATGAAAGGATTCTGACTGCTGAATCCCAAATATGAACCCAGGGGGTCAATTTGAACAATCTTGAATCTGACACCCCCTAGAGATGTTGTATGCCAAATATGAAAGCATTTTGACTGGTGGATCTGAAGAAGATTTTTAAAGAAATTTTTTCATATTCATTCGAGTTAAAATTCGGGCTACCATAGGGAGCCCAAATATGAGCCCAAGGGCCCGATTTGAACAAACTGGAATTTGATCCCCCTAGAGATGTTGTATACAAAATATAAAAGGATTCTGACAAGTGGATCTGAAAAAGAAGATTTTTAAAGAAATTTCCTCATATTGCACTAGGTTAAAATTTGTGTTCCTGTATTGAGCCCAATAGGGAAGTAGACCAGACAGCCAGTGGTGATCCGGTCCAGGGGAGAGGTGGTCCAGTCTGGTCTGGTCCAACCCTAGGTGGCCCGATATTCTTGCCAGGACCGGTTCTGGTCCAGTCCATTCATTATAAAATACCTTAAATGAAGTGAAATGTGTTAAAATCTTACTTTTGGTAAAACCAAATTAAGATTTTAACACATTTGCTTTAAGATATTTTATGATTGAAATGGTATACACGTTTGTGTTAAAGAAAGCATCAAGTTACTTCCATCTGACGGGCAAGCTTGGTAACTCTGAGCATGTTTAATATATAATACATTATATGCACATTGCGGAAATGTGTAGTGTATTTTGAAATATTTTCTTATATCCATCATTAGAGAGAGAAGTTAGAGAGTGAATAAACATGCTTACAACTTGTGACTGTGACTGACTGTAGAGTTTGTAGTTCACGTTTTCCGATGTCCTGCACACGCTATATGTCATATAGCATGTGGAGGATAGTGGAAGTGTGAACTACAGACTAAATGTTATTAGTGCTGAAAGACTTGAAGTTTTTGCACTATCTATCTTTAAGTTCTTAACCCAATCATATACTATTTAAGGAATAGTGCATGGCTTGGAGTTGCGAAGCGGAGGGAACTACACCACCTCACTGGGCACTATATGGGCACAGTCAACGACAAGACATGCACTAATCCTTATATTATATCGAACACCCATCAAGAAAAACATCTCGTCATCTGTCCGATTTGTTAATTTATTACCAAGGTAGCAGCCCTACCAACAAGCATTATATAGAAAAAAAATACCAAGTAGTTTTTAAAAAACATTTTCTTCTTCCAAAATACGGCTTACTTGGATTACTGATATGAGCAGATGACAGATTTTGAATCGGTCGGCAAGGGTAAACAAAACATTTCCCCCAAACGGAACTGTGTATTCTGGAATCGCGCAACTCGCGTATGAAAAGTTAAAAAATTTATAGTAATTTATATATTTTTTATACTTACCAATGACCCAGACATAGCTGGTGCTAACTCTAAAAAATCTAGGGCCAAACACAAATTTTGCCCCCCAATCCCCAAAATTTGCATCTAAAACCAAAAGAAATCATGTCCTAAAGGACCTCCATACTTTGCCCTTACTACACATGCGCAGTGTCAAGGACGTTCCGAAATTGGCGCCAATTATCATTCTTACAAGCAGTGCCTGGTCATCGCTATGTACTCAGCGGGGAGGTAAGAGTTCCCAACTCCTGGGAGGGCCATCCCCGTCTGGGTCATTGGTAAGTATAAAAAATATATAAATTACTATAAATTTTTTAACATTTTTATACTGTACCAATGACCCAGACATAGCTGAATAGTAAAAAGGCTGGAGGGCCTAGGACATAGAGGAAAATCCAATAAGCTCAACTATATAACATAGAGTCAACCCCTCAAGGAGAAAAGGAGTATTAGGCTTTACATGTATCTTTCTTATTTTATGTTAAATTAGAAAGATACAATACCCTCATAATTGAGCACAATAACATTCATGTTCTCTATTAACATCCAGTATAACCCTTTATACTAATTATTTTTAAAGTAAGCCAATAAATAAAGTTAGTCCAGAGAATTGAGACTCTTTATATTCTTTAAAAGTGTCCGAGGATTGTATATTAACGCCCGTTTGACACTTGACATATACAAATGCTTCATACCGAGCTACACTTTAAAAATATGACATGAATGAATTTTTAACATTAATATTACACTTTAAAACCATCCCAGAAACGACTCAGAAATACTGACTTCGGAGGAGGCATTCCCTTGCTTTTCACTATAAAGCAGGTGACCTAAGGGAACACCCTCCCCCCCCCTTCCCCTTGCCCTGGGTCAAATAGCCCAGAGCGAAGAGGGCAGCCGGACGGAGTCACTGACGGAACAGAAAGCCTGCATAACTATAGTTGCAACTGTTTAGTGGACGACATTCTGAGCAACAGATAACGGACCTAAACAATGCAGGTCTCCAGAAATGGACTCAATATTTCTGAGATAAAAATTCGTGAATGTGGATGGTTGAGACCAATAAGCAGCCTTCATTAAATCTGTAATAGCAATACTATTAGCGTAAGCCCAAGAAGTAGAAAGAGCTCTTACTTCATGAGCCGAAATCTTAAGCACAGACTGCTGAGAAGATAAATTTTTATAAGCAGTACGGATAGATAATTGAATCCATCTAGCAATAGAATGGACTGAAATGTCCTTTCTATTAGGCATCAGAGACAGAAAGAAACGTTTTCGTCCCTTTCTGATAAACTGAGATCTCTGTTTATAGATACGTAACGCTCTAACAGGACAGAGTAAAGGCCTACGCCCGTCTGAAGACGGAAGAGCCTTAATAACAATAGGTTCCGGATATTTATTAGGAGCCTGATTCTTAGCTAAAAATCCCACATTAGTAGTGAAGGTGATAGTGTTCCCGACACTACGACAGTGAGAATCATCCACCGACAGTGCATGAAGCTCACTGACTCTTCTAGCAGAAGAGAAAGCTAAGAGAAAAGCTGTCTTATAAGACAAGAATTTGAAATCTACTGTCCCAAGAGGTTCAAATGGCTTTTCCTTCAGTTTAAGAAGAACCCAAGCTAAATTCCACTTAGGAATTAACCTAAGAGTTCTGGGTCTATTTATCGAGAAGTTTCTAACTAACTTAGATGAAGAGACATTAGATCCAATTTGTAAACTATCATGATGTGCATAGGTATCAGATAACATAGACCTATAACCCTTAATAGTAACAGGCTGTAGTTTGATTTCGTCAAACAAGTATACTAGAAAGTTTGCAATGTCTGGTATGGAGGGATAAAAAATATCAACAGAATGATCCCTACACCAACGACGAAAAACCTTCCACTTAGCCGCATAGTTTAGCGAAGAGGAGGTCCTCCTACAGTTAGAAATCGCATCCCCTGCTCGTCCTGTAAAGTGCTTGCCATGCAAGAAGGACCGCACAACGGAAAAACGTGAAGGTTGAGACCTTGCGGGTTGTGCTGGAGTTGACGCGATTTCCCCTGCGAAAGAAGATCCTCCCGTGGAGGAAGCTTTCGCGGTAGGTCCCACAACAGACACCTGAGTAGATTTATCCATGGTCTCTGTGGAGACAGAGATGCTACCAACAGAATCTTGCATTGAGATTGTTTTATCTTTAGCAATACTTGTTGAATTAACGGCACTGGAGGATACGCATATCCTATCATTCCGTCCCAAGGGATCGACAGAGCGTCTACTGCAAATGCTCTTGGATCCGGACACGGAGACACATACGTCTGCAACTGATTGTTGAGATGTGTCGCAAATAAGTCTATCATTGGCCGTTCCCATTGGTAGCAAATCTGACTGAATACTTGTTTGTTGAGAGTCCACTCCGACGGCAACAAGCGACCCTTTCGTGAAAGGGAGTCTGCTAGTACGTTCAGACGACCCGGTATATGACGGACCGAAAGAAGAACTTGATGTTCTAGAGCAAACAGAAGGATTCTTTCCGTTAGATTGAACAATGGAATTGAATGAGTGCCTCCCTGATTCCGTATATACGCCACTACTGTTGTATTGTCGGATAGGATTTGGACATGAGCATTGTGAATAATGTCCATCCAATGACGTAACGCAAGCCAAATTGACATCATTTCCTTGATGTTTATGTGCTTGCCCAGGAATTGCGGATCCCAAAGACCCTGGCATCTCGAATCCGTTGGGATCAATGATGCACCCCAACCTGTTTGACTGGCATCCGTCATAATGGTAAAACTCGGATCCGGCAACTGCAGCGGAACTCCCTGAGTTAACCACTGAATGTTTGCCCAAGTCTGAATCTCTCGTTTCACTTGATCTGACAAGAGAACGACTATGTCGAACGAATGAATTTTCACACTCCAATTCTGAGTCAAGAAAATTTGGAGAGGACGCGTGCGTAACCGCCCCATCGGAATGAGATCCGCAGCGGCTCCGCACAGACCTATCAGTCTCATGAACTCTCTCGCTGTGACTTTGTCTGCGTGCAGACAATAACGAGCGTGACAACTGACTAATTTCGCTCTGGTTAACGGCAGACGAACGAGATTGTTGTGCGTCTCGAAGCTCATTCCCAGATGTGTGAATGACTTGGACGGCACCAGATCCGACTTCTCCTCGTTTATTATAAAACCGAGACGTCGGAGCAATAGAAGCAGATTCTGCACATCGTTCTGAAGCGTTAACTTGTTGCCGTACCTCTGAAGAATGTCGTCCAGGTAGGCCGACGTTACCGCAGACGAATGAGCTCGGAAATACATCATTACCGAGTTCATTACCCGAGTGAAAGCCCAGGGTGCTAGATTCAATCCGAAGCACATCGCCCGGAATTGATACACCACCCCTAGGACTGCGAAGCATAGATACTTTCTGAATGTCGGATGTACCATGACGTGAAAGTACGCATCTTTGAGATCTATGCTTGTTGCATAATCGTTCACCCGAATACTCGCTCTGACCGATCGAATCGTCTCCATATAAAATTTCGGAGCGACGATCAGCTTGTTTATCCAGCTCAAATCTATGACTGGACGGAACGAGCCGTCTGGTTTCGGAACCAGAAACAGATGGCTGTAGAATCCCAGTGTCTCCTGGTTTTCTATGACCTCTACCGCGTTCTTCATTAAAAGAGAGTGCACCTCTGATAACAGAGCATCTCTTTTCTGCGGATTTGACGGAAGTTGAGTCCATTTTGGACTTCGAGTTAATGGAGGCTTTCGTTTGAAGGATATCTTTAGACCTTCCGAAATCACCCCTCTCACCCAAGGGTCGTCCGTAATCGACGCCCACTCTTGTGAAAAACTCGACAACCTTCCGCCAACCGGCACGCGATGGAGGTTGAAGCCATCACCTCCTGGACCTGCGAGGCCTGCGGTACAAGAAACCACGTCCTCCACGACCCGCACCTCGTCCCGTCGACCTCGGGGCGTCCAGCCAGTTGTCCCGGCCCGAAGGACGTCCCGTACGTGAGTCGCTGCCTTGACGGTCTCTTGAATAAGACCAAGAGGACGCACCGGAACCTCTATAGGAACCTCTCTTGGGCGCATTAGACCCAGAAGTGCCTGTCTTACTCTTATCTGCCGTGTCCGACTTCTTAGAAGCAGATTTGAACAGCAGAGAATCCGAAGCTTTCTTAGTAATTTTATCGTAAATTGCAGAAAGCTTGCCGTCGAAGAGAAGTTCTCCGGAGACCGAAGCGACTCTGAGAGAGTTCTTCACCTTACTATGTAGCTAGGGCTGCGTCACGTCTAACCAACTCCAGGTTTGCCAATGAAAGGGCGGAGTTACACGTGGAATAAGCTACTGCCCTTGAAAGAAGTCTTAAAGAGGATTGTATATCCTGGAATTCTTTCCCTTGAAGACGCAGTGATAACGCCTTAGTAAGGTGGTCTGCATAAGATAAAGCATCTAAACTGGCTCTGTTAGACGAAATAGTCGTCTCCAACACCGCGGTTGGAATAGACGCAGACGACGGTAATGATAATTCTAAGTCTTCCGCCTCGTCGTCCATACGCAGAGGAACTCTCGGGATACCCTGTCCTGCCGTATCGAATTTATTCCTTGCATTAATGAAAGGCAGGTTGAGAGTATTGGCGGACAAGAAATCCGCTTTTCCTGTTTTGGAAGCAAGTTTGAATATAGCGTCGTTCAATAATTCAAATGTTCTTGCGACATTATTGGACTGAGACGGAAACTCGGAAGCGATGTCCCTGAACCGCTCAAAGAAATCAGAGTCCAATGACGCTATAATTCTCTTGTCCGGAACCGCAGCAGTCTGGCCCGACGGAACAACTTGAGGAAGAAAGTGCCGGATGAAGTCCACGGCAGCTTTATGTTGTTCCGAAAGGGATAGCTCCAAGTCATCCGTATCCCTTTCACCATCCGGTCGAACCTCATGATGCTCCCGGTCGTCCGCACCCGATGCTTCGGCGGAGCGTACCGACCCAGCGCCGTCGGATAATTCCCGATCCGACACCGTTTCTGTCGGTTGCTGGGATGCTGCGATAAGTTGTGCTATTTGAACAAGCACGTCCGACAACGAGGCCTGCGGTGGCGCAGTCTTTCGCTGCTTCGCCGAGGGCAGCTCCGCATCTGGTGACTCCCGCATACTCTTCCTATGCGAACATCCGGAGTCCACCGGCCTCGTGTCCCTGGCTACCGGATGGCGTGACCTGGTCGCCGAAGAATCCCTGATCGGCAAAGCTGGTAAAATATCGGCGGTCACGTAGCCAAGGTGCGGTCATGTGCGCTGGTGAGAGGAAGAAGCCTGAGCAGTCTCCGCAGACTGCCTATACAACGGAGCGTCCCAAGCGACGGACGTGTGCTCCGCTTGCGACACATTTTGTACCACAACATCTGGTCCCAGATGTTGTTGTACGAGAGAGGGGCCTCTCTCGCTCGCTGGACCTGGACGAGCTAGGAACCGGACTCGAAGGCTTCCTCCGATCTCTCCTACTATCCGCCGTCACTGGGTGTGCACGTTGAATGTTTATAGTGCTCGCATCACCCAACATTTCCTCCTGGACCGCATCGGACGAACCCGGCTGCCGAACCATTCGGTGAATGGACGCTACACCGGGCGAGCTAGCGGACGACATTTGTCTTATCTCCATGAGCACTTTTGCCGCTAGCTCTGTATTCATTTGTGACGACGGAAGCGCACTTGCGGAAGATAACATGGAAACATCACCCTGTTCTTGTTCCTCTGAAATAGAAACTGATAGAGTAGAGTGACCCTGCGGAGAAAGAGCCGGCATAGCCCTTTCTCCACTAACAACATATCGTGACACACGTTTCCAATGTTTGTCATCCCAATATTGACATATAGAACAGGGATTAGTGCGAGTACACTGACTACAATTAATACAATGATCATGAAAGTCAGAGGAAGATTTCTTCCTATTACAATTTGAACAATATCCTTTCATCGTGAAAAGTCAACAACAAGTCCTAGTACTCGCACAAACCCCTAAACACAAAGATACATAATAACATGATCCATTAATATTGAAAAAACAATTGAAAATCAAAATAATTTTTGAAAAATATTTTTTCAGCGAAGCCCAAGTTTCTGAAAAGTAACGTTGAGCCTCAATGGATCCCAAGGCTAAGTGTGGTCAAAAATTTTAAAAAATATATTAAATAATTAATGCAACACTTACGGATAATAATAATGTATCTTATAGTGAGATAAACTACTCCAAAGGCAAACAGCCCCCCTCAAAAGAGACTGTTGCCAATGTAAACAAACAGTGTAAAAACACCAGAAAACATGACTCCAGGCACTGACAAAACTGGCCCGAAATCAGTCATCAAAATTACACTCTATCTGATGCAAGACAGAGACTCCCAGGGGAGAATCTGCAGAACATCAGATGGAAGATGCAGAACACAACGTTTATACACCCATGGGTGAAAACGAAACTATGGGGAAAATAACAGAATTCATTCTGTAACCAAGCTAACTCTCCCAAGAGAATTTGGAAATGATCTTTCTCAAAAATATGCCAAAAGCATGGGAGAATAGCAAGGGGGGACTTAGAAGACCAGGGGAGAGGAAACACTGAATAAGCAGTGGAACTTTATAGCAAGAATGACAACAACAGGCCCATGCCTCGAAAATAGGCAACTTAACATAATTTCATAAAAATTTTTAAGTACAGCCCTGATTATTTTTTGTCACTCCTTTTTCCTCTCCTCCTTCTATATCCTCCTTAGAATCACCATTTCTCCAATAATTACGTGTCTGGCATCCTTTAAACTGAGATTTACAAGCACAAAGATCAGTGAGATGTTGACTGATGAAGGGCCAAACAGAGAATGATAATTGGCGCCAATTTTGGAACGTCCTTGACACTGCGCATGCGCAGTAAGGGCAAAGTATGGAGGTCCTTTAGGACATGATTTCTTTTGGTTTTAGATGCAAATTTTGGGGATTGGGGGGCAAAATTTGTGTTTGGCCCTAGATTTTTTAGAGTTAGCACCAGCTATGTCTGGGTCATTGGTACAGTATAAAAATCTAAAATTTTCGAAATTTGACAACGCAGTTTGATAATTTCCACACTTTTGTCACACATGTACATTACCGAATGGGTCAGCACGGGATACAAACTCCGAAGATTCAATTGAATTCCATTATTTATTTGTTTACTGCCCAAAACATACAATTAAATAACGAAATATTATGAGCAGCGAAACAAACGATTTTTCATATCCGGACGCGTTCTCATGAAAGTTGGACCCAGGTATGGATCATTCTCTTCGAAACGAGATATGGATCATCTTCTCAAGGAATAAAATGAACGCCTCGAAAAATGTGACTTCAACAATGGAAAAGCGATACATTTTTTCACAAAGATTTCTTTCCGGGTCGTTTTGTGGATGTTGTGCCTCTGTGAATCGATTTTTAAATTTAGCCTGATCAGTTTTATTCGCCCTGTATGAAAAGAAAACTGACATAGTAGTGTGCTAAAAATAGAAAACGTGTAGGCCTGGGTGTAGTGCCTGGTCAGTTCTGTGGATGCAAACTACACGAAATAGGGTATCATCATTCAGCCAATCAGAATGCAAGGAAGTCACGTGAGATATAATATATAACATATAGTATATGATTGGGTCAAGAACTTAAAGATAGATAGTGCAAATGCTGATATATAGTATATGATTGGATTAAGAACTTTAAGATACATAGTGCAAATGCTCCAAGTCTTTCAGCACAAAAGCGTTTTGTTTTTAGCATTGGCACCTGACATATTCCAGACAAATTGGTCAATTTCTGACATGCAGGTACGCGTACCGATATTCGGTATTGAATGTAGTGACCTGGAGTTAGATACTGCCAACTATAGGCTATATCGCAATATGCAACCTATCTTCAGTACATTAAAATGTATATAAACCTATGAGGGTTAGTTGACAACATCACATGGTAATTCCTAATTCACTATCTTGTCTGACATCAGTCATTGTCACTAGCAATATGCATACCACTACCCATTGGAATTACGAAACCACTTACACAACTACCATGTTCTCGACATTTTGGTCTATATCTGACACATTGGGTATTACCCAAATTACCCAATGTGTCAAATATAGGCCCAAATGTTGAGAACATGGTAATTGTATAAGCGGTTTTGTAATTTCAGACATTGTTATTTCAGAGATCAAAGGTTAAAGAGGATATTTCTGTAAAACACTTATTTCATCAAGGATCGTTTTGTCCTGGATGAAAGCTGTCAAGTTAGAGTAGACAGCTGTAAAAAACACATTTTAGAAAGTGTACCACTAAACATCTAACCTGTAAAGCCGCAATGTCTGACTTTATGAAATGGCTTATTGTAATCGATAATGTATATTGTAGACTACATCATCGCTTGCCCATTTTCCCCAACCAGAATAAAACTATAACTATCGTCTCATATTTGTGTAATCTGCAATGCATAATTATTGTAAAATGGTCACTTGCCAATGTGCAATTATAAACAGAAAAATAATTCCAAAACACTTGCAATTGTTAACTTGTTGCATCATGTTGATTGTTGATTGTCACACGGGAGTCACATAAACAGTAAACACAATACACATGGATTCCTTGTCAGTCAGGCATTTCATAGGTTTTCAAATCCTTCTTCTTGGACGAGACGCTTGCAATCCCCACAGTTGCACAAACTACGCATCCGTAGATATTGGGGAAGGTGGCGCTTCCAACATTGTCATGCAAAAATGATAACTTTGCTACTGTATCAGGTAATAGATGATTTTGTATTGAAATAATAATGTCTCCTATAACACTGAACAAGCACTCACATGGCAGACTAGTAGCAACTAAACACATCAACTTTTTCACCAATTCAGACATGTATGGAAGTGTATCTTTATGTAACTTCCAACAATCAAGTGGGTTAGTATATATCCCAGCGCACGGCAGGGCATTGTACCTACTTATTTCTGTCCTTGGATGTCTGAATTGCTCGAAATATGTGACACGTGCTCCAAGCATGGTGACAAGAAGATGGCCAAGTCCTTTCTATTCGCATGGTGATGGTGCTGTCAGAGCCCCAACATCTGGCACCACAAAATCACTTCCACAAGTATCTGATGCCTGCGCTTTTATACACCCGATTAGCCCTTTAAGTTCTGACGTCACCTTTGCTTCAATAATCGATCTCGCTTCCAACTTGTGAGCAAAAGCACGGAAACGAGGGTCCACATATGACATCATGTCCACTTGATTTTCTTCATCTTTCATATCGAAGAATATATTCATCTTCAGTTTTGCTTGCTCCTTGAATTTCTTGATTCCAGGTGGGTCATTTACTTTCATTTTCAAGTGTTGCCCTAACATTGCTACAGCTGGTCCAACCGCCGATATTGTCACATACGAAAAAGAACTCATCCAAACTGTCACATCATAAAATGGTCGTAGTAGTGAAATTAGCTCAGAGACGAGATTCCACTCAACTTCAGAGGGGAAGTAAGTGGTTTTTGGAGCATTACTGTGTGGTAGGGTATCATCTGCAATGGTGGTTATAATTAAGTTCAAAAAGTCTTGACAACATTAAATACGTTGAGTTCCAACGGGTACATACATCTTGAATGCGACTAAATGTCTTATGTTTCTGTTCTTGTTGTACAGCCTCCATTTTATCAAGCAGGACCTTGCTCTTGCAGAAATGCATTACCAGTTTCTTACACTGGTCTATGGCTTCAGTTACTCCCCCGCACATTAAGTTCATCTTGTACAGCTAGGTTCAAAACATGGCCGAGGCATGGAAATCATTCAACATGTAAGAAATCTCTGCAACGTTTGATGTTCAAACTCACATTGTCGCATGTTTTTGCTACTAACTTGTCTCTCGGCAGCTCACGTGTGTCCAACATTTCAAGAACTTTGTCAGTGATACTTTCCCGAGTGTTCTCCGAGAAAAGATACAGCTCCATGTCTAACACTCTCTAATTCCCATGAATTTGAAATGAAATGTACAGTCAAACTGATATATGAATACATTGCCTTAGATGTGCATATATCTAAAATGACACAGAAGTATGTGATGTTTTTTTTAAAATAGTTTCTGTACTATAGCTTTCCTATCGTCGTATAGTTTTGTGATCTCATTGTCCATTGTGTCTCTCAAAGAAACTGTGAATCTTGGATTTAATGTGTAAGAGTACTGTAGAAATCCAGGGTCATTCACTATGGATACAGGCTGAATATCTGAACATATCATCTCAGCGAGATTCCATTTATATTGTGCATATCGAAGACTATCTTTCCTGTAGTATTCTTCTGACCTGAACTCGTATTCACTGACTGCAATTCCTTGTGGAAGCAGGATAGATTTGGATGATGATGCAGTTCAGGATGTCTTTTTTACATAGTTTAATATGGATGTGTATCTTTTGGCTGGTGGTTCAATCACTGTATCGAAAATGTCTTTATTGTGCCTCTGAAAATGTTTTATTAAGTTGGACTGGCCACCACCATCTTTCTTTATTTCTCCTCACATTTTACACATAGGAAAACACCAGCTGCATCATTCTTTTCTGATTACAGGTACCCATATACTGGTAAAGAATATTTTGCCAGGTGTGAGTTCCGTAGTGTCCTGTGTTTTGGTATCGTTCCTGTACTTGTCGCTGTATTAGAATACTGGGCAATTCACTAATTTCAGTGGAATGAGTATCATTCGACTCTCTAGAAGGCTCTGTTATTATTTTAAATTTTGACAATTGGTTATGTTTTATTTTAAACAAATGACCGATAGGTAGAGTTACAGAATTACAAATGATGGATTTGGAACTATTTGGCATCTGCCAATGGCTCAACACTCAAGTCAGTGAAAGTTTGCCATTTGATATCATCATGATTGAAGATTGTTAGATTGTTACTAAACCAAGCGTGTTCCAATCAGGGCATTCTCTGAAGTCGGTGGAATCAAAAGACAGAGGCGGTAATCAGTAGTCACTGTCGTTTGATGTCAACGACATCAAAGAATGTATCTGACAAGCTGTTATGACATCTCACACCAGATGGCCAGACATTTGTGACACTGTGTATTGGGCTATTGACTGATGACTGGAGCTTTGGATTTCCGTACCAGATAACCCCAGTGCTAAAACTAGACATACATCTATGTATTAAAGTCTGCAAACTGGTCCAGTACCGGACCACCATGTGTGGACCAGTCAATGACAGCAGTCCAGTCTGGTCTGCCATCTGGCATTTGACCGCGGACCATACCGTTTTTTTTGCAATAAGGTCCGCATCCCTAGAGCCCAAATATAAACCAAGCTAATTGGATTGAACAAACTGGAATCTGATCCCCATAGAGATGTTGTATACCCAATATGAAACCATCTGAATTGGTGGATCTATCTAGAGAAGAAGATTTTAAAAGAAATTTCCTCATATTGCACAAAAATAAAATTTGGGGGGGGTGGGAGGGGTGGGGGGTGGGGGTGGGATGGGAGCATTGGGAGTCCAAATATCAATCCAGGGACCCAATTTGAACAAACCTGAATCTGACCTCCCTAGAGATGTTGTATACCAATTATGCAAGGATTCTGAAGGGTGGATCTGAAGAACTTTCGTCATATTGCACTAAGTTGAAATTTTGGGCTACAATAGACAACCCAAATAGGAACCCAGATTTGAACAAACTTGAATCTGACCCACTCAGAGATGTTACATACCAAATATCAAAGCATTCTGACTGGTTTCTGAAGAAGATTTTTAAAGATTATTCCCTATATTGTCCTAAGTAAAAAAGTTGGGCTCCTGTATTGAGCCCAAATATGGACTGAGGTGCTTCATTTTGACAAACTTATATTTGACCCCCCTGTGGATGCTGTATACCAAATATCAAAAGATTCTGATGTTTGGTTCTGGAGAAAAAATGTTTTTAAAATTTTTGCAAATATGCTGACTCAGCATTTTTTTGACAACCTCTACAGAACACCATGTTAGAACCATGTTCAGTTCTATGGGTCCTAAGGATGCTTCATAGCAAATACCAGTTCTCTGTTCCATGGGATTTGGGAAATATTGGAGTTTGAAAATATTTCTATTTTTAGCTCCTGGGGTTCCCACGGGTACACATGGAATTTTTTTTGCATGAATCAAGTACTTATGACCCAATAATATCACAAACCAAATTTTGTTCAAATCGGACCATCGATTCAGAAAATAGAAATGTTGGGTGGGGTCAAAAATCTTTCCCCTCCCATTACAAAAGATATTGCTTCACAAACATCCTTTGAACAAACTTGAATCTACACCTCAAAAGGAAGCTCCATACCAAATATCAAGTCATATATGGTCATAACATGGTTTATGAGAAGAAAATTTTTTAAAAATTTGGAGCATTTTATCCACCCCTCCCTATGGGGCTGGACATGTTGATCTGAACAAAGAGGCAATGCCCCCTCAGCACCATCATTCATACAAACTTTCACTTGAATTGGCCCTGTAGTTTTGGAGTAAAAGCCTGAAGCAGTGTTGACGGATGACGGCTGGCAGATAGAGAGCGATTAGATAAGCTCAACTTGACTACGTCAAGGTGAGCTAAAACTAAATAAGGTTATGTTCTAATAAAAAAATTTCAGAGAGGTTAATTCAGACCTTATCCTCATAATATGGCAATTATGTCAAGGGCAATCAAACCAATGAGGATATTGTTATCAAAACCATCGATGACTATGAAGGTCAGTACTACTTTTAGACACAGGTGAATTTAAGAATATTTCACAAAATGGCATAAGTTAACCAGTGATCATGATGAGTGGATTTGGGATAATGTCTTATGGTACAAAACAGAATTTTCTAAGATCCTGAAACAAATTCATATCCCACCTGGCTCTTAATTTTCTGCACATGAATTTGAGTTATTGAACACAGAATTCTGGTATTAGCTAAAAAATAAAAAGGGTCTTTTCTCCTTCCACTGAGAAGGAATATAAATTTATTTCTGCAAGATTTTACCCAAGAAAAATGATAACTTTCCATTGGTGATAAATCCAAATTAATTTATCTCATATTATCATTTTATGCAGAAGACACTACATTTAGTGTTGAAGTATATATCAGTAAACAGTTTTTTCAGACTCTAGATTTCAAAGATGCGTATTTCAGTGTTTCGAATAACAAATGTGATAACAAATATTTAAAATTTTAATATAAAGCTCAGTTGTTTGAGTTCAAACATCTCACTTTCAGCATCAGAACTGTTCACACAATAACTGAAATATATTTATGCTTATTACCTTCTACTTTTGGAATGGCAAGTTATTTCAAATTTGGTTTTGTTCTCTTCTATCTTGAAAGTATGGTTGAATGACCCATCTAGTTCCTGAATAGTTACTGTTAATGGTCCCTAAAATATCAAGACATTAACCCTTTGAACACAAGCGGCCATTTTTCCAGCCAGCATCGTGATACGTCATAACGTCATTAAAAAGGATGGCTGTTCAGCAAATGTGTGGGGTAGACCAATCAATGTTTTCAACGTGCAGCCCTGAGGCTGCACGTTGAAAATATTGATTGGTCTACCCCAAATAATGAGTATGGACTCTTCTAATTGCTGCCATTGAACTGGCATGGAAAATACCCATAGAGTTCAAAGGGTTAAGACTATGGTAAAGAATGTGCACCTGACCTGGAGTCAACAAAATACAAATAAGCCTTTGCAAAATAGAATCGGTGAATACAACTTGCTATTGTGTAAATAAACCTGCATATATTTCTTTGTCCCTGTATCCCGATAAGTTTCTGTCTTCTGATTGGTCAGAATGCCTAGGAAAAATAGCCATGGCAAAGGGTACACCCAACATCCAAGGTATATGAGAGCATGGTATAAGGGTACACGAAACATCAGGGGTATATGGTTTAAATGAAAGCTTTTCTCTTTCGCTCGCCTCGATATAAAAATCGAACCCAAAAACCCAAAAATAGTCACAAATATCATCAGATTTCTGACAATTCGATCATATTTTGCTGTCATAAATTAAATAGTTGAATAATTAAATCAAACAACATGAGAAAAATAAAATAAGAGCAAATCTGTTAACAAAATAGCCCCCGATCTGCATTATCAATTTTTTCAAGTTATTTTTAGATTAAAATTATAGTCGCTCTAGTAATCACAAGATTTGGTCCAACTGATTGCGAAGCGTGAGAAACACATTCCACAAATTTGTTTCCACTATGTTTCTATTGTGTTTAAAATGGGATAAAAACATTTTTTTCACCAACATGTATGGTGTATGGAGATTTACTACCTGGATGCCTAATTTAAACACCTCACCAGCAGCTCGGTGTTTAAATAACAGACATCCAGCTATTAAATCTCCATGTGCTATACCTGTTGGGCAGAAATAACTTATATTAAACCCCATGCATGCTGATGTCAAATATCAATATTTCAAGCAGCAAATTGTCTTCATAATGCAACTTGAAATTAATTCAATTCAATATTATTTAATCCTTTACACAAAACCTGCCAGTTCAATTCATAAAAATCACCATTCAATTTTCAATATTTTTTCCATTTATTGTCTAAAAAACATAGCTTATGATCCCTCATTGAAATGAGTCAATTGAGAAAAAAATTAGTCATTCAAGAATTTTGTTTGCAAGTGTCATCTGCCTTTCGTGTTAGGCAAAGAGTTAACCGAGCTCAATGAGCTCTGTCAAAGATTAAATTGGTTAACATCCTAGTTGCACATGGGAAACATTTGCAGCTTGAAGTTCAGGTATTTTGACATCAGTGTGTGGGGAATTTACGATAATTACTGACCAACTGTAGTATCTGTATGTTAACCCTTTACCTAACATAATGGTCATTGATCGACTCATCTGCATTTAATTATAGGAAAAAATCCATCTCATATTTGTATGAATATTAGTTTATAGTTAAAAACTAAATATTGGTTTAACCCTTTACCTAATGTAACAGCCAAAACCGGCCAGCACTATTCACAATGAAAGTGTCAATGACACTGTAGCTCAACTTATGTAAGACAAGTACATGCATAGCATATGACACAGTAATGACACATATTTAGGTAAAGACCTGATAACAAAGGTACATGTAAAGTACTGTAAAGGTCTGTACATAAATACTGACTGTAGCCTGTAACAAATGTATAGGTAAAGTATTGTAAAGGTGGGTGACAGTTAGATACCTATAGCCAGAGCCGTATTGAAATGTGCACTTACTGTGTATAATTAGCACTGAATAAATCAAAGTTTGTCTAACTGGCCACCGGTGGCCATCTTGAAATTTTGGACTGCACCTAAAAACACGTTCTCGTACCAAGGTGATAACAAAGGTACCCAAGAAGTTTCGTGAAAATCGGTTCATAAATACAGCCCCTAGCCCGAAGCATATTGACATGTGTACTTACTGTGTATAAGTAGCACTGAATAAATAAAAGTTCATCTAATTTGCATAATTTTTTCACGAGAAAAAAACCTGTATTATATATGATGTATTCCATGTTACTGAACATTCATTCAAAAATTTATTCAAATCAGAACTTTCATATAGAAGTTCTGAACAAAAAACTGATTGTACCTAATTTTGGTACAAAATGGCCACCGGCAGCCATCTTGAATTTGGGACTGCACCCAAAAACACTCATTTTCATCCCAAGGTGATGACAAAGGTACCCAAGAAGTTTCGTGAAGATCGGTTCATAAATACAGCCCCTACCTCGAGCCGTATTGACATGTGCACTTTCTGTGTATAAGTAGCACTGAATAAATCAAAGTTCAATCTAATTTGCATAATTTCAGCACGAGAGAAAAACCCGGATTATATGTGATGTATTCCATGTTACTAATCATTCACACAAAAATTTGTTCAAATCAGAACTTTCATACAGAAGTTCTGTACAAAAAACCGATTGCACTAATTTCGGTACAAAATGGCTGCTGGTGGCCATCTTGAATTTCAGACCGCACCCCAAAACACTCGTTCTCGTCCCACGATGATAACAAAGGTACCCAAGAAGTTTCGTAAAGTTCGGTTCATAAATACGACCTCTAGCCCGAGCCATATTGGCATTTGCAGTTACAGTGCTGAAACACAAAATAGATCCAAGTTAGTCTAATTGGCATAATTTATGCACGAGAAAAAAACCTGTATTATATGTGATGTATCCCATGGTACTAAACATTCACACAAAAAATTATGCAAATCAGCACTTTCATTTGGAAGTTCTGCGCAAAAATCTGATTGCAACTAATTTTGTACAAAATGGCTGCCAGTGGCCATCTTGAATTTCAGACCGGACCCCAAAACACTCGTTCTCGTCCCACGGTGATAACAAAGGTACCCAAGAAGTTTCATAAAGATCGGTTCATAAATACAGCCTCTAGCCCGAGCCGTATTGGCATTTGCACTTACAGTGCTGAAAGTAACACCAAATAAATCAAAGTTAGTCTAATTTACATAATTTACTCACAAGAAAAAAAACTGTATTATATGTGATGTATCCCATGGTACTAAACATTCAAACAAAAAATTATTCAAATCAGAGCTTTCATATGGAAGTTCTGCGCAAAAATCTGAATGCACCTAATTTTGTACAAAATGGCTGCAAGCAGCCATCTTGAATTTCGGGCCGAACCCCAAAACACTCCTTCTCATCCCACGGTGATAACAAAGGTACCCGAGAAGTTTCGTAAAGATCGGTTTATGAATAAGACCTCTAGCCCGAGACGTGTTAACGGCACAACGGACGGACAGACGGATGGACGGATGACGGGCCATGACAATACCTCAAATTTGGCTTCCCAAAGTTGAGCTAAAAATGATAAATTTAAAGTAATTTGTATATTTTTAATACTTACCAATGGCCCAGGCTTGGCTGGTGCAACCTCAATATTATTAAGGGCCAAACACCAATTTTGAACCCCCAATCCCCAAAATTTGCATACAATACCGAAAATTAAAAGCCCTATATAGCCTTCCATATTTTTAGTACTTGCGCATGTGCAATACCCAGGAAGAGACCAGAATTGGTACCAATATCATTCTTCCTAGTTGTGCCAACTGAAGTGATAACTCAGCGGGGAGGTATGAGTGCCCACTCATGGGAGGGCCATCCACATCTGGGCCATTGGTAAGTATTAAAAATATACAAATTACTTTAAATTTATCATATTTTAATACAAAAACCAATGTTCCAGATATAGCTGAATCGTAAAAAGGCGGAGGGCCTAGGACTTGAAGAATTAGCAGACCAAAATACAGCTCCTTAGCCAGGATTAGAACTCCCAAAATGAAAAGGAGTTTCAATATTATAAGGAATTACTGATATGTCTCGTTATACCACAATATAGAAAACATATCACTGAAATAAGGAGCAATATCCAAGTAATTCCCTGTTACTTAGCATAAATGATTATGCTGAATGGGTGTAACAAGACCCCAATTTAAGGCTAGTCCATATATAATGTAACAAGCTGTCCATAATATCAGAATAATCTACTAACGATAACAGCTTAACTCATAGTTACACACTTATTAAAAGGCCAGAAGAGGTAAGGAGAAAACACACCCTCCCCCCCCCCTTTTTTTTTGAAGGAATAATCTTCAAAACAAAGAGGGGAGTGCTCTGGAAACAGTGAAAAAGTGGTACTGAATAATATATATATTCATCTAGAAGGCACCTGGCTATTATTATTAATTTACTATTAATTTATTGGTGCTTAATGCTACATAAGCAGCTAAGGCTATATTGTGGCGATCCTGGTTATTAAAATCGCAAGCTTCAAAACATATGCCGTATCCGGAATACGTAGATAGGTCGAAAACCGTTGATATAAAAATGTACAACCTTAAAACTTGTCCAACTGAATCCAATGGAAAGTTATCTAATAGAACTATACATTTCTTAGCCAACACACAGGCGACCACATTCAGGTGAACAATTCCAATAATGAATCACCCAATTGTAACCGTACAATTATATGAGTGTAGGAATAACCCACATGTACCACTTTATGGTTGAAAACTGGATTCTGAATATGGAACGGGATACGATTAAAAAGCCTGTCACGGACCGTACCCAATAATTAATTGATCCCTAGGTCTGTTAAATCCAATGACTGTTCAGAGAAAGAATTTACCACTCCGAATAATGAAGTCAAAATTAGAGAACATATGCATAGACGGCCTGTTGGAAACTCCATAACTGATCCAACTAGCCCCAAAATTCTCATAAGCTCTATAGTAATGCAGAGCCAGAATCAAGAGAATCTATTCCGTAATAAGTCTGTAATAAGTCTGCCTAATAATGTATACATATTATGCATGCAATAAACAGGATCCCACCTTAAAACAATGTTAATGCGATTAACCTGAGGAATAGACTCATACATCATAAGAAAAGCAGACAGCTCTGAGCGTAACTACTCAGAGTAGACTAATTGCCACATTTGCAGAATGTTGCCCAGATAACCAACATGCCTGCCATACAGGAACATGAAGGCTAGTACTATCAACCGAATGTATTCATGATAGAATTTGGAATCCAAGAACAGTTACTGTTCAGTAATCATATGGGTCAACACCCATTTCCAAAGTTCACATCCCATAGTACAGGTATTGAAGGAGTGCCACGACTATTGGCAACAGCAAGCCTATATTCCGAGGCTTCTTTGACTTACACTAAATATCAATTATTATAATGGCAACAATAATAATGAGGTCAAAAACATAAGTCCACTGCATTCCCAAAAATAAACATCACAAGGATACATAACATAGACAAAACAAAAAATTTTCGACTAAAATTGAAAAAAAATTTCGAAAAATTTTGAATGAAGACTGAGTGCCCCAAGGGAACCTTATGAGACAAAGGGCATCCCGATAGAGCCTAAGAAGTGTGGACAACCACTAACTAATAAAAGCTAAACTACCGCAATAAGATATACTATGTATAGTAATAGAAAAATTGTGATTGTTTAAAACTAAACATTGAATTAATACGAATCCAAAACGTTATTGAACAGACAACAAAGTCAAGAGGAAAAACCAGAAACTAACCAACAACAGGCACAACAAAGGCCCAGAGTCAGTAACCGATCAACAACTATCTGATGCAAAGCTAGATCTTCATATGAAGAAAAAACAATGCATCTGGTAGAAGATGCAAGAGTACAAAAATGTCCTGAACTGAAATAGACAGGACATAAACATAGGTTGATAAGAAGAATACCTATTCTGTTTATAAGTTAAATTCACAAGAATTTAATAAAAAATTCTTCAAAAAAAGTGTCAATGACACTGTAGCTCAACTTGTCAAGACAAAGACATGTACATGTATAGTATGTGACACAGCAATGACAAACATCTAGGTAATGACCTGATAACAAAGGTACATATAAAGTATTGTAACGGTCTGTACATAAATACTGAGCGTTGCCTGTAACAAATGTATAGGTAAAGTATTGTAAAGGTGGGTGACAGTCAGATGCTAAACTAGAAAAAAATCTTTGAGTCCCACAGTGGGTCTGACTGAACCCCAAAATATTTGTTCTCATAGCACAGTGATAACAAAGGCACCCCAAAACACACTCATTCCTGTCCCAAGGTGAAAACAAAGGTACCCAAGAAGTTTCGTGAAGATCAGTTCACAAATATGAGCTGTGTAGAAGTTGTGACAAAAAACTGATTGGACCTGATTTCGGTACAAAATGGCCACTGGCAGCCATCTTGAATTTTGGACCACGCCCAGAAACACTCGTTCTCGTCCCAAGGTGATAACAAAGGTACCCAAGAAGTTTTGTGAATGTCGGTTCATAAATACAGCCTCTAGCCCGAGCCGTATTGACATGTGCAATTACAGAGTATAAGTAGCACTGAATAAATCAAAGTTCATCTAATTTGCATAATTTCTGCACGAGAAAAAAACCCGTACTATATGTGATGTATTCCATGTTACTAAACATTCATACAAAAATTTATTCAAATCAGAACTTTCATACAGAAGTTCTGTACAAAAGACTGATTGCACTAATTTTGGTACAAAATGGCTGCTGGTGGCCATCTTGAAATTCAGACCACACCCAAAAACACTCGTTCTCATCCCACGGTAATAACAAAGGTACCCATGAAGTTTCGTAAAGATCGGTTCATAAATACGGCATCTAGCCTGAGCCATATAGAAGTTGTGTACAAAAAACTGATTAGACCTAATTTCGATACAAAATGGCCACTGGCAGCCATCTTGAATTTTGGACCGCACCCAGAAACACTCGTTCTCATCCCAAGGTAATAACAAAGGTACCCAAGACGTTTCGTGAAGATCGGTTCATAAATACAGACTCCAGCCCGAGCCGTATTGACATGTGTACTTACTGTGTGTAAGCAGCACTGAAAAAATCAAAGTTCATCTAATTTGCATAATTTCTGCATGAGAAAAAAACCCGTATTATATGTGATGTATCCCATGGTACTAAACATTCACACAAAAAATTATTCAAATCAGCGCTTTCATATGGAAGTTCTATGCAAAAATCTGATTGCACCAAATTTCGTATAAAATGGCTGCCATCGGCCATCTTGAATTTCGGACCGGCCCCCAAAACACTCGTTCTCGTCCCACGGTGATAACAAAGGTACCCAAGAAGTTTCGTAAAGATCGGTTCATAAATACGGCCTCTAGCCCGAGCCGTATTGGCATTTGCACTTAAAGTGCTGAAAGTAACACCAAAAAACATCAAAGTTAGTCTAATTTGCATAATTTACGCACGAGAAAAAAACCCGTATTATATGTGATGTATCCCATGGTACTAAACATTCATACAAAAAATTATTCAAATCAGAGCTTTCATATGGAAGTTCTGTACAAAAAACAGATTTCTGCATCGTCGGTACAAAATGGCAGCTGGCAGCCATCTTGAATTTCGGACCGCACCCAAAAACACTCGTTCTCGTCCCACAGTCATAACAAAGGTACCCAAGAAGTTTCGTAAAGATCGGTTCATAAATATGGCCTCTAGCCCGAGCCATAGCAGCTTGGCACTTACAGCTCTGAAAGTAACACTAAATAAATCAAAGTCAGTCTAATTTGCACAATTTACGCACGAGAAAAAAACCCGTATTATATGTGATGTATCCCATGGTACTAAACATTTATACAAAACTTTATTCAAATCAGAACTTTCATACAGAAGTTCTGTACAAAAAACTGATTTTTGCATCATCGGTACAAAATGGCCGCTGGCAGCCATCTTGAATTTCGGACCACACCTAAAAACACTCGTTCCCGTCCCAGGGTCATAACAAAGGTACACAAGAAGTTTCGTAAAGATCGGTTCATAAATACGACCTCTAGCCCGAGCCATAGCCAATTGTTGACGTACGGACAGACGGACAGACGGACAGACGGGCCATGACAATAGCTCAAATTTGACTTCGTCAAAGTTGAGCTAATAAAAAAACCAAAAGAGCTTGGGAGTATAACAGGAGGGTTCAGGAGAGGGAAGGGAAGTAATAGTAACTGAACAACAGTGGTGTCATATTATAATGATGACGTTCAGAATCATATCATGAAATTGGGTAACATGAATAATTTACATAAAAATTACAAAGTTACAGCCCTGAACATCCGAAACCACCGTTATTCACTTCCAGCATCCTGTTACACTGTTGATTTTATGAAAACCATCATTGATTTGTGTCTGGCATCTTCAAAAATGAAAGTGTCAATGACACTGTAGCTCAACTTGTCAAGACAAAGACATGTACATGTATAGTATGTGACACAGCAATGACAAACATCTAGGTAATGACCTGATAACAAAGGTACATATAAAGTATTGTAACAGTCTGTACATAAATAGTGAGCATTGCCTGTAACAAATGTATAGGTAAAGTATTGTAAAGGTGGGTGACAGTCAGATGCTAAACTAGAAAAGAAATCTTTGAGTCCCACAGTGGGTCTGACTGAACCCCAAAATATTTGTTCTCATAGCACAGTGATAACAAAGGCACCCCAAAACACACTCATTCCTGTCCCAAGGTGAAAACAAAGGTACCCAAGAAGTTTCGTGAAGATCAGTTCACAAATATGAACTGTGTAGAAGTTGTGACAAAAAACTGATTGGACCTGATTTCGGTACAAAATGGCCACTGGCAGCCATCTTGAATTTTGGACCACGCCCAGAAACACTCGTTCTCATCCCAAGGTGATAACAAAGGTACCCAAGAAGTTTTGTGAAGATCGGTTCATAAATACAGACTCTAGCCCGAGCCGTATTGACATGTGCACTTACAGAGTATAAGTAGCACTGAATAAATCAAAGTTCATCTAATTTGCATAATTTCTGCACGAGAAAAAAACCCGTACTATATGTGATGTATTCCATGTTACTAAACATTCATACAAAAATTTATTCAAATCAGAACTTTCATACAGAAGTTCTGTACAAAAGACTGATTGCACTAATTTTGGTACAAAATGGCTGCTGGTGGCCATCTTGAAATTCGGACCACACCCAAAAACACTCGTTCTCATCCCACGGTAATAACAAAGGTACCCAAGAAGTTTCGTAAAGATCGGTTCATAAATACGGCATCTAGCCTGAGCCGTATAGAAGTTGTGTACAAAAAACTGATTAGACCTAATTTCGATACAAAATGGCCACTGGCAGCCATCTTGAATTTTGGACCGCACCCAGAAACACTCGTTCTCGTCCCAAGGTGATAACAAAGGTACCCAAGACGTTTCGTGAAGATCGGTTCATAAATAAAGACTCTAGCCCGAGCCGTATTGACATGTGTACTTACTGTGTGTAAGCAGCACTGAAAAAATCAAAGTTCATCTAATTTGCATAATTTCTGCACGAGAAAAAAACCCGTATTATATGTGATGTATCCCATGGTACTAAACATTCACACACAAAAATTATTCAAATCAGCGCTTTCATATGGAAGTTCTGTGCAAAAATCTGATTGCACCAAATTTCGTACAAAATGGCTGCCATTGGTCATCTTGAATTTTGGACCGGACCCCCAAACACTCGTTCTCGTCCCACGGTGATAACAAAGGTACCCAAGAAGTTTCGTAAAGATCAGTTTATAAATACGGCCTCTAGCCCGAGCCGTATTGGCATTTGCACTTACAGTGCTGAAAGTAACACCAAAAAACATCAAAGTTAGTCTAATTTGCATAATTTACGCACGAGAAAAAAACCCGTATTATATGTGATGTATCCCATGGTACTAAACATTCATACAAAAAATTATTCAAATCAGAGCTTTCATATAGAAGTTCTGTACAAAAAACAGATTTCTGCATCGTCGGTACAAAATGGCAGCTGGCAGCCATCTTGAATTTCGGACCATACCCCAAAACACTCGTTCTCGTCCCACAGTCATAACAAAGGTACCCAAGAAGTTTCATAAAGATCGGTTCATAAATACGACCTCTAGCCCGAGCCGTATCCAATTGTTGACGGACAGACGGACAGATGGACGACGGGCCATAGCATAAGCTCAAATTTGGCTTCGCCAAAGTTGGGCTAAAAATGAGAATTTAAAGCACAGATGTTAGTTCAGTGTTACTGACTTTGGTCCAAACAAATTGATGTTGGCGACATTTCCGGTCTCTTCCTGGGTACTGCGCATGTGCAAGTATTAAAAGTATGGAGGGCCAGATAGGACATTTAATTTTCAGAATTGTATGCAAATTTTGGGGATTGGGGGGTTCAAAATTTGTGTTTGGCCCTTAATAATACTGAGGTTGTACCAGCTTAGTCTGGGCCATTGGTTTTAGTATTAAAATATCGCCAATGAATTTTCATTATATTTTTCATTTTTTGTCTCAAAAACATAGATTATGACCCCTCTTTGGAATGAGCTCATCGAGCTCGTTCCAATAAGTCGTCATAACCTATGTTTTTGAAATAAAAAAATGAAAAAAAAAATTAATTATTCCAGAATTTTGTTTGCAAGTGTCGTCTGCATTTCATGTTAGGTAAAGAGTTAAATTTACAACTTTGTAATATAAAGCAACACAAGAGTTAAGTATAAACAATTTTGTTTTCATGGATAATGTGAAGGTATTGTTGGTGGTGTCTGGTGAAAGAAGAATCGCACTTGATAAATGTCCTGGTAACTGTATCAGCCAAGATCAAAACTGTATCAGCCAAGTTCAGAGATGAGCTAACTTATGTATCAAGGAAGGCCAATATCAAAAGACTCCAGACATAATCTTGGTATCTAATTAATGATATGTAGTACCTTTACTAACCAAATGAAGTATGATCCTTTAACCATCTGTAGTACCTTTAGTATCAGAAGATTGCATCATTTAATTCCACATACAACAATTGACTGCAAATCAGAGAAAATGTCTCTTTTTTCATATTTACTGAGAGCAACAGCATCAAGAAAGGATGCTGGTTATATTGCAAATGGCATAGCGGGGATTCAAACCCATGACGAGAGAGTTCAACTGAAGTATCTGTTTAGGGTCATATAGGGTATGTCCATAACCTAGTGCTGTGTGTTTGTTAGTCTAGCTTTGCTAGGCTGGTAGTACCGAAGGAAATTCTCACGACATGGGTTTGAACCTTCGCTATGCCATTTGTAGTACCATTGCTGGTAAACCAACTGTAACGTCTGTGTTTTAACCAACTATATTATGTTTGTTTGTAGTCCTTTTAGGAAAACATAATGCAGTCAATATTGTTAAATACCTATGTTTTTTAAATTAACCCTTTACCCAACCTGAAAAGCAGACGACACTTGCAAAAATAATTCTTGAATAACTAATTTTTTTCATTTTTTGTCTCAAAAACATAGGTTATGACCCCTCGTTGGAACGAGCTCGACAAGCTCGTTCCAACGAGGGGTCATAACCTATGTTTTGGAGACAAAAAATGAAAAAAATAATGAAAATTAATTGGCGATTTTGAGAATAGCGCTGGCCGGTTTTGGCCGTTACGTTAGGTAAAGGGTTAAACATGCCATGAAGACAGTCCCAGTACCTTTCTGTCAACCAGTCAATCAATAAATTATGATCTCTTATTGAACTATTTCCAGTAAAATGTGATAAGCCAGACTTTGAAGAAAAGACATAAAATTGACAAAAACAATGATGGGAGCTATTTCTCGATATTATAAAAGTTTCATTCTGGTGGGTTGTTCTGTTCAACTAATATTTTGGCATTTAGCATATATGCTTATGCTAAAGAGCTCAACCCCTTAGCCAAAGAACAGCATATCAACATTTATTATTTTAACTGGTTGAGTGCAAAGTTATTTTTGGCAGTATGAATTTATTATTCAAAAGTTGTTTGTTATAATTATTACAATAATTTGTAATCAAAATAAAATATTATTTGCGTTTGACTGAACATGAAACATGAGCAAGGAAATTGTTGGCCTTTGCTCTGCAAGCCCTGATAGTGGCTTCTAGCACTCAACCAGTTAAATATTGTTTTTTCAACTTTTTCACAAAATTTCCACAAAACCAGATCATATGACTACCCATTGGAATGTGCATGCAGGGATGTGGATAGAGGTTTCTGATTGGGGGGGGGGGGGGGGTGCGAGGGGGAGGGGGGTTTAGGGGTAGTGAATTTCAAACTAAGGGGAGAGACCCAAAGAAAAATTTTGAAAATGAATCCATAAAAGAGGGCATACAATTGATTCTAGTAACTGAAATGCCAACACGTTTATGATAGAATTTTCTGTTTATTATTATTTGGTATTATTCTGGGAATTGAATATGTGGTAAACAAATTCTCAAGCTGAGAACTTTGAGCGATTTACACAGTGGGACTATCAGGTAGGGTTGGATTAATATTCCATAACAATTACTTGTGCAAGAACATAATGATTGAATCTTTATGAGAGTTTAAAAAAAAAGACAACACAGCAAGTGTCTGGAGACTGCTAAACAACTAAGGTTCGAACCTCACAGCCTTCATGGTCAACCAATCTTGTCCAAAGAAGAATGTTTAACATCTGAACATCATAACAAATCATTTTATTAAGCTGCAGATCAAAGGTTTCACGCGACAAAGGTGCATTGGGACAATGTGGGGTTCATTGAACTCCTTGTGACCCCTTTTGTGTAAACCAAGAGATCAGCCGTTTCCCAGTCGAGGCTTGTCTGGTTGGCAGTGATTAACCAATGTTCGGCAACATCATCTGACATCGGCCAATTTTAAGCCATCAGTTGGCCATCATTAGAAGTGTTTGAACATTGGATCATGCCGATGGTTACGTGGAACACCATAGAATCAAAATTGTTCATATTTACATTTGATTTACGACCTAATACAAGCAGTAACAAGCTTAATAAATTGCCACAATGATTGGCTGTAGTGTTGAAATGATTTGTTGATTATTCAACATTTATAAAATCCCACTCTCTGTACAAGTTTCACCGATACCCCACCTGTACTATGAATTGCTGTTTTATCATCTGATATCACTGTCAGTTCATTTGTAAACTATCTAGTTACCCAATTCTTTTTTAATTACTGTCAACACAAAGTGGACAATAACAAATGAACATAAAATACACTCATCAGCCGATTGTTTTCATGGTCAGAGTATAACTTCAATCTGTTGTGCATGTTACTTATTTATTTAAACAATCTAAAAATAGTGTATGGCCATTTTGTGCATGGACTTCTGGGATTGGTTGTCATTTGTGAAACATATTTTTCCATTCAGTATTTTCTGGCACTAGACATGTTAATAGGAATCTACAAAATTGAGTGAACTGCAGTGTTAGAAGGTATTTGAAAACACAGACATTATGAATGTATTATGTCATTGATTTCCTTCCCACAACGAAAGCAATCTGAATTACTGTGTACAAACAGGACCTACTTTTGTTTTGACCTGTATATATACTATTCAAAAAAAGTAGGGGATATTTGATAAAAGTGAGATATATGAAGAAATATATTTATATTTTCATCAAAAAGACAGTTGAGGCATTGCACTGTGACATCTGGTGAATGATTTCAGTAATGGTTGGGTGTCTGACAAGCACATTTTACCACAATCAGTCCAAGACCTCAATACTAGGGACCTGCGAATATCAAATTTTGTCTCAAATCGAATCTTGAATCGAATGTGAACGAGAATTTTGAATCGAATCGAATCTCGAATAGTGGTCGTGTATATGCTGACAATTGTTGTTTCGGGTGCCATAGGATCGTTGGCAATTTTGGATAATAGACCGGCGGTGATAACTGGCAGGAAACGGAAACATACTTGGCCATACTGAACTTTTGTAAACACACGTCACGCGCGAATTAAAATATCGAAAGCTAAATTAAACCATTCAAACTAAACGAAATGCAATTCTGCAGCCTGGTATATCATATAAGTTAGCTTGTTCTGGTACGTTCATTCAACTTTATTGGGTCATCACATGTATCGACAATAACTGCTGTTACCAACTTCCCCTGATCTTTAATCACGAGTGATTCACGACGCATATAAATGCACATTGACCTCTCCGTTTTATATACATTCCGTGTCGGCGTCTTTATGTAAACGCATCACCGCTTCATTGCAATGTAAGGGGGGTAATTCTATTATACTGCACTTTACTGTAAAACATGCTGGTTTCGTCGAACTCCCGTAACACGCAGTGGTGTGCATAATGCATATACGATGCGATCATGCCGATTTAAGACCAAGTTGCGAGGTTATATTATAACGGGAATGTTACCGGATGGGGGTGGGTGGGGGTGCTACTCCGATGCACGCGCCTAACTAACTGATAAACGAACGTGATTGCAAGCCTATTATCGGAGCAGAAACACACGTATCGGCACATTGGCGTGAAAAAAGTTTTCCCGACCTAGTCCGAGATTCGAAAATTTCGAACCCATGACACCAGCATCGAATCGAATCGAATAGCTGCAAGGATTCGAAATCAAATCGAATAATCGAAGGTTCGCAGGTTCCTACTCAATACCTTTTAAATCATCCTCGGTTCGCGAGACAGGCACGGACCCGACGTGGCATACTCCTCACCAAACGTCCAATATCAGCTTGACTGATGTTATTCCATTCTTCTTGCAGTGCAGCAGCAAGTTCCTGAATTTCTACTATGAATTGCTGTTTTATCATCTGATATCACTGTCAGTTCATTTGTAAACTATCTAGTTACCCAATTCTTCTTTAATTACTGTCAAAACAAAGTGGACAATAACAAATGAACATAAAATACACTCATCAGCCGACTGTTTTCATGGTCAGAGTATTGGAAGGGGGCTGTTGGCGCTGTCGTAGGCGCCTGCCAAGCATATCCCAGACGTATGCAATTGGTGAAAGGTCTGGACTTAGTGCTGACCAAGGCAGTGTAGTGATGTTCTGCTCCTGGAGGAACTCAAAAGTTACATTTTGACCAGAAACTATTGATAAACAAGTTTATACCAAGAAAAGAATGATGAGACCTCCGAAAAAGCCCATCCATTACAAATGAAAATTTCAAAATGTACCCCACAGACATTAATGCAGTGCTAGTGCAAAAAACTTGCACGATGTTTTCGTGGGCCGGTGACATTCATGATCCACACTAAAACTTGGTAACATATTGATGTGTCCAATGACACATATCCAATACCATTTTCCAAAAATATCAACAACAGTTTGGATATCCCCTACTTTTTTTGAATAGTATATATGTGAGTTTTGAATTGAAAATTTAAATTAGAACATAAATCAGTAATTAAATCAAGTAAATAAATATATGTTATTTAATTGCCCTTTGACATATTTTACTCAATTTCATCTTCAAACTAAATTTAAATGGAGGAGGATATTTTCAAATAGTATGAGCATAAGTCACCTATTTTTGCACTGAACAAAGATGCTGTGCTATTAACATGTTTCCGCTGACGTCCTATTTTTATTTTGATACACACAGTGACTCGCTCTTGATGTCAACAAACATATCAACCTGACTGTACTGTAAAATTAACCCTATTCTATGTGTTCTTGAACATAGTACTCCTTTTGGTTGGGACTCATGTAGCGGTGAAAATTCTGGTCACAGATCTTATGTGCTTCAATGTGTTTGTGGTCATCTGCTTGCTTGCCATCCACAAACTCTTTGTCATACAGTTAAAACTAGAAGTCCTGTCATGAAATGCACACAAATAGGATGTCGATCTGTGCATTAATCTACGCATTAGGAGCATAGTAAGGCTATCAAATTCTGTACATATAGCCCGTGCACAAGCAATGTTTCAGCCTATGGCCCTCCGGGTAACCCGGAGGTCCATTGGCAGAAACATTGCCTGTGTTTGCTATGAGTAACCAAGAGAACCTGCCCTGCTTTGGGTGCCATTCGATATTGCAATTGCACGCAGTTCCTACGCGCAATTAAGCCTAGATAAGCGCACAGTTCATGACAGGACTTCTAGTTTTAACTGTAGTAGTCCTTGACAAATTTGATGTTTTCATCCATGGTCCCAGAGAAATCAATTTTAAGGCTGCTGAATGTCTTGATTTTGTGCTGGTCCAATTTGTCGATGAAGTCACCCCAAGCTGTATCTTCGTTCGCCTCTTATTTTGGGCTCCTCCTCATTCTCGGATTGGGGGCTAGAGTGGTTAGAACTGATGGGAGATTCTGGGTCAGGTTGGCTAACCTCCATCTTCCCCTCTCTTCCTCCAGCTCCTCCATGACTTCCAACCTCCTTGGTGAGGGGGTTGAGGTAGGCGCGGATGGAGTAGGTGGTGGAGATGGGTTAGTGGGCGTTTCCCTCACTTTCTCCAGGTCGTCTTTCTCAGTATGTATTAAGCTGCAATGGATTTCCTTCATCTTTATACTACTGAATTGAACAATTTTGGGATCAGATCCCCTGCAGCCAAAGCAACTTACCAATCTCTCATCTAGATATGACCATGAACTTACAGACAAAATTTTGTGGTGACCAGAATTAAAGGCTGTAGACAATACTGAATAAAAATGACAGACACTCAGCCTAACAGACATTCACTCGTGAAATGGCAATAGGATAGCTTACTTCAACTTTGTCAAGTTGAACTTACTGAACAGCCCTGTTAAAGCTACACATATAATAATGGCAATGTTATCACCCTATCCTCATGAATTACCAAATCAGATGAGGCTGAATAAAAACTAAATTTAAATGACAAAAGCTACTCATATTTTGAATTGCTGACAGAACGGAGATGTGACAAAAAAGGCTTAAAACTGGCCAATTCATGCATACTTAAGAAGCTCGATATTGCATACACTGCAGTTGTAAATAGTAACAGTCAGAATTTTAGCCGATTTGAAACCGATTTGGAAGTTTGGGAAATAAAGGAGACATCACCATCACCAAAGAAGCTCTAAAATCCAGATAGATGGAATTTCCAACTACTCATACTCATGACTTGCCCTCCAAATTTCCAACTATAGGAAATTTTGGCCAGGATTGGAGAGGTGACACCACCACCCCCCGTCACTACATCCCTGTGTGAGTGATGGTCTAGTTTTGCAGAATTTTCTTCTTTTTTTTTTTTAACTGCTAAATTTGTAAATTATGCAGGTGAATATGGCCAATTTGTTAGAAAAAGGGTTAACAAACTAAACAGCAATTCATCTGAACACAAGTAACTCATTTTGGGTACTTACTACATATTTCAGAGTTCCTTTGGAAATGTTATCCTGTTTTATCTCCAATTCCACAACATTTCTCTTTCTGTTGAATACAAGTGAACCAGTAAATGTTGCACAACCACCTTGCAAGCTAGTAGTTTAAGGAATAACTTTGTATACAACTGGAAACTGATAGCATTCTATCCTTCCCTGTGTTGTATTTGTATGTAAGCATATCGGTATAGCTGAGTTTAATCTTTGTAAACTGGGAAAGTGCCTTTTTGGGGAGTGAGGATCCACCATTCTCACTGAATTCTGTCAAATGTCAGCAAACTATGTGATAATTCCAATACCCACAAGATATCAGTGATGCCTGACAATCTATTGAGATTTGTGGAATTGAGGTTGTTTAGGCAGCCCTGGCAACTTGTCCTAGAATAAACTAGAAAAACTGTGAGCACTACTCACTAAATGATACCACCCATTCCAACCAAGAAACATTTTACAACAGTAAAAGTGTGTTTAATGTAGAGAGCACAAACACTGACAACCCCCCCCCCCCCCGCCACACCCCTCACACCTCCACCCCAAAGCTTGAATTGACAAAGCTCATTTTTCAGTATGTGAAACTGTAAAATAGAAGGTACACATCTTCACTGTATGTAAAAGAATGTTTGAAGGAAGGTTTCAAAGAAATCCATTCACTAGTTTAAAAGAGGTCATGGATAGCAAATGTTAACACCTCCCCCCCCCCCCCCTCCCCCACGCAAGCTTGAATTGACAAAGCATATGGGGAAACCCTAAAAATGAAAATATCTGAGAACAAAACAGGAGGTGCACATCTCCAATATGTGTAAAACAATGTCTGGAAGTTTCAATGAAATCTGTTCAATGGTTTAAGAGGAGTTGCGGATAGCATATCTGTACAGAACATCAATTGAATTTGACAAAGTTCATTTTTCAATATGGGAAACTGTAAAAAAGAAAATATCTGGAAACAAAATAGGAGGTGCACATCTTCAATGTATGTAAAAGAAGGTCTGAGAGTTTCAATGAAATCCGTTCATTGGTTTAAGAGGAGTTGCGGATAGAAGATGTGTACCTCTCCGCCCACAAAGCATAACACCCTTCTAGCATAACGGATGGATGGACGGATGTATGTCGGAATATGAAAATATCTGAAAGAAAAATAGGAGGTGCACATCTTCAGGGTATGTAAAACAGTGTGTGAGAGTTCCAATGGTGTTTGTTCAATGGTTTAAGAGGAGTAGCAGATAGCAGATCTATACCCCTCCCTACTAAAACCTGAATTGACAAAGACCATTTTTGAATATGGGGAACTGTAAATATGAAAATATCTGAAAAGAAAATAGGAGGTGTACATCTGCAATGTATGTAAAAGAAGGTCTGAAAGTTTCAATGAAATCTGTTAAATGGTTTAAGAGGAGTTGCGGATAGCAGATCTGTACAGAATGTCAATTGAATTTGACAAAGTTTATTTGTCAATATGGGAAACTGTAAAAATGAAAATATCTGAAAAGAAAATGGGAGGTGCACATCTTCAATGTATGTAAAAGAATGTCTGAGAGTTTCAATGAAATCTGTTCACTGGTTTAGGAGGAGTTGCGGATAGCAGATCTGTACCCCCCTAAAGCGTAACGGACAGATGGACGTGTGGATGGACGGATGGAAAGATGGATGGAAGGATGGATGGAAGGATGGATGTACAGATGGACGTACCAAGTGATCACTATATACCTCCCACTTTTCAGGTGGGTGGTATAATAAACCCTGTTATAACATAACCCCTGAAGTTTAGTATTTATGAAATATGTTCAAAACCTATTTTTTATTGGGGTTTAACAAAACTTTCAACAACCAGTGCGACCTCATGTAAGACAGTTTTATGGGTAGATGAAGCTGGTGTACCCAGAAAAAAACCCAGAGAGAACTACCAAGCAGTGGCAAGCAACAGTCAGACTCTCCAAAGTACTAACTTCGCACAAGCAAGGTTAGCATTGGTTCAAAACAAGCACACCATCGACATCCAGTACACCTAAGTACACAGCTCCACCGTGCCCCCAAATGTGCAATTGGGATTAAGTGCCTTGCCCAAGGACTAACACAGTTACCCCTGGTAGGGTTCAAACCATGGACCTTTCAGTTTGAAGTCCAATGCCTTGGCCACTATCCACCATGCACCCATGTTCAAATCCTGTTTCAATGGATTGGATTAATGATAAATGGATTTGTTAGGGAAACACAGCCTATTGTGCAATTGGAAATTCTGCAGCCTATTTCAAATTGGGAATGGGATGGAAATTTGACCACTAGAAGGCCATGGATTAAATTCTACACAAATAAAGTTATCTATTCCAGGGTTTCTACACTCAAGAAAAAAAAAATCAATTAATATTCAAGGAGTCAGGATATTTAACTATCTTAAATAAAAATATCATTATACTACAATCCACTAGAAATCACTAAAGCATATCAGATGAAACTATCATGAGCTCACAAAAGTACATGAATATATTGGGTTGTAAACAATGCAATACCGGCAAAAGTTACTTGAATGAATTGTTCACTGATTTGCTGTTAACGATGGTGGAAACCATTAAAGTATTCAACAGGTAGAAATTGGAGGATTTTTTGTGGATAATTTCATCACTTGTGATGCGACATAACCCTCTGTAGACTGATGTCGAAATATAAAAATTTCAACCTGCAAGTTTTTACCATATGGCCCCACAAAGTATATGTTTCTCAGGCCATTTTTTGTAAAATTGCATGTGGGCGGGTGTTTTTTTATGTTATTTTTTATTTGTGTAATTATTTCTTGACCATCAAAAGTTCATGTTCTCTTTCATGCTTTAGGCCTCATAATCTACAAAATAGCATGGGTGGTTGTGTATTCCATCCTGTGAGTACAAGAAGGCTTTGCAATGCTAAAGCACTGCAAAGCCTTGTTGCAGTCAAGGGATAAATTTATCAATTTTATTAACTTGGGTAAAATATCAGACATAAACCATTTAATTTTTAATTTTTCAAGTTTGCAGTGGTTATAAAAAGAGAGCATGTGACAGCCAAAAGGACCATGCTAGAGGGCCTGAGAAACAGATTTTTAACTTTTATATGCCTAATGCAACTAGAAATTTAACCAATTCAGTCTTGCTTGACAGAGCTCTGTCAAACAAGACTGAACTGCTTAAATTCCAAGAAGCATTGTGAAAAAAAATTTTCTATTTGAAACTTTGGCATCAGTGTGCATAGGGTTAATAACCTGGCATCAAGTGAATGAATAATGATATGATTCAAGGAGATTACATGGAGGTCTAGACATAACCAGAACATTCAAGGACTTTTAAAGGCTCCAGAATTAATTGTTTCAAAATCACTGAGTTTCTATGAATTCCAGGAGGTATAGAAATCCTTCTATGCATTTTCACAGCTCTGTTTGCAATACAAAGATTATACATGTTGATTGTCAAGGATACACCCACTGATCGATGAATGGTTGGATGTCTTTTCCAGTAACATTAGACAGTATCTTCAAAAACTGAAAGTAAATAAGTATAAACAAAAGTTAACACCATGCTGATGGAGTTCTGTTTTATCATGAACGTACACACACATACACAGTTTAATAATGTGGTATAATAAATATTACATCTAACAACTGAACAGGCAGGGTTGCCGAGGGTTTGATTCTCAGTGGGAGATCAGAAACCAACATTCTAAATTCCTCCAAAACATGATAGTGTCCTTCAAAACACACACACAAGCAGCTTTGATCAGAGGCCAACCACAGCACATTCTGAGGCCAACCACAGCACTTTCATTATACTATAGCCAGTGTGTTTCACACTTTCATGTAGCTAGCTGTCATAAGGAAAGTGAACGAAGTAATCATGAGAAATTCATCTAAAAAGCTAGATTCCAGCCATCGTTGTCATGATGGAGTGCAATGGTCAGTGGTTTAAGCACTGGACTCCGGATTGCCAGAGCTGTCGGGGGTTCAATTCCTGGCAGGAGACGAGAAACCAACATTCAATTCCTTCAAAACATGATTGTGTCTTTCAAAATATACAGTTTAATAATGTGGTATAATTAATATTGCATCTTGCAATTGAACAAAAAAACAAGCCCATTTCAGTCGCACTGTGAAAATATTTTATCATACAAATTACAAACATGCTGTTATTAGGGCTTCATGGTATTCCAATTTGTAATAACGAGTACGGTATTTTTTTAAATACCACGATAGGAGTAAGTTTCGAGTATCTATGAACTGACAATCCTTGTTTGGTTAGTTTATTAACCCTTTGAACCCTAGCAGCAGTTTTTCCAGCCAGCAACATGATACGTCATGACGTCATTAAATAGGATGGCTGTTCAGTGAATGTGTGGGGTAGACCAATCAATATTTTCAACGTGCAGCCCCGGGGCTGCACGTTGAAAATATTGATTGGTCCACCCCAAATAATGAATATGGACTCTTCTAATTGCTGCCATTGACCAGGCATGGAAGATAGCACTAGAGTTCAAAGGGTTAAGTCTTGCAATAATTCAATAAATTGAGCACTAAACATAAAGCACTTTTTATGCAGCTTCAGTGAACATTAAGCCAATTACAGGGCCACACAAACAAGCTAACGTTCTCCAGTAAATAAAGCACAGAAGAAACATGGGCCAATTTTTTTTTATTCTAATGATGCTCATTGACCCTAACAACTCTTCCCATTATTTGTATATAATAGTCACTGTCAAAACAATCACCAAACATTCGTATGGCTAATTTCTAAAGCAAAGTACTACACAAGCACTGACCAAAAGTCAGTACCATGCCACTTCCTTTGATTTCATTAAAACCAATTATAACTCGGGGTTGTAAGCCACAGATCTGTTTCAAATAGAATAGAACAGAAGAGGCATGTTTATTAATCAAAAAACCTGGTGCAGTTCATTCAATCAGTATTAGAAAAATCAATCAATCATTTATGACAGACAGCCTGTGGAAGATCCCTTGAAATGATTGGCTAGCTTTACATGCTTCATATTTCCCATTTTCTTTTTGAGAGTGCATGTGATGAACTTAGATGAAGTTCAAGTCAAAAAAGTTAAGTTTATCATTAGTTTGAGAAAACCGACATTTCTAAGCAATGATATCGTGAAGATCGGTATATCGAGTGAGTTGAAATTGGCTCGGTATGGTATCGATAAGCTCTGTCAAACAAGATATAATAGATTAAATGCCTGTATTGAATGTACTGAGGCCCAATAGGTCTATCAAAAAATTATAAAGCTATCCTTTACTGAAGTAATTGAGAAATTGGATTTTCCTTTATGTCCTAGTCCCCCCAGCCTTTTTATGATTCAGCTAGTCTGGGCCACTGGTTGTTGTATAAAAATATTATATAAATTTTAAGTAATTTGTATATTTTTTATACTTACCAATAAGTGAAGCTTAAGAGGAGAAACTATGTCCTCCTCGCGAAGAACCTCGTCCCGTTGGCCTAGGGGCGTCTGACCGATAGTCCCGATCAGACCTATGCCCCTTTCCCGAGTCGCTATATTGACGACCTCCTGAGTAATTGTAAGAGGGCTTCTTGTACCCTCGTGACGAGTTCCCTAGACATTTAGATCTGGAACGTCCTCCTTTACTCTTGTCTGCTGAAGAGGGTTGATGAAACGCCGACTTCAATATTAGATCACTTGATGCTTTCTAAATAGCCTGATCACAGGCTGATGAAAGCTTGTCATCCAAAATAGTATGTCCGGAGACCGGAGCGACTCGGAGAGAGCTTTTCACCTTGTCATCTATAAGTGATGACGACTCAAGGGCAGCATCACATCTGATTAACTCCAGATTAGCCACTGTAAAGGCGGAGTTATACGTGGTATACAAATTGTCCTGGAAAGAACTCTAAGAGAGGTACAAACTTCCTCAAATTCCTTCCCGTCGAGACGTTGCGCCATAGCTCTGGTAAGGTGATCTGCGTAAGACATTGTTTCCAAATTCGCTTTACTTCATGAAATTGCCGTTGTAATTGAGTCTGAGTTAATAGTGAATGATGCAGGCAAGGATACATCTAGATCCCTGGACTGCTCATTCAAATGCAGAGGAGCTCTCTGAACATCTTTTCCAACCATTTTTAAATAAGTCCATGAAACGGTATGTTGATGGAAGATGAATCTAAGAAACAGCCTTTCCTTCTTGCATTTGAGAGGTTAAATACGGTGTCGTCTATATGACCGAAGGCCTGCGACACCTGTCTAGACTGGACCGGAAATGAAAGGACTTCCTCCTTTGTCCGGATAAAGTCTGCGTCCAATGATGCCAGCGGTTTCTTCCTTGTCGTCGGAGCATTCTGATTCGTCGGAACAAATTCAGGGTAGCATTGATAGATGAAAACTGTCACAACCCCAGGGGTCAGCCTGGCAGCTGATTTTAGGGAGAAGTGACTTCTCCCTTCAGAGACTTTAGGGAGAAGTCAGGACCAGGAGGGAGAAGTCAGTGGACATGAAGGAAAAATCAGAAAAAAAAAAAAAACGTATATGACATCGTGACAAAATAAATGAACATAGAGGACACAATTGTGGAGAAAAAAATAAAAGTTATACAAACATACATACACACACAAAACTAAGTCAGATGGTATATAACAGAATGTAGGTTAAAATCCTACCCCCCCCCCCCCCCCCCCCCCCACACACACACAAAAAACTATGTCGTTCATGGTTTCTGAATACCCCCTAACTCTTTGCCTAAGAGTGATGACTAAGGTTACCATGCAGTTGATTTTGACTAAGGTTACCAAGCAGTTGATTTTGTATTTGCCTCAATGCAGTGGATTTGAAATTTAGTATGACCCATGGTGAGAGTGTTCTTCTCTGTAATAGAAGGTATATTCTTTTTAAAAAAATATTTAAAGTGTTTAAAATAAATTTCAAGTTCATATAAGAAGCTGGGTCATTCATGGTTTCTGAATGCCCTAACTGAGTTGAAAAGCGTAGTTAAAAAAGTTTTCGATATCCTTCGTAAATTAAGCGTTATTAACAATTTCAGTTAATTTATTTCTAAGGTAAATGACAAAATATTTCAGTTGTCTCCCTTTCCGACTGTACTGGGTAATAATACACTGTTCAGAAAACTGACAATTTCTGCCAACCATCTTACACTGACACTTGCAATTTGTGCTATGAAGGTCTGCCATTCTTATCCATCCAAATACCTGTGATTTCTATTGTAGCCTCATTACATTTAACCCCCTTCCAACACAACTTCACAAGTTTTCAAAGAAAAACATTCAATGCAAATTGCGAGGCGAATTTCAATACAACCAATTTTTCAGTGGAACAGAGCGTAACCGCAAGCAATTTCGATATGGACGAACTGTCTCCAATACATTTTTTTTTGTTTTGAAACGGTGGTTAACTTTAATAAATTCTAATTAGCTCGATGCGTGTCTTGTGTGATTCATTGTTTTGGCTGGCACTTTGTTTTAAATAGCCATTTTGTGCTGGTTGCTATCAGTTGGGGCGAATTGTTCGAACGACTACGCCATTACAATTCTTTTCAGAAATATAAAATTGGGCGAGTTTAGGATATTTTCATAGCCATGTGACGGACTTTAACAGCAGCCGTGTTTACTTTTTTTGCAAATGCGGAAGCGGGTGTTTTTAAAAAATAAAACATAAGAAAATACAGTAAACTGCCAAGTCTCCCAAGGAAGTTTTGGAGGGCGACTTGAATTTCGCCCCCAATGTAAGCCAAGGCGACTTGAGGAATGACAAGGCGACTTCTTCGCCTAAGTCGCCCACTCGGCTGACCCCTGCACAACCCTGTGCTGTTCCGAAAGGGAAGAGTAATGCTCTTCCTTATCCCTTTCACCATCCGAGAGATTCAGTTGCATCTGCGTGAGCAGACGACTGGAGCGACCCAGCACCATCCGACAGCTCAGATTCTGAGTCTGAGGGAGGCTGCACCTGCACTTGCTGGGATGCTGCGATCAGCTGCTCAATTTGCGACAGCAAGTCCGTCATCGAGGCCTGAGGAGCAGCGGTCTTCCATTTCTTAGCCGCTTGCTGCTCCTGGGACAGTGTGTCGGAGATGGATCCCTTCTCCGAACGTCCCGATGATCGAGGCCTCATCTCCCTAGCTACTGGATGGTCAGACTTTATGGGCGAAGAGTGGTTCCATACAGCAGGCTGGATATCTGAAGTCGGGTAGCTAGCATGTGGTTGTGTGTGCTTAAATGCAAATAGCGGAGGAAGCCGTGACTGAAGCCGACCCCGACTGCAGACTAGACTGAGCGGTGGGCGGACGTATGCTCTGTCTCGTGCAAGTTTCCAACCAGAAAACTTCATTTCGGCTTGTGAAATGCAGCGGAGGAAGCCGTGACTGAAGCCGACCCCGGCTGCAGACTAAACAGAGCATCCCAAGTGGAGGGCTTGTGCAAGTTTCTCATCACAAAATTTGGCCACAAATGTCTGTTAGGTTAGATAGGGGCCTCTCCTGCTCGCAGTCTATAGACCTCGCCGAGTACAAGAAACTTGTTGACTTCCTCCCTATTTCCTCCCTATTTCTGTCGTCGCTGGGTGAGCTATTTATATTAAAGTGCTCGCTCTACCCAATCCACTTCTTAGACCGCAATGGACTTACCCGGCGTCATGGCACCCACGAACGGAGTACTGCTTCACCGGTCAAGCTCTATATGCTCCACGGAGCGCGACAACGCTAGCCCGCTTGGGTGGGTGTCAGAATATCATTACCATGTTCATGTTCCTCTGAAATAGAAACTGACAAAATGAATTATAACGTGGTGAGAGGCCTGCCCTCAGAACCTCATCGCCAACAATGTACCGTGACACCAGTCTCCAACATTAGTCATCCCAGTGAACACAAGAATGACAAGAGTCCACAGGAGTGCATCGACTAAAGTCAATAACAGACCTCCAAACTCCACAACAAAATATATATAATTAAGATACATGAATAATAGCAATAAAATTAAATTCAATATTTTGGGGGGGAACATTAAGAGCCCAAAGGCATCCCGAAAGAGCCTAAGTGTGGACAAAATCAAATATTTTGTGCTACACTACCCGAATAATAATCCATGTATCCCACAGTAATAGAATATAAACAAACTACCTATATATGAGGACGTTGTCAATGTAAACAACATCAATGTAAACAAGACATCAGGCACACAAAAAGGCCCAAAGTCAGAAAACAATTTAACGCTACCAGATGCAAAGCTAGATCTTCATACGAAAAAGAAACGATACATCGGATAGAAGATGCAAGGCTAAACGACCTAAACACCCCTAGTGTTAGGACGTAACCATGGGGAAAAAACAGAATAATATTTTGTAATAAATGTAAAACTTCCAAGAAATTTAATACAAAGATTTCAATAAAAATTAGCCAAAAAACTTAAGAGTTTAACAGGAAGGGTTCATGAAAGGAATACTTAACAAACAGTGGAATAATCATTAACAAAAATGATGATGTCAGGCATATGTCCCGAAATTGGGAAACATAAAATAATCTTCTAATTATTATAAAGTTACAGCCCTGAAGGTCTAAAACCACCGTTGAACACTTCCATCATCCAATAACAGCCTTGGATCCACCAATTCTTGCACTGATTTGTGTCTGGCATCCTCAAAAAAGGAGATTTAAAAGCACAGATGTCATTTCATTGTTGATGACTTTAGGGCCAAACAAAGAAAATGTTGGCGCTAATTTCGGTCACTTCCTGGCAACTGCGCATGCGCGGAGAGTAAAAGTATGGAGGACCAGATTGGATTTTTAATTTTCGGTTTTGCAAGCAAATTTGGGGATTGGGGGTTCAAAATTTGTGTTTGGCCCTTGATAACTTTGAGTTAGCACCAGCTAAGTCTGGGCTATTGAGGTTATAGTATAAAAATATTGCCTGAGAAACAAGAAATTTTTTTATAGGCCTTACTAAAGTCGTTTTATAACAACAATATCGATGGAAACTCATTTCATCCTTATGGCTAATTCAGACTTTCATCACTTTCTACGACAACAAAGGGTTATGTTCCTGTATATAGCAAAATATGAGTGACTGAGAATATTAAAAAATTCAGCCAACAGAATATGCACATTAACTATAATGTAATTTTTGATTTTACATGTATGGATTTTAAGATTACAAATTGTATGTGCTATTCTTCATATGTTCAAATGAAATGACTGAAATAACATAGAAATACAGAAGAATGGAGGCATGAGATTAAAAAATTTGAAAGCATAAAGATGAAAACAAAATATGTGTTCCAGAAACAATGAAATTTAAAAACTTTAACCCTTAGGGGCTGAATTCTGCCTTTATAACTTTTTATTGCAAAGGAACAGGTGCCCCAAAATGCAATGTTTGGATAAACCCAAAACTTGTTTTCTAAGTACCTTGTCTGTTGTTTCTCGGCAAGTCTTGACTGCCTCTGTTGCAGTCAAGACTTGACTAGAAACAACTGCAAAGCCACAGGAGGCAGACTTTCAAAGTATAGCGAAAATGTGTAAAAATTTCCAGGGTTCAAGGGTTAAAACAAGAGGTCCCAGAGGGCCTGAGGGTGCTTACATGACATGGTAGCCTAAATATCAACCCAGGAAATTGATTTGAACAAGTTGCATCTGCCCCTCCTAAGAAAAGCTTATACCAAATATCAAAAGATTCTGACCGGTGGATCTGAAAAAAAAGATTTTTAAAGAATATTCCTCATGCTGAACACAGGGAGCCCAAATATGAACCCAGGGACTTGGCTTAAACAAACTTGAATCTCACCTCCCTAAGGATGCTGTATACCAAATATCAAAAGATTCTGATGACTGGATCTGAAGAAAAATATTTTTAAAGAATATTCCTCATATTGAACTAAGTTATAATTCGGGCTCCCACAGTGAGCCCAAATATGATGCCAGGGACTTGGCTAGAACAAACTTGAATCTCACCCTCCTAAGGATGCTGCATACCAAATATCAAAAGATTCCGATTAATGGATTGGAAGAAGATTTTTAAAAAGAATATTCCTCATATTGCACTAATCTGAACATTTGGGCTCCCATAGAGAGCCCAAATATGGACCCAGGGATTTGATTGTGGATGAATCTTCCAAAGATGTTATATGTGAAATATGAGTGCCTTTGGAGCAGTGGTATGGGAGAAAAAGATTCTTTAATGTTTTTTCCCATTACTCACAGTGTTAAAAAATAATGACTCAGCACTTTTTCAAAGTCCTGGAAAAGTACCCTGTGATAAAAACCGATGGCAAAATTTTTTTTTTTTTTGACCATTCCTTTCTGTTGTTCCTAATGGAGCTTCACACAAAGTAAAAATTCCTAGTGCAGTGTAGTTTTGGAGATATGGGCGTTTTAAATTTTTTTTATTTTTAGCTCCTGCGGTTCCGGTGAGGCATTAGGAAAAATTGGCTTGGCAGAAATTAGGTACTTATGACCCGATAAGCCCTCATATCAAATTTCATTCCAAACGGCCTCTCAGTTCAGAAAAAAGAAATTTTGGTACAATTTGAGCTCCCACGGGAAGCCCTAATATGAACCCAGGGACTTGGCTTTAACAAACTTACATCTCACCTCCCTCCCTAAGGATACTGTATACCAAATATCAAAAGATTCTGACTGGTGGATGTGAAGAAGATTTTTGAAGAATATTCCTCATATTGAACTAAGTTATAACTTTGGCTCCCACAGTGAGCCCAAATATGAACCCAGGGGACTTGGCTTGAACAAACTTGAATCTCATCCCCTAAGGATGCTGCATTCCAAATATCAAAAGATTCTGACTTGTGGATCTGAAGAAGATTTTTAAAGAATATTCTTCATACTGCACTAATTTAAACATTTGGGCTCCAATAGAGAGCCTGAATATGGACCCAGGGATTTGATTTCAATAAACAAGTGAAACAATCTTCCAAAGGTGTTATATGTGAAATCTGAAAGCTTTTGGAATAGTGGTTTAGGAGAAGAAGAGTCTTAAATGTTTTCCCCATTACCAACAGTGTTAAAAAATGCTGACTCAGCATTTTTTTCAAAGTACCCAAAACAGTACCCTATGATAAAACCGACAGCAATTTTTTTGGACCATTCCATTCTTTTTGGTCCTAAGGAAGCTTCACCCCAAAAGTGAATTCTCAGTGCCGTGTAGTTTTGGAGATATGGGCGTTTTAAATTTGTTTCTATTTTTAGCTCTTGCAGTTCCCATGGGGTGACAGGAAAATTGGGGGGGGGAGGGGGGGGGGGGGGGGGGGCGGGGCATAAAATTAAATACTTATGACCCCATAAGCCCTCATATCAAATTTGGTTCACTTCAGCCTCTCGGTTTGGAAAATAGAAATTTTGGGCAGGGTGAACATTCTTGCCCCTCCCATAGCGATGGCAAATATACCCCCACAAACTTCTCTTGAACAAATCTGAGTCTACACCTCAAAAGGAAGCTGCATACCACATATCCAGTCTCTCTTACTGCTGGTTCATGAGAAGAAGATTTTTTAAGATTTAGGTACACTTTTTTGGCGTGGCCCTACCGAGGGGCGGGGCAACTTGATTTGAACAAAATCAAAATGCGATGTCATAACAAACAAGCATCTTAAATTGGTTCTATGGTTTTGGAGGAGAAGACACAAACACAATGTTCACGGACGCCAGACGACGGACGGTGAATGATCACAATAGCTCACCCCGGCTTTCAGTAAGGTGAGCTAAAAAAAACCCCTGTCAATCAATAATTTTCTACTCATCAAACAATCAACACAAACAGTAATATGAATTGTGAGATAAAGGATGATCATTGCTTTATATGTTTACTTACAGAGCTGGTTGATAACAGCATGTTGGACCAACTGTTAGATAGAAACTTCTGTTGAGATGCTGAGAGTGCCAACGACAGCAGTTTATTGAATACCTGAAGTAAAAAAAAAGTAGAGAAAAAAGAATAAAATCTTCCTGTAAGGCCCCACAAAGTAGAACTTGTTTCTCAGGCCATTTTTTTGTAAAATTGAATGTGGGCAGGTGGTTTTTCATTTAATTTTTTATTTTTGTAATTATTTCTTTGCCATCAAAAGTTTATTCTAAGGCATTGCAAAACCATGTTGCATTCAAGGGACAAATTAAAAAATTTTATTAACTTGTGTAAAATATCAGACATAAACCATTTAATTTATATTTTTTTTAAGTTTGCATTGGTTATAAAAAGAGAGCATGCAGCAGCCAAAAGAACCATGAAAGAGGGCCTGAGAAACATATTTTTAACTTATTTAGGCCTAACTTTGATTTTTCTAAAAGCAAATCAAGTCACAGGTGTTGTTAACCCTCTGTACACTGATGTCAAAACCTAAAGATTTCAAGCTGTCAATTTCCCCATAATTCAACTACTGTATATGTCCATGTATACGTCGCCCCCGTGTATAAGTTGCACCCCCAACTCACATTTGAAATTCCTCCCTTTTGCCTAAAGCCCATGTATAAGTCGCACACCCATTTTCAAGTATATGCGGACAACAAGAATCAGTTGAAAGTTAAGTTTTGCCAATTTGAGATGCAACGGAAATAGGTTTCCACGAGTTATCACGTGTTGAATAAGTTAAAAGAATAAAGGAAAACTGTTATTAAAGATTTAAAAAATACTCGTATTTGTTTTTCAGTTTTTCATTGTTTATTTATCACCCCAATGTCTTCATCCCTGTCAAGAAAATCCAACACTCGTTTGGGTAACCTCCCAAAACTTCTACAGCCAAAACTTCTACAGCCTAAAACAACACATTTCAGGGTCCAAGGCATGATTAATATTGTGCATGCTACCTTAACTTGTGAATGGGATTGTCCAATTAAATAAAAACACAGTAAGTGAAAAATGGGTTGTTTATTATTAATTTTATGATAAGGCGCATATAAATTAAAGGTTGTTTTGATTTTTGATACAAAATTAAATTCAAGTAGTTCATAATGAATAGAAGTAGTTTTGATTTTTGACATATGTCATAATTAGGCGCATATAATTAAACATAACAAACTCTACTTATCTCAAACAAGCCTTCTGATATTTTTGATGACATGAATGAATGAAAGGTAAAACCTTTCATTCATTCATGTCATCAAAAATATCAGAATGGCTGGTTTGAGAAAAGTAGAGTTTGTTATGTTTAATTGATGACATGAAATGAAGAGATACTTCATTACATACCTTTTTTTAAACTCATCACAATTATATTCACTGACTAAAATTCACTTTATTTAATATTATTTTGTGATTTGTTGTTACTAAATACACATACAACTCATCAAATTTTATTATTAAGATGAGCAGTTATTTTAGGTGATTTCCTAATCACTGTTTGGTTTGTTCCATTACAAAAATAGGTGTGAACAATTAACTGATCAATCACAGTGTAGAAGTTCTGGGTTGTAGAAGTTTTGGCTGTAGAAGTTTTGGGAGATAACCCTCTATAGAGGTCACAAACATAGAAGTAGGAATGAAAGAAGGCAAAAGGTTTGTCAAAGAGAGAGTCATGGAAGATTGCAATCGAAACTGGCGAGCAGGGGGTTAGCGTGAAAAGATCACTGCAGGGGTTACAATATAAAGAAAAGCCAGCTTTTGAGAAGTACCTAGATGGCACCTTTGGAGGGTCACTGCTGTTCAAACTGAGATCAAGATCACTGGAGCTTCGGGGAAAAATTGGGAGAGATGGAGAAAAGGGATGCCAAATGTGCCACTCTGGAGTAGTGGAGACCCTGGAACATTTTCTCTTGGAATGCCCACAGTATATACCTCATAGAATAAAATTTACTGGAAGAATAATGCAGAAGTGGGGTGAAGAAACAAAGGATAGATGGCTGAAGGGGGACACGAGGGAGAGGGTAGGAATGCTTATTGAAGAAATTGAAAAAGAGGAAGTGAGGGACACTATTAAGCAGTTTATATCTGAATGCTGGGAGGAGAGGAGGGGAAGAGGGGGTGGGGTGCAGGGGGAATGATGGCCTTCTCTTATGAGGACCGCGACAAATCAGCGGCTGGCCAAAGAGTTATTATTATTGTGACTGAAACTTCAGTTTCAGAGCACCATTTGCACCATAACCTGCACAGTTGTTGTGTTTATGTTGGTTTTTCCTGAATGTGACAGGAAACACCAATATAAATACAACAACTGTGCAGGTTACAGTGCAAATTGTTGCCCTGCATAAGCATTGTTGGTGCTATTGAAACTAACTTCACCGTAATTTGTAACCAGACATTACACATCAGTGAATTAGAGTTTGTGGAATAAATAAATAATTCTCTCCAGGTATTGTTGGCATACATTTAATGTGTTTTTATTTATTTTTTCATTGTTATTTTGATGATTTTGTATTTTTTTATGGTTTCATCCATATTGGCCCCACAAACCTGTTGATTTCCGGTACACGCACTGATGTAAACACATGGGCCGATTGAACAACAACGACTAAATAGAATACTTCTTCATTATTATTTATGGATAAAAGTAACAGAAAACACACATATTTTATTGACAATTTATTTTCTGAAGAATTTAAACTGAAATAAAATGAAAAGAAAATAATTTTGGTGAATCTGCACTCAGTCAAAACCACACGATTGTACTTTATACAATTGACAAACGGTAGGAACAACGTTTGTCCGAAGAAGTCAGTGTACTGAAAAATCTCTGAAACAAGTCGTACCCATGTATAAGATGCACCCTGATTTTGACATCACTTTTCCAGGTAAAAAAGTGTGACTTATACACAGACATATATACGGTAGTAACTTAACCAATTCACCCTTACTTGTAATGGATGCAACAATGGGCTCATCGGCCTCAAAACAACCAGGTTCTATGCTTTCTATTATATCTACTTGAATTTATTTATTTATTATTCATTTACTGGGGTTTAACACTTTCAACACTAGTGGTATCTTCCATGCCAGTTAAATGGCAGAAATTCGAAGAGTCCATATCCATTAATTAGGGGTAGAGCAATTAATATTTTCAATCTGCAGCCTTCAGGCTGCTCATTGAAAATGTGAATTGTTCTACCATACATGTTCACTTAGTAGCCATTCTACTTAATGAAATTCTGACGTATCGTGTTCCTGGACCGGAAAAGCGGCCTCTCGTGTTAAAAGAGTTTACAACACTTTCAGCAATCAGAGTCACCTCTTACTGGACTCCACATGAACAAAACTTTGCAAATGGTGAAAGATCGCACATCTGAAGCAGTTTCTGTCAGAGTGTGTCTGTGTGGGGTTAGTAAACACAGGGACGATCAAGTACACACACACGAGTTTGAACTTTCTGAACTCGCTGTTGGCAAACAGGGTGAGCCCATTCGTAATGGCCCTACACAACATACAAAATCTTAAAAAAATGCCCAAATGGGGTTTCTCTCAAATTTTGATTTTTCTATGATAATTTGACCGGGAAGACCAGTTCAAAAGCTAGATATTTATTTATTTATTTATTTATTTATTTATTGGTGTTTAAGGTCACATATTTCTGCACAATGGCTAATCATGACCTCGACAGTTTTACGGGTGGAAGAAGCCGGAGTACCCGGAGAGAACCTCCGAGCAACGGCGAGCAACTGTCAGCTCCCCAACATACTAACTCCACACAAGCAGGGTTAGCATTGGTTGAAGACAGGTGCACCATTGACGTGCAGTACGCCTTAGTACACAGCGTCACCGTGCCCCCACATGGACAATAGGGGTGAAGTGACTTGCCCAAGGACACAACGCGATTGCCGCCGGTGGGATTCGAACAGAGGACCTCTCGGCTTGCAGTCTGCACCTCTACCTACTGAGTCACCGCACCCCCCCCCCCCCCCCCCCCCCTAAAAAAAGCTAGATATGAAATTTGAAAAAGATTGGGTGAGAGATGCGGCCTGTATGGTATACTAATGGAATTGTTGACAATTCATATGCCAAATCCATGATGGCCACTGAGGGCCATGTTTTTTAACAAAATTCAGAAAAACCTGACAGCTCCCATCTGGACATCACACCAGAGATATATATGAAATTCGAAAAAGATTGGATGAGAGATGCAGCCTGCAGGGTGTACCAATGAAATTGTTGACAATTTGTATCCAAATCCAAGATGACTGCTGGTGATACAATTCAGAAAAATTTGATAGATCCCATCTAGACATCACACCAAAACTACATATGAGATTAGGTGAGAGATGTGGCCTGTAGGGTGTACTAATGGAATTGTTGACAATTTATATGCCAAATTTAAGATGGCTGCTGGCGGCCATGTTTTTCAACAAAATTTTGAAAAATTTGATAGCTCCTATCTAGACATTGCCCTAAAGCCACATAAGAAATTTGGAACTGATCGGATGAGAGCTGCAGTCTGTAGGGTGTGCTAAATGAATTGTGGATTGACAGAGGAATGTAAGGACGTATGGACATACGTACAGATGTATGACGGATCGGAACCCATCCCAATAGCTCATGCTTGATGTCAGTCCTATTCACCTGTAATATTAGTTCTCTGCCTATCCGTACTTCTAACAAACGAATAACCAACTGTGCTTTTATTATAAAGATCTCTAAATATTTCGGGGAAACAACTTGTTGATGCTTCAAAGAGAAATGTAGATGGGAATCTTTTCTTGAAGGATCTAAGATTATGCCTCCTTCTTTATGTTCATAGTCACATACTTTCTTCATCAGCTGTAAAATACAATGTTTTATAAAGTGTACAAAGTGTGGCACATAAATAATAACAAATTTAAAATTTCTATTCCTCCTTGGACTCTTGATTATGACCGATCAAAATTGTGATTTAGGTTAGGCTCCACAAAGTAGATCTTCTGTTTCTCAGGCCATTTTTGGTAAAATTGCATGTAGGCAGGTGGTTTTTTATTTTAATTTTTATTTTTGTAATTATTTCTTTGCCACCAAAAGTTCATATTCTTGGTTTGTTTCATGTTTTAGGCCTCATAATCTACAGAATAGCATGGGTGGTGTATTTTGTCCCTTGAGTGCCAGAAGGCTTTTTGCAATGCTAAAGCATTGCAAAGCCTTTTTGACCTCAAGGAACAAATTTATCAATTTTAACTTGGGTAAAATATCAGACATAAACCATTTAATTTTGATTTTTTTAAGTTTCCATTGGTCATAAAAAGAGAGCATGCAGCAGCCAAAATGAAGGAGGACCTGAGAAACAGATTCTTAACTTTCTTAGGCCTCACCAAATACATGTTTCGTGTATATTATCAGCTCACTGTGTTTTAATTCTTTAGTTTAAACAATATTTATTTGAATTTGTTATCTGTATACATTACACAGTGGATAGTAAAAAAAGGCATAATACGGAATACAATAGTACACAAAATAACATAGATATACGAAGAATTAGGTTGCTATGTAAAGAAGGGATTCGACAGGAAGCGGAAAGCTTATGTGAGTCGTCTCCCTTGCTAGTTTATCAGTTACCGAAGCAGGTGGTATATATAAGTAAGTCAATAGATCATCTCACATATCGTAACCCGTGATCTCCCTATCTTCGTACACCGGATTAACCCTTCATCCAACGCAAATAGAAGTCGACGGGTGTAGAGGAAGAATTCGCATTAACCACCGGATTTTTCAGAAGCAGCCCGCGACCGCAGTCGGAACGAGCTCGACGACCTCGCTCCGAAGATGGTCACAGGACTTAACTTCGGAAATGAACTTAATAACATAATAAAGTTTGAAAGACATGCTATTTGGAGCAGTGACCGATATTGATCACCACGAGAGGTGGGGGGGGGGGGGGGGGGGGGGGGTAGAACACCGGGAAACGATATGTGAGAGTGTTTAAACTACAACGTGATCTGGAAAGGAAGGCTATTAGGAGAATTAGGTGGAGCAAATCTCAGCCAGTTTGGATAATTAATGCATTAAGTACACACTAGAAAGGCATAAGTGCTTAGTTTGTTTCCTTTAGTTCTTTTAGTGTGAACGTATGAATACAGAAGTACTAGTGCAGGGCGCAGTCGTGGCGGCGTTGGGCTGCAAGGGAAGTTGGCAGGTGAGAAGGGGGATATTCGTTCTGTTAATCTAGTAGGGTAATAATGTTGTCCGATAATATGGTGATATTAAGTGCTTAAATCATAGACAGTCATTGGAATCGCTTGCTTGATAAAATGAAGTCGTGTACCACTTCAAAGATAAGGCGGTTGTCTTCGTAATTTAAAAATTCTGAGCCAAAGAGAAGTGTGGATAGATCTATGTCGAAGGGGAGCAGGTTAATTGAATGATTACGTGCATCTGAGAATGTTGGGCAATGAAAGAAAAAGTGATCAGGAGTCTCATGCTCGCCACACTCACATAACGGGCTTGGTGATAAGTGATTATCATACAAGTGTAGATTAAGGTTACTACATTGCATTTTAATTCTTTATTTAATGAATCGGTTAAATTCAAAATTTGCTATCCCCAAAACTATTTTTTTTATTATTGCTCCAAGCCATAGCTTCTAATCTCCAAATGGAATAAGCCTGTTGAGCTAATTTCAATAAGGTACCATCTGGGAAAACAATTAAAAAAAAACCTGAATCTGTCATCTCCAGTAAAGGTTGCAATATCTTCATTACTGTCGAAAAATGAGAATAACTGGAAAAATAAGAAAAAGTTAACTGGCAAAAAATGTAATATCATGAGAGAGATTTACCGTTTTAATGCTCCTTGTTCTGTACTTGAAAACTTGACAACACTCAACTGCTAGACCTATAAAGTGATCTTATCGCACATATCTGAAACTATTCATGTCTTAACTTTTGAATACCAGCACATTTACAGACTTTCACAACACCACAAGCTGTCAATTTGGTGGCTTGGTAGTGATTTCTAGTGAAGTTTTGGTTGCCTTTAGGTGCCTCTAGGCATCCATTATGGCTGGGATAATTGTACTATTGCTCCAAAAACTTCATTATGGGAGCATACTAGAGCTCCTCATTATAGTACAAGTATAGATGGTACCTGTTTGAAGCTACACTGAAGTCAAACCTGGATTTTTTTATAGCTCTTTCACTGGAGATTATGATCGCTTTCAGCATCTATATTTTTTTATACTGTGACTACAAGTAAAAAGTCGAGTTGAGTCATTTGTTGATGTTTATGTTACCAACTTTCGAGGATTTGTATCCTTGGTACTGGTTGAGAGTCCCATTATACCCATCAAGCAGACTCTTTCTACCAAGTAACAGGAACTGCTTCACTTCCGGGAGTTCCCACAAAGTCAGCATTGTCAGTAGTTGGAATAAGGCCTTTAACCCTTTACCTAACGAATCGCCCACGTAATATGCAAATTCGGCAGCTAAAAAACATTATTTTTCGAAACATTTCAAGTAAACCATATCATGTGACCCCTCTTTGGAACAAGCTCGTTCCAAAGAGGGGTCACATGATATGGTTTTGTTGAAATTTTTTCAAAAAATTTAAAAAATGATATTTAAAATAATAAATTTTGAAAGTGTCTGCATTGGGTAAAGGGTTAACCCTTTACCTAACATGGAAAGCAGACGACACTTGCAGAAAAAATTCTTGAATAACTACATTTTTTAGGTTATGATTTTGTTTTGGATACATATTGTTGGAGAGTGTCTACACTCATCAGTAAACTGTAATAAAAGAGTTATTGATAAATAAAGACCAAGTACAAAAATTAATTCAGCACCCTATAAGTTGAACAAACCTTAGAGATTGTTGTCCTGTACTCATTGTTACCAAACACATGTTTTGTGAACAAACTACCCAGATAGCCTGCAATACCTTTTGTCAGCCAGGAGTCACACCTGAAAATGAGATATACAAAGTAAAATGTTTCCAGTTATATTCTTTTCTCTATGCACCTAACACACCATCATATAACACCCTACATGTGTAGTTCTGCTGGAAAAGTTTCGAATTCCCCCAGATTAAAATGAATCAAGCCTGGCTATATCAAACTGATACCATCAGTTATCTCCTCTACTGTCAACTTTGACCCCCCAGTCATCATCTGGTTTTATTTATATGTATATTTTTCCATACCTTTAATTTTGTTCTCTGAATCCATTTACAATACAAATTTTGTGGAGAAGTACCTTTTACAATGAATGACAAGGTGACTTCTATATCTAACATGATGTTAATACAGTCAAGAAGCTCTGCCAGACAGTTTGGAGGAGAGATTCAAAAAGCGATGAAAGGCAGAACAAAGAAAATTCTGTTTCTCAGACATCGCTGCGTCACTGAAAAACATGCGCGTCAAACATTTTTATCAATGTTTGAAACAATAAAACAAAACTTCCTGCCACATGTGTTCATAAATGAAACAATATAAAATTAACTAGCCTGCAATAAATGTCATAATGTGGTCAGATGGAGTATATTTTATGGAAATATTTCAAGCATAAACACCTTTAATAAATATTAAACCATGGATCATTTCAGTTCGTTTGTTTACTTCCACGATACATATGGCAAATGTCCCCACAAAAATTGACCCGGCCCCTAGATACCTATTCTAACAACAGAATCGAAAGTGAAATAAAATAATCAAATATATAGGCAGTAAGTACGCATACTACATTCCCCTTCCCCATTTCATGAATGCAGGGTTTCCGCTAGGGGGAAAATTTGTGGGTCCGGTAGTTTAAAGAATGTGAAACTCAGACGCCGAAGTCGCCTGCCGCATGTGCCAAAGGCACATGCATATAGAGGGGGGTCTGGGAAAATTTTGATTTTTAGGTGCTCTCTGGGGGCATTCTGGTTGCTAAATGCTGAATAATTGAAGTGGAAAATATATATTTTTTCCTCCTACAATTCTCTAAATTCCCACGGGACACACAATACTACATCTGGTCGGAGGTTTCATAAAAATACAAACCCAAAACAACACAAAATCCACAAATCCTGACAGTGACTGTGACGCTTGACCTCAATTTTTTTTATACAACCTGATATTCAAAAAGAACCATGATGCAGACGTGTGACATCATGCACATGCAATTACATCATTTATCGCTCAAAATAAAAGCCAGTGATTTCGGACCAAACATGACAATTTGAGTCCGAAATTTTATAGGTGACGTTTAGGATTTGCACTTTGTTTCCCCCCTCTCGCCTGGGGGTTATAAAGTATCAGGTTGTCGCCAGTAATAGTAGGCATAGTATAAAACATAATTATGCCTATATTACGTGGAAACAAAGGATCCTGAGTGTCGTTACGATACAGCATAGCACTCAACATTTTAACCACCAGCTTTTCTGACTGATCATAGTATGATCGGTGGGGGGAATGGGTCCGGTCGACGGACCCGCAGCCGGTCTAGCGGAAACCCTGGATTGAAAATCATAGGAGAGTAAGTAACATACACTATTCAAAAAGAGAAGGGGATATTTGATAACAGTGAGATTTCTGAAGAAATATACTTATATTTTCATCAAAAAGACAGTTGAGGCATTGCACTTTTACATCTGGTGAATGATTTCAGTGATAGCTGGGTGTCTGACAAGCACACATTCCACGCACTGAGCTGTAGAAGACATGGATGGCCAGTCAGAGAATTTACCACATTCAGTCCAAGACCTCAGTACCTTGTAAATCCTCCTCGAATCGTGAGACAAGTGCGAATCCGACGTGGCATACTCCTCACCAAACATCCAATATCAGCTTGACTGATGTTATTCCATTCTTCCTGCAGTGCAGCGATGAGTTCCTGGACATTGGTAGGGTGCTGTTGGCAGTTTTTTAGGTGCCTGCCAAGCATATCCCTGACGTGCTCGATGGGTGAAAAGTCTGGACTTTGAGCTGGCCAATGCAGTGTAGTGATGTTCTGCTCCTGGAGGAACTCTGTAGCGACACAGGCCCTGTGTGCTCTTGCATTGTCATCATGGAAAAGGAATTGACAGCTGTGATGTCGCACAAATGGCACCACATGAGCTGCTAACATGTTGTCACACTAGTACTGCCCTGTGACACGCCCTTGGATGACATGTAATGCTGTTCAGCTTGTTATGGTTATGCCTCCCCACACCATAACCGATCCACCACCAAAACAATCGTGCTGCCTAACGGTTACGTCATGGTGTCGCCGGCATGCAGATTTCAGAAATTCAAAACAGGTTCCGTGTATTTGATGTCTGGGAACTCCACAGAACCTACTTTGGGGTTCCAACAAGAGCTATCAGGGAACCTCTTTTTATTTCTTATTGATTCTGTCCCCATTTTCTTATCTTGATTTACAGTTGAAGACCTGCAAATGTTTAAGAAGGACCTAGAATATGCAGTGGATTGTTATTTATGAGCGTGTGAATACATTTGATGAAATAAAAACTAAAAAAGTGAAACAAATTATCTGTGTTTTCATTTGTATATTTTGTGCCCTTGAACACCCAATGTAATTGCGACAGATGAACTGAGGTATTGATAACTTGGATTAGTGCGTGCAACATTTTTTTGCAAGTGATAACAAAGAAAAAACTATCATAACTATAGGGGCAGTAGGGCAATGAAATAATTATTTTGTTTTTTACTTCAAAGTGGAACAAATAAAAACAATAATTAAATAAAAATTATTTGTGTATTCTGATTCAGTAGGGGCAAATCTTCCAGGAAGGTAACGGTATTGATTGGGATGAAATGTCTGTAAACCTTGATTATAAAGAAAGCATGAATACACCTCTTCTCCTTGGTTCTGCACAGAACACTGTGAAATTGAAAGAATATGTCTCGCATTTTAGCAAAGATATTTTCCCCTCGCCGTTAGTTTCAGTGTTAAAAAGCAATTTTGTTATTGCTTTCAGTGTTTGGCTTCACATGGTTTTATTGTCAAACACGATGAAATCGGGTGCATTGGATGTTAGTACTTAAGAATCAGAAACTGTTGGCCACACGCATGCTCAACAATCTGGATGAACTGAGATTGTAAAAATGAGCACAATGTTGTTACTGCTATGACAAGGAGTTTAAATGATGTTCATACTCCTTGGTTATGATCACTGTTTCATCCATAATAAATAATACAATTTTAGTCTTGGCAGAAAGCTTTTAGTGTGTTTTAAGTGCCCCTCGTTGAAAACTATAATGCTAAAAATTTGTGGGAACCTGTTTTTCGTTTCCGTGATTTTGCCCTAACGGAACCTGCATGGAAACGAAACAAGCATTTATGTGAAATCTGCATGTCTGGTATCGTTCTGCCGCCACCACACTCTGTTTCGCCTGTCGTGGAAATCGAGAGTGAACCTTGATTTATCAGAAAACATGACATTGCTCCACTGACGATTGAACCAGCACTGTCGTGCTCTACACCAATTACGCCTTGCTGCGATGTGACGTTCAGTCAAACGTGGAATTATTCAACATCGTTGAGTGTACAAATTCCAGCTGTGTGGGCGATTTCGGATGGTTTGACCACTGACTCGCACATCTGTCGCTCGGTTTCTGAGGCACTTTGATGGCAGTTACGTAATGCTGTGGTTCGATCCTGGTTAGCAGTTGCTGGCCCTGGATGACCTGACTGACATCTGTAATCAACACTGCCTGTCTGATGATAGCATGACCACAACCTGCTAATCATCGATTGAGTAACATTGAGAATTTGAGCCACTGCAGTCTGCCTGTTGCCAGCTTCCAACATGCCAATGGCACGTAAACGTTTGTCAGGTGTCAGTCTTTGCATACCTCAAAAGTTACGTTTCAACCAGAAACTATTGATGAATGAGTTTATACCAAAAAAAGAACAATGAGAACTCCAAGCCTAACCAGTACAAATGAAAATTTCAAAATATACCCCAGACATTAATGCTGTGCTCGTGCAAAAAACCTGCATAAAGTTTTCGTGGGCTGGTGACATTCATGAACCACACTAAACTTGGAAACATATTGATGTGTCCAATCACGGGTTTCCAATACCATTTTCCAAAAATATCAACATCAGCTTGAATATCCCCTACTTTTTTTGAATAGTAAATTAATCTTGAGTCTAAACATTTGAGGGTAAAAAAATGATGTGTCGAAAAAACAGGGGATCTGCAACTGATATTTTTAGTCCTGAAATGTAGGTGTCGCTGTGTGAGTTTTCCTTTCGTAGAATGGGAATCCCATGTATTTCCAGGAAATTGGAAGCACATGTACATGTACTTGTAAGGCGACAGTCAGCACAATGTCTTCGCTTATCACTGCCTGTGTCTGGACAGGTTCAACCTGTTTTATGCCATGGACTGTATTGTCATTCGCAAACATTATAACCATAGATGATATGTGCAAACAACTGATCATTGATGAAACTGATGGCATTAAAAGTCTCAACATCTCTGAATCGTTAAATCCATATTGTTCGCCAGGGGGTCAATAACTGTCATCATTGGAAAAGGTAAAAACAGCGACGGTATGAAAGTTTTCTCCAAGTTAATTCTTTCAGAGGTTGCAGACACTTTTGGAAAATATTTCTACACAGACATTTCCAAGAAAAATCAGGATGGTCCAGGTAACTCCGACTCCAACAATGGAACAGCAGCAAATTCTGTCAGGTCTTTCAATGCTTATAGTTTAGTAATAGATATACCGGGTATATTTCTAGCCATAGAGAGATTAACACATGTATACTGACATTCTGTGAAAGAAAAATAAAAACAAGATTCATGTATTTTGTTTGTAACTTTTATTAGCACAATACTGACGTTCAATAAAAAAAAACTCATAAAAAATAAAAACCTCCCTCCCTCACTTTTGAAAAGATTGGTGTCTGAGAAACATATATTTTTTTCTGTTTGGCCCAATCTATTAACTAAAGTAAGAATGTAATGAAAAAAACCCTTAAAAATAAAATGTCAAATTCTTAACTTCTACTTTCTTGCTGCATTTAAATTATTTTATAACAGTGGCAACCCTCAACCTATTACCCTAAAATGACAGCAGATGACAACTGCATAAGAAAATTATTGGATAATTAAAACTTTTTAGTTTTTAAGCCACAAACATCCTTTATGATCTCATGTTGGAATCGTCTGAAGCAAAAAATGAAAAGAAGCAAATGGTGATTTTTAGGAATGGTAATAGCTGCTATGTTAATTATTTATTTAGTGGTGTTTTAGGTAACTTTCAGCATCTTTGGCTATCTCATGACTGCAACATAGGAATGAAGTCCAATTTAGCCAATTGTTTATACCTAAGTTTAACCAATCATTTATATCTGTGCTGCCGACTTTAGAAGACTTCCATCCAGTCTTTGGATTTTGAAAATGGGAGGCATACTGTATACTGGAAAGTTAAAAAATTTATAGTAATTTATATATTTTTTATACTTACCAATGACCCAGACTTAGCTTAGCTGGTGCTAACTCCACAAAAACCAGGGCCAAACACAAATTTTGCCCCCCAATCCCCAAAATTTGCATCCAAAACAAAAAGAAATCATGTCCTAAAGGACCTCCATAGTACGACTCTACTGCGCATGCGCAGTGACGCAGTCGTCCCGAAATTGGCGCCAAATATCATTCTTACTGGCAGTGCCTGGTCAGCGCTATGTACTCAGCGGGGAGGCAAGAGTTCCCAACTCAGGGAGGGCCATCCCCGTCTGGGTCATTGGTAAGTATAAAAAATATATAAATTACTATAAATTTTTTAACATTTTTATACTGTACCAATGACCCAGACTTAGCTGAATAGTAAACAGGCTGGAGGGCCTAGGACATAGAGGAAAATCCAATAAGCTCAATTATAAAATAAAGAGGTAACCCCTTAAGGAGAAAAGGAGTATTAGGCTTTACATGTATCTTTCTTATTTAATATTTAAATTAGAAAGATACACTACCCTTAATAATTGAGCACAATAACATTCATGTTCTCTATTAACATCCAGTATAACCTTTATACTAATTATTTATAAAGCAAGCCAATAAATAAAGTAGTCCAGAGAATTGAGACTCTTTATAATCATTTAAAAGTGTCCGAGTATTGTATATTAAAGCCCGTTTGACACTTGACATATACAAATGCTTCACACCGAGCTACACTTTAAAAATAAGACATGAATGAAATTAAACATTAATATTACACTTTAAAACCATCCCGGAAGCGACTCAGAAATACTGTCTTGGAGGAGGCATTCCCTTGCTTTTCACTATAAAGCAGGTGACCTAAGGGAACAAAAGCCCCCCCCCCCCCCCCCCCTTCCCCTTGCCCTGGGTCAAATAGCCCAGAGCGAAGAGGGCAGCCGGACGGAGTCACTGCCGGAACAGAAAGCCTGCATAACTATAGTTGCAACTGTTTAGTGGACGACATTCTGAGCAACAGATAACGGACCTAAACAATGCAGGTCTCCAGAAATGGACTCAATATTTCTGAGATAAAAATTAGTAAATGTGGATGGCTGAGACCAATAAGCAGCCTTCATTAAATCTGTAATAGCAACACTATTAGCATAAGCCAAGGAAGTAGAAAGAGCTCTTACTTCATGAGCAGAAATCTTAAGCACAGACTGCTGAGAAGAAGATAAATCTTCATACGCAGTACGGATAGTTAACTGAATCCATCTAGCAATAGAATGGACTGAAATGTCCTTTCTATTAGGCATCAAAGACAGAAAGAAACGTTTCCGTCCCTTTCTGATGAACTGAGATCTCTGTTTATAGATACGTAGTGCTCTAACAGGACAGAGTAAAGGCCTACGCCCGTCTGAAGACGGAAGAGCCTTAATAACAATAGGTTCCGGATATTTATTAGGAGCCTGATTCTTAGCTAAAAAACCGACATTAGTAGTGAAGGTGATAGTGTTCCCAACACTACGATAATGAGAATCATCCACCGATAGTGCATGAAGCTCACTGACTCTTCTGGCAGAAGAGAAAGCTAAGAGAAAAGCTGTCTTATAAGATAAGAATTTGAAATCTACTGTCCCAAGAGGTTCAAATGGCTTTTCCTTCAATTTAAGGAGAACCCAAGCTAAATTCCACTTAGGAATTAATCTAAGAGTTCTGGGTCTATTTATCGAAAAGTTTCTAACCAATTTCGATAAAGAGACATTAGATCCAATTTGTAAACTATCATGATGTGCATAGGTATCAGATAACATAGATCTATAACCCTTTATAGTAACAGGTTGCAGTTTGATTTCGTCAAACAAGTATACTAGAAAGTTAGCAATGTCTGGTATAGAGGGATCAAATATATCAACAGAATGATCCCTACACCAACGACGGAAAACCTTCCACTTAGCCGCATAGTTTAGCGAAGAGGAGGTCCTCCTACAGTTAGAAATCGCGTCCACTGCTCGTCCTGTAAAGTGCTTGCCATGCAAGAAGGACCGCACAACAGAAAAACGTGAAGGTTGAGACCTTGCGGGTTGTGATGTAGTTGGCGCGATTTCCCCTGCCAAAGAAGATCCTCTCGTGGAGGGAGCTTCCGCGGTAGGTCCCACAACAGACACCTGAGTAGATTTATCCACGGTCTCTGTGGCGACAGAGATGCTACCAACAGAATCTTGCATTGAGATTGTTTTATCTTTAGCAATACTTGTTGAATTAACGGCGCTGGAGGATACGCATATCCTATCATTCCGTCCCAAGGGATCGATAGAGCGTCTACTGCAAATGCTCTTGGATCCGGACACGGGGACACATACGTCTGCAACTGATTGTTGAGATGTGTCGCAAATAAGTCTATCATTGGCCGTTCCCATTGGTAGCAAATCTGATTGAATACTTGTTTGTTGAGAGTCCACTCCGACGGCAACAAGCGACCCTTTCGTGAAAGGGAGTCTGCTAGCACATTCAGACGACCCGGTATGTGACGGACCGAAAGAAGAACGTGATGTTCCAACGCAAACAGAAGGATTCTTTCCGTTAGATTGAACAACGGAACTGAATGAGTGCCTCCCTGATTCCGTATATACGCCACTACTGTCGTATTGTCGGATAGGATTTGGACATGAGCATCGTGAATAATGTCCATCCAGTGACGTAACGCAAGCCAAATTGACATCATTTCCTTGATGTTTATGTGCTTGCACAGGAATTGCGGATCCCAAAGACCCTGGCATCTCGAATCCGTTGGGATTAATGATGCACCCCAACCTGTTTGACTGGCATCCGTCATAATGGTAAAACTCGGATCCGGCAACTGCAGCGGAACTCCTTGAGTTAACCACTGAATGTTTGCCCAAGTCTGAATCTCTTGTTTCACTTGATCTGACAAGAGAACGTCTACATCGAGCGAATGAATTTTCACACTCCAATTCTGAGTCAGGAAAATTTGAAGAGGCCGTGTGCGTAGCCGTCCCATCGGAATGAGACCCGCGGCGGCTCCGCACAGACCTATCAGTCTCATAAATTCTCTCGCTGTGACTTTGTCTGTATTTAGACAATAGCGAGCGTAACAACTGACTAATTTCGCTCTGGTTAACGGCAGACGAACGAGATTGTTGTGCGTCTCGAAGCTCATTCCCAGATGAGTGAATGACTTGGACGGCACCAGATCCGACTTCTCCTCGTTTACTATGAAACCGAGACGTCGGAGCAATAGAAGAAGATTCTGAACATCGTTCTGAAGCGTTAACTCGTTGCCGTACCTCTGAAGAATGTCGTCCAGGTAGGCCGACGTTACCGCAGACGAATGAGCTCGGAAGTAGATCATTACCGAGTTCATTACCCGAGTGAAAGCCCAGGGTGCTAGATTCAATCCGAAGCACATGGCCCGGAACTGATACACCACTCCTAGGACTGCGAAGCGTAGATACTTTCGGAATGTCGGATGTACCATGACGTGAAAGTACGCATCTTTGAGATCTATGCTCGTTGCATAATCGTTCACCCGAATACTCGCTCTGACCGATCGAATCGTCTCCATATAAAACTTCGGAGCGACGATCAGCTTGTTTATCCAGCTCAAATCTATGACTGGACGGAACGAGCCGTCTGGTTTCGGAACCAGAAACAGATGGCTGTAGAATCCCAGCGATTCCTGGTTTTCTACGACCTCTACCGCATTCTTCATTAAAAGAGACTGCACCTCTGATAGCAGAGCGTCTCTTTTCTGAGGGTTTGACGGAAGATGAGTCCACTTTGGACTTCGAGTTAATGGAGGCTTTCGTTTGAAGGATATCTTTAGACCTTCCGAAGTCACTCCTCTCACCCACGGGTCGTCCGTAATCGACGCCCACTCTTGAGAAAAACTCGACAACCTTCCGCCAACCGGAACGCGATAGAGGTTTGAGCCATCACCTCCTGGATCTGCGAGGCCTGCGGTAGGAGAAACCACGTCTTCCACGACCCGCACCTCGCCTCGTCGACCTCGGGGCGTCCGACCGATTGTCCCGGCCTGAAGGACGTCCCGAACGAGAGTCGCTATCCTGACGGTCTCTCGAATAAGAGCTAGAGGACGCACCGGAACCTCTATAGGAACCTCTCTTGGGCGGATAAGACCCAGAAGTGCCCGCCTTATTCGTGTCTGCTGTATCCGACCTTTTAGGAGCGGATCTAAACAACAGAGAATCACTAGCTTTCTTTTTAATATTATCATAAATAGCGGAAAGCTTGCCGTCAAAGAGAAGATCTCCTGAGACCGAAGCGACTCTAAGAGAGTTCTTCACCTTAGAATCCACTAGTTTGGATGTAGACAGGGCTGCGTCACGTCTAGCCAACTCCAGATTTGCCACTGAAAGGGCGGAGTTACACGTGGAATAAGCTACTGCCCTTGAAAGAAGTCTTAAGGAGGATTGTATATCCTGAAACTCTTCCCCTTGAAGACGCAGTGATAACGCCTTCGTAAGGTGATCTGCGTAAGATAAGGCATCTAAATTGGCTCTGTTAGACGCAATAGCTGTTTCCAACACTGCGGTTGGAATAGAAGCTGACGACGGTAATGATAGCTCTAAGTCTTCCGCCTCGTCGTCCATACGCAGAGGAACTCTCGGTATACCCTGACCTGCCGTGTCGAATTTATTCCTTGCATTAATGAAAGGCAGGTTGAGAGTATTTGCGGACAAGAAGCCTGCTTTCCCCGTCCTGGAAGCAAGTTTAAAAATAGCGTCGTTCAATAATTCAAATGTTCTTGCAACATTATTGGACTGCGACGGAAACTCGGGAGCGATGTCCCTGAACCGCTCGAAAAAATCAGAGTCCAATGACGCTATAATTCTCCTGTCCGGAAGCGCAGCAGTCTGGCCCGACGGAACAACTTGAGGAAGAAAGTGCCGGATGAAGTCCACGGCAGCTTTGTGTTGTTCCGAAAGGGATAGCTCCAATTCATCCGTATCCCTTTCACCATCCGGTCGGACCTCCCGATGTTCCCGGTCGTCCGCCCCCGATGCTTCGGCGGAGCGTACCGACCCAGCGCCGTCGGATAATTCTCGATCCGACACCGTCTCTGTCGGCTGCTGGGATGCTGCGATAAGCTGTGCTATCTGCACTAGAATGTCCGACGTCGAGACCTGCGGAGGAGCGGTCTTTCGCTGCTTTGCCGAGGGCAGCTCCGCATCAGATGGCTCCCGCATACTTTTCCTATGCGAACGTCCGGAGTCCATCGGTCTCGAATCCCTGGCTGCCGGATGGTGTGACCTGGTCGCCGAAGAATCCTTCATCGGCGAAGCTGGCAAAATATCGGAGGTCACGCAGCCAAGGTGCGGTCGTGTGCGCCGGCGAGAAGAGGAAGCCTTAACAGTCTCTGCGGACTGCTTATACAACGGAGCGTCCCGAGCGACGGACGTATGCTCCGCTAAAGACACATTTTGTACCACAACATCTGGTCCCAGATGTTGTTGTACGAGAGAGGGGCCTCTCTCGCTCGCGGCCCGGCTGGACCTGGACGAGCTAGGAACCGGACTAAAAGGCTTCCTCCGTTCTCGTTCACTATCCGCCGTCACTGGGTGTGCATCTATTATTTTTATAGTGCTCGCATCACCCAAAATTTCCTCTTGGACCGCATCGGACGAACCCGGCTGCCGAACCATTCGGTGAATGGACGCTACACCGGGCGAGCTAGCGGACGACATTTGTCTAATCTCCATGAGCACTTTTGCCGCTAGCTCTGTATTTAATTGTGATGACGGACGCACACTTGAAGAAGATAACATGGAAACATCACCCTGTTCTGGTTCCTCTGAAATAGAAACTGAGAGAGTAGAGTGACCTTGTGGAGAAAGAGCCGGCATCGCTCTTTCTCCAGAAACAACATATCGTGACACACGTTTCCAATGTTTCTCATCCCAATGTTCACATACAGGACAGGGATTAATGCGAGAACACTGACTACAATTAATGCAATAATCATGAAAGTCAGAGGAAGATTTCTTCCTATTACAATTTGAACAAGTTCCCTTCATTGTGAAAGAACAACAATAAGTCCTAGTTACTCGCAAAAACCCCTGACACAAAGATACATAATAACATGATCCATTAATAAATGAAAAAACAATTGCAAAACAAAATAATTTTGAAAAAATATTTTTTCAGAGAAGCCCAAGTTGCTGAAAAGTAACGTTGAGCCCCGATGGATCCGATGGCAAAGTGTGGTCAAAATTTTAAAATTATATAAAATAATTAATGAGACACTTTCGGATAATATAAATGTATCTTATAATGAGATAAACTACCTCAAAGGCAAACAGCCCCCCTCAAAAAAGGCTGTTGCCAATGAAAACAAACAGTGTAAACACAGAAGAAAACATGACTCCAGGCACTGAAAAAACTGGCCCGGAATCAGTCATCAATTACACTCTATCTGATGCAAAACAGAGACTCCCAGGGGAGAATCTGCAGAACATCAGATGGAAGATGCAGAACACAAACGTTATACACCCATGGGTGAAAACGTAACTATGGGGAAAATAACAGAAAACATTCTGTAACCAAGCAACTCTCCCAGGGAATTTTTAGAAATGAAACTTCTCAAAAATATGCCAAAAGCATGGGAGAATTGCAAGGGGGGACTTTAGAAGGTTAGGGGAGAGGAAACACTGAATAAGCAGTGCAACAATTAGCAAGAATGACAACAAGAGGCGTTTGCCTCGAAAATAGGCAACTTAACATAATTTCAACAAAAAATTTTAAGTACAGCCCTGATTATTTTTTGCCACTTCTTTTTTCCTCTCCTCCTTCTATCCTCCTTAGAATCACATTTTCTCCAAGAATTACGTGTCTGGCATCCTTTAAACTGAGATTTACAAGCACAAAGATCAGTGAGATGTTGACTGATGAAGGGCCAAACAGAGAATGATATTTGGCGCCAATTTCGGGACGACTGCGTCACTGCGCATGCGCAGTAGAGTCGTACTATGGAGGTCCTTTAGGACATGATTTCTTTTTGTTTTGGATGCAAATTTTGGGGATTGGGGGGCAAAATTTGTGTTTGGCCCTGGTTTTTGTGGAGTTAGCACCAGCTAAGCTAAGTCTGGGTCATTGGTACAGTATAAAAATATGCTTTTGAGAAAAACATCAATCAACATGCTTTAGACTGCTTATCCCTTAAGAGCCTGGAAATTCACCCTTTGCTAAAGTCTGTACAGGGAGCGCGGTGGCTCAGTAGGTAGAGGTGCAGGCTGCAAGCCGAGAGGTCCTCGGTTCGAATCCCACCTGCGGCAACCGCGTTGTGTCCTTGGGCAAGACACTTCATTGCCCGTGTGGGGGCACGATGACGCCGTGTACTAAGGCGTACTGCACGTCGATGGTACGCATGTCTTCAACCAATCTAACCCTGCCTGTTCCGCAGTCCGGAGTTACGATGTTGGGGAGCTGGCAGCTGCTCGTCGTTGCTCGGTGGTTCTCTCCGGGTACTCCGGCTTCCTCCACCCGTCAAACTGTCACGGTCATGATTAGCCATTGTGCATAAATATGTGACCTTAAACATCAATAAATAAATAAATAAAGTCTGTACACAACCCATGGCATAGCAGTGATTTCTAGTCAAGTCTTGGCTGCCAATTAAGGTAGCCAAGACTTGACTCGAAACCACTGTCTAGATAATTTGTCTACAGTTAGCAGGGCCTCCTCATAACAAGGGCACATGTTCTGTGGATGTAAAAGTCAGAAATAGGCATTTAAGAGTTAAGACACTCAGTACAACATAACCATGCTGACTGCACTTACCATATCAACTACTCACCAAGACTGAGTCTGTATAAAGCAGCCAAAAAACTGCTCTGCTACTGCAGCAGCCATCAACTTCCTGGTTATAAATGTCTGATCAATAATATGAGATGAGTGAAGTAAATTAGTACTGAAAAAAAAAAAGAATTATTTTATTTCAGTTCAGCTAATTTATAATTCATATTTTTGAAGACCTTTCAATTTTTTACATGTACAGTGGAGTCCATCTGACTGGATATCTCTTAACTGAATCAACCTGTTAACCCTTTACCCAACGCAGACGATATCAAAATTTATTATTTTAAATATCATTTTTTCAAATTTTTCAAAAAATTTCAGCAAAACCATATCACGTGACCCCTCATTGGAACGAGCTCATTCCAACAAGGGGTCACATGATATGGTTTTGTTGAAAATTTTGGAAAAATATTATTTTTTTCAACTGCGGAATTTGCATATTACACGGGCGGATGCGGGTGATTCGTTGGTTAAAGGGTTAACTGAATATCACTTCCAAACTCTAAACCATTAGTTAGTAAAATGTATTTATTTATTGGTGTTTAAGGTCACATGCATCTGCACATTGGCTAATCATGACCTCAACATGGATGTAAAGTCAAGTACAGCCAATCGTTTATACCCATGTTGCCATTTTAGGGAACTTCCACCATGGCATTGGAGATCGGGTCTTATTTTACCAGTAAAACAGAGCTTGTTTACCAAAGTAAACAAGCACTGCTTTACTTCCTGGGTGCCCACAGGAAAGTACAGTCAAAATTTGATCTGCTTATTGCATATAAGTTATAGAATCAAGCTTCTGCTAATTGATTAAAAAATCATGTGATCTATCAGAGATTTGCTCTGCCATCCACTGAATTCCACATGTTTATACTTCTACATGACTTCAAAACATCCAATATGAGCATTAATGTATTACAGTGGAACCTGGTTAACCCTTTTCCTAACATGGTATTTTAAAAAAATAAATTAAATTTCACATTTTTCGAAAACAAATTTCACAATTTTTTCAATAAAACCATACAAATATAGATATCATTAGAACCAGCTCGACGATATCCATATTTGTAGGGTTTTACTGAGAAACTTCCAAGATATTTTAGGTTGTGGTAGGATTTTTCTGGTTAATTTTCTGGCAGTTTTTTTGGCCTCTGTGTTAAAGGGTTAATTGAAGAGCCATTTTACCAGTGAAATGAAAGTGTCAATGACACTGTAGCTCAACTTGTCAAGACAAAGACATGTACATGTATAGTATGTGACACAGCAATGACAAACATCTAGGTAATGACCTGATAACAAAGGTACATATAAAGTATTGTAACGGTCTGTACATAAATACTGACCGCTGCCTGTAACAAATGTATGGGTAAAGTATTGTAAAGGTGGGTGACAGTCAGATGCTAAACTAGAAAAAAATCTGAGTCCCAGAGTGGGTCTGACTGAACCCCAAAATATTTGTTCTCATAGCACAGTGATAACAAAGGCACCCCAAAACACACTCGTTCCTGTCCCAAGGTGAAAACAAAAATACCCAAGAAGTTTTGTGAAGATCAGTTCATAAATACGAGCTGTATAGAACTTGTGACAAAAAACTGATTGGACCTAATTTCGGTACAAAATGGCCACTGGCAGCCATCTTGAATTTTGGACCGTACCCAGAAACACTCATTCTCAACCCAAAGTGATAACAAAGGTACCCAAGAAGTTTTGTGAAGATCGGTTCATAAATACAGCCTCTACCCTGAGCCGTATTGACATGTGTGCTTACATTGTGTAAGTAGCACTGAATAAATCAAAGTTCATCTAATCTGCATAATTTGTGCACGAAAAAAAAACCCTTACAATATGTGATGTATTCCATGTTACTAAACATTCATACAAAAATTTATTCAAATCAGAACTTTCATACAGAAGTTCTGTACAAAAGACTGATTGCACTAATTTTGGTACAAAATGGCTGCTGGTGGCCATCTTGAATTTTGGACCACACCCAAAAACACTCATTCTCATCCCACAGTGATAACAAAGGTACCCAAGAAGTTTCGTAAAGATTGGTTCATAAATATGGCCTCTAGTCTGAGCTGTATAGAAGTTGTGTACAAAAAACTGATTAGACCTAATTTCGGTACAAAATGGCCACTGGCAGCCATCTTGAATTTTAGATCGCACCCAGAAACACTCGTTTTCATTCCAAGGTGATAACAAAGGTACCCAAGACATTTTGTGAAGATCAGTTCATAAATACAGACTCTAGCCCGACATGTGTACTTACTGTGTGTAAGTCGCACTGAAAAAATCAAAGTTCATCTAATTTGCATAATTTCTGCACAAGAAAAAAACCCGTATTATATGTGATGTATCCAATGATACTAAACATTCACACAAAAAATTATTCAAATCAGCGCTTTCATATGGAAGTTCTGTGCAAAAATCTGATTGCACCTAATTTTGTACAAAATGGCTGCCATCGGCCATCTTGAATTTCGGACCGGACCCAAAAACACTCGTTCTCGTCCCACGGTGATACCAAAGGTACCCAAGAAGTTTCGTAAAGATCGGTTCATAAATACGGCCTCTAGCCCGAGCCGTATTGGCATTTGCACTTACAGTGCTGAAAGTAACCCCCAAAAACATCAAAATTAGTCTAATTTGCACAATTTACGCACGAGAAAAAAACCAGTATTATATGAGATGTATCCCATGGTACTAAACATTCATACAAAAAATTATTCAAATCAGAGCATTCATATGGAAGTTCTGTACAAAAAACAGATTTCTGCATCGTCGGTACAAAATGGCGGCTGGCAGCCATCTTGAATTTTGGACCGCACCCAAAAACACTCGTTCTCGTCCCACGGTCATAACAAAGGTACCCAAGAAGTTTCGTAAAGATCGGTTCATAAATACGGCCTCTAGCCCGAGCCGTATCCAATTGTTGACGTACGGACAGACAGACAGATGGACGACGGACAACGGGCCATGACAAAAGCTCAAATTTGGCTTCGCCAAAGTTGAGCTAAAAATCAGGAGTATTCAATTAACAAGGATTTGGCCACTTTCCTGTGTTACAGAGAAAATGAGCATTTACTCTATTATATCTTGCTTGACAGAGCTCATAGAGTACTGCCAAACAAGATGTTAAAGATCAAATGCCTGTATTGGAGTAATCAGGTAATTTCTCGACATATTACAAGACATTTTTATTCAATTAACAAGAGTTTACACTATGATTTTATCATTAGAATAAAGGAAGGAGTCCATATTCCTTCCTGTTAACTGAAATTATTGTTAATTAAATAATTTTCACAACAAAGTGGCTATTCAATTAACATAGTCCCACTGCATTTTCATGAATTTATCATAAACTTCAAGGAGTTTGTGGTTAGATATGTAAAGGTGATTAAATATATTATTTTTGTATTTTAAAAAAAATACATTTGACACAACCTTGAGATGTATGAATACATTTTTAACCCTCTACCATCCAGAAAAGCAGACGACACTTGCAAAAAACTTCTTGAATAACTAAATATTTTAATTTCTTGGGCACCAAAATATAGCTTACTGTATTTTCTCTATGTTTTGGGACACCCCAATTTACTAAAAAAAATTAAAAATTTTCTACTCTAATATTGGGATACCCAACTGGTTGGACATGAATGAATTCAACAGTACTCATGGCCTGAACAAATGGTTGTCCAAAAGGTAAGTTTAAACTGGGTTTGAAAAATCAAAGAAAAAAAAAACAAATATAAGAAAGATTAAATGGCTATAATACTGATTTGTGTTGGTTTTCATTTAAGTCCACCCTGGAGTTACTGATAATTGTATATTATATCATTAATATCTTAGAATGAACAAACATTTTGCCAAAATTTTTGAAGAAACTGGTCAAATATTTATACATTCTGGCGATATTCGATATTCAGTTGTACCACAGTATTTTTAAAATACCGAAACTCGGTATCAAAAATTGAATACTGTGAAGGCCTAGTTGTGTGAAAAGATCACCTTGCTGTATATTGTCATCTTTCGTTTCATACAAGACAAATATGCTTCATTTTCCATACTTTTCAAGGCCAGGAAAACATGATAATGATATTTCTTGCATTTCTAGATTTTCAAAACGTTGCAAGAACCCTAATATTACCTTAAACTATTTGGAAATTAATGGATAAGACATTTGATCACATTTAATCACAAAATTGCTCTACTTTAAAACAGGATGGGTTTTTTTATTTCAAAGACTTAAGTCTTGTAGGCATAATTCCTTCAAAATGGGTGCCCCAACATGCAGTCTTTAAGTAAACTTGCAAGTTACATTTTAAGAACCCCAGCAGTTGTGTCTGGGAAAGTATTGGCTGCCTTTCATGCAGGCAAGACTTGCCTAGAAATAACAGCAGTGCCATGGGTTAAAGATCGTCAAAGTGAAAGAAAAATGTATAAAAATCACCAGACCCTTGAGGGTTACTTCAGTTTCCAGTCAGATACTGCAAAACTTCTCCAGTATAAAAGCCCTTTTGTCTAAGACTCATGATATTGTACATCTGTAGCAGGTGAGTTTTGGGATGGACAGTTTGTCAAGTGGAAGAAGCTGAAAAATAGTTAGAGAGAGCAACCAAACTGCGGAAAGCAGCTGTCACACTTTTCAACATGCTAACCAAGCATAAGGGGACTTTGAGTCCAGGTCATATTGGATGAAGACAAGGTATGCCATCACACTCCCACTTGAGAAAGCAAGGTTTAAAGCCTGGCACACAGACCAGATATCTCAGATGGTAAAGATAGAGCCTTGAAAGGGGGAGGAGGCCACAAATGCCAAAGATGTACCACGCCTAGCATGGTTTGGCCTGGTGGGAGAAAATTTGAAACATGAATTCACAGAAATGCCAACTCCTTGATACTCAGGGGCCGATAAGAGAAAAATAAGGTTGAAAGGTGTTTGTGTGAGAAAGATTAATTTGTCAGTAAACATACCATGTTTGACATGGCTGATGATATCCTTGTGGCAGTGTGCAAAATAGTAGTACCAGATTATTAATATTTGAATACTTTTATTTATTTTATTCTACAGGTTGACACTGAATGCTAATGCAGATTTTTTAACAATTTAGTATTTCAGCTAAATAGTTGGTTGTGTGCACTTTGTCTTTGCGATTTGGTTTCTTTCAGGTTAAGGAGGTTTTGTGAGTTGTACTCATTCGTGCTGTATGGGTTCGTTTGGTGGGTAATTGGGCTGGTCTGATTCATTCTGATCTTGGACGTTGTTGATATCAGCAAATGTGTAAAGACCTATGTCGTTTTGAGATGGTAAGTTGTTACCAGTCCCGATCAACCCGCAGATGAACATATATTGATAACAGGAGTATTCTCCTTTTTTTTGGCGAATCTAAATTGTTTAATCCCTCCATTGCATAAAATGAGTACTGATGTTTTTTATTTTTCTATTTTGCAGGGTCAACTATAAATTGTTATTATATTGTACATGGAATGATGATGGTATATTATATGAATGGCGTGTAAATAAATAAAAAGAACTGTGGTGTTTTAATAAATTGTATACATAGAACTGTCAGATGGAGTTCACACACTTTTTTATCGTTTACCTCGGATCACAGATCCACGACTCTGCGATATCCTTTCATGTCATGACAGTGACATCATTATCGTATATGACCAAATGTACAAATACTCACTACTGTGTCTTTCTGGTGTGCATGCAATGCTCTGGTAATGATTTATTCCATTTCTTCTACTTCCACTATTTTCCAACCTGAACCTGCTAACGGTCAAATGACCTTGCAACCTAAATTTGCTTACATCTGCATATAATATATTACGAGGATTAGTGCTCAAACGACTAGTGAATTCCAAAGTCGACTAGTCAATACCCAAAAGTCAAGTCGACTTCGACTAGTCATTGGTGATAACTTGTCTCCTTATAATAGTGTTGGTGTTCCGGTAGAGTGCTGAAGGTCCAAATTTGGCTTCACTTGGGCATTCATATATAGCAACTTACTGGAACATTATTCTGTTAATGTGCTTCTAATTATGCTAAGAGTGAAATTATATAGCCTTATTTAATTTGCCTTGTTGCGATTTATGGGAGAGTGCCTATAGGCACTCTCCCATAAATTGCAACAAGGCAAATTAATAACATATCCTGATAGCCCAAAATAATTCAGCACTCTACTAGTACCAGTTAAAACAAACTACTGTCACTACTATTAGATGGCAATAGATGTATACATTGATTGCCCAATAGTGCTGTTCAAACTGTCTGACAGTGGCACAGAAGGGATACTATTAACCTAAATGCTTGAACTCCTCCGACTAGTCGACTGCACAATTGAGAGTCGACTACTGGTTTGCCCAGAGTCGACATCGACTAGCCGACTAATCGTTTGAGTACTAATGAGGATGCCTGTATATTAAGACATTTACATACTCTCAAATTTTTACCCTCAATGTTTGATCATGTAGTACATCTGTGGAAAACAGAGTAGGGGCACATACCCTCTGGGCTCCTGGTACTGCCACCCCCCCCCCCCCCCCACCCCCCATCATTATATAGGATATAAGACTTAAATATCTACCTGAAAATAGTCATGGTGGCATACGTTACTTGGTCTTCATAGGTCTCATCTACAAATACTTGTTTATAACAGTTATATGGATAACTGCTTGATAATAATTCTTCATAAAATTCAAAAGCCTGAAAAATAAGAATTCAAAGAAGACATTAAACATCTGCAACAAAAGGCACAAGAATTTGACAAGTACACTGAAAACATTTCATTCTTATTTTCCTCTTTTGCCAACACAAGTAAATGAGGGATAAACACAGGAAGTCAAACATCAGGACTGTACATAGATGTTGGAAGCTTCATTTAGTTTGCCTAATTTGCAAGTAAATACAGGGTTCAATTTGTGCAGTTTTGAAAAGGAAGCCGTAACAACAGCCGATCCTGGCTGAAGAGCAGAAGAAGCATCCAAACACGTCAACCCGACTGTTAACGCGATAGAGAGGGTTCTCCAAACAGTGATCTGACCCCAGATCTAGCTGAGCGTCCCATAAAGAAACTTCTGGCTTCTTCTACATGCACAGACGACCGGACCGACCCAGCACTGCCCGACGGCTCACTACCAGAGTCTGCAGACTGGTGGGCTTTGAGGGCAAAAACTGGAGCGTCTTTGCTTGGCTGCATGAACATCCAAAGTCGGGTAGCTAGTGTGCTTCGCTGAAGTGTAGAAGGAGTGTCCCGAGCAGCCAAGGAGGATGTTAGCTCCAACTCAGTGCAAGTTTCTTAAAGCAATAGTCGACCCCGACTGTTACTGGGTTAGAGAAGGCTCTTGTGCTCGGATCCCAGACCTCGCCGAGCTTCCCAAAGAGAAACTTGCAGGCTTCTTCCCCTTTTTGCCGTCGTTGCCGGGTGAGCTTTTGTTTATAAGGTGCTCCCTCTACCCGAATCTACACTCTCCTCGACTGCAGCGGACATACCCGGTATTACGGTTCCCACTATCAGGTAACCACCTGACCAGCCGATCTAGCTGCTGGAATAAGAGGCCTTATTCCCTTTATATTCAGAAGCACCTTTGCAGCTAGCTCTGTTTGCTCCTCAGAGTGCGACGACGGCAGCACATTCTGGATGGGTGTCACAATACCATCACCATGTTCTTGTTCCTCTGCAAAAGAAACTGAAAACTCGAATTATCTTGCAGTGACAGCTCCAGCATCGGAACTTCAACACGAAAACATAGCGCGAGACCCGCTTCCAACGTTAATATCCTAATGAGACAACCCCGACCACACCAGTAAGACCTGTATCAGAAGGAGTGCAGCGAATACAGACAAGACAACAAGCATGTAAATCCGATGTAGACTTCTTCACCCTACACTGAGAGCAGAAATTTTCATAAATAATTACAATCCAAACAAAGTTCACTGCACTCCTAAAATCTAACATATAATAATACAATATAAGGATACATGACGACAATCAAAAATAATTTTGAAATAAATCAAAACAAATTTTTTCCGAAATTTTTTTTTGAAAACGCCTAAGTCCCCCAAGGGAACCACATGAGCCCAAGGGCATCCCAATAGAGCCTAAGTGTGGACAATCACCAAAATATTAAAGCTACACTACCAGCATATTAATAAATGTATCCTACTATAATTGTGATGAAATAAAACCCTGAATATTACCTGTTAAGGGTGTTGTTAAAGTAAACAACATCAGGATTTAGAAGAACCGGAAACTAGACAATAGGCAAACAAAAGGCCAAAGTCAGTAAATAATTAACTGATACCTGATGCAAAGCTAGGTCTTCACGTGAAGAAAAAACAATACATCCAGTAGGAGATGCAAGACAATAATGACCCAATAACCCTAGGGTGAGGACGTAACAGTGGTGTTAACAGAATAGACCTTCTGTACAACACGTTAAACTCCCAAGACATTTAATAAAAAAATTTCAATAAAAAACAGCCAGAAAGCTTAGGAGTTTAAGCGGAGGGTTCATGGAAGGATAGGGAAGGAACACATAATCAACAGTAGGTAAATCATTAGCAAAACTAATGACGTCAAGGTGTATATCACAAAATTGGGAACATGAAATAATTTCATATTATTTAAAAGTTACAGCCCTGAATGTCTCAAACCACCATTGTTCACTTCCATCATCCATTTACTGCCTTGAATCCACCATATACTTCATTGATTTGTGTCTGCCATCCACCAAAAGAGATTTAAAGCAGAGATGTCAGTTGAGATGTTTACTGATTTAGGGCCAAACAAAGAATGGTGTTGCGCCAATTCTGGTCTCTTCCTAGGTACTGCACATGCGCAAGTACTAAAAGTATGGAGGGCAAGACAGGACTTTTAATTTCCGTTGCTGTATGCAATTTTGGGGAATGGGGGGTTCAAAATTTGTGTTTGGCCCTTAATAATGTTGAGGTTGCACCAGCTAAGTCTGGGCCATTGGTTGTAGTATAAATATATTACCAGTCGCGCGCACTTGGGTGGTACAGGTGGCTCTGAGAGCCACATTTACCACCCAAGTGTGCGCATCTGGTAATTTTGTTGCGACCTGAGTCAACAGAGTTTAACACTGTGAAATATGTTCAATTTAATGTAGTTCTTTTGAGTCTCGACTCGTCTTGTAGTGCACAGGTATTACAATCAGAACTGCCATCAGAAACGGCCAATTGTGAGCTCAAATAAACGATAATCAGTCAGTGGCCATTTATTGGTAATCAGTTTAACACTAGTAGTCATCAGGTAAATTTGCAAGTTACATTCTGAATACCTTGGCGGTTGTTTATAGGCTAATCTTGGCTGCCTATAGAGGCAGTCAAGACTTGCCTAGAAACAACTGTGAAGCCACAAGATGTAAACTGATCAACAAGTAGTGAAAAGGTATAAAAATCTAAAGGCCTTCAAGGGTTCAGTACACGGTTAAACAGGTATATGACAAAGGTATTTTAGAGTGTTACACTCCCAGCCTACAAGTTTTAATACACATATCATACAAATTATACAAATATCGTACAAAGTATAACAATTTGTCAATTAGAATTGCGTCAGTGACTTTTCACGTAGACATACTTTTAGAATGGGAAAATCCCTTTTTGGATAACTATCCAGGTTAGTAGTGCTCTGTATTATTCATCTACTGGTGTCTAAGCACCCTTTCAAGCATCTACAGCTACACCAATCATGATCAGTACATTGGTATGAAGTCATGTTTAGCCAATCATTTATACCTATGCTACCCACAATATTGGACTTTCACCCCAGGTGTTGGTTACTAGATCCTATTTTACCAGTAAAGCTGATAAAAAAAAATTGAAATTCCAGCTTCTGATAGAAATGAGGTAGAATTGCTGTTTGTTTCCAGCATCTGCTAGTGTTTTCCTAATTTGATACCTTGGGGATTGGGCTGAGATGTCTCCAAAGTCTGTAGCCCTACTCAATATTCTCATATAGGATTATTGAACAATGATAACAAAGTATAATGCAATGTGTTTGACTAATTTATCTCTTTTTAAACTCTTAACCTGCTGAGTAATTTTAATATATTTTTCATCAAATCCAGTCATGGCTGCGATGAAGCAGCCATGACTAGATTTGATGAAAAATCCCTGAATATGTGATACAAGAAATCATTTGGTTAAAAAGTCTACACAATTTATCCGGATAAATTTGATTAAATATACTCAAATTTATTATTTTAATAGCTAGAGATTTCCTGTCCTTGGCAGGAATATCTGCCAGCAGCATGTAAAGAGTTAAGTTTATGAGCCTCGCTCAAAACTACAATGTAGATGATTCGTCGGATGATGTGGGTCAGGATTGAATATTTGACCTTTCTGTCTGAATCCAAAATAGCTAAACAATAAGCTGACGCATTCCTGTTATGACTTATGACCAGGGTGTTATTAACAACCAGAGAGTGAAAATGCACTAATGGGTAGAAAAACTTGGACAAACTCAAACCAGTTATCAGGCAGTACACAACCTGACTTTACAGCTTACTATTTTACTTGCATGCTGCTGTGAGATATTCCTGCCTTGGACAGTATTTCTCTCGCCACTGAAATATGTATAATTTAGGCCTATTGTATCTAATTTCTGCCCTGTTTAACTGCATGGATTTTTCAACAAAGATTTCCTGAGTTAAATTTAGACGAAGTTTTCATCAAATTTATTCATGGCTGCAGCAGCCATGGCTAGATTTGATGAAACTATCTTAAAATACTCAGTGCGTTAACAGTTAAGCAAAAGCCTTCAGTTAGTTCCATTAAGCACATCTGTTAGTTCATACACATTATCACCCATAACTCCTTAGATGTTAACAACAAAACAAAAGAACATATACCTCATGTAGATAACTTGTTGTATGTTTCAGTATTCCCTTCAAGTGTGGTAAACAGAAATGTGTAACCTCATGCATACTGGGATCAACAAGAATTTCAAATGCTCTACAAAATAGAATGGAAAATTGACATAAAAAATAACTGTTTGAAGCAAAGTAAAATATACCGTATTTGTCTATGTATTGGGACGGCTAAAAATAATTATTTTCACAGGTGTCCCAGTCCTTAGTAAATGTGAAAAACAATCCAACCTGACCCAGTTTTGATGCTCAAAGAAGTTGTGCTTCATTGTGGTAATTTCGTTTTTCGTCAAGAATACATTTGTTAATAAAACAATTTAGAAAAATATTCAGCATTTCGTTTTTATTACTTACTGTGTTAATCCCCTCTATCCCCTGAGAAGATAATTCAACAGAATGAAAACTTTGCACGACGAAAGAATTCAATTATTCACATGTCGGCATGGATCATTGATCTGTCAATCACTTAACTGAAAACGTATTGTTTTCATTATAACAACTGCTCATTGTCAATGAAAAGTGTCACAGGTAAGTGGAACAAAGTACAAGCGGTATTTTGTTTTAATCTTTTGTGATCAAATAATGAAATAAAGAAATCAAAGTGAGTTGTTGTTTTCTGGATTAAAAAATCAAAATAAAGAAATCAAAGTGAGTTGTTTTTTCTGTTTGGGTTGAATAAAAAATCAAAATAAAGAAATCAAAGTGAGTTGTTTTTTTAAGTTCTTTGGGGTGTACAAAGGCTCTGCTGGAAGGAAGACTGTCATTCAGTTTTCAACATGGATAAGTTTGTTATTAAATATAAAACAGCAGAGGAAGCCAGGCCAAAAGTTATTTTGCCCCCCCCCCACCCCCCCTGCAAAACAGTACTAAAAAGAGCAGTTGGGTGGCCACCTAAAAGAAAGCTAGACAACAATGATGGTGATAAGGGTAGATCACCCGAGAAAGCTGCAGTGGACATTGATGGAAAACCAGAGAAAATTACCACACAGGTTGTAACACATCCAGAGGATAGCCAAAATGAGCCGACTAACAACATAAGTTTGGAATGTGATCTTTTGAAAGACAGCGATGTGAGCATCGTGGTGAAACATGGACATTATGTGAGTTTCACTGTGAAGGAGAAGAAAAGGGCTGTAGATATTGCAAAGCAGATCGGCATAAGGCAAGCGGCAGCTAAATTGAAAATTCCTCTATCAACTATAAGCCACTGGAGTAAAGTTAATTTCTCACAAGCTGATGATAGAAACAAATTTGGACATTTACCTAAATCTGGTTGGCCTTTGTCTTATGGTGTAGACACTGATGAGAAACTTGCCGAGTGGGTCTTAGTGCAACGTGATCTGCAGTTGCCAGTGACGGTTGAAGGGCTCTGCACATATGCTACAGTTTTAATTAAGTCTGAGGAAGGAGAGAAATCCACCACAACTAATGACTTCAAGGCCAGCTTTGGGTGGGCGGTCAAATTTATGAAAAGACACAATCTGATGTTGAGAGCGAGGACAACAATGGCACGACTGACAAAGGATTTGGAGGAAAAAACAAAAAGTTTCCTAGGTTTCATCAAAGAAAGGAGAAAAGAGGACGAATTTGAAGACGACTTCATAGTCAATATGGATGAAACCTCAGTGTATTTTGATTTAATCCCAAACAGGACAATAAAGTTGGTGCACATTCAGTGCGTCTCAGAACCACCGGATCAGAAAAAAGACATGTTACTCTTACACTGGCAGTTAGAAGTAGCGGCAGCGTCCTTCCGCCAATGATTATATTTAAAGGTAAAAGGGAACTTAAATTGGAATCTCCACCTGAATGGATCGTCTGTGTACAGCAAAAAGGGTGGATGGATGAGGAACTGATGGTGAAATGGACCAAAGACATTTTAGTTAAGCATACAAAGAAGGAGAGGACACTTTTGGTCATGGACAATTTTCGGGGACACCTCACAGAAAAGGTTAAAAAATCATTACGTAGGAACAACGTAGTTTCAGCCGTTATTCCAGGGGGCTGCACATCCAAATTACAACCCCTGGATGTTAGTATAAACAAGCCTGTAAAGTGCGACTTGAGGAAAAAATGGGCAGAATACATGTCAGAAGAAACCAAAAAAATATTGGAACAGAAAGAGGAAAGAATAAAGGTCGCTTCCAAGCAAACAGTGGTTAACTGGATAGACTCTGCAATTGAAAATTTAAAGAAAAAAACAGAACTCATTCAAAAGTCATTTAAATTATGTGGTTTAAACATTCATCTGAACGGGGCTGAAGATCGGCTTGTTGGAAAAGAGACTTGGCTTCCAGTGGAAAAGCCATTTGACACTCTTCAAGAACTTTCGGAGGCATGTGAGTCTTGATGAAAATATGATGTCTGTTGACAAGGCAGAACGTGACTTCTTCAACTCAGATGGTGAGGAGTCATGTGATGAAATCCCAGATGAAAGTGAACAATAGTTGTTTTAGTATTGGTTGATCTCTTGGTAATTTCATCCACGCAGGAATACGGTAATTTCATCCATGTTGACCTCTCCGTAATCTTCTGTTGAAAGTAATACCGCCCCCAATAAACTGTGGCAGGAATACGGCATTAATGAAAATAAGTTGCCAGATAAATGCAGAAAATTTTTTCTCCCGTTCTTCTTCCAGTGATTCATTAAATCAATAGCGGTGAACCAGTGAAAGAACAGCGGAAGCAAAATTTTTTTGCATTTATCCTACAACTTATTTCCACTTGTGCATGAACTGTAAATGCTGAAACAGGTTCATCCTTCATATCAATGCTGAACATGTCCATCCTTCATATCAACATTTTTTGGTAATTTCATCCACGTTGACCTCTCTGTACATCTTCTGTTGAAAGTAACCCCTCCCCCAATGAACTGTGGCAGGAATACGGCATTAATGAAAATAAGTTGCCAGATAAAGGCAGAAAATTTTTTCTCCCGTTCTTCTTCCAGTGATTCATTAAATCAATAGTGGTGAATCAGTGAAAGAACAGTGGAAGCAAAAAGTTTTTGCATTCATCCTGCAACTTATTTCCACTTGTGCATGAACTGTAAATGCTGAAACAGGTTCATCCTTCATATCAATGCTGAACATGACCATCCACTTGTGCATGAACTGATCTTTCCATCTGCCGGCTGTTTAAAGTAACCCGACCAATGAGTAAACCAACAAATGTGGCAGATATGACACAACTGAAAACCAAGTTAGTTTGTTTGTACTGTACTGTATTTCTGTTCATGTGGTCATGTCCAACTGGTATTAAATCCTCCCAGATATGGATTATAACACCTTTTAATCATGTTCTTTGTCCATACAAAGTGTACATTATAGCCTGCTCATGAACACTGTGGGCAATTATGACAAAAAATGTATTTTAGGTACTCCCAGTAGCTGTTATTTTTCTGTTTACATTTTACACTGTTGTTGACAAATCAATAAAATTGTGAAAACCAAAATGTTGTTTTTTTATCTTCAAACCCATTAGCCTTCTGTGGCATACGGTACCCAATGTTTTATTTTTTGAAGAAAAAATGCACACCACAACATAAAATAAAGTTCAGGTTATTTTAAGTAACAGTATGCACTGCCAGTACTTTCATATCACACACCTGTCCGCCTAAGAGAGATTTCTCATCCTAAATAAACAGTGGATTTGGCATCCCCTTTACATCTTTTGTTGGCCAGAATGTCCTCTTCCCCCTCCTCCAGCACACACGCCATGTTCATCAATGTTTGAATGGAATCAAGCAATATGGAACTCTGTTCATGAAACAGACACAGTAATTGAAATGTCGGGATCAGAAGTGTTTTTACACTGAATTGTGGGACTTAGGGGGATTTCCCAGGATGCTGATAGACATTCTTTTAGTTTCAGACACAATGCAATGTTAAATAGACATTTCACAACTGTAAATATGAACACTTGGAAAGTTGGGAATGGAATTAAATAAAAACAACACAACTTTAGTATGTATTTATTAGTGTGTGTTATCAATATTTTATTCTTCAAAAACACAAACTTACTTCTAATATTCAGCATTTTGTGTCGTTTTTCAAGCGACTGGGCCAACTGAAAGCAAGTCGCTCGAGTGTCCCAATCTTTGGAGTATAAAAAAAAAATTATTTTTCCGGAAAAAATGTGTGTCCCAAATCAAAGAGTGTCCCAATACATAGCACAAATACGGAATCCAGAATTTTGTATTCTGATGTTGGAATCTTTATCGGAGTTGATAGTTGCTTTTTGTCTACTGTATTCACCAAACATGGTAGCAATACACAGACAAAAACATTTCTTTTTGTTTAATGTATTCACTACATATGGCAGCACTACACAGAAAGAATTACCAAGTCATGTTTTCTTAATGACTGCTGCTTCAAAAATATAGTTTATGACCTTGAACACAGCAAATCAGACTTTTTCAACTGAAATCAAATTCAAAATCGAACCAACAAGATATTTATGAATCAAATCGATTTCTGAACAATATAGTTTGACATCTCTTGCCTATCAAGAAATTAGACATAACTGACTTAGGAAGACTCATATCTCCAACTGACTTGACTTGTTCCTATGGAAAAAAACTTGTTTAGCAGAAGAGACTGGTGATTTCAATACAAGGAAGCTTCATGACAACTATTTTTGCAATGCACAAACAGTTACTACAAAACTTCTGTGTGTCGGAAACAGAGGTCAGTTGAAATTGAAAGCTCCACTGGTGAATATCTTGTATACTGACTACCTAACCAGTTTCGCTCGATTTGAGCTTCGTCAGAGGGTTATGATGTTGTGGTTTGGCTTCTCCGATATATACACACCCAATGCCCAGCGGCTAGAAGTTGTGGGTAGAGACGGCGGGTAGAATTGGCAGGTAGAAATTGTGGGTAGTGATTGGGGATGTGTGCCTGATTGTTGCATCACAGTACATTCTTGGTGGGTAGGTGTAGGTTATCTCCTTTTATATTCTTGGGAGAATCTGAAACATAAAATACAAACGTAAAACTAAATATTTCAAACGTACCAATACGTTAAACTAACAATAATTCTACCTCCAAAATCTACACGCTACACCTACCCAAGAATATACTGTGATGCAGCAATCATGTACACACACATTCCCAATCTCTACCCATAATTTCTACCAGCCGAATCTACCCACAATCTCTACCCACAGGGCATTGGGTATATACATAGAAGCCACACTGCAACACCATAAGTCTCTAACAAAGCTCAAATAAAGCAAAACTGATTGGGCAGTCAGTACACAGGATATTCACCAGTGGAACCCTCTCGCACTTTCATGTGACAAAAGATACTTTTTTCATTAGACTCCATATGATGGATATGGAACATAGTATACCAGCCGCACGCTTGCTGAGCGATTTCAGTTTGGGATACAGCACTTGCAATATGACAGTTATAATGGGCGAAACCACAGACCGCCCAAAAAAGCTACTGAAGCCAGATGAAAATGTGCCGACTCTGGTTAACCAGCAAAACCAGCCGGCCTACATACAGATATTAAACTCTGATCCAGAAGCACCTATTACTCTGAAACAGAGATGTAAATGTGAAGCAGAATTGATAAACACGCTCCAATGACCCCCTCACTGTAAAGAGCTCATTCCTATGAGTGGTCATACACTATGTTTCTGAGGCAAAAGGTCAAATATTTCAGTTAATCAAGAAGTTTTGTTTGTTTGCAAGTGTCATCTCTTATCACTCTGCACTCTGATGTCAGAAGACCAAAATTTCAACGTGCACAATGCATCTAAGAATTTAAGCAATTCAATCTTGTTTGACTGAGCTCAATAAGCTCTGTCAAACAAGATTGAATTGGTGATATTCCTAGTTGCATCACAGGAATAATTTGTTACTCGAAAAATTTCAGCATTTTGACATCAGAGTGTAGGATTGAATTGGTTAAATTCCTAGTTGCATCATGGGAAAAATTTGTTACTCAAAATTTCGGCATTTTGACATCAGTGTGACATCAGACAAGTGTTAATCATGATGGGTAAAGGGTTAAGTAAATAGATTGACTTTTTGATGAGATCTTTCAAATTTTCCAAAGACTGATTTGAATAAGATTCTCAAGCAAGAAACTTCTTATTTAAATTACCTATCGATTCTAAAGCCAATGGTTTATTCCCTGCACACAGAAGTCAAAATACCAAAATTCCAAACAGCCATTTTATCCTCTGTTGTGAAGCAGAATTTAACTAATTCAATCTTGTTTGACAGAGCCTGATTAGCTCTGTTGAACAAGACTGAATAGGTTAAATTCCTTGCTGTACTGTGGGAAAATTTGCATGATAAACATTTTGACCTCTCAGGAGGTTTAAAGGAAAACAATGGCAAATTTCTATCTACTTTTTCCAGTCTAATTATTTAAGCACTGTTGTCTTGAAATTCTATCTCAGCTTTGGTTGAAGTTTCAGTTTGCCAAAAAACAGATCTGTCAGTTTTATTTTGGGTTTTAAATGTTGGAAATAAATTTAGTAACTATGTTTAAAATCATTTTGCTTTGTTTCTGCAGGATAAATTCAATCAGGTATGTATTTCCTATTGATGTTGTAAGTAATTTTATTGGATTTGCATAATTCTAAACATATCAGAAACTATGTTTGGAAAGTGAATATCTGACAAGCAGCGAGATCTGAATAGGAATTATTGGGTGGCAATTGCCATTTTATTATGTAAATGTTTAAGACTCATTTCAAACTTGTATGCGTCTTCAAATATCATATTTTCCATAATTAGGATATTCTCAATTTCAAATTGTATATTTTCCATGAGAATAGTTTCTTTACAATTGACTTAAAATGTTCCAAAGGATAGTCTCTATGAACGATTATAGAAAATAATTTGGGCAAAGAGAAATTGAGTTTGGTCATTTAAAAACAGATGCAAGAGGGCAATTTTTATTTTTTCCCTATTTTTTAACATTTTCTGTGGATACTTTGCTCCTAAAATTTAAACTAAACCCAACAAAATATTTTGTCAGGCCGCTTTTATTTCAACTAGAAACAAAAATATGAACAAAATCAACTACTTTCCAACTGTTTCATTCCTGCCACCAGGATAATATCTGCAAGTCCTTGTACTGACTCAAAGAACTGGGGAATGATGGGATTTTGTTGCCTTCTCTCCATTGGTGAGAATTTGTTCACACATATTGTTTCCCATTATAACCTTAGCAAATGAAAGGATCATCCATGGAAGCAGACAATTATTCCAATTCAGATCACAAGTGGTTACTAATGACAATAACTTTATTAATTAAACATGTGATTATCGAAACTGTGGGAATCCCTTTTTCATCATGTCACATGCGACACATGCATTTAAATCTGTACTGAAGTATCACACATCTGTACAAGGTTTATTTGGACAATCTGTCTTCAACCCATCAAATATTAAAATTTCAAACTGATAGATAATTTCTTTGCTAATGATTTTTGTTCATCAAATGAAGTAGATGATAGTACATGTAATTACGGCCAGCTTTATTCAGATATTTTATTTTAAATCTCATTCTCAGGAGAAAAGTTATTGGTGGGTTTACATTGCTTGATTTAATTTTTATGAGGACAAAAAATGTACGTTTGTTGGGAACAATTCATGACAGGCGAATGTCAAAATAAAAATAAGACAAAAAGGGGCATAACTCTAGAAAAAAAGTCCAATTAAAACTATAATTGCATATGTACAGGTTCCCATGGTAGTGAATATCCATACCAAGTTTCAAAGGAATTGACCCATTAACATCCGAGAAAATCTCCAGACAAAATTCTAGGCCTGCTATTTCAAGTTGAGAAGGGGCATGATTCTGGAAAATATCATCTGACCAGAACCATAAGCACAGGTTCCCATGGTGGTGAACATTCATACCAAGTTTCGAGCAGATTGGTCTATAAACGTCTGAAAAAATCTCCGAATTGGGGAGGGGGGGGGGGGTACATAATAAGTCTTACCAGCTATTTATAACGGTGTTAGGGCCAAATAACAATATGACAGGAGCTTTATTTTCAACAATTTTCAACAATGACAATGTTCAATGGAGAGAAATCCTTTGAATTGACACTGTTTCTCAAGTCTGAAATTTGCAAACATAGCACATATTCTTTTGATGTGTAAAGTTAAAAAAATCACCTGAGGCACATGTTTTCCGAGCATCCAACAACAGCTCAGAAAACAGGCCTAAACAGTGTTCATGTTAACACATGCACATAAAAATGAAAACAATTCAATATATATATGAGCAATCTTACCCAACAGCGACAGCAATATTTGGTGCTGAGGTTGGTGTTGACAAGAAATAATGAAAAGTCTTCTTCTTCATATCTGGTGTATAAACACATTCAATAAGATCTCCACAGGATACTGCTGTCATGTTTGGCTCCACTGTATATTCCAGTTTCCATGTACAGGGTTCTGAATATGTGTCCAAACAAGGAAACCATAACCTTCAAAAATAATCAATTGGCAAACATTATGCTTTTCAAGAGTAATATACTCAGAGGTGTAAACAAAGTGGTGTAGGGGGAGTAACATATCCTTCCCACACCAATGTTTTCCAGTTGGAATATTATTGTCTGAATTGTAGTGTTAGATATCGATTCACTCGTGCTAGTTATCATGCACTTTGTTGCAAGACTAGATTTGAAACTTTGACTTGTACCATGCATACAGACAGTTATACAAATGGAGGCCTGCAGTATCCTGTTGGGCTCTTAATGGGAGCAGCATCACCAATTTGGAGTGGTACATACCACATAAATAAAGAGTTGGGAAGCCCATGTGTCACATCTAGTACATGTATTTACACACAAAAATGTCCAAGAACTTGAAGTTTTGAACCAAAATGCCAGCCGAGTAATATTCCAACAACATCAGCAAGGCATGCCTTAGACGAAGGCATGCCTTGGTGATGTAGTTGGAATATTTTATCAGTCATGAATTCAATCATTACAGTTGGGACAAATAAGTTTTTCACTCCATTCACCATCGTTTTTGCAATGTGCTTGAATATATAGTATGCACAAGGTTATTTGGTACTTGACCACCCCACTTTAGTCTGTACCCTTAATTGTTCGATCTGAAGAAACATCAGGATCTAACAAACAAATTTGGAATTAATGGATTGCCAGGTAATTACCCACAATCAGATGGTCCATAAACAGGGTTTATCAAATCATCTCACCATATTTTCAACAATAATACTAAAACATTAAAAGCAGTGAATTAATTAAATAATTTATTTATTTATCTCAAATCAGCCCATTGGCTCTGGAAATACAAATTTTGGGTAGAGCCCAAAATGGGCCCACTCCCAAGGAGGGCCCAAATATTGACCTACAAACTTGCCTTAAACAAACTTTAACCTTCACCAACAAAGGAAGTTCCATACCAAAGATCAAAGAATTCTCTCTGGTGGTTCACGAGAAGAAGAATTGTAAAGATTTTTAGACTTCAGCCTGAAGATGGCAGCAGCTCCATTTGAACAAAATAGAAAGGGTATACTCCAAAGATGGCCTGTGCCATATATGTTTGAATTTGGCCCAGTGGTTTTGAAGACAAGTTTCAAAAGTAAACAGACACCGAACACTGGATGCCAAGTGTTGGCAATCAAGCCAGAAAATAAGCAGACTGTCATCTGCAAAATGAGGTTTCCAGAGGGTGAATTTAGTAATGCTACCCTGCACAGCAGGGTAGCATCATTAGATTTACCCTCTGTGAACCTCAATCTGAATCAGGGTCTCAAAACTAAACAGAAAGAGGTACCCAGAGGATAAATTGGCCCACTGTATGGGATACCATCATCAAATCCACCTTCTGGGTACCTCATTCTACAAATGTCAGACTGCTTATTTTCAGACCTGATGGCAATTGCTCCCACTGACTTTCAGTCTGGTGAGCTAAAAATTGATTTCAAGAGGTAATCCACTGCACAGTCAGTCATTCGTTGATTGTGTCAAAGGACAGTTAATTCAAAGTTTACATGAGGTGATTTCTGGTCAAGTCTTGTCTGCCTACAAAGCTAACCATGACTTTACTTCAAACCACTGCAAAGCCCCAGGATAGTGATTGTCAAGTGGGGCAAAAAATGTGAAAAACTGTCCAGTTTTTTATAAGGATTACAGCTGTGAAGTGGTGGAAAAAAACCCTCAATACTTGCACATTGGAAACTAGTTTATTCTTTGTTTCTGCAACTATTCTAAAAGTAAAAAGAACTGATTTTGAAAATATGTCATGTCAAATGAGAAAATAAAGTACATTCACAGAATTGCAAATTTCAATAATAGTCTGAGGTTGCAGAAGCAATCTGATACCTTGAAGCATTTTCTCTTCCACTTGTGAAAACATGTGCTGCCTTTTCCACAATTTTACCATTTTCTTTAGGAATAACAAAATGTAGACCACCTTTAGGTTTTTCTATGGAAAACTCTATACAAACACGCAAAGGACGTCCATCTGTGGATACATAAACAATGAAAACTTCACATTAATTTTCAACCAGTGTATCAATTACCTTTATTACTTTATTGGTTTCTAAGGTCACTTTCAATATCTTTGGCTACATCATGACTGAAACATAGGTATGAAGTCAAGTTTAGCCAATTGTTTATACCTACACTGCTCACTTTAGAGGACTTCCACCCCAGGTGTTGGTACAGGGCCTATTTTACCAGTAATTCAGAACTTGTTTACCACAATGGGGATCAATTATCCTTATATACATTTTCAAACAAAAATGAATGACTAAAGTACCAAAACAATATTATCTCCCATGCTTTTCGCTCATGCACCTTATTTGAATGAACATCTTTTCTCCAAGCTACAGCCAAACCGTCACTACAGACAATCAGCATTAAATTTTACTATTTTTCTATTCTCTCTATTTTTGCACCCAGAAAATACCTTATGACCCATCATTACTTGTGCTTGCCAAGCTCATTCCAAAGAGCTTTGATAAGTGAAAATAAACTATACTATGGAAGTAAAAATAAAAATTTGTAAACATTTAGGATATATGAATACAATATTGAAAAACATGCTCTTTCAATTTTTTCCTTCAAAACTAAACCCCAGTTCGCAATGCAATTTACAATGCAGCTCAAGGGACAAGACTGGTCATTGTTTGCATATGTCAGACATACACAGGCATCTACACAATAGCCTGTACACTATTAACAAGTCAAATTTGTACTATTTTTATGGCAAATAATTTGGTGTTTTTAAAGTTATATGCAATTAACAAAGTTATTCTATTAACTCCCGGCACTCTTGTAGTATTTCGAAATTTCTGCCATTGACTCCATATTGCCCATGTAGCATGAAAAGCTGAAAAAGTTAAAAAATTTATAGTAATTTATATATTTTTTATACTTACCAATGACCCAGACTTAGCTGGTGCTAACTCTAAAATATATAGGGCCAAACACAAATTTTACCCCCAATCCCCAAAATTTGCATCTAAAACCGAAAATTACATGTCCTATATGGTCCTCCATACCTTTACTCCACTGCGCATGCGCAGTGTCAAGGAGGTCTCGAAATTGGTGCAATTATCATTCTTACAACCAGTGCCTGGTAAGCATTATGTACTCAGCGGGGAGATATGAGTTCCCAACTCATGGGAGGGCCATCCCCATCTGGGTCATTGGTAAGTATAAAAAATATATAAATTACTATAATTTTTTTAACATTTTTATACTGTACCAATGACCCAGACTTAGCTGAATAGTAAAAAGGTTGGAGGGCCTAGGACATAAAGAAAATCCAATAGACTCAACTACATATACAGAATTATCCCCTCGAGGAGAAAGGAGAAATAGGCTTTACATGTATCTTTCTATTTGCATCAAAACAAGAAAGACACAACACCATTCTCTACTTGAGCACAATAACATCAATGATCTCTATTAACCTCCACTATAACCCGTTATGGTAATTATTTTTAAAGGAAAGCCAATAAATAAAGGAAGTCCAGAGAAATGAGACTCTTTATACTCATTAAAAGTGTCCGAGGATTGTATATTTACGCCGGTGTGACATGTGACATATACAAATGCTTCACACCAAGCTACACTTTAAAAATATTACATGAATAAGTAAACATTAGCTTTACACTTTAAAATCATCCCGGTACCGACTGGAATTACTGACTCCAGGGGAGGTAATCCTTTGCTTATCACTATAAAGCAGGTGATCTAAGGGAACATCCACCCCCCCCCCCCCCTCCCCCTTCCCCTTGCCCAGGATCAAATACTCCAGAGCGAAGAGGGCAGCAGGACAGAGTCACTGCCGGAACCGAAAGCCTATACAATTATAGTTGCAACTGTTTAGTGGACGACATTCTGAGCAACAGATAACGAGCCTCAACAATGCAGATCTCCAGAAATGGACTCAATATTTCTAAGGTACAGATTCGTGAAAGTGGAAGGCTGAAACCAATATGCAGCCCTCATTAGATCTGTAATAGCAACACTATTAGCATAAGCCCATGATGTAGAGAGAACTCTAACTTCATGAGCTGAAATCTTAAGCACAGACTGCTGAGTTGAAGATATTATCATAAGCAGTACTGATAGTTAATTGAATCCATCTAGCCATAGAATGGACCGAAATGTAGAGGAAGCTTCCACGGCATGTTCCACAACAGACACCTCCTGAGTAGATTAATCCACGGTCTTTGTGGAGATAGAGATGATACCAACAGAATTTTGCATTGAGATTATTTAACTTGAGCAATATCTGCTGAATCAACGGCGCTGGAGGATACGTATATCCTATTATTCCGTCTCACGAGATCGATAGAGCGTCTACTGCTAACACCTGAGGATCCAAACATGGTGACACATACGTCTGCAACTGATTGTTGAGATGTGTCACAAATAAGTCCATCATTGGCCGCTCTCATTGGTAGCAAATCTGATTGAATACTCATTTGTTGAGTCCATTCTGACGGCAACAAGCGGCCCCTCTGAAAAGGGAGTCCGCTAATACGTTCAGACGACCCGGAATATGACGGACCGATAGGAGAACTTGATGTTCTAGTACAAACAGAAGGATTCATTCCGTTAACTTGAATAACAGAATGGAATGCGTGCCACCCTGGTTCCGAATATACACTAATACCGTCGAATTGTGGGACAGAATTTGCATGTGAGCATTCTGAATAACGTTCATCCAATGATGTAGCGCAAGCCAAATTGACATCATTTCTTGATGTTTATGTGCTTGATTAGGAACTGTGGATCCCAAAGATCCTGGCACTTCAAATCCATTGGGCTCAATGTTGCGTCCCAACCTGTTTGACTGGCATCCGTCAAAACTGTAAAACTTGGATCTGGTAATTGCAGTGGAAGTCCTTGAGTTAACCACTGAATATCTGCCCAAGTCTGAATCTCTTGTTCACATGATTTGACAACAGGATGTCCGTATCGAGCGAATGAATCTTCACACTCCTATTCTGGGTCAGAAAAATTTGGAGAGGACGAGTACGTAGCTGCCCCATTGGAATAAAATCCGCGACAGCTCAGCACAAACCTATCAGTCTCATGTAACCTTGTCTGTGAAGACAATAACGAGCGTAACAACTGATTAAATTTCGCTTTGGTTAACGGCAGACGAACGAGATTGTTGTGTGTCTCGAAGCTCATCCCCCAGTGGGTGAATGACTTGGACGATACCAGATCCGACTTCTCCTCGTTTACTTATGAAACCAAGATGTTGGAGCAAAAGAAGCAGATTCTGCACATCATTCTGAAGCGTTAACTCATTGCCATACCTCTGAAGAATATCGTCCAGGTAGGCCGACATAACCGCAGACGAATGAGCTCAGAAATGAGTCATCACCGAGTTCATTATTCGAGTGAAAGCCCAGGAGACTAGATTCAGACAGAAGCACACTGCTCGGAACTGATACACAAATCCTATGATGAGGAAGCGAAGATACTTTCTGAACGCCTGATGTACCATGATGTGAAAGTACGCATCTTGAGATCTATGCATCCCTTTCGCCATCCTGTCGGACCACTTGTAAATCTTGGTCGTCCGTGCCTGAACCTGCAGCGGAACGTACCAACCCAGCTTCCTCAGATAATTCCTGATCCGACAGAGTTTTTGTCGGTTGCTGGGATGCTGCGATAATTTGTGCTATCTGTGATAGCATGTCCGTTACGGAGGCCTGTGGAGCTGTGGTCTTACAGGATTTAGCCGCTGGAAGCTCCTTGGACGTTGACTCCTGCATACTTCTTATATGCGAATGTCCTGAGTATGAAGGCCTCGTATCCTTGGCTACTGGATGGCGTGACCTGGTCGCCATAGAATCCCTGGTCGGCGATGTTGGTTGAATATCACTGGTCACGTAGCCAAGGTGCGGTCGCGTGTGTTGCCGTGAGGATGAGGAAGCCGAAAGAGCAGTCTCTCAGGACTGTCTATATAACGGACCGTCCCGAGCTGTGGACGTATGATCCGACTGAGGAACGTTTTGTACCACAACATCTGGAACCAGATGTTGTAGTACGAGAGAGGGACCTCTCTCGCTCGCAGCCCGGATGGACCTGGACGAGCTAGGAACCGGACTAATAGGCTTCCTCCGTACCATCCTCGAATCCGTCGTCACTGGGTGTGCACATTGTATTTTATAGTGCTCGCATCACCCAAATCTCCTTCCTGGACTGCAACGGACGAACCTGGGAGCTGAGCCATTCGGTGAATGGTCGTGACACCGGGCGAGCTAGTGGATGCCAAAGCCATCGATCCTACTAGGGAACTCCAGGCAATTGACGTATATGCATGAGCACTTTTACCGCTAGCTCTTCATTTGACTGTGATGACGGAAGCACACTTACGAAGACATCACGGTAACATCACCTTGTTCATGTTACTCAATGAGACCTGTGGAGCTGCGGTCCTACGTAATTATCTGCTGGAAGCTCCAGGGTCGTTCATTCCTGCATTTATATAATATGTGAACGTCCCAACTGGAAAGGCCTTGTGTCCTTGGCTAGCAGATGGTGTGACCTGGTCGACGGGTATTCCTTGGTCGGTGAAGCAGGAGCACCAGGGACGTTCAATCCTGCATTTATATAATATGCGAACGTCCCCTGGAAATCTGTGGTCACATAGCCAAGGTGTGGTCGTGTGTGCTGACGTGAGGATGAGGAAGCCAATATAACAGCCGCGTCGGACTGTCTATGCGACGGAGCGTCCCGAGCAGGAGGAGTGGACGAAAGCTCCGACTAACAAACAAACATACAACAACATTGCAGCGCAAATGTTGATGTAAGAGAGTGGGGGCCTCTCTCTCTCGCGGTCCGGGTGGACCTGGACGAGCTAGCTACCGGATTAACAGGCTTCCTCCGTACTATCCTCGGATCCGTCATTGCTGGGTGTGCACATTTGATGTTTTATAGTGTGTGCATCACCCAATCTGCTTCCCTGGACCGCAACGGACGAACCCGGATGCCGATCCATTCGACACTGGGCGGACTAGCAGGCGATCAATGCCTTCAATCCTACTAGGGAACAGCTGGCAATTGTCGTAATACCTTGAGCACTTCCCGCTAGCCCTAATATTGCAACGAAGGAGACACACTTGTTGAAGACATCACTCTGAATTCTGAAAAAGAGACTGATAAAGTAGAGTGACCCTGCAGAGAGGACCGGAATAGACCCCTCACCATGACACACCTCTCCAACATTGTCATTCCAATCAACATACACACAGCAAGAATTAGTGCGAATACATTGACTATAAGAAACAATGAACCTAAGAATTAGAGGAACATATCCTCGCATTACAATTGAACAATATTTTTTCATCAAGAAAAAATATAGACAGTCATATTACTCGCACTAACCCTTGAAATAAAGATACATAATATAATATAATCCATTATAACATTTTGAAAGAAAATAATTTCAAAAAAAAAAGTTTTGAAAAATTTTTTAGAAGAACCCAAGTTCCCAATGGGAACAATGAGCCCAAATGGATCCCAAAAAAGCCTAAGTGTGGACAAAAATTTTAAAACCATTTCAAAAAATTAATGTAACACTTACGGACAATATTAATGTAAGTAACAGTTGTCAACACAAACAAAAAGTGTACACAACCAGAAACATAATTCCAGGCACTGATAAACATGGCCCGAAATCAGTTATCAATTTAAACACTATCTGATGCAAAACAGAGTCTTCCAGAGAAGAAACTGCAGAACATCAGATGGTAGATGCAGACCAAGACGCCTAAACACCCAAGGGTGAAGACGTAAACATGGGGAAAAAACAGAATATTATTCTGTTACCAAGCCAAAACTCCCAAGAAATTTTAGCAATGAACATTACAAAAAATATGCCAAAAGCATTGGAGAATAGCTAGGGGGGAATAAAGGAAAGGGAGAGAGGAAACACTGATCAAACAATGGAACATTCATAGCAAGAATGACCACAACAGGGTCATGCCACAAAAATAGGTAACATGAAATAATTTCGTAAAAAAAATTATAAGTTGCAGCCCTGAACATTTCCTTCCACTGTTTCTTCCTCTCCTCCTTCTATTTCCTCCTTATATCCACCATTTCTCTCATAATTATGTGTCTGGCATCATTTAAACTGAGATTTACAAGCACAAATATCAGTCAGTTGTAACTGAATTGAGGGCCAAACAAAGAATGATAATTGCGCCAATTTCGAGACCTCCTTGACACTGTGCATGCGCAGTGGAGTAAAAGTATGGAGGACCATACAGGACATGTAATTTTCGGTTTTAGATGCAAATTTTGGGGATTGGGGGTAAAATTTGTGTTTGGCCCTATATATTTTAGAGTTAGCACCAGCTAAGTCTGGGTCATTGGTACAGTATAAAAATATTATATATTGTTTGACAGACCTCAATGAGCTCTGTCAAATAAAATGAAATTTCTTGAATTCAGAGTTGCACTGTGGAAAAAAATTGCTGCTGAAAACTTTGGTATTTGGACATCAGTGTGTAGGGGGTTAATCCTTAAATCCCCAGATTAATTTTATGACAATAACCACCAAATATAATTGTACACAATCACAAGTGACTTACAAGTGTGTCTACATCATTGTTGGTTGCCTGTACAGGCAGCTGACAATGATGTTAAACACTGCCAAGATAAATGCAGCCTAGCAGTGAAGTTTTCATGGAAGAGTACACTTGAACTAGGGCTGATGATGAAATTTCATGATAGACCTTTGAAGAAGAATAATCGCTTAAAGTAGACTATAATCGTACTCTGTGACCTCTAGAAACAACTATATAGAAAACAATATTTTTGGTCATTAGTTCCTCGGGCCAGACATTCCTTTGGCATGCAAGCATGCTGCACACCTACTGCTCTACAAGGAAAATTCAAACTTCTGACCATCTCAGGCCCAAACCTGAGCCTAGACTCAGGTTTGGACCCGATGTGGTCAAGGATCTAATAGTAGCTGTATTGAGATTTAAGAAGGCAGTTTGCATTCCTTGGCAAACTGAGAAGGGCAACTGACAGCCTTATCCCATTATTTTTTATTGACATGCCTTTCTTTGTGTTTCTAGGGTAATATTATGATGTATATTATTCTCAAATGTAGAAGAAGCACAGGGAATTTATATATTTTTCTTGATGTCTTCCACCTTCCCTAATTTGGGCGCACCTGTAAACAGTATGAAATTGGGGTAATCTAAAGGCCTGGGAGTGATGAAAACTGATAATTATCGACTTTGAAACTTCTGTCGATTATGGGTGTTTTGGATGATTAGTCAACTTCTTGATTAATCATGTCAGTCCTAGTTGGAATAACTTTTTTCAAAGCAATATAAAAGTGGCAGTATGTGCCTGAGTGGGGACTTAAGGGTTAAGCAGTATACAGTGGACACACTGTACTTAAAGGTGTTTAGTATTCGCTATTGATAATAGGAAATTACACTCACCAAGTATTACAGAATGTGCTTCTGGAGGTAACTTCACAGTCACTTCACCATTTGCATGGTCAGGATCCACAGCATTCATTGCCATCAAATGGCAGTTTTGGAAGAAATCCAAATTTCTCCTGGAATTGAAAAATAAAGATCAAAATTTGAACCAAAGAAGTAACAATAATGATGAGCAGAATGTGTTGCTGATGAATGAACAACAAACATTATTCATTTTTGGCCTCAAACATAGCTTGGGATCCCTCTTTGGCACAAGCTCAAATAAGGCACAACTTAACATGTTCATCCCAATTCAATTTTCCGATAAAGTGACAGATAATTCATTTGAATTCTTATGTAAATTTTTCATAAAATCAACTCGTAACTGCTTTACAGCAGCCATGAAAACATTTCACAAAAGGTAGGAAAATGAAAGTGTCAATGACACTGTAGCTCAACTTGTCAAGACAAAGACATGTACATGTATAGTATGTGACACAGCAATGACAAACATCTAGGTAATGACCTGATAACAAAGGTACATATAAAGTATTGTAACGGTCTGTTCATAAATACTGACCGTTGCCTGTAACAAATATATAGGTAAAGTATTGTAAAGGTGGGTGACAGTCAGATGCTAAACTAGAAAAAAATCTTTGAGTCCCAGAGTGGGTCTGACTGAACCCCAAAATATTTGTTCTCATAGCACAGTGATAACAAAGGCACCCCAAAACACACTCGTTCCTGTCCCAAGATGAAAACAAAGGTACCCAAGAAGTTTTGTGAAGATCAGTTCATTAATACGAGCTGTATAGAACTTGTGACAAAAAACTGATTGGACCTAAATTCGGTACAAAATGGCCACTGGCAGCCAGCTTGAATTTTGGACCGCACCCAGAAACACTCATTCTCGTCCCAAGGTGATAACAAAGGTACCCAAGAAGTTTTGTGAAGATCGATTCATAAATACAGCCTCTACCCTGAGCCGTATTGACATGTGTGCTTACATTGTGTAAGTAGCACTGAATAAATCAAAGTTCATCTAATTTGCATAATTTCGGCACGAAAAAAAACCCCTTACAATATGTGATGTATTCCATGTTACTAAACATTCATACAAAAATTTATTCAAATCAGAACTTTCATACAGAAGTTCTGTACAAAAGACTGATTGCACTAATTTTGGTACAAAATGGCTGCTGGTGGCCATCTTGAATTTCGGACCACACCCAAAAACACTCGCTCTCATCCCACGGTGATAATGTGCTGTTTTTTGATAAATGGAGTCGGGGGTTTGTTGTCCAACAGGGGTTAATTCCATATTACTTATTTGCTCTCTCTGTGGTGGTTGTCTCCACCAGTGATTAGAGTGTCAGGTAGCACGAGATCTAGTAACGGTTGATTGAATTGTTGTCAAGTTTCACTGAGGGAAATGCACACACCAGCGATTTCCTGAATCGATACAAGATTTCAGAGGTTGCATGATTTTTTCGTGTTGTGTATGAATTGAAGTGGGTGATCTGGACCGTCGAAAAAGTCAGTTCGAGATAGGATTTCACTGGGGTAGGTTGTTTAGCTTTTCTCTGGAAGGTTTGGGAAGAGCCGGCTGGTCGTGAGTTTAAATAGTAATTCCTTGGAGTTCCGGAATGAGAAACTAAACACCGAATTCTCTGTGCCATTGGTGAGACCGGGATAGTTATTTAGGAATTTATTTGGTATTCTTTTTTCTCCGTTTGTCGGATCAATGGAATCAGAGTTAAGTAAGTTTTAGAGTGGTTTTTTTTTCTCTGGAACTCCGGGAATATTTTTTTTGAAGAATTTCGCCTTCGACAAACTTTTGTCGAGTGTGAGTTCTTCTTGTTGGGTAGTCACCGAGTGTGCGGGGTGTCAGAGATGGCAGCGCGGAGGTGACTCCTTAGTTATATGTGGAAGACTTCACACTCGACGAACTTTGGTTCTTCGAGGGTGAAAGCTTCTTACTTGATTGAGGCCTGATTATTGATATTTGGTATGACACCTATGGAGGAGCAGCGGTGACTCCTTATTTATATGTGGAAGACTTCACACTCGACGAACTCTGGTTCTTCGAGGGTGAAAGCTTCTTACTTGATTGAGGCCTGATTATTGATATTTGGTATGACACCTATGGAGGAGCAGCGGTGACTCCTCATTTATATTTGGAAGACTTCACACTCGACGAACTCTGGTTCTTCGAGGGTGAAAGCTTCTTACTTGATTGAGGCCTGATTATTGATATTTGGTATGACACCTATGGAGGAGCAGCGGTGACTCCTCATTTATATTTGGAAGACTTCACACTCGACGAACTCTGGTTCTTCGAGGGTGAAAGCTTCTTACTTGATTGAGGCCTGATTATTAATATTTGGTATGACACCTATGGAGGAGCAGAGGTGACTCCTTATTTATATGTGGAAGACTTCACACTCGACGAACTTTGGTTCTTCGAGGGTGAAAGCTTCTTACCTGTGTAGTCCTGACCATTACTATTGGGAGATGACATCTATGGAGGAATGTAGGTGATTCCTCATTTATATTTGGAAGACTTCACACTCGACGAACTCTGGTTCTTCGAGGGTGAAAGCTTCTTACTTGATTGAGGCCTGATTATTGATATTTGGTATGACACCTATGGAGGAGCAGCGGTGACTCCTCATTTATATTTGGAAGACTTCACACTCGACGAACTCTGGTTCTTCGAGGGTGAAAGCTTCTTACTTGATTGAGGCCTGATTATTAATATTTGGTATGACACCTATGGAGGAGCAGAGGTGACTCCTTATTTATATGTGGAAGACTTCACACTCGACGAACTTTGGTTCTTCGAGGGTGAAAGCTTCTTACCTGTGTAGTCCTGACCATTACTATTGGGAGATGACATCTATGGAGGAATGTAGGTGATTCCTCATTTATATTTGGAAGACTTCACACTCGACGAACTCTGGTTCTTCGAGGGTGAAAGCTTCTTATGACAGTTCCCTTTGGTCATTGGTACGTCCTCTATGGGAGAATAGTAGTCTCCTAATATTATATTAGAAAATCTGGGTGGCCTGGATATATTAAAAAGGGCCTTGTTTAACGGATTCTTGATATTTTTTTTTTCTCTAGCCTCCGAATTTCAGCCCAATTTAAGATAGTGAAACAAACGCTTTTTGGATATTTAATAATGTTTAATTTCATACAATAAATTATACCATAACATTTCTTAGTGTTGAATTATTGTTACCTTGCTACATCTTGATGGTTTGTAGTTTTTAATTTCAGTCTAAAGGTGGGTCATCTACCCGAGAACTTTATGTGGGGCTCCGACCTACCCATTATAACTGCGATCCCTTTTCCTTATTTTAAAGCCCGGTCGGAAACGCAAATGTTAAATATCTCTTATAAAATAGTTCGACCATCTGGGGTGATGTGGTTTTAGAAACCGCACCGCCTCGGCTGATCGAACTGTTTTTGGGAGGGAGAAATTGAATCTAGACTTGTGTTGGGTTGGGGATAGTGGATTCGTCACAGTTATTGGCGTCGCCGACAGGATATTTTATGATACCATAAGACTGATGTATAGAAATTTAATACAGGTAAATTGTTTAGTATTGGTTCAAATTTAATATGGCTACGGGAATTTCGGAAGGGCTGGATGAATACTTGGGGGCATCTAAAAAGTTAACTGATTTGGCTACAAATCCAGATATTAGCACACCAAGGAGATACCCCATGGCTGAGGCTCTAGATTTTTTTCAAGAAACACCAGAGGCCACTCCTACGTCTTTTAATGAAAATGTAGAAATTCAAGTGAGTGAAATTCCAAAACATAATGGTTTGGACAATGGAATTCATAAACAGGTAGGAAGTTCTGCGCGTGAATTTTGTAGAAGAAGAGCTTCGGGTGCCATTCCTAAGAAAGTTAAAACTCCTCTTGCGAGGGTCAGCTATCAAGATAAGGGTGATCGGGCGTTAGTGGCACCGGGTGCGGACCTTCCTGCTCTTAAGGAACGTCCATCCAAAAGTGGTGAACAATATAACGGGCCCAGAAAACCGGTGGTTACACCAGAAACATTTAATGGGTCCACCAATGTGGTTGATTGGGTGACGCATTTTGAAAAATGTGTAGAAATCAATGAATGGTCAGAGGTGGTGGCTTGTAGATTTTTGGTAGTTTCATTAAGAGGGGCCGCATTGCAATTTTACGAAGATCTAGATAGTAATGATAAGATTGGCCTAAAACAAATATTAAAAAGTTTGATAGATCGATTTGATCCCTTTAGAGGTACGGCAATTTATAGGTCACAATTGCGTTCAAGAAGGCGAACCGCTCGAGAAACACTCCCCGAGCTGGCTAGTAGTATACGTAGATTGGTAAAGAAAGCTTACCCTTCAGCCCCATCCATTTTAAGGGACGATTTGGCAAAAGAAGCTTTTGTTGAAGCCATAACGGATAAAGACGTTCGGATGCAGGTGTTGCGTGGAAAACCCGAGACGTTGGATGCCGCGGTTCGTTTGGCATTAGAGGAAGAATCATATAGGAGAGTGGAAGTTGCTTCCACTGTCCAACCTTCTGACAACGAAGCTGTTAATTCCGAGCAATTGGAATTATTAACTCAGACGTTGACTGATCTGCGGTTTCAGATTGATGATTTGCGCAAAGAACAAAGGGAAATGAGACGCGAATTTTTAGAACAATTGGGGAAGGAGGATGGAATTGACAAAATAGCGGAAATACAAAATACTCGGGAAGATTTTTCTCGTGGACGTGGTCGAGGAAATGTTCGTCGGAATTATGGGGGTCGAAGAGGTGGAAGGTGGAATAATAGGCAAGGTTTAAAAGAATAAGAGCTGGGGTTGGGGTCAAACCTCAGCTCCAACAGAATGGGGCCCACCCTGAGAAAAAGATTGGTCATTTTTTTCTTCCCTTAACCATTTGTGACAAAGAGGTAAAATTTTTGCTGGACACTGGATCAGCCATTAGCATATTAAGTACTAAGGTATTGGAAGAGGTATTTGGAAAGGATTCTTCAGAATTACAAGCAGCTCCTAGAGAGGTTTGTGGAGCTAGCGGACAACCCTTGCAGGTGCCAGGAGTTATCAACCTTCCCATTAATATAGGTAATAATAGTTTTGATCAAGAGTTTTATGTTGCCGAGTTATCATTTGAGGGAATATTGGGGGTTGATCTGATGACTGCCCTAGACTTAGACATTTATCTGGGGAGGAATTGTGTTAAATTAGCAGGAAAAGAAATTCCCCTAAATTTTGGCAATAACAACGATAGTAATGAGGTCATGCTTATTGAAAATGTAACTATACCTCCATCTTCCGAGATTATAATTAATGGTAAGGTAAGTAATGTTTCTCTTTTAGAGGGAATTTGTGAGGTAGATCAAAAATTTTCAGAAAAACATAATGGGATTATGGTTGGGCGAAGTTTTGTGGGTACTTCAAATGGAGATGTTGTGCCAATGAGGTTAGTAAATACCACCGGGGTACCCCAGTCCTTGAAAAAAGGTGAAACAGTGGCAGTATTCCAGCAAGGGGAGGTTCTGGGAAATAGTGTAATTCAAGAAAATGTAAAACAAGAAAATGTTGATAAGTATTCTCTCCAGCAAACAATTGATGAAACTGTTTTGACTACGGATCAGGTATTTCAAGTTAAAATGCTTCTTGATAGAAATGAGTCAGTTTTTATCCGCCATGATAAAGATTTAGGTCGAACAAGTATTATAAAACATGATATTGACACGGGTAAACATCCACCCATAAAACAAAGAGCCTATAGACTTCCTGTACATAAGCGACAGGAAGTTGATAGGCAGTTACAAGAAATGTTAGAACAGGGGATAATACAACCCTCGGATAGTCCGTGGGCGGCCCCCATTGTCCTGGTTAAAAAAAAAAGACGGTAGCCTACGCTTTTGTATAGACTATCGTAAGTTAAATGCTGTAACTCGGAAGGATGCATATCCCTTGCCACGCATTGATGACAGCCTTGAAGGAATGCAGGGGGCCAGTTGGTTCTCTACATTAGATTTGGCTTCAGGGTATTGGCAGGTGGAGATGGCTTCCTCAGCTCAAGAAAAAACTGCCTTTAGTACAGGTAAAGGGCTTTATGAGTTCAAGGTACTCCCTTTCGGGCTTTCTGGGGCTCCCCATTCCTTTCAGAGGCTTATGGAGCTCGTTTTGAAGGGCCTTCATTGGAAGACCTGTCTGATATATCTGGATGACATAATTATTTATGCTAAAACTTTCCAAGAACATGTAGAAAGGTTGGAAGAGGTGTTCACAAAAATTAAGGAAGCTGGTTTGAAACTCAAGCCTTCTAAATGTGCTCTTTTTAGAAAACAGGTATCTTTTTTGGGCCATATCGTGTCCTCAGAGGGGATACGGGCTGACCCAGAAAAGATAGCTAGGATTAAGGATTGGCCGATTCCAAGATGTGTCAGAGATATACGCAGTTTTGTCGGTTTGTGTTCTTATTACAGAAAATTTATTTTGAACTTCTCAGATTTGGCTGGTCCCCTGTTGGAATTAACTAGAAAGAATGTAAAATTTGAGTGGAATAAGGCTAGAAAAGAATCTTTTGAAATTTTAAAGAATAAACTATGTGAGAGTCCAATCTTGGGATTTCCAAATTTTGAGCAAGAGTTTATTTTGGACACAGATGCGAGTGATCAGGCTAGTGGGGCTGTGTTGTCTCAGTTAGTTAACGGACAGGAGAAGGTAATTGCATATTTTAGTAAAGTGCATTCTCCTCCAGAACGTAATTATAGTGTCACTCGGAAAGAGCTATTGGCAGTTATTAAAAGCATTAAAAATTTTCGCCATTATTTGATAGGAAAACACTTTACTCTGCGCACCGATCATGGATCTTTGAGGTGGTTGTTTAATTTTAAAGAACCAACGGGGCAAGTGGCTCGTTGGCTGGAATATTTGAGTGGATTTGACTTTTCTATCATCCATCGTAGAGGAGAGCAACATAAGAATGCCGACGCCTTGAGTAGGATATCTTTGGAGACTAATGCTATTGATTTGTCTCCAGGAGGTGTAATTTCGGTTGATGATCAGATGAGTGATCCAATATTAAAGAAATTGTTTGAAAATAAAACAAATGATTCTAAGCCGTCGGCTGAGCAAATGAAGGGTGAAGAATTAATATTTAAAAAATATGTAGCCCAATGGGAACAAATTGTTGTTAGGCAAGGTATGCTTTATCGAGAATGGTTGGAATTTGGAAAGGAAAATAAATTTTTGTGGATTGTTCCTGGGAAACTAAAACCTGAAATTTTAAAACATTGCCATGATTCCGTGGTGGGAGGCCATTTAGGTATGATGAAAACCTATTTGAAAATTAGGCAAAGATTTTTTTGGATTGGTCTAAAGAAGGATGTAGAACAGTGGGTGCAGACTTGTGAGGTGTGTCAACGTCGGAAAAGTCCCAACAAAGCGTTAAAGGCCCCCCTGGTTACCGACCGTGTTTCGGAACCGATGGAGAGGGTTGCACTTGATGTATTGGGTCCCCTACCGGAATCTGTGAGTGGAAACATTTACATTCTGGTTGTTTCTGACTATTTCTCTAAATGGACTGAAGCCTATGCCATGCCTAATCAGCGTGCAAGTACAATTGGAGAAATATTGGTTAAAGAGTGGATATCCCGTTTTGGTATGCCTAAGTTTATCCATTCTGATCAAGGGGCCAACTTTGAGTCTGAATTGTTTTTGGGAATCTGTAAATATTTTGAGATTTCCAAGACAAGAACATCTCCATATCACCCTCAGTCTGATGGCCAGGTTGAGCGCTTCAACAGAACATTGATAGCTATGCTAGCATGTTTTGTTGAAGATAATCATAACGACTGGGAATACTATCTACCTTTTGTTATGATGGCTTATCGTAGTGCTGTTCATGAGACCACGGGCCTTACTCCAAATATGATCCTTTTTGGGAAAGAAATCCGATTACCTATTGAATTTATGGCTGGTAAAGTTCCTGATAAGGATCTTAGTCGAGTTCAATATGTGATGGATTTGGAAAATAGAATGGCAACCATTTTCCAGTTTGTGAGCAGTAAGTGTGAAACTGCTATTAAACATAGGAAAAGGTTGTACGACCGTAGAGTTCATGGAAGACCTTATGAGGTTGGTGATAAAGTATGGCTATATATTTCAAAAATAAAGCAAGGTCAAACCCCCAAATTTGCTAAATATTGGTTTGGGCCATTTGTGGTTAAAAAGCGACTCTCTGATGCAAATTATGTTATTTGTAGAGAGCATGGTGGTCGGCTGCAGGTGGTCCACTTTAATAGATTAAAAAAATGTTTTGAACGACCTAATATGGGAACAAGTGTAGACAATTCAGGAGATTCTGGTAGGTTACCTTTTTCGGAACTCATTGATCGGGAGGAAGATTCTGACCAGTCGGCTCAGGGCAGTTCCAGCAACTTAAACAATCCTGCCCCTAGCGGAGATCCTGTCACCCACCGGGGGCGAAGGGTCCGTCGTCCCCGCTGGTTGAACTCAAATGAGTACGATCTGTCTTAAAAAAAAAAAAAAAAAGATTTGTATTTATTATTCTGGAATGACCCCGGTCTAAATTCGGTGATTTTATGATTTAAGATTTGGCTTAATGAATTCATTTGGCGAGAACTCTAGCTCACGAGCAAAGATAAGATTTGCTAAATTTTTGATGTGGTGCCCAGTGATCATGGGAAAATTGTTAAATTACCCGGAGTGTGCCTTATATGTCGATGCAAGGGTTAAATTATGTCTTCCATTTGGAAGTTGTAATTAATAGGCAAGGAGGAATGGTGCTGGGGATCCAAGGAAGGGTTAATGGGCGGAGACAAAATAAACTGCAAATTCATTTGAATTTGCTGTTCGATTCATTTGGAAACTTTTGAATCAGAATTGTTCAATTTTGACTTTCAAACAGTCATATATAGGACGAGTTGTAGGGTCATTGGACCGGTGGTTATGTCCTATGGTAGTGGATTGGATAAAGTAAAGATTGATAAATGATATAGTATTCTCATGGGTCACATAATGTAGGGAAAGGATGGAAATCAATTGATTCCATGGTTTCCCTTACGGGGTGTCGTAATGGAGGTGTTCCATTAGGAAAAATTGTGTAAACGAACACCCTAACTCAGCGCAATTCTAAAAATGTAAAAAAATTACCTTAGTAATCTCAAAAATACTAGCGCTATTTGTGTTTTGTAAATGTGACCCCTGGGAATTACACTTGGAAATGCTCGTGAGTGGGAGCATTATACGCTAGTGAAATTGAGCCAGTAGAAGAGTGATTCCAAATACGTCGTTTATTTTGGTGTGACTTGCATGGCGCGCATGTGGGATGGGCATTTGGGGTGGGGGTTAGGTATGATTGTGTCTGATGGGTGGTGGTTGATGTTGCTAGGGTAAGAATGGGTTTCGTAAGTAATTTATGATGGCGTCGCCAGTATGTAACTTTTCGTAAGTGATGTGTCCGTGGTAAATATGCAAGACCACCAGAAATTTACGACTTAAAAATTTGGATTGCTTGGAAACCTATTGGTTGCAGTTTGACTGAGTCACAGAAAGATTGTTTTTTTTTTTTGTTTTTTTTTTTAATACTGGAGGTCATTCCTTTCATGTAATGTAACTAATAAATTACATAAATTAATTTCAGCTGTTGGAAACAGAAAATTGCGAAATTTTGTATACTGCTGTGGTGTTCCTTTTTTTTGTTTTAGGTTGAGGGAGGTATTTGGTGGCGATGAATCCAGATGATACTGATGTTGTCCATTGACATTGAAATTATGTATGTGTGTCAGGGTATTTGATGGCGATGAATCCAGACGATACTGATGTTGTCCAGTGACAGTGAAATTATGTATGTGTATCATGGTATTTGATGGCGATGAATCCAGATGATACTGATGTTTGTCCATTGACGGTGAAATTATGTATGTGTATCATGGTATTTGATGGCGATGAGTCCGGGCGGTACTGATGTTGTCCATTGACATTGAAATTATGTATGTGAGTCATGGTATTTAATGGCGATGAATCCAGATGATACTGATATTTGTCCATTGACATTGAAATTATGTGTGTGTATCATGGTATTTGATGGTGATGAAACCAGACGATATTGATGGTTGTCCAGTGACAGTGAAGTTGTGTAGGTGTATCATGGTATTTGATGGTTATGAGTTCAGACGATATTGACAGTTGTCCATTAACATTGACTCTTGAATGTGAATTGGTTCTTGTAAACCTTCCTAATTTAATTGATGGCGATGAATCCAGACGATACTGATGTTATCCATTGACATTGAAATTATGTATGTGTATCATGGTATTTGATGGCGATGAATCCAGACGATACTGGTAGTTGTCCAGTGACAGTGAAATTATGTATGTGTATCATGGTATTTGATGGCGATGAATCCAGACGATACTGATGTTGTCCATTGACATTGAAATTATGTATGTGTATCATGGTATTTGATGGCGATGAATCCAGACGATACTGATGTTGTCCATTGACATTGAAATTATGTATGTATATCATGGTATTTGATGGCGATGAATCCAGACGATACTGGTAGTTGTCCAGTGACAGTGAAATTGTGTAGGTGTATCATGGTATTTGATGGCGATGAATCCAGACGATACTGATGTTATCCATTGACATTGAAATTATGTATGTGTATCATGGTATTTGATGGCGATGAATCCAGACGATACTGGTAGTTGTCCAGTGACAGTGAAATTATGTATGTGTATCATGGTATTTGATGGCGATGAATCCAGATGATACTGATGTTTGTCCATTGACGGTGAAATTATGTATGTGTATCATGGTATTTGATGGCGATGAGTCCGGGCGGTACTGATGTTGTCCATTGACATTGAAATTATGTATGTGAGTCATGGTATTTAATGGCGATGAATCCAGATGATACTGATATTTGTCCATTGACATTGAAATTATGTGTGTGTATCATGGTATTTGATGGTGATGAAACCAGACGATATTGATGGTTGTCCAGTGACAGTGAAGTTGTGTAGGTGTATCATGGTATTTGATGGTTATGAGTTCAGACGATATTGACAGTTGTCCATTAACATTGACTCTTGAATGTGAATTGGTTCTTGTAAACCTTCCTAATTTAACTTTGCTTTTTAGGATTTAATTTTGACTCCTTAAAATGGAGGGTCTGGTGATTGGACACTGTTTTGTGGCGAGATTGTACCGATTTTTATTATTGTGCCCAGAAGTATGGCATTGTACCATACCGTTTGCCTCCGTGAAATTTGTTGGGATACCTGGGGGAAAGATTAGCCATTTGCAAAATATTAATGTCAGAGGGGCTAGATGGATAGTTCTTCAGATTGGGGGTAATGATATTGATTGCGCTACATTCTCTTTTGAATGTTTCCTGCGGGACCTCCGAGAATTGCTAAAGAAATGGAAGCTTGCTGGGGTGAAGAAAATAACATTAGGTAGTATATTTCCTAGAGTAAAGCCCCGAAATGTATCTTATGAGATTTATGAGTTTAGACGTATGGCTGTCAATGATGCTTTTAAGGCTGTAGGTGATGAAGATATTTTATATTTTCACCATCGACAGGTTTATCCTCATCATTTTCTGTCAGATGGTGTACATCTCCGGCCGAATGCACAAAAGAATTTTTGGGATAGAATAAAAAGGAAAATTTACCAGATGTTATAATTTAAAACCCACTAGTCAGGGTGATTGGGAATGTGTTGATGGTTTATTAAGTGGGAAAGAAGTGATTAATGTGAAAGTTGGAGATATTTCACATTGACCTTGATGGCAATTGTTGGCTCTGTTGATGGTTCGATTGGGCATGGTATGGTGATTCCTTGTTGGGCTCACTATGCTGCCCAAGCGAAGCATTAATTGCAACTGTTTTGAATTGGAAATATGGAGTTGGCGATTGAGAAATAGAGTTCCGGGATTCATAAAAATATTGGATAATTGTTTTCTAATCTAGAATGATTCAAGCGCGCCAACAATAAATGGATCTTGTGGCTGTTGTCTGGGTTGTCGTGATGAAAAGGATACAGTAGTGTGCAGGGTTTCCAAGATAGTTTTTGGCGCTGCGAGCAGCATCATCTGGACGATGATAAAATTCATATGTAGTAAATTATGGGTAGTGTTCCAATGAAGTATGGTCCGTTTAATTGTTTTATAAATATATAAGTTATAGTGGTGGCTTTCTTCGGATCAGGGATTTAACTAATCCAGGCGGTAACATCTCTTATCGCATGTCAGTGATCGTGGCGGTAAGCGGTTTCAATTTTTATTGAAATTGGTCGGTGGTTGGATTTCTGTATCCCAGGCCTGCCTACCGCTGTATAAAACATAAAATGTGATGGCGGATTATTCCGTCAGATGTAGCACTTCCCATGCCTAAAGATTTAATCTAGATAGTAGGTATGAACAGATCGTACTCAATTTTTTTTTTTCGGACCCATTTTTTTTTGTGTAAATATAGTCATTATAAATCATTAATCATTTTTTTTTTATTTTTATCTTTATTAATAAGAAATCAAAAACACTATCTGAGCCATCCAAAAACGAGGACGTTTACCTTGGGGTGGGGGTAGTGTGCTGTTTTTTGATAAATGGAGTCGGGGGTTTGTCGTCCAACAGGGGTTAATTCCATATTACTTATTTGCTCTCTCTGTGGTGGTTGTCTCCACCAGTGATTAGAGTGTCAGGTAGCACGAGATCTAGTAACGGTTGATTGAATTGTTGTCAAGTTTCACTGAGGGAAATGCACACACCAGCGATTTCCTGAATCGATACAAGATTTCAGAGGTTGCATGATTTTTTCGTGTTGTGTATGAATTGAAGTGGGTGATCTGGACCGTCGAAAAAGTCAGTTCGAGATAGGATTTCACTGGGGTAGGTTGTTTAGCTTTTCTCTGGAAGGTTTGGGAAGAGCCGGCTGGTCGTGAGTTTAAATAGTAATTCCTTGGAGTTCCGGAATGAGAAACTAAACACCGAATTCTCTGTGCCATTGGTGAGACCGGGATAGTTATTTAGGAATTTATTTGGTATTCTTTTTTCTCCGTTTGTCGGATCAATGGAATCAGAGTTAAGTAAGTTTTAGAGTGGTTTTTTTTTCTCTGGAACTCCGGGAATATTTTTTTTGAAGAATTTCGCCTTCGACAAACTTTTGTCGAGTGTGAGTTCTTCTTGTTGGGTAGTCACCGAGTGTGCGGGGTGTCAGAGATGGCAGCGCGGAGGTGACTCCTTAGTTATATGTGGAAGACTTCACACTCGACGAACTTTGGTTCTTCGAGGGTGAAAGCTTCTTACTTGATTGAGGCCTGATTATTGATATTTGGTATGACACCTATGGAGGAGCAGCGGTGACTCCTTATTTATATGTGGAAGACTTCACACTCGACGAACTCGAGGGTGAAAGCTTCTTACTTGATTGAGGCCTGATTATTGATATTTGGTATGACACCTATGGAGGAGCAGCAGTGACTCCTCATTTATATTTGGAAGACTTCACACTCGACGAACTCTGGTTCTTCGAGGGTGAAAGCTTCTTACTTGATTGAGGCCTGATTATTGATATTTGGTATGACACCTATGGAGGAGCAGCGGTGACTCCTCATTTATATTTGGAAGACTTCACACTCGACGAACTCTGGTTCTTCGAGGGTGAAAGCTTCTTACTTGATTGAGGCCTGATTATTAATATTTGGTATGACACCTATGGAGGAGCAGAGGTGACTCCTTATTTATATGTGGAAGACTTCACACTCGACGAACTTTGGTTCTTCGAGGGTGAAAGCTTCTTACCTGTGTAGTCCTGACCATTACTATTGGGAGATGACATCTATGGAGGAATGTAGGTGATTCCTCATTTATATTTGGAAGACTTCACACTCGACGAACTCTGGTTCTTCGAGGGTGAAAGCTTCTTATGACAGTTCCCTTTGGTCATTGGTACGTCCTCTATGGGAGAATAGTAGTCTCCTAATATTATATTAGAAAATCTGGGTGGCCTGGATATATTAAAAAGGGCCTTGTTTAACGGATTCTTGATATTTTTTTTTTCTCTAGCCTCCGAATTTCAGCCCAATTTAAGATAGTGAAACAAACGCTTTTTGGATATGTAATAATGTTTAATTTCATACAATAAATTATACCATAACATTTCTTAGTGTTGAATTATTGTTACCTTGCTACATCTTGATGGTTTGTAGTTTTTAATTTCAGTCTAAAGGTGGGTCATCTACCCGAGAACTTTATGTGGGGCTCCGACCTACCCATTATAACTGCGATCCCTTTTCCTTATTTTAAAGCCCGGTCGGAAACGCAAATGTTAAATATCTCTTATAAAATAGTTCGACCATCTGGGGTGATGTGGTTTTAGAAACCGCACCGCCTCGGCTGATCGAACTGTTTTTGGGAGGGAGAAATTGAATCTAGACTTGTGTTGGGTTGGGGATAGTGGATTCGTCACAGTTATTGGCGTCGCCGACAGGATATTTTATGATACCATAAGACTGATGTATAGAAATTTAATACAGGTAAATTGTTTAGTATTGGTTCAAATTTAATATGGCTACGGGAATTTCGGAAGGGCTGGATGAATACTTGGGGGCATCTAAAAAGTTAACTGATTTGGCTACAAATCCAGATATTAGCACACCAAGGAGATACCCCATGGCTGAGGCTCTAGATTTTTTTCAAGAAACACCAGAGGCCACTCCTACGTCTTTTAATGAAAATGTAGAAATTCAAGTGAGTGAAATTCCAAAACATAATGGTTTGGACAATGGAATTCATAAACAGGTAGGAAGTTCTGCGCGTGAATTTTGTAGAAGAAGAGCTTCGGGTGCCATTCCTAAGAAAGTTAAAACTCCTCTTGCGAGGGTCAGCTATCAAGATAAGGGTGATCGGGCATTAGTGGCACCGGGTGCGGACCTTCCTGCTCTTAAGGAACGTCCATCCAAAAGTGGTGAACAATATAACGGGCCCAGAAAACCGGTGGTTACACCAGAAACATTTAATGGGTCCACCAATGTGGTTGATTGGGTGACGCATTTTGAAAAATGTGTAGAAATCAATGAATGGTCAGAGGTGGTGGCTTGTAGATTTTTGGTAGTTTCATTAAGAGGGGCCGCATTGCAATTTTACGAAGATCTAGATAGTAATGATAAGATTGGCCTAAAACAAATATTAAAAAGTTTGATAGATCGATTTGATCCCTTTAGAGGTACGGCAATTTATAGGTCACAATTGCGTTCAAGAAGGCGAACCGCTCGAGAAACACTCCCCGAGCTGGCTAGTAGTATACGTAGATTGGTAAAGAAAGCTTACCCTTCAGCCCCATCCATTTTAAGGGACGATTTGGCAAAAGAAGCTTTTGTTGAAGCCATAACGGATAAAGACGTTCGGATGCAGGTGTTGCGTGGAAAACCCGAGACGTTGGATGCCGCGGTTCGTTTGGCATTAGAGGAAGAATCATATAGGAGAGTGGAAGTTGCTTCCACTGTCCAACCTTCTGACAACGAAGCTGTTAATTCCGAGCAATTGGAATTATTAACTCAGACGCTGACTGATCTGCGGTTTCAGATTGATGATTTGCGCAAAGAACAAAGGGAAATGAGACGCGAATTTTTAGAACAATTGGGGAAGGAGGATGGAATTGACAAAATAGCGGAAATACAAAATACTCGGGAAGATTTTTCTCGTGGACGTGGTCGAGGAAATGTTCGTCGGAATTATGGGGGTCGAAGAGGTGGAAGGTGGAATAATAGGCAAGGTTTAAAAGAATAAGAGCTGGGGTTGGGGTCAAACCTCAGCTCCAACAGAATGGGGCCCACCCTGAGAAAAAGATTGGTCATTTTTTTCTTCCCTTAACCATTTGTGACAAAGAGGTAAAATTTTTGCTGGACACTGGATCAGCCATTAGCATATTAAGTACTAAGGTATTGGAAGAGGTATTTGGAAAGGATTCTTCAGAATTACAAGCAGCTCCTAGAGAGGTTTGTGGAGCTAGCGGACAACCCTTGCAGGTGCCAGGAGTTATCAACCTTCCCATTAATATAGGTAATAATAGTTTTGATCAAGAGTTTTATGTTGCCGAGTTATCATTTGAGGGAATATTGGGGGTTGATCTGATGACTGCCCTAGACTTAGACATTTATCTGGGGAGGAATTGTGTTAAATTAGCAGGAAAAGAAATTCCCCTAAATTTTGGCAATAACAACGATAGTAATGAGGTCATGCTTATTGAAAATGTAACTATACCTCCATCTTCCGAGATTATAATTAATGGTAAGGTAAGTAATGTTTCTCTTTTAGAGGGAATTTGTGAGGTAGATCAAAAATTTTCAGAAAAACATAATGGGATTATGGTTGGGCGAAGTTTTGTGGGTACTTCAAATGGAGATGTTGTGCCAATGAGGTTAGTAAATACCACCGGGGTACCCCAGTCCTTGAAAAAAGGTGAAACAGTGGCAGTATTCCAGCAAGGGGAGGTTCTGGGAAATAGTGTAATTCAAGAAAATGTAAAACAAGAAAATGTTGATAAGTATTCTCTCCAGCAAACAATTGATGAAACTGTTTTGACTACGGATCAGGTATTTCAAGTTAAAATGCTTCTTGATAGAAATGAGTCGGTTTTTATCCGCCATGATAAAGATTTAGGTCGAACAAGTATTATAAAACATGATATTGACACGGGTAAACATCCACCCATAAAACAAAGAGCCTATAGACTTCCTGTACATAAGCGACAGGAAGTTGATAGGCAGTTACAAGAAATGTTAGAACAGGGGATAATACAACCCTCAGATAGTCCGTGGGCGGCCCCCATTGTCCTGGTTAAAAAAAAAGACGGTAGCCTACGCTTTTGTGTAGACTATCGTAAGTTAAATGCTGTAACTCGGAAGGATGCATATCCCTTGCCACGCATTGATGACAGCCTTGAAGGAATGCAGGGGGCCAGTTGGTTCTCTACATTAGATTTGGCTTCAGGGTATTGGCAGGTGGAGATGGCTTCCTCAGCTCAAGAAAAAACTGCCTTTAGTACAGGTAAAGGGCTTTATGAGTTCAAGGTACTCCCTTTCGGGCTTTCTGGGGCTCCCCATTCCTTTCAGAGGCTTATGGAGCTCGTTTTGAAGGGCCTTCATTGGAAGACCTGTCTGATATATCTGGATGACATAATTATTTATGCTAAAACTTTCCAAGAACATGTAGAAAGGTTGGAAGAGGTGTTCACAAAAATTAAGGAAGCTGGTTTGAAACTCAAGCCTTCTAAATGTGCTCTTTTTAGAAAACAGGTATCTTTTTTGGGCCATATCGTGTCCTCAGAGGGGATATGGGCTGACCCAGAAAAGATAGCTAGGATTAAGGATTGGCCGATTCCAAGATGTGTCAGAGATATACGCAGTTTTGTCGGTTTGTGTTCTTATTACAGAAAATTTATTTTGAACTTCTCAGATTTGGCTGGTCCCCTGTTGGAATTAACTAGAAAGAATGTAAAATTTGAGTGGAATAAGGCTAGAAAAGAATCTTTTGAAATTTTAAAGAATAAACTATGTGAGAGTCCAATCTTGGGATTTCCAAATTTTGAGCAAGAGTTTATTTTGGACACAGATGCGAGTGATCAGGCTAGTGGGGCTGTGTTGTCTCAGTTAGTTAACGGACAGGAGAAGGTAATTGCATATTTTAGTAAAGTGCATTCTCCTCCAGAACGTAATTATAGTGTCACTCGGAAAGAGCTATTGGCAGTTATTAAAAGCATTAAAAATTTTCGCCATTATTTGATAGGAAAACACTTTACTCTGCGCACCGATCATGGATCTTTGAGGTGGTTGTTTAATTTTAAAGAACCAACGGGGCAAGTGGCTCGTTGGCTGGAATATTTGAGTGGATTTGACTTTTCTATCATCCATCGTAGAGGAGAGCAACATAAGAATGCCGACGCCTTGAGTAGGATATCTTTGGAGACTAATGCTATTGATTTGTCTCCAGGAGGTGTAATTTCGGTTGATGATCAGATGAGTGATCCAATATTAAAGAAATTGTTTGAAAATAAAACAAATGATTCTAAGCCGTCGGCTGAGCAAATGAAGGGTGAAGAATTAATATTTAAAAAATATGTAGCCCAATGGGAACAAATTGTTGTTAGGCAAGGTATGCTTTATCGAGAATGGTTGGAATTTGGAAAGGAAAATAAATTTTTGTGGATTGTTCCTGGGAAACTAAAATCTGAAATTTTAAAACATTGCCATGATTCCGTGGTGAGAGGCCATTTAGGTATGATGAAAACCTATTTGAAAATTAGGCAAAGATTTTTTTTGGATTGGTCTAAAGAAGGATGTAGAACAGTGGGTGCAGACTTGTGAGGTGTGTCAACGTCGGAAAAGTCCCAACAAAGCGTTAAAGGCCCCCCTGGTTACCGACCGTGTTTCGGAACCGATGGAGAGGGTGGCACTTGATGTATTGGGTCCCCTACCGGAATCTGTGAGTGGAAACATTTACATTCTGGTTGTTTCTGACTATTTCTCTAAATGGACTGAAGCCTATGCCATGCCTAATCAGCGTGCAAGTACAATTGGAGAAATATTGGTTAAAGAGTGGATATCCCGTTTTGGTATGCCTAAGTTTATCCATTCTGATCAAGGGGCCAACTTTGAGTCTGAATTGTTTTTGGGAATCTGTAAATATTTTGAGATTTCCAAGACAAGAACATCTCCATATCACCCTCAGTCTGATGGCCAGGTTGAGCGCTTCAACAGAACATTGATAGCTATGCTAGCATGTTTTGTTGAAGATAATCATAACGACTGGGAATACTATCTACCTTTTGTTATGATGGCTTATCGTAGTGCTGTTCATGAGACCACGGGCCTTACTCCAAATATGATCCTTTTTGGGAAAGAAATCCGATTACCTATTGAATTTATGGCTGGTAAAGTTCCTGATAAGGATCTTAGTCGAGTTCAATATGTGATGGATTTGGAAAATAGAATGGCAACCATTTTCCAGTTTGTGAGCAGTAAGTGTGAAACTGCTATTAAACATAGGAAAAGGTTGTACGACCGTAGAGTTCATGGAAGACCTTATGAGGTTGGTGATAAAGTGTGGCTATATATTTCAAAAATAAAGCAAGGTCAAACCCCCAAATTTGCTAAATATTGGTTTGGGCCATTTGTGGTTAAAAAGCGACTCTCTGATGCAAATTATGTTATTTGTAGAGAGCATGGTGGTCGGCTGCAGGTGGTCCACTTTAATAGATTAAAAAAATGTTTTGAACGACCTAATATGGGAACAAGTGTAGACAATTCAGGAGATTCTGGTAGGTTACCTTTTTCGGAACTCATTGATCGGGAGGAAGATTCTGACCAGTCGGCTCAGGGCAGTTCCAGCAACTTAAACAATCCTGCCCCTAGCGGAGATCCTGTCACCCACCGGGGGCGAAGGGTCCGTCGTCCCCGCTGGTTGAACTCAAATGAGTACGATCTGTCTTAAAAAAAAAAAAAAAAAGATTTGTATTTATTATTCTGGAATGACCCCGGTCTAAATTCGGTGATTTTATGATTTAAGATTTGGCTTAATGAATTCATTTGGCGAGAACTCTAGCTCACGAGCAAAGATAAGATTTGCTAAATTTTTGATGTGGTGCCCAGTGATCATGGGAAAATTGTTAAATTACCCGGAGTGTGCCTTATATGTCGATGCAAGGGTTAAATTATGTCTTCCATTTGGAAGTTGTAATTAATAGGCAAGGAGGAATGGTGCTGGGGATCCAAGGAAGGGTTAATGGGCGGAGACAAAATAAACTGCAAATTCATTTGAATTTGCTGTTCGATTCATTTGGAAACTTTTGAATCAGAATTGTTCAATTTTGACTTTCAAACAGTCATATATAGGACGAGTTGTAGGGTCATTGGACCGGTGGTTATGTCCTATGGTAGTGGATTGGATAAAGTAAAGATTGATAAATGATAGTAGTATTCTCATGGGTCACATAATGTAGGGAAAGGATGGAAATCAATTGATTCCATGGTTTCCCTTACGGGGTGTCGTAATGGAGGTGTTCCATTAGGAAAAATTGTGTAAACGAACACCCTAACTCAGCGCAATTCTAAAAATGTAAAAAAATTACCTTAGTAATCTCAAAAATACTAGCGCTATTTGTGTTTTGTAAATGTGACCCCTGGGAATTACACTTGGAAATGCTCGTGAGCGGGAGCATTATACGCTAGTGAAATTGAGCCAGTAGAAGAGTGATTCCAAATACGTCGTTTATTTTGGTGTGACTTGCATGGCGCGCATGTGGGATGGGCATTTGGGGTGGGGGTTAGGTATGATTGTGTCTGATGGGTGGTGGTTGATGTTGCTAGGGTAAGAATGGGTTTCGTAAGTAATTTATGATGGCGTCGCCAGTATGTAACTTTTCGTAAGTGATGTGTCCGTGGTAAATATGCAAGACCACCAGAAATTTACGACTTAAAAATTTGGATTGCTTGGAAACCTATTGGTTGCAGTTTGACTGAGTCACAGAAAGATTGTTTTTTTTTTTTTTTTTTTTTTTTAATACTGGAGGTCATTCCTTTCATGTAATGTAACTAATAAATTACATAAATTAATTTCAGCTGTTGGAAACAGAAAATTGCGAAATTTTGTATACTGCTGTGGTGTTCCTTTTTTTTGTTTTAGGTTGAGGGAGGTATTTGGTGGCGATGAATCCAGATGATACTGATGTTGTCCATTGACATTGAAATTATGTATGTGTGTCATGGTATTTGATGGCGATGAATCCAGACGATACTGATGTTGTCCATTGACAGTGAAATTATGTATGTGTATCATGGTATTTGATGGCGATGAATCCAGACGATACTGATGTTATCCATTGACATTGAAATTATGTATGTGTATCATGGTATTTGATGGCGATGAATCCAGACGATACTGGTAGTTGTCCAGTGACAGTGAAATTATGTATGTGTATCATGGTATTTGATGGCGATGAATCCAGACGATACTGATGTTGTCCATTGACATTGAAATTATGTATGTGTATCATGGTATTTGATGGCGATGAATCCAGACGATACTGATGTTGTCCATTGACATTGAAATTATGTATGTGTATCATGGTATTTGATGGCGATGAATCCAGACGATACTGGTAGTTGTCCAGTGACAGTGAAATTGTGTAGGTGTATCATGGTATTTGATGGTGATGAATCCAGACGATACTGATGTTATCCATTGACATTGAAATTATGTATGTGTATCATGGTATTTGATGGCGATGAATCCAGACGATACTGGTAGTTGTCCAGTGACAGTGAAATTATGTATGTGTATCATGGTATTTGATGGCGATGAATCCAGATGATACTGATGTTTGTCCATTGACGGTGAAATTATGTATGTGTATCATGGTATTTGATGGCGATGAGTCCGGGCGGTACTGATGTTGTCCATTGACATTGAAATTATGTATGTGAGTCATGGTATTTAATGGCGATGAATCCAGATGATACTGATATTTGTCCATTGACATTGAAATTATGTGTGTGTATCATGGTATTTGATGGTGATGAAACCAGACGATATTGATGGTTGTCCAGTGACAGTGAAGTTGTGTAGGTGTATCATGGTATTTGATGGTTATGAGTTCAGACGATATTGACAGTTGTCCATTAACATTGACTCTTGAATGTGAATTGGTTCTTGTAAACCTTCCTAATTTAATTGATGGCGATGAATCCAGACGATACTGATGTTATCCATTGACATTGAAATTATGTATGTGTATCATGGTATTTGATGGCGATGAATCCAGACGATACTGGTAGTTGTCCAGTGACAGTGAAATTATGTATGTGTATCATGGTATTTGATGGCGATGAATCCAGACGATACTGATGTTGTCCATTGACATTGAAATTATGTATGTGTATCATGGTATTTGATGGCGATGAATCCAGACGATACTGATGTTGTCCATTGACATTGAAATTATGTATGTATATCATGGTATTTGATGGCGATGAATCCAGACGATACTGGTAGTTGTCCAGTGACAGTGAAATTGTGTAGGTGTATCATGGTATTTGATGGCGATGAATCCAGACGATACTGATGTTATCCATTGACATTGAAATTATGTATGTGTATCATGGTATTTGATGGCGATGAATCCAGACGATACTGGTAGTTGTCCAGTGACAGTGAAATTATGTATGTGTATCATGGTATTTGATGGCGATGAATCCAGATGATACTGATGTTTGTCCATTGACGGTGAAATTATGTATGTGTATCTTGGTATTTGATGGCAATGAATCCAGATGATACTGATGTTGTCCATTGACATTGAAATTATGTATGTGTGTCATGGTATTTGATGGCGATGAATCCAGACGATACTGATGTTGTCCAGTGACAGTGAAATTATGTATGTGTATCATGGTATTTGATGGCGATGAATCCAGATGATACTGATGTTTGTCCATTGACGGTGAAATTATGTATGTGTATCATGGTATTTGATGGCGATGAGTCCGGGCGGTACTGATGTTGTCCATTGACATTGAAATTATGTATGTGAGTCATGGTATTTAATGGCGATGAATCCAGATGATACTGATATTTGTCCATTGACATTGAAATTATGTGTGTGTATCATGGTATTTGATGGTGATGAAACCAGACGATATTGATGGTTGTCCAGTGACAGTGAAGTTGTGTAGGTGTATCATGGTATTTGATGGTTATGAGTTCAGACGATATTGACAGTTGTCCATTAACATTGACTCTTGAATGTGAATTGGTTCTTGTAAACCTTCCTAATTTAATTGATGGCGATGAATCCAGACGATACTGATGTTGTCCATTGACATTGAAATTATGTATGTATATCATGGTATTTGATGGCGATGAATCCAGACGATACTGGTAGTTGTCCAGTGACAGTGAAATTGTGTAGGTGTATCATGGTATTTGATGGCGATGAATCCAGACGATACTGATGTTATCCATTGACATTGAAATTATGTATGTGTATCATGGTATTTGATGGCGATGAATCCAGACGATACTGGTAGTTGTCCAGTGACAGTGAAATTATGTATGTGTATCATGGTATTTGATGGCGATGAATCCAGATGATACTGATGTTTGTCCATTGACGGTGAAATTATGTATGTGTATCATGGTATTTGATGGCGATGAGTCCGGGCGGTACTGATGTTGTCCATTGACATTGAAATTATGTATGTGAGTCATGGTATTTAATGGCGATGAATCCAGATGATACTGATATTTGTCCATTGACATTGAAATTATGTGTGTGTATCATGGTATTTGATGGTGATGAAACCAGACGATATTGATGGTTGTCCAGTGTCAGTGAAGTTGTGTAGGTGTATCATGGTATTTGATGGTTATGAGTTCAGACGATATTGACAGTTGTCCATTATAGAGAGTTGCGGTTGTCATTTTTGCCCCTTCGGTTTCGGTTTCGGTTATTGTTTACTGAAAGGATTCGGTTCGGTTCGGTTGTTCGGTTGTTTTTTACTTTTTGTGTCTTACTAGCATTTCTCAGAATATCATGAACTTTCTTGACTAGATAATGCATTTGTATTATGTATAGTATATAAAGGTTGACTTACAATTACATGTATAAGAACTCAGGGACGGGTTGTCCCGCATAACTGTCGGGGCGTGTTGTCCCGGGGCAGGTTGTCCTGGGGCGGGTCGTCCCACCTCGTTTGGGACGGGTTGTCTCTGGGGCGGGCGGGTTGTCCCGTTCCCGTCCCCGACTGCTGATAATGGGCACATAAATTCGGGAAACGGGTCAATTAAAAGACAGTAACGAAAGTTGTTTGAGACGTCAAATTTACAGGCATCAAATGGAAAAACAGGTGACTTGTTGCAACACTGTACTTACCCCGGTATCAAATAGAACTGTAATACTATACTGTATTATGTACATTTTTGGGAGTTGAGGTTTTTGTGTAATACATTATGTCTGTCTTAAGTGTAATAAGTCTTTATTAAAAAATTATATATCCCAAGCAAAATTGACTTGTTTATTTTTTTTTTGTTGACCTCGTTTTGGAAGCTGTGACTTGTTTCAAATAAGTGTGCAGACTGTTGTCAATAGATGTCTGATACACGCCCATAACATATAGTTTTCACGGTGGTTGAGCATCATCCCAAAGATACTGATTGAACACTGCCACTTTCGAGCGGTGCACAACTCAATGTGAAAGAACACTGCCACTTCCGAGCGTGCACAACTCACTGTGAAAACGGGTGTTCAGAAATTATTGAGAAAGTGGTAATTAAAAATAAAAAATAATTACAACTGTGGTATTTGATAATTATATAACAATTTAACCAGCGATATGATGTATGACTTATTGGTTTAATAAAACATGCTCATTTATCATTTCATCATGCTCTGCAACATGTGAAGTTATGACTTTCAGTGTAAAATCAATTTTTTGAATGTCGCCAAGGGAGGCAACTATTTTGTTATTCATATTCCGTTGTGTAAATTTTATCTGGTCTTCATATTACGATTTTTTTTTATTTATTTTGTGTGAAGCTATATTTTGTTTATTCGTAATAAATGTACATATTTAAAACAAAAACAGCTATTTTTAAACGGACTATGTTTGTCTGTTTTCAAGGGGGTGGTTTGCAGTGTTGATTGACATACGTAACTTACAACATCCATTTCAAGCTTCGAGAGTAACCTGTACAAAAAATGAAAACAACACCGCATGGTTTTCTGTTTGTTTTATTCATTAAATTGAGAATTAAAACCCGAAATCTGAAAATGAAACGTATGTACAAGATAATTATGAGAATTTTTAAAGCAAGGGCAATTGTTATCATTTGTTTTTACAGAAACCGAAAGTACGGTGTGTGCGCCCATGCTCGGTTGCGATTTTCGGTTTTCTTATACAACCGAGACCGAGTCGTTTTTTCGGTTAACCGCAACTCTCTAGTCCATTAACATTGACTCTTGAATGTGAATTGGTTCTTGTAAACCTTCCTAATTTAACTTTGCTTTTTAGGATTTAATTTTGACTCCTTAAAATGGAGGGTCTGGTGATTGGACACAGTTTTGTGGCGAGATTGTACCGATTTTTATTATTGTGCCCAGAAGTATGGCATTGTACCATACCGTTTGCCTCCGTGAAATTTGTTGGGATACCTGGGGGAAAGATTAGCCATTTGCAAAATATTAATGTCAGAGGGGCTAGATGGATAGTTCTTCAGATTGGGGGTAATGATATTGATTGCGCTACATTCTCTTTTGAATGTTTCCTGCGGGACCTCCGAGAATTGCTAAAGAAATGGAAGCTTGCTGGGGTGAAGAAAATAACATTAGGTAGTATATTTCCTAGAGTAAAGCCCCGAAATGTATCTTATGAGATTTATGAGTTTAGACGTATGGCTGTCAATGATGCTTTTAAGGCTGTAGGTGATGAAGATATTTTATATTTTCACCATCGACAGGTTTATCCTCATCATTTTCTGTCAGATGGTGTACATCTCCGGCCGAATGCACAAAAGAATTTTTGGGATAGAATAAAAAGGAAAATTTACCAGATGTTATAATTTAAAACCCACTAGTCAGGGTGATTGGGAATGTGTTGATGGTTTATTAAGTGGGAAAGAAGTGATTAATGTGAAAGTTGGAGATATTTCACATTGACCTTGATGGCAATTGTTGGCTCTGTTGATGGTTCGATTGGGCATGGTATGGTGATTCCTTGTTGGGCTCACTATGCTGCCCAAGCGAAGCATTAATTGCAACTGTTTTGAATTGGAAATATGGAGTTGGCGATTGAGAAATAGAGTTCCGGGATTCATAAAAATATTGGATAATTGTTTTCTAATCTAGAATGATTCAAGCGCGCCAACAATAAATGGATCTTGTGGCTGTTGTCTGGGTTGTCGTGATGAAAAGGATACAGTAGTGTGCAGGGTTTCCAAGATAGTTTTTGGCGCTGCGAGCAGCATCATCTGGACGATGATAAAATTCATATGTAGTAAATTATGGGTAGTGTTCCAATGAAGTATGGTCCGTTTAATTGTTTTATAAATATATAAGTTATAGTGGTGGCTTTCTTCGGATCAGGGATTTAACTAATCCAGGCGGTAACATCTCTTATCGCATGTCAGTGATCGTGGCGGTAAGCGGTTTCAATTTTTATTGAAATTGGTCGGTGGTCGGATTTCTGTATCCCAGGCCTGCCTACCGCTGTATAAAACATAAAATGTGATGGCGGATTATTCCGTCAGATGTAGCACTTCCCATGCCTAAAGATTTAATCTAGATAGTAGGTATGAACAGATCGTACTCAATTTTTTTTTTCGGACCCATTTTTTTTTGTGTAAATATAGTCATTATAAATCATTAATCATTTTTTTTTTATTTTTATCTTTATTAATAAGAAATCAAAAACACTATCTGAGCCATCCAAAAACGAGAACGTTTACCTTGGGGTGGGGGTAGTGTGCTGTTTTTTGATAAATGGAGTCGGGGGTTTGTCGTCCAACAGGGGTTAATTCCATATTACTTATTTGCTCTCTCTGTGGTGGTTGTCTCCACCAGTGATTAGAGTGTCAGGTAGCACGAGATCTAGTAACGGTTGATTGAATTGTTGTCAAGTTTCACTGAGGGAAATGCACACACCAGCGATTTCCTGAATCGATACAAGATTTCAGAGGTTGCATGATTTTTTCGTGTTGTGTATGAATTGAAGTGGGTGATCTGGACCGTCGAAAAAGTCAGTTCGAGATAGGATTTCACTGGGGTAGGTTGTTTAGCTTTTCTCTGGAAGGTTTGGGAAGACCCGGCTGGTCATGAGTTTAAATAGTAATTCCTTGGAGTTCCAGAATGAGAAACTAAACACCGAATTCTCTGTGCCATTGGTGAGACCGGGATAGTTATTTAGGAATTTATTTGGTATTCTTTTTTCTCCGTTTGTCGGATCAATGGAATCAGAGTTAAGTAAGTTTTAGAGTGTTTTTTTTTTTTCTCTGGAACTCCGGGAATATTTTTTTTGAAGAATTTCGCCTTCGACAAACTTTTGTCGAGTGTGAGTTCTTCTTGTTGGGTAGTCACCGAGTGTGCGGGGTGTCAGAGATGGCAGCGCGGAGGTGACTCCTTAGTTATATGTGGAAGACTTCACACTCGACGAACTTTGGTTCTTCGAGGGTGAAAGCTTCTTACTTGATTGAGGCCTGATTATTAATATTTGGTATGACACCTATGGAGGAGCAGAGGTGACTCCTTATTTATATGTGGAAGACTTCACACTCGACGAACTCTGGTTCTTCGAGGGTGAAAGCTTCTTACTTGATTGAGGCCTGATTATTAATATTTGGTATGACACCTATGGAGGAGCAGAGGTGACTCCTTATTTATATGTAGAAGACTTCACACTCGACGAACTTTGGCTCTTCGAGGGTGAAAGCTTCTTACCTGTGTAGTCCTGACCATTACTATTGGGAGATGACATCTATGGAGGAATGTAGGTGATTCCTCATTTATATTTGGAAGACTTCACACTCGACGAACTCTGGTTCTTCGAGGGTGAAAGCTTCTTACTTGATTGAGGCCTGATTATTGATATTTGGTATGACACCTATGGAGGAGCAGCGGTAACTCCTCATTTATATTGGAAGACTTCACACTCGACGAACTCTGGTTCTTCGAGGGTGAAAGCTTCTTACTTGATTGAGGCCTGATTATTGATGTTTGGTATGACACCTATGGAGGAGCAGCGGTGACTCCTCATTTATATTTGGAAGACTTCACACTCGACGAACTTTGGTTCTTCGAGGGTGAAAGCTTCTTACTTGATTGAGGCCTGATTATTAATATTTGGTATGACACCTATGGAGGAGCAGAGGTGACTCCTTATTTATATGTGGAAGACTTCACACTCGACGAACTCTGGTTCTTCGAGGGTGAAAGCTTCTTACTTGATTGAGGCCTGATTATTAATATTTGGTATGACACCTATGGAGGAGCAGAGGTGACTCCTTATTTATATGTGGAAGACTTCACACTCGACGAACTTTGGCTCTTCGAGGGTGAAAGCTTCTTACCTGTGTAGTCCTGACCATTACTATTGGGAGATGACATCTATGGAGGAATGTAGGTGATTCCTCATTTATATTTGGAAGACTTCACACTCGACGAACTCTGGTTCTTCGAGGGTGAAAGCTTCTTACTTGATTGAGGCCTGATTATTGATATTTGGTATGACACCTATGGAGGAGCAGCGGTAACTCCTCATTTATATTGGAAGACTTCACACTCGACGAACTCTGGTTCTTCGAGGGTGAAAGCTTCTTACTTGATTGAGGCCTGATTATTAATATTTGGTATGACACCTATGGAGGAGCAGAGGTGACTCCTTATTTATATGTGGAAGACTTCACACTCGACGAACTTTGGCTCTTCGAGGGTGAAAGCTTCTTACCTGTGTAGTCCTGACCATTACTATTGGGAGATAACATCTATGGAGGAACGAAGGTGACTCCTCATTTATATTGGAAGACTTCACACTCGACGAACTCTGGTTCTTCGAGGGTGGAAGCTTCTTATGACAGTTCCCTTTGGTCATTGGTACGTCCTCTATGGGAGAATAGTAGTCTCCTAATATTATATTAGAAAATCTGGGTGGCCTGGACATAATAAAAAGGGCCTTGTTTATCGGATTCTTGATATTTTTTTTTTCTCTAGCCTCCGAATTTCAGCCCAATTTAAGATAGTGAAACAAACGCTTTTTGGATATGTAATAATGTTTAATTTCATTCAATAAATTATACCATAACATCTCTTAGTGTTGAATTATTGTTACCTTGCTACATCTTCATTTCGTGAAGATCAGTTCATAAATACAGACTCTAGCCCGAGCCGTATTGACATGTGTACTTACTGTGTGTAAGTCGCACTGATAAAATCAAAGTTCATCTAATTTGCATAATTTCTGCACGAGAAAAAAACCCGTATTATATGTGATGTACATTTCGTGAAGATCAGTTCATAAATACAGACTCTAGCCCGAGCCGTATTGACATGTGTACTTACTGTGTGTAAGTCGCACTGAAAAAATCAAAGTTCATCTAATTGGCATAATTTCTGCACGAGAAAAAAACCCGTATTATATGTGATGTATCCCATGGTACTAAACATTCACACAAAAAATTATTCAAATCAGCGCTTTCATATGGAAGTTCTGTGCAAAAATCTGATTGCACCTCATTTTGTACAAAATGGCTGCCATCGGCCATCTTGAATTTTGGACCGGACCCCAAAACACTCGTTCTCGTCCCACGGTGATACCAAAGGTACCCAAGAAGTTTCGTAAAGATCGGTTCATAAATACGGCCTCTAGTCCGAGCCGTATTGGCATTTGCACTTATAGTGCTGAAAGTAACACTAAAAAACATCAAAATTAGTCTAATTTGCACAATTTACGCACGAGAAAAAACCCATATTATATGTGATGTATCCCATGGTACTAAACATTCACACAAAAAATTATTCAAATCAGCGCTTTCATATGGAAGTTCTGTGCAAAAATCTGATTGCACCTCATTTTGTACAAAATGGCTGCCATCGGCCATCTTGAATTTTGGACCGGACCCCAAAACACTCGTTCTCGTCCCACGGTGATACCAAAGGTACCCAAGAAGTTTCGTAAAGATCGGTTCATAAATACGGCCTCTAGCCCGAGCCGTATTGGCATTTGCACTTATAGTGCTGAAAGTAACACTAAAAAACATCAAAATTAGTCTAATTTGCACAATTTACGCACGAGAAAAAACCCATATTATATGTGATGTATCCCATGGTACTAAACATTCATACAAGAAATTATTCAAATCAGAGCTTTCATATGGAAGTTCTGTGCAAAAAACAGATTTCTGCATCGTCGGTACAAAATGGCGGCTGGCAGCCATCTTGAATTTCGGACCGCACCCAAAAACACTCGTTCTCGTCCTACAGTCATAACAAAGGTACCCAAGAAGTTTCGTAAAGATCAGTTCATAAATACGGCCTCTAGCCCGAGCCGTATCCAATTGTTGACGTACGGACAGACAGACGGACGACGGGCCATGACAAAAGCTCAAATTTGACTTCGCCAAAGTTGAGCTAATAATTTTCGGGTAAAAGTTGATGCATGTGTTCTAACAAAATTACTCTTCACATTGTGTGGGATATGCAAAGAATAACAGATAATTTCATTCCATATTAACCTCCTATACACACGTGTCAAAATACCAAATGTCATATTCCCATATTTATCAATTATGTAAAAAGGAATTTTACCATGGAAATCACTGCTAAGTGGGCTGTTGGGAATTTGGGACATTGGCCAGGCCCTTTAGGGTTAATATTTATTACTTGTTAGTAGTCAGGGATTACTCTTAATTTAAGGGGTTATGCTATCACTTACCTTATGGGCTGGGGAATTTTGAAAATACAAGTTATACACCTGACCAGTTATCTATACACTTGGCCAATAAAGGCTGAAGGTGTATGCGGTGGAGACATCACAATATACTTGCGAAAGGAAGATTTAACTCTGAAGATAGACAATTTATTTTTGTGTTCAGTAACTGGTAGAGTGCGGGAAACCCATGTTTGATCTTTAGTCTAAAGTGTACAGCTACTACCACTTAACCCTTTACCCAACGCAGACGACATCAAAATTTATTATTTTAAAAATCATTTTTCAAAAATTTTTCAGAAAATTTCAACAAAACCATATCATGTGCCCCCTCATTGGAATGAGCTCGACGAGCGCATTCCAAAGAGGGGTCACTTGATATAGTTTTGTTGAAATGTTTTGAAAAATAATATTTTTTCATCTGCAGAATTTGCCTATTATGCAGGCAGATGTGGTCAATTCATTGGGTAAAGGGTTAAAGGTTTTATATTCTGTGGATGTGCTTCATATTATCTTCTGAAGTGAAATTATCAAGTCTATGTGGATTTGACTGATCACAATTTTTGAGAGATAAAGACAAGTGAGCAAATTTTTATGACCAAAAATAATTTAGCACTCCAACAGTAAAAAAACACTGAAAAAAGAGAGCATAACAGGATTAGGGTTATCTCTATGAGCTCTGTTAAACCTGAATTGATTAAATTTCTAGTCGCATTATGGGGAAAGCTTTCAGACAAAAATTTTGATATTTCCACATCAAGGCACAGAGGGTTAACAATAAATGAAATATAAATGACAAACAAACACACACGTGAGTGAAAAAGCCAAGTTACTCACTGTTTTGCTTCTCCTTGACATATTTCAAGAGTTGGATCATTGTACAGGAAAGAAGCCTCCCACTGATCATTGATACTGATTCTGTATATTCTTATATATTGTTAAGAAAACAAAAACATAAATACAACAATGTGATGGTGTCAGACTAACCCTTTATTTCAAAACATATCATTGAGCTCATTCCCAAAATGGGTCACACTTATTTGATTGGAACTGTACAATAACTTAATTATAACAGTTGTGATTTCTTGTTTGAAACCATTTATGGGTTTTCAGAGACACAGTGACTTATTTTTATTGTGAAATATTTTGGAAAAGTGAATTTTTTTATACCTATGTAAATATTGACATACAATGTACAGTGGAACCCTGTTAATTGTATAGCCACTTTGCCAGTGAAAATTATTTAATTAACAGGAGTATTCAATTAACAGGGATTGTGTCACTTTCCTGTATTCTAGAGATAAACTTGGCATTTATTCTACTATATCTTGTTTGACACAGCTCCATGAGCTCTGTCAAACAGGATGTAATAGGTTAAATGCCTGTATTGGATGTACTGAGGCCAAATAGGTCTATAAACAAAGGAAAACCATGGAGGGTTAGGGTAATTCTCAACAGGTTACAAGATTTTTAATTCATTTAACAGGAGTTTACTCTATAACCTATAATCAATTGACAGGTCATTTGTACTGGAGGTATGGCAATGGTTTTGTGTTGGGAAATTATATTCAATTACCAGGGTTATTCAGTTAAGAGATATCCAATTTATTTATTTATTTATTTATTTAATAGGGTTTAAGGTCATATATTTCTGCACTGTGGCTAATCATGGCCACGACAGTTTTACGGGCGGAGGAAGCCAGAGTACCCGGAGAGAACCACCGAGCAACGGCGAGCAACTGTCAGCTCCACAACATACTAACTCCACACCAGCAGGGTTACCCGGTAGGTTGAAAACAAGTGCACCACCGACATGCAGTACACCTTAGTCCATGACGTCACCGTGCCCCCAGATAGGCAGTGGGGGTGAAGTGTCTTGCCCAAGGACACAATGCGGTTGCCGCAGAGGGATTCGAACCAAGGACCTCTCGGCTTGCAGCCTGCACCTCTACCTACTGAGCCACCGGGCCCCCAGATATCCAATTAAGTGGGCTCCACTGTACTGGTCATATTAAGTATTTCATAGCAATAAAAGATATATGGTATATCAAGTGTTATTCATTTTACATGTAAGGATATGTACTAGTACTGGAGTACTTTACAAAGAACTCGGTACTCATACTTGTACATTTCCCCAGTACTCATACTCATACTTTACTCACACATTTTCATCGTACTCATACTCGAGTACTGAAGTCTAGTACTTACCCCAGCCCTGGTGTTAGTTGTGCACAACTAGATGTGTCAGTATGACATGTATCTCCCTGTGAGGTAGTATGATTAAGCATTGGCTTTACATGCCTGAAGGTACCCATGACAAAGCCACATACCAGAAATCATCCAATTATCTGAACTTATAGAGATAGAGAGAAAAAAGTCCAGAAAACTGATTCTCTGAGTTTTCACATCATAAAATAAATTCCGCGTCAATAACTCTGTGCAAAATCATCCGACCGGGACCAAACTTGAACTCGATTTGTAGGTCAGGCTATATGGTATTTCTCTGGATCCACATTTCTGTTTTTGTGTGAATGCAGTGAGGTATCAACAGCAAATCTGTTTCATAAACATACTAAAGTAGCAGCAGTTCCATCACCAGGTGGTACAATAAAAATACCAAACCTTTGTGTAATATATAGACACTATTCTAATGTAACAGAACAACATAGTTTCAGCATAGTGAATGACATACCCAAGGGATCTTTAAGGGGACGTCCAACCTAACTTTGGCCAAATTTCAGGTAATTTTCTCCAATGTCCAGAAAAAGTCAGAAAAGGATAACCCCAATAAATTATATATCAATTTTGGGGGAATGAAACATAGATTTTGTGGAACCTAATATTTGTCATGGAACTGTTACCATGTGGCAGAAAGCACTGTCTGAAAGTCTGCTATGGCATAAGTAAGAGACCAGATTTTATACAATAAAATATCTTAACTTTACAGAATAGTTAAATTCTGTAATCCTTCAAGTACAGACTCAGAGAAATCTTTTTCTCATTCTTGCAGGGAACAGACAGCAAGACTAATTGTAATTGAGGATGCCCACATTTCACAAGGGTTGTCATTTTTGTTGCATTTGTTTACCTTTTATGAAGTTCACCAAGGGTCAAATCCACACAGTTCAGAAGAACAAGTATGGAGTGATGAGAGAGTGCATCAATGTAAAATGAAGAATGTCCAATGTGGCTTTTGTCAGTCTGTCTCATAACCCCCCCCCCCTCCCCCCCCCCCCCCCCCCACAATTCCGGTTCTCCTAAATACCAGAACCGCACAGAACCCCCCCCCCCCCCCTCAGAGCTCCCCTCTAAATTACATTTGCGCAGTGTTTTACGATGAAATATGTTTATTTTATGTAATAATCGTTACAGGAAAGAAGAATAGAAGTAAATTCATTCTTATAGTTGCTTTTATCTAGGCGGTTCTGGTATTTAGTATTTTTCTATTTTTCTCCTAAATACCAGAACCTCTCAGATTTTCCACTAGAACCTCCTCTAAATTACATTTACACATTGTTTTTGAAGAAAACATTCCATTTCTAGACTGTTTTAGCGTTCTGTGGAAAACTAAAACATGATTTAGTATCAAATTCGCTCTCATTTCAGCTGAACAACGAAATTTAAAATTTAGTCAAGGGAGTTAACTCAGAATATTAGCCTTCATCATTACTGGATCAAAACACGGTCAAACGCTAAGTCACAAAATAATATGTAAATTCTTTCTTCGCTAAAATATACACGAGACTTACGCCCACTCATTGGAATTTATTAATTATTCAAAAGCTGAGTCACAAAATAATATGTAAATTCTTTCTTTGCTAAAGTGTACATGAGACTTACGCCCACTCATTGGAATCTGTTTATATATTACTTTATAAGTCACTTTCAGCATCTACATGTATGGCATTATAGTGACCACTAGAATAAAGTCAAAATTAACCAAGGGTTTCTATCCGTTGGTTTATTGGGCCCTTAATAAACTGTAAAACAAGGCTATCACAGTGAACAAACACTGTTCCACTTTCAGCAGTTTCTACGAGGTATAATAAACCATGTCGAGGTACGAACAGTTTTAAAAAGTGACGTCACAGAGGGTTATATTGTCATGAAAGTCATATGATCAAAAAGATAAGAATACCCCTCCCCCCCAAATACCCCAAACAGTGTAAATATACACATTTTAAAATTTATTTCTATTTGTTAATTTCTCTTATAATCAATAAAGAAAAATGGTTTGTGTTTTGGGGTTTCGTCTTCTTGGGATCTTCCATTTGCCCCATTCTTCCCAATCTCTCCGATTAGCATATTAACCCTCTCCTTTGAGTCTCCCACTAACCACATGTCCTTCATTCTCCCATCCCACTTCCCCATTATACTCCCAGTGAATCTTTTTCTTTTATATATATATCATGCATGTGCCAGTCTTGAGACGAATAAAAAAAAATGTTTTTAAAAGTTTTGGACTTAATTCAGAAATCCCAGAAATAAACTGACAATGAGATTTCCGTGGGTCAATCACACAAATAGCCCGATTGCGATCAGCCAAGCAAATGCCGACACAGACCATGTATGAATTTGGATGATAAAATAAACTGAAAATGGAACATTTTCCCTGAGGGCGTGCAAATGTCATTTAGAGGGTGGGTTTAGTGAATTCTGTGTGGTTTTGGGGGGTTCTGGTATTTAAGAGAAAAATACTAAATACCAGAACCCTCCAGAACTGCCTAGACAAAGGCAACTATAAGAGTGAATTTACTTCTATTCTTCTTTCCTGTAACGATTATTACATAAAATAAACATATTTCATCATAAAACTCTGCACAAATGTAATTCAGAGGGGGGTTCTGTGTGGTTCTGTGCGGTTCTGGTATTTAGGAGGACCCCACAATTCTGTATCATTTTGCATGTGATCTGTCAAATTGGTAAGAAAAGATGAGACTGATACACCAAAAAGGAAAAACTACCAAACTTCCTCATTTGGTACCGTATTTCATCTAAATTTGCGGACACTTTTTGTTTTCAGACACCATTTTTTCATCAAAAAATAATTTTTTTTAAGCCTCAAAATTTTCGGACACCAACTCAAAGATCGTCCCAGACTGATGTGGTGGGAAAATCCCAGTAATCATAAATTCAAAATGACAATGATTTTCTTTTCAGTTGAATATTTCATCTATCTTTCTTTGTTTTATGTTAAAAACATGTATTGTATGCACACTATATTGTACAATCGAAATAGAATTATTAAAACAACACTATTTGCAAACTTGTTCTTTATTTATTGACAGGTAAGTATTGTTTTCCTTATCAAACTGACATGTTTGATGAACTGACCAATCAAATTTTTGTTTTCAAAATATGTGCTTTCATTAGACTCCTTCTAGATTTGGAAAGAGAAAAACCCACAAATGGTATGTTGAACTGACCTTAAATGACGATAATAATGAAAGGATCCCATAAATAAATCCATATAATGCAGCATAAACCATGCACCAGCAACAGAACAGGATAATTATTGCTTCGAATAAATATATTCAGTGCACTGAACACCAACAAAATTTTCCAACATTAAAAATAGAACAAACGACAATGAGGTCAACATGTGCTGTTGCAGGGTTTCACAAAAAATTAACACATGGACCTGAACACTATCAGACCGTATCAGGTTTTGATATTATTTTTCTCCGACATCAGCAGTGCACGTGGGGAGAGCACACTTCCAAAAATAAAAAACAGGAAATATGGGAGGAACTGTGGTGCAAATACCAGTCATTAAAATTATTATTTTGTATTCGCTTTTATAAATTGTAGCATTCTGCGTTGCACATTGGAGGGGGTGGGGGGTGGGGGGGGGGGGGTGGAGGGGTGGGGGAGGGGTATTTCTAAATCAATAATCCAGACTTGTATGTCATTGTCGCATTCGTCCTTCTAAACAATAGCAACTGGTTTCCAAACAGCGGAGAGGGGGGGGGGGGGGGGGGGGGGCTGAATAAAACTCATAATTCGTATTTGTCTTTCTTTGGCATTTTGCATTCCACATCGGGGGGGGGGGGGGGGGGAGTGGGGGGGAGCAGTACTTTCGTGATTAAAGTGGGCAGCATTGTGGGGGTGGGCACCGGGTCAATAATCTAAACTTGTATGTCATTAATTAGTATGTGGGGATGGGCACAGGGTCCGAGTTGGGTGGCAAAAATAACTAACGACTGATAAATTCACAAATATATTCTAATACAACTGATAAAATGATATACAAAATTCTACAATATACACGTACATACAAAAATATACAAGAATACATCCAAGAATACATAACAAGATCATACAAGAATACAATAATTTTCAATACAAGAACAAATAAGTTACATTTCATATTACATCAATTACACTCATTTAAAATACCTGCCTCAGTCAGGTCATCTTCATCGCCTGAATTGAAAATTTCAGACATGGCAGTCTGTACAGACATGATTTTCTTGGGGTCAATAAACAGTTGACAAGCAATGTCCAGCTCCTCCTGGTTGTCAAATAGCATCTCTCCTATGTATTCAGACTGGTTGATGAGTTTATCCTCTGCCCCATTCAGGTGGTTGTTTAAACCGCAGACTTTGAATGATTTTCTGATCATGTCTCTTTGCTTTTCTAGATTGCTGACTAAATAAAATCCAGTCAACAATATCTTGTTTGGAGGCAGGCTTTATATGTTCTTCCTTGTTGATAATTTTATTATCTGTGACCATTTCTGGGGTTGCATGAGCAATGACAGCTGCCAAGAGTGCCATGTGAATGCTCAAGGATGGCCCAAACAACAGAAATGACCTATCCTACATGTAGAATATTTACATCAATCGTTAAGTTAGAAAGCATGGATTCTAATTCATTTGTGAACATGGTTTGGTGTGCATCATTTGGTTTGAAACAATTGCCCTTATGTAGTTGGTGTTTGGGGGGGCTTGACTGTTGCTTACTCACAAGATTTAAGAACATTAATAACTGATCTGCTTACAAATACTAATTTTATAGGCATTGAATTACCTGCCTGAACAATATCGCAGTTATGTTGGTTATGTAATTCATTTATCTAAAAACTTATGAGACGTTGTGGTCTCATTTCTGTAATTTGTGTCATTTTTGTACACCAGGCAGATACCATCTATTTTTGTCAACAGGTTGTCAATATACATAGATTTTTGCACCCTTTTTGATGCCAATAGTGATCAAAATCGACATTGATCCATCTTACACACACTGTGGTTGTGCGAGGAAGAAATTTAAATTTACGATGGTACTAAGATTTGCTATATCTGGTGAAGAGTAAAAGAACTTTCCGAAAATTCTCCTTCACACTGGCCTTCTTTTTTGATTAGCAGACATCACCAAGCCTTCTTTAAGTCACAAAAAATGTTTGGCTACAGTCAAATTATATTTTGTAAATATACAATTGTGAGGACTGCAATGTAGGTTGATGTGAATATTTAAATTTTAAAGTAAATTTCCTTTCTTAGTATACCTAGCACAATTGTTTACAACAGGCTTGCACTACAGTGGAAGTCCCTAACTTGGAAGAATACTCTCTATTTTGTTCTTTCCCAAGCAATTTGGGAAAGAAAAGTGGTGCAAAAGCACCAAGAAAAGATAAGCCAAAATTGGGTCAAGTGCGGCCGGTGCACATCCAGTAGGGGACACTCTTCTCTGTGCACTAATCCATGACTTTCCAGTGCCAGTGTGCAGATGTATAACCAACATATCATTATATTTGAATCTGCCAACATTGGAGTTATGTGATCAGCGGGGAGGAAGGATTCTTACCCAAATAAGATGTGTAAGAATCCAAACAATTGTGGTAGGCATAATATCAACCTACCTCACAATTGTTTACAACAGGCTGAATGGACAATAGGAGGAGGGAATCACATAACCAACCCCCACATAACCCGACTGCACTGGAACCATGGACAGAAGAAGAGTACCCAAGGCCTCTAAAACCATCGCATCACAAACATCAAAATATATAATGAGAGATGAGGTGTATATGGCCATGTGTGACACACAGACAGAAAGGACAGTAACAAAGCACAAGGCCTGAACTGATCCTGAAAGAAAAGCCTGATGGCTAGGGTTGATAACAGCCTGAGCAGAAGAAAAAGGTCCTAAAGAAAAAAGGTCCTCAGACTGCTCCAACAACTGACACGGGTAGTATTACTGGTAATACAATCGTCACTCACCAAATGGGCATATGACCCTCGAATAGCAAGACAAATCCATCTAGAAATGGATTGAGGAGAGATCTTCTGTCAACCAGAGATCAGAGACAGAAAGAATCACTTCCCGCCTTTCTGAATGAACTGCATTCAGTTGAGGTAAATGCGAATTGAATGAACCCGACAAACCCAAGGGCAATTACCATCAACTGAAGGAAGAGCCTGGATACAGATAGGAGGCGGAGTAGTTTCTGGTATCTGATTCTTGGCCAGAAAGGAGTCATCAGTGGTAAAAGTAACACTGTTGATGGAGCTCCTGAATAAGGCCGGATCAACCAAGGGCGTAAAGCTCACTAACTCTCCTGGCTGAGGCAAAATCCATCAGAAAAAGGCGTCTTGTATGTGAGAAAATGCATATCAACCTGGGATAATGGCTTGAATGGTGCCCCCCCCCCCCCAAGCAAAGCAGGACCCAAGAAAGATACCATCTTGGGGTCAGCTGGAAAACCTAGGCCTTTTCAAAGAAAAGTGCCGAATAAGCTTGGAGAGGTACTGATTAGTACCGATATGATGCTTTCCCACACAAGAAAAGGTCTCCGAAAGCATAGACCTGTACCCCTTGATGGTGTACCCCTTGATGGTAACAGGTTGGAGACCCCAAGAATCAAACAGATATACCACAAAGTCCGCAATCTGTGTAATCGAAGAGTTGGCATAATCAACACAGTGATCTGCACACCATCGACAGAAGACTTTCCATTTAGCCACATAGGCTAAACCAGTGGAGTGCCGCCTTGAAGAAATGCACTCCACTGCTTGTCTCGAAAAATCTCTATGGAGGACACAGGACCGGACAAAAGATATGCGTGAAGACACAATGTCGGGTCAACATGAAACCTCCTCAGGTGACCTTGACAGACAAGCTCATGATGTAGAGGGAGATGTACCGGAACCGCCACCAACAGAAGGGGGAGCTGATTGATCCACACCCACTGAGTTGACAGGGGAGTGACCAGAATGATTCGACAACTACAGGTTCGTATCTTGGCTAGAACCCAAGGTAGAATCGGAACAGTGGGAAGGCGTATCCGACTAGTCCATTCCAATCGAGTGACAGAGCATCCACGGCATAAGCCAGAGGATCTGGACATGGGGACACGAAAGTTGTCCACCTGATGGTTCCAATGGGTCGCAAACAGATCGATGTGGGGACGACCCCAGAGATTGCAAAGCGACTGGAACACTGCTCTGTGAAGCATCCCCTCAGTAGAAATGATCCTGCCCTGTCAGGACAGGGAGTCGGCTAGGATGTTCAGGCGACCTGGAATGTAACATACCACGACACCGGAATTGATATCCTGAGTAAGCAGTAGTCGATCCCAAGCCAATTTGTACATGGGAACTAAGTGCGTGCCGCCCTGGTTCTGAATGTAAGCTACCACTGTTGAATTGTCGGACAACAGAAGGACCTGACGATTCGAAAGGTGAGGGATCCACTGCCAGAAACTCAGAAGAAGAGCAAGAACCTCCTTCTGATTGATGTGAAGAGCTGCCTGATCCTGGTTCCAAACACCATGAATGGAAAGACTTAGAGGATCCAATGTCGCGCCCCATCCAAAATCGCTGAACATGATCGGACATGAGCAAATCCAATGGAACTCCCTGCATAATCCACTGAACATCCATCCAGGGAAGAAGGTGATGACTGAAAGATGCTGGTAACTGAAGCACCAGATCCAGATTATTGACATTTGGCCTCCAACGACTGAGCATGAAGTGTTGACGAGGTCGATGCTGGAAGCGAAATCTCCCTGGTGAATGGAGCAGCGAACAGACTTGAAAGTCAACATGCTGAACTTGGGAGCAATGATAGACTGGTTCATGATACTTAGATCGATAACAGGTCTAAGTCGGCCGTCCTTCTTCAGCACCAAGAACAGGCAGGAATAAAATCTCACTGAATGAATATTCCTGATAACCTCGATCGCCTCCCTTGACAGGAGATTGTCTATCTCTGTGATTAAAAGTTCCCGACGTTCACCGTCTGAAGGTACTTTGGTTGGAAGCGGCACCCATGACAGAGGGGGGTGCCTCCAGAAAGACATCCGCAGACCGGACCGAACAACATCCAAGGATCAGATGTGACTGCGGGCCAACAGTCGGCAAACTCTGATATACTTCCTCCAACCGCGGACGAATCGAGGAGAGGACTTTCATTTTCGAGCCCCGGCGAGAGGAGAAACCACCTTCTCTGCTAGATGAATGATCCTGAGACCTCCCACTGTTCTGCCGGCACTTACCTTTACCACTTGAGTAAGAGGAAGAAGCAGAGACAGGAGGATCAACCCTTGACTTTGTGGCGGACAAAGCAGAAGGGCCTTGTTAGGTTTGGAACTGCCCCAGCCTCCAACAGAAGGCGGATCAAGTTGGCAAAGCAGCAACTGATCTTTGGAATGATGCAGGATATCATCTCAGACAGGCATCACGGAATCATGGAATAGACGCGGACTCACCAAAGAAGCGGATCAAAGAGCAGCGTGCTGCACTTCAGGATGGGAATAGCTAGTGTCCAGCAATGCATCCCGGCAAACTAATTCCAGATTAGCCGTGTGAGTAAGGTGCATGAGTGCCTTAGAAAGCACACCCAAGGGAGCCTGCATGTCGTCAAACTTATCTGGTGGCAGCTAAGGCAGAGATGACATGATCCGATCGAGATAGCATGCCCAGCAGCTCTTTGGTATAAGCCCAACAGGGACGCCAAAGTCGCCAAAGGAATAACAGTTGACTTGGGCTTGGAAAGCTTGAGGGAAGAGAAGTCCTGATCTAAGACCATCAAAATCTGGCAGACCGACAGATTGACAAAATCATAGGAATGATAACACACAGAGGGCAAAAAGGTATCAGCCCTAGTGAAGAATGAAGTCTTCAGAGCCTTGGAGCTCAGCTTAAAGTCCAAAGCTGCAAAAGCTTTGATCACCTGTACCGAGTGGTATGGTTGAAGGCATCCAGAAGCAGGTTGCTCCACAGGCTGTAGGCACACGACCAACGATCGCAGTCTGGCTGAAACCTCTGGCTAGTCTGACGGTTTAAGCTCCAGAAGGAACTCAAACACAAAGGCAAGAGTCAAAAGACTGATGGCTCTCAAAGTTAGGTGTGCCTGACCCATCTTCAGGGTCGGAAGACACATATCCCATCTCAGTCATACCAGCCAAAGCCTCCCATGGTGTAGAAACACAAGGGGGATCAGAAAGCAGCCTGCTTCCAATCCCGTCTGACTTAGCTGAGTTGAAGTCAGGGAAGGTTGAGGCCAAGACCCCATGTCCAATGAAGCAGAAACCCCATGCAGACCCCTGCAGGGATAAGCCGAGGCCGGCTGAAATGGAGATTGATGGCGTCACTGATGGAGCAGCAGCAGGAGTGGATATATCAGTAGCTGTAAACAATTGTTTTGGGGGAACGACCACATGCCCAAACTACACGATAGACTGAAGCCCAAAAGGTCGAAGACCAAGAACCACACCACCCACAGGGTCTTACAATGGAACACCCATATCAAGTGGAGCATGAATCATTGGAATCTTCAACATGCTAAGGTAACAAACATCGCCCACAAGGTATCATCCTAGGCATATCTGGTGAGAACAATGTAGATGGGAAGGTGAATCCAAAGAAAACATAAATTGGGACACCACCAGCTACCAGAGTAAGGCGGCAGGAAACAAAGACCGGACGAGAATGGAAAAGTACCCTAGCAGCCAAAAGGGGAAAAACTGGCAGAAATTTGACCTTCAACAGAGGGGAGAAAAGCTGCCACAACAGCCCCCAGCTGACACCTAACTCAGATAAAAGCAGAACCCAAGGGGTTAGCATTAATGAACAAGAGACTGAAATAGCATGGCACGTGAAAATCGCGTGCGAAATCGGTATAGAGAACAAGTGCACCGCCAGGCGGTGGATCAATATACGGCCACCTATGAAGAAATTGCACTTGTAAAGAAATTTTTAGTTGAACAAAATTTCAATAATTCCTTCAAAAATAACTGTATATTCCTGGCTTACGACCCATTAAAGTTGAATATATTGTTTTCAAGTTACTGCGTGGAGAATGAAAAGTCACCAAAAGTCCCAGATTGTTGCCATGGCGGCCATATTGGACATGCCAGAATGCTGGTTATCAAAAGGAATTATCCTCTAGTCATGCTTAATCAACCATAAAAAGCAGTATCTGTTGGATCTATAGTTTTCAAGTTATCACATGGACAATCAAAAGTCCCTGAAAATCCAAGATGGCTGCCATGGTGGCCATATTGGATATTGCAGAATGCTGGTTATCGAAAGAAACCATCCTTAGTCATGACTAATCAATCATAAAAAATCAATATCTGTTGGATGTATTGTTTTCAAGTTATCGCGTGGAAAAACAAAAGTTAATGGACAGATGAATGGACAGAAGAATGTACGGATGGACAGACAGTGGTTATCAAAAGGAATCATCCTCTGGGTCATGACTAATTAACCATAAAGAACAAGTTGTCACATGGACAATCAGAAGTCCTTGAAAATCTAAGATGGCTGCCATGGGGTCCATATTTGGATATGCCAGAATGCTGTTTATCGAAAGGAACCATCCTCTAGTCATGACTAATCAACCATAAAAAAACAGTATCTGTTGGATGTATTGTTTTCAAGTTATCGCGTGGACAAACAAAAGTTAACAGACTGTCGAACGGACAGATGGATGGACGGATGGAGGGATGGATGGACAGATGGACATTGATGCTGGTAATCGAAAGGAACCATCCTCTAGTCATGACTAATTAACCACAAAAAACAGTATCTGTTGGATTATCACATGGACAAACAAAAGTCCATGAAAATCCAAGACGGACAGACGGACGACAGACAGACAGATGAACATTGATGCTGGTTATCAAAAGGAACCATCTTGTCATGACTAATCAACCATAAAAAACCAGTATGTGTTGGATGTATTGTTTTTCAAGTTATCGCATGGACAAACAAAAGTTAACAGATGGACGGAAGGATGGACGGATGGACATTCCAAAAAACAAGAGTTGTGGGCTTAATTTTTTGCGGAAAAATTGATCATTTTAAAATGTTTGGACAACCGCTAAAAAGTTTTTTCTTCGGAATTTTTTTGGTCGGAATAGACATGGTTAGATCCCCCAAGATAAACCTGAAGAGGGGGCAACGCTAACCCCAGACGTGAATTGACCATAAACCTTAACATAAACCTCCCAAAATTGCTACAACTTGATTCTTGCCTCATAAGTATCATATTTTGGTGATTAACCTCATAATATTTGTACATAAGCTCATAATATGGAAGTAAGCTCATAATGGCCATATGGGCCCCCAAAAAAAGCTTGTAAGTCCTGAATTATTGCCCGGATGGACGGACGGACGGATGGATGGACAGACATATAGACAGATGGACATTGATGCTGGTAATCGAAAGGAACCATCCTCTAGTTATGACCAATTAACCATAAAAAACAGTATCTGTTGGATTATCACATGGACAAAAGTCCCTGAAAATCCAAGATGGATGGACGGATGGACCACAGACAGACGGATGGACATTGATGCTGGTTATCGAAAGGAACCATCTAGTCATGAATAATCAACCATAAAAAAAACAGTATGTGTTGGATGTATTGTTTTCAAGTTATCGCATGGACAAACAAAAGTTAACAGATGGATGGACGGACGGACGGACGGATGGACATTCTTACACATTCTTACTTGTGGGTTTTTTCCCATGTTAAACCGTAACCCCACAAGGTCAAAAAATTAACCTCACAGAGCAAAAATTAACCCCACAAGTGGCCACTGTACTAACCCAACCCCACAACTACCACTGACCCTAAATTGTAAACCCCACAATGTACCTCTGCTAAGCCTGGACGGACAGATGGATGGATGGATGGACAGATAGACGGACATTCTTACAAATGGCTACTTATGTGGCTATTTTATGGACATGTTAGGTGGCTAACCTAAAACACATGTCCAACATAATAAAACAAGTTTTTTGGGGGGAAAATTTTGGGGAGGGTCAGCTAACCCTAACCCTACCCTTTACTGACCCTAACACTACCCACCCCAACCCTAACCCTAAGCTAACCCAAAACTAATCCTAACCTATCCACATAACTCTAAAACCCCTTCACTGACCACCACCACACCCCACCCCTAATCCCCACCCCGAAATGCCCTAACCCTACTCTACATGCATCCAACCCCCCTCCCCCCCCCCCCCCCCCCCCCCCCATAATAAGAGATTCTATTACATGGCTAGCCACGTGACAGACTTTAACCACATACATAAGTATCCTGTTTTACTAACTCGTAGCCACATAAGTAGTCATTTGTGTGTGCGGACAGACAGACAGATGAACATTGATGCTGGTAATCAAAAGGTACCATCCTCTAGTCATGACTAATTAACCATAAAAAACAGTATCTGTTGGATTATCACATGGACAAACAAAAGTCCCTGAAAATCCAAGATGGCGGCCATGGTGGCCATATTGGATATGCCAGAATGCTGGTTATGTTATCGAAAGGAACCATCCTCTAGTCATGACTAATCAACCATAAAGAAACAGTATCTGTTGGATGTATTGTTTTCAAGTTATCGAGTGGACAAACAAAAGTTAATGGACGGATGGACAGACAGAAGACATTGCATACCATAATATGGCCCGCTCATATCAGTGGCCATATAAAAAAACAGTATCTGTTGGATTATCAAATGGACAATCAAAAATCCCTAAAAATTCAAGATGGCTACCATGGCGTCCATATTGGAGATGCCAGAATGCTGATATCAAAAGGAACCATCCTCTAGTCATGATTAATCAACCATAAAAAAGTAGTATCTGTGGATTTATAGTTTTCAAGTTATTGTGTGGACAATCAAAAGTCCCCCCAAATCCAAGATGGCTGCCATGGTGGCCATATTGGATATTGCAGAATGCTGGTTATCGAAAGGAACCATCCTCTCGTCATGACTAATCAACCATAAAAAAACAGTATCTGTTGAATGTATTGTTTTTAAGTTATCGAGTGGACAAACACACCTTAATACGGCCTGCTCAGATATGAGGGCCGTATAAAAAATATATATCACGAAAAATACAGTGAATAATCAAGAGAATATAAAAAAAACACAGCCCTGTATGTCTGGATGGTGAAGGACATAGCTACGAGTCCACAATTCTGAACAGGAACATCATCTATATCAAGTCAAAAGGTATCACTGTTGATGAGCAAAATAAAATGTATCTTCACAAAATGGCAGAAGAAAAAAGAATGACACGCTGGTTATACGTCTGTGCATTGGCACCGGAAAGCAGTGGATTGGTACACAGAGAAGGCGTCCCCTACTATCGTTTGGGAAAGAACAAAATTGAGTATACTTCCGAGTTAGGGACTTCCACTGTAGTGCAAGCCTGTTGTAAACAATTGTGAGGTAGGTTGATAAGAAATATTTTTGTTTTCAAATATAATTTTTCAGCTTTGTGTTTTGATCATCGATAGCAACCAAATAATAGGAGTTCAAATCGGTGGCGTATTAATCCCTTGCTGAAACTTGCTGAACTTTCTACAGTATCCGAACTCAACGTTGCTAAAAAGGACTGTATCTTGCCATTAACACATTGTCAGTTGAATATTTTCCTATGAATGTATCATGTGTTATATATTACATCGCCTCTCAGGTGCGAAAACAGTCGTGAAATGTTTGTAGATTTCATATCTTAGGAAATCAAGTCGTTTACCAACTTAGCCCAGAAACCAGGTGATCGTAACAACAAGCATGTCATCGAACACAATGTATAGTTTGTGGTCATCCATTTTCCTCTGAGCATTTTCACCACGTCGGTGATGAAATGATAAATATGCTTCTCCGAGTATGGCGTGTGGAGTCTTTTATTTACAATTCAGACATTCAAATTACCGATCTATTCCTTGTTATTCTTGTCGGTTACTTTTACAGTTGACAACTTCTTTGTCATCAAAAGCAAAAAAATAAACAAATTTTTGGAAAAGGTGGATAAATTCAGATTTTGTGTTCTTTTGCCATTATTTTGGTATATTAATATGTTGATATTCACCACTTTAATTTGTATATAGGGCATTGTGGAAATTTTCAAAAAAATGTCAAAAGCTATGTTGGACAACTCGTTAACCAGAAATGGTTATAAAAAAAGCAACAAGAGACAGCTACTCCCTGATAGCTCTGCTGAGGGTCACTGCTTTTTGGGAAAGCTGAATACACGACAAGAATCCAAGTGTTACTGATTGTGACCTTAACCTTCATGATATGACAATGGGTGAAAGTTATGACACAAGGTTAGGTTATGGGTAACAACTGTGAAGTTTGAACAAGATCTGTCACACAGATTCAATTATACAGACCAGACAAGGGCTGTATTACAATATCAAAGTCTTGTTGTCTGTGACCTTGACCTTGATGGTATGACCTTGGATAAAAGTCACGACACACTTTTGTGTAATGAGAAATAATTGTACCAACTATGAATAAGATCTGTCAATCATAGAAAGTAATGTGAACCAGACAAGGGCTGTATAACAATTTAGTGTTGCCGCCTGTGACCTCAACCTTGATCATATGACCTAGGATCAAAGTTATGACACACCTTTGAGTCATGAGCAATAATTGTACCAACTATGAATAAGATCTGTCCATCACAACAAGTTATAAGATAAGGGATGTATAACAATATTTAAGTTTTGCTGTCTGTGACCTTGACCTTGATGATATGACCTTGGATCAATATTGCGACACACCTTTCAATCATGAGCAATAATTGTACCCAGTATGAACAAGATCTGCTGATTAGATCAAATTATATGGACCAGACAAACAAAATGTTGACAATGGATGGACAGGCAATGTATGGATTGATGGACGGACATACAACGGACAACTTAGCATTTGAAAAACTCCACTGACATTCTGTTTCTGCAGTGACAGTGTATTGGTATTATTATCAAGTGCAGAAGGGAAAGGAGACAACTTAAATATTTTGTCATTTACCTTAGAAATAAATTAACTTAAATTGCTAATACCGGTAACGCTAAATTAACAAAGGATCTCGAAAACAATTTTTTAACTATGCTTTTTCAATTCAATTAGGGCATTCAGAAACCATGAATGACCTAGATTCTTATGTGAACTTGAAATTTATTTTAAATACTTCAAATAGCGTTTTTTAAAAGAATATACCTTCTCTTATAGAGAACACTCTCACAATGGGTAATCCCAAATTCAAAATCCACTGCTTTGAGGCAAATACAAAATCAACTGCATGGTAACCATAGTCATCAATGTAGGGAAAGAGCTATGGAATTCAGAAACCATGAAAGATATACTTTTTCTGTAAGGGGGGTGGGGGGGGGTGGGGGGGGTCGGAGGTGGATTTTAACCTACATTCTTGTTATATACCCTCTGACTTAGTTTTGTGCATGTATGTAAGTTGGTATAACTTTTATTTATTTTTTTCTCAACAATTTGTCATGTTAGGCCTAAAAATATTAAAAATTTGTTTCTCAAGCCCCCCCCCCCCCCCCCCCCCCCCCCCCCCCGCATGGTCCTTTTGGCTGCCGCATGCTCTCTTTTTATAACCAATGCAAACTTTAAAACAAATTTTAAAAAATGGTTTATGTCTGATATTTTACCCAAGTTAATAAAATTGATAAATTTGTCCCTTGAGTGCAAGAAGGCTCTGCAATGCTTTAGCATTGCAAAGCCTTCTTGCACTCAAAGGACGAAATACACCACCACACATGCTATTCTGTAGATTATGAGGCCTAAAATAAAACAAACAAACAAACAATGAACGTGAACTTTTGATGGCAAAGAAATAATTACATAAATAAAAAATTAAATAAAAAAACGCCCACCCGCATGCAGTTTTACAAAACGTGGCCTGAGAAATGGAAGATCTACTTTGTGTGGCCTTAGCTATTTATTTTGTCATGATGTCAAATACATTTTATGTTTTTTTCTGACTTCTCCCTCATCTCCACTGACTTCTCCCTCCTGACCCCTGACTTCTCCCTAAAATTTTTGGAGAGAGAAGTCACTTCTTCTTAAAGTGAGCTGCCAGGCTGACCCCTGATCATTGGTCTCCATTATTAACACCACTCGACCAAAAATAATTTGAGCACTCTACTAGTTAATTTGTAAATTATGTGGGCGGATTCAGTTGATTTGTTAGGTAAAGGGTAAACTAAATACTTCTGTTTATTGAATATTTTTGACTGGCAAATTAAAGTGACTATTCAGTTAACAAGGTTCCAGTCTACTAAGTCTATATAACTATTCAAAAAAGGATATTGCACTGTTTACTGTTGATTTTCACTCTTCTTAATTCAGTAGTGAGAGGATGGAGAGCTAACTCAACATATCCCTGAAATAATATTACAAAACATTTTATTTCATGATTTTATCCTTTTGAAAACATGCTTTCATTAAGGCTAAATTATTGATGACATAATTCATATAATGGTCACATTCTGCATTTATAAAAAAAAAATGAATTTAAAAGAACACAAGAACACAAAAGAGTAAAGTAGATGACAAATTAATTGTAGTGCATAAAAAGGGTCCAACAGTGGATTTGGTTACACTACCTCTGAGTTTTTAATCTTTTGAAAAAGTACATTTCAATCCTTTCCCAATAGTCTAAATGTATAAATATATATATTAGGCCTAAAGAAGGTAAAAATCTGTTTCTCAGGCCCTCCCACATGGTCCTTTTGGCTACCACATGCTCTCTTATAACCAAGGTAAACTTCAAAAAATAAAAATTAAATGGTTTAAGAACCTTCTTGCATCCAAGGGTTGAAATACTATAGTGTAGATTATGAGGCCTAAAACATAAAACGAACCAAGAACATGAACTTTTGATGGCAAAGAAATAATTACAAAAATAAAAAATAAAATAAAAAACTGCTCATCCACATGCAATTTTAAAAACTGACCTGAGAAACAGAAGATCTACTTTGTGGGGTATTATCATGTTGTGCTGCATGTAGTTTGCATGGTAGTAAGTAAGCTTTTGTAAAATTTCCCTGACTCTGGTTTCCAGTCAAGCGTGTCAGTCTATACAAGCAGCCATGACTTGACTAGAAATAAATCATTGCCAAGCAGATAGACTTACAGGTTGTTTCAGAATAAAATTTCTGAAAATTTTTCAAACCTTTAACAGGACAATAAGCAGATAATTTAAACAAAAATTTCAAGTCTCAGAGTCTGTTTGTACTTGAATGAGCATGCAAAAACAATACTGTATGCAAAGTGCTGGACATCAGAACCAACGCAGAATTACTTAAAATATGGAATTAATCCAGCAGCATTTTCAGAATATACGACATTGCGAAGAGGTAAACGGAGTTGTGCAAAAGTGATCCAAATTCCACACAACTGAATACACAAGAAAATAATTTTACCTTTGCTGCTACTAGAATGGATGGGCGACATCAACAACTTTGCATTACATGTATTTGTGCAATAATTGGACACTACTTGATCAATAACTTTGTATAATTTTAAATGATAATCAATGATATAATTACATGGATGCAAAGGCTATAAATAGAACATTTGGACACAAACTTCATGATAAATACAGAAATTACTTCAAATTTCCATTATTTATCCACCATTACCACTGACCCAGATATGCTGAATAGATAATAGGATGGAGGGCTAAACAGAACTGAAAGGAAAAAACAACAATAAGCAGTTTATTGTTTACTCCAAACAGTAGGAAACCTTAAACAGCTTGTTAAGTATAAAATAGGATTTATTCACATCCAAGAGTAATAGATAAACATCATTAATGGATGCAAAATCTATGCGGATAAGAGAATCCAAAGTGGGGTAGGATTGGTTATATCTTCTAAGACCATAGGATATTCCAAATGCTATTTATTTATTTATTTATTTATTTATTTATTTATTTATTTATTTATTTATTTATTTATTTATTTATTTATTTATTGGGGTTTAAGGTCACATATTTCTGCACAATGGCTAACCATGACCGTGACAAATTGATGGGTGGAGGAAGCCGGAGTAACCAGAAAGAACCACTGAGCAATGGCGAGCAACTGTCAGCTCCCCAACATACCAACTCCACACAAGCAGGGTTAGCATTGGTTGAAGATAGGTGCTCCATTGATGAGCTGTACGCCTTAGTACAGTGTCACCGTGCCCCCACGTGGGCAATGGGGTGAAGTGTCTTGCCCAAGGACACAACGCGGTCGCCACAGGTGGGATTCAAACCAAGGACCTCTCGGCTTGCAGCCTGCACCTCTACCAACTGAGCCACCGTATCCCCATTCCAAATGCTATAATTTAGGTTAAGGGGATCCAAAATATAAAAGCATCAAGAGACAACATGAGATGATTTATACCAACATTACAAATCATGAGTTATTGTATGGAATGAGCTCCATGACTTCTAAAACTTTATCCAAATATACAATATACCTGACACTGGCATTAATTGTGATCCACCATAGCCAAGAGAGAAGCTTGCAGGCTTTTCACTGTAAAGTCAAAATGTAGTGAGAATCCCCACCTCCCCCCCCCCCCCCCACCCTGTTTTGCAAGAAATACTTTGCAAAAAACAAAGATGTAGCCCACAATAAATGTCAAGCATCGCAATGCAAAAGTTTTATATTTAAATTATATAACATTTCTGAGCAGCAGACAGGGACCTAGACATCTTAGATTACCTGCCACAGATTCTAGATTTCTCAGGTAGAAAGAAGTGAATGTTGCCTCCAGTAGGTAGCCTTCATATCTGAAAGAACAATACAATTAGCATATGCCGAGGATGATAATAAAGCCCTAACCTCAGGAGTAGAGATTCTATTCTCTCTACTATCCCTATCAGATAAATTATCCATCTAGAAACAGAATGAACTGAAATATCTGGAATGAGAGAAAGAAAGAGCCTATTTGTTCCTTTCCTTATTAAACTAGACTGGAAAAACTCTTTAGTAACTTTGACAAGGACTGATCCGAACCTATATTAATATGGCTTTCATGAGCATAAGAAACCGACAACACAGAATGGTATCCTTTGATTGTAATAGGTTGAAGTTTCTAGGGTTGAAACAGTACACTGGTTAACCGATTAACCACCGGTTATGAGTGTGACCAGTCATAAAACCCATGACTGGTCATTAACTGGTTATAAACACTGCCGTTAACAAAAGTAAAATACAGGGTATTCTGACAGTCAGACACTGACTGCCTGGTGTGTGTTAAACATTCCTGCCGCATACAGTTAGTGATGAACCGATAATTGGAATCGGCAATCGAAACTGGCCGATTATGGGGCATCGGCCAATTATGACAACCGGCAGTTTCCGGTTATTCTATATTTAACAAAGTCTATTAAAATCTTTTAGATATCTGGCCTATTCAATAAAGTATCCCCATTAAAAACGTGTGGAGTGCATATCAGAATATTTAGGGATTTGCAGAGCCGAGATATTACGGAATTTACCATCTGCAATCGGTACGAGATCGTCACTATTCCCAGCTGATCGAAGTCACTGGTCTTCAATCATGGTGCTGTACAACGTTGCTTTGGGTACATGTATAAATAAAATGTGTTCAGTCGGTAGTCTGTAGGGGATCTGGATGTTTCATACTCAGTTGGACGTTTTGTACCCAAATCTTTGGTTGTTTCGTACCCAAATTTCTGGACGTTTCGTACCCAAGATTGGACGTTTCGTACCCTAAGAATTTTCAGTTGCATACATGCATATTCTGAGAACTTATGTGCTATTAAGCTTTCATAATTGGTGATTTATCAATGAAATTCTGCAGTATAACAGGCACTAACAGATTTTCTTCTTGGTCCTATTTCAACCATCGGAATCGGCATCAACATTTTAGAAATTTAATTTTAATTTTAAAATATTCATTATGTGGGGTAGACCAATCAATATTTTCAACGTGCAGCCTCAAGGCTGCACGTTGAAAATACTGATTGGTCTACCCCACACATTTACTGAACAGCCATCCTATTTAATCAAGTTATGAGATATCATGCTCCTGGCTGGAAAAGCAGCTGCTCAGGTTCAAAGGGTTAAGGTTCCTGGTGTTTGGTGACAGTATTCCTTCGAAAACTCATATACTAACACTTTACGGGTGCAAATTACTCTAGTCTCTGAATTCATGGGAGCTTAAAACTGCACCTGTCAATGTTGTTCATTTCCAGCACTGCTACATGTGTTGTTTTGTAGAAATATGACCACTATATCAATTCTCAGTATGGAAAAATAGTTTTGAAAGAATGTTCTCACTAAAATCACATTGTTTTCTATCATTTTCGGTTGGGTCCAATTTTCACTGTGAGAAATAGCATGTTGAGTTTGAATTATTCTCACATTCAATTTTTTTTTATCTTCATTTTATTTTTAGTTACTATGAAAATTGGCTCCAATATCATTTACCAATTCCAATAAAACATCTATGAGGTGACTTTTTTCAAGTTTTGTATGAAATCTCCGAATTTTAAGGCAATCTTTGGTGGATACAGCATTGGACTTCTAACCAAAAGGTCTAAAGTTTGATTACGGTGGTAACTGTGTTGTGTCATTAGGCAAGGCACTATTGCCCACATGGGGGCATGGTTTAACTGAGTACAAAAGCATACTGCACATCGATGGTGCACTTACTTGCCTTCAATCAATGCTAACCCCGCTTGTTAGGTGGTTATTCACTGTTGCTGGGTGGTTCTCTCTGGGTACTCATGCTGCCACCTGTAAAACTGTTTGACTCAAGGTGACCCTGGTTGTAAAAAATTAGCCCCATTAATAAATTTCACAAGGCAACTTCAGTCACTTCTTTTGAAGGCAGGGCAAATTTTGCCAATTCTAGGCAAAGTTTTCACCCAGGTTGCATGGCTCTGCAGGGCTCTATGCATCATACATATAGGTGCAGAATTGTGATACACTCTTCAAACATGCACAATCGTGATATGTATGTTTAACAGTAATCCAATCTTCTTGATTTGTAAATGACAGCATTGTCTCCTATTAAAATTATGACAAATTGATAAAAATGTTTAGAAAGTTAATTCCTACTTACAACAATGGATTCTTGTTCAAAATTTATCCCTGTTATGCATAATGTCTGATGAGCTGAAAGGCAAAAACAACAAATGTAAGAAAATATAAATGTTCACCCCATCATCACAATACAGTGGAGAACCTTAATTGTATATTTCCTTTCTTAATTGAATAATCCCTGTGAATTGTTATAACTTCCAAACACCACAGTGAAGACACCACAGGGATTCTTCTGCCCTCTTTGGGAAAGGGTTTTGGGGCCCATACTATTGAAAAAATTTGGGTCAAGGAGGCTCCAATTGGGAATTTATTTTGGAAGAGATGAAACATACAAAGTCTACATGTAACAAATTTTACATTTGAATTGAACAGAGAACATTAAGACCAATACCTGAGCAACTGCATGTATACTACAAGTAAGTTTTGTACTAAGAAGTCACATGGAATCATGTTCACCCAAGTCTCTGTAGTCTCTATTAAGGCCTAAAAAAATTAAAAATCTGTTTCTCAGGCCCTCCTGCATGATCTTTTTGGCTGCCGCTGCGCCGCATACTCTATCTTTATAACCAACATAAACTTTAAAAAAAATAAAAATTAAATGGTTTATGTCTGATATTTTACCCAAGTTAATAAAACTGATAAATTTGTCTCTTGAGTGCAACAAGACTTTGCAATGCTTTAGCATTGCAATGCCTTCTTGCTCTCAAGGAACGAAATATACCACCACCCATGTTATTCCGTAGATTATGAGGCCTAAAATACAAACCAATAACATGAACTTTTGATGGCAAAGAAATAATTACAGAAAAAAAAAAAATAAAAAACCGCTCACCCGCATGGAATATTACAAATAATGGCCTGCGAAACAGAAGATCTACTTTGTGTGGCCTAAACTATTCTTACAGACTTAACCCTTTACCCAACGCAGGCGATATCAAAATTTATTATTTTAAATATCATTTTTTCAAATTTTTCAAAAAATTTCAACAAAACCATATCATGTGACCCCCTCGACGAGCTCGTTCCAACGAGGGGTCACATGATATGGTTTTGTTGAAATTTTTTGAAAAATAATATTTTTTCAACTGCTGAAGTTGCATATTATGCGGGCGGATGCAGCCGATTCGTTGGGTAAAGAGTTAAAGAAGAACTTGTTTTTTGCCTTTGAATTCAGACATTTTCTAAGCTTCATAAGATAAGTAATTTAAATTTAATGCACAATTGGTGTCCTGAACTGGGTGGTAATAAGGTCTCCAAAAACCATTGGTTTTCTGAGGCTTTATGACCACCCAGGTCAGGACACCAATTGTGCATAAAATTTGTGATCAAGAGGGAATTGAGATTGGGAAGTTCGGGTTTGGGAATTAGGAAAAAATCATGCCCTAATGCCATTGGGAAAGGGTCTCATATTAGAGGTGGGCTGTATACTGTAAATACTGTTCCGTATCGAGTGAATACCAATTTAGCGCACCAAGGGAATCTCAAACTACTGAAATTTTGGTACTGAAAATATTCCCGACATTTGTTAAAAATAAAAGGACATACAACAGAATATTATACACAAAATTCTTGACTAAAAGAGCCCATGGACTGTATATATCTAATGGAAGTCACCACTGGATATGTGATGTACCAAAAAAGCTGAGAGAAAATACCCAGGGGTACTTTTTCTCAGCCTTTTCTGTTACATCAAATCACTGATGTCAGTTGTCTGTCTTACTTCCAACATTTTGACAATTCAGTCACTTTGCTGTAAAACGACGATCTGCTGCTGGGAAGTATATCAAAAATAACATTTGATATTGGTATTGGTGTGAGTACTTGTATGCTGCTGATACCAAATACTGTACCAATACTAAGGTAAAGCATTCTAAAAATAGCGATACCGAAACCGAACTTGAAATTTCAATACTGTCCAGCTCTATCCCATATTTGACCCCTATAGACACCTTGCCCCATCTACCATAATTTCAGTTCAAACTGACCTGTTAATTATATATAGTTTAGAATAAAGCCCTGTTACTGGTAATAGAAATTGTGATTTATGGAATGAAAGTGTCAATGACACTGTAGCTTAACTTGTCTGTGTGTTGTGTTTGATGAAAAGGATAATGTTCAATGTTTATGAAAGGATTATGAAATAAGACAAGAATTGTGATTTTTGGGAATATGTTAATTTCTGTTCCCTGTATGCTATGTTTTTAATAAAAATAATATGAGGTATACACAGTACTAAAGAGCTGAGGGGTGGGTTAATATGACCTCACAGTTAATGTATGTGGCCCTCACAGTTAACGTATGTCAACAAAAGTTACCAAGTTACAGTAAAATTATTCCAAAATGAGCCATCCTATCAAGTTACATTGAAATCCCTTCATAAATATGGCCTGTAGACTGTGCTAAAGGTTTTCGGGCTTCAGGCCTGTGTAGCCACGGCGGTTGACTGATTGCAACTAAAAGAGGACATGGCACTGAGTCATTCTACTAAGTTACAATGAAATCCCTTCACAAATACAACCTGTAGTCTGTACTAAAGTTTTTTTGGGTTTTGGGCTCAGGCATCCATCATGGTTGAATGATCACGACCAAAAGGGGACGTTGTCATCTGGGCTTCATCTGGAGTGATCCTACGAAGTTATAATGAAATCCCTTCATAAATATGACCTGTAGACTGTGCTCAATGTTTTCGGACTACGGGCCCCTGAAGCCGTCACAGTTGACCAATCATGACCAAAAGGGGATGTCATCATCTAGGCTTTATATGGAGTCAACCTAACAAGTTACAATGAAATCCTTCCATAAATACGGCCTATAGACCATGCTAAAGGTTTTGGGGTTTTGGGCTCGGGCAGCCATCAAGGCTGAATGATCGCGACCAAAAGGGACGTTCTCATCTAGACATTATTTGGAGTCATCCTACTAAGTTACAATGAAATCCCTTCATAAATATGACATGTAGACTGTGCTCAAGGTTTTTGGGCTTCGGGCCCCTGTAGCTGACATAGTTGCTCAATTGCGTCCAAAAGGGGACTTTCTCATCTAGACATTATATGAAGTCAACCTACCAAGTTACAATGAAATCCCTTCATAAATATGACCTGTAGACTGTGCTAAAGGTTTTCAGGTTTTGCGCTCGGGCAGCCATCATGGTTGAATGATTACAACCAAAAGGGGACATTCTCATCTGGGCATCATCTGGAGTGATCCTATGAAATTATAAAGAAATCCCTTCATAAATATGACCTGTAGACTGTGCTCAAGGTTTTCAGGCTTCGGGCCCCTGAAGCCGTCACATGTTGACCAATCACGACCAAAAGGGAATGTCATCATCATCTGGGCATTATATGGAGTCAACCTAACAAGTTACAATGAAATTCTTCCATAATACAACCTACAGACTATGCTAAAGGTTTTTGGGCTTTGGGCTCAGGCAGCCATCAAGGCTGAATGATCGCAACCAAAAGGGGTCGTTCTCATCTAGACATTATTTGGAGTCATCCTACAAAGTTACAATGAAGTCCCTTCATAAATATGACCTGTAGACTGTGCTAAAGGTTTTCTGGCTTCGGACCCCTGTAGCCATCACAGTTACCCAATCACGTCCAAAAGGGGACGTTCTCATCTAGACATTATATGAAGTCAACCTACCAGGTTACAATGAAATCCCTCCATAAATATGACCTGTAGAGTGTGCTAAAGGTTTTCGAGTTTTGGGCGCGGGCAGTCATCACGGCTGACAGATCGCGACCAAATGGGGAAGTTCTCATCTAGACATCATATGGAGTCATCCTACCAAGTTACAATGAAATCCCTCCATATTAAATATGACTTGCAGACTGTGCTAAAAGTTTTTGGGTTTTGGGCTTGAGAAGCCATCATGGTTGATAGATCATGACCAAAAGGGGACGTTCTCATCTAGGCATTATACAGAGGCATCCTACCAAGTTACAATGAAATCCCTTCATAAATACGACCTGTAGACTGTGCTAATGGTTTTCAGGTTTTGGGCTCGGGCAGCCATACCGGTTGACTGATCGTGACCAAAAGGGGACGTTCTCATCTAGACATGACTCCAAACCTGAATATGAAATTTTGTGACGATCAGACAAGAACTATGGGGTGTAGCCTGTGCTAAAGAAAAATTTGAACAGACTCACAGGCTAACAGACTCACAGACTTCCGCACGTGTGATGGCAATAGCTTATCTTGACTTTGCCAAGTTAAGCTAAAAATTACTCTGGCAGCCACTGATTTTCGAATGTTCCAATGTTTAAAAACCTGTGTATCTTCAGTGTATCCAGCATATGCATTTAATCTTTCATATCTTGCTTGACAGAGTTCAAAGAGTTCTGTCAAATAAGATATAACAGATAAAATGCTTAGTTTATCAATACAGGAATATTCCCGTTAACTGAATATTTTTTACTTTACTTGCAAAATAGCACCTCAATTAACAAGGTTCTACTGTACAATACCCCTACCCCCCAATGGGGAGCTAGTACCGAGATACATGTAATGGTCAATGTCCACATCACACACCCCCTCCTCCTCCCATACCACCTGAAATTTGGCACATATATAGAGCTTCATTGGAAGTTTCTCACCTGGATCATGGCATTTCTGAAGTTTTTCGTTTTCTACCAAAACTGTGCAAAATGTTTTCACAATGTTACATTTTGCCACAATTCTCAAACAAGACCCTGGACGGTTTGGCTGGAGCTTTCGTAATATTTGTAGCATGACTTACTACATCTGACTACATAAGCTGGATTACCTAAGTTGCTCCCTTTTGACCTCAAAATTCTGAGCATAGTGCAATTTTGGCAAAACTGGCCCATTTTCACATGCGATTTCTCAGCACTGCGGCCACATTTTTTCAAAACGTTTCCCATGAGAAGTTTGCGCATTCACTGAATACTGGTAAGCGTTCAGTAGTAGTTTGGAATAGAATATCTGAAAAAGTGTTTCAATATTCAGATTCACAGTTCAATTTCAATAAAATTCCCACAGGTTTCCACCCGAGGCATGGTGTTTTCCATGCGGTTAGAACACTCGATTCCATGACTAAATGTCGGCCAGGCTTCGTAGAACAAGTTCTGAAAATTGCAAGTCGCTGCCTTTACCAGTCTGGACACAGTTCGTGTATGTCTGAAGTGCTATTTTAATGTCTAATATGTAAATTTTCATTAATCTTTTCCCGCCAAAAACCTACTCACTGCCATTTTCTTTTTACTTTTAACTTCTGACGATTCTCAAACATTTCAAGGTTGCGATGGGATCCCTGGGTGCTGTTCTTAAAGAAGCAACTTCGATTTACAGCCATCTCTCCGTCAGTCACACTCTATTGTAACTTTTAAGTGGACCTACTCCAGAGAGGGGGCACCACGAGAGACTGCGCCCATTCCCACCCACTTCTTTCACTGCAGCTTGAAAAAGACCAAATTCAGAAAATTACCCCCTCTCTTCAAAAACGCTATATGTCAGCAAATTCTCGGCGTTCAGGAATAGTTGCTATATCGGTTGCCTGGAAAATCGACATGAATTGTGCATTTCGTCATGTCCAATTCGAAAAGAGAGTATGAGCATGCGCGTGAGGCTCCCACAGGCTACACGCTTGGTTTTTGGATTTTTCAGGGACAGGAGTATGGCAGAGCTGATAGAACAAAGGTTGAAAATTTTGAGTGGCTACTCCAAAAATGCTCTCCCCAATCAACTGTACATGGAATGGAGAGTATACTTTTTATGACCTGCTGGCAGTCATAACCACCCTTCTAGTTTTATATGTTATTAATAAACGTTTAACCCTTGGCAGATTTGCGACTTCACTTATTGGTACATCCACAGTGTTTTGACCCGGTCGCAGAACTTGAGGAAGATACTAAACTGTCGAGCGGGGATAGTAGAACACATTCTGAGAATTTCAAGTGGCTGCCTTGGATGGTCTGGTTACAATTAGCATATGTACGACACTGGTGTCTGTTAAATTTTAAAGTCAGCTTAGCCAAATGACAGCTTTTTTGCCACTGGGTTGAGTTGTCAGTTTCTGTTGGGACAATCAAAAATAAACAGTTCAAGTCCAAACTATCGGTCCTCATAAAGGTGAGAGTACCGGTAGTTAAAGTTGAACAGTTAATCAAATAGACAGAATTAATGCCAAAGTTGACTGATGACACGTAAATAATAGATGGAAATGTCAATGCATTGAGAATTGATTAGTGACGAATCACCGACTCAGTTTCCATGCGATCCACGAAGTTCCCTCAGGGCCTCGGCACTCGACAAAGATATTAAAGTGTTGAGCGGGGATAATAGAACAAATTCGGGAGATTTCATGTAGTTTCCTTCAGCGATCTGGACACAGTGGGCATATGACCGACAGTATGGGTGTCTGTTCAATTTTAATATAAAATTAACCACATTACCACTTTTTTGCCATTAAACCATGAGCGATTTCTGTCAACGTTTCCTTTTTGGAGATTACCTAACTGTTACTGGCTTGACAGGGCCCATTTGGCGCCAGTGAACGAGATGCATCTTTCAGTCATCAACATCTCTCCACCAGTAACTGTAAATTATAAGTTTCAAATGGAACAAGCTCAGAGAGGGAGCACAACCACAACCTCAGACAACCACCTAGCACCAGCTCGCACCTACTAGAAAAGACCAAATTCAAATAATTACTCCAACTAATAAAAACGCTATATATCATGCAATTCATGGCTGATTTCCATGAAATTTTCACTCATTCTTCACAAATAGTTATCGCATCGTCTCACATAGAGAGACACCAATTTCGCATTATATCTTGTTGAATGTCAAGAGAGTGTATGCACAGCACATGTGCAGGGGTTCCCACGGGGCTAGTGCTTGGTTTGGGGACTTTTTTATAATGCAACCGAGTTCAGCCTTCTTCTTCTTCTTCCGTCTTCTCTCTTCTATTCACTTCCTTGTCCGCACGATAACTCGTAAATGAGTTGTCCTATCTCGCTGACAGTCTGATAGACAGTCACAAATTCTCAGCCACCTATCTTTTTCAGATTTCCGGGGCATTAGGGGTATCCGTAGGGGTGTTTTGAATGTGGGTCACGCCAATATCTCAGGCACGGTAGGATGTCTGAACCTGGGACCAAACCACTAAGTCGACACTCGATAAAGATTCAAAATATGGTCAAATTCACTGGGGGTCACTGAGGGGTCATTGAGTGCATTTTTTCAGAATTGCTGGAAATCACATTTTTGGACTCAAAAATGCTTTTCCCGAAGTTCATACATGCATTTTACATGAAAAGAATGGATGTGGTCAAACATTTTTTGCAAATGGACCACTCTCATATCTCAAGCATAGTATGATGTATGGACCTGGAACCAACACCAAATGAGTCGACACTCAATGGAGATTCAAAATATGGGTCAAGGTCACTGAGGTCACCCAGAGGTGATAGTGTGCATTTCTCAGAATTGCTCGAAGCCACATTTTGAACCCCCAAATGCATTCCCAGAATCCATACATGCATTTTTTACATGAAAAAAGAAGGCGTGGCCAAAAAATATTGAAAGTGGACACACTAATATCAACAAGCATGGTGTGATGAATGGACCTGGGTCCAACAACAAATGAGTCGATCCTTGGGGGGGGGGGGGGGGGAGGGGGGGGAGAGTTGAAATATGGATCAAAGCCGCTGAGGTCACCTTGGGGTCATTGCCCTTCAGAATTGCTGGAAACACCTTTTGCCCCTCCGCTAATGCATTCCCTTGATCGAACCCTTTTTTGCTCTGTACATATATGCCTTTTCTGGTCTCTTAGGAAAATGTATCAGATTCCTGAATGAATATCTTTAAATAATGTTAAAGAAAACCTGTTTCTGATTACTTTAAAACTAGTCTATCCCCGAAAAAAGCCTCCAAAGTATTCCAATTACATTCATAGAAGGGACTCTGTGGCTCGATAGAGGCGAAATCTGCAAACCGAGAGGTCTTCGGTTCGAATCCCAGCTGTGGTAACCCCATTATGTCCTTGACATACTTCACCCCCATTGCCCACTTGGGGGCATGGTGGCATTGTGCATTAATGCAAACTGCACATTGATGGTGTAGTTCTCTTCAACAAATGCTAACCTGCTTGTGTGGGTTCAGTCTGTTGGGGATCCTGAGAGTTACTCGCATTTGCTTAGTGGTCCTCTCAGGGTACTCCAGCTTCCTCCTCCCATAAAACTGTCTGACACAAGGTGACAGAGGCTGTCAATAGTGTCATTAAGCCCAATAAATAAAAAAAATACATTCAAAGAAGGCATGCCTTGATAGTGTTGTTGTAATATATGTGCCTTCTATGCACTGTTTGGCAACATGATAACCTAATACAAAGTGTTATTATTATACAATCAATTCTATCTTAATGTTTTGTTAAACTGATAGACTGTACTTGCAAATGAGTTCAATGCAGTCAATAGCCATTATTTATAACTTGATACAGTCTCTCATAAACAAAGTGGTCAAAGAGAATGCTGTAAATTTTACATCAAATCGCATTGTATATTTATTTAATATCATGTTACAAAAGTAACCATGTTGAAAATAGAACCCTTCACATTTCAAAACAATTATAAGATTTATTTATTCTCAATCATAACTCAACAGGTTTCGGTATGGAGTGGTGTGTGGCTTTCTCAAAAACCCATCACAATTATAAAGTAATGAAATGGAATATTTGAATGGCCTGTTTTTAACCCTCAATACTTCAGCGTGAGTACAAACACCCTTCATATAACTCATTGCTACAGTATGTGTTTACACTTTGCTTTCTGTAACATTTAATTTTATATGGAATGCGACACCTTTCCAGGTTTAATACCTTGAAAAGTAAGGCATTTTTAACCCTTTCCCTAACGTAAGAGCAAAATCCAGCCAGCATTATTCACTGAAATTTTCAGTCAATTTTCATTTCGTTCTTGCTTGAAAAACATTGCTGATGACCTCTCATTGGAATGAGCTCCTTTTTAAAGGGTTAAAATGGAGTATTTAAAGGGATTATTTTAACCCTCTCAATATCTTAATATGGGTCCCCAAACATTTACTTTTGCAATGCAGGAATAATGGGGGTCGTCCCACTTAGCCGGTTGCTATTGTTTCGGAATAAGGTGTGAATTACTTTGGGATCAAGGAGTTGCCGACTATAGTCTTTATCTTATAAAGTACAGAATTCACTTGCTAAATTGGCAAATTTATTGATTGATTGTAACTTTTATACCGTTCTGAAATTGACAAATTTAATGATTGATTAACAAAAAAAATAATTAATAATAATAATAAATATGACTGATTTCCTTATATACATTTTAAATAACTATTAATATTAACATCTTTTATAAAAATATAAACACTTTCAATATCCTGTAAGATGGGAAACAGAGTCTAAATAGCCTAAAAGTCCTATGTCACCACTCAAAAACTTTCTTCTAAAGTTATCAATAGAACTGTCAATTTTCCTATACTTCTTCTTTCTAGGTTGAATTCTCCCGCCAGCATCCAATTGTAGTATTGTTGCTTCCTGGTAAGCTTGTTCTTTTTTGATAAAGTCAATCATCCTATAAAAATTTGGGTGGGAGCCAGCAATAAAAAGACTAAGTTTTCGATGCCATCCTTCAATATGGTTGGTGGTACGGGGTCCAACCGTGTCAAAATGATTCCACATGTAATGTCCGTGGTCACCTTCGACCCAGTATGTAGTTACATAGTTTGTAAATTGCTCAGTGTTTGTACCCTCAGGTGCTTCTTCCAAAACAGACCACCACACATCACTAACACATTCCACTGGAATAAGTGGTAACGCAATAGCCCGCCTCACTAGAGATTTAACTTCCTCATTGTTCTGGTAAAGTGTCTTTAAGCCACATTTTTGGGCATTTCTCCACACAGCCTGCCCATAATGGAAAAAACATCCTTTAAGCTCTACACTTGGAAATATCCTTTGAATAGCATTTTGTGCCGCTTTCTCATAGTCTGTAAAAAATTGTCTTGGCACTAGATTTATCCCCAACATCCTGGAATTATCCACAAGAAGACGAAAAAAACATTTATATGTAGCCTGAGATTTGTTGGGCAACAGGCCAAAAACTAATGGGCACATCTTGTTACCGACGAAAGCATGCACGGTATATAGCTGGTAGAAAACTTCTGGACACTTGTTAAACGTACCGTCACAAAAATAAATTTCAGCACATGAAAGATGCCTTAGGTTGTTCACAGTAGCTAAAATAATAAGTTTGTCATTTTCTCCATCACATGCTAAGAAATCATCTCCTGCTGTCGTTTTTTATATATTTCAGGCAGGTCAATATCTGATCTCTGTCGCGGTAATGATGGTCGGGTTTTGGCTCGGGAGCGGTAAAGTGAAGATTTTACACTGTAGAAAGTCAGTATCTTTGCAATAAATTCCGGGTCGGTTTCAGTCGTTCTGAGACCTTTAAATACAAGAAAATAAAGATATATTACTTGTTGACATAAAAAATACAAATTGTAGATAAAGAGAGGGTGAGAGAGAGAGAGAAAGAAAGATAGAGAGAGAAAGAGAGAGAGAGAGAGAAAGAAAGAGAGAGGGTGTGTGAGAGAGAGAGAAAGACGAAGAGAGAGAGAGAGAGAGAGAGAAAGAAAGAAAGAAAGAGAGAGAGTGTGAGAGAGAGTGAGAGAAAGAGAGAGAGAGAGAGATGGGGGAGTTATGATCAATTTAAACTTGATTGTCGATAATAAAATAGCTTGGTACTTACTTCCTAATTCCTCCTGATATATAGCTGTGGCTGTCTTCGATTCTTTTCTAACAATTTTTTTCATTTTGGCAAGAAACACGTCAACAGCTATTTTTTCAATGTCTGCTGGGTGGTTGTGACAGTTGTTGAATGATGTAACAATGTCATTCAGCATATTGATGGTTCCAGGGCAACCACTACTATGCTGAGAGCACCGCCAATGTACTCGCTCATTACTTCTCGACTTTATGCTGTACTTATACCCATCAAATATGAGGTAACGACCCCCACGGTTATTTGGAATAAATTCAACGTTCACTTGAGCACTGGCCATGTTTGAGTGCCAACCTTACCTTAGAATTTACATTTATACAATTGAGAGAGAGAGAGTGAGCATATCTCACATTAAATTATGTTTGTAGCAAACCTTCAAACTAACAAATAAATGCTAAGAATATTAAAAAATAATTATTGCAGAATAAAAGCACCGACTCAAACATTAATGATTAATTATCATTAAATCAATCCAAACAGGCTGAGTGAGAACAAATCAGTGATACGGACTATAGCAAGTTTACTAACCCGTATTTGGTGTTAATTACTTTTGCGCAACCGGCTAAGTGGGAATAACCCGAATAATGATAACACTTTCTCTTCTCACAATGATGCTCTAAACTCGCATGGGCTCTTGGGGGCCGTTTATCTCTATATTCCAACATTACTGAATTCTCTTACTCGTAATATATTTTCAGAGGTATCATGTACCTTAACTTTTTCTTGGTAATATGAATATTTGCTACCATCTCTAAACATGGCATATCCGGAGTTGGTGGAGCTAATATTTTTAAAGTGGGATACGCTTATACTTCTGGTTTGGAATGACCTATAGACATGGGACATACACTGAATGTGTTGAAACCTTCTGGAGGTTCAAAATATGGTCCACCTCAATGCAGGCAATGGAGGTCGTTAAGCGCATATTCTTCAGAACTATCAGGAATTGCATGTTATAACAGCTAATGCAATGCTGAAGATTATCCATGTATCTCATCATTCAAATAACTGACCGTGCCAAAAATGTCCATTTCTGATTCGTGTGTAGAACCATTTGAATGCTGGTCACATATATGCCTTTTCTGGTTTCTTATAAAAACTGTTCTGATTCCTGTATGAATATCTGTAAATACTGTTAACGAAAATCCATTTCTGATTTGTTTAAAAATATTTTACTCCTGAAAATAAGCATCCATAAATTCTCTTCTGTATAGTTTTTTCCTGATTCTTTAAACCTTTTCACACAGACTTGAATTTACTGGTGGCAGTAAATTCTGTTTCTCTAGTTACACTTACTTTTGTATAGATTCTTTTATGCTTCTACAGGGGTTGAATATGGGACCTTTCCCCGGTTGCATTTGGGCATGATTATTCCCCAATTCAAGTCAATGAATGTGTCAATGACACTGTAGCTTAACTTGACTATGTGTTGTGTTTGATGAAAAAAATAATTTTCAATGTTTATGAAAGGATTATGAAATAACACAAGAATTGTGATAATTGTGAATATGTTAATTTCTGTTCCCTATATGTTATGTTTTCAATAAAAATAAGTTGAGGTGTAGACTGTACTAAAGAATTCAGGGGTGGGTTAATGTGGCCCTCACAGTTAATGTTTGTCAACCAAAGTTACCAAGTTACAGTGGAATTATTCCAAAATGAGTCATCCTATCAAGTTACAATGAAATCCCTTCAAAAATACGGCCTGTAGACTGTGCTAAAGGCTTTCAGGCTTTGGGCCTGTCTAGCCATCATGGTTGACCGATAGCAACCAAAAGGGGACGTCCTCATCTAGACATTATACTGAGTCATCCTACCAAGTTACAATGGAATCCCTCCATAAATACGACCTGTAGTTTGTGCAAAAGGTTCTAGGGCTCGGGCATCCATCACAGTTGATTACAGGGTATTTTTTGTTTTTAAAAATTTGATTAGCAGTTTCCATCTTGGTTTCAAAAAGTGATGATAAATAGTGAATATAAGGCCAATATGAAAGAAAAATGGTCAGCATTTTGACATTTTTGTGTCGCATTTTGTGATGCAAATCCAGTCATCAAATACCCTGTTGAATGATCGCGACCAAAACGGGACATTCTCATCTAGACATTTTCTGGAGTCATCCTACCAAGTTACAATGAAATCCCTTCATAAATATGACCTGTAGACTGTGCTAAAGGTTTTTGGACTTCGGGCCCAGGTAGCTGTCACAGTTGACCGATCAAGACCAAAATAAGACATTCTCATCTAGACATTATAAAGAGTCATCCTACCAAGTTACAATGCAATCCATCCATAAATACGACCTGTAGACAGCGCTAAAGTTTTACAGGCTTTGGGCTCAGGAAGCCGTCACGGTTGACAGATCGCGACCAAATGGGGAAGTTCTCATCTATACATCATACGGAGTCATCCTAACAATTTACAATGAAATCCCTCCATACTAAATATGACCTGTAGACTGTGCTAAAAGTTTTTGGGTTTCAGGCTTGGGCAATCATCACGGTTGACAGATCATGATGAAAAGGGGACGTTCTCATCTGGACATTATACAGAGTCATCCTATCAAGTTACAATGAAATCCCTTCATAAATATGACCTGTAGACTATGCTAAGGGTTTTGGGGCTAGGGCAGCCATCACGGTTGACCAATCGTGACCAAAAGGGGGCATTCTCATCAAGACATGACCTCAAACCTGCATATGAAATTTTGTGACGATCGGACAAGAACTACAGGGTGTAGCCTATGTTAAAGAAAAATGTGAACAGACTGACAGACTTAACAGACTTCCGAACGCATGTTGGCAATAGCTTATCTTGACTTTGTAAAGTTAAGCCACAAATTAAAACAAGAGGGATGTTACATCCCAATGCTCACCAACATTCGCGCTTGATAATGTCGTTCCAATGTAACATGCTTAATATTTAGTTAATATAAATCATTAACTAGGCATCAAATGATTAATGTGGTTTATGTGATGGCTTTGGAAAGTCTATATTTCTGCATTTATTATATATCAATTCAACATAGAATCATTGGATATAAAAGCATTTTTTTCTGTTAGAAATGTTTATGATTAAGAATATGAATTGTGAGGTCAGATATTAAATCATAAATAAGAATTAGGAAAGGCTTTCATAAATCACTGAAATTGTAATTGAAGTACATTCATTGGTTAAAGAGGAGTTGCGGAAAAACATTTGTTCAAGAAAGTGACTATACGTCCCAACAAAAATACATTACATCAACAACTAAAATAAGCCTTAATGTTACTAGTAACAAGTATGAGAAAGTATTAAATAAAAAAAAAAAAGTTAAAAAATTTTTTTTTTAAAGAAAGTGAATATAAGTCCCCAAAATCCCCCTCAAATTCCTCAAATATGCATGTAATAAGGGCGCAACGTTACCGCAATGTAGTTCAGTAACCCATGCGTACAATAAGACATAGAAACAGAACTCACCTTAACACCTCACCTTAACACAAACTTTTAGAACTTAAAACTGAGTAAGTCAGACAAAAACGTGAACATTGTGACTGAAAAAAAGAAAAGAAATCAGTTAAATTTCTGCATACAGTAGGGTTAACACCTACAGTTGTCATTGAAATGAGAAAATAAACAGTAATGAGAGGTGAAGGCACCACAATCTGCACAAAAGCTGACTTTAACGCAAATTCTTACAACACTTAAACGCTAATTCTTACAACAAGTTTTGGCAGAAAATCAGCCTCAAATTCCTCAAATATGCATGTAATAAGGGTTAAATATTACTGCAATGGAGTTCAGTAACCCAAGCGTAGAATATTAATCGCCTGGAAAGACACATAGAAACACAACTCACCTAAACACAAAGTTTACAAAGTTTTACAACTTAAAATTTACTAAGTCCGAGAAAAACATGAAAATTTTGACTGAAAAAAAGAGAAAATTTCCATTAAATTTCTGCATACAGTAGGGTTAATACCTACAGTTGTTATTGAAATATGAAAATCAACAGTAATGATAAGTTAAAGCAGCACAATCTGCACAAAAGCTGACTTTAACACAAATTCTTACAACACCTAAACGCAAATTCTTACAACAACTTTTGGCAGAAAATTTTAGGTAAAATTTGGAAAAAAGTCGTAGTATCAGGGTTAAATACTGTTCTGATAGTCCTCTACAACCTACATATGCAATATCAAAGGCCTGAGCCCACTGATGTTTGAGAAATTAACCTTAACATTAAATCTTACAATATTGGACACGCCGGACGCCGACCCGACGGCGCTGACGCCCAAGGTTATGACAATAGCTCACCACATCTTACAGATGTAGGGGAGCTAAAAAACAGAGGCTCAAGTTAGCGTAAACCGCTTACCTGGCTCAAGTTGTCAAAAGAGACGAGTGTATAAGTAAGTGATCAGCAGCAAGAGCAATTTTTTGATTTGCTATGACACTACCAAAGGCAACTTTTTGGCCATTCATTTCTGCTGATCCTAGGAAAGCTTCCTAGCAAGCTCTGTTCTGTGAAGTATTAAAAAATGACAAATGAACAAAATTTTTGTTTTGTTTTCAACTACTGTGGTTCTCTACTTCCCCCCACCCCCCCCCCAAAAAAAAAAAAAAAAAAACAATTTCTGGCATAAATGAAATACTTATGGTCCAGTTATATACTACATGATAAATTTGGTTCACATCTGCCCACTGGATCCAAAAATAGAAAATCTGGGTGTAGCCCACAATTTGGGAGCCCAAATTTTGACTTACTGAGTTTCTTCGAAAAAAAGTGAATCCGCATCACTAAAGCAAGTTCCAAACAAGAAATCTAAGCATTATTGCAAGTGGCTTATAAAAAGAGGATTATAACAGCATTTTAGGCTTATGGAACTTCACCCCAAGGGATATAGTAATTTTTTTTTTGGTGGGGGGAGGGGGGGGGGGGGGGGGTGGTAATCGGAAGAGTAAATTCCACCAGCCTGAAGATGGCAGCAGCTTCATTTGAACAAAGGAGAAAAGGTTTACTCCAAAGATGGTCTGTGCCATAAATGAATGAATTTGGCCCAGTGATTTTAAAGAATAAGAAAGATTTCAAACTAGTGAAACAGAATTTTACTGCCACCAGTAAATTCAAGTCTGTGTGAAAATGGTTAAAGCATCAACAACTAGAGGGGGTATCAGTACCCCGCGGCTCACCAACAGGTGGCCAATGTAAATGGGTGGCTGGAGTAAAACAAAAAGTTCAAAACTTGCACACAAAAGTCCAAAATTAAAGAAAATAAGCAGCTAAAGGGTTAAATAATATAATAATAACCCCTAAGAAGCATGCTAACATAAAATAGGAACCATGGCAATATGCTACAAGGTAAGTCTCCACTTTGAAAAAAAGAAAGACAAACCTCAAAACCTGCACATAAAAGTATAAAGAAAAGTATCATATTTGTTTCAATGGGTTAAAATTGAGAAAAATACACTGATAATGTCACAGTAACCGCCATGGCAATATGCCAGTAAGGTGAAACCCTACCTGAAAAATATCCACTTGGAAGAAAAGAAAGAAAAACCTCAAAACCTGCACATAAAAGTCAAAAAAGTATCACATTTGTTTCAAAGAGTTAAAATTTAGAAAAATACCCTGAAAATATTACAATAACCAGCGTGGCAATATGCCAGTGAGATAAAACTCCACTAAACCTGCACACAAAAGTACAAAACCTGCACACAAAAGTCCAAAATTAAAGTAAATAAGCAGCTAAAGGGTTAAATAATATAAAAATAGCCCAAGAAGCATCCTAACATAAAACTGGAACCATGGCAATATGCTACAAGGTAAGTCGCCACTTGGAAGAAAAGAAAGACAAACCTCAAAACCTGCACATAAAAGTAAAAAAAAGTATCACATTTGTTTCAAGGGGTTAAAATTGAGAAAAATACCCTGTCACATTAACCACAATGGCAATATGCCAGTAAAGTGAAACTCTACTTGAAAAATATCCACTTGGAAGAAAAGAAAGAAAAACCTCAAAAACTGCACATAAAAGTAAAAAAAGTATCACATTTGTTTCAAAGGGTTAAAATTTAAAAAAATACCCTGAAAATGTTACAGTAACCACCATGGCAATATGCCAGTGAGGTAAAACTCCACTTAAAAAAAAATATCAAAACCTGGACACAAAAGTATAAAACCTGCACACAAAAGTCCAAAATTAAAGTAAATCAGCAGCTAAAGGGTTAAATAATATAATAATAGCCCCATGAAGCATCCTAACATAAAATAGGAACCATGGCAATATGCTACAAGGTAAGTCGCCACTTGGAAGAGAAGAAAGACAAACCTCAAAAGTTCAAACCTGCACATAAAAGTAAAAAAAACATCAAAACCTGCACACAAACGTCAAAACATAAGTCCAAAATTTGATTCAAAGGATAAAAATTAAGACGAAATACCCTGGAAAAGAGTTGAATGTTATCGTGAACCCCCATAGCAATATGCAAAGAAGAAAAAATTTTTTTTCAAAAGCACAAAAATCCAAACCTGTAAACAAAAGAAGTCCAAAAATCTATTTAAAAATGCACTGGAAAGATATCAATGTTATAAAAACCACCACTGCAATATGCAGTGAGGTCAACATCACTTGAAATTGTTTTTTTTTATCACAACCTGTACATAAAAGTAAGAAGCTGTAAGCCTAAGTCCAAAAGCTGTACATAAAAGTCCAAAATTGAAGTAATTCAGCAGGAAAAGGGTTAAATAATACAAACATAGCCCTAAGATGCATGTTTACATACAATAGAAAGCATGGACATATGCTGCAAGGTAAATCTCCACTTGAAAGAAAGGAAAAAAAAACATCAAAAGTTCAAAACCTGCACGCAAACATCAAATTAAGTCTAAAATTTGATTCAAAGGGCTAAAATTACGACAAAATACCCTGGAAAAGAGTTAAATGTTATAGCGAACCACTATAGCAATATGCTGAAACTAAAAAAAAATTTGAAAAGCCAAAAAATCAAAACCTGTACACAAAAGTTCAAAATATTTGAGAGCGGACGCCGACGCCGACATGAGGGCTATGCCATAGGCTCACACAACTAACGTTGGTGAGCCAATAAACAAGACAGAAAGAGAATTTATGGAGGCTTATTTCTGAGGGTAAAATATTTTTAAAGAAATCAGAAATAGGTTTTCGTTAACAGTATTACATGAAATAAAATATTTGAAATCCATATTGAAGTTATGAGAGGGTTAAATTAAAGATATTCTTACTGGAATTAGAGAATTTTTTTTCCAAGAAACCAGAAAAAACATATGTGCACAACACCACTGAAAAGGTTTGATCAAGGCATCAATAAAATCTTTCAAACCCACAGTGAAGTCTTGAGAGGGTTAAATTAAAGACATTCATACTATTTATATTTATTTATTTGTGTATTGGTGTTTAAGGTCACATACTTATGCACAATGGCTAATCGTGACCGTGACAGTTTTAAAGACATTTATACAGGAATCAGATAAATGTTTCTAAGAAACCAGAAAAAAACATATGTGCACAGCACTGAAAGGGTTCAACATAAAATAAAATCTTTGGAAAACACACTGAAGTCATGAGAGGTTTAAATTAAGGATATTTATACAGGAATCAGATCCATTTTTTCCAAGGAACCAGAAAAAACATATATGTGCACAGCATTGAAAGGGTTCAACATGAAATAAAATCTTTGGAAAACACAATGAAGTCATGGGAGGTTTATATTAAAGATATTCATACAGAAATCAGATCATTTTTTTCCAAGGAACCAGAAAAAAACATATTGTGCACAGCACTGAAAGGGTTTGATTAGGGAGTCAGAAAATGGACATTCTTCAAATGAACAATTTCATTTTATGATTAAAATAACAAGATGTGTGTTTGACAGCTAGCTGTTCAGATAAGAGCAATATGTTATTCTAGTTTTGAATAATTGTAACAGATATTCCTCCACTAGTCCAGGATAAATTACTGCAAAAATGCTGACTCATCATTTTTTCAATACCCTCTACCGGGCACCCTGATAGAAACAGTGGCAATTTTTTTAATCAATCCACTCTACTAGTCCTAAGGATGCTTCATACCTATAATATCTTTTGTTATAATCATATTGTTGAAGACGTAGAAGCATTCTTTGAAGACGTCTTGGAGCTGTATGAAGAGATTTCTTTACAATCGACTCAAGTGGTTTGTGATCGCTGTCAACGTGTACTAGTCTACCATAGGTGTATTGATGGAAACGTTCCAAACCGAAAACTACAGCTAACATTTCTTTCTCAATCTGCGCATAACGCGTTTCTGAATCACTCAAAGCTCTACTAGCGAAAGCTATTGGTTGCTCATTTTGAAGCAATGATACACCTAAACCTGTTAACGATGCATCACACTGTAGAGTAAGCTCCTTTTCAGAATCATAATAAGACAATACTGGGCTTTGACACACAAGCCGTTTAATTTCATTGACTGCTTGAGTATGAATATCAAGCCAACACCATACCTTATCTCTCACAATTAACTTACGTATTGGCTCACACAGATCACTGAGCCCAGGTAGAAATTTGCACAAATAATTGACAAACCCGATGAATCTTCTCACTGCTGAAACATCTGAGGGAATAGGCATATCTAACACTGCCTTTACTTTATCGGGGTCAACACACACTCCATCTGCCGTAAGAAGATGACCTACAAACCGAACTTCCTTCCGTTTAAATTTCAATTTTTCCCGATTAATTTTGAGATTCCTTTGCCTGCAGCGATGCATTAAACTAATGAAATTTTTATCATGATTTACAATTGCTTCCTCTTCGGTGTCGCCTTCACCTATCACTAATATATCATCATGAATGCAGTGAACTCCATTAAGACCTTCAATCGTCTCATGTTGCCTCCGCTGGAATTCTTCTGGCGCCGATTTTATACCGAACGGGAGTCAAAGCCATTTATAGCGACCATGTGGAGTGTTAAAAGTTGTCAATAATGAACTTTCTTCATCTAGTTTCACATGCCAGAAACCATTTTTAGCATCCAGAACTGAGAAAATTTTTGCTTTCTTCAAATCTGGTAATAACTGCTCTATCGTTGGCATTGGGTAATGACTGCGTTGTACCGCCTTGTTTAAGTCTTTCGGATCGATGCATATTCTTAATTTATTTGGTTTCTCTACTATAACTAGATTTGACACCCATGCTGTTGATTCAGTTACCGGTTCAATAATTCCACTTTCGGTTAAACGTTTCAATTCAGTTTTCAACTTATCTCGAAGAGCAATCGGAATCTTCCTTGGAGGTTGTACAACAGGTTTTACCTCAGGATCTACTGCTATGTGATAGTCATCTGACAAACACCCTGTTCCTTCAAAAACATCCTTAAACTCATTAAGAACTACCGATTCCGTCAAAGGTTCTTTTGATACATCAAGAGAAAATATATTGTTAAATTTGACTGTCAACAGTTTATTTTTTTATTCTGTAAACCACAGACTGACAAAATGGTCAATAATAATTTCAACAAAATTTTTTTTTTTTTTAAATTACTAGGTCAAATTACTCAACAAAATCTTTTAGCCTTTGAGGTCTTCTGACCTGTCTGCCTGATCGGGTTTTGGTACCTGCAACTACTGATCCGCCATTATTGTCTGATGGTCCTGACTCATTGTTACTATATTCGTACGAATCACCGGTACTGTGGTTATTATTATTTTCAGTACTGTTACTACCACTTGACTGACTGTCAAAGTTACAAGTTTGGTTACTACCAACATTATCATCACTAATGTTAAAATGGTCATACATGTATGTATCAGCTTGACTATGAACACCCTTGGCTATACGGATATCACGACGATTTCTGCGAACAGTTATTCCACTTTCTAACTTGACATTGTACGACCTTATGTTTACTTTACTTATTATTCTTCCTTTTACCCAAGTTTTATGTATGTCACCAGGTTTCGGAGCTATTCTGACATATGTACCCATTCGAAGTTCACTCAAATCTTTTGAACCTTGATTATAATACATAGCTTGTCTGTCTTTATTTCTCTTAATTTCCAATGAGATCGACTCTGGCACTTTGGGTTTCAAAAGAGAATTCTTAGTTGGTAATAGAGTCTTTGTTCGTCGGTTCATCAACCTTTGTGTCGGACTACTGGACATACCCTTGGTAGGAGTATTGCGAAAATCTAGAATGGCTAGATAAATGTCAGATTTAGACTTCAATGAGCATTTCATAAGTCTTTTAACAGTTTTCACTGCTTGTTCTACTTTACCATTACTTTGGGCATATGTGGGGGATGATGTAATATGTTCAAAGTCCCAATCAGCTGCAAATTTACTAAATTCTCTACAATTAAATTGAGGCCCATTGTCCGAAACAACGGTATCAGGAATCCCATATCTAGAAAAATGTCCTCGAAGTTTGCAAATTACAGTTGTGGGTTTAGTATTCTCAAGGTAATCAACTTCCCAAAAGTTTGAATAGTAATCTACTGTCACTACATAATTGTTATTGTTAAAATAGCATAAGTCCACCCCAATCTTAGCCCAAGGTCTGTCTGGAATTTCATGCGGAACTAAAGTCTCTTTTTGTTGTTTTGTATCATAAGTTTGACATGTTTCACAACTCTCAATAAAATGTCTTATCTCGGCATGCATACCTGGCCAATAGAGGTATTCTTTGGCTCTGCGTAAACTACCTTCAATACCAATGTGTGAAGAGTGAATTCGCGACAGCATATCTGATCGAAGAGATTTTGGGATAACTGCACGTTCACCACGAAAGATAATACCGTCTTGCACACTGAGCTCATCGCGAATGTCAAAATACGGTTTTACCAAATTAAGAGTTTCTTCACGTTTGTTCGGCCAACCTACAATTATAGTTTGCTTTAACAATTTCAAACTTTCATCGTTTGCTGTATGATGTTGAATGTCTCTCAGTCTAGGTTCAGTCATTGGCAAATATTGTACCATATTCACACATTCTAATTCCTTCTCAAAATCAGACGTACAGGTAGACATCTCTGTTTCATTGAGATATGCTCGACTTAATGTATCGGCAATATACATAGTGTTACCAGGTTTGTATCTAATGTCATAATCATATTGTTGAAGACGTAGAAGCATTCTTTGAAGACGTCTTGGAGCTGTATGAAGAGATTTCTTTACAATCGACTCAAGTGGTTTGTGATCGCTGTCAACGTGTACTAGTCTACCATAGGTGTATTGATGGAAACGTTCCAAACCGAAAACTCTTCTGGCGCCGATTTTATACCGAACGGGAGTCGAAGCCATTTATAGCGACCATGTGGAGTGTTAAAAGTTGTCAATAATGAACTTTCTTCATCTAGTTTCACATGCCAGAAACCATTTTTAGCATCCAGAACTGAGAAAATTTTTGCTTTCTTCAAATCTGGTAATAACTGCTCTATCGTTGGCATTGGGTAATGACTGCGTTGTACCGCCTTGTTTAAGTCTTTCGGATCGATGCATATTCTTAATTTATTTGGTTTCTCTACTATAACTAGATTTGACACCCATGCTGTTGATTCAGTTACCGGTTCAATAATTCCACTTTCGGTTAAACGTTTCAATTCAGTTTTCAACTTATCTCGAAGAGCAATCGGAATCTTCCTTGGAGGTTGTACAACAGGTTTTACCTCAGGATCTACTGCTATGTGATAGTCATCTGACAAACACCCTGTTCCTTCAAAAACATCCTTAAACTCATTAAGAACTACCGATTCCGTCAAAGGTTCTTTTGATACATCAAGAGAACATATATTGTTAAAGTTGACTGTCAACAGATTCATATCCTGAACTGCCTGACTACCAAGAATGGGAGTAGTTTCTTGTTCAACAATCATAAATTCAATAATGTAATGTTTGTTGTTCTTTGGATTTACAACTTTAAACTCACATTTCCCTAAAGGCACTATTTTGGACTTATTAAAAGTTATAAGAGTTTCTGTAGCCTTTCCAAGTTTGAATTTGAAACCATACAATTTTCTGACCGGTAATACATTACATGACGCACCACTATCAAGTTGAAATTTTATTTGTCTATCGTTTACACTCATTGTTGCATACAGGTGTTTAGAAGAGTATCTACTAGATGTGACTGTCTTGATTGTCTCATAATATTCATCAGAGTCTGATTCTCCATTGTCAACATAATGCACTGTTCTACATGCATGAGCACTGGGTCGAGATGCACTGGAGCGTGATTTTAATGGTTGAAATTTACCACATACTGCTGCAAAATGATCTTTGTTTTTTACATTTATGGCACAGTTGCCCAAACGCAGGACATTTGTCCCTTTGAAATTCATGTTTTCTTCCACAATATTTGCAATTATTGCACATATTTGAGTTGAAAGTCTTTGCTTCACGAAATGTATGTTTTGGGTCTTTCTTCCTCACAGACTGATTTGTCGCCGTTTTGGAACTATAATTCTTTTCTCTGACTGAATGAACTGTTGCTGTCACAGGATTATTAATTTCTTTCATTCGTTCTTTCGATAATTCCGAAGCTTGACATATATCTGTACACAGTTTGAAAGTCAATTTGGTTTCTCAGAGTAATCGTTCCCTTAAATGTTCATCCGAAATACCACAAACAATTCGGTCTCTAAGCAACGAATCTTGTAAATCACCAAACCCACAATATCGAACAAGAAGTTTTAGTTCCGTTATATAATTGGAAATGGATTCACCAATCTCTTGATTGCGTGTATTAAATTTATACCGTTCTACAGTTTCATTTTTCTGTGGATTACAATAATCCTCGAATTTATCTACAAGCATGGACAATGTTCGTTCTTCGGGTGGAGATTCAAATTTTAAAGTTTCATATACTTCCCGACCCCGAGAACCGATCAAATATAAAAACATCTTGACCCGATATATTTCTTCCTTTCCTTGCAGTGCAAGATTCATATAAAGAGAAAGTTCCTCTTTCCATTTCTTCCAAGTGTGCGATAAATTGCTCGCATCAAAATTCAGCTTCTCCGGCGGTTTCAATTTGTCCATGCTGCCAATTGCAAAACACAAAAATATCATCAACCAACCAAATGTTCTTTGTAAATATTCCACTCTCATGAAACGTCTTTCACCTCTGCCACCATATAATATCTCTTGTTAGTCCAGAGTACATATAAAGACACAGATTCAACATGATATTGAACAACTGTCCATCTTGATATTTATTCATTTCCATGTTCAACATTTTAGGTCATGCGCGTTATACGCGCTACAAACGGGCCAACCTAAAAACTCGGAATACATAATTGTACAGTACCAAAACACGGAATGTGGAGTGAAGCAATATATATTACAATACCTAATAACAGTTCTCTGTGCCGTGTGGTTTGGGAAATATGGGCTGTTGAATTTTTTTCTGTTTTTAGCCCCTGGGGTTGCCACAGGGCTGTGAAAAATTGTTTTTGGGCATCAATCAATTACTTAGGACCCACTTATACTACAGTACGCACAGAGTGTAATGGTACTCGAACACCTATTTGGTGGATTGACACCGGCGCCGTCACCCATTGGTCCCGTGGAAACACAGCTGTTGCCGGTGTACTTATAATTAATAGTCCACCGGCTGATCGCGGTTGACTTGAGTGGACAGGATTAATAAACGATGCATTGTCGCGTTTACGACGTTGGTCGAATTAAGCTTAATCCTTCCCACCGGGCGAGCCGGTGGTGGCAGATAAGCGAAAGTAATTAAAAAACTGCGTGACAAAATAAGAATTACCTTCACAACAGGACATTGGCATGAGAAACAGAAGAATGGTACATACATGTCTATATCGTCTGCAAGCTAAAGTCGACAGACAGTCAGCACTGTATTCAATGTATGGAATATAGGGATCACTGGCGCAAACTTATTTTCATGAGATCGGTCCAACTCCTGAAGATGGGGTCGTTTCAAATGGCTGATGGCAGATAATTATTAACTGAAGATGCACGAGACAAATCTGTTCTCCTGTCGCAAATAACTCAATATGCTATCTTGCTGAATGAACAATTTACATGTATATCAACACCATCAAGGACAGATGAACGGGTTGCGGACGATTCGGACTTGGATGAATCGGACCTTGGACGATTCGGACCCCGACCATTGGACGATTCGGACCTCCAGTCTTGGACGATTCGGACCTCTGGTCTTGGATGAATATTTCACAATAATTTTACAGTGTTTTTTCTGTCTGTATGTTGGCAGTTGTCGCTTGAAAGCGTTCAGCAGTTTGTATAATATTTCTGTTTTATCTCTTGTATAATAATTCATATTTTTAATGTTTTAAAAACACCTTTTGTTATAATGTACAAATATCTCATGTTATTTATTATATTGATCATGTTGTTGTTTACTGTTAAGTGAGACTTCACGATTATAAATGAAATATTGAACTTTCAATGTTTGTTGTTTTTTTAGCCCCATTCATCCACACTCAGGGTCCGAATCGTCATCTCTCAGGGTCCGAGTCGCTCTTACTTGGGGTCCGAGTCATCCATACTTGGGGTCCGAATCGTCCACACTCAGGGTCCGAATCGTCCAAAGTCTGGGGTCCGAATCGTTCAAGGTCCGAATCGTCCAGAAATAGGGTCCGAATCTTCCAAGGTCCGAATTGTCCGGTATTGAGATAAACAGGGCGGAAGGTAATCAAAACCTCCACTCCTCCCCAAATACAGACGCCATTGACACGTTTTTATTTTGGGAGCGATTATTCCGAATAATAGGTTGTAACTAATGGGGCTAATATGCACATTGAAAATGTGTCCATCGAACAAAACCGAAAACAATGAAAAGGAAAACCCCGCTCATTATTGGGTGAAAAAGCAAAACAAAAGTTCCACCTAATAGGTATCTGAACGTAATCCTAAAGCCCAGCAGGTAAACCATGTCTGGTGTTCAAAACGAAATAATAGTCGATTAACATAAGTTTGGAGGCCGGTTAAAACTCCATAATTTCAGTGACGTCATTCAACGGAGCCGGGTCATAATGGTATAAATAGCCATTAGCGGCCCGGCCATTTTTAGATTCAAGTTAGCTGTCACATGGAGTGGTAATAATAGTAATAACATGATTGTTGTCAGTCATCATGATTCATCAGCGGCCCTGGAGCAATGATGAATAGCCCTTGGGCTTATTAACGGCCCACGACTTCGTCTTGGGCCTTTAATAAATCCTCAGGCTGTTCATCATTGCTGCAGGGCCGCTAATGAACCATAATGCCCTCCAAAATCATGTTATTGTTATAGTACAGTAACTCATAGATTGAGTGGTAATAATAAAAATTAACCGTCTTATGACTGCCTGGGAAGATCCATTTTGCGTGGTTACAACCTGTAATGAGGAGTCAACAGAGATATTAGGAAATGGGATGTGTGAAGCACAGTGCAGCCTGTCTCTCCCCAAGTTAGTCCCTAACCCTTCCAACATTCCGGTGTCATTGCCTCCCCACCCCACCCCCCCCACCCCCAATTTGTAAATACATTTCTAAAAGAAACTACACCAAGTCGCCTCTAACGGCACATGTACATTACTGCTCCCCCGGCACTCAGGAGCATTTGATTTTTGTTTTGTTTTTTTTTTTTGGGGGGGGGGGGGGGATATACGTTTATAATTTTTTTTTAAATTAACCCAGGTACTCAATACGATAGGTGCCAGGATCAAACTGAGATGGGGAGAATTTGTCTCCGATTCCGGGTATTCAGTAGCCGAATGAAATTTGATTGTTGTTTCGTATGATTTTTATCACTTGACGATGCCTTTTGTGTACCCACCGCACAAAATTACTACAACAATCAAAATATCTATTCACTAATGTCCGAAACAGTAACTGACCTCGCCTGAAGCCCCCCCCCCCCTCCCCCACTTGTATTGAATCATTTGTGCTTAACAGTACGTGAACATGCCTGACTAATGTTTTATAAAATCCCTGATTGTTGAAAGTAGATACATGTAGTTGGGGGGGGGGGGGGGGGGGGTGCTAAGGGTAGTTTTTTTTAGAATCCTTTGCTATCGTATCCTTTCTGCTCTTTCCTCCAATCCAAAAGGTTAATATACATTGTTCATGAGTACTAATACTGGAAGTTCGAAACTAGTTGGACCATGCATGCGCTGGCCCTGGGTTTGCTGCTGATCTCTCGCCATTTACACAGCAAATAAATTGTCGGGGGGGGGGGGGGGGAGGGGGGGGGGGCTCTGTTGCCGCGTTTTATGTGTTTTGATTCCAATGTAACGAGTTGCATGATCGTTTATTATGTCTACATTATTATTAAATATTATCACATGCGAGAAGCAAACTTAAAAATTCATTTCAGCAACAAAAAACCAATAAACGTGTTTCTGGAAAGTTCACGACTGCGTTTCAATTCCCAATTTTTCGCTTGCTGCGATTATTCCTACAACTGCCTCCCACTTGCAGTGTACATGTATATATCTTTTGAATGCTCACCCACAGGCATATATAATTATCTATTCGATTCATTCGGGTGTTTTCATGGTTGCCCATTACGGTAGCCTTTCCTTGGTTATTTTATTCCTTACTCTTGTGAGTGCAATGACTTTCCAGCGATTTTAAACGCAACTTGTCATTGGAACATCGCTGTGATATTCAACTGTGCTTCGGGTGATGGTGGAAGAAAATATAGCTGCACGAGCGTTTTGCTTATAATCCACTCTTCGAGTACTGTATATTCAGCAGTGTTATTTATTTTAAAAATACATATACAAACTAAGCGTTTTTTGGTTTGGAAATTCTAGTCAGAGAGTTGAATTGTGAATGTACGTGTATGTAGGCTGCATTGTACGCAGCGGAAATATCATAACTCCTATTTTATAACCAAGAGTCAATCTTGAATACTGTGTTGATAATGCTAATTAAGAAATTTATCCCGTCCGCTCGTTCTGCCGGTGTGTCCACTCGAATGATGACACTTAGTAAATAACTTAATCCTGTCCACTCAGCGAGCCGGTGGCAGAGACTTCGGACAATTTGTACCACCGTGGACCATTAATCCCCTCCACCTGATGTCCACTGACACCGTGGCGGGTGGATGAGTTCCAATACACTCTGTGCACACTGTACATGCCAAATTTGGTTGAAATTGGACCACCAGTTCTTGAAATAGAAATTCTCCTCCCACACCACCTCATCCTTACCCTCAGAAGCACCAATGTCCTCCCACACCACCTCATCCTTTCATTCCGAACCACCAATGATGACAGGTTAAAGAGGGATCATGGAGATCTAAGTTATATTTCTGGTTTGGGGATGTTTCTGCCTTGGGATGATTTGGCCTGGAACGTTTTGGCCCTCAAAAAGACCAAAACATCCTACTTTGAAGGCTGAAATTACTTACTTTTTCAACAACATTTTTGATGAACCTAGTCAGTTATTTCTTGACAAGTCTTGGCTGCCTACATGTATATAGGTTGCCAAGGCTTGTCTTGAAGCAACTGCAAGGCTACAGAATGTAGACTGTCAAAGTGTAGCAAATGTATATAAATATAAGGATTAATACCATAAGAACAATTTAATGGAGATTACAAAGACTGGATTTATAGTGATTTTACGTGATGGTTTGTTACAAAAACTAAATACACTTAGTAGCTTCTGTGTTAGTGTTCTCAGTTCAGTTTGAAGGTAACATTTTATTCTTCTTTGTATGTTTCTTCTCTTCCAAAATAAATTCCCAATGAAAGCCTTCACGACACAAATTTTCCCAATTGCATGAGCCCCAGACCCTTTTCGAAAGAGGGCAGAAGAAGTTCTGATAGAAAGATAATCCAAATACAAAAAGGAACAAAAATTGGTAAGTCCAGAATCATAAAATCAGTCACTGTACCTGAAATATTTTTGTTTCTGAAAAGGAATAACTGTTTGTTTCTGTCTATTTCTTGAGTTATGAACCCCCAAAAAACAAAGACCAAACTGTGTAAATGGGCATGTTTGGTCTTTGTTTTTTGGGGTTCATAACTCAAGAAATAGACAGAAATAAACGGTTATTCCTTATAATTAAACTTGAGGTGCAATAAATTTAAACATTCTCTACTTTGCGGAGTTAAAATGAAAGTGTTAATGACACTGTAGCTCAACTTGTCAAGACATGTACATGTATAGTATGTGACACAGCAATGACAAAGATCTAGGTAATGACCTGATAACAAAGGTACATATAAAGTATTGTAACGGTCTGTACATAAATACTCGCCGTTGCCTGTAACAAATGTACAGGTAAAGTATTGTAAATGTGGGTGACAGTCAGATGCTAAACTAAAAAAGAAATCTTTTGAGTCCCAGAGTGGGTCTGACTGAACCCCAAAATATTTGTTCTCATAGCACAGTGATAACAAAGGCACCCCAAAACACACTCATTCCTGTCCAAGGTGAAAACAAAGGTACCCAAGAAGTTTTGTGAAGATCAGTTCATAAATACGAGCTGTATAGAAGTTGTGACAAAAAACTGATTGGACCTAATTTCGATACAAAATGGCCACTGGCAGCCATCTTGAATTTTGGACCGCACTCAGAAACACTCATTCTCGTCCCAAGGTGATAACAAAGGTACCTAAGAAGTTTTGTGAAGATCGATTGATAAATACAGCCTCTAGCCCGAGCCGTATTGACATGTGCACTTACAGTGTATTTAGCACTAAATAAATCAAAATTCATCTAATTTGCATAATTTCTGCACGAGAAAAAAACCTGTATTATATGTGATGTATCCCATGGTACGAAACATTCACACACAAAATTTTTCAAATCAGCGCTTTCATATGGAAGTTCTGTGCAAAAATCTAATTGCCCCTAATTTTGTACAAAATGGCTGCCATCGGCCATCTTGAATTTCGGACCGCACCCCAAAACACTCGTTCTCGTCCCACGGTGATATCAAAGGTCCCCAAGAAGTTTCGTAAAGATCGGTTCATAAATACAGCCTCTAGCCCGAGCCGTATTGAATTGTTGACTGGCCACGACATAAGCTCAAATTGGCTTCGTCAAAGTTGAGCTAATAAAAACCAGGTCGAATCATGGTGCCTAGAGATAACTGCATAAAAATGGTATAGTTATCTAAAATTCTGTTTGAAATGACGATATATTTCACTGAAACATGTTCTTCTGTCAGTGAAAATTTTATTAAGTTAAAAAGAACGCTCTAAGCCACACCCACACAAAACTTCAATCTCCTTTTCCACTTGACGGGAGGGTGCTATCATTCAAAGCAACAGATTATGGTAATTTCAACTTTTGTTGTTTTTTAAAAACATTGCGTTCAGTACGGTAATCCTATTTTCAGTTTCCATCTCTACCACCTCTGACCTTCGGTTATGCCTTTGGCATACATGTATATGGACAGGTGTCCCTAAATTATCCCTGGATATGGCCCTGTCTACAACAAAGCTATAGGATTTCTGAAAAGGAACTTAAACATCAACAACATCAAAATGAAAGAAACTGCATACAAATCCTTAGTTCAACTAACCCTAGAATATGCGTGTGCAGTTTCAAATGCTCACCAACAAACACAAACATGAAATTGTCCAAGAACAGCAGTAAAATTTATTTATTTATTTACTGACGTTTAGTGACATTTTTGACAGCCAGGGTTACTAGTACCTCATGCCGGACAGTTTTATGGGTGGAGGAAAACGGAATACCCAGAGAGAGCCACTGAGCAGCAACTCCCCAATGTACCAACTCTGCAGAAGTAGGGTTAGCATCAAATCAGTTGAAGACAAGTGCACCATCGACGCACAGTACATCATAGTACACAACACCCACATGGCTGACATGGGCAATCGGGATTAGGTGCCTTGTCCAACGACACAATACAGTTACTTCTGGCAGGGATCGAACACTGAACCTTTCGGTTTGAAGTCCAATGCCGTAACCACTAGGCCACTGCACTCCTGAGCAGCAAGATATGTGACCAACAGATATCAAATTCATACTCTTGTGTTCCAAATAAAAGTACAAGGGGGAATAAAAGTACGAGGTGGAACATTTATCAAAATTAAATAAAAGTACAGACCCAAATAATAGTACAGGGTGGAAATCCATTGAGGGGGGTGGGGGAGTAATGCTAGTTAATTTTATCTAAAAGCCAACTTATTTTCCAGTATTGTAGTTAGTTTTATTAAGAAGAACTTATAGGCATTTAGCCATCCTGATTAAAAAATAAATACACTGTGCTAAACAATGGAATCTTATCTTCGAAAACAATGTGTAAATGTAACTTAGAGGAGGTTCTCGGGTAATTCCGATAGGTTCGGGGGGGGGGGGGGGGGGGGGGGTTTCTGGTATTTAGGAGAAAAATACTAAATACCAGCAGACATGTTAACCTCCAGAATAATTTTTCAGGGAACCTGAGGGTGATTTTCAGGGAAATGGGATGGATTTCAGGGAAAAATTTGTGCGAGGACAAAACAACAGAAAAAACTTGCGAATTTTCAGCTCATGGACCACTGTTAACACCAGCTTATATCCATATCTAGTTGTCAATTATACTGATGCATTTATGCTATGTTAAAATATCATAAAATAATTATTGATTTTACCCCCCCCCCCCCCCACCATCCTCTTCTTCATGACCCCCCACCCTCAGAGCACCACCACCTGTGGTTTGCTTTTATCAAAGTCTACTCAGATAATAATTTCCCAAGTCTGGAAATGTTAACAGGAAGAGATATCCTAATGTTCAGTTACTTCAAGAAGATTTGTACTCGGTAAGTCCCTTTATCAAAACCCTTCATGCATGTGTGGACGGTTTGTGCCCTACACAAAACTTTTCTCTTCATCATTGAAGGATTTTTTTAATTCCATTCGAAATTTTCTGGGTACAGACGGCCAACAGTTAACAGTTCTGTTGTCAGCACAACAGAATAAATGTATTGTTAGAAAATAAGTCCATTGTGTATACATATGCAGTCATAATTTTTTCAGCATCCTAAGCGACTTCAACCTATTTTTAAACTGTAAACTACCTGAGGTCAAGGACTCAAGGTGTTGGGTTACGTTTTGATTGTGTTTTGGAAAAGGGATGAGAATTAAAGCCATTCTATGAATAAATAAATATATATTATTTAATTCCTTTTCATATATTTTATTTATCCAAAATACTGCATTTAAATGAAGGTGGAGTTTTTCAATTTTTTGAAAGTAAGTCACCTATTTTCACTCTGACGCTCGCACATTGATCACGAATCTCCAATTGCGAAGAAAAAAATCAGAAATAAACATGAACACAGCTGAAATATATATCATAAAATACCCTTTTCTTAAATAAATTTGACTTAAATCCATATTTTACTGCTTCGTGAGTTTTTACCAGAGTTTGAAATGCATTGCATGTGATTTGACTCCGAACGTTTACATAAGTTACAATGGGAAAGAAATATTTGACTGTTGTTTTCGGGATTTTTTATCCACAACTGATTCCCGTCCAGGAGGCTGGGAACTACACTGAAATTACGGGATTTTGCTGGGCATTCCGGGAGAGGTAACATGTCTGAATACCAGAAGCTCCCAGACAAAGGAGACTATAAGAATATATGTACTTAGACTGTTCTTCTTTCCTGTAACTTATTACATAAAATAAACATATTTCACAGTAAAACACTGCGCAAATGTAATTTAGAGGGGATTCTGTGTGGTCCTGGTATTTAGGAGACTCGCTTTTATTCCCACCTGCACTTTTATTTGGAACACAAGAGTAGCCGAGAACACAATATTATTAGAGATTGGAACATTCTATGAACACACTAATCGTCGGAAGTGTTGAATGCTTCAAGGCCGGTCACGGGGGCCTGGTGGCTCAGTAGGTAGAGGTGCAGACTGCAAGCAGAGAGGTCCTCGGTTGGAATCCCACCTGCGGCCAATCGCATTGTGTCCTTGGGCAAGACACTCCCTCCCCCCCCCCCCCCGTGGGGGCACGGTGACGCTGTTGTACCAAGGCGTACTGCACGTCGATGGTGCACCTGTCTTCAACCAATGCTAACCCTGATTGTGTGGAGTTAGTGTGTTGGGGAGCTGACAGTTGCTCGCCGTTGCTCGGTGGTTCTCTCCCGCTACCCATAAAACTGTCGTCATGATTAGCCATTGAAATTGTGCAGAAATATCTTACCTTAAAAAACAATAAATAAATAAATAAATAAATAAATAAATAAATAAATAAATAAATAAGGCCCGGTTGCATAAGAAAAACTAGTTTGTTTTTTTTTTTTTGGGGGGGGGGGGGTTATGCGCACTCCCGGTAATTGTACGGGATAATCAACGTATTGCTTGTGGCTAGTAAATGGTAGAACTGGAAGTGGAAGAAGAGTCGCGAAAATGCGTGAAATGAAGACAAAACGGAGATCTTTTTCTAAGTATGTATGTGTCATTATTGCCTGACTCATTATTAGATTACCAAGTCTGTATGGACGCTGTCTATCATGCTTTATTTTTTTCATATTCCCGGAGTATTTTTTAGTCACAGTTTTATAATTTCCACATATTTTTTTGGTCTTCAATGGGCGCGGACATATTGGCTTAGAGAGAACGGGTCATCATTCCCAACGATAACTCGCCCCGCGTGGAGCCGCCCCAATACATTTACTCGGGTCATGCCGCCTGGGTGAACGAAATTGCCATCCGGAATCGGGGTCATGCCGCTCGTATCAACCCCCCCCCCCCCACCCCGCCTAATTTTCTAATTTTATTCGTGTTGCTATATTAGTATGATTATTTAATTTTTAAACTTTGAAAAAGGCCTCAATTTATGAATGTAATCCGAGAATTCATATACATGTGTGGAATTATATATGATTAAATTCAGGCGGTTGTTTTTAGGGTCGTACTAAATACAGCAAGTCCCTAATAAGTCGCTAAGTCCCTAAGTCCCCTCATGTACTAATTACAGCGGGAGCGGGTCTTTTCGGCCTCGGGAACATTCGGCCTCGGGAACGTTCGGCCCCGGGAACATTCGGCCTGGGAACATTCGGCCTGGGAACATTCGGCCGCCGTTTTAAACTAGGGAGACTAAGAGAGACACAGGTTAGGATGAGTTTAAACATCTTTATTACAAACAAAAACCAAAAAGAAATACAGCGTAATGTACAATATATACATATACAATACATTGACATATATGAATGAATGAAAAGTTTCTACGCGCCGAAGGCGCACGGGGACGATGTGGGATTGAAATCCCTTGCGACCCAAATAACTTTATTTGCTTTATAGCTTCATTTGCTTATAAATCCACGTGAGTCGGAAGCGAGAGCCAATAATCTTATTAAGTTTGAGTGTGCGACTGGCAGTAGGATAGTGGATTCAGATCCCCGAGAACCTCGAGCTCGAAAATGGCTAGGAATTTGCATAATTACAAGATTTCTGTTACGTGTTTGCTATGAGAAGTGGGCAAATTTATGGTAATACTGAAGCCGCAGTTTAGTAGTTATTTTAGAAAAAAGACATATATATTGACAATTACACTTTATATATACCGGCACACAACCTCAAAAATGGGAGCAGGAGAAAGGTGAGCAGAACCTTGATGAAATTCATTCTATAATATTTAAAACAAGGTTTATCAGGGCTTGGGGTGGATTTACCATGGTACTTTTTATAAGGGTGGGGCCGACTTCTCTCATGTGCCGACTTCTCTTATGGGCCGACTTTGTTTTGGGCCGAGTTCTCCTATGGGTGACTTTGTTTGGGGCCGACTTCTCTCATGGGCCGACTTCTCCTATGGGCCGACTTTGTTTTGGGCCGAGTTCTCATATGGCCCGACTTTGTTTGGGGCCGACTTCTCTTATGGGCCGACTTCTCTTGTGGGCCGACTTTGTTTTGGGCCGAGTTCTCCTATGGGCCGACTTCGTTTGGGGTCGACTTCTCCTGCATTCCACAAAAATCTATGTGAGTAAGTGTTCAAGTAAATGTTCAAAGAAACCGTGAAAAACAGTACAAGGTTATCTCATCAAGGACAATTACAGTCCGCATAAAAGGTTTAAGGGTCCTTAGAAAACTGTAAAAACAGTATTTGATCTCCTAATCAAGTGCTATTTAATCAATCAAGATTCAGTCGCCCTGTACAAACTCTGTATCAGTATCTCATCAGAGGCCAGAACTTTGCTCACTACTTCACGCAGAAGGACTTATGAAAACAAAATTTTCAAGATGAGTTGTGCCAAACAACATCCAAGAAGAAGTATATCATTTCGGGTTTGCATGTCGACATTGGAACACATATATTGTCATTCTGTTATTCAGTTCAGTGGATTTTATATTCCATTATTCATTATGGATTGGTCTTGTGCTTAATATATTTCGACTTTAGGAATAAAGGTAGGTACGCTGTATATATTATTCTTTAAAAATATTCTAGAAAACCTCCTAATATAAAAAAAAACCTAACAAAATTGACTAAAAAATTATTTTTTAAAGCTATTTTTCAACTCCCAAGCTCCGAAATTTTTTACCAAAAGTGGGAACATTCGGCCTCAAAAGTGGGAACATTCGGCCTCGACTGAGGCCGAATGTTCCCGGAAAAATACCTGGGGCCGAATGTTCCCGAGGCCGAAAAGACCCGGACCCATTACAGCAAGTCCCTTTAAAACACATCATTTATCATGTAAAGCACTCACAAAATTTAACCTCAGACATGAATTTGCAAAGGACTGTCAAATTTGTTTATTATGTGCAATTATTAAGTATATATCAAACATTTTCATCGATAAATTCGGAACTTTTTTGACTTTATAAACAAACCTCAGAAATTCGGGTTGGCAGTTTCGTTGTTTATAATTATTTATTAGAACAGAAAGTTCAACGTCGGGAATATTCAGCCCCGAGAAGATTCGGCCTGGAAGGATTCGACCTGGGGATAGCACAAAAGAACCACACGGTTACAAAGGTTCAGCATATTTATTTTTTAATTCAGTATTCTTTTACTTTTTCATTTCATATTAAACAACAAGCATCATTCATTAAATAGAGAATTATGATTTCACGATTGATACAATGTCCACAACGATTCAATATGTTAAAATATAATAATGGGCTGGACCAACCTGTAGAATCAAGATTGTTACCATTGCAATTGAGCGGTGGTGTCCATATCCTTGGCGGTGTCCATATCCAAACCAACAGGGAGTATTTTCGATTCGGTTGTCAAAAGTTAGCTCAAGTATCTACATTTTTCTTCCAGATGTTCTGTAGATATATATATACAACCTTTAGTGCTGTATAGATGTGATTTTTTAATAAAAGATAGTTATATTCGTGTTTTGTTTAGTTTCTTTATCTGATATCAATTCTGAGGAGCAGGTTGGGTCTGAAGAGGTGGAGGTAGGCATGGAGGTTAGTGTGGCGGAGTGCAAGATTGCGAGCCGGTCCAATGAGAACAGAGGTGGTAACAGGGATAGTAGGACAGGAAAGAGGCAGTTGGTGGTTGCAGGGAATAGTATAGTGCGGGGGTTAGATAGGGTGGTGTGTGGGCCCGACATTGTCAACAGGATCAATTTGTGCTTTCCGGGGGCTAGGGTGGAGGACCTAAGAAACAGAGTGGGTGGATTAGTAAAGGGGTCAGGCCCAGACCCAGTGGTTGTTGTACACGTGGGGACCAACAACATCAGGGAGAGATAATCAGTTCAGCTTATTGAGATTTACAAGGACTTAATAACTCAACTGAATGCCAAGAATGCACAGGTAGTGGTTTCGGGGCATATCCCAGTACTAGGTGGTGGGGGTGAGCGTAATTCGCGGATCATTGGGACCAACGAGGAATTGGGGGAGTATTGTAAGGAACTTGGGATACCCTTTGTAGACAATTGGGGGTCTTTTGGGGGCAGAAAGGACCTATATGGAAGGGATGATCTCCACCTTAGCCCAAGGGATACAAAGGTTTTAGGAAGAAATATGTTGCAGGTGGTGGAGCCTTTTTTTTGTATAGGGAGGCGAGGGAGGGGGGTCAGTGAAGGGGGGAATGAACACAGGAAATGTGTCACGAACCATAGGTGCAAAAAAATGGGACAAGATGATAAGGAAAAGGGACCAAAAATCCAAATCAGTAGGAATAGCTTCCCAAGGAAAGCACAGGTACACAAAGTAGGATATACAAACATACAGGGACTAGATAATAATGGGACCAGTAGGCGGAAGCCAATGAACCTTGATACCCTGAAAGTGGGTTATAGCAATATCCAGGGTCTCCACCGGAAAGTAAGTGAAATTGCTACATTGATTGAGGCAGAGGAGTTTGACGTCATGGGCTTAAGAGAAACGTGGGTAAGACACGAGGAACGGGTAGACCAAGTAAGGGGGTACGTATGGATAGGTGTGGGGCGAACGGAAGGCCAGAAAAAAGGGGGAGGGGTAGGCATGTACATTAAAGAGGATTTAAAACCGTCGCTGATCACAGACCTGGAAAACATCAGCACCCCGGCTGAGGTATCGAAAGAAATTGGATGGGTAAGGATCAGTCTGAAAAACAAAAGTATTGCCCTTGGGGTTGTGTATTGTGCGGTGGAGGGAAGCAAACCTGAATGAAATGATTTGATATACTCAACACTAAGGTCCAATATAACTGAACTACAAAACAAGGGGGTCGGTATAATTCTGATGGGTGACTTTAATGGCCACATAGGTAATGATGAAGAAGGCATAGAGGGTGGGGACAATAAAGTCAACAGGAATGGAAGGAAGCTGTTGAACTTCACAAACGAGCTCGGTCTGAAGATTCTGAACAGGGACGCGAGGTATAAGGGACCTGGGAGAGGAACGACAGAAAATCAATAATCGACTACATCCTCACAGATATTAATTTATGGAGGGAGGTGATAGGGGTAGAAGTGGATGATGAGGGTAAAATGAAGGTGGATAGTGATCACAACTTGATTACAGTGACGATCAGGGCCAAAACTCTGGTAAAAAGCAAAGGAAGCTCTAAGGAGATTTGGGAACTCAAAAACGATGCTGACTGGGCGAAGTTCAATGAAAAACTGAAACCAAAGCTTGCAACCGTACCCAAGAGGGGCAGAGTCCAGAAGATGGCCGACGTCATAGTTGCGAGCCTGGTGGAGGCAGGAAAGGAAAGTGTAGGATAGGTCAGGGTGCCAACACGGGAACTTGGGTACAGAGTGAATGAAGAACTGAAAAGGGCCATAAAGGGAAGAAAAGCTAAATGTGCTGCATACAGGAGAAGTAGAAAACTTAAGGGGGCGGAAAGCAACAAGGCCACAGTAGCAAAGGAAGAATACCACCAAGCACGAAATAAAGTAAATAAGATTAAAGACGATAATCGGAGAGTACGAAATAGCAGTCTTATTAGGACGATAAGAACGACAGGGGGTCGAGTTCGAACGTATTTTGGAAATGGGTGAATAAACGTAACAAAGGAAGTAACCCACAGAGTTACAGACGAGCAAGATCAAGTCGAATCAGAACTAGTCAAGCACTGGGAAAAGGTAAACGATAAGCGATGGGGCATGGGGAGCCCACCTGAGTGTCCGAATCGGGTCGAGGAAAACTTATCGAACTTCGTGTGCAGCGAAATTAAAACGGATGAGGTGCGAAAGGTGATATCAAAATTAAGGGATGGAAAAGCGGGAGGAGTGGGTGAAATTCCTAACGAGTTTATCAAAAAGGGGGAGAGGAACTCGTGGAAAGCCTAACTGCCCTATTCAGTCTAGCCATAGAAAATCAAGAGGTCCCAAAGGAATGGAGAGAAAGCAAAGTGACATTTATTCACAAAAAAGGGGGAAATAGACGTTTTGGATAACTACCGAGGGATCTCTGTCAGTAGCAACATTGGAAAGGTTTTCTGTAAAGTCCTTTATGGGAGACTAGAGGAGGTGATTGAAGAGAAAGGTTTTTTGGGAGAAATCGAGAATGGCTTCAGGAAGGGAAGGAGAGTAACTGACCATCTTTTCACGCTATCCCAAATGATAGAATCAGCGAAAGCAAAAAAGAAAAAGGTGTTTATGGCCTTTTTGGATGTCAAAAAGGCATACGATAGAGTATGGAGGGAGGGTACGTGGCGCAAGCTGGAGGCTCTGGGCTTAGGAGGCGAGTTTGTTGGAATTATGAAAGCATTATATAAAGATGTACAGAGTGAACTTAGCCTGGAAAACATTACAACAAAACGTGTGCCTATGGAGATAGGCCTAAAACAGGGGTGTATCCTTTCGCCAATCCTGTTTGCATTGTACATCAAAGGTTTAGGAGATGACCCCAGCGTAGGGACGAGGTGGTAGCAGTTGGGGATTTGAAGATCCCAGGGTTCTAGTGTCAGAAAGCGAAGAGGGGCTAACGAAAATGCTGGGAATTGTTGGGAAATATGGGAGCAAATGGAGACTCGAACTTAATGAAAGCAAGAGCAAAGTTATACCTGTGGGCCGCAAAGTGGACCCCACTCGAAGGTGGAGAGTGGGTGAGTTCTGCTTTCCGGAAGGGAGCATCAAACTTCTCAGTGTAGGAGAGACAGGTGATTACGAGTATTTGAGGGTAAATATAAACATTACAGGAAGAGGCATCTACCGAAACTTCACAAATAAACTGATTCTGAAGGGGAAGCGAATCCTTAACCAAATGAAACTTATAGGGAGAAACAGTTTCAGTAACTGAGGTTTTCGTGGGGAAAACCATTTGGGAAATGGTGGGGTTGCCAAGTATAACATACGGTACGGAAGTGGTACTCCTAAACCAGACAGCCGTAAGGAGATTGGAAATCTTGCAGAACGATGCAGGCCGATGGATAACGGGGTCGAGTAATGCCGCAGCGCTAGAAGCAATCACATGTGAGCTTGGGTGGATGAGGATCAAGGACAGGATAGACCTGTTGAAACTCAGTTATCTTAATTATTTGGTAAATCTCCCCGACAGCCGATGGTGTAAAGTAATGTTCCTGAGAATTTTCAACTCAAATATCAAAACGGGGTGGATGGTCCAAGTGAGGGAGCTAGTAGAGAACTACTCATTGGAGATCTCGGACCTGGACGTTGGGGCAAACCAGGGTAAAAAATCGTCAGAGAAAGGGTCATGGAGGATTGTAACCGTAATTGGCGAGAGGGGGTCAAATCAAAGAGGTCTTTGGGTGGCCTGCGTGATAAAGAGAGGCCAGGTTTTGAAGAGTACCTTGATGGCACCTTTGGGGGGGGGGGGGGGGGCACTGTTGTTCAAGCTGAGGTCGCGATCCCTGGAGCTGAGGAGAAAATTTGGGAAAGACGGTGAAAGGGAGTGCCAGATGTGTGACCCTGGAACACTTTCTTCTAGAATGCCCAAAGTATCAGTCTAAAAGAATGAGATTCACTGGGAGTATAATGGGGAAGTGGGATGGGAGAATGAAGGACATGTGGTTAGGGGGAGACTCTAAGGAGAGGGTTAATATGCTAATCGGAGAGATTGGGAAGAATGGGGCAAGGGATGTCATCAAGCAGTTCGTCTCAGAGTGTTGGGAGGAGAGGAGAAGCGTGGGAATAGGGAAGCAGTTGAGAGTTCAGGGGTAACCATGGCCTTCTCGTCCGAGAACCGCGACAAATCAGCGGCTGGCCAAAGTGTTATTCTTATTATTATTAGTGGCGTGTTCCCTATCTTCGCGCTGGTCATTTTCTGTGTTTTGTTTTTTGTTTTGTTTACGATTTCAACCGGTTTTTCAAAATTCAAGCTTATTCTAATTTTGGCTGTGGATGGTAAGTGTTTCGTGACGCGAGAGGTTCAGACCAACAGGGCAGAGACGGTTAGTATAGGTGTACAGGTGGGGGAAGTGGTGGGGGAGTGGTTGAGGCCAGCACAGGGGGTGCTAGTGAGTTACCAACGGACGGCCAGCGGTCGGATGTGTGTAGGCACTGTGATATGGTGTATGTGGATGGGCGTGAGCTGGGGGAGTTGGGGATGTGTGCCATCTGCGTAGAGCTAATGTAGCTGCTAGAGGCATATGTAAAGTTGGAGGAAGAGGTGCAGGTGGTGAGGGGGGAACTAGGGAGTGCAGGAAAATCCGGTGTTACCCCAGTTAGGGTGGCATTCGATGGGGGATGGAAGGTGGTGGGTAGTAGGAAGCGGACTTTTGACGTGGATAGAGGGTCTTTTGGGAATAGGAAGGTGCGTCGGGTTGAGGGTAGGGGAGGAGTAGGGGCTAGAGTGTCAAATCCCCAGGCTAGTAGTGTGAGTCGGGGGGCGAAAAGGCGTATTCTTTTAGAATCGGATAGTGAGGGAGATAGCGATGACCATGTGGAGTCTGTCAGGGCAGGAGTCAGAGGGAAGGTTAGGAAGGTGGTAAACGAGGACAATGTGGCTTGTAGTGGGAGTGGGCAGAAGGTGGAGTGCAGTGTCCAAAATAGATTCAGTGTGTTAGGTAATTGCGAGTATTCTGAGGAGCAGGTTGCGTATGAAGAGGTGGCGGTGGAGGTAGGCATGGAGGTTAGTGTGGCGGAGTGCAAGATTGCGAGCCGGTCCAGTGGGAACAGAGGTGGTAACAGGGGTAGTAGGGCGGGAAAGACGGGAAAGAGGACAGGAAAGGACAGGAAGAGGCAGTTGGTGGTTGCAGGGAGTAGTATAGTGCGGGGGTTAGATAGGGTGGTGTGTGGGCCCGACAGTGTCAACAGGACCAATTTGTGCTTTCCGGGGGCTAGGGCGGAGGACCTAAGGGACAGAGTGGGTGGATTAGTAAAGGGGTCAGGCCCAGACCCAGTGGTTGTTGTACACATGGGGACCAACAACATCAGGGAGAGAAAATCAGTTCAGCTTATTGAGACTTACAAGGACTTAATAACTCAACTGAATGCCAAGAATGCACGGGTAGTGGTTTCGGGGCTTCTCCCAGTACTAGGTGGTGGGGGCGAGCGTAATGCGCGGATCATTGGGATCAACGAGGAATTGGGGGAGTATTGTAAGGAACTTGTGATACCCTTTGTAGACAATTGGGGATCGTTTTGGGGAAGAAATGATCTATATGGAAGTGATGGTCTCCATCTTAGCCCAAGGGGTACAGAGGTTTTAGGAAGAAATATGTTGCAGGTGGTGGAGCCTTTTTTTGGTATAGGGAGGGGAGGGGGTCAGTGAAGGGGGAATAATCACAGGAAATGTGTCACGAACCATAGGTGCAAAAAATGGGACAAGGGGGATAAGGAAAAGGGACCAAAAATCCAAATCAATAGGAATAGCTTCCCAAGGAAAGAACAGGTACACAAAGTAGGATATACAAACATACAGGGACTAGATAATAATGGGACCAGTAGGCGGAAGCCAATGAACCTTGATACCCAGAAAGTGGGTTATAGCAACATCCAGGGTCTCCACCGGAAAGTACGTGAAATTGCTACATTGATTGAGGCGGAGGAGTTTGACGTCATGGGCTTAAGCGAAACTTGGGTAAGACACGAGGAACGGGTAGACCAAGTAAGGGGGTACGTATGGATAGGTGTAGGGCGAACGGAAGGCCAGAAAAAAGGGGGAGGGGTAGGCATGTACATTAAAGAGGATTTAAAACCGTCGCTGATCACAGACCTGGAAAACATCAGCACCCCGGCTGAGGTATCGAAAGAAATTGGATGGGTAAGGATCAGTCTGAAAAACAAAAGTATTGCCCTTGGGATTGTGTATTGTGCGGTGGAGGGAAGCAAACCCGAATGGAATGATTCGATATACTCAACACTAAGGTCCAATATAACCGAACTACAAAACAAGGGGCTCGGTATAATTCTGATGGGTGACTTTAATGGCCACATAGGTAATGATGAAGAAGGCATAGAGGGTGGGGACAATAAAGTCAACAGGAATGGAAGGAAGCTGTTGAACTTCACAAACGAGCTCGGTCTGAAGATTCTGAACAGGGACGCGAGGTGTAAGGGGAAATGGACCTGGGAGAGGAACGACAGAAAATCAATAATCGACTACATCCTCACAGATATTAATTTATGGAGGGAGGTGATAGGGGTAGAAGTGGATGATGAGGGTAAAATGGAGGTGGATAGTGATCACAACTTGATTACAGTGACGATCAGGGCCAAAACTCTGGTAAAAAGCAAAGGAAGCTCTAAGGAGATTTGGGAACTCAAAAAAGATGCTGACTGGGCGAAGTTCAATGAAAAACTGAAACCAAAGCTTGCAACCGTACCCAAGAGGGGCAGTGTCCAGAATATGGCCGACGTCATAGTTGCGAGCCTGGTGGAGGCAGGAAAGGAAAGTGTAGGAAAGGTCAGGGTGCCAACACGGGAACTTGGGTACAGAGTGAATGAAGAACTGAAAAGGGCCATAAAGGGAAGAAAAGCTAAATGTGCTGCATACAGGAGAAGTAGAAAACTTAAGGGGGCGGAAAGCAACGAGGCCACAGTAGCAAAGGAAGAATACCACCAAGCACGAAATAAAGTAAATAAGATTAAAGACGATAATCGGAGAGTACGAAATAGCAGTCTTATTAGGACGATAAGAACGACAGGGGGTCGAGTTCGAACGTATTTTGGAAATGGGTGAATAAACGTAACAAAGGAAGTAACCCACAGAGTTACAGACGAGCAAGATCAAATCGCATCAGACCTAGTCAAGCACTGGGAAAAGGTAAACGATAAGCGATGGGGCATGGGGAGCCCACCAGAGTATCCGAATCAGGTCGAGGAAAACCTATCGAACTTCGTGTGCAGCGAAATTAAAACGGATGAGGTGCGAAAGGTGATATCAAAATTAAGGGATGGAAAAGTGGGAGGAGTGGATGAAATTCCTAACGAGTTTATCAGAAAAGGAGGAGAGGAACTCGTGGAAAGCCTAACTGCCCTATTCAATCTAGCCATAGAAAATCAAGAGGTCCCAAAGGAGTGGACAGAAAGCAAAGTGACATTTATTCACAAAAAGGGGGAAAAAGACGTTTTGGATAACTATCGAGGGATCTCTGTCAGTATCAACATTGGAAAGGTTTTCTGTAAAGTCCGGTATGAGAGACTAGAGGAGGTGATTGAAGAGAAGGGTTTTTTGGGAGAAATCCAGAATGGCTTCAGGAAGGGAAGGAGAGTTACTGACCATCTTTTCACACTATCCCAAATGATAGAATCCGCGAAAGCAAAAAAGAAAAAGATGTTTATGGCCTTTTTGGATAACAAAAAGGCATACGATAGAGTATGGAGGGAAGGTATGTGGCGCAAGCTGGAGGCTCTGGGCTTAGGAGGCGAGTTTGTTGGAATTATGAAAGCATTATATAAAGATGTACAGAGTGAACTTAGCCTGGGAAACACCACAACAAAACGTGTGCCTATAGAGATAGGCCTAAAACAGGGGTGTATCCTTTCGCCAATCCTGTTTGCATTGTACATCAAAGGTTTAGGAGATGAACTCCTGCGTATCGAGGAGGGGGTAGCAGTTGGGGACTTGAAGATCCCAGGGCTATTTTTTTGCAGACGATATGGTTCTAGTGTCAGAAAGCGAAGAGGTGCTAACGAAAATGCTGGGAATTGTTGGGAAATATGGGAGCAAATGGAGACTCGAACTTAATGGAAGCAAGAGCAAAGTTATACCTGTGGGCTGCAAAGTGGACCCCACTCGAAGGTGGAGAGTGGGTGAGTTCTGCATTCCGGAAGGGAGCATCAAACTTCTCAGTGTAGGAGAGACAGGTGATTACGAGTATTTGGGGGTAAATATAAACATTACAGGAAGAGGCATCTACCGGAACCACACAAATAAATTGATTATGAAGGGGAAGCGAATCCTTAACCAAATGAAACTTATAGGGAGAAACAGTTTCAATAAGGTTTTCGTGGGGAAAACCATTTGGGAAATGGTGGGGCTGCCAAGTATAACATACGGTACGGAAGTGGTACCCCTAAACCAGACGACCGTAAAGAGCTTGGAAATCCTGCAGAACAATGCAGGCCGATGGATAACGGGGTCGAGTAATGCCGCAGCGCTAGAAGCAATCAGGGGTGAGCTTGGGTGAATGAGGATCAAGGACAGGATAGACCTGTTGAAACTCGGTTATCTTAATTATTTGGTAAATCTCCCCGACAGCCGATGGTGTAAAGTAATGTTCCTGAGAATTTTCAACTCAAATATCAAAACGGGGTGGATGGTCCAAGTGAGGGAGCTAGTAGAGAACTACTCATTGGAGATCTCGGAACTGGACGTTGGGGCAAACCAGGGTAAACAAATCGTCAGAAAAGGGGTCATGGAGGATTGTAACCGTAATTGGCGAGAGGGGATCAAATCAAAGAGGTCTTTGGGTGGCCTGCGTGATAAAGAGAAGCCAGGTTTTGAAGAGTACCTTGATGGCACCTTTGGGGGGTCACTGTTGTTCAAGCTGAGGTCGCAATCCCTGGAGCTGAGGGAAAAAAAATGGGAATGACGGTGAAAAGGAGTGCCAGATGTGTAACTTGGGCATGGTGGAGACCCTGGAACACTTTCTTCTAGAATGCCCAAAGTATCAGTCTAAAAGAATGAGATTCACTGGGAGTATAATGGGGAAGTGGGATGGGAGAATAAAGGACATGTGGTTAGGGGGGGGGGGGACTCAAAGGAGAGGGTTAATATGCTAATCGGAGAGATTGGGAAGAATGGGGCAAGGGATGTCATCAAGCAGTTCGTCTCCGAGTGTTTGGAGGAGAGGAGAAGCGTGGGAATAGGGAGGCAGTTGGGAGTACAGGGGTAACCATGGCCTTGTCGTCCGAGAACCGCGACAAATCAGCGGCTGGCCAAAGTGTTATTATATTATTATTATTAGTCGACGATGCCTCGAAGAAGAGGGAGAAAAAATAATTTGAGTTTGGACAGTTAACAATTTGCCTGAAAGTCTACAAAACTATATTCTTTTCGCCCCCTCCCACCCACCCCACCCCCAATCATAAGTCAAACAGTTGTACAAATAAAAACTATAAACGTGTAGTGAGAATAATCTATTAAATAATGACAACTCATTTATATATTAAAACATTTCAGGAATTCAGGCGTCGATTAACATGTCACTCTGTTTCAATGAAGCTCCATCCCAATATCGATTTGCTCGTTGACAAGAGCCAGTACCCAATTACTTGAGATGTAATGTTTGTTTCAATGAAGCTCCATCCCAATATCAAACATGTAATTCCTGGTAGTGACACAGTGCTTGCTTACTGTGGTGAACAAGACCTGATTTGCCCATTGAATAGAACCAGTAAAGCGGTAACCAGTTGCTTGAGATGCAATGCTTGTTATAATGAAGCTCAATCCCAATCTCGAACACATGATCCCAGAAAGTGATTCAGTGCTTGTTCATTATGGCAAATAGAACCAGTAAACCGGTAACAAATTACAGCAGATGTAAAGTTTGTTATAACGAAGCTCCATTCCGACTCTGTGCTTGTTAACTGTGGTAACGAGACCTGACTTGCCTGCTGAGTAGAACCATGAAACCAGTAACCAGTTTCTTCTTGAGATGCAATGTTTGTTATAATGAAGCTCCATCTCAATATTATGGTGACTCCGGGAAGTGATTCCTGATTTCCCCGATGAATAGAACCATTAATCCAGTAACCAATTGCCTGAGAATGTTTGTTGTAGTGACTCAGTGCTTGTTCACTGAGGTAAATAAGACCTGATTTATCACTTGTACTGGACCTGTATTCCAGTAACCAATTGACTCCGGGAAGTGATTCAGTGCTTGTCCACTGTGGGAAACAAGACCTGATTTCCCCGATGAATAGAACCATTAACCCAGTAACCAATTTCCTGAGATACAATGCCCGTTGTAGTGATTCAGTGCCTGTTCACTGAGGTAAGCATGGCCTGATTTGTGACTTGAACAGGGCCAGTATTCCAACAAACAACTTGCTGCGGGAACTGATTCAGTTCTTGTCCAATGTGGTAAACAAGATATGATTTTCCCGATAAATAGAACCATTAACCCAGTAACTAATTGCCTGCGATGAAATGTTTGTTGTAGTGATTCAGAGCTTGTTCACCGAGGTTAACAAGACCTGATTTTTCAATTGAAAGGGACCAGTATTCTAGTAAGCAACCGACTCTGGGAAGTGATTCATTGCTTTCCACTGTGGTAAAGATGACCTTATTTCCCCGATGAATAGAACCGTTAGCCCAGTAACCCGGACCCTCCCTGTCCTGTCGGTCGCTTCTCAAGGTGCGGCCTCCACGCGACTTGTCATGGGCACTCACTAGTAATTGATTTTCAGGTTTTAACTTGTCAGTCTTTTTGGATATTTGACACGTCGCTTCCTGTGCGTTGCCCTTGCAGACGCTCTTCGTGTTCACCTGGTGATAAAATAGGAATATCACACCTTGGGCAAACCTTCATAGCCTATTAATTTATCAGTTTATGTACCAGTGGTTTTGGAGCCCAAACGAAGATCATCTGGTAGGGGAATCACGCACATAGGCTCCGTACAACTACAAGTAACTGAATTCTGAAAAATAACACTTTTTTCATCTGTGCCATCTTTTCGATCTTTCGAGGCACAGTTAATCACTGGCGACTCGTTATTTGGTAGAAAAACATGTTCCATAGGTGAGCCTCCGACTGTGTGTCTAAAGCGAAAAAAACATACGCCAAAACTCCTGACAAGCTAGTATCGCGGCTCTTTCGCACCCCCTCTCACCCACCATCTCTATGACCCGGACTCTCTTAAATATTGGAATGTTTCTAGGATCACCAATCGAGTAGTGCTAAATTTACATAATTAATCCACTACTGTGTTTGGCTAATATCCACATAATATATTGTAACGTAATGATTACTGGTAACGCGGCAAACCCTTCACTCTACACTACCGTCAAAGCTTGCTCTGTATGCCTTTTGACCGTTAGATCGAAATTGAAACGAGCTGGACACTAGTGTACTGATGATAATATAATTGTTAATAAGTCAAAGTCGGAGCACACATATCAATTGCTGTCGGTTGGAGGTCGGAGGATGCTAGTCGTCTGTTCCTTTTGAAAAGGGGGCTTGCATCCCACTGACTCCAACCAACACCCTGTGGCGATGTTGTGTGTAAACTCATCTCATTTCACTTGCCTGGTCTCTGATCAAATTGTCTTGGCTCCTCCAATTTCCTAATTTTACCTCACCACACTCTAATTAGATTGTGTTGGAACTCCCTTTCAACTCCCCAGCTGCATTAATGCTAAGAAGTACAAAGATAAAGTTTCAGTTATTACCACCGTGTTTATTCATATATTAAGCTTTTCATCTTATTTTTAGTCAATCTCCTTCTGTCATGTCTTTTTGTTTTTCTTCTTCGTGTCAATAATCCCACTAGCCAGCTTGATGATAATCTTTTGTTGGAAAATGCACTCCCAGATCTCGGATTGGTAATCGGTACTTTTCGGGCTGAATACTTGAGAGCCTATTGTGTGACATTTGTTCACCAAATAACATAATGTACCAGATATCTCTCTATCCGGCCCGAATAGGTACCTTCGCCACTTCGATGTATGTTCGTAATATGAAACACCGTCTCTCCCCAAGACAGTCAGTTTGTATCCTGAAATACTTATCCTTACGTCTTCATGGTGTAGATCCCTACCAAGGCCTTTCTCTATGCGTCGTATTGTTTTGCTTGCTACCACACCCTATTGATAGTGAAATAGCCTATTATAAGCAATATATCGAAGATATTGCCATGAGCAGCGAGGGAATAACAGTATTTTTATCAAGACTTTTACTCATGTCTGGGGATGTTCATCCCAATCCACGTCCCAACTCTAACGCTTCAGATTATACCACCCGAGAATTACAAGTTTGGCATGTTAATATACAAAGTATAAAACCCAAATTAGACATACTTCAATACGAGTGCCAGTGCTATGATGTTCTGGTCTTCACAGAAACCAGGCTGAGTGATGAAGATTTATCTTCGGATATTCAGATTAGTGGGTTCCAATTACTCGTGAGCCACGACAGAAATACCCGAGGTGGTGGTGTCGCAATCTATGTGAAAACACCTTATCTTTTCGTCACCGACCTGATCTAGAAATCATGAATGTAGAAAGCGTGTGGATAGAACTCTTCTCAGATCAGGGTAAGACACTATTGTTAGGTGCATTCTATCGACCTCCCAACAGTCCTCCAGCGACTTGGGATGCAATATATACTGCTATTGACATTGCGAAAGACAGTCGCACACCGGGCATAGTTATCACAGGCGATTTCAATGAGAATCAGTTAGACACATCGAAAAAACATTTCCCTGAAATTATAAATCATCACAATCTTAGACAACTTGTAAATGACCCGACGTGCTTTACAGAATCGCCGTCCTCTATGATTGGCTTAATTGCTGTTAGTTCTACCGTTTGTGTAAAAGCATGTGAGGTCCTTGAACCTGTTATCCCCGACATGATACGCTATCATTGTCCGATTACACTTGTTATAGACCGCGTTAAACAACCCCGTTCAAGCTTTAAACGCAATGTCTGGTTATATGCTCAAGCGGACTTTAATAGTCTAAATGAGGTGCTCTCCCGTATCGATTGGGAATCATCATTCCGAAATAGCCCAGTGGTCAATATTGCCTCGGTATTTGCAGAACTTTTGTTAAATAAAGCCGCCAGACATATTCCAACAAAACTCGTCACCATACCTTCAGACCAACCCAAGTGGATGCATAATAGTATCAGGCTTTTAATAAGACAACGACAACGACTATATCGTATTGCCAAAAGAACAGATTCTCCTTTCGCCTGGTAAAAATACAAAAAGAAACGTAACGAGGTTGTATCAGCTGTGAGCTATGCAAAAGCGAAATACCTCGCGAAGGTGCAATCCGAGTTGAAAAATAACAACACCACGCCTTCCCAATGGTGGAAAACACTTAAAACATTTATGAGAAACAACAAAATTATTGGCCTACCTCCATTAGGCTATTCTGACAACGTATATTCTTCAGATGTTGACAAAGCCGAAGTGTTCAACGAATACTTCAGCTCCATATCATCCGTTGACGACACTCGAGCTCAGCTTCCTACATCCCCACCCGGGCCGCAGGTTATGATAGATAAAATCACTCTTCAAGTTAGCGACGTTCTTGAGGCATTGTCGTCCATAAAGATATCCAATGCGTCTGGCCCTGACCTCTTCAGTCCAAGGCTTCTTAAAGAGTGTAAGTCTTCATTGTGTGAACCACTAACTACCATGTTTAACATACTTCTAGAAAATTCCCACTTTCCTAGTTCGTGGAAACAAGCCAACGTTCTCCCCGTTTTGAAAAAACAACCTTCTAACATAGTTACAAATTATCGCCCAATATCGCTCCTCAGTTGTGTTGGAAAACTCTTTGAAAAGTGTGTCTTCAAACGTCTCTAGGATTTTATGTTAGAAAATAACGCTCCAACTCAATACCAATCAGGATTTACTGCTGGAGATTCAACAGCATTGCAGCTCACCGACATGTATGGCGAGTTTTATAAAGCTCTTGGTGAAGGAAAAGAGGTAAGGGTAGTATTCTGCGATGTCAGTAAGGCCTTCGATAAAGTTTGGCACAAAGGGCTCATTTACAAGCTAAAGAAAATGGTATCAAAGGTGACCTCTTACTGTTCTTAGAATCGTATCTGTCCGATAGATTCCAACGAGTAATACTCGGCTCCGAGGCCTCATCGTGGAAACCCGTAACCGCCGGAGTACCACAGGGGTCGATTCTAGGACCTCTTTATTTTTAGTATATATTAACGATATCACAACAAATTTACTAAGCTGCATTCGTCTGTTTGCTGATGATACCTCTTTGTATCTAACAGTAGAAAATACTGAACTCTCAGCCGGGATCCTAAACAGTGACCTTACGACTATCGAACATTGGGCAAATACTTGGCCAGTTGAGTTCAATCCCCAAAAGACAGAAAGTATGCTCATATCCCGAAAAACCAATACTACTCACCACCCACCCCTAATGTACAGAAACTCTCAAATATCTGAGGTAAAAATCCACAAACATTTGGGTGTTTATCTTAACGACAAATGTACGTGGGACAACCACATTAAACATATTTGTACCAAAGCATGGTCCCGTATTGATATGCCGCGAAAGCATAGATTCAGCCTTGAGCGCTGTGTCCTTAAAAAATTATTTTGCATTTATCAGGCCTTTACTTGAATATGCAGATGTTGTCTGGGATAATTGCACCGGTTCAGAAGCCGAAGACTTAGAAAAAATACAAATAGCTGCTGCCAGGATCGTTACTGGGGCAACGATTAGTGCAAGTAAGTCTCTCGTGTACTCGGAGACTAAGTGGGATACCCTACAGGAGTGAAGAAGAAAACACAAACTTATTATGTTCTTTAAAATGTTTCACCGTATGGTCCCACCGTATATTGCCAACAAAATCCCCCCATCCCTTTCGGTGTCTAACCCAGCACAGAATTTGCGTTCAAGTCACAACCATCGGGTCCATTTTGTAGGACCTCGCTTTACCAATCCTCGTTTGTCCCCAATGTTACGGACCAGTGGAATAATATTCCATTATCAATACGCGAAAATCCTTCCTTAACCCATTTTAAGAATTTTCTAAATCAGGGCAATCTAAGACCACCACGATTCTTTCTTACAGCAAAATCTCGTAAAGCCCAAATTTATCATTGTAGATTACGACTCCAGTCTAGTAACCTAAACTTCCATTTATATAACAATCACTTAGTCCATACACTACTTTGTCGATGTGGAGATCTCGAGACCCCTGAACATTATCGTCTCGTGTGTGACGCGTTTACAAATCAACGTAGAAACACAATTGACAGATTAAGAACCAATGTTGATATAACAACCCTCCTTTATGGCTCGGAACATTTGAGCGAAAAGGAGAATTGTGAAATATTTGAAGTAGTACATAACTTTATCCTTCTGTCTGCAAGATTCAACTAGTGTAATCTTCAGAGCTCAGGGTCGACCACTCATGACTAGATCAATAGTCCTCGATAGGCCTTTCACCGTGAAGACTGTAGACTGGGCTGAAGATCAGGCGGTAGCATCAACCAACAAACACAAACTCCACTCAAGAATTAGCAAGTTCCCACTGAACCTACTATGACGTCACCAAGCTGGAATCCCTCAATCTCCTTTCTCCATCTTTCCTCTGTACTGCAGATTTTATACATAGTATATGTATATTATTCATTTTCAGTTTAAACGTTAGACATTGTAATAACTCGACCACCATTCTGCTTTTACAATTTGAACCACTGTTTGTTGCGGGGAAATGGTACCTAATATGCCAAAGGCTTACACCAGATCCCCAACTTTGTAAATATCTGGTTATGCTACAGTCATGTTCTATAACATCTTACCATGTGTATATTTTCTTATCTAATTGTAAAGCATGCATAATTATGTATGATGAATGAATGAAAGGTTTTAGCGCGCCGAAGGCGCGCAGGGACGATGTAGGATTTACAAATCCCTTGCGACCCGGTTAGCCTTATCTAATTTCACTTGGATCTTGGATCACACAGGCCTAGCTTTCCTATTGCCTCAAATGGGGTCTGAAGAGGTATGCACGCGGTTAGAATTCCCGGCAGTTTGCATTGGAGTGATAGATTGTCAAAGATCAATCCCTCAGCTCCATTAAGACTATTAGAGAGTGGGCTCTATTCGGTTCCAGCTTGGCGATGGTAGTTGTTTGAGTCCCACCATGGTGGCGAGCCAGAATATAGTTTAGTTTAAACATTATTTTATTTCATAAATAAATACAAGTGCACAAGATATGAAATAACATGATTTAACAAGAGCTTGTGAAATCTGGATTCAGCAGCAAGCCGAAACTTATGTAAGCTGTTTCCAACTGGCAACACGCACAGTAAACTTTCATGGCATTTAATACACTTTTATCATCATGAAATTATTTTGAGAATAGTTGTAAAAGAAGGGGTAAAGGACAGAGAATCCCCAGGGTCAAGGCAGCTGTTTCCTTACTTAAGTGTCGCGGAATGGGAGAGACGGTTGACGCTGCAATGAGGTCAGCTTAAGTACATGTAAACGAATTAAGTGGTGAAGAGCGTTTAACAAAAGGATCTCACCCGGAGGTCCGATTACTCTCACGAATAGGTAAAGCCCCAATGGAATTTGGTGAGATGGTGTCGTGGAAACAACCCTGCTGTACTCCGATGAGTGAGCATCTGCGTCAGGTCCGCGACGCTCACTTGTCGAAACAATGCCCGCGTTTTAGTTCCCAACCCTGCTTTGGCACCATGCACCATTTGGTTAAAGGGAGAGGTTCACAGCACGAACATTCAGTAAAATCTTTTTGTGGTACTTATATAATTGTGCAGTTTTTCAATGATTTCTATGTTACTTTCCACGGTGTACGTTACACATCCATTTAGTAGTATGTCCTTGGTAATTGTGAAAGGAAGGGTAGCCAGTGTAGTAACTCTAATATCTGCATAAATCGGACAATGGAATAAGAAATGGTCGCTTGTTTCACGGGTGCCACACGAACAGTCAGGAGAATCTGATAAGTAATTTCTAAACAACTGGTCATTTAGGTTACTGCAGCTTAAACGAAGTCTACAATGGTGTATCTGTGCCTTACGATCCTTATTGCGTTTGAAGTAGGTAGGGACAATCGACTTGTTTCTATTTAAGTAAGACTTGAAAATAAGCAACGAACTATTATCTCTCACGTGTGGCGGGAGGGCATTCCATTGTCGCGTAGTTGATGGCAGGAATGATTCCCGGTGTCGTTGAGTGCGGCAGAATGGGACAGTGAGATTGGTATTGTTACGGAGACTATACCCATGGGACTCGGAGGCTAAGGGGGGAATCATCAACGACAGATATGATGGGGTCATTCCATGGAACATTTTAAAATATTGTATCAGTTTATGTTTCTCTCTTCTTACTTTTAGCGTTTCCCACCCAGTTTCTACATAAATAAGTTCTTTACTGGCACTCCGTGTGGCGCCTGTCGCAATCCGTGCAGCTTCAATCTGAATACGTTCGAGTTTTTCAGATTGGAGTTCAGAACAATTGTCCCACACAGAATATAATGTTGTGCGAAGGCAATTTTAAGGGAAAAAGAAAAAAAGAAAACCAAACAGCAACGCCGGTTTGGTAGCGGCCCCGGTATATGACCATAGCGGTTACAAAAAAGGAGTGGAGAAAGCTCCAACAGTTTAGTTTGAAAAAACCGGGAGTCATCCATCAAGCCTTCTGGGAGATAGGATGCCGTATGTGATTTTGAGGTATCTGGTTATCCTTCGGGAATTCCAAATGACCTCCAACACCCCCCCCCCCCCCCCACACCCACAAAAAACCCTTAAAAGGGCTGTTTAGTTTAAACAATATTTTATTTCTGAAGAACAAATTGTGGTACAATACATACAAAAACGTAATAATGAAGAATAAAGAAACGAAGGAATTGACAAAATTGTATGTATAACAACAATGCATTTGGTACAATTACAGTTAATATAGTGTTGGGATTCAGCAGGAAGCTATAAGCTTATGTGAGCTGTCTCCCAGTAAGTTTAAATCAGTTACTAAGTTAGGTGGAAGTAATATTTTCAACGTAATATATTGCTTAAACAGGGCAAAAGTAGAAGAGACCAATACTAGAATAGAAAGAAGGACAAAGTACTGGACGGTTAGTGGGAAAGAAGGAGAGAGAGAGAGAGAATAAAGAGGTGAAGGTAAAGTACTGAAACCAAACCAAGTTCAATTATACTATTGCTACATCATTACTAGAGCAACCTATGGAACTGTTTGCATCAGAGATAGTGCTGTCATTGCTAGCCGCTTAGAAAATAATAGGGCATCAAACTGGGATTATAACATCTATAAAAGAAACAAATAATTCCTGTTGTATCGCAGTCCAAAATGTCGCTTGCTATGGGACACCGACGTGCAACCAGCAATGACAGCACCTCTCCGTGACACGTTGTGACACTGAAGTCCGCAATGCGTGTTATATGGAAAAGCCCAGTCGTGTAACACCTTCCAACTATTAGCCAGAACGTGTGGCAGGAGGGAGGAGAAATTCATATTTTCTATATATAGACCGCTGACAAAGTATCAGTGACAAAGGAATAAACTTAAGAATAACAACGGCGTGGCGAATAAGGCCGAAGCTTAACGTTAATGCCTCATCGGAAACGACCACTTTGTGAGATAAAATCTTGTACAACACGGAATACAAGTGAATTTTCGGTGTTATCCAGATGTTCAGAACCATACAGTAATGTTGAGAGGTCTACAGGGAATGATAAAATGTGGATTGTAGAATTCCGTACAACGTCAAAGATTGGACAACGGAGCAGGAAATGCTCTGTTGTCTCTAAATCACCGCACTGGCAAAGGGGAGACGCCGAGATGTGGTTGTCGTATAAATGGGCGTTGATGCTGCTACAATGTAATCTTAGTCTACAGTGATAAATTTGTGCTGCTCGACATTTGGCCCCTGAGTAGAACGTGGGTGGTCGGCGGTTCGCACTATTTAAGTACCTTTTGAAATTGGGAAGGGAGGGATTTTCCCTAATCGATGAAGGAATGCGATTCCACTGGTTAGTAACATCCGGAATGAAGGAGGATTGGTATAAGTTAGTGTGGCAGAAGGGAACTCGATGATTGTTAATATCCCGGAGATTGTGTGTTGGATTCATGGATAAATTTGTTGGTGGAACCTTGATGGAAATATATTGTGGGGTTAATTTGTGATACATTTTTAAAAATTGAATGAGCTTGTGCTTTCGGCGTCGTTCCTGTAGAGTGTCCCATTGTGTTTCAGCATACAGGAGGGTTTTACTGGTACTTACAGTAGCACCAGTAACTAAAAGGGCTGTTTGCTGGCAAGATTGTTTCAATCCTTGCCTTGGTCTTGTTAGGTTTTCTGCACATCTTTGCATGAGGATTGTTTCAATCCCTCATAGTTTGTCATTCAGTTTGGTCGTGTGTCTGATGAGATAGAGGAGGTAGAAAAGATAGAGAGCTGGAAATTAGAGCAATTCGGTTTTTAATTTACAACTGTTCCGTCCGTGACGACCAGTGACATGTGAATGGGGAAGCCAGCATTTTTTCCCCGAGATTTATATCTCAGGGAGGGGAGACCCGGCTGCAGGTGGAGATTTTCCTCGCTGTTTGCAACTCCCACTGGTAACAGAGGCAAGCTTTCGTGCGTAAACGTGCCACCCGCAGCCAGTTCTAAATTTAGGTCACAGAATGCCTGGCTCACCCCATCACAATGATGTAATCTTTAACCCTTTCGATAGACACGCCCCAGATTATTTAGTTTTCCTATTGAGGACGCGATGCGCACTGAGTTCTATTATTAATTCGCTGTCTTTAAGTCCATTTAGAGTTTTGCTTTGAAGATCTTTTAAGCGCATTGCTATAGTGTCTATTTTTGCTATCTCGTGAAGTTGTTTTATCGATGTCCACGTGGGCTTGCGCAGAGCCACGCGCAAGGCATGATTTTGGACCCGTTGTAGTTTTTCAATGTTAGTTTAAACAATATTTATTCAGAAAAAGTACATGAGCTATACATACAAGACTATAGAAAAAAAAGAACAAGCACACATGACTACAACTACACGAACAGTTGTATGTATAGGAATAGAAATGATTAACACAAGAATAAATTTATGGGATTCGGCAGAAAGCTGTGAGCTAATGTTAAGCCGTCTCCCAAAGCAACATAATAACGAAAATGACTAGGCGGTGGATGTAAGCACTGCGTAAATATTGTTTTGTTATAGAAAGAAGGAAGAAGAACGAATTAGAGTTAAAATTTTGATTGACTTAGGGAAGCATACACGAAAGTTAAGAAAATAGAAAAAGATCGAGAAGAGGAAGTTTCTACTAACCAACCTGGACTCAAAGTTTTCAACCGGCGTGAGTCGGCAGATGCAACCTACAGCGACGCTTGGCTTTCAGTGTCCCTTTTTTCATGTTGGTTTTATTCAGGTCACTTGTTATTATGGCCCCATACTCTAGTACTGGGCGTATATATGATTTGAAAAAATTTAGGAGAATTTCTTCAGTGGCTCCCCAATTTTTACCTCTAATCATTTTCAGGAAATTGATGCGTTTAGTGGCTTTGACAGTGACTGAGTTTATGTGATTGTTTAGATTGAGACTGCTATCCAGGTTGAATCCCAGAAACTTTGCCTCATTACTATAGCTTCAAGTTTATGATCCTAAAGCTTAAGCTCAATATTAGGGAGAGTACCTTGATGGCACCTTTGGGGGATCACTGTTGTTCAAGCTGAGGTCGCGATCCCTGGAGCTGAGAGGAAAAATTGGGAAAGACGGTGAAAGGGAGTCCCAGATGTGTAACATGGACATGGTGGAGACCCTGGAACACTTTCTTCTAGAATGCCCAAAGTATCAGCCTAAAAGAATGAGATTCACTGGGAGTATAATGGGGACGTGGGATGGGAGAATGAAGGACATGTGGTTAGGGGGAGACTCCAAGGAGAGGGTTAATATGCTAATCGGAGAGATTGGGAGAATGGGACAAGGGATATCATCAAGCAGTTCGTCTCCGAGTGTTGGGAGGAGAGGAGAAGCGTGGGAATAGGGAGGCAGTTGGGAGTACAGGGGTAACCATGGCCTTCTCGTCCGAGAACCGCGACAAATCAGCGGCTGGCCAAAGTGTTATTATATATTAGGGACAGGCTTTTTCCTTTGTTTTTTATAGAATGTGATTATTTGTGTTTTCGTGGTATTTAGCTTGATGCGCCACAGAGCGCACTAGTCTTGCATAATTATGTAGTTATTTACTGAATGAATAAATATTGTTTAAACTAACGTGTCAGTTAATTGTTTTTTAGAGATCTTCCTGTCTCTCTCTCCACCCAAAACAAATAGCTGAAACGTGTCAATTTTATTGCATCGTAACTTAAGTATATCCATGGATACAGTACTAGTCAAAATAAGTTGAGGGGTAACAATTAGACTTGCGGACGATTCGGACCTTGGACGATTCGGATCTCGAGTCTTGGACGATTCGGACCTCGAGTCTTGGACGATTCGGGCATCGAGTGCAGACGAATGAATGAATGAAATGTTTCGGACGATTTTTAAAAATTTTTATGTTTGTTGTGGATGTTTACTGTTTATGAATGAATGAAAGGTTTTAGCGCGCCGAAGGCGCGCAGGGACGATGTGGGATTTACAAATCCCTTGCGGAGACGGCTTATAAAAGCTTAAAGCTTACTGCTGAATCCTTTCAACAAATCTCGTTCTTGATTCATTATTTTAATGCATACCATTGTACTGCGCACTCTGTATGACAATCATGTTGTAGTTTATAATATGTATGCATCATACTTTTTCATGAATAAATATTGTTTAAATTAAATCCCTTGCGACCCGGTCAAATCCCTTGCGACCCGGGTTTACTGTTTATGAATGAATGAATGAAAGGTTTTAGCGCGCCGAAGGCGCGCAGGGACGATGTGGGATTTACAAATCCCTTGCGACCCGGTTAACCTTATTTTTTTCCTTGGATCACACAGGCCTAGCTTTCCTATTGCCCAAAATGGAGTCTGAGGGGGTTATGCACGCGGTTAGAATACCCGGCAGTTTAAGCTGGAGTGTTAGATGGTCAATACTCAATCCCCCAACGCCTTTAAAACTATTAGAGAGCGAGCTCTGTTCGGTTCCAGTTCGGCGATGGTAGAGGTTTGAGTCCCACCATGGTGGCGAGCCAGAATGTAATGTTGTGCGATGGCAAGTTTAAGGGAAGAAGAGAAAAGAAAACCAAACAGCAACGCCGGTTTGGTAGCGGCCCCGGTATATGACCATAGCGGTTACAAAAAAGAAGTGGAGAAAGCTCCAACAGTTTAGTTTTAAGAAACCGGGAGTCATCCATCAAGCCTTCTGGGAGATAGGATGCCGTATGTGATTTTGAGGTATCTGGTTATCCTTCGGGAATCCCAAATGACCTCCTCCACCCCACCCCAACCCCCCCCCCCAAAAAAAAAAAAAAAAAAATCACTGACACACACCCTCAAGCCCTTAAAAAGGCTGTTAAATCTTTATTCAAATGTTTATTTATATCAAATGTACACTCGTTCCCAGCCAGACAAGCTTGTTTCAATCCTTGCCTAGCGTTTGGTGGTTTCTTGTATATGTTGCAGAAAGGTAGGTTGCACCAATTCCTCCTACGCTTTGTCTACCATTTCCATGCGTCTTCTTGATAAGAGTGTTGCAAGAAAATTTGAGAATGTTCAGTTAGAAAAGTAAAAGGTAGAGAGAAAGATAGGTATCCGCTATTGTATATTGTGCCTGCTGTGTGATTGTTGCTATGGATGGGGTAAGGGGTGTGTTTCTTCGGAGTCCACTCCCAACACGCAGAGTTGCGAGGCAATCCTCACAGACTCAATCCTAAAGACCTCAATGAGTAGCGAGGCAATCCTCACTGACTCCACGCAGTTCAATTCTATTGAGTAATTTTAATTTACTGTGGATTATTTTGTTTTTCTGTTTAGGGTTCGGTGTTCGTTCAGCTTCACCATTGATTCACTATCCTGGAGTATGTGGAGGGTTTTGTTATATAGATCTTATTAAACGCGTTTCAATCGCGCTTCAGCAGAGTTGCGAGGCAGTCCTCACAGACTCTATCCTAAAGTTCCCAATGAGTAGCGAGGCAATCCTCACTGACTCCACGCGATTTAGTTATATTGTATAATTTTTATTTTATTTTATTATTTTTTTTTGTTTTTTTTGTTTTTCTGTTAAGGGATCGGTGTTCGTTCAACTCAACCATTAATTCACTATCTTGGAGTCTGTTGAGGGTTTTGGTTTGTAGGTCTTTTAATCGCGTATCAATAGTTTCTATTTTTGCTAGCTCGTGAAGTTCCTTTATCGGTGTCCATTTCGGTTTGCATAGTGCCACTCGCAGGGCATAATTTTGAACCCTCTGTAGCTTCTGAATGTTGGTTTTGCTTAGGTCGCTTGTTATTATGGCACCGTATTCTAGTACCGGACGTATAAATGTTTTGTAGAGCTTGAGAAGCACATCTTTGTTTGCTCCCCAATTTCTACCTCTGATCATCTTCAGAAAATTGATACGTTTAGTAGCTCTAACCGTAATGGAGTTTACGTGACTGTTTAGACTGAGATTGCTATCTAGGATAAATCCCAAAAATTAGGCCTCTTTGTTTGCTTCTAGTTTGTGATCGTATAACTGGAGATCGATACTCGGGACTGGTTTTTTCCTTTGCTTTTTGAAGAACGTAACTTTTTGAGTTTTGGCGGCATTGAGTTTGATGCGCCACAGGGCACACCAGCTTTCAAGATCGCGAATGGTATCCTGCAGACGATTTTTAATTATGTTTCTGGACTTGCTGGCTGTCCAAATGCCTTTGTCATCTGAGAACTGCGATAGTTCAACAAAGTTTTTCCCTACTTTTTCTATATCATTCACATATATTATGAAAAGAAGCGGACTTAGAACCGACCCTTGTGGTGTTCCCGCTTCGAGTATTACTTCCTCTGACACCTCGCGATTAACCCTCACCTTGATTTTTCGGTCAGTTAGAAATGATGATATGATCCTTCGAATTTTAGTGGGTAATCCCATTTTCGCTAGTTTATATCTCACGCCATTGTGCCATACCGAGTCGAACGCTTTTTCTACATCCAAGAAAAGCGCGGTTCCGATTTCGTTTTGACTAAATGCTGTTTTCATATAATCGACCAGTCTATATACGTGTTCGATTCCCTCTTTCTGACTCCTATACGCTCTTTGCCATTTGTTGAAAAAATTGATTGATTCGAGATAGCTGCGAAGTCTCGTAGTGAGAATCCGCTCAAATATTTTCCCAACACAGCTAAGCAAGCTGATTGGGCGGTAGTTAGAAGGGTTTGTAAGGTCTTTGTCGGGTTTAGGTATCATGACTCCCGTGGCCACTTTCCAGCATTTTGGGAAGTACCCACAGGAGAGACAGCAGTTTAAGAGTTTGGTAAGTCTGCAGTAGAAGATGTTGGGGCACTGTTTCATTATTTTGTAAGAGACTTCGTCTTCTCCTGGGGACGAAGATGACCTGCATTTTCTGATTATACCCATGACCTCTTCTACGCTTATTGGTTCGGTTAATTCATGGTCGTCCCCGTCTTCATGCCTTTTGTCGAAGTTCGGTTCATTGAAGATTGAGTTGTTATCTTGGACAAATTTATTTACTCGTACCTTAAAATCGTTGTCATATCTGTTCCCTTCTTGTGGACGATGTGCCTTCTTTAGAAGTTCGGCAAAAGCACTGGCCTTTGCCTTGTCGTCTATGGCCATAGATCCGTCGCTAGTCTTTAGCGCATTATTATTGGCAATTTTGCTCTTTTGGCCAGTAAGAGTTTTAAATGTATCCCAGAACCTCTTAGGTTCTCTCAGCCCATTTAGGTTTTCGGTTGCTTTTTCCCATCTCACGCGATTGTCGTTAGCTATGGCCTTTTTTACTTCCCCATGAAGGCGATTGTACGCGGTTTTAAGTTCTGCTCTTTTCATTTGATCATTCTCTGATTGGTAAGCCCGGAAGGCTTTTCTTTTTTGTTTGATTATTTGAAGAGTTGTTTGGGTTATTCTGTTTATCCGCGTCTTTACTGTTTGCTTGGGACAGATTTCATCTAGCGTACTGTTGATAACGTCGTTAAGGTGGGTGCAGGCTTTTTCTAGTTCATGAACATTTGAGGGGTCATTTGCCTTTATTTTTACTTCGATAATGTTTCTGAAGAGGTTCCAGTCAGTTTTTGATAGGTTCCTCCTATTCACGGGAGGATACCTTGCGGGACCAGTATTACATTTCAGAGTGGCGTGAACCGGCAGGTGATCACTGCCTAGATCATCGTCTCCTACAAATATGTCTTGCATTTGGCTGGTTAGTGATTTGCTGGTGATAATCAAGTCTAGGATATCTGATTGATGGAGTGTGTTGTTGCTTATGTATGTTACGTCTTGATCGTTATTTACCACGAATAGATCGAGTTCTTCAATGATATGGAAAAGGGCGTCACCATTAGGCTCAGTCTTATGACAACCGAATACCTGGTGTTTGGAATTGAAATCACCCAAGAATATGCAGTGCTTGTACTTGTTGGTAAAAAATTCAAATATTTTACTGTCTACTGTTGCTTGCGGCTTGTTATAATATGATATGATGGCCACGTGTTTGTGGTCAAGTTCAATTTCAGCTGCAATCACTTCAGCATTGAGGTGGTCGCATGGTATTGATTTGTATTTAATCTCCTGCCTTATTAACAGAGCGACACCGCCGCCTTTTTGGGCGGGGCGATCTCTTCTAATAATATCAAAACCACATAACGAGAATTGTTTGTTTGGTTTAAGCCAGGTTTCGCTAATTCCAATTACGTCCGTATTTTTTAAATAATGTGACATTTGCAAATTTTTCTGATTAACGCTTCGAGCGTTCCACTGCACTATTTTTAGTGTATCCATGAATGGTTTAGGAATAACTGTACTAAGTTTATTTAAGTTTAATTACTATTTGTAATATTGTTACATAATTATATTCTGTTGACGGCCGCTTCTAATAGCGTGTGAGATATTTGAGTATTATATAACTTGGAGGCTGTTTTACTAATCTCTTTGCAAACGTCCGAAAGACTGGTGTCCAAGTGTTTCTTCATTATGCTGAAAATAGAGCCAGCCATTAGAGTACACGTGGAATAAGGGGAAGATGAGTTCTCGACATTACTTACATTTAGAGCTTTAAGCTGGATGTTTGTTTTAACTTTTTTGAAGTGGCTACAACCCCGGTAGTTGCTGGGGTGTTGACCACCGCAATTCGGGCATTTCAGAGTTTTAGCACTACATGCCTTCGCGATGTGTTTGTCACCGCATTTCATACATCGTTGCTCCCCGTTGCATTTGTGTGACAAGTGCCCAAATTTCTGACACTTGTGACACTGAACGGGTTGCGGAAGAACACGATATTCCTCGGTTTCGTATTTTTTGCCATTAATAATTACCCCTTTGCTTGTCAGATTTAATTTCGTTGCTCTATTAGGGCATTTTACTTTTATTTTCCAAGTATGGTTACCCGTGGCTTTGGAGATTATTCTCTCCCACGAGCATCCTGGAAGGGCTTTATCAATCGAGTTTTTTTCCGTTTTGGGGTGGACGCGTGTGATTACGACACAGGGGTTTGGTTGCGGGTGGCCCTGTGTCTTGTTGGTTTTATTGATCCCCTTAGGGGGCGTTTTGGCTTTTACTTTATCGGCGTACGTCGCTCTATCGGTTGGGCTAGCTGTCGCATTCACTATTTCCGGTGATGTAGACTCTGTTGCGTTAACAGAGTCCCCATTTCTTGGTGTGACCACCGAGTCCTTTCCAGTAGCGGTGCTCTGTGAATTTTTCTTGATGATTTTTGTCTTCTTGACATGCCGATCAATAGTCATACAGAAACCATTTTCGTCTTCGACGTCCACGGTTTCATCATTTTCACGGAACTCATTGGAGAGTTTCCTTTTCGATCGATTTTGGTTTGGTGATTTTTTCTGTCGCTGCGATTTGGGGACTTTAGCTGAATTTTTATCCAATTGAATTTCAACCGCCACGGCCGGGGAAACTGCGACCGTGTTGGTAGCTTCTTCTACTATGGAACGCAGCCAGTTATCCTGTTTATATATTTCTATCTTATCTTTTGTATATTTTTATGAACACGTGCCCTTTGTGAACTTATCTTATGTCAGTTTGTTTAATATATTTCTGTATGTTCTTTTGTGTTTCAAAAACACAACTTTTGTTATAACAACATAATGGTAAGCGATTAGTAATCAAGTGGTGATTATTGTTTATGTGATAGGTGTGTGTGTGTGTTTGATGAACCGCTCATCGGTGGTGAACACAAAGTGATCATCATCAAGTGTAATTAATGTGCTATCTAAACACATGGCTTCTTGTGACTATATATGCTGGCTGAAATGTCTTTTGGCATACCCTCATCACACATCTGACTTCAGAGCGTGAACACCTTGCTAGACATGGAATTACCAGACAGACTTATGAAAGCCATTTCAGCTCTGGGCGTCTCATGCCCTATTTCCTGGACTATCCAGGAAACAGGCTTGAGCATCCACCTGAAACTGGAGTTCGAAATTGAAAAGAACGCAACACCAACCCCTTCGGGGAGAGGTACTACCTTTGAAGAGAGGATCCCCTCTCCCACTGGTCCCCACCCGAAGGGGCACGGAGGTCCTGATAAGAACAACAACAAAAGAAAGAAGAAGAGTCCATCGACCAAGCATAGGGACGCCCGGCGATTGGAGGCCTTCCGGAATAGGAAGAAAGAGTTGAGTGAGGGGGTGGAGGCTCTAGAGGCAGCCGCCAGTTCCCCTCCTAGTCCCACTGGTACACCCAATCAACTGCCGGCTCCTGAGCCGGTACAGTTGGATGAGGAACGTCCAGTGGAGACTGGGGAGGAACTGGAAGTTGCTTTTTCACCGTCTCCCACCCCTCACTCCCCTCTTCCTTCACTACCGGACCAGGCAGATCCGGTCAATGTGTCTTTATTTTGCAGTATACTAGTACATTGATTACAAAATAACATTACAACAAACATGAACATAAGCTAGTATACGGCATGGAAATGGCATAGCCTATAAGGCTGTCTTCCTGCCATTCCCGTAAAAAGAAAGATATCAAGTTTCTTTGGCATCAGTGTATCAAAGTGCTTTCCCAAAGACGGGGTTGTCTGATCGTTCATTTATAATTCAGGGGAGGGGGGGGGGGGGGCTAGAATGTATTTGAGAATTAAGGGATGGGGGTAGGAGGATGAGATGTCAGAAGACTACAGCTGGCGGATGACACAGTCGGGGCACGTTGGGTTGTCACATTTGGAGTTAGGACGCGAATAATTATTCAAGGCTTTATCAATTAAGGACTTTTTAAATCGGGATCTATTTAATTGCTGGATTTGTGGGTCTATACTATTCCAGGTTCTTGGGAAGGTGTGTAATGGCAGCACAGCAGAGAACTGTGTTCTTGGTTTGCGGGTATCTAATTTACCGGTTTGCCTTGTATTCATTCCTGAGGGGTTTCTATATACTTGAAAGGTATCATCGAATGACATAGGGAGTTTTTTGTTCGTCCAGTCGTGCATAAAAAGTGAGACGTGAAGGCTGTAGAGATCATTGAATTTCAGAATGCCACAATCTCTGAAAAGGTGATCTGTATGAGAGAGATATGACTTTTTTGTTATGACCCGGACAGCTCTTTTTTGTAGTTTTAGAATTCTACTGGTGTAGGTCGAATGGCCCCAGACCTGGATACCATATATCAGATGACACTGAATCAGTGAGAAGTATAAAGTTTTCATTACCTTCGTGGGCAAGAAGTTCTTTGCCCTATTTAGTACAAAAATTGCACTTGCTATTCTTGAGCACACCACAGATATATGCTCTTTAAATTTCATATTTTCATCCATATGTACGCCAAGAAATTTTATAGTTGTTTGTTCTTGCTCGTTACCAACTGGCTCAATATTTGTATTGTTTAGAAATAGTTTAATATCGTTTACCTTATACGAATCGTTTTGTGGATGAAGTAGCATATATTTGGTTTTAGTAGGGTTGAGGGCTAGTTTGTTGGCAGAACACCAGTGGTTTATTTTGGCAAGTTCGGAATTTATACTTTCTGTAAGGGTGTCAAGATTGTTACTTGACCTATAGGCCGTTGTGTCGTCAGCAAAGGAAAGTAAACTGAGTTCTGTAGATTCGTTAATATCGTTGATGCACAGTAGAAATAAAAGTGGGCCAAGAATGGACCCCTGTGGCACTCCTGTATTTATTGGTAACGTTTCTGAAATGGTATTCAAGAATGAAACAAATTGGCTTCGCTCAGATAAATAACTTTGAAACCACTGGTGGGCAATACCTCTAATACCATAGTATCCCAGTTTCTGGAGTAGGATCGAGTGGTCAATGGTGTCGAATGCCTTGGAGAAGTCTAGAAATATGGAAAGGGTGCAATTCTTTGTTGGTTTGTCATTTTCCGTTACCACGCTATTCAGTAGGTGCAATATAGGATGGACAGTTGAATGTTTTGTTCTGAACCCAAACTGGTACTTATATAAGATTTTATGTTTGCCTATGAAATCCACTAGCCTTTTATACATTAACTTTTCAAGTATTTTTGAGAACGTCGAGAGAATACTAATGGGGCGATAGTTATTAAACATTTGAGAGTTACCAGACTTGAAACCTGGTATGACTTTGGCTATTTTCATTTTGGTTGGCACATGACCGGATGAAAATGAAGTGTTGATGATGTGTGTTAATGGGCTGGCGACCTCACAAGCGACGGCTTTCAAAAGTTTTGTAGACATTTCATCTTGATCTCTTGTTGGTTTTGAAGACAATTTGGAGATACTATAGATAACCTCCTGTGTATTCGTTGGCGTTACAAATAGTGAGTTTTCTTTATTATGCTTCATATAATGTGAAAAGTGAATATTTGTGTCGGGCACTTGGTCACCTACTGATTTCCCAATATTCGCAAAGAATGCATTGAACTTGTCAGCAATTTGTTTGGGGTCGTTTAAAGTGATATTGCTATCGACAAAGGTATTTGGGGGCTCAGTTTTCCGATCCAATTTATTAATGGCTTTACATAATATTTGCCATGTTTTTTTGAGGTCGTGTTTATTATCTAACAAGATATTATGATAGTAGTCTGACTTGCTTGCGCGTTTGGCACGATTGAAGATGTGACAGAACTGTTTGTAGTTCGCGATATTTTGGGTTGTTGGAGATTTCAATTTTTTCCTGTATAGCTTTTGTTTGTGTAGGGAAGACTCTAATAATCCGGCCGTCATCCAGGGTTCGCGTCTAATATATTCAGAATGTACTGATGGTATTTCTAATGGGAATGCTTCATTAAATGCTTTGTAAAATGTATCGATGAACAAGTCGCATGCTATGGTGACATCGGATGTGTCGAAAACGTCGGAAAAATCACTGCCTAATAGGAGCCTCTTGAAGTGGTCAATATTTTCTTTCTTAAACGAGCGGTTATGACTTTGTGTTGGGCGTGCATTTTGTTTTTCCAAGTTACCAATGCAGAACGTTGCAAAGTGATCACTGATATCCGAAATGGCAATCCCTGATACGTGTGTAGTGGAGTCATTACTAAAGATATGATCAATAAGAGTTGCAGAAGTTGCGGTAACTCTCGTCGGTTTAGTGATGAGGGGCAAGAAGCCTGAGCTAAATATAGAGTCAATAAAAAGTTCAGTTTTGTTGTGACTAGCGAAGTTGAGTAGGTCAATATTGAAATCGCCCATAAGGTAGGCTTTTTTATTCTCCAGGTTGATTTTATTCAATAGTTCGGACATTGTGGACAAGAAAAGGTCAAGGTTGGCTTTTGGTGCGGTGTTGGGTCTATAAATGATTCCAATAATGCATTTCTTTTTAGAGGTTGTTTCGATGAAAAGAGATTCAAATACGTGAGGTATGAAAATTGACAAATCACTTCGTTGTTTGAAGCTAATGTTGTCATTAATAAATAAGCCAACACCCCCTCTGCCATCATCATCTGTTGGTCGTGTTTGATGAATTAAAGGGTGATAGCCTTCGAGTTCGAAACATATATCTTTTTTTACTTCAAATATTTCAGTAAGCCCCACAACATCAAATATATTTTTCCTAGGGTACATGTCACATAAAAGATTTTGAATGTTCTCAAAGTTAGCATTCAAACTTCGGCAGTTCAAATTAAAAAGTGAGAATGACTTAGTTTTTTCTGGTATTTGCTTGCTAAAATTTTCTGGTTTATAATACTTACAGCTCGAATTGTCAATAGTGTAGGGCGGGTCAGTGTCACTACCATCTATACCCAGTGAAGTGTTGAACTTGGATATGAAGTCATAAGCGTCAGAATTCTGAATCTCATCAAATGGAATATTATTAGCCATAGTCCACGATCGAGTAAAATTTACAAAAGAAGTCGAGCACTTGCGAGAACGCACTGATGCCAAAGAAGTATGTCAGGGGACAAGAAGTCATAGAATGACGGGAATACCCTTTAAAAGATATGGTCCAACGTATAAGACAAGTAGAGAAACCAGATGTTAAAAGACACCGTACTCTAATTCTTTCGTGTAGACGCGCTCACTTGTGCCCACACAAATGCGGGTGATCACACACGCACGCAATCAAACACCTACGCACTTAGTGTACATCCTGCCAGCAAATACAGGGTGGTTGGAAGCATATACCCGAGGGCATATATATGCCTGAATATCAATGGGCATGCAGTCGCATACCCATGATGTGGATTCATTTAGTGGGTAGCTCTGCAATATTGAATCTGTGACGAGGTGGTCAGATTGCATGTATCTTACATTTTGACTATGGTCGTCGGATGGATGAAAGAGATGGGGTGGGGTACACATGTCTTTTCGGTTTCAAATTAGATGAAGTCAGATTGCATGTATCTTACATTTGACTATGGTCGTCGGATGGATGAAAGAGATGGGGTGGGGTACACATGTCTTTTCGGTTTCAAATTAGATACCAAATTTGCGTGCCAAATTTGCGTGTTGTGCGCGTTTTCATACATACAAAACAGTCGCCGCGGATCGACGTCAATCCGGGGGATTCATCTAATGGGTAGTCACACAATATCACTCCTGTGATGGACAGGGTGACAGAAGACTTTCTGTGTATCTGCTGACTAAGGTTGTCGGGGAGGTGAAGGGTAGGTACACATTGTCGCGTGCGAACCACAAGACTCTATTTTCCACTGGAAGATAGAACCCTATGGTTCCCATGCGACGATATGTTGGCCCACTTTCAAATTAGTTATCTAATGTACGTGTTGCGCTCACACCGGCCTCAATCCAGGTGGATTCATCTAATGGGATGTCACGCAATATCAATCCTGTGATGGGCAGGATGATGGAAGACTTGCAGTGTATCTGTTGACTATGGTAGTCGGGGAGGCGAAGGGTAGGAACACATTGTCGCGTGGGAACCAAACGACTCGGTAGAAGAACTCCTCAGAAGATCCAGAGCAGTATAAGAAGAAAGCTACAAATAATGTCCTAAAGAGGAGCACATCACAGCGGCCCTAGAAATCCAAGCAACATCGCCATCACAACCACCTCCAAGGAAAAAACACTGGAAAAGGAACAAACGCGGCTAAACCTCCTCCTTCCTTCTACTCCTTTGCCACGCCCACACAAGCACCAACTCACATACAGTCACCGAGGGTCGAAAGGGGCTTGTCCCCCATACCGTCCCTGCGCGCCTTCGGCGCGCGAAACCATTTCGATTGATTTTGGCACACCATTTTCTCATGATCATCATGGATAGTGACAACCCTTGCAAGTCATGTGGGAATACAGTTAGGCCAAGGCAGGAAGCAATACAATGTGACAACACACAGTGCGGAATGTGGACACACAGAACATGTAGTACAGGTAAATATCTTTGCATACATCTTCCTTCATTGATTTCATTTGGAATTAATATAGTATTAATACAGATACATGTAACAGTAATTAAATTTATTTATTTATTGGTGTTTAAGGTCAAATTTTAAGTCTAACCAAACGTTTATCCCATGTCCCTAATTTCCCGGGGTTCCGAGCCGAAACAGTAAATTTATTTATGCATAAACTACACCAAAGCCATATAAATATATTTCCGTTCATTTTTATTATTTTTAGGCATTGATAGAAACGTCTACAGAGCAGCTGTGTGGGAGCGACGAGAACTACCTTTCACATGTCAACGTTGTCGGAGTATTTCCCAGCTCAGCAATATTGAAGATTCCACAATGGCTGTACAGTCTAATGCACCTGGACCCCTAGAGAGCACCAGCACATCAGAGACCTCCATTCCAGTAGGACAATTTGATGTACAGTTCAACTTGTCTTCAAATAGCACGTTCGATGTCACCCATGATCAAAGATCAATGAGACCAGAAACAAACGAGAAGTAAGTAGACATAAGTTGCTTAATATAACTTAACAACGAAGGGTTATGTTGGATAAAGTGTAGTAAATTATATATTTTTTTGTCTGAAAAACATAACTTATGACCCCTCATCGAGGGGCCATACGCTATGTTTTTCAAACAAAAAAAAATGAAAACTTAATGTGATTTTTGTATATTTACCGCTGGTCTGATTTTGCCGTTATGTTGGATAAAGTGTAATAAATTTTTTTTTTTTGTCGGAAAAACATAACTTATGACCCCTCATCGAACAAAAAAAAACAAACTGAAAACTGAATGTGATTGTTGTATATTTACCGCTGGTCTGATTTTGCCGTTATGTTGGATAAAGTGTAATAAATTATTTTTTTTTGTCTGAAAAACATAACTTATGACCCCTCATCGAGTAGAGACTGGTTCTGAGCGAGGTAAAAGAAAGCTAGTTGCAAGTGATGGCTACAGTTACGTCCATAAACGAGTCCAGAAAAATGGAACTATTGTTTGGCGTTGCAGCGTGCGAGGAAAATCAGAAGGATGCTCAGAAGTTTTAAACCAAAGTGAAAGGTCGTTTCAAAAGAACACACGTATGCACACTCATCCAGCAAAACCAGGCATTACAACGGTTGTAAAAATTAAGGCAGATATCAAACAACTTGCAAACCAAGAAATTTTCGAGCCTGCAAATGTTATGGTGAAAGAGGTCACTGACAAAAACTACAACCCTGAGTTGCCTGAGGCGTCAAGACCAACGGATGATGCACTTGTCCGCGTGGCAAACAGAGCGAGATCAAGCAAGAGACCAAAAGATTCCACTGACCTAACATTTATCTTAAATGAGGAATACTTACACTCTACCATACCTGAGGCATTCTTCAGAGCAGTCATCAGCGTTGGAGATCGACGACATTTGATTTTCGCAACCGACAAGCAGCTGGAGCTCCTATCTAAAGCAAAGACATGGTTTATAGACGGAACGTTTAAAGTGGTAAAAGACCCCTTCTTCCAACTGCTGTCGATCCACTCATTCATCAAATCTGGAGACGATATGAAACAGCTACCACTGTGTTATATCATAATGTCTGGTAAAAGAAAAAAAGGACTATAGGAAAGTATTGGTAAAGGTATTAGAGTTGCTACCAACATTAACAGAGGTGGAGTCGTTTGTTGTAGACTACGAAAGTGGCATGGCGCAAAGTCCAAGAATCGGGTCTGCAGACGGCTTACACTAGCAAGGATGAGACACACGAGTTACGGAGGAAAGTATTTGCCCTGCCATTCCTTCCTGTAGATGATATTTCCGAAGCTTTTGACCATCTGAAAGAAAAAGTCCACCAGGATGCAACAGCACTGAACCAATTCATGGCATACGTAGAAGCAACATGGTTCCAGAATCCAGTATGGGACGTCCCTTCATGGTCAGTAATCGGTAGAAGTATAAGAACCAACAACGACGTGGGGGGTGGCACAACCGCCTTAACAAGAGAGCAAAAAAGCAAATTTGCCATTTTATCTTCTCCTAAATCTTCTCTATTCAGAGAGCAGCGATATTCCAACCAGAATAAAGATGGTTAGTGAAGGAAAGTTGCGGAGAAATCAGAGAAAGAAAACCAGACAAACCGAGGGAAAACTGATGCAGCTTTGGGAACATTATAACAACCAGGTGATTTAAACAAATAGACTTTTAAAAAGTTGTGCAAAACTGTATGCTCCATGTTAACTGTATGTCAGTGCTATAAATCTCTATTTTCATTTGTTTAATATATATAACGATTTTTGTAAATTAAACTGGCCGGTTTTGGCAGTTATGTTGTGTAAAAAGAGCAATAAACTGTTATATGAGACTGTCAATTTAAAATAAAATAATTGAATTTTAATGTCTCTTATCTGTTTTGTACAAACCCTTGAAAATATCCACCTTTGTTTAGTTCAAAGACCCACTTGGTTTCAAAGTGTAGAGACCCAAATCGTCCACACCTGGGGTCCGAATCGTCCAATGTCCAAGGTCCTAATCGTCCAATGTTCAAGGTCCGAATCGTCCTAGAATATGGCCCGAATCGTCCAAGGTCCGAATCGTCCAAGGTCCGAAACGTCCGGCATTCAACAATTATAAGTAATGTACCCTACCCTTCCGATAACAGAAACAGCTTTAGTAAGTTTTTTTGTGGGGAAAGCCATTTGGGAAATGGTGGATCTACCAAGTCTAACGCATGGTACAAAAGTGTAACCTTTAAGCCAAACGATTTTAAATAGATTGGAAACTCTGCAGAATGATGCAAGTTGATCGATAAGAAGGTCGCGTAACGCCGCAGCACTGGGTGCAATCAGAGATGGGTAGATGGGGACCAAGGACAGGATAGACTTGATTCAACTCTGGTACCTTACCTATTTGGAAGATATCTCTGACAGGCGATGGTGTACGTAAATTAATTCTCCAGAATATCCGGATTAATGACCAGACAGGGTGGATCGGGCAAGTGAGGGAGTTAATAGAGAACTGTTTAACAGAGATCTCGGACTTATAGAGGTGGGCGTGGAACGTGGGCAACACAAGGTAAGAAAATCTTCATAGAGGATTATAATAGAAATTGGTGAGAAGGGATTGAAGCAAAGAGCTCTTTGAGTGGCCTGTGTGATGAAGAGAAGCCTTGTTTTTCAGGAGTACCTTGATGACACCTTTGCGGGGGGTGGGGTGGGTGGTGGGGTACTACTGTTCAAACTGAAATTGAAATCGCTGGAACTTTGGGGAAATTTGGGAAAGGCTGTGAAAAGGAGTGCCAAATGTGTAATTTGGGAGAACTGAATTGAGACAGTGGAAACATTTCTCTTAGAATGTCTAAGATATAAGTCAGAATTAGATTGTTTTGAAATCGCAAAGCAATTTTCCAGAAGTCATTCAATGAAGCACGATCAATGCCTAGAGGGCGGCCAACGTTGTTTTGACGGCAAACGCCATTTGGCTGCCAAGTTTGGTGTCTATTGTGATTTTATTTTAAAATTTCGAAAGGCAAATCCCGAAAAATGGATTGATTATTTATTTATTGGGGTTTAACGACACTTACGACAGCCAGGGTTACCTCGTGAGAGAAAGGGGTTGTAGTGAAAATGTAAACACAAAAAATTGAAAAACGTAAGATCTGACGTCTGATTTTCAAAATGCTTTTTAACTTTGTATTTGGAGCCAGGAGTACTAAAATGTCCCAAGATTTCGACTTCTTGCAGGGAAATTAAATTTTGACGTTTTTCACCCTCGATAGACATTTATGTTATAGCGTAAACAATTTTCGCGCAATGTTGATGGAAACTGGCTTGATTTCAATTGTTCCTCTTACCACCTGTTATATCAATTTAGTGCAATGTTTTGTAGTTTGGGAAGAGGGCGGGGGTATAGCTATGTGGAAATAGAAATGGTGTACCCTCGACGTTGTTTACGTCATATCTCCGGTATCTGACGTTTGCTTTTTCCAAACTTGTTCTTTGGCACCATGATTCTAAAGGATCACATAAATTTAAAAATTTAAGCCCACCTTTAATGTCAGCGGTTGGTGTTAGACAAGGTTGTGTGATCTCGCCGACGCTCTTCAAAATCTTTATCGACGACATTGGCTTAATCTTTGATGAAAAATGTGATCCCGTCCGTCTACATACCACAAATCTAAGTCACTTGCTATTTGCCGACGATTTAGCGATCATCTCAAACTCGTCTCGGGGACGACAGAGAGCATTGGATAACTTGAATGCCTACTGCACTAATAACACACTTAGCGACAATGTTGACAAACAAAAGTTATGATTTTTCAATTGCGAAAGAATAAGGAGCCCCAAGGTTTTCATATTGGGAGCAATGACCTTATGCACGCCCATCAGTACACATATCTGGGACTTTCGTTTACATCCAACTGTAAACTGCAGAATGCGTAACAAGATCTCAAACTGAAAGGTTTAAAAGCCCTCTTCAAAACTTTAAAAGAAAGTGCCTTCCGCCTGTTTCGGTTTACCAAAAACTATTGAACATCCTGATAAAACCCATCCTCTTATACGGCAGTGAATTATGGGCCACGGAAATCAACGATGCTGATGTCGTAAAGCGTATTCTGTGGGGAAATTAGCTCACTCAAAGCGCTTGTTAACTTTAAACATTTATTTACATTTAGCGGCGGAATAACCAACCGAACTTCTTTCTCAGCCGGTATAGCCAGACTGTTGAATTCAGGAAATACATACATTTTATAGTAAAACAGTTACTCATAACAACGGTTACATATTAACATAAATTCTAAACAATACCCTTATAAAAAAGTACCATGGTAAACCATGGTAAATCCCCAAATACTCTGGTAATATCATGGTATACCATGGTATTACCAGGGTATTTTGGGATTTACCATGGTTTACCATGGTACTTTTTTATAAGGGTAATTAAACCCTTTTGGAGAACAGGACTTGTTATCAAGCAACTTGTACTATTTTGAAGGACAATTGCTGATTACCAGCTCATGTATACATTCTAATACACTTGACAACAATACAAACACTGAAATTACTGCTTAATCACCAAAACAATTAGCACTTGGGTATTCATAATAATTTTAGAAAAGCATCTTGGAATTTTGTTCTTTTGAATTTCACTTCAGAACCAGCCTATGACACTGATATTGATAAATCGCCATGTGAAACCGTTAATATTCAGTTCTGTAAGTTAGACCTGGGTGTGAACAATGGATTATGAACGATTCGGACCATGTACGATTCGGACCTGATTTTTTCTGGACGATTCGGACCAAATCTATGGACGATTCGGACCAGATTTCTGGACGATTCGGACCATGCTTATGGACGATTCGGACCATGTTCATGGACGATTCGGACCATGTTTATGGACGATTCGGACATAGTTCTTTGGCGGTTGGGATCAAGTTTTGGGGAGGTTTGGAGCATGTTTCTAAGCCATTTGGACCAAATTATGAGACGGTTGACTGATTCGGGGTGAGCAATAAAAAAAACAACAACAACTAATGCCAAAGAAGATTAAACACACTTTTATTCTAGTCAAACGCAGGTAAGTCTCATATTACAAAAAAAAAACGAAGTGAAAAGATTATAATACATAGATATAAATATTGCAGACATATAGCACAATTCATTTGAACAGGAAACATGTAAAGACTACACAAATATCGGTAAAAGTGAGGTAGTACATGGATTTTGGGCGAAAATTGAAAGAGACCAGGGAAAGGTCCGCCAAATGCGTGGAGACCCGGTGTTAAAAGAATGCAAGTCCGTACGAAGAGTAGTCCCGCCTTACTACAATTCCGCGAAATAATAGTCCGTGGTCTAACATTTCTAGGAATAGATGTCCACGGGACAGTTAGGTAGCCATTAGTTCATTTTAAGTTTCAATTCTTCATTATTTCTTACATAATATCTTGGAAACCTTTTCTTACCTCAATTAGCAGTACCTTAAAACGTGTGTGAATGATATAATTAATCTCATAAAATGATTATTGGATAAATAATACAAATATGGTTATTTTGTCATGACTGTGGGACTTGAAATTCTGTTGTTTTGTCCTGATTAATCGCACTCTATAATTACGAACAGGATTATCTGTTGTGATAACCACAAACAATACATCGGTATTTCTCAGTGAAATTAATCCCAATCAACTAGATACGGCGGTATTTCTCAGTGAAATTAATCCCAATAAACTTGACTAACACAAGAAATTAACAGTACTACTTCCCCGTGGGAACCCCGGGAAATGAAGCAGTGCTTGTTTACCATGGTAAACGAGATCTTTTTCACTGGTAAAATAGGACCCAGTCACTAATGCTTGGGGTGCGAGTCCTCTAAAATAGGCAACATGGGGTATAAACGATTGACTGGCCTGACTTTATCTCCATGTTGTGGTCACGATTAGCCATTGTGCAAAAGTATGTGACCTTAAATACCAATAAATAAATAATTAAATAACAGTACTACTATACTCTCTCTCTCTCTCTCTCTCTCTCTCTCTCTCTCTCTCTCTCTCTCAGTGACAATTAAGAAGCCATTTACCTTTTTATAATCCTTTTTGCTCTTCACTGACATCACACAGAAGCATAGTGGCAGCTGTTTTATGCTCTCTCCAGATTTAACAAAGGCGTGTATTGAAAGCAGCTGGGTGAATGGGGTCACGACAATTTTGAATGTACCATCAACGTACCAAGTTCTTGCTTTACCGAGTAACTCTAATTGTTTTTGAGTTGAGAAAATAATGTGTCGTCTTTCACGTACCTGTATGTCTTTTTGAAAAAATTGCTCACTGAAATTGGTATTAATATCATAGTAGTCCATATATAATTCAAAAGACAAATCTGCCGGGTTGTGTGGACGCTTGGTTGCCCTTGAACGGTTAACTATCCTAATTAAATAAGGCACGTCTGGCCGAGAGCCTCCTGTAAATGATAGTTTTCCCTATTGTTAGTGGCTCCGAGCCAGAATCATGCAACCGTCTGATAATTTGGTCCAAATGGCTTAGAAACATGCTTCATATCGCCCCAAAACTTGATCCCAACCGCTAAAAAACCTGGTCCGACACGTCCATAAATATGGTCCGAATCGTCCATAAGCATGGTCCGAATCGTCCAGAAATCTGGTCAGAATCGTCCAGAGATCTGGTCCGAATCGTCCAAAAAAAATCTGGTCCGAATCGTACATGGTCCGAATCGTCCATATACCTGAACAATAAATCATCGAACTATGCAGTGAGAGCTGAACTTGGACAGTACCCACTGCACGTAGATGCCAAAATCCAGTGCGCTAAGTTAGTTTCAAAATTATATGATCTCCAAACCCCTTCCTTACTATCAGAGGCTAGAACTGAATCCGAGAATTACACTATGCCGGACTCAATGTTGTTAAATATCAGCAGTCTATGACGTTTTGGTTGTGTGATGTTTTGACCTGTTCCCCTTTGAATGCCCATCAATATTCCAGGTTGCTTTTGAGTGGCGAAGATTAAATGTCGCCTTTCACCAACACGCACTTCTTCTTGGGAAAAGTCAGTAACAGTAATAAATTGTTCATTAAGTTCGAAACTCTAAATTTGTTTGATTCTTGTGGCCGAAGTCATTGACGAGACTTATTTGCCATCCTTGCCAAAGCGACTGACGATCACTGATCATCGATGCTTTCATAAAATTCTATGGTACCATAGCCAGTATGAAAATATTTTTAAAAAAAACATAGTTGCTTGTTATAATTACTTTGATCTGGGCCGAGTGGACTGTTAACATGAGACGACTCAGGCCTGCACTTTTAAAAATCTCGGGGAGCTACTACGGCTCCCCTAAATCTGTTCCAGGAGAGCTATTCTGTACTTGAGCCCTTATTAATAAGGGAATTGAAGGTTTAAGGAGAGCTATTACAGTTCTTAAGGGGAGCAATTACGGCTCTCCTTAACTTGATTTTGTGGGAGCCATGGAGAGCGGGAGCTATAGCTCTCAAAAGACCAGGCCTGGACGACTTGACTATAAAGCTGGGCCGAGTAGATTCTTCATTTGGGACGAGTTGACTCACATTTGGGACGAGTTGGTTTTGGATCGAATGGACTAAAACATATTCGTCTCAAATGGGAGTTAACTCGTCCATTTTGGGACGAGTAGGTTTTAGTCCACTCAGCGCAATGAACTGGTTTGTGGACGAAATGTTCCGGAACCATCGTGATTTAAGATTTATACGTGATTATTAATGTGTTTATTTTCGTTTTCCTTGAAAGATTTTGACTTTTTAATTCCGAGATTTTATGATTAATTTTTAAAAACGTTTCATATTTACTTATGAAGTGCGAGTGCGCGTCAATTATTATGTTAAAATGCCTGACAAACATTTGATATTAACTCGCCCGAACTGCGGGTCAACACGCCCCAAACTGGGCACGAGTTGACCAGCACATAATTATATGGAGGATTAGTGCTAAGATAAATCTGTCCTCGAACCTGTAAAGCTACTGACCTTTCTTCGAATTGCTTTCGAAATATAAAAGTATTATTAATTAGCTCCGAAAAAATAAATTTAGATTTCTAATGAAGAGATATTTAGCTTTTTAAGCGCATCAGATTATACCTAGTCAGTAATTCATAAAAGACATCCTGTAAAGTCATCTTACGAAGTAAAAACTGTTATCTCTCAATGTTATATTTGTCAAAATTGACAACACGACAGTCGGATTTAAAAGTCTGTCAGCAAAACGCTATTTAAATTATACAACCGTGAAACGAAATTATTCACTGAGGCGAGAGATTCGTTATGGCAAGTCCAAGAACGCGACGCGTGCTCAAAGAGCTAAAGATTAAAAATGAAAATAATGTAAGAATTTATCCATAGACTTATTTCCTAATTTCGTGACGTAAGGGACACACTAAAAAGTGTAGTCCGTGTCCGTGTCGGAGAAAAAGTGTAGTCGGGAATTAAATTATCATTTTCTCCTTTATTTGTCGGTTGTTTTCTATGAAATTTGGAAAGTATACCCAGGGGACGATACCAAATATATATGCCAAAAGAGAAGTTTGTACGATGTTATTTTACGATGTTAGAAGACATTTTCTCTTTCAAACACACTAAAAAGTGTAGCTGACTCGGATCCGTGTTAGCTAATTAATTGGTTTACGCTGTGTTGGCTGTTGACACAGCAAGACGGACTGATTATCCTGGTTCTTTTTATGATTATGAGGAGATTAGTGGGGTGTGGATGAAAGAATCAACGAATAATTTAATTTTCAGTATTTTATTGGATAAATACAGGACATGAAGGATATAGCTTAGCACAAAGATATAGAGATACAGCTCAAAAATGAACAAATAACAAACATATTTATAACAAGCAAAAGTAAATTTAGTTGGTATGTCGTTCCGAGTGTTTTGTAGTTGGATTCCCTGCGACAGTGGATAAAGGTGTCGATCGTGTTTTAAAACCAGACGAAATAAGAACAAGATTTTTTTTCACCCAATTATTTATAATTCGAAAATTTGACATCATTTCTTGGGAAGGTCTCAAGCACGGAGACCAACCTTACAAATCATGTCAAGTGTCGCGATTACCAACAAGCACGTGGAGTACGGTGGTAACGTTCGCTTGCATGGTTGCTGCTTAGTTTTGGCATCACCGTGCGGTCTCTCAAGATGAAGTGTTTCATTGCCTATATAGTGAACTAGGGCAAGTTCTGTTGATGTTGAATAATATACTATTCTTTGATGATTTTAGGGGTTATATGGGGGATATACTTCAGTGTAGGCATAGGCGTACGGGCCAAGGGGGGCTGGGCGGGCTGAACTCCCCTTGAGTCGGTCGAGGCATATATTTTGGGCATTCCATGAGAAAATGTTCCAGGGTCTCCACTACTCCACAATTTTACAAATTCCAACACCTGACATAATATCTTTGGAAACTTTCCACGAGAGCTTCCAAAGAAATAATGTCAAGTGTTGAAATTATCAACATTTGGAAAATATAAGAGAATTAAGTTTTTCAACGTCTGTCCTACATGTACAATTCCAGCTGGTATTGTAAAATTCTTATTATTTTAATTTAGTTTATTGTTTTTGTCTCCGCCCACTTCATTCTTCACTCAATGTGCAGCGTCCTAGACTTTATTTCAATGTTTGTTTCTCCGCCGCCATTTTGGTGGAAAGTATTTTAATTATTGATTTAACAAAAAAAACCCTTTAAGGGATAATTAATTTTTTTTCGCCGGAGGTGGGGGGTGGGGGGGGGGGGGGGGGTGGTATTTGAAATTCCAGAAGGATAACCAGATATTACATATACCCCCCCCCCCCCCCCCCCCCCCCCCCCCCCCCCCCCCCGCATCCTGTCTCCCTGAAGGCTTGATGGATGACTCCCGGATATTCAAAACTATACTGGCGGAGATTTCTCCACTCTTTTTTTGTAACCGCTATGGTCAATATACCGGGGCCCGCTACCAAACCGGCGTTGCTGTTTGGTTTTCTTTTCTTCTCTGTCAGTCACAGTTTCATTCATTCATTCATCGCAACCGATGTGTGAAACAGAGTGAGACTGAGAGGGCGCATGAGAGAGAGAGAGAGAGAGAGAGAGAGCGTGAACTTGTAACGACCCACCACGGACATTTAACATAATCTTATGTAAATGGAAAAAAAAGTAGTGAAAGAAAATCTATCAATCCAATCAACACCCCACTAATCTCCTCATAATCATGTGTCAACACAGCGTAAGCCAATTAATTTGTTAACACGGCGCCGAGTCAGCTACACTTTTTAGTGTGTTTGAAAGAGAAAATGTCTTCTAACATCGTAAAATAACATCGTACAAGCTTCTCTTTTGGCATATATATTTGGTATCGTCCCCTGAGTATACTTTCCAAATTTCATAGAAAACAACCAACAAATACAGGAGAAAATGATAATTTAATTCCCAACTACACTTTTTCTCCGACACGGACACGGACACGGACTACACTTTTTAGTGTGTCCCTGACGTAAGGGAAATGTTGATTTGCACCACAGTCGTCGATTCGCACCATTCAGCGGTCGATTCGCCCCATCCCTGAAGTCGATTCGCACCATCCAAGAAGTCGATTAATACCATCCCTGAAGTCTTTTTGCACGGGATCAGATCACAACGTCACACAACCAAAACGTCACATTTCAAAATGGTCAAAACGTCACATTTTTTGGTCAACTCGTCACATTTTTTGGTCAACTCGTCACATACTTTTGGTCAAAACGTGACATATTAATTATTTCAAAGCTAACAACTTGGCAAGTATGAGAGACTCAAGCCTTTTCACTTCAATTGATCATATTTTAAAACTAAATGAAGGCGGTAGTACTAAAATGAGACCGCAGGTAGAAAATTAGACCGCTAGAGACCGCAGGCAAAATATAGAGGGTAGCGCCTCAAAATAAATGCTATCTGATCATATACGGTGTACACAATATATATTCAAAGTTGGGTAGCGATATTTTAAGTTTTAATGTTAACCCATAAAATACCAATTTTAATGTATAGTGCTCTGTCTGACTTGCGGTCTCACTTTTCCGCAACTAGAGACAAATAGATCACAAGTAAACTACTAATCTTAAAAACACCAAATAAACGCTATCTGGTGGATTTGGGTATATTCAATACATATCCGAAAACGCTATCTGGTGGATTTGGGTAAATTCAATACATATCCAAACTTTCATATCGATATTTTAATTTTAACCCCCCAAATTTCACTTTTAATGTATTGCTTGACTTCTGATTTGTGGTCTCAATTTTCACAACCAGGGACAAAGAGATCGCAAGTAAACTACTAATTGTAAAAACACCAAATAAGCGCTATCTGGTGAATGTGGGTATATTCAATACATATCCGAGATATCGATACTTCAATTTTAATCCCTAAAATTTCACTTTAAATGTATAGCGTGACTTCTGATTTGCATTCTCAATTATCACAACCAGGGACAAAGAGACCGCAAGTAAACTACTAATCATAAAACACACCAAATAATCTCTGTCTGGTAAGTTGTGGTGGTATAGTCAATACATATCCAAACTTTTATATTGATATTTTAATCTTAACCCCTAAAATTTAACTTTTAATGTATAGCGCGATTTCCTATTTGCGGTCTCAATTTTCACAATTTTCAGAGGCAGGGACAAAGAGACCGCAAGTTACCTACTAAGTGCAGAAACTCCAAAATGAATGAGAATGTGCATGCAATGTCACCTATAAAAGAAAGAAATTGTGAAGATTTCCAGGTTGATTTGAAATAAATAGTTTATAATTTATCAACAGTTTTCACCTTTCATTCATTCACTTCTCACATTTTATCAAGATCGAGTAGTATAATGCTTGGCAGATTTAAAGTTTTTTCTGCAGTGAATTTTGCTACTGTTTTCTTCATAATTCTATCAACTCTCCTCATCTTTTATCCAGGCTTGGGACCGGCAAGTATAAAACTTGGCAGATTTAGAGTTTTTTTTTTTTTTACAGTGCATCTTGATACTATTTTTAAATTTTATCACCTCGGATATGTATTGAATATAACCAAATCCACCAGATAGCATTTATTTGGTGTTTTTAAGATTAGTAGGTTACTTGCGGTCTCTTTCTTCCTAGTTGCGGAAAAGTGAGACTGCAAGTCAGATAGAATGCTATACATTAAAAGTGGTATTTATGGGTTAACGTTAAAATATCGGTCCCAGATTTTATATGTGTATTGAATATACCGGAACTTACCTGTCAGTGCTTATTGGGTGTTTTTACGATTGGTAGTTTACTTGCAGTCTCTTTGTCCCTGGTTGTGAAAATTGAGGCCACAAATCAGAAGTCGCGCTATACATTTAAAGTGAAATTTTAGGGGTTAAGACTAAAATATCAACATGTAAGTTCGTATATGTATTGAATATACCCACATTCACCAGATAGCGCTTATTTGGTGTTTTTTTAAGATTAGTAGTTTACTTGCAGTCTCTTTGTCCCTAGTTGCGGAAAAGTGAGACTGCAAGTCAGACAGAGCGCTATACATTAAAAGTGGAATTTTATGAGTTACCGTAAAATGTCGGTACCACACTTCGAATATATATTGTGTACACCACATATGATCAGATAGCATTTATTTTGAGGCTCTACTCTCTGTACTTTGCCTGTGGTCTCTTGCGGTCTCTTGGGAAGTTGGGAGTCTCATTTTCTACCTGCGGTCTCATTTTAGTACTACCCAATTAAGGTGCTATAAATGTAATAGAATTTTATTTATTTTGAAATTTCCACCTCACATATTCCTTAAATTCAAATTAAACATTTGGCCACAAGTCGTTCTCGTGAAATATTATTTAATTATCAGTTCTGGTACGAATACGGTAGCATACTTCCAGGAACCAGTGGTACTAGCTGTCAACTCTTATGAGTTGATTACATATGTGTTTCGTGTTCTACACATCTCAACCTTCATTTTGATGTATAAATTGTGTATATTTAATTTGAATTTAAGGAATATGTGAGGTGGAAATTTAAAAATAAACAAAATTCTATTACTTATATAGCACCTTAAAAGGGGAGCGCAAAAGTGGTATTTATACATGTATCTTTCAAATATTTTCAAGGAAACACCATCTCATCGTATAAAATGTTTGAGAAATGTTAACTGTTACATTGATCCTGGGATAAGGGGGGGGGGGGGGGGGATGTGAAAATATATCCTTTTATTAACAAGGTCGGGACCTTTTGGATACTGTGAGTGTTTCGTACCGCTCAGAATCTCTTTGTTACGGTATGGAAATATTATTGATATTGGTAACAGAAAAAAATCTGAGAATCAGCAACAATGACTATGAATTTAACTATTCTGAAATTTAATTTAAAAAAATTAATATAAAAAAAACGATACAAAGATCTTTTACACTAATTGGTTTACAGAAAATAAAAACTGGTACTTCTCAATTATTGAATTAGTCCAAGTACAGTTTGACAGAATCCAATGGTGAAGAATCTTGTGAAGAAAGTTACCAGCTGGTAGTATTAAATCCAATAATGTCTCTTCATAAACAGTATCCCATAGATTTGTAATAAAATTTTCTCTTAGAAATTTCAGCAGTCTCCAATAAAATATAATAAAATGCTCTGCAAAATTCAAATGGAGTAAAAATCCAAGAAGTATTGGCGCCACAGGTAATTTCCAAATAATCCAGTAGAATCCTGGCTTTTCACAAAATAATATTATTCTGTATCACAGAAAGTATAAATTCTCCTTTCCAAGACGAATAAATTCTCTTCAGAATTCTCTTTTGGAATCAATCTTCCAAATTCACAAAGAAGCACTGCTTCTATAATAAATGCATTGTTCTGAAACAATAATAATCTCCAATGGAAACAACTGAAGTGAGTCTTTCTGAAATGGCTCTCTAAAAATGAGTTTTTGAATTCTGTTGACAAACCTTTATATAGCACCCAGATAGAATGTCCCAGAAGATGAAGTTTCTGCAAAGTTCTATTTCTATCAGTTTCTAGGTGATTCTGTCATAATTCAAGTAAACAAGGTCCTTGACCTACCTAAACAATCAACAGCTATATGTACAATAGATTAGTGTAACAAAAATGTAAACAAAGGTCACTCAGTGCAAATGAGTCAGACCAGTCAGAAAATGCAGAAAAATATCAAACTTGTAGAATTATCAACTAAGGATATAGCAATCTCAATATAATATGGGGGCTATAACATGGTATCCTCCCAAAACTTAGACATCCCATAACTTAGACAGCTTAAAACAACAACATTCACACTTTAGTGTACAGCTAATTCCCTGCTTGTTACCCATTATTCTAATGGACTAATCTGTGAAATATGCACACAAAGTCTGATTTATGGAAAAATGTTTATTGCAATTTCAAATTCAATCATTATTCATTTCAATCACATAAAAATACAGAATATAAAGCATTTCAAAATTAGGTAACAAACTAAGACAAGAACAAAAACACACAATGCTCAAACACATTACAGAAACATAAAAACAATGTATGGGTGCAGGCTTGAATATTTGGATGCAAGATACCAGGTTACCCATGACACCCACTAATAATAGTGAGTGTTAATAGTTATCTTGCATCCAAATAACCAAGCCATGTTGGGATGTATCAATAAGATTTTTTTTTTTGGGGGGGGGGGGGGGCGAATCATCCCAGCTTTGATTTGGGGTTGAAACGTCCCAGGCGAATTGTCAGGGGTCGAACTGGCTTGGGGATGATACGTCCCGTAATAGCATGTAACACAAGAGTTGTCTGAAGTACAATGTAATAACTAATTACAAATTTCGAATTGGCAGACCTCTCGCTCGTATTTGGAAAGTTACTTACTGTTTCTGGGTGACTGCGTCAACGACACACTACAAACTTCAGAAACTGCACTTTGTGACCTCCTTCAATCCGCGAAAATTGCCATTTGAGACAGCCGATTTTGAGGTGCCTTCGACTGAATTAATGGGCCGCAGAAATCAGGGTTAGGTGGACGTTTACCATCCGCAGAATTTTGAACTCAGGCGGGCGACTGCAGCCTGGGGTGCTTGCCACGCCTCAAAAGGACAAGTCTGGTTCACAGATTTCGAGAGTGTCTGAGGCAAGCACAGGAGGCGGCGTGTCAGCTGTCTTAGGGAGTTTGAGCATTGAAGAGAGGGGTCTTCCCACAGGAACATTTTAAAACTGCTGTCAAATAAGGTGATAATACACAACTTTTTGATAAACTGTTTGTAGTTCCAGATGAACAGCTTTTCGGATATCTGTTTTTTCATTTAGATGGCCACCCGAGGAACGGTAAAATCATTCCTCTCAAATGTTATGGACTGAAATTCAGTCCTGCATTAACTACCCGATGCAAACGAGTTATAGCGTTAAACAGCACTGTGTGAAAATGGCATGAAGTGAAAATGGCACCAAGTGAGCAAAAACGGAACCCTGGGTGGTAAAGACGGCACCAATTGCAGTGGCAAAAATGCACCATGGGTTGGCAAAAATGGCACCAGTTCGGATGCAGAAAACTTCACCAGTATTTAATTCATTTCATTCTGCCCTTTGTAGCTCACCGAAGGGAGCTTAACTTATCACTTGTCGTCCGTCGTCGTCCGTCGTGAACTTTACATTATCAACTTCTCCTCACAAACTACTGAACCAAATTTGGTTTGCATGTTCCTTATCATATGTCAATTCAAGTTTGTTCAAATAAACTTGCCGCACCCACAGGGGGCACCACAAGGGGCATAATTTCGGATTGCACCCATACATTTTTAAGAAATTCCAAAAAATCTTCTTCTTCTTCAGATCCACTAGTCAGAATCTTTTCATATTTGTTATACAACATCTCTAGGGAGGTCAGATTCAAGTTTGTACAAATCAGGTCTTCAGATCCACCAGTTGAAATCTTTTGATATTTGGTATACAACATCTCTAGGGGGGTGAGATTCAAGTTTTTTCAAATCAGGTCCCTGAGATAGGCTCTCTATTGGAACCCAAAGTTTAACTTGGTGCAATTTGAGGAAAGTTCTTCAAAAAATCTTCTTCAGATCTACGGGTCAGTATCCTTTCATGTTTGGTATACAACATCTGTAGAGGTGTCAGATTCAAGCTTGTTCAAATCGAGTCCCTGGGTTAATTATTGGGCTCCCTGTAGGAGCCCAAATTTTAACATGGTGCAATTTGAGGAAGTTTCTTTAAAAATCTTCTTCTTCAGATCTACCAGTCAGAAACCTTTCATGTTCCCTATAGAACAACTATAGGGGGTCAGATTCAAGTTTGTTCAAATCGAGTCGCTAGGTTAATATTTGGGCTCCCAGTGGGTGCCAAAATTTTAACTTGATGCAATACGTGGAATATTCATCTCATATTTGGTATACATCATCTCTAGGGAGGGGGGGGGGGGGGCAGATTCAAGTTTGTTCAAATAGAGTTCCTTGGTTAATATTTGGGCTGCATATAGGAGCTAAAATTTTTAATTAGTGCAATTTAAGGAAATTTCTTTAAAAATCTTCTTCAGATCCACAAGTCAAAATCCTCTCATATTTGGTATACATCATCTCTAGGGGGGGCAAATTCACATTTGTTCCAATTGGGTCCCTGGGTTGAAAAATTTCGGGTCTGGTTCGGACGTAGAAATTTTGGACCAACGTTTTTTATGCGTTTTATTTGTTGAATTTTGGGATGGGAAAAAACATTTTTTAGCCTGAAAATTTTTTGGATCAAAATTTGGAAATTTTTTTTTCTGGTTTTTTATGCGTTTTGTTCAATTTTGAGATGGAAAATTTTTTTTCGCCTGAAAATTTTGGGTCCAGTTCCGACTTGTTTTTAAAATCTTCTTAAGACCCTGCAGTCAGAATGCTTTCATATTTGGTATACAACATCTCTAGGAGGGTTAGAGTGAAGTTTGTTCATTCCTAGCCCCTGGGTTGATATTTGGGTTCCCTGTGGGAGCCAAAATTTTAACTTAGTGCAATATAAGGAAATTTCTTTAAAAATCTTCTTCAGATCCACCAGTTAGAATCCTTTCATATTTGGTATACAATATCTTTTGGAGGGTAAGACTCAAGTTTATTTGGGCTACCTCTGGGAGCCTGAATTTTAACTAAGTGTAATATAAGAGAATTTCTTTTAAAATCTTCTTCTAAAGATACACCAATCAGAATCCTTTCATATTTGGTATACAACATCTCTAGGAGGGTTAGATTCAAGTTTGTTCAAATTGGGTTAATATTTTGGCTCCCTATTTGAGCCCAAGTTTAACTTAGTGCAATATGAGGAAATTTCTTTAAAAATCTTCTTCTTCAGATCCACCAGTCAGAATTCTTTCATATTTGGTATATGACATCACAAGGGGGATCAGATTCAAGTTTGTTCAGTTTGAGTCCCTGGTGGGGTGGGTGGGTGGGAGGGGTATCAGGGGGCATGTTAGGTTCAGGTTTGTTCAAATCCATTCCTTAGTGTTTTTCCATAAAATTTTCCTCTCATGACTTCATTCGTTTGTAGTGTTGATGAACCATGTCTAACTGAATGTGACCCCAAATACTTCTTTGAACCACTTTGGCAGGTGAGCGATTAAGGCCCCAAGGGGCCTCTTGTCTGTGTTTTATTTTTGAAACTGAGAATTTTTAAAAGCATGCAGAATGAATTTTAAGTTCTTTAATAAATTTTGGTGAAAATTGAGCAGATAAAGATGGGAGCGTATTCCCTCCCCCCCACCCCGCAACTCTCTTAAATGAATTTCTTGTTGTGAAGCAGTGACTTCTAGCCATTAAAAGCAAGAACACCCCTTCCCCTCCCTACCCCACCCCACCCCCTCCCCACCCCTCCAAAAAACAGAAGAAAAAAAACAATAGATGACCAGCAGGAAAGGTAAGTTACTTTATAAAAAATAAACTAATATTATTAGATTTTTTTTTACCAGATTTCATTTAATTTAGTAAATTGCCAGATAAGTCTGTAACAAGTTTTGGATAGGTTATAAAAAGAGAGCATGCGGCAGCCAAAAGGACCATGCGGGAGGGCCTAAGAAACAGATTTTTATTTTTTTTAGGCCTAGGGGGGGTATTTTGAAGTTGGGTTGTTATCAGGCAATTAGAGCTTATTTATACCTTTAGGTCAGGTTTCCAGACACGTGTGGTGGAAATAGACCATTTATTTATTTATTTATTTATTGGTGTTTAAGGTCACATATTTCTGCACAATGGCTAACCATGACCATGACAGTTTTATGGGTGGAGGAAGCCGGAGTACCCGGAGAGAACCACCGAGCAACGGCGAGCAACTGTCAGCTCCCCAACATACCAACTCCACACAAGCAGGGTTAGCATTGGTTGAAGACAGGTGCACCATCGACATGCAGTACGCCTTAGTACACAGCGTCACCGTGCCCCCATGTGGGAAGTGGGGGTGAAGTGTCTTGCCCAAGGACACAACGCGGTTGCCACAGGTGGGATTCGAACCGAGGACCTCTTGGCTTGCAGCCTGCACCTCTACCAACTGAGCCACCGTGCCCCCTGTCAACTTGTAGTAAAATAATAAAACCACCTGTCATGGCGGGTACTAGTATATAATTTGAAAGGTTTGAATGCGAGATTCTGTTGCAGGTCTGTGGGTAGGTACAGACTGCTACTCTTGATGACTTTTAGCTCACCTGACCAGACTGCAAGTCATTGGGAGCTATTGCCATCACTTTTGTCCGTTGTCTGTTGTCCGTTAACTTTTTGCAAACTTGGCTTCTTCTTCACAACCACTAGGCCAAATTCAAACCTATATTGCACAGACCATCTATGGAGTATACCCTTTCTATTTTGTTCAAATGAAGCAGCTGCCATATTCAGACTCTGGTTTATGCCATAAAAACTTAAAAACCTTTAAAAATCTTCTTCTCATGAACCACCAGAGGGACTGTCTTGATATCTGGTATGGAACATCCTTTGGTGTTGAAGATTTAAGTTTGTTCAAGGGAAGTTGATAGGTCAATATTTGGGCTCTCTGTGGGGCATATCCAATTTTTATCTATTTTGGGCTTAGCCCAAAATTTCTATTTCAGGAACCGGTGGGCCAATTTCAACCAAATTTAGCATGTAGTATAAGTGGGTCCTAAGAAATTGATTGATGCCTCCAAAAAATATTTTCACAGCCCTGTGGCAACCCCAGGGGATAAAAACAGAAAAAAATTCAAAAGCCCATATATCCCAAACCACAAGGAACAGAGAACTGTTATTTGGTATGAAGCATCCTTAGGACTAGTAGAAAGGTTTGGTTAAAAAAAATTGCCACCAGTTCAGTCAGGGTGCCTGGTAGAGGGAATTGAAAAAAAATAATAAGTCAACATTTTTTGCAGTAGTTTATCCTGGAGAAACACCTCCATTGCCCATGTGGGGGCACGGTGGCACTGTGTCCTAAGGCGTACTGCACGTCGATGGTGCATTTGTCTTCAACCAATGCTAAACCTGCTTGTGTGGAGTTACTATGTTGGGGAGCTGACAGTTGCTCGGTGGTTCTCTCTGGGTACTCTGGCTTCCTCCACCCGTAAAACTGTCATGGTCATGATTAGCCATTGTGCAGAAATATGTGATCTTAAACACCAATAAATAAATAAATAATAATCCTGGAGAAAAATTTCATTTACTGAGAACCTTGATTGACATCTAGAATAACATGTTTGTTCTTAAAACAACAAATTGATGCCAGATACATTCTAATCTGTTATTATAATCTGGATATGAATCTGTTCAGAAAATTTGATCAAACCCTTTCAATGCTGTGCACATATGTTTTTTTCTTGTTCCTTGGAAAAAAATGATCTGATTCTTGTATAAATATCTTTAATTTAACCCTCTCATGACTTCAGTGTGTTTTCCAAAGATTTTATTTCACGTTGAACCCTTTCACTGCTGTGCACATATGTTTTTTTCCTGGTTTCTTGGAAACATTTATCCGATTCCTGTATGCATATCTTTAATTTAACCCTCTCAAGACTGCAATGTGGGTTCCAAAGATTTTATTGATGTCATGATCAAACACTTGCAGTGCTGTGCACATATATGTTTTTTCTGGTTCCTATTTTTCCTATGAGGTCGTATCTTTCAAATAAGTGATGCATGTTGATCAGGGAAGCTTGTGTAGGCTTTTTGCCACCACTCCATCTCCTCTGGGTTAACGGGGTGATTAGTAGCACAGGATAGGGTCTAGCAGCATGGGAATGTGACAGACATTCACCGTTCCCAATCACACCATCATTGGTTCACAATTTTCAAAAAAAGTTAAAGCAATGTAAACAAATTATCATTTATGTAATCCAACATAAATGTTATCTAACCAGATCTGACAATAAAAGGACCATGAATAGTAGATATCATATTGTGGCATAATGCCATTTCCGAATGCAGCTGACTACTTTCACGGATTCTCATTATGTAATTAAGAATTTCAGTCATATACATGTATGAGCAAAATGTAGAGTTGTTATTGATCATTCAAGCCTTGGGCTTAGTGGGTAGTCTTCAAACCAATTCCCTTCAATTTGTGATATACAGTCAGAAAGTCTGAACCATCAAATAGTCAGGACATTATATCTTATTGATAGAGGGCTTATCAACTGGGAAACTGATTCCCTGTTAACAAACTGTTTATACAGTTGTGTAAACAGTTTGATAATAGGGAATCAGTTGAGTTAATATGAATTTCAGCCATTTACCCATGCACCATAGTGTGTAGCACGTTGAGGAAGATACTGGATTTCTGGAGAAAAACCTGGCATATGAGATCTGAAAACTTTGCAAACACATATAAGACACCTGGTTGGGTTATCTTGTAATAGAAATAAAATTAACTTCTTTTAAAATAGACTATAGCAATCTGCTGTAACAAAGAATAAAATTAAATCATAGAATAAAGTGTGTTGGGATCATTTGTGTCAGAAAGGATATGCATGTGTATTATATTTCAGTAAGATCAAGCTGAATATTGTAACAACCACTTGGAAAGTTACTGTCCTGTCAGTGGCTCTGTACCACAGGGACCAGCCCAGGGGGGAATTTTAGGGAGACTTCAAGTCTCCCTCCAGAAAAAATAGGGAGACTGCAGAGTCATGTAGAGAGACTTCATAGGCACGTGGGGAAAATTAAGAATATTCATGTACCACCCCCGCCGCCCCTTCATATTTTCATTTTGTGGTCCTCCATTAACGTCCAAATAATCCACGTCCAGTTGTCTATGATGCATCTATGCCAGGTTAAAAAATCACAAAGTAATTATTTACTGAAAATCCCCCACTGCTACGCTCTCCTTCATGACCCCTCCCCTCTTCTTCGTGCCTATCCCCCAGCACCCTCCTGTGGTTGCCTTTCACCAAAGTCTACTAAGCTAATAAATTCCTAAACAGGACCAGATGTAAGAAGGTTGCTTGGGAGGTACTTTGTTAGTTAATAAATAAAATACATTCTGGGGGTCGAGTATTTTGTAAAAGAAATGTCATTCCGCATCATTTTTATGGCATTCTGGTGTCATTCCGCGTCATTTCGTATCACTCCGGTGTTTAGGAGGACCCTTTTTCAAGGTTGTCCACATGCACACTTGTGTCCTGTACAAAGATTTTCTTGTCATCACTAAAGCTTTTCTTCATGTGTTTCAATTCCATTCGTGTTTTTCTGGGAATAGACAACCCAACAGTTAACAGTCGTCAGCAAAACGAAATGAAAATACTGTGTTATAAAATACGTCCGTTGTGTATACATTTTCGGCATCCTAAGCGACGTAACCTACTTTCAAACTGGGTTATTTTGTTGAGTCGCATAAGTCACCTATTTTCGTTTCGACACTTGAAGCTCCGACTGAAACGCAACAAAATAGAAATAAAAAAATCTGCCAAAAGCGACAATGGACAATTGATTGTCGTGTGATTTCAAATAAATGGATGTTTATTTGACGATTTAAGATGCCCATTTATCACACTCGAGCACATACGATTTTTGAAAATAATCGTTTTCATGTAAACCTCGCATCATCAGTTCAGCCTTTCCTCATATTCGCCAATTTTTAGAGGGCGACTTGTAATCGCCCCGACTATTTTTCTAGGCGACTTTGGGCTTAGAAGGGCGACATAATCGCCCTCACGGCTGGTCCCTGCTGTACCATATTTTGAGCAACTAGGTTTTCAAACCTCTGAGCTGAATAAACAGCCTCCAATATATTGTAGGATAACACTGATATTCATTGCATAAAAGATAATATATAAATCACAGGGCATCACTCGACATATTATAGCCCCAAAATTTCCATAATGCATCCTGACCAAATTTGGAGAGATATGGTAGACCTTTTCAGCTCAACGTGGTCACCATTTCTTTCGCACTTTCTCATCCGACTTGCTAAGATGAATCAACAAAGCTTACTAACCGCTCCATCAAGTTCATCCAAGGTGCAACAGTGCAGTTTATGAGGAATGGATTTCCGATACCAAAGAATCATCCCTCATCATATTGACTACTGACAGGTTCAGTACAACATTGAGCTAACTGCCTCTCCAAATTGTGCACTTGGTAATGCTTAATACATTCATATTAGACTGATGAAACTAAAATTGAGTGTAGAAATGGGTAGAAACAGAAAGAAGTAGTAGAAATAGCAGCAAACACAGTGGAGAAACCGGGAAAAACATCAAAATGTTCAACATATTTCTTATCAACCTACCTTACAATTGTTTACTACAGGCTTGCACTACAGTGGAAGAACCTAACTCGGATTAAATGCTCTATTTTAATGTTTCTCAAGAGATATGGGAAAGAAAAGTGGTGTAAAAACACCACAAAAAAATAAGCCAAAACTGGGTTGAGCGCCATCGGCGCACATCCAGTAAGGGATGCTCTTCTCTTAGTACAATTCCACGACTTCCGTTAACCAGTGCTTATCCCTGCAAGGGTCTGCAGGGATGTCTGTAGTGTGGTTGTAGGATATCGGCCTCAGCCTTCCCCGACTTCAACTCGACGAAGTCGGAAGTGGCTGCCGACTGAACCCCCTGCTGTGTTCTTTCAGCCGTTGAGCACAGCAGTTTTATACCTGCAGTGGTCTGCAGTGGTGTCTGGTAGTGTAGACGTGGGGTATTGGCCTCAGCCTTCCCTGACTTCAACTCGGCGAAGTTGGAAGTGGCTGCTGGCTGAACCCTCTACTGTGGTCTCTGCGTCGTCGAGTACCACAGTTTTGTCATTGGCGTTTTCCGTCCACTCATTCTGGTCACGCGGCCAGTGTTGTGGGACCAACGCTTTCCGTGCAGCCTGGAGCTTCTGCCCCACAGAGGTACGCGGCAACTCTCCTGAGTTCCCGCTATGTTGATCCTCAGGGTGTGTCGTACCCCTATACACGTCTGCCCTCAGATGTTTTGGCTGCCGCCTGTCGCCCCGCTTCGGGTGTATTGGAGGATCGTGACCCTTCGCTGGTTAAGAGGGTCAGGTGTGAAGCCACTTTGCTGGCCGGTATAGGCAGTCGAACCGGCCGGTATAGGCAGTGAGCTTAGGGAGGCCCTCTCCTTACTCAGGTTCTGTCCAAGAGCCTTCCCGTTACTTCCAGCGAGGCAGCGAGTGGTTTCCAGGCACCCCCTATGGCCACCTCCCAGGATTGGGAGGTGGCCATAGGGGGTGCCAGGCTGCGATCATCGAACGCGCACCTACAGCCTGTGGAGCAACCTGCTTCTGGGTGTCTTTGACTGTGCCAGTCAGTACAGGTGGTTGAAGCATTTTCAGCCTTGGACTCTAAGCTGAGTTCCAAGGCTATGAAGGCTCTGTTCTTCACCAGGGTTGACACCTTTTTGCCTCCGGTGCATTATCAATACTATGATTTCGCCAATCTGTCAGTCTGCCAGGTTTTGGATCGGGACTCCAATTCCTTCGGGCTTTCCAAGCCCAAGTCTGCCGTCATTCCTATGATGACTCTGGAGTCCATGTTGGGCTTATCGAGAGAAATGCTGGGTATGCTTTCTCTCTCACTTAGCTGCCTATCTGCCTCCAGATAGGTTTGACGATGTACAGGCTCCTTTGCGTGTGCTGTCCAAAGCGCTCATGCATCTTACTTACCCTTGCCTGTGACACAGCTATTTTGGAACTAGTTCGAAGGGACTCTGTGCTGGACACAGGCCAATCCCTTCCTGGGGGCAGCGCGCTGCTCTTCGATCTGCTTCTTTGGCAGGTCCGCTACTGTTCCATGGGTTCTGTGTCAACGGTCCGGGATGACGTCCTATGTCATTCCAAAGATCAGCTGCTGCTTCGTCAGCTTGATCAGCCTTCTACGGGAGGCAGGGATCGTTCAAAGCCTAACAAGTACCCTTCTGCTTCCTCTGCGAAGCAAAGGGCTGATCCATCTGCCACCGCTTCTACTTCTTACTCACGGGGTAAGGGTAAGCATCGGCAGGCTAGAGGGAAGTCTCAGGATTCTTCATTCAGTAGAGGAGATGGTTTCTCCTCTCACGGGCCTCGTCGGGACTCGAACTGAAGGTCCTCACCTCGATTCGTCCAGGTTGGAGAAAGGATAGCAGAGTTTGCAGACCGTTGGGCCACCATCACATCCGATCCTTGGCTGTTAGATCTTGTTCGGTCCGGGCTGCGAATATCCTTTCAAAGGCACCCCACTCTTTCCAGAGTGCCTCTTCCAACCACAGTTCCTTCAGACGTTTTACGTCGGGAGCTTTTGTCCACGGAGATAGACAATCTCCTGGCCAAGGGGGCGCTCGAGGTCGTCAAGAACATTCAGTCAGTGGGGTTTTATTCCCGCCTGTTCTTGATGCCGAAGAAGGATGGCCGACTCCGACCGGTGATCGATCTGAGTATCCTGAATCAGTCTATCGTTGCTCCCTAGTTCAGCATGGAGACTTTCAGGTCGGTCCGCCGTTCCATTCACCAGGGAGATTTCGCTTCCAACATCAACCTGCGAGACGCTTACTTTCACGTTCTGATTCATCGGGTGGCACGGAGGTATCTCAGGTTCGTTTTTCTGGGGCGAGTTTACCAGTTGAAGGCCATGCCTTTCGGCCTCAACCTGGCTCCTTGGGCCTTCACCCGACTGATGTCACATGTGATAGCCTTCCATTGCACACAGTCCAGGGTGACTACTTCGGCATATCTAGACGATATCCTCCAAAGGCATTCCAATGCTGCCTTACTGGAGTTGGATGTCGCCACTCTGTTGAGCTTGCTTACGTCGCTAGGATTCAGAGTCAACGAGGAGAAGTCAGATCTGGTCCCTTCTCAGTCGTTTTGTCATCTGGGGATGGCCTTCCGCACTCAGTTCAATACGGTGGCGGTTCCCCAGGCCAGGGCTGTGATTCTCTCAGCTTTTGCTCTGACTCTGTTCCCAGTCCACATCTGCGACCGCACGGGGTATTCTCCGGCTGCTCGGTCTCTGCGGTTCGGTGACGGATCTCATTCCTCTAGGTCGGCTGCATGTCAGACCTCTCCAACACTCTCTGCTCAGTCGTTGGAGGCCGAATGTTGATTCTCTGGATCTGGTGCTTCAGTTACCAGAATCTCTCATCCTCACCTTCTCCACTGGACGAATGTTGAGTTGATCACGCAGGGTGTCCCTTTGGACTTACCCACGTCCGATCGCGTTCTGACGGCAGTTGCCAGCGATCTCGGATGGGGTGTGACGTTGGATCCTCTAGGTCTTTCCCTTCACGGGATGTGGGACCAGGATCGGGCATCTCTACACATCAACCAGAAGGAGCTTCTTGCTCTTCTTCTGCATTTCAGGCAGTGGATCCCTCACCTGTTGAATCGTCAGGTCCTTCTATTGTTCGACAATTCGACAGTGGTTGCTTACATTCGGAACCAGGGCGGCACGCACTCGGTTCCAATGTACAAATTGGCTCAGGATTTTCTACTGCTTGCTCAGGATGTCAAAGCCAGGGTGGTTGTCGTCACATTTCTGGTCGTCTGAACGTCCTAGCTGACTCCCTGTCCCGTCAGGGCAGGTTCTTTTCCACCGAGTGGATGCTCCACATGGCGGTGTTCCGTCGATCTCTTTGCAACTCGTTGGAACCATCAGGTGGACACTTTCGTGTCCCCGTGTCCAGATGCTCTGGCTTTCACCTTGGATGCTCTGGCCCTCCTTTGGAACCGTCTTGTCTGCTACGCCTTCCTGCTGGTTCCGATTCCGCCTCAGGTTCTAGCCCAGATATGAACCTGCAGTCATCGAATCCTTTCGATCACACCCCTGTCGCCTCGGTGGGTGTGGAACAATCTGCTCCGCTCTCTGTTAACAACGGTTCCGGCATGTCTCCCTCTATGTTGCGACTTTCTTTGCCAAAGTCGCCTGGGGTCTCCAGCAATGGGTACAAGTCCATGCTTCGGAGACCTTTTTCATATGTGGTACCCGCATTTTTTCGACACTCATCCTTGCCTCTCCAAGCTTGTTCAGCTCTTTTCCTTGAAAAGGCCTAGGACTTTGCAGTTTACTCCAAGATGGACACTTTCTTGGGCGCTGCTCTGCTTGGGGGTGGGGGGGGGGGGGCATTTGCGCCTTTATCCTGGATGGATATGCGTTTTCTCACATGCCAGATCTCTCCTGCATCCATTTCTCGATGGATTTGTCTTGTTATTCGTGCAGCTTCCGCTCGTCTAGCTACTGGTGATTGTATTACCAATTGTTTTTTCTGCCACTAGGTGCGTGCACTGTCTTCCTCTCGGGGCTTTTACTAACTCTGTCATGTTGTCGGATGTTATACTGGCAGCCTACTGGAGAAATGCTACCTTCTCCATTTATCTGCGACAGTTGCAAGAGCCGACAGAGGACCTTTGTCCTACGGGCTCTCTTTCTTCGGCTCAGGCTGTTCTCTATCCCAGCCATTCAGCTTTTTACAGGGTCAGTTCCAGCTCCGTGCTGTTACTGCCTGTTCGGTCTGTGCGTTGCACTTCACCATACGCCTCATATTTCATTGTCTTTTACTAATGTTTGTGATGCTATGGTTTGATAGGCCTAGGGATCTCTTCTGCTGTCATGGTTCCAGTGCAATTGAGTTATGTGTGGGTTGGTTATGTGATTCCCTCCTTCCTATTGTGTCTATTCAGCCTGTAGTAAACAATTGTAAGGTAGGTTGATAAGAAATATAAATTTTATAGTAAATTTCCTTTCTTATTATACCTACCACAATTGTTTACATGGAGGCCCTCCCGTCTTCTTCTTCGGGTAAGAATCCTTGCTCCCCACTGATCACATACCTCCTATGTTGGCGGACTCAGAAGAATGGTTTTGATTACTGCTTGCGCACTGGTTTACGGAAGTCGTGGAATTGTACTAAGAGAAGAGCGTTCCTTACTGGGTGTGCGCCGATGGCGCTCGACCCAGTTTTGGCTTATTTTTTTGTGGTGTTTTTACACCACTTTTCTTTCCCATATCTCTTGGGAAAGATTAAAATAGAGAGTATATTTTCTGAGTTAGGGTCTTCCACTGTAGTGCAAGCCTGTAGTAAACAATTGCGGTAGGTATAATAAGAAAGGAAATTTACTATAAAATTTATATTTTTCACCTTTTCGTGCTACACCTATCTTAATACTGTTCAGACAGAATGCCAGTATGTGCTATATACTCTCCTGATTACCCATGTATACACTGACTGCCGGTGTCTGTGAGAAAGTTTGAATAAATTCATAAACTTGCCAAGAAATGGGACCAAATTCTGACCAATCTTCATTAGCTGGTTCTGGGTAGATTAAATGTCGGGAATGGTTACTTAACAGTACAAACCATGTCCCAGCAAAAATACCCATTGAAATTGCGAATCAAAGCAGTTTATGTGCGATTTACTCTAATTTTTGGGGGTGAGTACCAAATTTCAAAATGGAAAAAAACGGAACACCCTCAAGATAACTTATCCTTAGAGTGCAGTGTTTGATAATTGCAATTAGTGATGCATTTTAACTTACATTGTTCAATATGTCATACATTGTATCACTATAAGCCGAATCATAGCTCAGCTGCAATAACAGTTTTATAATCGTATCTAACTTGAGTGTCTTTTTATTGGTTCTTGAATGATACTTCATTGATTATGGTATACAATTTTTCCAAAAAGTGTCTGAGGAAAAAATTTGCAAGCATCGGGAAAATTTTTTTTTTGTCCTCCTTGACCACCCACCCACCCCGGCATCAGTGTTTTGCAAATTTTTTTTTTATTTTTGGCCCTCAGTACAGTTTGTCACTGTCTTAATAAAGCACTGCTTTTTATAAAATATAAACCTGTGTCATGATTACATGTAATAAAAACAATGCACTGGTATGTAATAAAGCAGTTTATAGAACTTATAACACCTTGAGTGTCTATCATCGGGGTATGAGATTCATCTAGTGCTGAATTGGTTAGCCAGATAACTGTTTTGCAACCAGTTATTGGCATAACCAGTTGGAAAAGCTGTCAACTGGATAACCACTATACCTATAGTTTATGGGATAGCGTCGGGAAAATAAATAGTATTTGACCACCACGCATTAGAAATCTTTTGCTGACGCAAGCATTGTCAGAGCTACCAAACATTTGTCAATTTACTATGATGTGTACTCGATGCAACATGAAAGGTTTAAGGTGTTGGTATTTTGAATGAACAGTTATTTCAGTCGCTTGGGCTGTCAAGTCATGGATAAATGTTTGTAACAAGCTGCCAAAAGTCGAGTGCTCTGCAGGTTGTATTCTGCATGGGCAGCAGTGAACATCTGTCTGTCAATGTGACATAGTCTTCTACAGACAAATTTGTCATTCTTCTCTTTGATGAGGTGTTGTTAACTGCAGATTATAATGCTGAAAAAATCCCTCAGTGTGAGTCATGGTGCTTCCAAAATAAATTGACTGTTTAATATTTTACCATCATGTTTCAGAAAAAACAAGTTTTGATTTTATTGAACTGTTTAAAAGTATGAACAAAAACCTATTTTAAAATCTTGCATTTAAAATTCGTTTTTCAATGTCAGTGACAGACAATGAGGGGCTCTTGGCCAATGATGCATATCATAATTTCTTACCACACCCTTTTCATGACTTGCAACATAATATTCCTGTCAGAAATTTCATTGTGATGAATAGGTAAATGGAAACATGGATCTGTTTGTGACATTTGTCTTAGCATTGAACAGAAAAAGATACTCAAAAAATTAGGAGTACATATCACCCTATGATTATATGATCACATCAAATTCAAGCCACTGGAGGTGAGAGGCTCTTTGCAAATACAGTTAATTATGCCTAACTACAAATTACAAACTTGTTGGAAAAATATTAAGTAGTATGAATGACAATCATCCCTCACTTCAAATGCACGTACGTGGGAACAAAACTTTGTTTCATCATTTATATTGATGGAATATCAGACTTGGGAATTTCAAGGTCAAGTAATTTTCCTTACTTATATAGCACTTTGAAATATCACATAACAGTAAATAACAGACAATATTGATGATTGGCATTCAAATTCCATTAATAACTGTTTTATGGGTTATTTAAGGAAACAAAGTGATTCACGCAAGGCCAAGATTCAACAAATTTCCTCAATACTCACTCTTCTTTCATTTTCAACAAAGACAGCTGTAACTATTATTGAAAATATAGTTGCAAACATCTAAACCAGAAAAAAACCTGGTGAACAATTCTTTCTAAAGATCTTATTGGGGCAACTTTCAGTTATTTTGTTTTTTTCACTGTCAAGGATGACCAAATATGTAATGCTGACATGCACGGTTATCTAATACTCGAGATTATACCTACATATTGACTGAACCTTGCATTAACAAAAAAATAAATTACAGATGAAAAAAACATCAAGCATGGCATATTATCTGTAATTTCATAAGTTGACGCCCCATGCAGATTGTAGAATTTATGCCTATTGAAAAATATACCCCTGGCCCATCCACACGAGACAACAACCATGATACCTTTCCCCAGTTGAAGACTTCTATCTTGATAAAGATGCATTTGCCCTTAAGACCCTACAAACTCCCCCCCCCCCCCCCCCCCCCCCCCCACCCCCATCTCATGCTTCATGTCATGTCGGCCACATGTCAGACCTCTCCGACACTTGCTGCTAAGTCGTTGGAGACCGAATGTCGATCCTCTGCATCTTGTGCTTCAGTTACCAGCATCTCTCAGAATTTCTGCCAGTTCCCTTTTTGGCTGTTGGGGTTCTTTTCTGTTCCCGTCCGGCCTTTGTTTCCTGCCACCTTACTCTGGTAGCTGGGGGTGTCCTGATTTATTTTTTCTTTGGGTTCACCTTCCCATCTACACTGCTCTCACCAGATATGCCTAGGACAATACCTTGTGGGTGAGTTTTGTTGTCTTCGCATTTTGACTTAGCTTCTTCAGAAAAAGACAGTAGGGAGATTGCTAATATTGTGAATACAGACTGAAATGGTTTTGGACACAACTGTACATAGAATGCATTTTGGAGGGATACCTTAACAGGAAGTAAGACTGAGCATGAGCAGTGAACTTGTTGTTGGTGAAATTAATGGTGGTCAACTGAGTGGTCAGTTGAAATGAATAAGGTACCAAAATATTGTTTATCATCCTATTATTCATGCTCCACTTTATATGGGTGATCTGTTGAAAGACCCTGTGGGTGGTGTGGTCTTCCACCTTTTGGGCTTCAGTCTATCATGTAGTTCGGGTACATGCTGTTTCCTCCAGCGCCTGCAGGAAGGGGAACGCAGTCGTTTGGGGCCTCCCAAAGCGACTCTGTCTTGAGAGAGTTCTGTCCCCTCGGTGGGGGTTTTGCAGTCTTTTTGTGACATGGATACTGCAGTAGCTGCTGACTCTCTGGCGAAGGGAGGCCTGGTTCTGGGACTACTATCCGCCTCCACTCAACATCTGAGGCTGTCACTGGGGTTGTGACTCCTCATTTGGAGCTGAACTCGGTTGCTCTCTCCGCTTTTCCACCTTTGTCAACAGCTACTGATGTATCTGCTCCTGCTGCTGCTCCATCGGTGATGCCATCAGCCTCAGCTTAAACCTGCAGGAGTCTGCAGGGATTTCTGCTTCTTTGGATGTGGGATATCGGCCTCAACCTTTTCTGGCTTCAACTCGGCGAAGTTGGAAGTGGTTGCATCCAGCCGATCCCTCTGCTGTGGTCTCTCAGCCATCGAGCCCAGTAGGTTTTGCTTGGATTCAAATGCCCATGGTGCAGTCACCATAGACTATGTTGCACTTCTGTCCATGCACTCTGGTCCTTTGGCCAGTTTTGCAGGACCGGGGCATTTTGTGCAGCTTCTGTCCCTCGGAGGTCTGCGGCGACTCTCCTGAGTTCCTGCACTTCAGATCCTTGGGGTATTTCATACCCCTGTAAGCATCTGTATTCAGATGTTTTGGCTGCCACCCGTCACCCCGCATCGGGTGTTCTAGAGGATCGTGACCCTTCACTGGTTTAGAGGGTCAGATGCGAAGCCACTTTGCCGGGCCATTCCCACGTCGAACCGGCAGTTACAGGTCGTGAGCTCAGGGAGGCCCTCTCCTTGCTCACGCATGTTCTTTCCAAGAGCCTTCCCATTGCCTCCAGCGAGGCTTTGGTGCTGCCTCCCGGGATTGGAAGCAGGCCGCTTTCTGATCCCCCTGGTGTTCCTACAATATGAGAGGCATCGGCTGGTATGCCCGACATGGGCTATGTGTCTTCCGACTCAGGCGATGGGTCAGACACACCTGACATCGTGAGCCATCAGTCTTCTGACTTTGGGGTGGCTCTTGACTTCGTGTTTGAGTTCCTTCAAGAACTCAAACCGTCAGACCAGCTGGAGGTTTCTGCAAGGCCGCGATCATCGGTCGTGCACCTACAGCCTGTAGGGCAACCTGCTTCTGGGCTCCTTCGACCATATCAGTCGGTACAAGTGGTTGAAGCTTTTGCAGCATTGGACTCCAAGCTGAGTTCCAAGGCTATGAAAAGACTTCTTTCTTCACTGGGCTGATACCATTTTTCCCCCTGTGCGTTATCGTTCCTATGATTCCACCAGTCCGTCGGTCTGCCAGACTTTGATGGTCTTGGATCAGGACTCCTCCTCCCTTGGGCTTTCCAAGCCCAAGTCGGCTGTTATTCCTATGGCGCCTTTGGAGTCCATGTTGGGCTTATCCAGAGAGATGCTAGGCATGCTTTCTCTCTCGGATCACGTCGTCTCTGCCTTGGCTGCTTATCTGCCTCCAGATAAGTTTGACGACATACAGGCTCCTTTGCGTGTGATGTCTAAGGCGCTCATGAATCTTACTCACACGCATGTCTGTAATACGGCTAATTATGTCTCCCCTTCACCGAAGGGAGACGTATTGTTTTACGCTGAATTCTTCTCCTTCTCGTTCTTGTTCTTGTTGTTGTTCTTCTCATACAACCGGGCCAGAACTTTTTGACCTTTTGACCTAGGCTTATAATATTTAGCATGTGGGTGTATCACCATGAGACGATTGTTATATAGCCCCTATATTATATTGAGATTGATATATATATCCTTAATTGATAATACTAGGAGACTGATATATTTTCTGCATTTTCTGACTGCTCTCACTCATTTGCACTCAGTGACCTTGTTTCCATCTTTGTTACACTGATCTATTGTACAAATAGCTGTTGATTGTTTAAGTAGATCAAGGACCTTATTTACTTGGATTGTGATAGAATTACCTGGAAACTGATAGAATTTTGGAGATTCTTCTAGGACATTCTATCTGGTTACTATATAAAGGTTTGTCAACAGAATTCAAAAACTCATTTTTTTTAGAAAGCCATTTCAGAAAGACTCACTTCAGTTGTTTCCGTTGGAGATTATTATTGTTTCAGAACAGTGCATTTATTATAGAAGCAGAGCTTCTTTGTGATTTTGGAAGATCGATTCCAAAAGAGAATTTTGAAGAGAATCTATCCGTCCTGGAAAGAGAATTTATACTTTCTGTGAAACAAAATAATATTATTTTTTGAAAAGCCAGGATTCTACTGGATTATTTGGAAATTACCTGTGGTGCCAATACTTCTTGGATTTTTACTCCATTTGAATTTTGCGGAGCATTTTATTATATTTTATTGGAGACTGCTGAAGTTTCTAAGTGAAAATTTTATTCCAAATCTATGGGATACTGTTTCTGAAGAGACATTCTTGGATTTAATACTAACAGCTGGTAACTTTCTTTACAAGATTCTTCACCACTGGATTACTGGATTCTGTCAAACGGAACTTTGGACTAATTCAATAATTGATAGGTACCACTGTTTTTATTTTCTGTAAACCAATTAGTGTAAAAGATCTTTGTATCAATTTTTTTTATATTAATTTTTTTTAATTAAATTTCAGAATAGTTAAATTCATAGTCAGGGGGCAGTCTGGCAGCTGTTTTTAGGGAGAAATGACTTCTCCCTCCAGAGACTTTAGGGAGAAGTCAGGGGCCAGGAGGGAGAAGTCAGTGGACATGAGGGAGAAGTCAGAAAAAAACAAAACGTATATGACATCGTGACAAAATAAATGTACACAGAGGACATAATTGTGGAGAAAAAAATAAATAAAAGTTATACAAACATACATACACACACAAAACTAAGTCATGTAGGTTAAAAATCCTCCCCCTCCCCTACAAAAAACTGTGTTGTCCATGGTTTCTGAATACCCTAACTCTTTCCCTAACAGTAATGACTTGGGGTGACCATGCAGTTGATTTTGTATTTGCCTCATTGCAGTGGATTTGAAATTTAGCATTACCCATGGTGAGAATGTTCTTTTCTGTAATAGAAGGTATATTATTTTAAAAAATATATTTAAAGTATTTAAAAAGTACACATAAGAAGCTGGGTCATTTGTGGTTTCTGAATGTCCTAATTGAATTGAAAAGCGTAGTTAAAAAAGTTTTCAACATCCTTCGTGAATTAAGCGTCATTAACAATTTGAGTTAATTTATTTCTAAGGTAAATGACAAAATATTTCAGTGGTCTCCCTTACCTGCTGCACTGGGTGATAATACTCAGAAAAATGACCATTTCTGCCAACCATCTTACATTGACACGTGCGACTGGTGCTATGAGACCTGCCATTCTTATCCATCCTAATATGTGTGATTTCTATCGTAGCCTTATTACATTTAACCCCCTTCCAGCACAACTTTTCAAAGAAAAACTTTTAGTGCAAATTGCGGGGCGAATTTCAATGCAACCAATTTTTCAGTGGAACAGAGCATAACCTTAAGCAATTTCGACGTTTTTTTGGATGAACTGTCCCCTGAACATTTTTTTTTGGTTTTGAAATGGTGGTTAACTTTAATAAATTCTAATTAACTCGATGCGTGTCTTGTGTGATTCGTGGTTTTTGCTGACACTTTTGTTTTTAAATGGCCTTTTGTGCTGGTTGCTATCAGTTGGGGCATATTGTTCGAACAACTACGACATTACAACTCTTTTCAGAAATATAAAATTGGGCTAGTTTAGGCTATTTTCGGAGCCATATGATGGATTTTAACAGCAGCCGTGTTTACTTTTTTGTGAATGCGGAAGCGTTGTTTGTTTTGGAAATAAAATATATGAAAATACAATAAACTGCCATGTCTCCCAAGGAAGTTTTGGAGGGCGACTTGAATTTCGCCCCCAATGTAAGCCAAGGCGACTTGAGGAATGACAAAGTAACTTCTTCGCCCTAGTCGCCCACTCGGCTGGCCCCTGTTCATAGTTATTGTTGCTAATTCGCAGATTTCTTTCTGTTACCAATATCAATAATATTTCCATACCGTAACAACGATGTGTTGCCTACCATCATGACCCACATATGACCTTGACCACCAGGTAAAATTACTGATTTTTTGGCAAGTAGGCTTGTCCGGGCCAGAACTTATTTACCCTTTTACCTCGGCTTATGATATTTGGCATGTGGGTGTATCACCATGAGACGATGTCTTGCGTACCATCATGACCCACATATGACATTGACCTTTGACCTCAAGGTTAAATTACTGATTTTTTGGCAAGTAAGCTAGTCCGAGCAAGAACTTATTTACCGTTTCACCTGGCTTATGATATTAGGCATGTGGGTTTATCACCATGAGACGATGTGTCGCGTACTATCATGACCCACATATGACCTTGACCTTTGACCTCAAGGTCAAATTATTGATTTTTTTTATCTTTTGACCTTGGCTTATGATATTTGGCATGTGGGTGTATCACCATGAGATGATGTGCCATCATGACCCACATATGACATTGACCTTTGACCTCAAGGTCAAATAACTGATTTTTTGGCAAGTAAGCTTGTCCGGGCCAGAACTTTTTTTTTTATCTTTTCACCGAGGCTTATGATGTTTGGCATGTGGGTGTATTTACATAAGACAACATTGTATCATGTACTGTTGTGATGACAGGTGACCTTAATCTTTGACATCAAGGTCAAATTATTGAATTGTTCAGCTAGGTTTATGATATTTGGAATATGAATGCAACAGCCAGGTTGATGTGTCACATTCTATCCTGAACTTCCATGATCTTGACATTTGACCTTTAGTTTGATCTTTGTTATTCATAAGTTGGAAGCATGGAACTAATTGAAGGGAAGACATGTATTTTAGTTCACTGAAACAGTTCCGTCTAGTTTGGAATTAGTTCACCAGGATGATGTGTTGGACACAAGCCATTCCCTTCTCCTGTCAGAACCAGCCTATCATTGGTCCCTAGTACAGAATGCAGACTTTCAGGTTGGTTCACCGCTCCATTCGCCAGGGAGATTTCGTTACCAGCATCGACCTACGAGGCGCTTACTTTTGCGTTCCGATTCATCGGACATTGCGAAAGTATCTCCGGTTCACTTTTCTGGGGCGAGTTTACCAGTTCAAGGCCATGCCTTTTGGCCTCAACCTGGCTCCTTGGGCCTTCACCCTACTGATGTCTCATGTGATAGCCTTCCATCACACACAGTCTAGGGTGACTACTTCAGCATATCTGGACGATATCCTCCAGAGGCACTCTAATGCTACTCTTCTGGAGTCCGATGCCGACCAACTGTTGAGCCTGCTCATGTCGCTAGGGTTCAGAGTCAACGAAGAGAAGTCGGACCGGGTCCCTTCTCAGTCCTTTTGTCATCTCGGGACGGACTTCCGTACTCGACTGAATACGGTAGAGGTTCCCCAGGTGAGAGCGATGATTCTCTCGGCTTTCACCCTGACTCTGACCCAGTCCACATCGACGACAGCTCAGAGTATTCTTCGGCTGCTCGGTCCCTGCGGTTCAGTGACAGATCTCATTCCTTTAGGTTGGCTACATGTTGGACCTTTCTGCTCAATTGTTGGAGACCGACTGTCAATCCTCTGAATCTGGTGCTTCAGTTCCCATCATCTCTCAGTCGTCTCTTTCTTCCCTGGACGGATGTTAAGTGGATTATGCAGGGAGTTCCATTGGACTTACCTATGTCGAATCATGTTCTGACGGCAGATGCCAGCAATCTCAGATGGGGTGTGACGTTCACAGTGTTGGGACCAGGATCTAGCAGCTCTACACATCAACCAGAAGGAGCTTCTTGCTTTTCTTCTGAGTTCCAGGCAGTGGATCCCCCATCTTTCGAATCGTCAGGTTCTTCTGTCGTCCGACAATTCGACAGTGGTTGCTTACATTTGGAACCAGAACGGCACGCACTCGTTTCCCATGTACGAACGTCTGAGCATCCTAGCCGACTCCCTGTCCCTATGGGGCCAGATTATTTCCATCGAGTGGATGCTTCACAGGGCAGTGTTCCAGTTTCTTTGTGATCTCTGGGGTCGTCCCCACATCGATGTGTTTGGGACCCATTGGAACTATCAGGTGGACAGTTTCCCCGTGGACGCTCTGTCACTCGCGAGGAACGCTACGCCTTCCTGCTGGTTCCAATTCTGCCCCAGGTTCTAGCCAAGATATGCACCTGCAGTTTTGTCCAGTCATTCTGATCGCTCCCCTGTCGCCTCAGTGGGTGTGGATTAATCAGCTCCACTCTCTGTTGGCGGCTGTTCCGGCACGTCTCCCTCTACGTCACGACCTTCTTTGTCAAGCTCACTGGAGGAGGTTTCACGTCGACCCGACTTCATTGTGCCTTCATGCATAGCTTTTTGTCTGGTCCTGTCTCCTCTGTAGAGGTTTTTTTCGAGACGAGCAGTGGAGTGCATTTCTTCTTCAAGGCGGCACTCCACTGGTTATCTCCGCATTTGAAAAATTGCCGGGATATATTGGTTGTCTCTGTCTGTTGTTCCCGTACGTCTGGGAATGGTTTCCGGCGAAAAACTGCTAGGAGTTTCAATTCGAAACACTGAAAGTGTGTTCATGTTCATTAGTAGGGTCTGTAGATGTGCATAAAGGTTTTGGATTTTTGATCCGGCCTCGAGGGGCGCAAGGGGCACCATTTCTGTTGTTAGAGGAATGGTTTCCAGAGAAAAACTCCTAGGGGTTTCAATTCGAAACATTGAAAGTGTGTTCATGTTCATTCATAGGGTCTGTAGATGTGCATAAAGGTTTTGGATTTTGATTCGGCCCCGAGGGGCGCAAGGGGCACCATTTTTGTCGTTAGAGGAATGGTTTCCGGCGAAAAACTGCTAGGAGTTTCAATTCAAAACACTGAAAGTCTGTTCATGTTCATTAGTAGGGTCTGTAGATTTGCATAAAGGTTTTGGATTTTTGATTCGGCCCCGAAGGGCACAAGGGGCACCAGTTTTGTCGTTAGAGGGATGGTTTCCGGAGAAAAACTCCTAGGGGTTTCAATTCGAAACACTAAAAGTGTGTTCATGTTAATCAATAGGGTCTGTAGATGTGCATAATGGTTTTGGATTTTTGATTCGGCCCGAGGGGCGCAAGGGGCACCACTTTTGTCGTTAGAGGAATGGTTTCCGGCAAAAAACTCCTAGGGGTTTCAATTCGAAACATTGAAAGTGTGTTCATGTTCATTCATAGGGTCTGTAGATGTGCATAAAGGTTTTGGATTTTTTTTTCGGCCCTGAGGGGCGCAAGGGGCACCATTTTTGTCGTTAGAGGAATGGTTTCCGGCGAAAAACTGCTAGGAGTTTCAATTCGAAACACTGAAAGTGTGTTCATGTTCATTAGTAGTGTCTGTAGATGTGCATAAAGGTTTTGAATTTTTGATTCGGCTCCGAGGGGCGCAAGGGGCTCCATTTTTGTCATTAGAGGAATGGTTTCCGGAGAAAAACTCCTAGGGGTTTCTATTCGAAACACTAAAAGTCTGTTCATGTTAATCAATAGGGTCTGTAGATGTGCATAAAGGTTTTGGAATTTTGATTTGGCCCCAAGGGGCGCAAGGGGCACCATTTTTGTCGTTAGAGGAATGGTTTCCGGAGAAAAACTCCTAGGGGTTTCAATTTGAAACACTGAAAGTGTGTTCATGTTAATCAATAGGGTCTGTAGATGTGCATAAAGATTTTGGATTTTTGATTCGGCTTCGAGGGGCACAAGGGGCTCCATTTTTTGTCGTTAGAGGAGTGGTTTCCGTCGAAAAACTCCTAGGGGTTTCAATTTGAAACACTGAAAGTTCGTTCATCTTCATTAATAGTGTCTGTAGATGTGCATAAAGGTTTTGGATTTTTTATTCGGCTACAAGGGGCACAGGGGGCACCATTTTTGTTGTTAGAGGAATGGTTTCCGGCAAAAAACTCCTAGGGGTTTTAATTCGAAACATTGAAAGTGTGTTCATCTTCTTTAATAGGGTCTGTAGATGTGCATAAAGGATTTGGATTTTTTATTCGGCCCCAAGGGGCGCAAGGGGAACCATTTTTGTCGTTAGAGGAATGGTTTCCAGAGAAAAACTCCTAGGGGTTTAAATTCGAAACACTGAAAGTGTGTTCATGTTAATCAATAGGGCCTGTAGATGTGCATAATGGTTTTGTATTTTTGATTCAGCTTCGGAGGGCGCAAGGGACACCATTTTTGTCGTTAGAGGAATGGTTTCCGGAAAAAAAACACCCAGGGTTTCAATTCGAAACACTGGAAGTGTGTTCATGTTAATCAATTGGGTCTGTAGATGTGCATAAAGGTTTTGGATTTTTGATTCAGCCCCGAGGGGCACAAGGGGCACCACTTTTGTCATTAGAGGAATGGTTTCCGGCGAAAAACTCCTAGGGGTTTCAATTCGAAACATTGAAAGTGTGTTCATCTTCATTAATAGGGTCTGTAGATGTGCATAAAGGTTTTGGATTTTTTATTTGGCCCCAAGGGGCGCAAGGGGCACCATTTTTGTCGTTAGAGGAATGGTTTCCAGAGAAAAACTCCTAGGGGTTTCAATTCGAAACACTAAAAGTGTGTTCATGTTAATCAATAGGGCCTGTAGATGTGCATAAAGGTTTTGTATTTTTAATTCAGCTTCGGAGGGCGCAAGGGGCACCATTTTTGTCATTAGAGGAATGGTTTCCGGAAAAAAAACTCCCAGGGTTTCAATTCGAAACACTGGAAGTGTGTTCATGTTAATCAATTGGGTCTGTAGATGTGCATAAAGGTTTTGGATTTTTGATTCGGCTTCGAGGGGTGCAAGGGGCACCATTTTTGTTGTTAGAAGAATGGTTTCTGGAGAAAAACTCCTAGGGGTTTCAATTCGAAACATTGAAATTGTGTTCATGTTCATTCATAGGGTCTGTAGATGTGCATAAAGGTTTTGGATTTTTGATTCGGCCCTCAAGGGCGCAAGGGCCACCACTTTTGTCGTTACAGGAATGGTTTCCAATGAAAAACTCCTAGGGGTTTCAATTTGAAACACTAAAAGTGTGTTCATGTTAATCAATAGGGTCTGTAGATGTGCATAAAGGTTTTGGATTTTTGATTTGGCCCTGAGGGGTGCAAGGGGCACCATTTTTGTCGTTAGAGGAATGGTTTCCGGAGAAAAACTCCTAGGGGTTTCAATTCGAAACACTAAAAGTGTGTTCATGTTAATCAATAGCGTCTGTAGATGTGCATAAAGGTTTTGGATTTTTGATTCGGCCCCGAGGGGTGCAAGGGGCACCATTTTTGTCATTAGAGGAATGGTTTCCGGAGAAAAACTCCTAGGGGTTTAAATTCGAAACACTGAAAGTGTGTTCATGTTAATCAATAGGGCCTGTAGATGTGCATAATGGTTTTGTATTTTTGATTCAGCTTCGGAGGGCGCAAGGGACACCATTTTTGTCGTTAGAGGAATGGTTTCCGGAAAAAAAACACCCAGGGTTTCAATTCGAAACACTGGAAGTGTGTTCATGTTAATCAATTGGGTCTGTAGATGTGCATAAAGGTTTTGGATTTTTGATTCAGCCCCGAGGGGCACAAGGGGCACCACTTTTGTCATTAGAGGAATGGTTTCCGGCGAAAAACTCCTAGGGGTTTCAATTCGAAACATTGAAAGTGTGTTCATCTTCATTAATAGGGTCTGTAGATGTGCATAAAGGTTTTGGATTTTTTATTTGGCCCCAAGGGGCGCAAGGGGCACCATTTTTGTCGTTAGAGGAATGGTTTCCAGAGAAAAACTCCTAGGGGTTTCAATTCGAAACACTAAAAGTGTGTTCATGTTAATCAATAGGGCCTGTAGATGTGCATAAAGGTTTTGTATTTTTAATTCAGCTTCGGAGGGCGCAAGGGGCACCATTTTTGTCATTAGAGGAATGGTTTCCGGAAAAAAAACTCCCAGGGTTTCAATTCGAAACACTGGAAGTGTGTTCATGTTAATCAATTGGGTCTGTAGATGTGCATAAAGGTTTTGGATTTTTGATTCGGCTTCGAGGGGTGCAAGGGGCACCATTTTTGTTGTTAGAAGAATGGTTTCTGGAGAAAAACTCCTAGGGGTTTCAATTCGAAACATTGAAATTGTGTTCATGTTCATTCATAGGGTCTGTAGATGTGCATAAAGGTTTTGGATTTTTGATTCGGCCCTCAAGGGCGCAAGGGCCACCACTTTTGTCGTTACAGGAATGGTTTCCAATGAAAAACTCCTAGGGGTTTCAATTTGAAACACTAAAAGTGTGTTCATGTTAATCAATAGGGTCTGTAGATGTGCATAAAGGTTTTGGATTTTTGATTTGGCCCTGAGGGGTGCAAGGGGCACCATTTTTGTCGTTAGAGGAATGGTTTCCGGAGAAAAACTCCTAGGGGTTTCAATTCGAAACACTAAAAGTGTGTTCATGTTAATCAATAGCGTCTGTAGATGTGCATAAAGGTTTTGGATTTTTGATTCGGCCCCGAGGGGTGCAAGGGGCACCATTTTTGTCATTAGAGGAATGGTTTCCGGAGAAAAACTCCTAGGGGTTTCAATTCGAAACACTGAAAGTGTGTTCATGTTAATCAATAGGGCCTGTAGATGTGCATGGAGGTTTTGGATTTTTGATTCGGCTTCGAGGGGCACAGGGGGCACCATTTTGGTTGTTAGAGGAATGGTTTCCGGAGAAAAACTCCAAGGGGTTTCAATTTGAAACATTGAAGTGTGTTCATGTTCATTCATAGGGTCTCTAGACGTGCATAAAGGTTTTGGATTTTTGATTCAGTTCTCGGGGGCATAAGGGGCACCACTTTTGTCATTAGAGGAATGGTTTCCGGCGAAAAACTCCTAGGAATTTCAATTCGAAACACTGAAAGTGTGTTCAGGTTGATCAATGGGGTCTGTAGATGTGCATAAAGGTTTTGGATTTTTGTGTCGGCCCTGGGGGGGGGGGGGCGTAAGGGGCACCACTTTGTCGTTAGAGGAAGTGTTTTCTTCTCATCGTAAATATCAAATCATTGTATAAAATGAAGCATTTAGCTGGCGTAGCACAAATATTATTAACCATTCAGTCCAAAAGTTTGTTGCCATTGACTTCAATTGCAACAGTAATTGTTGTCACATTCTGATAATAATTTACTTGTTTGTAGTATTTTATATAAAATGTGTAATCAGATATTAACATTTGATTATTTTCTTACAAAGTTTGTATCTGTGGGATTACGTATAAGTGTTGTCTGCATAATCTTTTCAATTGTGTGTCAACAATTTACCAATAATCACAAATGCAAATGCGGGGATATACTATAGTGTGCTTTGCACCCAAATGACACCCCTCTAGTTTAGCCTATGCGGCTAAGTGGTGAAAATTGATAGCAAAGCTTACCTTGAATTGTACTGATATTATCCTATTTATTGCTGGTCCAGTTCTGTTGCTGTTCGTCATTTTTACAGTTCATATTAAATACATATTTACACCCATGCTTGCTCATGCTGTGCTGCACACTTTCTAAATTCGGAAGTCACTCCTCACCGAAAACGTCATTTCCATTTATACACTTCAGCCCAGCCACATCAAGGGAGATAACTAACAAGTGGAAGGTCTTCTGTCAATGGTGTGCTAATCACTCTGTTGATTATGCCGATCCTTCGATAACACAGATTGCGGAGTTTCTGGTATATCTGTTTGATTCTTGGGGTTTCCAGCCTGTTACCTTCAAGGGGTACAGGTCCATGTTTTTGGAGACCTTTTCATATGTGGGAAAACATCAGATCGGCACTAATCCGTACCTCTCCAAGCTTATTCGACACTTTTCTTTGAAAAGGCCTAGGATTTTGCAGCTTACCTGAGGATGGTATCTTTCTTGGGTGCTGCTTTGCTTGGGAGGGAGGGTGTGGGGGGGGGGGGGCACCGTTCGAACCTTGCATTTTCTCTCACCTTTTTCAGGAGCTCCGCCAACAGTGTTACTTTTACCACTGATTGCTCCTTTCTGGTCAAGAATCAGATACCAGAAACTACTCCACCTCCTATCTGTATCAGGGCTCTTCCTTCTGCTGAGGGTAATCACCCTTTGCTCTGTCTGGTTTGTGCAATTCGCATTTACCTCAACCTGATGCAGTTCATTAGGATAGGCAAGAAAAGATTATTTCTGTCTCTTATCCCTGGTCGACAAAAGATCTCTCCTCAATCTATTTCTCAATGGATTTGTCTTGCTATTTGCCTGTCATACACTCATCTAGTGTTGGATGTTATGCAGGCAGCCTACTGGAGAAATGCTTCTACTTTCTCCACCTTCTACATGAATCTACGTCAGTTGCAGGACCAGTCTGAGGACCTTTTTTCTTTAGGCCCTTTTTCTTCTGCTCAGGCTGTTATCAACCCTAGCCATTAAGGCTCTTGCAAGGTCAGTTCCAGCCCTGTTCTTGGGTACTGTCCTTTGTGTCTGTGTGTCACACAGGGCCATACGCCTCATCTCTCGTCATTTACCAAGTGTGGCTATGCTATGGTTTTATAGGCCTTGGGAACTCTTTTTCTGTCCACGGTGCAGTTGGGTCATGTGGGGTTGGTTATGTGATTCCCTCCTTCTCTAGTCTATTCAGCCTGTTGTAAACAGTTGTAAGGTAGGTTGATAAGAAATTTAAATTTTATAGTAAATTTCCTTTCTTATTATACCAACTGCAATTGTTTTTACATGGAGGCCCTCCCATCTTATTCGGGTAAGAATCATTCCTCCCCGCTAATCACATTACTCCAATGTTGGCAGATTCAAATAGAATGACATGTTGGTTATACATCTGCGCACTGGTTCCGGAAACCATGGATTAATACAAGGAGAAGAGTGCCCCCTACTGCGCATGCGCCAGTCGTACTCGACCCAGTTTTGACTTATTTTTTCTTGGTGCTTTTGCACCACTTTCCTCTTGGGAAAGAACAAAATAGAGAGTATATTTCCGAGTTAGGGACTTCCACTGTAGTGCAAGCCTGTTGTAAACAATTGCAGTAGGTATAATAAGAAAGGAAATTTACTATAAAATTTAAATTTCCATTGGATTTGCCCGTGTCTGATCATGTTATGATGGCGGATGCCAGCGATCTCAGATGGGGTGAAATGTTGGATCCTCTAGGTCTTTCCATTCACGGTGTTTGGGACCAGGATCAGGCAGTTCTTCACATCAACCAGAAGGAGCTTCTTGCTCTTCTGTTGAGTTTCTAGCAGTGAATCCCCCACCTCTCGAATCGTCTTCTTATTCGGGTAAGAATCCTTCCTCCCCGCTGATCACATTAACTCCATTGTTGGCGGGATTCAAATAGAATGACACGTTTGTTATACATCTGCGCCCTGGTACCAGAAGCCATGGATTTGTGCAACGAAGAGTGTCCCTTATTGGGTGTGTGCCAGTCACAAGCGTCCCAGTTTTGGCTTATTTTTTCTTGGTGCTTTTGCACCACCTTTTCTTTCCTAAATTGCTCGGGAAAGAACCTAAAATAGAGAGTATACTTCTGAGTTAGGGATTTCCACTGTAGTGCAAACCTGTTGTAAACAATTGTAGTAGGTATAATAAGAAAGGAAATTTACTATAAAATTTATATTTCTGTCGCTTCTGCTTCATTCATCATAAATTTCTATCTGAAATGACAGCAGACCGCATTAGTTTTATAGAATATTAGAGTCACTTGTGGTAGAGTACAGCAGGCCATATGTAGTGATTTCAGTTCTCCACTTGATCAGAATTTTGAATGCATGCGAGAATCGGTTAAGTCGCAGTTACAATGGGGCAAGAAAAAATTTGTCCCTCAGCTGAAAGAAGATTATGTTTGTTTTGTTTTTTTTAGATGAAGAATGCAAAAAACCCACCTTTACCCCAGCTTTCCATTTATTTACAGTTTTCAAAAATGGTGTCGTAGAAAGGAAATATATTTTTTTCTTCTCTTTTTTGGTGTGGGGGTTAGGGTAAATATCCCTGCATGCCGCACACTCGTTTGTACACCTCTGTGGGCAAAGGCTCCATCAGGCCTCATTTTGGGGTAAAATTATATTTCCACCCTCACTACAAGCACCAAACATGCACACTTGTGTGTGTTGAACTTTACCTATGGCTGTTTTATTGTTAAAATTAAAAATTATTCCTGACCTGAAGTGAGGAAATATTGTACAAACATACTGTGAAGGCCTACATCTTTCTGTACAATTTCCCACTCTACTTGTCTGGAATAAATAAAAAATAAATAATGACTCCCTCTTGTTAGCTTAACTTGACAAAGTCAAGATAAGCTATTGCCATTATGCGTGTGGAAGTCTGTTAGTCTGTTCTCATTTTCCTTTAGCACAGGCTGCACCCCGTAGTTCTTGTCTGATCGTCACAAAATTTCATATGCAGGTTTGGGGTCATGTCTAGATGAGAACGTCCCCTTTTGGTCGCGATCGGTCAACCGGTATGGCTGCCCAAGCCCAAAACCAGAAAACCATTAGCACAGTCTACAGGTCGTATTTATGAAGGGATTTCATTGTAATTTGGTAGGATTCCTCTGCATAATGTCTAGATGAGAAGTGTCCCATTTTGGTCATGATCTGTGAACCGTGATGGCTGCCCAAGCCCGAAACCCAAAAACTGTTAGCACAGTCTGCAGGTCATATTTAATATGGAGGGATTTCATTGTAACTTGGTAGGATGACTCTGTATGATGTCTAGATGGGAACTTCACCATTTGGTCGCGATCTGTCAACCGTGACGACTGCCCGAGCCCAAAACCCGAAAACCTTTAGCACAGTCTACAGGTCATATTTATGGAGGGATTTCATTGTAACTTGGTAGGTTTACTTCATATAATGTCTAGATGAGAACATCCCCTTTTGGACACGATGGGTCAACTGTGTCGGCTTCAGGGGCCCAAAGCCCGAAAACCTTTAGCACAGTCTACATGTCATATTTATGAAAGAATTTCATTATGTTTCCCCTTCCCAGAAGGGAGACATATTGTTTTAGTGCATATTCTTCTTCTTCTCATACAAACTTTGTCCGGGCTATAAATTTTTTGTCTTTTGACCTACACCTTAGATACTTTTGCATGTGGATGTATCTCCATGAGCCGGTGTGCAGTGTACCATATTGACCTTCATGTGACCTTGACCTTTGACCTGAAGGTCAGATTTATGTGTTTTTTAAGGGAAACATCACACAAACTTTGTCCGTGCCATAACTTTTTTGTCTTTTGACCTACACCTTAGATACTTGGCATGTGGATGTATCACCATGAACCGGTGTGCTGTGTACCATAGTGACCTTCATGTAACCTTGACCTTTGACCTGAAGGTCAGATTTATGCTCTTTTTTAAGGGAAACTGTCTGGACCAGAACTTTTTTGTATTTCGAGTCAGGCTTTAGATATTTGGCATGTGGATGTATCACCATGAGCCGGTGTGTAGCATACCATTGTGACCTTCATGTGACCTTGACCTCAAGGTCAAATTTATGCACTTCAAATAGGGAGTAATTGTCCAGACCAGAATTTTTAGCTCAACTTTGGCGAAGCCAAATTTGAGCTTATGCAATGACCCGTCGTCGGTCTGTCCGTCAACAATTGGATACGGCTCGGGCTAGAGGCCGTATTTATGAACCGATCTTTACGAAACTTCTTGGGTACCTTTGTTATGACCGTGGGACGAGAACGAGTGTTTTTGGGTGCGGTCCGAAATTCAAGATGGCTGCCAGCCTCCATTTTGTACCGACGATGCAGAAATCTGTTTTTTGTACAGAACTTCCATATGAAAGCTCTGATTTGAATAATTTTTTGTATGAATGTTTAGTACCATGGGATACATCACATATAATACGGGTTTTTTTCTCGTGCTTAAATTATGCAAATTAGACTAACTTTGATGTTTTTTGGTGTTACTTTCAGCACTGTAAGTGCAAATGCCAATACGGCTCGGGCTAGAGGCCGTATTTATGAACCGATCTTTACGAAACTCCTTGGGTACCTTTGTTATCTCTGTGGGACGAGAACGAGTGTTTTGGGGTCCGGTCCAAAATTCAAGATGGCCGATGGCAGCCATTTTGTACAAAATTTTGTGCAATCGGATTTTTGCACAGAACATCCATATGAAAGGGCTGATTTGAATAATTTTTTTTGTGAATGTTTAGTACCATGGGATACATCACATATAATACGGGTTTTTTTCTCGTGCAGAAATTATGCAAATTAAATTTTTCAGTGCTGCTTACACACAGTAAGTACACATGTCAATACGGCTCAGGCTAGAGTCTGTATTTATGAACCGATCTTCACGAAACGTCTTGGGTACCTTTGTTATCACCTTGGGACGAGAACGAGTGTTTCTGGGTGCGGTCCGAAATTCAAGATGGCTGCCAGTGGCCATTTTGTACCGAAATTAGGTCTAATCAGTTTTTTGTACACAACTTCTACACAGCTCATATTTGTGAACTGATCTTCACGAAAACTTCTTGGGTACCTTTGTTTTCACCTTGGGACAGGAATGAGTGTGTTTTGGGGTGCCTTTGTTATCACTGTGCTATGAGAACAAATATTTTGGGGTTCAGTCAGACCCACTCTGGGACTCAAAGATTTTTTTCTAGTTTAGCATCTGACTGTCACCCACCTTTACAATACTTTACCTATACATTTGTTACAGGCAACGGTCAGTATTTATGTACAAACCGTTACAATACTTTATATGTACCTTTGTTATCAGGTCATTACCTAGATGTTTGTCATTGCTGTGTCACATACTATACATGTACATGTCTTTGTCTTGACAAGTTGAGCTACAGTGTCATTGACACTTTCATTTTGTTTTTTGACCTAGGACTTGGTTATTTGACATGTGGATGTGTCACCATGAAACCGCATGTCGTCTATCTCGATGACCTTCATGTGACCTTGACCTCTGACCTTAAGGTCAAATTTATGTACTTCAAATAGGGAATAATTATCCAGACCAGAACTTTTTTGTTTTTTGACCTAGGACTTAGATATTTGACATGTGGATGTATCGCAATTAAACCGCATGTCACATGTAATCTTGACCTTCATGTTGCATAAAATAGAAAGGAAGGGGAGACATATGTTTTAGTGTGCTAAAACACTTTCTAGTTGTAACTTGGTAGGATGACTCCAAATAATGCCTAAATGAGAACGTCCCCGCGATCATTCAACCATGATGGCTGCCCGAGCCCAAAACCCGAAAAACTTTAGTACAGACTACAGGTCGTATTTGTAACTTGGTAGAATGACTCAGTATAAAGTCGAGATGAGGACGTCCCCTTTTAGTTGCAATCAGTCAACCGTGATGGCTACACAGCCCTGAAGCCCGAAAACCTTTAGCACAGATTGCAGGCCATATTTATGAAGAGATTTCATTGTAACTTGATAGGATGACTCATTATGGAATAATTTCATTGTAACTTGGTAACTTTTGTTGACATACGTTAACTGTGAGGGGCACATACATTAATTGTAAAGGCCACATTAACCCACCCCTCAGTTCTCTAGTACAGTCTACACGTCATATTATTTTTATTAAAAACATAGCGTACAGAGAACAGAAATTAACATATTCCCAATTATCACAATTGTTGTCTTATTTCATAATCCTTTCATAAACACTGAACATTATCCTTTTTATCAAACACAACTCTCAGACAAGTTAAGCTACAGTGTCATTGACACTTTCATGTTGTAATTGCTAGACTTGAAGCCAAACATTGCCTTCCAGTCACGTTTTTTTTTGTTTGTTCCATGTTTAGTATCTGCATTTTAAAACATCCTGTCTTCGAGATTACTGATACTGTTGCGAAAAACATATTTTTCCACTATACCAATGGCCCAGACTAGCTGGTGCAACCCAATTTATTACCAGGGCCAAACACAAATTTTGAATCCCCTAAACCACCAAAATTTGCCAACGAGAAGACCAGTATGGTCCTCCATACTTTTGCACAATGCGCAACTTGTTGTCAAGGACAACAATAGGCTACCGCCATCTTGTCATTCTGTTGTTTGGCCCATGTCAGATCAACACGTATCCTGACTTTTGTGCTATAAAATCCTAAAGTATAATGTAGCCAGACACGATTTTGAAGTGGAATGGTGGAATAATTGCAGCAGAATCTAGCTGAATATGGACATTGAGTTTTTGAACATTCAGGGCTATAACTTTATTGAAATTAAATAATATTTCTTGTTTTTCCCATTTTCGGGATATACACCTGATTTGTTCATTTTTTGTTTATCATTATGTGCATGTTCAATGTTCACCTTTTTCCCCTTGAATCCTCTCATTAGATTTTTAAGAACTATTTGCCGTTTGCGAATTTGTCATTAATTAAAATTCTTCTTAAAAATCTTAGGTAATTTACGGAATGTGGATTATTCGTACCCCCTTTGTCGCGTACCGGTTAAATTTGACATTGTCGGGCGTGTCTGTTTGCCATTACCCTTCTCTATGGGGAATCTTCTGGGGAAGTTTCTCTATTGTTAAGGGTATTCTTGGGATACCGGTTGTCTGACCTGGGCCTTTGTTGTGCCTGTTTTGGACTTGGTTACCGGCTCCTATTCAGTTTAAAATTTCTGCCTCGGGCGTATGTGTATTATGAAGTCCTCATGTTCGAAATGTAAGAGGAAGAAGTCCTCTCTTGATTATCATTCATCATGTTTGGCTTGCACTCGTTGCTCGAAAGATGGTACCTGTGCAACTTGCTGTTCTTGGGATTCCAAGCGATAGAATTCCCTGTCAACTTATGTATGTGTTGGCGAAGCACCGATTTCGGTGCTTTCGCCTAAGGTAACTAATCAATTTAGTTTCCATTTCAGAGTATCATGAACATGGTATTGGTTATGGTATAACATCAAGTTCTGTGCTGCCGTCGTCTTCAGATACAGAGCATGTTGACTTACGAGGTATCGCAGAATATTCGGTACCTTGGGCAAGCAGATGGTCAACTAGCTCGACCGGTGTAACGTAGCCTTTTATTAGTGCTTACGTGCCGGGAAAATCCGTAGCGGTCCAGGATACGGAGGATGGAAGACAGTCCTCTGTTCAGACGACGGCACGTAAGGGGAAGAGGCCAGTCAAATTGAAAGGTGCATCAGTAGCGAAGCATTCTTCTGTTTTGGGACAAAACAGAAGATTCGACTTTTATTGCCAGTTCCGCTGGTAGTCCGGTAGAAAATGCTTCGGAGCCAGTTGTTTCTGATGTACCTTTCTCGGCCAGTGCGGCTGGCAGTAATCTTGATATAAGAGCCTCTTCTTCATCCGTTTCCTGGACTCAGCACAGTAGACCGCAAGCTAGTTGGCAAGATCCAGAGGTAGAGAGTCAGAGCCAGGGTCTGGCTCTCTCTAAGGCTAGCATTCCGAGGCAAACATCTTTTTCTAAAAGACGGACACAGGGCTCTGTGTCAGATCACCTTCCGGAGCAAAAAGGCATAGACCGGGGGTGAACATAGCCTCGAATACGGAATTGCTGGAGCAAATTGCCCCGCTAATTGCAGACTCCCAGCAGAATAATATGCGGCCTTCATCGATCTCCGATTTGAATGATTCGGACGGTGCTGGATCGTCAGAAAGAAGGGTTTCCTCAATAATCAGTATGCCGATAATAGACCAGACCAGGAACCTCTAGCTGGTAGTGTTAGGGAGTTTGATGAAGACGAGACTGACACTACATCTTTGGCTGAGCAACATATGGAAACTATGAGGTTCCTGCAGGATTTTTCACCTGAATTAATTCCTTCTGGTCAGAGTTCTGCGCCTTCTAGAGCCAAGCGCCTGTCTTCTTTAAACAGGGAGGTCATTAAGTCGAAGGAAAGTATCCTTCTGTATCCATCTCAATCAGTCCAAGCGTTAGATGCATTTGATTGTTGTGACGAAGCTATTGCTGACCTGGCTCAGGCTAGAAAAAGTTCTTTCCATTCGGAAAGGAAGCTTGACTTACCGTTTAGAGGCAATACCTTCTTAAATACGGTAGGCGAGAATAAGATTCCAAGAGCTCCTCTGCAATTGGATGACGGAGCTAGGGACTTAAGTATGTCTCTTCCGTCATCGTGTAGCGTTAGTTCTTTTGTTATAGTCACTTGTATTGAATCTAGCAGAAGTATTTTGGACGCTGTCATATGCAGATCATTTTTGCAGGGCATTGGCCGGCAATTTGGAATCTTGAGAGCTTACAGGAGTTGTTATCTCCTTTGAGAGTGCTCTCTCGCGCCATCAAGTATACATCATCCCACTCTGCTCTTTCAGTAGCGAATTTAGAGTTGGTCAGGCGCGATGCTGCCCTTTAATCTACGTCATTTATTGACGACAGTGTTAAGAGCTCTCTAAGGGCCGCTTCCGTTTCGGGCTCTTCATTATTCAATGATCAGTTAAAAGCTGTATTTGAAGATGCTTCTAAGAAAGATACAAGTCAGCTTTTGTTGCGCTCAGCTTCGCACCCTCAGCCTTCCACAAGTGGTACTCCTTGGAGAGGTAAATTTTTCTCCAAGAGAGGCTCAGCCCATGCTGCTTTTAAAGCTAATCATAGTCGTGGTGGCTCGAAACAGGGGAGCGATTTAAAAAAGGGGATGACGCAGTCGGAAAATAACGAAACGCGTAACCCCACGCCGACGTCACCGAGGGGTGCGAGAGCTTCATGTGGTTTCTCGTATACGCCTCTTAAGTCCAACAAATGATGATTTCGACCTCTTTTCTCTGGTTGACGGAAGGCTTTCAATATTCGCAAACAACTGGAACAAATAACTCAGGATCTTTGGGTTCGAGACGTTGTAAAAATGATATACGTCTTTCGTTCCGGAGAAAACCTCCATTAATGTGGATTCCGCGTTTTGTGATCCTTTCACAAATATAACAAAGAGAGAGGCTTTGATTTCAGCAGTAGACTCTCTCCTACAAAGGAGGCAGTAGAGGTCATAGAGAATCCAAATTCAAAGGGATTCTACAGGCATCTTTCTACTTGTGCCGAAGCCAGACAGCTCGTACAGGCCGGTTATCGATCTCAGTTGGATAAACATGCTAATAATTGCTCCAAATTTTATATGGAGACAATTCGATCGGTGAGAGGCATCATCCGAGTGAACGATTATGCCGCAAGTATAGACTTCCATTTTGCGGTTCAAGGAGAAGTATACCAGTTCAGAGCAATGCGTTTTGGCTTGAACCCTGCTCCGTGGGCTTTCACTCGGGTGGTGAATGCAGTGATGAGCCATTTTAGAGCTCACTCGGCTTCAATGACGTCGGCATATTTGGATGACATTCTTCAAAGGTACGAAAATTTTCATGCTCTTCAAAGCGACGTTCAGAGTCTGCTATCGCTGCTACGACACCTAGGTTTTATAATTATATATAATTATTGTTGACAAGTCGGATTTCATACCGATGAGGTCATTTTGTTCATCTGGAATGAGTTTCGATACTCTCAACAATCGGGTCTGTTTACCAGTAGCAAGAGTAAAATTAGTTTCTCTTTACGCAAATATTGCATAAACGCACAAGTCATTTCTGCAAGAGTTTATGCGGCCGTTAGGACTTTGCGGCGCCGCCGCAGAGTTAATTCCGCTAGGTCGTTTACACACTGTCCGCTTCAAATTTATCTAATTCAAAATTGGAGCGTAAACGTCAGTTGTTGGACAGTCCGATTGTTCTAACACAGTCAGTAAAACATCTTCAAATTTGGGCGGATATCCAGTGGTTTTCCCAGGGAATACCACTTCAGATTCAGGAGCCGTCATTCATAATCATGATGGATGCCAGTCAGGAGGGTTGGGGTGCTTCTCTGATTCCGGGTGATCAAGTGTGTCACGACTTAAGAGAGAGTCAGTTTCTTGGGTTCCATATTAACTACAAAGAAATGAGGGCAATTTGGTTAGCTCTAAATCATTGGCTCAGTCGAGTAATACACTCACATGTTCAAATTCTGTTGGACAATTCAACAGTAGTAGCCTATATTCGGAATCAGGGAGGTGCTCATTCCGTCCAGCTGTTGAATCTCACTGAAAAGATTCTTCTTTTCTCTCAAAAGAATCAGATTCTGATATCGATTTGTCATATTCCAGATCGTCTCAATGTATTAGCAGACTCTCTATCGAGAAAGGATCGCCTGCTACCTTCAGTATGGATGTTGAAAAAATCTGTCTTCAATCAGATTTGCTTCCAGTGGGAACATCCAATGATTGATCTTTTTGCCACGAGTCTGAACAATCAGTTACAGACTTTTGTGTCTCCATGCCTGGACCCGGGGACCAGCCGTGAGGGCGACTAGGGCGATTATGTCGCCCTTCTAAGCCCAAAGTCGCCTAGAAAAATAGTCGGGGCGATTACAAGTCGCCCTCTAAAAATTGGCCAAAATGAGGAAAGGCTGAACTGAGTGATGCGACTCGCGAGGTTTTACATGAAAACGATTATTTTCAAAAATCAAATGTGCTCGAGTGTGATAAATGGGCATTTTAATTCGTCAAATAAACATCCATTTATTTGAAATCACACGACAATCAATTGTCCATTGTCGCTTTTGACGGATTTTTTTTTTTCTATTTTGTTGCGCTTCAGTCGGAGCTTCAAAAGTGTTGAAACGAAAATAGGTGACTTTCGCGACTCAACAAAATAACCCAGTTTGAAAGTAGGTTACGTCGCTTAGGATGCCGGAAATGTATACACAACGGACGTATTTTATAACACAGTATTTTCATTTCGTTTTGCTGACGATTGTTAACTGTTGGGCTGTCTATTCCCAGAAAAACACAAATGGAATTGAAACACATGAAAAAAAGTTTAGTGATGACAAGAAAAGCTTTGTACAGGACACAAGTGTGCATGTGGACGATCTTGAAAAAAGGTCCTCCTAAACACCGGAATGACAGGAAATGACATGGAATGACACCGGAATGCCATAAAAACGATGCGGAATGACATTTCTTTTACAAAATACTCGACCCCAGAATATATTTTGTTTATTAACTAACAAAGTACCTCCCAAGCAACCTTCTTACATCTGGTCCTGTTCACACTTTCAGACTTAGGAAATTATTAGCTTAGTAGACTTTGGTGAAAGGCAACCAGAGGAGGGTGCTGGAGGATTGGCACGAAGAAGAGGGGAGGGGTCATGAAGGAGAGGGTAGCAGTGAGGGGATTTTCAGTCAATAATTACTTTGTGATTTTTTAACCTGGCACAGATGCATCACAGACAACTGGACCTGGATTATTTGGACGTTAATGGAGGACCACAAATTGAAACTATGAAGGGGCGGGGGGGGGGGTGGGGGGGGGGGTTCATGAATATTCTTAATTTTCCCCACTTGCCTATGAAGTCTCCCTACATGACTCTGCAGTCTCTCTATTTTTTCTGGAGGGAGACTTGAAGTCTCCCTAAAATTGTCCCCTAGGCTGGTCCCTGCCTGGACCCTCAAGCTTATGCAGTAGACGCTCTGTCAATTTCATGGAATGGGATAATAGGGTATGCTTACCCTCCAGCTCCCCTCATTCAACAGATCTTGCTAAGATAAAACAGTCTTCTTGCAAGATTCTACTGGTTGCAAGTCTGTCGGCTCACAGACTGGATAATTCTTCTCTGGGAACTTTTTTGAGCCCTTCCACGGAAGTTACCACTTCTCCGGGATCTTCTGACACAGGGGAAACTCCGTCGGCTTCCTGCACAATAAACAGTTTTCCAGACGAGCAATGGGAGCAATTTCTAACTGTAGGAGGACCTCCTCTTCGTTAAATTATGAAGCGAAGTGGAAGGTTTTTGTTTGTTGGTGTGAATCACGATTGATTTTTTTAACCCAACTATTCCTCAATTAGCTAACTTTTTTATTTTATCTTTTTGATGAAGTTAAGCTACAGCCAGTCACTATTAAGGGCTATAGGTCTATGCTATCTGACACCTATGCACACCAAGGGAAATTAAACATTGGGTCAGATGTATCTATAATAATTAATGAGGGATTTTTCTGTGAATAGACCTCGTACCTTGAGACTAGTCCCTCAGTGGAATTTAGCTTGGGTTCTTCTGAAACTTCAGGAAGCACCTTTTGAACCGTTATATACTGTTGAGTTTAAATTTCTTACTGATAACACGTTTTTTCTTTTAGCGTTTTGCGTCAGCCAGAAGAGTTAGTGAGCTTCATGCTTTGTTTGTTAAAGACTCTCATTATTGTAGTGTTGGTAATTCTATTACTCACACTACGAAAGTGGGATTCTTAGCTAAGAATCAGGTTCCGTTCAAACGGCCTAGCCCTATTCTTATTAAAGCATTACCATCTTCAGATGGTCAGAGACCTTTGTTGTGTCCAGTAAGAGCGCTTAAGATTTATAAGGAGCATTCTAGTTTTATTAGAAGAGGTACGAAAAGGTTATTCCTTTCTCTTAACAGAAATGATATTTCTGTTCATTCAATATCTAGATGGATTTAGTTAGCTATTCTGTCAGCTTATAATGCTTTGTTTGTGAATCAGAATAGCTTATAAGATTCAGCTCACGAAGTTAGAGCTTTAGCTTCTTCTTGGGCTTATGCTAGTAGTACTTCTTTGAAGGATTTGATGCAAGCAGCTTATTGGACACAACAGATGACTTTTACCAAATTTTATCTTCGAGATTTAGAATAAATTTCGGATGATCTCAGACCTTTAGGACTGTTATCGGTAGCTCAGAAGGTCGTCCATTCTAATTAGGATTTTCATTCAACCTTCTGTTTGGTCTGCTCTAGCACTGTCTTCAGTCTGCTCCCTCTTCATTTTGAAGTGTACATGTAGTTACATTCAAAACAAGGGGAGGGGGGGGGATGGTATTTCCAAATAGTCATCTGGCTTTAAAGTGGAAACATGGACATACCTCCTTCAGTGATAGTATCCTGGGGTCGGTGCTATGGTTGTTTTAATGTGTAGCTTGATATAAAGCAATTTTAAATGTATTAGATGCTTTTAATGTGTAACTCGATGTGAAGCGTTATTGTATATGTCATGTGTCAAGACGAACTTTTCTATCCAATACTTGGACATTTTTAATGATTTATAAAGAGCCTCATTTCTCTGGACTTCTTTATATTTTGGCTTCCTTTATCAAATTAGCATAATGGGTTATGCTAGGCCTTAATAGAGTTACACCTGTATTTTCATTGTTTTTCTGAAATAGGAGCAATGAATATTAAGTACTAGGCCCGCCTGCCTGTTTACTATTCTCAGCTAGTCTGGGCCATTGGCAGACATGTTAACCTCCAGAATAATTTTTCAGGGAACCTGAGGGTGATTTTCAGGGAAATGGGATGGATTTCAGGGAAAAGTTCCCACGGGGGCAAAATAAAAGAAAAAACTTGTGAATTTTCAGCTCACGGACCACTATTAACACAAGGCTATATCCACACCTAGTTGTCAACTATGCTGATGCATTTATGCTATGTTAAAAAATTTTAAAAATCATAAAATAACTGTTGATTTGACCCCCCCCCCCCCCCCCACTGATATCCTCTTCTTCATGAGTCCCCCCTCCCCACCCACCCACACTGTCCAACAGAGCACATCCACCTGTGGTTTGCTCTTATCAAAGTATATTTAGCTAATAATTTGCCAAGTCTGGAAATGTTAAATGGAAAAGATGTCCTGATGTTCAGTTACTTCAAGAACATTAGTGCTCAGAAAGTATCTTCATCAAACTTCATGCCCTACACAAAACTTTTCTTTTCATCAATGAAGCATTTTTGTTCAATTCCATTCAAAATTTTCTGGTTACAGATGGCCAACAGTTAACAGTTCAGCAGTCAGCACAACAGAATAAATGTGGTGTTAGAAAAAAAGTCCATTGTGTTTAAATATGCTGTCATAATTTTTCGGCATCCTAAGCGACATTAACCTACTTTTAAACTGTGCTAAATAGTTGTTGTTTACGTTTTGATTTTGGAGAAGGGATGAGAATTAAAGCTATTCTATGAAGGAATAAATAAATATATATTATTTAATTCCTTTTCATATATTTTATTTTCCAAAAACTGCATTTAAATGAAGGTGGAGTTTTTAATTTTTTGAAAGTAAGTCACCTATTTTCACTTCGACACTCGCACATTTATCACACATCTCCGAAGAAAACCCCCAGAAATAAACATGAACACAGTTGAAATATATATCGTAAAATAGCCTTTTCTTAAATAAATTTAACTTAAATCCATATTTTACTGCTTCGTGAGTTTTTACCAGAGTTTGAAATGCATGTGATTTGACTCCGAACGTTTTTCATAAGTTACAACGGGAACAAAATATTTGACTGTTGTTTTCCGGGATTTTTGGTCCAAAACTGATTCCCGTCCGGGAGGCCGGGAACTACACTGAAATTCTGGGATTTTCCCAGGCATTCTGGGAGAGTTAACATGTCTGGCCATTGGTATAGAGGAAAAATATGAAAAATTTATACCAATTTTAATATTTTTATTACTTACCAATGGCCCAGATGGGGATGGCCCTCCCTGAATTTGACACTCCTTCCTCCCCGCTGAGTTTTATTACAGTTCTTATTAACATTTAACAGACACAACAATAAGAATGACAAGATGGCGGTAGCCTATTGTTGTCCTTGACAACAAGTTGCGCATTGCGCAAAAGTATGGAGGACCATACTGGTCTTCTCGTTTCTACATTTTTTTTTGGCAAATGTTGGGGGTTTAGGGGATTCAAAATTTGTGTTTGGCCCTGGTAATAAATTGGGTTGCACCAGCTAGTCTGGGCCATTCGTAAGTAATAAAAATATTAAAATTGGTATAAATTTTTCATTTTCATAATATTATAAATTAGGCTTGAAGCCAATTTCACATCAGTGAAGATAATAATATGAGCGTTGTCAAATTGTTTTACTATTCACAAATATTTTTAACACTGTTGGCTAAAAAGGAAAGGGGTTGGCCCCCTCCCTTCCCCAGAAAAAGCAGCCAAAATTGTTTGAAAATTTTCACTACAGTATAGGGAAAAGTGTTAAAATGATTCTTTTTCAACATTATTAATTTGGTGTAGTTTGCGTGAAAAAATCAAGAGGTACACAGAGGTACTTGTGATTTTTCTTTTAAACTTTGTTTGGATAGTGTCGAGGCAAAAGATGTAAAAAAATTTTTAGTTACTACAGAAATTTGTTTACAAGTGTGTTGTCTTCTTTTCATGTTAGGCCAGGGGTTAAATAATATTTACATATTGACTAAAAACCACCCACATACATGTATTCCATCGTGTGGGTTTGTAGGGATGGCAAAATTATAGGATCTGAAAAAGTACCCCTCCCAACCCTATAATGCCACTCCATCCATTTCCTATACTGCCTTAAGGTAGAATATGAAATATTTACATCGCATGCATTTGCTGGGTCAAATGAATAAAGTGTAGGGTGTTCAAATGACAGAAACATAATGGAAGTGTGTTTCAGCTATTTATCCATCTATAATGTTTGAAAGAACTTATCAGAAAGCATGTCTTTTCACAAGGACAAAGTCTTTCACGACATTCAATCAAAACACATGGGTTGAGAAGCCAGACATTTTGTTTGCAAAGGCAATTAAGCTCCTAACACAGTTTGACCCATAGCGTTAAATTGAATTTGTCGACATCATCTGCTCTCAGTAGCCCAGTAACCCGACTCTCAAGTCAAACACAGTCTATGGATAGTGGACAGATTTTAAAGCACCTATCAAGTGGAAATTTCACCCAGATAATTAGTGATGAGTACCAGACTGGGGTGGTCCAGTCCACTGATCAGGCAGTCCAGGATGGTCCGGTCCAGTACAGCAGCCTGGACTGGTCCAAAGCAGTGCAGTCCTACCAAAAGTGATTAAAATGCAAATGAGATCTTCAATGAGATTTTTGAAAGAGATAACCATGATCCCAAGAACCTTTCCGAATGGACTTACTTTCAGATCTCATAACACCTATAAAAAGATTTTAAATGTAGCCAATTCACACATAATTTGAAAAAAAGACGTTCAAATTCAGTACTGCCTTTCATTTTGAACTTAAATGGGTTAGCTACATACGTGAAAAATACAAACAAGCAAACTTCTCATGGTGACAAAAAAGTGCAGGAAGCTGGGGCGTATCTGGGGCTGGAATCGAGTGGTCATTCTAATTCCTAGAGTTCATCTGAAAACTGATTGCAGTCTGTTGTTTGCAAGGCTACATAGTACATGAACATAGATCTGTCAACTGGAAAGTAAGACTTGCCACGTGTCATTTTCTTATCTACAAAAGGAAACACATGCATGTATATTGTGAGCACACCACATTGCATTCTGAGAGCAAGTGTCATGTAGTCTGCATGGTTTTTGAATTAGAGAAAAAAAGGACATGCTGGGCCATGACCTCGTGACACATGGTACCATGCTGTTAGATAGTTGCTTTGATTTTGCCGACTTTAGGACACGACTGGTCACAAGAGTTATGTTGAAGTGTATAAAATCATAGTTCTACCACTGTTCTTGCAACACTGTCAAAGTGGTATTTGGAGAAGTAAGCCGGTCAAGAAAATACCAGACGAGTGGGTGGACTGGTACAAGGTGGTCCTGTCCATGGTCCAGCCCACGAATTGGACTGGTCCAAGAGGTCTGGTCTGCATCACTGCAGTCAGTAGCTCAAGTTCATTAACACTGCATGGAAAAGTTTAAATTTAGTTAAAAGGCTTCTGAACAAAATCTGAATGTATATCAGCTGAAATATGCCTTTGTGCTTTATGCTTTTTTCACAGAACAAGCACACTGAGTGTATTAACCAAAGACTCTATCGTCCTGCTTATCCAGAAGTTAACTGGTAGAGTGCGGGAAGGCCATTTTTGGGCTTCAATCTGAAATACAGGTAACCCATCTTAAAGACTTCATATTCGGTGGATGTACTCATATTATCTTTGAGGTGAAATTATTTGGTCTTTAAGGATTTGCCTTGTTACAATTTATGGAAATATGTCGACAAGTTTTGCAGACCAAAAATAATTTAGCACTCTACCAGTTAAGTAAGCTGAGATAGACATTCAGGTTGAAGTTCCTGTGCCCAAAATATCCCCGCTTGAACGGTAAGAAACCTTTCATCATCCAGAATTCACACTTTCAAAAAGAAGGCATTCAAAATCCATCGAAGGGCCAAAATGTATTGGCAGATTGTCTGAAAAAAGAAAATAAAAATGCTGTCAGGATTCCTTTTCCTCGGTGGGTACTTTTTCTTTGGTTGAGCAATTGTTTCTTAAATTTCTGGATTGATATTATGTATGTTGACAACAGCCTTGATACAAAAACAAACATGAGATTCAGTCAACAGTTCTTTTTCAGTTTTTATTCAACATGTACAGATGACCATAATTACAGTACTCTGTTCAGAAATTAAAACCTGTGGCAATAATCTTTTAATGCAACAGTCACCACAATGGGATTAGAGACCAGAAACAAAATCAGACATCTACCAATTGTTGTTTAAACTTTCTGATGTTCTTGGCAGCCTATTGATGTGTTAACTTGAATTCGTTATTATAGCAGAGCTGCTTGACAATTGGAATGGCCAAAGTTTTGATTCGTTTAATGGAGAAATAATATGGTTTGGCAGGTTTTCATTCTCATCAATCATTTTTAGCTCGACTGTTTACAGTGAAGGATATAGTCATGACTTTTGTCCGTCTGTCCGTCTCTTAACATTTAGAGTTTTGGTTAAAGTTTGTGGTTAAAGTTTTTTACTGAAGGTTCAAGTGTTTTTTGTTTTTTTCTCCTGTTTAGTCATGACTTTCTTCTGTCTGTCTCTTAACATTTGGAGTTCTGGTTAAAGTTCGTGGTTAAAGTTTTTTAGTCAACCTTGAAGTTTTTTGGGTTTTTTTCTTTTAAATTGATATTACTATTGATTGTATCATTCTCATTTTGTTTTCATTTTTCTTACTAGCTCACCTGACTGAAAGTCAGGGTGAGCTTTTCTTATCATTCTTTGTCCGTCATCCTTCGTGAAGGTGGTGTTTGAGCCTCTTTCTCCTAAACCACTGGCCACATTTTAATTAAATTTCATGTAAGTAGTGGTTATATAGGGGCATTTTGATTTTTATCCAAAATAGGTTTCGGCTCATATTGAGCAGAGGTGTGGGGAAAAAATGGCCAAATGTTTTGAAAATCTTCTTCTAATGAACCACCAGTAGCAGAGACTTGATATGTGGTATACAGAGTCCTTTTGAGGTTTAGAATCAACTTTGTTCAAGAGAAGTTTGTCGGGCATTATTTGCCTTCGTTATGGGAGGGGCAAAAATTTTGGCCACGCCTAAAATTTCTATTTTCAGAACCGTCAGGTCGATTTGAACCAAATTTGATATGAGATGATAATTGGTCATAAGTAGTTGATTGATGCAAAAAAAAAATTTTCTCATTGCCCCGTGGGAACTTCGGGAGCTAAAAATAGGAAAAACCTTAAAACTGCCATATCTCCAAAATTCTTATTTTGTATAAAGCTTACTTTTATCCAGTAGAATAGAATGGTTAAAAAAAATCCCTATCGGTTTGATCACAAGGTACTTTTTTCAGGACTTTGAAAAGGTGCTGAGTCAGCACTTTTTAACACTGTAGGCAATGGGAAAAAGATTAAAAAATCTTCTTCTCCAGATCCAGCAAGCAGAATCTTTTGATATTTGGTATGCAACATTGTAGGGTGGATCTGATTCAAGTTTGTTCAAATCGGCCCCCTGGGTTCATATTTGGGCTCAGTATAGGAGCCCGATTTCAAACTTAGTGCATTTCAGGCAAATTTCTTTAAAAATCTTCTTCTCCAGATCCAGCAGGCAGAATCTTTTGATATTTGGTATGCAACATTGTGGGGTGGATCTGATTCAAGTTTGTTCAAATCGGCTCCCTGGATTCATATTTGAGCTCACTATAGAAGCCTGAATTTGAACTTAGTGCATTTCAGGCAAATTTCTTTAAAAATCTTCTTCTCCAGATCCAGCAGGCAGAATCTTTTGATATTTGGCATGCAACATTGTGGGGTGGATCTGATTCAAGTTTGTTCAAATCGGCCCCCTGGGTTTGTATTTGGGCTCAGAATAGAAGCTCGAATTCGAACTTAGTGCATTTCAGGCAAATTTCTTAAAAAATCTTCTTCTCCAGATCCAGCAGGCAGAATCTTTTGATATTTGGTATGCAACATTGTGGGGTGGATCTGATTCAAGTTTGTTCAAATCGGCCCCCTGGGTTTATATTTGGGCTCAGTATAGAAGCTCGAATTCGAACTTAGTGCATTTCAGGCAAATTTCTTCAAAAATCTTCTTCTCCAGATCCAGCAGGCAGAATCTTTTGATATTTGGTATGCAACATTGTGGGGTGGATCTGATTGAAGTTTGTTCAAATCAGCCCCCTGGATTTATATTTGGGCTCACTATAGAAGCCCGAATTCGAACTTAGTGCATTTCAGGCAAATTTCTTCAAAAATCTTCTTCTCCAGATCCAGCAGGCAGAATCTTTTGATATTTGGTATGCAACATTGTGGGGTGGATCTGATTCAAGTTTGTTCAAATCGGCCCCCAGGATTCATATTTGAGCTCACTATAGAAGCCCGAATTCGAACTTAATGCCTTTCAGGCAATTTCTTAAAAAATGTTCTTCTCCAGATCCAGCAGGCAGAATCTTTTGATATTTGGTATGCAACATTGTGGGGTGGATCTGATTCAAGTTTGTTCAAATCGGCCCCCTGGGTTTATATTTGGGCTCAGTATAGAAGCTCGAATTCGAACTTAGTGCATTTCAGGCAAATTTCTTAAAAAATCTTCTTCTCCAGATCCAGCAGGCAGAATCTTTTGATATTTGGTATGCAACATTGTGGGGTGGATCTGATTCAAGTTTGTTCAAATCGGCTCCCTGGGTTTTTATTTTGGCTCTGTATAGAAGCTCGAATTCGAACTTAGTGCATTTCAGGCAAATTTCTTTAAAATTCTTCTTCTCCAGTTCCAGCTGGCAGAATCTTTTGATATTTGGTATGCAACATTGTGGGGTGGATCTGATTCAAGTTTGTTCAAATCAGCCCCCCTGGATTCATATTTGGGCTCACTATAGAAGCCCGAATTCGAACTTAATGCATTTCAGGCAAATTTCTTAAAAAATCATTTTCTCCAGATCCAGCAGGCAGAATCTTTTGATATTTGGTATGCAACATTGTGGGGTGGATCTCATTCAAGTTTGTTCAAATTGGCTCCCTAAATTCATATTTGGGCTCACTATAGAAGCTCAAATTTGAACAGGCAGGCAGAATCTTTTGATATTGGGTATGCACCATGCTTAGGGGGGTGAGATTCAAGTTTGTTCAAGCCAAGTCCCTGGGTTCATATTTGGGCTCACTGTGGTAGCCCAAATTATAACTTAGTTCAAAATGAGGAATTTTCTTTAAAAATCTTCTTCAGATCCAGCAGTTGGAATGTTTTGATATTTGATATGCAGCATCCTTAGGGGGTGAGATTCAGGTTTATTCAAGCCATGTCCCTAGATCCATATTTGTACTCGCTGTGGGAGCTTGAATTGTAACTTAGTTCAAAATGAGGAATTTTCTTTAAAAATCTTCTTCTTCAGATCCAGCAGTCGGAATGTTTGATATTTGGTGTGCAGCATCCTTAGGAGGGTGTGGGGGGGGGGGGGGAGGGGGTGAGATTCAAGTTTGTTAAAGCCAACTTCCTGGGTTCATATATGGGCTCCCTGTGGGAGCCCGAATTATAACTTAGTTCAATATGAGGCATATTCTTTAAAAATCTTCTTTTTTTTTAGATCCACTGGTCAGAATCTTTGGATATTTGGTATAAGCTTTTCTTAGGAGGAGCAGATGCAACTTCTTGAAATCAGTTCTCTGGGTTGATATTTAGGCTACCATGTCAGGTGAGCGCCCTCTTGGGGCCTCTTGTGTTTCATGTTATTTGGGGAAATATTTCACCCTTTTTTGTATGGCAATTTAACTTACAACTTCCAGGTTAAAGTTGTTTTTTTTGGGGGGGGGGGGGTGGGTGTGGTTTAAAATTACACCTTTAATTCAAACAGTTTAGTGGAATGTCACTGTTTCTTATTTGGACAATGTCTACTATCTACTGAACATTTCTACAGTGATTTTCATTAAAATCTGCATGATTTTAACCCCTTTTAAACATGTTTAGCCCGACTGTTTACAGTGAGGGCTATAGTCATGACTTTTGTCCCTCCGTCTGTCCATCTGTTAACATTTAGAGTTTTGGTTAAAGTTTGTGGTTAAAGTTTTTTACTGAAGGTTCAAGTGTGTGTGTGTGTGTGTTTTTTTCCCCTGTGTAGTTAACATTTGGAGTTTTGGTTAAAGTTTGTGGTTAAAGTTTTTTATTCAACCTTCAAGTACAGGCTACACCCCGTAGTTCTTGTCTGATCATCACGAAATTTCATATGCAGGTTTTGGGTCATGTCTAGTTGAGAACATCCCCTTTTGGTCATGATCTGTCAACCGGTATGGCTGCCCGAGCCCAAAACCATTAGCACAGTCTACAGGTCGTATCTATGAAGGGATTTCATTGTAACTTGGTAGGATGCCTCTGTATAATGCCTAAATGAGAATGTCCCATTTTGGGCATGATCTGTTAACCATGATGGCTGCGCAAGCCCGAAACCCAAAAACTTTAACACAGTCTACGGGTCATGTTTAATATGGAGGGATTCCATTGTAACTTGGTACGATAACTCCGTATGATGTCTAGATAAGAATTTCTCCATTTAGGCATGATCTGTCAACCGTGACGACTGCCTGAGCCCAAAACCCAAACACCTTTAGCACAGTCTACAGGTCATATTTATGAAGGGGTTTCATTGTAACTTGATAGGTTGACTTCATATAATGTCTAGATGAGGAAGTCCCCTTTTGGACACAACTGTGACGGCTACGGGGTCCCGAAGCCCAAAAACCTTTAGCCCAGTCTACAGGTCATATTTATGATGGGATTTCAATTTAACTTGGTAGGATGACTCCAAATAATGTCTAGATGAGAACATTCCATTTTGATCACGATCATTCAGCCTGATGGCTGCCCGAGCCCAAAAACCTTTAGCATAGTCTATAAGTCATATTTATGGAAGGATTTCATTGTAACTTGTTAGGTTGACTCCATATAATGCCTAGATGATGACATCCCCTTTTTGTCATGATTGGTCCACTGTGACCGCTACAGGGCCCCAAAGCCCCAAAACCTTGAGCACAGTCTACAGATCATATTTTTGAAGGGATTTCATTGTAACTTCATAGGATCACTCCAGATGATGCCCAGATGAGAATGTGTCCTTTTGGTTGTGCTCATTCAACCATGATGGCTGCCTGAGCCCAAAGCCTGAAAACCTATAGCACAGTCTACAGGTCATATTTATGAAGGGATTTCATTGTAACTTGGTAGGTTGACTTCATATAATGTCTAGATGAAAACATCTCCTTTTGGATGCAATTGGGCAACTGTGATGGCTACAGGGGCCCAAAGCCCGAAAACCTTAAGCACGGCCTAGAGGTCATATTTATGAAGGGATTTCAATGTAACTTGGTAGGATGACTCCAAATAATGTCTAGACGAGAACGTCCCCTTTTGGTCGCGATCATTTGGCCTTGATGGCTGCTCGGGCCCAAAACCCAAAAACCTTTAGCATAGTCTATAGGTCATATTTATACCCCACGCAACGAAGTTGCAGGGGTATAATGTTTTTGACTGGTCTGTCCGTCAGTCCGTCCTACTTGTTTTCTGGACTTTTTTTCTACACGCTTCCGGATATTGAGCTGATTTTTGGTATGTGAGTCTAACATGGTGGCCTACAGATCAAGTTTGCATTTTTTTCCGCTCCACTGATTTTTACCGAAAGTACGGCCCTTGGACTCTGGAAAATTCATCAAAATAACAGTTTTCCTGACTTTTTTTCTACACGCTTCCAGATATTGAGCTGATTTTTGGTATGTTAGTTTAACATGGTGGCCTACAGATCAAGTTTGCATTTTATTCCTCTCCACTGATTTTTACCGAAATTACGGCCCTTGAACTTTGAAAAATTCTTCAAAATTACAGTTTTCCGGACTTTTTTTCTACACGCTTCCAGATATTGAGCTGTTTTTGGGTATGTTAGTCTAACATGGTGGCCTACAGATCAAGTTTGCATTTTGTTCTGCTCCACTGATTTTTACCGAAATTACGGCCCTTGAACTTTGAAAAGTTCATCAAAATTACAATTTTGCAGACTTTTTTCCTACACGCTTCCAGATATTGAGCTGATTTTTGGTATGTTAGTCTAACATGGTAGCCTACAGAACAAGTTTGCATTTTGTTCCGCTCCACTGATTTTTACCGAAATTATGACCCTTGGACTGTGAAAAATGCATTAAAATTACAGTTTTCCGGACTTTTTTTCTACACGCTTCAAGATATTGAGCTGATGTTTGGTATGTTAGTCTGACATGGTGGCCTACAGATCAAGTTTGCATTTTGTTCTGCTCCACTGATTTTTACCAAAATTACGGCCTTGAACTTTGAAAAGTTCATCAAAATTACAGTTTTCTGGACTTTTTTCCTACACGCTTCCAGATATTGAGTTGATTTTTGATATGTTAGTCTAACATGGTGGCCTACAGAACAAGTTTGGGTTTTGTTCCGCTCCACTGATTTTTACCCAAATTACGGCCCCATAGACTTTGAAAAGTTCATCAAAATTACAGTTTTCCGGGCTTTTTCTCTGCTTGAATTCTTTCAGTACCGTTGAAACTACAGAACACTGTTTTCTGCAGTATTCCTAGAATCTATGTTTATTTTTAAAAAATGATTAGAGCTTGAAATATCGGGGCACGTGGGGTATGTGAGCATGTTCACTAAGGTTCTATATTTATGGAAGGATTTCATTGTAACTTGTTAGGTTGACTCCATATAATGCCAAGATGATGACATCCCCTTTTGGTTGTGTTTGGTCAAATGTGATTGCTTCAGGGTCCCGAAGTGCGAAAACCTTGAGCACAGTCTACAGGTCATATGTATGAAGGGGTTTCATAGTAACTTCGTAGGATCACTTCTGATTATGCCCAGATGACAACGCCCACTTTGGTCGCGATCATTCAACCGTGATGGCTTCCCAAGCCAAAAACTTTAGTACAGACTACAGGTCGTATTTGTGAAGGGATTTCATTTTAACTCAGTAAGAATGACTCAGTATAATGTCGAGATGCGGACGTTCCCTTTTAGTTGCAATCTGTCTACAGTCATGGCTACACAGGCCTGAAGCCCGAAAAACTTTCAGCACAGTCTACAGGCCATATTTATGAAGGGATTTCAATGTAACTTGATAGGATGACTCATTTTGAAATAATTTCACTGTAACTTGGTAACTTTCATTGACATACATTAACTATGAGGGCCACATACATTAACTGTGAGGTCATATTAACCCACCCCTCAGCTCTTTAGTACCGTGTACACCTCATATTATTTTTATTAAAAACATAGCATACAGGGAACAGAAATTAACATATTCCCAATTATCACAATTCTTGTCTTATTTCATGATCCTTTTAAAAACATTGAACATTATCCATTTCATCAAACACAACACACAGACAAGTTCAGCTACGGTGTCATTGACACTTTCATTATCCCCTCCCACAAGGGAGGGATATAGCACAGAGTTTGCTCTGTCCATCTATCTGTCAGTCCGTCCGTCAGTCCATCTGTTCATTCGTCAGTCCATCTGTCTGTCCGAACTTTCTTCTTTTTTCTCTTTTCCCAAAATACCTTCTGAAGGATTTATACTGACCACATGCGGAAAAAAATGGACTCCCATAACTTGTATATCACGAGTGCAGATATGGCAGATTCATAAGGTAAATGGTTAACAAAAAATGGCTCCGACTATTTTGTGTCTAAGCATTGCCATTGCTGGGACAGTCAGGCTGCATGTGTGACATCACTCTAGTCTTTCTTGTATCTTGGAATTCTTTCATTTTTCTTGTATCATTTCATGATTACTGAACTCGTTTATTCATTGTGGGTGGATTACCTACAGTGTAACTAGCTCTTTCTGCCTCTCTAATGGTCAATTTGGGAGGTGTGGGAAATAAAATATCAGTGATTTAGCTTGATGGAACTTAACACTGCTTGCATGTTGAGTTCAGTGGCAGACTGACCCTGACCAAGAGATGCAGATTTTTTTATGGGCCGATCCACTGAACAGTTTTGAGCCAGCTGTCAAATTGATTCACTGCACATGAAATACAGGAAAAACTCCTACTTGGTCCCCCCCTTACCCTTGATCATGGCTTGGGGGGCATCTGCGCTTTGCTGGGATTATCTTATAATCTCTATTAATAACCATTTTTAGCAACACTAAAAGGGGGCGCGGTGGCTCAGTTGGTAGAGGTGCAGGCTACAAGCCAAGAGGTTCTTGGTTTGAATCCCACCTGCGGCAACTGCGTTGTGTCCTTGGGCAAGACACCTCACCCCCCCATTGCCTGCATAGAGGCCCGGTGGTGCTGTATACTAAGGCGTACTCCACGCATATGGGTCCCTTGTCTTCAACCAATGCTAATCCTGCTTGTGTGGAGTTAGTATGTTGAGGAGTCTGACAGTTTCATGCCTTGCTCGGTGGTTCTCTCCAGGTATTCCGGCTTCCTCCACCTGTAAAACTGTCCAACCCTGGCTGTCAAAAGTGTCGTTAAACCCCAATAAATAATTAAATAGTAACACTCAAAAAGAGTTCATGTTTCCAGATGAAGCACTATGAAGATTGCCTTCCCAAGTGGTTGGGATTCTAACAAAACACATTTGATGGCTTATGGCAATTATGATATAAATGTTCTTCACATTAACATGATGAGTGTGGGGTCAAACTGAGCAGGGGAAATTGTCTACAATTCTTTTTCTGGATAGGCCCAAATCACATTCATTCTCACCCCTTCCAACTTGTAATGTAGTTTATCTTAAAAATTCAACACCAAGGCAGATGCTTTGTGGTAAAGTAACATTACGATTGCTTGTTTTACAATATCATCAAATTGATGATACAATTTTTAGAGTCATTAGACCGACATAGATAGTAAATATTATTTCACAAATTTTAACAAGTTTTTCATTTCTAAATTTCCTTATTTGAAAAAATACAATATGAATAAATCATGGCATCACCCAACAATTTTACTTAAGTCAGTACTGATGCACAGATTAATTCATTGACATTATAATCTCTTTCACACGTCAAACAATGTCAGATCATGCCGGCACATTTTAATCTTTTTTTGCTCATCGCAGCATTGAGCAATTGAGATACAATCCGCTTGTCACATACTGTAGTAGTATTAGAACCAACGGGTTGTTTTCCCTTGTCCAAGGTTGGACCCAAAGGTCACAGTAGGATCCCACTAAACATCAGAGGTCTCATAAAACACTAGTGGCCCCTTAAAAATGACACATTTTTTTCATTGTAAAAATAACAACAATCACATATTCAAACCCAAAGGTCACAGTAGGATCCCACTTAACATCAGAGGTCTCATCAAACACTAGTGGCCCCTTAAAAATGACACATTTTTTCATTGTATTGAAAAAATGTATCATTTTTAAGGGACTACTAGTGTTTGATGAGACATCGGATGTTAAGTGGGATTTTACTGTGACATTTGGGTTTGAATATGTGATTGTTGTTTTTTTTTATCTGGAAACTTATGATCACTAATGTCCCATTCAACTTACTCGAGCCAACCTCTGGCATTTGTCAAACCACCCTGATTTTTTTTTCCTCTTATCAATGACATATATCTGTGACAGAAAATATAATAACATTATGATAACATAAATAAATTAACAATATATACATGTAATACAGCACTTGACCAATTAGACATGAAGATAATGAGTAATAATTTATTTTAATCAGCAATACGTCTCATTTTCTCTTGAGTTGTAGTTTTTGTTTTGCTCCTTTTTTCGCTGGGTGTTTTCATGAACAATTCTCTTGATAATGCACAATTCCATCAGTTTCGATCTCCAAAAATCACTAAATGGAAAACACTCTTCCAGTGTAACAGAGTGCAATTTCATGAGTATTTTGGTACTTGTACCATCGACCATACCAGAAATAATGCAGTCATCATGAAACTCTGGAAACTGGATGCCATATGTTCTGAGCATAAGAAGCATGCTTCTCACTGTATCCTTCAAACAAATGTCTGTGGCATCTAATAATCTAAAAAAATAGACCAAATAACATGATTAAATTCATGAATTTACATACCATTGTTTGTTTAAGTTTACTCCAGTTGTTGGGATTTTCACTTTTTTCAATTGGTCAAAAAGAAGATGTCTAGACAGTGAACAGTTAGGTTGATTATTTTCTTTTGAAAAATAGATTTTGTTTAGCCAAAGTGTTAATGATAAAGAAATTCTAATGAGGAATTAAGGCCTAAAAAGTTTTAAAATCTGCTTCTCAGCCCCTACCGCATGGTCATTTTGGCTGCTGCATGCTGTCTTTTTATAAGCCAATACAAACTTAAAAAAACCGAAATTTAAATGGTTTATGTCTGAGATTTTAAACAAGTTAATAAAAATTGATAAATTTGTCCCTTGCTTTAGCATTGCAAAGCCTTCTTGCACTCTAGAGACAAAATACACCACCACCCTGCTATTCGGTAGATTATGAGGCCTAAAGTATAAAAACAAACTGTTACAACGTGGAAATATTATTGATATTGGTAACAGAAAGAAATCTTAGAATCATCAACAATAACTATGAATTTAACTATTCTAAAATTTAATTAAAAAAAATTAATATAAAAGAAATGATACAACGATCTTTTACACTAATTGGTTTACAGAAAATAAAAACAGTGTTACTTATCAATTATTGAATTAGTCCAAAGTACAGTTTGACAGAATCCAGTAATCCAGTGATGAAGAATCTTGTGAAGAAAGTTACCAGCTGGTAGTATTAAATCCAAGAATGTCTCTTCAGAAACAGTATCCCATAGATTTGTAATAAAATTTTCACTTAGAAATTTCAGCAGTCTCCAATAAAATATAATAAAATGCTCCACAAAATTCAAATGGAGTAAAAATCCAAGAAATATTGGCGCCACAGGTAATTTCCAAATAATCCAGTAGAATCCTGGCTTTCACGAAATAATATTATTCTGTTTCACAGAAAGTATAAATTCTCTTCTCCAAGAAGAATAGATTCTCTTCAAAGTTCTCTTTTGGAATCAATCTTCCAAATTCACAAACAAGAACTGCTTCTATAATAAACGCACTGTTCGGAAACAATAATAATCTCCAATGGAAACAACTGAAGTGAGTCTTTCAGAAATGGCTTTCTAAAAATGAATTTTTGAATTCTGTTGACAAACCATTATATAGTAACCAGATAGAATGTTCCAGTTCTAACAGTTTCTAGGTGATTCTGTCATAGTTCAAGTAAGCAAGGTCCTTGACCTACTTAAACAATCAGCAGCTATATGTACAGTATATTAGTGTAACAAAGGTGTAAACAAAGGTCACTCAGTGCAAATGAGTGAGACCAGTCAGAAAATGCAGAAAAAATATCAATCTCAATATAATATGGGGCTATATAACACAAACCAAGAACATTAACTTTTGATGGCAAAGAAATAATTACAAAAATAAAAAAAAAATAAAATAAAAACCGCCCGCCTGCCCACATGCAGTTTTACAAAAAATGGCTTGGTGTTTGGACTTGTTGCCTGCAGAGGCATAGAAATGGATGTGGGAATTTTAAATTGTAAACATGCACACATGATTGACAACCACATTTACCACTTTAAGACCGAACCTGAAAAGTTAATTATTTTGTTGTCTATGACTGCATAAAAAGCTTAAGATAATAGCATTGTTGCTATGACTACTTCCGACTTGTAATGTATGCAAGTCCTTTTTTTATGGCCAGGGATCGACAGTAAAAGAATTGCGGATGAACATTGCATCAGAACAATGCGTCTTTAATTACTCAAAGTAGCAACCAAATGCTGTATCTGCAGCTTCACAGAAAGGCAACAAATCATCGTCTTAATTTCCTGTTCACAGGATCATAGGGTTTGATTTTCGCCACTGGATTTCACCAGATTATATTTACGTTAATCATTTGATGTATTGTTGATTGATTTAGATGAGATTCACTTGAAATATACTGTATTATTTTGATTCTTGTCATACATCATGGAAGTGTCCTTAACCCTTTGATACTTTTGTACGTGTTATTACGTACGAAATCAAACAGCACGTTGATACTTTGTGGAGATTTGTTTTGTTATTATTTTTCGATTTTTAAAGTTTTAACCTCAAATTCCTATTTTCTCCCGAATAGTGCTCAGTGATAACCATTGAGCCAAATGTTATCGCAGCTTAAAATACTAATATAATCCTGCTGTCAGGACTTATTAACTTGTTGAGTGCTAGAAGCCACTGTCAGGGCTTTCAAAAACGAGAATACCAGTGCAAAAGCCAACACTTTCCTTGCTTATATTTCATATTCAGTCAAACAAAAATAATATTTTGTTTATATAAATTTGTTTTATTACAAATTATTGGAGAGTGCCTATGGGCACTCTCCAATAATTTGTAATAAAACAAATTTTGAATAACAAATTCAGACCACCAAAAATAATCTTGCACTCAACCAGATAATCACAAATGTGAAAAACATCTTGTTTTTAGCTTAACTTGACATAGTCAAGATAAGCTATTGCCATCATGCGTGTGGAAGTCTGTTAGTCTGTGAGTCTGTGACGTCTGTTCACATTTTCCTTTAGCATAGGCTACACCCCACAGTTCTTGTCTGATCGTCACGAAATTTCATATGCAGGTTTGGGGTCATGTCTAGATGAGAACGTCCCCTTTTGGTCGTGATCGGGCAACCGGTATGGCTGCCCAAGCCCAAAACCCGAAAACCATTAGCACAGTCTACAGGTCGTATTTATGAAGGGATTTCATTGTAACTTGGTAGGATGCCTCTATATAATGCCTAGATGAGAACGTCCCCTTTTGGGCATGATCTATCAACCGTGATGGCTGCCCAAGCCCAAAACCCAAAAACTTTTAGCACAGTCTGCAGGTCATGTTTAATGTGGAGGGATTTCATTGTAACTTGGTAGGATGACTCTTTATGATGTCTAGATGAGAATTTCCCCATTTGGGCATGATCTGCCAACCGTGACGACTGCCTGAGCCCAAAACCCGAAAACCTTTACCACAGTCTACAGGTCATATTTATGAAGGGATTTCATTGTAACTTGGTAGGTTGACTTCACATAATGTCTAGATGAGAAAGTCCCCTTTTGGACATGATTGGGCAACTTTGACGGCTAAAGGTGCTCGAAGCCCGAAAACCATTTGCACTGTCTACAGGTCATATTTATGAAGGGATTTCATTGTAACTTGGTAGGATGACTCCAAATAATGTCTAGATGAGAACGTCCCATTTTGGCCATGATCATTCAGCCTTGATGGGTGCCTGAGCCCAAAAACCTTTAGCATAGGCAAAAGGTTATATTTATAGAAGGATTTCATTGTAACCTGTTAGGTTGACTCCATATAATGCCTAGATGATGACATCCCCTTTTGGTCGTGATTGGTCAACTGTGATGGCTACAGGTGCCCGAAGCCCGAAAACCTTGAGTACAGTCTACAGGTCATATTTATGAAGGGATTTCATTGTAACTTCGCAGGATCACTCCAGATGATGCCCAGATGAGATTGTCCCCTTTGGTTGCGATCATTCAACCATGATGGCTGCCCGAGCCCGAAGCCCGAAAACCTTTAGCACAGTCTACAGGTCATATTTATGAAGGGATTTCATTGTAACTTGGTAGGTTGACTTCATATAATATCTAGATGAGAACGTCCCCTTTTGGACATGATTGGGCAACTGTGACGGCTTCAGGGGCCCAAAACCCGAAAACCTTTAGAACAGTCTACAGGTCATAATTATGAAGGGATTCATTGTAGCTTGGTAGGATGACTCCAAATAGTGTCCAGATGAGAATGTCCCCTTTTGGTTGCGATCATTCAACCATGATGGCTGCCAGAGCCCAAAGCCCCAAAACCTTTAGCACAGTCTACAGGTCATATTTATTAAGGGATTTCATTGTAACTTGGTAGATTGACTTCATATAATGTCTAGATGAGAACGTCCCCTTTGGACGCAATTGGGAAACTGACGGCTACAGGGGCCCAAAGCCCGAAAACCTTTAGCACAGTCTACAGGCCATATTTATGAGGGGATTTTAATGTAACTTGATAGGATGACTCGTTTTGGAATAATTTCACTGTAACTTGGTAACTTTTGTTGATATACGTTAACTGTGAGGGCCACATACATTAACTGTGAGGTCATATTAACCCACCCCTCAGCTCTTTAGTACAGTGTACACCTCATATTATTTTTATCATAAACATAGCACACAGGGAACAGAAATGAACATATTCCCAATTATCACAATTCTTGTCTTATTTCATAATCCTTTCATAAACATTGAACATTATCCTTTTCATCAAACACAACACACAAGTTAAGCTACAGTGTCATTGACACTTTCATTTGTATTTTCCAGCGTTTGACGTCACATTTTGAAAAACGTTGAAGAAGCTGAATTCCCAGCGACATTTGAACATCAGGATAATTAAAGTCTCAAAGGGTTAAAAGCCTGTAGAATTCCACTTATTTTTTGCTTCCCAAAATCTGTAAACCTGTTTACCTAGCAGTGGTATCTAGTGAAGTTCAAAACAGGCAGCCAGGACATCACTAGAAACCACTACCAAAGTACTGTAACTTCCATCAGAAAGATCACCAAAAGCTTGTATGTTTAAACATGCGTTCTACATGTATATGTACATGTTAGTCAACAAACTAACCAAAATTGGAACAAGGTCCAAACTCCAGTGAATGTAGAAGGCCTAAAAAAAGTTAAAAATCTGTTTTTCAGGCCCTCCCGCATGGTTCTTTTGGCGACCGCATGCCTCTTTTTAAAACCAATGCAAACTTAAAAAATAAAAATTAAATGGTTTACATGTTTAATATTTTACTCAGGTTAATAAAATTGATAAATTTGTCCCTTGAGTGTAGCAAGTCTTTGCAATGCTTTATCATTGCAAAGCCTTCTTGCACTCAAGGGATTAAAATAAACTACCCCCATGCTATTCTGTAGATTGTGAGGCCTAAAACATAAATCAAACCATTAACATGAACTTTTTTGATGGCAAAGAAATAATCACAAAAATAAAAAATAAAATAAAAAAATGCCTACCCAAGTGCAAGTTTACAAAATGCCCCCGAGAAACAGAAGATCTACTTCGTGGGGCCAAAAGGTGTTTTTTTTTTCACTGTGGAATAGGTACTTGTTCCACTCGCGATGGATAATACTACTCTCAAAACAAAAATTATTTTAGAACTGAAAATTGATTTTGGCTACAAGATTTTCAAAGAATCAAAACCTATTCTTACAAAATGGAAGAAATTTTAAGGCTTGTTTATAGTTAGAGGTCATAACTTGGTTTGTTTCATATCTGCTGAGATATCAACCAGACATCAGCCAGACGTAACTTCATAAAAGTCAAAGGTTGATTTGAAGTTACCAAGGGCTGATATTTCGTATGATATGAAACTAACCAAGTAATAACCTCTTTATTTATTAAACCAACACACTCAATTACAAAATATTCTCAAATCTGTAAAGTTTTCTCACATAGTTTTCTTACGGTGTTATTGTTCCTCATGCTTTTTTACAAAGTGCACAGTTTTCTCTTCTAGTTCAGCTATCCGAATATTACGGCTCCCCCATTGGAGAAACCATAATGTTCAGATAGCTGTACATTGAATTTCTGTATAGTTCTCTTATTTCTTCTCTTCATCCTCTTAATCCTAACTTATTGCCAACATTAATTCCTCACGATACAAAAACTCAGCTTCAAACTACTCCCTTATGTCTGGTAATGCCAATTGTCCTGATTGTGTTCACTGAATAGTGGTGAACTATTTTGATCAAGAAATTGGTTGTAATACTTGAAGGGAGCAACTCTAGTTTGGTTCATTTCAGCTGAGCTCAGCATTAGGCCACACAAAGTAGATCTTCTGTTTCTCAGGCCATTATTTGTAATATTGCATGCGGGCGAGCGTTTTTTTATTTTATTTTTTATTTCTGTAATCATTTCTTTGCCAGTTCATTTTCTTGGTTTATATTTTAGGCCTCATAATCTACGGAATAGCATGGGTGGTGATGTATTTCGTCCCTTGAGAGCAAGAAGGCTTTGCAATGCTTTGCTGAAGCATTGCAAAGCCTTCTTGCGCTCAAGGGACAAATGTATCAAATTTTTTTAACTTATGCAAATATCAGACATAAACCATTTAATTTGGTTATAAAAAGGGAGCATGCGGTAGCCAAAAGTACCATGCGGGAGGGCCTGAGAAACAGATTTTTAATTTTTTTAGGACTTATATCAACCAATTTTGAAAACATATTGCCGAGTTTGATAATGGGCAATTCTGGGAAAGAAAATCATATATTACACACCCGCAACTGTATTTCTTGAGATCACATAAGGTTTTGCGGCATGCAGTAATTTTAACCAGAAAGCTATATTGTGATCTGATAAAAAGTACCCTCCGCATGCTCAAGTTCTCTTGTTAGACTGGTTCTTATTGTTGGCAGCGTTCAGTGGCAAATAACCAATGAGAACCTTCAGCTATATTTATCTGTCAGAATTACCGTTTCTTATTTCAAAATGTTTGATGCTCAACAATGCTAAAAACTATTGACAGTCATCACAAATACATGATCTCTGCTGTGAAAATGAACCATGAAACTCCACCTTTGCTTTCTTTATATAAAACTAATAGTCCAGGCACATTAGACATAAAAATGAGAAAGTAAGGAAAAAAATCGGTGAAAGCTGATTTTTTTATATGTTTCCGGGACACACATTGCGGATAAAGTGTGAAAAGTCCCTGCAAATCCGAGTTGAGCTTTTTTAGTTATAGCGTTTTTTTGATGAAAAAAAAAATTTAAAAAAAAATTTGACCCAGCTCCATATTTCTCATTCTTATTCGCCTTAGTAGGGTGAGAATCATAAATATCGTGCTGAATTATATTGAGAATACATATCCCCAACAGAAAATGCCAACTTTGTACCAATCCTCACACTCAATGGTGAAATATTCACGAAAATGTACAAAATTACGAAAATTTTTTTATTGTTTTCATACACACATCGGTACACAACGTCCATTAAATCAAATCTATGACTACTTTGGGAGTTAAATTATATATCAAAAATTGCAGAAAAGCAGTGGCTTTATAATGCTATATAACAATAGTCATTTATTCCATAATGAACTGGTGAAACGTGTGAAATATTAACCATACCCCCTAAACTCAAATTCAAACGGCATCGACTTTTCTCATTCAAATACCGTATTATAGCATCATTGTTTCAATTTCCATGTTCGATTAAATCACATAATGTGGTGTTCGCCTACACTCAAGATGCATTGGCATGTAATGTGTGCACGCCCTTGATGTGTACTCATAAACTTCCATATGATTATGTCATATTTAGGGGCAATTGGTTCGATCATGGCTGGTAGCGGCTTGGATGAACTTTGAGGGACTGTTTATGCTGGTGGGTCAATCCATCATTTGATCAGTGGTCATGCATATTCAAGAGCAGTTCGTGCCCATTTGCTAACACAAATTGCCATTACAAAACTTGTGTTTGAAGAAAGCCGAACACTAGATAACATAGACTGCACAGAAGTCAATGAAATATTCTGTGGACTTGCCAGAGGTGACTGTACAACAGCTGACGCTGTCAATCAAGAAAGTGTCAACCATCTACAGTCAAAATTACACGAACTGCTCCAGAATGCGTCCGTAGGACGCACAGGAAAGCTTTAGGTACAATACTACGAGCAAATAGGTCTTCTCCAGTTGTTCTTGAGAGCAGAGCGCACAGGCGACTGGGAACTCCACACATATTGTGTTCGCAATATGATTCCAGTATTTCACGCAGGTGGTCATTTTGCATACGCAAAAAGTTCTCATCTCTATTTGCAGCAGATGAATGAGCTAACAGAAATAATGCAACAGGATGATTTGAAGTTGTTCACTGAGAAAGGTTACTTTACCATAAGGCGCTCAGATAAATTCTGGGACGGGATATATTCTGATCAGACCATAGAGCAGTGTTTAATGAGAATGTTCAAGCTCCCTGGTGGTCTCACACATGGCAGGGGAATAACCGATAGCACTGTTGCGAAATGGGTACATGGACTACCTCTTTGCCTTCCGATATGTAATGCTCTCGAAAATTTTGTTCATGTTCACACTGGTCATGGCGAACAACATCGGGATCTCCGTCAAAGTTCACAATTGACTGATGCCAATGATATCACCAAATTATTGAACTGGCTCAGAGTGCATTCCCCCTTTCAGAATAGAGATCCACTACAATTAGTCTCTATAGCGACCGGGCTTGTGGCCGACGAAACTGTGAACTGTGACCAAGTTCGCAAAATTGGTGAATGTTGTGTATCGAATGTTGTAAGCAAAACGTTCAACAGCATCAAACTACGACGTGTTGACACTGTGAAGTCTTTCGCATCGATGGCAAATAGCATCAAAGTCCGTGGAAGTAAGGTAGTGATTGACCCCACAATTCTGTCCAACCGCATCACATGTGTTATTCAGTCACAAGCAGAGATGGAAGAGTATCTCAAATATGAACTCGCCCCAAAACCACCAGCATTGTTTGATTCTGCTGGAATGAGGAAGACACAGAAAAGCACGCTCGGTAAGATCCTCAAAACATACGGTTCCGAGCAAACTAAAATCCCAGAACATTCTCTGTTTGTTGTAGATGGTGGATTTTTATTGAGGGCAGTTGTATGGCCTAAACAGTTGTCATATAAGGACATATGTACATCATATTCCAATTATCTAGTGAGACATTTTGGGGCGAACGTCGTGGTTGTTTTTGATGGTTATGCTTGTACAATGTTGACAAAGGGCATGGAACAAGCCCGTAGATCTAAAGACAGGTATTCCATTGATATCAATATCTCACCCGAGTTACCAGCCACCACACCCCAATCCGATTTCCTTGCAAATGCCAAGAACAAAACCCAACTGATCGATCTTCTAATGCAGGAGCTATCTGCTATCAATATTCAGTCCAAGCAGGCCGAGGCTGATGCTGATGTACTGATAGCCGAAACTGCACTTGACATCGCTCAAGATGACAACAATGTTGTCGTTGTGGGAACAGACACAGACTTGTTAGGCATTCTTACCTCTCGAGTTCAACCGGGATGTAATATTCACATGATGTATTCCATTACCCCAAACTTACTAGTTTCAGTTAGTGAAATAGCAACCAAAATGGGTGACCATAGAAGCAACCTCCTTGTAGCACATTCTATAAGTGGTTGTGACACTACTTCTGCATTCTTTCGAGTTGGTAAGAAGAAAGTATTCAGTACAATTGTCTCCGATGTTACTAGCGACTCACAACAGTATGTCAACACAATTTTGGCGGATGACAGTACACCAAGTGCAGTAGCCGCTGCCGGGGAACAACTTCTCCTGATCTTATACGGGAGTAAAACTGTTTCCTCTCTCGACCAATATAGATATGTCAAATTATGGTGGATTTTTTATCGTCTGTCCAACTAACATCCCGTTCTGTACTACGACCCTTTGGGCAAATCCGTTAGGAAAATCGTCATTTTTTGCGTAAATCCGATACTTTTTTGTGAATTTTCAATAATTTTTCGCAGAAATTGTCACAGAATGCACATTTTCCTCTAGGTAAATGTATATTAGACATTATGTAGCTCGAAATACGCGTAAACAAAAAATACAGTTGGATCAATTCGAGGTTACAAAGTTCGTGCGATTTTTTTAAATTTTTTTCAAACGCATTTTCAAAAAAAGGCTGTAGAAAAAAAAGCTCAACTGGGATTTTAGGGGACTTTTGTCTAATCGTTCAGTGACATGTACTCGACATTCCCTGAAAAAATCAGCTTTCTCCGATTTTTTTCCCTAGTGAAACCTAATGTTCTTGGGCTATAAGGAAACCCTTACTTTTGAGCAAAAATGTCCAGCTTGTTTCAATATTGGTGCCTGGCACTGACACAGTTCCAATGGAATTTTGTAACAGTCTTACCCTTAGCGCAGCATGCTGCTGACCAGTCAGATACGAGGCCTACTGTGTTGTCCTATTCGATTCACACTTAGGCAATGAAGCTGCACATGTTTACCAACGCAAACCTCCTTTGGAAGCAGGTCTAAATCAATCTGGTTATTGCGAAGCAAAAAGACCAACAGCAACACTGATGACAGTCTTGCAGATGGCTGACAGTTAGTTGGTAGTTAGGGATTAACTATCACTAATTCCACACTTACTACTATAAGGTATCCATATGTCACTCGCTCTTGTCCAGTAATCGTTAACTCGTTCAAATATAAGTGTGGTTCTGTAAAAATCTCCTAACTAAGTACATGTAAACATAGATAACAGCTTTTGTAACTTATTTTGAATTCTTTGAATTTTTTCAGAAATGTTTTGAATGTGGTACATTGAATCCTCAGTGGGTTAGTGTTTCATATGGAATCTGGATTTGTTTGGAATGTTCCGGAAAACACAGAGGACTTGGAGTACACCTCAGGTAACAGCATTGATGCTGCTTAAATATCTTGTTGCTGAAATCCACTATTAAATTTCCAAGAAAAATGCTCTTATTCAAAGAAAATTACCAGAAGGTGGAAATAGTGTCTACTGCATCTAATAACTTTGAAATTGATTTACTTGTTTAAAAACTTGTCTTATCTCACATTGAAACAAAGTTGATAAATATTTTTGGAATTAGAGGTTAAAGGCAATGTTTCTGAATAATATATGAAAATTCAAAAGAAAAAAAATTATCTTCTATCAACATACTTGAATACAATTGGGGGAATTTGGCTTTCTTCTCAGTTGAAGATCAGACCATTTCAGATGAGTTCCATGTAAATTCAAAGAACTAAAATGCCATTAGAAATATTCCAGATTCATATGCAAATGAAAAGTCTTTAAATTTCGACCCTTTCCTTGAAAAGGGCTTTCTTCCTTGAAAACTACTTGAATTCAGTTTACCTTCGTACCTTCAAACTTTGAGACCATTATGACCATAACTTTTATAATCCACCCGTAGTACGGTGGCATTGTGGTAACCGGTTCTCATCAGATCACCGAAGTTAAGCAACATCGAGCCTGGTTAGTCCTCGGATGGCCGACCATTTGAGTGATCGATTCGGACTCCCGTGCTGTGTCCTTGGGCATGGCACTCAACCCCCATTGTCCACATGGGGGCACGATGATGCCGTGTGCTAAGGCGTACAGCACGTCAATGGTACGCATGTCTTCAACCAATCTAACCCTGTCTGTGATGCAGTGCAAAATTATTATGTTGTGTAGCTGGCAGGTGTTCGTCATTGCTCTGTGGTTCTCTCCGGGTACTCCGGCTTTCTCCACCCATAAAACTGTCATGGTCATGATTAGCCATTGTGCATAAGTATGTGACCTTAAAGACCAATAAATAAATAAATATAATCCACCCTGCATATGTTGGATGACATAAAATCAGTTGGACACACACAAGGAGCCACATCTCTTTCATCTCAGCTTAAAGGCCATGAACTGGAATTCCCCAAATTTCAGTTTGTCATAATTTTGTCACAAGAACCTCTCTCCTTCTGAAGGATTCTCTAGGAATGTTGACCAAATAGAATCATCCTCTTTGCAAATTGACAGACATCACGAAAACTAACATGCCTTTTTCTTTTGATTTTATTGCATAATGGCATACTTGAAATCACAAATTCAAGTGCTTCTAAAAAATCAAAATCAAAACATTTGCTTTGGGGACTTGGGATAGTTATTGGACGTGATTGTATATAAAATATACAGCTTTTATTGATATAAAAATGAGGGTGGTATTTGATGACAAACCACAGATGATTAATTATGTGCATTGGAAGTGGTTTTGGGTAAAAAAACGCAAGCCTCTCAGATTAACTCAAAAATGAGTTGAGAGGGTTTTTTTTTAGCATCGTTAACCCTTTCATACTTTTGTATGTGTTATTACGTACAATATCAAACAGCGCATTGATACTTTTGTACATCTTATGACATATGAAATCAAACAGCACGTTGATACTCTGTGGTCATTTGTTTTGTTATTATTTTTCAACTTTTTAAAGTTTTAACCTCAAATTGCTATTTTCTCAAATAATAGTGTTCAGTGACAACCGTTGAGCCAAATGTTATTGCAGCTTAAAATACTAATATAAGACTTCTTAACTGATTGAGTGCTAGAAACCACTATCAGGGCTTTCAAAAAATGAAGATACCAGAGCGGGGCGCAGTGGCTCAGTTGGTAGAGGTGCAGGCTGCAAGCCGAGAGGTCCTCGGTTCGAATCCCACCTGCGGCAACCGCGTTGTGTCCTTGGGCAAGACACTTCACCCCGATTGCCTACATGGGGGCACGATGACGCTGTGTACTGATGCGTACTGCACGTCGATGGTGCGCATGTCTTCAACCAATCTAACCCTGCCTGTGCTGCGGTGCAGAGTTCAGAGTTACGATGTTGGAGAGCTGACAGCTGCTCGTCGTTGCTCGGTGGTTCTCTCCGGGTACTCCGGCTTCCTCCACCCGTAAAACTGTCACGGTCACGATTAGCCATTGTGCATAAGTATGTGACCTTAAACACCAATAAATAAATATAAATAAATAAATAGATACCAGAGCAAAGGCCAACACTTTTCTTGCTTATATTTCATATTCAGTCAAACACAAATATTTTGTTTATATAAATTTGTTTTATTACAAATTATTGGAGAGTGCCTATAGGCACTCTCCAATAATTTGTAATAAAACCAGTTTTGAATAACAAATTCAGACCACACAAAAATAATTAGGGCTCAACTAGTTAATCAGTAATGTAAAAAATATCTTGTTATTTGTACTTTCCGAATTTTGACATCGATTTTGAAAAACGGTGAAGAAACTGAATTCCCAGTGGCGTTTGAACGTCAGGATTATTAAAGTCTCAAAGGGTAAAATATTATTTATAGATGGTTTACTGATTCAAATGAGTTGTGGGATATGGAAAAAAATTCGGATTTACCATTTTATAAGATAGGTTGTGAAAAGAATTTGCATTTGGTGAAATAGTTTTTTTTTAAAAGTTCACTTTGGCATTCCTAATTTCATATCAAATGAAATACGATACCAAATCGACTCAACATGGCAGGCCATTGTAACATTATGCATGCAATAATAGTCCTTGAAAATTGTTGACACAGTCCTTGAAAAGTGCTTACTTAAATAGTGCTTGAATTTGATTCTCAGATATCCGCACAAGTCCTTTTACTGCAGGGTAGCTAATTTTTAGTTGTGTTGTGACAAAGTCAAACTCGTCTTATAGTTTGCTGAATGGCAGGTGGGCTCTGGGTGAGTGGACTTGTAAACAATTGATTTTCAGACGATAACTTGATAATGGTTTGACCCATGTTCATGAAACTTCATAGGTAGGTTGGCCTTGTGAGAGGAAGAACCCTATTTATTTTGGACTCACTAGGTCAAAGGCCAAGGTCACAGTGACCTTGAACATACTAAATCATCAATAATTGGTTTCCGGTTGATAACTTGACTATGGTTGAAACTTCGTATGTAGGTTGGCCTTCATGAGAGGAAGAACACTATTTCTGTTGGACTCGCTAGGTCAAAGGTCAAGGTCATGGTGACCCTGAACATAGTAAATCAAAACAATTGGTTTCTGGATGATAACTTGATAATGGTTCGACCCACGTTCATGAAACTTCATAGGTTGGCATTAGTGAGAGGAAGAACCCTATTTATTTTGGATTTGCTACGTGAAAGGTCAGGCAGGCTTTCTCTTGCCACTGAAATATGTATAATTTGGGCACATTTAATCAAATTTTCTCCATGTAAATTGAATGGATTTTTTCTCCAATGATTCAATGAGTTAAATTTAGATGAATTTTTCTTCAAAGTCATGGCTGCTTCACAGCAGCCATGACTAGATTTGATGAAAAATATCTTGAAAATTCTCAACAGGTTAAGAGTTAAAGGCCAATATCTGAAATTGACAAACTTTATGGCTTCTGAACACTGGTCTGCTGAGATTTAAAATTTGCATGAAAATATGTCTTGCAAAAATGTTATAGGGTTACCTGTTTCATCAATAAGCAATTGAGGAGTCATGTGAACTGGTTCTCTAACTTGTAATCATGAGGAACCCCTGCTGACAATAGTCAAAATGCCTTGTAGCACTAGTTTACAGTCAAGTCTTGATCTTTACTTTAAGCTAAGATTTGACAAGATCACAGCCCTTCATTAAACCCAGAGGTTTTTATACAGTTGAAAATCAAAAATGGAGGATCTCTAATGAATCATGATTTCATGTGAGATTTCTGTACCATGTTCACTAAAATCAATTTGAGTCGAGGTTTATGGAGGCTTTCATTGATTTTAGTGAATGAGAGACAAAAAATGAAAATATTTAGTTATTCAGGAAGTGTTTGTGCAAAAGGCGTCTTTGTATCAGGTAGACAATTATAGAAAATAAGAGTAGATTATTTCAGTTCTACTTCAGAAAATAGCTAACAAAGTTAACACGTCGACATTGACTTCTGATGTAATTCCCTTAGATGTTTTGTGAATTGTATTTTCTGTAATGAGTTATTTAATGGTGATTATGTGATAAAATTGTCTTGGCACTTAACCCTTTACCTGAAGAATCAGGTACATCCATCCGCACAATGTGCAAATGCAGCAGTTGAAAAAATATAATATTTCAGAAAATTTCAACAAAACCGTATCATGTGACCTCTCACTGGAACAAGTTCAACGAGTTCATTCCAATGACGTGGTCACTTGATATAGTTTTGTTGAAACTTTTTGAAAAATTTGAAAAAATAATGTTTAAAATAGTAAATTTTGATGATGCCTGCACTGGGTAAAGGGTTAAGGGATAAACAATTAACATGTAGCATCCAATCTCTTGAACAATGTTTTTAAATTAAATGGAAAGAAGCATTTCCTGGAAGAGAAGAAAACATAAAAAAGTTGAGAGATTTTGATGTTGGTATTCTGTAAATTGCAGGGTTGCTTTTACTTGGTTGGGAAAGGTTTGATATCAGTTTTTATTGTTTTCAGTTTTGTCCGTTCTGTGACAATGGATAAATGGAAAGATCTTGAATTAGAGAAGATGAAAGTTGGTGGCAATAAAAATGCAAAAGTCTTTTTTGAATCTCAGTCGGACTGTCAACCAGGAATGTCTTTATCAGAGAAATACAACACAAAAACAGCTGCACTATATAGAGATAAGGTAATAATCATCAATGACTTTTGAGAAAGTTGTCTATGCTTTACCACCATGATGTATCGATGCAGATATAGCATCAACTGGTTTAGTGCTAGAAGTCACTATGAGGACCCTACTGAAAAGTGCTGAAAGCCGCTATAGTGGCTTTACATTATATTTACACTTCACTACTGGCACTCTCCAATAAATTGCAACAAAAATTATTTAGCATTATTTTGCTAATCCAAGGCTCTTTTTCTGGCAACATGATATCTTTGAAAAAAATACCTACATTACAAATGACCCTTCAAAAGTAATTTAGCACTCTACCAGTTACGCACCAATAAATAAATGATATAAATTAGATATACAATGAAGCCCACTTATACAAATCTATCAGAGCATTAGAGGGGTCTAATTGGAGAACATCACAGACTCACCAAGTTAGTTATAGTTTTGCTCCATTTAAGAAAATGTTTACATTCTTCCTATCAGTAATGCCATTATTGGCCTTTCTCGGGACATGATTAGTGCCAGAGGATATGTATTAAATACCCAGTTGAGGAAAGTGGACATAAAAGCATAAAAAACCAAAAAAAACTATCTGTTATACTCTCTTATACACACAGCACAAGCAACTGTTACATGAATCGTCCCGGTCTGTGATGGGACAAAAGGATTAAACCTGTCTGATATTACGTTGACTGGGGAATGCAATAATTAAACTGGACAACACATTTGAAGTCAAGGGACTAACTCCCTAGAATATAATCACTGCAATAATTCTGAAAAAAAGGATTAGAGCCAATTAACAGCTGCACATTGATATCCGGATATCTGGTTAACAACCAGTTGCTAACTTAACTCGTTGAAAAAGTGGCCAACCAGTTAACCGCACAGTTAAAACTGAACCCAAATCTAATATTCAAGCTATTATTGCACTGCCACAGACATAGTTGTGGTCACAGATAAATCAATCATCAGTACTGTAGGAGCTCCAAACATGCTCATATTTCTCTTCGACATACATGCACCTGGACCCTAGTCAATAAACCATCAAAAACTTGCGAACTTGTGATGTCTGTTTTTCATCTACGGAACATGTGCATGGTCTTTTTTTTTCAAGAGACAAGCATTGTAACACTGTAGTTGTTGAACATGTCATGTGTGTCAGTTGCATGATACTCTGCAACTGTTTAGTTTTCATTCTTTCATTAGCTCACCTGACTGAAAGTCAGGATGAGCTATTGTTATCACTCACCATCTTTCGTCCAGTGTCCTTCAACATGGTATTTGCACCTGCTCCTCCAAAACTGCTGAACAGATTTAAGTAAAATTTGAGGTGTTTGCTTGTTCTGACATCATATTTCTTATCAACCTACTACAGGCTTGCACTACAGTGGAAGAACCTAACTCGGATAAAATACTCTCTATTTTAATCTTTCCCAAGATTTGGGAAAGAAAAGTGGTGTAAAAACACCACGAAAAAATAAGCCAAAACTGGGCCGAGTGCCATCACACACCCAGTAGGGGACGCTCTTCCATAGTACAAATCCACGACTACCGTAAAACAGTGTGCAATGCGTCAATTCGTCATTCTTTTGATTATCCGCACACTTGGTGGATGTGTGTGTCATCTTTGCTGCAGTAACAGTGATATTTGAACTCGTGGATAATGGTTTTCCTGTGACTGAATTTATGGATCTGAAGATCGTATAATAACAGGACTATGTTTTATATATTCTCGTTTATATTTTCAACCACATTCTCATTGTTTATTATTTACTATTCCGTTTTTGCGAATGTTTTGTTTTCGACATCACGCGTTTCGACAATTAATTTTTCGGTTGATGAATTAATTTTTGGAGTTAGGTGTCCATCTGGGACTGTCTGCACAGGATTTCTTCACTCTGTTGAGGACTGAATTTCTGTTTTTTCGGTCCCTGTCGACCGTCTGGGTTCTGTCATGTATCCACCGGTTTTTTTCTGCCACCTTCTCCCGTAGTTGAAGGTGTTCTTCTACTTTCTGTTTCTGTTGAGTTCACCTTTTTCTTCTACTACTCTCACCTCTGTAATTTCCAGTTCGGTTCCTTTAGGGCAATTCCTTTTGCCCTCGCCCTGGTGCGTTCTCGTGGCCGTTTCTTCCGCACCTGCGGGTGGTGCGGAACGCTGTCGTTTCGGGAGCCTCCCGACTCAACCACGTCTGGTGTGAGTTTATCCCCTCCATGAGGGATGTGCTACTCCTCCCGCCCATGGGGAGAGGGGGAGGGACACTGTCGTTTTGGGGCCGCCCCGACTTGACCACGTCTGGTGTGAGTTTGACCCTCTCCGTGGAGGATGTGCAGCTCCTCCCGTTCCCACGAGGGGTGGAGAACGCGATCGTTTCGGGGTCGCCCGATTCGACCTACGTCTGGTGAGAATTGCTCCCCCTCCGTGGGGGATGTGCAGCTCCAGCGGGGGGTGGGGAATGCTGTCGTTTTGGGGCTTCCCACCTTGACCATGTCTGGTGAGAGTTATTCCCCTTCCGTGGGGAATGTGCAGTTTTTTACCTTGGTGGATACTGCGGGAGCTGTTGGATTTCTGGTGAAGAGGTGCCTGGTTCCGGAACTATGCGCCTTCTCCAGTCGACATCTGAGGCTGTCACTAGGGTTGTGACTCCTCCTTTGGAGGCCGAGCTTGGTGGCTCTCTCCGCTTTTCCACCAGTTCCAACAGCTCCCGCCGTATCTGCTGCTACTGCTGTTCTGTCTACAAAGTCATTGGGCACCGTTTTTAGCCGGCCTCGGCTTATCCCTGCCAGGGTCTGCAGGGATGTCTGTAGTGTGGTTGTGGGGTATCGGCATCAGCCTTCCCCAACTTGCACCCGGCGAATTCGGATGGGGCTGCCGACTGAACCCCCTACTGTGTCCTTTCAGCCATTGAGCACAGTAGTTTTATACCTGCAATGGTCTGCTGCGATATCTGGTTGTGTAGATGTGGGGGTATCGGCCTCAGCCTTCCCTGACTTCAACTCGGCGAAGTTTGAAGTGGCTGCCGGCCGGACCCTCTCCTGTGGTCTCTGCGCTGTCGAGCACCACAGTTGTCATTGGATTCGGATGTTCTTAGTGAGACGCTATGAACTCCGTGGCGTTTCCGTCCGCTCATTCTGGCCACACGACCAGTTTTGGGGGACCAACGTCTTTTGTGCAGCCTGCACCTTCTGCCCTGCAGAGGTCCGCGGTGACTCTCTTGAGTTCCCGCTGTGTTGATCCTCGGGGTGTGTAACACCTCTATACACGTCTGCCTTCAGACATATCTGCTGCCGCCCGTCGTCCCACGTCGGGTGTTTTGGAGGATCGTGATCCTTCGCTGGTTAAGAGGGTCAGAGGTGAAGCCACTTTGCCGGTTCGTTCCCCTGTCAAACCGGCCAGTATGGGCAGTGAGCTTAGGGAGGCCCTCTCCTTACTCACTCAGGTTCTGTCAAAGAGCCTTCACGTTGCTTCCAGCGAGGCAGTGAATGGTTTCCAGGCGCCCCCTATGGCGCCGCCTCCCAGGATTGGAAACAGGCCACTTTCTGATCCCCCTGGTGTTCCGACACCATGGGAGGCGTCGGCTGGTTTGCTCACGATGGGCTATGTGTCTTTCGACTCAGGGGAAGAGTCAGACATGCTTGATGTCGAGAGCCAGCAGTTTTCGGACTTGGGGGCAGCTCTTGATTTCGTGTTTGGGTTCCTTCCAGATCTCAAACCATCTAACCAGTCGACAGTGTCAGCCAGGCCGCGATCATCGGTCGCGTGCCAACAGCCTATGGAGCAACCCGCTTCCGGGCATCTTCAACCATGCCAGTCGGTACAGTTGGTTGAAGCAAGGCTATGAAGGCTCCGTTCTTCACCAGGGTTGACAACTTTTTTGCCTCTGGCGTGTTATCATTCCTACGATTCCGCCAATCCGTCGGTCTACCAGACTTTGACGGTTTTTGGATCAGGACTCCAATTCCCTCGGGCTTTCCAAGTCCAAGTCTGCCGTCATTCCGATGATGACTCTGGAGTCCACATTGGGCTTATCGAGAGATATGCTTGGTATGCTTTCTCTCTCCGATCACGTCGTCTCAGCTTTAGCTGCTTATCTGCCCCCAGATAAGTTTGACGAGGTACAGGCTCCTTTGCGTGTGCTGTCCAAGGCACTCATGCATCTTACTCACACGCATGCCTGTAACACGGCTAATCTGGAATTAGTTCGAAGGGACTCTGTGCTGGACACAGGCCGATCCCTTCCTGAGGAGCAGTGCGCTACTCTTCGATCTGCTTCTTTGGCAGGTCCGCAACTTTTCCATGGTTCTGTGTTGACGGTCCGGGATGACGTTCTACGTCATTCCAAAGATCAGCTGCTGTTTCTTCAGCTTGATCAGCCTTCTAGGGTAGGCACGGGCCGTTCCAAGCCTAACAAGTACCCTCTGCTTCCTCTGCGAAGAAAAGGGGCTGATCCTTCTGCCTCTGCTTCTACTTCTTACTCAAGGGGTAAGGGTAAGCATCGGCAGTCTTGAGGGAAGTCCCAGGATTCTTCATTCAGTAGAGGATGTGTTTTCTCCTCTCGCGAGCCTCGTCGGGGTTTGAAATGAAGGTCCTCACCTCGACTCGTCCCAGGTTGGAGGAAGGATAGTAGAGTTCGCAGACCATTGGGCCGCCATCACATCCGATCCTTGGGTGTTAGATGTTGTTTGGTCCGGGCTGCGAATATCTTTCCGCAGGCACCCCACTCTGTCCAGGGTGCCTCTTCCAACCACAGTTTCTTCAGACATTTTACGTCGGGAACTTTTGTCCACGGAGATAGACAATCTCCTGACAACGGGGGCGATTGAGGTCATCAAGAACATTAGGTCAGTGGGTTTCTATTCCCGCCTGTTCTTGGTGCCAAAGAAGGACGGCCGACTCCGACCGGTTATCGATCTGAGTTTCCTGAACCAGTCTATCATTGCTCCTAAGTTCAGCATGGAGACTTTCAGGTCGGTCCTCCGTTCAATTCACCAGGGAGATTTCGCTTCCAGCTTCGACCTGCAAGAGGCTTACTTTCACGTTCCGATTCATTGGGCGTTATGGAAGTATCTCAGGTTAGTTTTTCTGGGGCGAGTTTACCAGTTGAAGGCCATGCCTTTCTGCCTCAACCTGGTTCCTTGGGCCTTCACCAGACTGATGACGCATGTGATAGCTTTCCATTGCACACAGTCCAGGGTGACTACTTCGGCATATCTGGACGATATCCTCCAGGGGCATTCCAGTGCTGCCTTACTGGAGTCGGATGTCGCCACTCTGTTGAGCTTGCTCACGTTGCTAGGTTTCAGAGTCAACGAGAAGAAGTCAGACCTGGTCCCTTCTCAGTCGTTTTATTATCTGGGGATGGCTTTCCGCACACAATTCAATTTGGTGGCGGTTCCCCAGGCCAAGGCTGTGATTCTCTCAGCTTTTGCTCTGACTCTGTCCCAGTCCACTTCCGTGACGGCTCGGAGTATTCTCCGGCTAATCGGTCTCTAGGTCAGCTGCGTGTCAGACCTCTCCAACACTTTCTGCTCAGTCGTTGGAGGCCGAATGTAGATTTTCTGGATCTGGTGCTTCAGTTTCCAGAATATCTTCCTCAACTTCTCCTCTGGGTGGATGTCCAGTGGCTTTCGCAGGGTGTTCCGTTGGACTTACCCACGTCCGATCGCGTTCTGATGGCAGATGCCAGCGATCTCGGATGGGGTGCGACGTTGGATCCTGTAGGTCTTTCCATTCACGGGATGTGGGACCAGGATCATGCAGCTCTACACATCAACCAGAAGGAGCTTCTTGCTCTTCTGAGTTTCAGGCAATGGATCCCTCACCTGTCGAATCGCCAGGTCCTTCTGTTGTCTGACCACTCGACGGTGGTTGCTTACATTCGGAACCAGGGCGGCACGCACTCTGTTCCAATGTACGAATTGGCTCGGGATCTTCTACTGCTCGCTCAGGATGTCCACGCCGGGGTGGCTGTTCGTCACATTCCTAGTCGTCTGAACGTCCTAGCCGACTCCCTGTCCCATCAGGGCAGGGTCATTTCCACCAGGTGCATGCTCCACATGGTAGGTTCCATCGATCTCTTGTGACTCGTTGGAACCATCCGGTGGACACTTTTGTGTCCTCGTGTCCAGATGCTCTGGCTTTCGCCGTGGATGCTCTGGCCCTCCTGTGAGATGGTCTTGTCGGCTACACCTTCCTACCGGTTCCGATTCCACCTCAGGTTCTCGCCCAGATATGAACCTGCAGTCGTCGAATCCTTTCGATCACACCCGTCGCCTCGGTGGGTGTGGATCAATCTGCTCCGCTCTCTGTTAGCGGCGGTTCCGGCATGTCTCCCTCTACCTCGCGACTTTCTTTGAAAAAGTCACCCGAGGAGGTTTTACGCTGACCCGACTTCATTGTGCCTTCGCACATGTCCTTTATCGGGTCCTGTCTCCTCCGTAGTGGTTTTTCGAGACACGCAGTGGAGTTGCTTTTCTTCTTCAAGGAGGCACTCACTCCACTGGTTTATCCTCTGTGGTTAAGTGGAAGGTTCTTCTGTCGATGGTGTGCGATCACTCTGTTGCTTCTATCACTCCTTCGATCACACCGCTTGTGGAGTTTCTGGTATATGTTTGTTTCTGGGGGTCTCCAGCAATGGGTACATGTCCATGCTTCAGAGACATTTTTTCATATGTGATACCGCATTGTTTCGACACTCATCCTTGCCTCTCCAAGCTTGTTCAGCTCTTTTCCTTGAAAAGGCCTAGGACTTTGCAGGTTCCTCCAAGATGGTCACTTTCTTGGGCGCTGCTCTGCTTGGGGGTGGGGGGCGTTCACGCCTTTATCCTGGATGAATATGCGTTCTCTCACATGCCAGATCTCTCCTGCATCCATTTCTTGATGGATTTGTCTTGCTATTCGTGCAGCTTCCGCTCATCTAGCTACTGGTGATTGTATTACCATTTGTTTTTTCTGCCACGAGGTGCGTGCATTGTCTTCCTCTTTTAATAACTCTGTCATGTTGTCGGATGACGGATGTTATACTGGCAGCCTTCTGGAGAAATGCTACATTCTCCTTTTATCTGCGACAGTTGCAGGATCCGATAGAGGACCTTGGTCCTTGCGGCCCTCTTTCTTTTGCTCAGGCTGTTGTCTATCCCAGCCTTTCAGCTTTTTTCAGGGTCAGTTCCAGCTTTGTGCAGTTACTGCCCTTTCTGTCTGTGCGTCACACTTCACCATACGCCTCATCTTTCATTGTCTTTTCTAATGTTTGTGATGCTATGGTTGGATAGGCCTAGGGATCTCTTCCTCTGTCCACGGTCCCAGTGCTATTGAGTTATGTGTGGGTTGGTTATGTGATTCCCTCCAGCCTTTTGTCTATTCAGCCTGTAGTAAACAATTTAGGTAGTTTGATAAGTATAAATTTTATAGTAAATTTCCTTCCTTATTATACCTACTAAAATTGTTTACATGGAGGCCCTCCCGTCTTCTTATTCGGGTAAGAATCCTTCCTCCCAGGGACCAGCCTAGGGGGGAATTTTAGGGAGACTTCAAGTCTCCCTCCAGAAAAAATAGGGAGACTGCAGAGTCATGTAGGGAGACTTCATAGGCAAGTGGGGAAAATTAAGAATATTCATGTACCACCCCTGCCGCCCCTTCATATTTTCAATTTATGGTCCTCCATTAATGTACAAATAATCCAGGTCCAGTTGTCTATGATGCATCTGTGCCAGGTTAAAAAATCACAATGTAATTATTGACTGAAAATCCCCCACTGCTACCTTCTCCTTCATGACCCCTCACCTCTTCTTTGTGCCAATCCCCCATCACCCTCCTGTGGTTGCCTTTCAACAAAGTCTACTAAGCTAATAATTTCCTAAGTCTGAAAGTGTGAACAGGACCAGATGTAAGAAGGTTGCTTGGGAGATACTTTGTTAGTTAATAAACAAAATACATTCTGGGGTCGAGTATTTTGTAAAAGAAATGTCATTCCGCATCATTTTTATGGCATTCCGGTGTCATTCCGCGTCATTTCATGTCATTCCGATGTTTAGGAGGACCCTTTTTCAAGATCGTCCACATGCACACTTGTGTCCTGTACAAAGCTTTTCTTGACATCACTAAAGCTTTTTTCATGTGTTTCAATTCCATTCGTGTTTTTCTGGGAATAGACAGCCCAACAGTTAACAGTCGTCAGCAAATCGAAATGAAAATAATGTGTTATAAAATACGTCCGTTGTGTATACATTTTCGGCATCCTAAGCGACGTAACCTACTTTCAAACTGGGTTGTTTTGTTGAGTCGCGTAAGTCACTTATTTTCGTTTCGACACTTGAAGCACCGACTGGAACGCAACAAAATAGAAATAAAAAAAATCCGCCGAAAGCGACAATGGACAATTGCTTGTCGTGTGATTTCAAATAAATGGACGTTTATTTGACGAATTAAAATGCCCATTTATCACACTCGAGCACATTCGATTTTTGAAAATACTCGTTTTCATGTAAACCTCGCATCACTCAGTTCAGCCTTTTCTCATTTTGGCCAATTTTTAGAGGGCGACTTGTAATCGCCCTGACTATTTTTCTAGGCGACTTTGGGCTTAGAAGGGCGACTTAATCGCCCTAGTCGCCCTCACGGCTGGTCCCTGCTTCCTCCCCGCAGATCACATAACTCCAGTGTTGTTCGGAATCAAAAGAATGAATTGACGCATTACACACTGTTTTACGGAAGTCGTGGATTTGTACTATGGAAGAGCGTCCCATATTCGGTGTGCGCCGATGGCGCTCGACCCAGTTTTGGCTTATTTTTTCATGGTGTTTTTACACCACTTTTCTTTCCCAAATCTTGGGAAAGATTAAAATAGAGAGTATTTTATCCGAGTTAGGTTCTTCCACTGTAGTGCAAGCCTGTAGTAAACAATTTCGGTAGGTATAATAAGAAAGGAAATTTACTATAAAATTTATAATTTTGATTTTCAGCTTAACTTGACAAAGTCAAGATAAGCTATTGCCATCACACATGTGGAAGTCTGTTAGTCTGTTCACATTTTCCTTTAGCACAGGCTACACCCCGTAGTTCTTGTCCGATCGTCACAAAATTTCACATGCAGGTTTGAGGTCATGTCTAGATGAGAATGTCCCCTTTTGGTCGTGATCGGTCAACCATGATGGCTGCCCAAGCCCAAAACCCGAAAACCTTTAGCACAGTCTACAGGTTGTATTTATGAAGGGATTTCAGTGTAACTTGGTAAGATGCCTCTGTATGTTATCTAGATGAGAACGTCCCCTTTTTGTCATGATCTGTCAACCGTGATGGCTTCCCAAGCCCGAAACACAAACACTTTTAGCACAGTCTGCAGGTCATATTTAATATGGAGGGATTTCATTGTAACTTGGTAGGATGACTCTGTATGATGTCTAGATGAGAACTTCCCCATTTGGTCGCAATCTGTCGACCATGGCGTCTGCCCGAGCCTAAAACTTGAAAACCTTTAGCACAGTCTACAGGTCGTATTTATGAAGGGATTTCATTGTAACTTGATAGGATGACTCGTTTTGGAATAATTTCACTCTAACTTGGTAACTTTCGTTGACGTACATTAACTGTGAGGGTCACATACATTAACTGTGAGGGCCACATGCATTAACTGTGAGGGCCACATTAACCCACCCCTCAATTCTTTAGTACAGTCTACACCTCATTATTTTTATTGAAACATAGCATACAGGGAACAGAAATTTACATATTCCCAATTATCACAACTCTTGTCTTATTTCATAATCCTTTCATAAACATTAAACATTATCCTTTTCATCAAACACAACACACAGACAAGTTAAGCTACAGTGTCATTGACACTTTCATTGTTCAACCTATAGTGAAGTCGAAAGTATTGTCAACCAGTCAAAAAACGTGAAATCTTTGGTTGTGATAATATCCTGTATGAGGCTTCAAAATCCAGACCTGTGATGGAATTATTATATCATCTGTTTCAGTTAATTTTTAACATGGCTCCAATACCAAGTATCTGGAAAAATTTGATTATTTCTCCAATACCTAAAGACCCATCTTTAGACCCAAGAATTCCTTCATATTATAGGGGGATTTTGTTAATACCTACATGTAGTAAGTTATTTAATGCATTATTGAACAAAAGCTTGGTACATTATGTAGAAGAAAATGGGGTAATGGTGGATGAACAAAATGGTGTCAGATCAAAGCGTTCATGTTTAGACAACATTTACTCAATAACCGCACTTGTCAGAGGAAAGAAAGAGGTTTTTGCATCATTCAGTAACTTTCAGAATGAAATTGCCCAAAAAAAATTGCCATTGGTTGTTTCAAGTATTCTGGGAGGGGGGGCATCGAAAAAATGCTGAGTCAGCATATTTCCAAAAATTAAAAACAAAAAAAATCTCCCCAGAACCACTCAGATACAAGTTTAAATTTAAGCCCCACAGTTCATATTTGGGTTCAATACAGGAGCCTGAATTGTAACTTACGGCAATATTGGGAATAATATTTAAAAATCTTCTCCAGAACCACCATTTTGAATCTTTTAATATTTGGTACACAACATTGTTACAGAGGTCAGATTCAACTTTGTTCAAATCAAGTCCCTTAATTAATATTTGGGCTTCCTTTGCAATATGGGGAATAATTTTTAAAAATCATCTTCTTCAGATCTACCTGTCAATATCATTTGATATTTGTTATACAGCATCCTAAGGGAGATTAGATCTAGTTTTGTACAAACCAAGTCCCTAGGTTAATATTTGGGGTCCCTATTGGACACCAAATTTTAACTTACTCTATTATGAGGAATAATCTTTAAAACTCTTCTTCTCCAAAAACACTAGTCAGAATCTTTTTGATATATGGTATACAGAATCCTTAGAGGGGTTGGATTCAGATTTGTTCAACTTGAGTCCATCGTTTAATAATTGGGCTCTCTTTGGAGCCTGAATTTTAACTTAGTGCAATATGGGAAATAATCTTTAAAAATATTCTTGTTTTCATCCACCAGTCAGAATCTTGATATTTGGTACACAGCATCCTTAGGGAGGTCAGATCTTATTTTGTTCAAACCAAGTCCCTGGGTTAATATTTGGGCTCCCCATTTCTTGGTATATTACAAGGTTTTTTATTCAAATAACAAGTATTTACTCTTTAACCTATATGCAATTAACTCTTAACCCGCTGAGTATTTTCGAGATATTTTTCATCAAATCTAGTCATGGATGCTGTGAAGCAGCCGTGACTAGATTTAATGAAAAATTCAATGACATTTACTCGAGAGATTATTGGTCAAAAAAGTTTATTCAACTTACAGGAGACAATTTGGTTAACAGTGCCAAAATGATACTTATTTTAGTGACAACTGATTTCCTGTCCTGGGCAGAAATATCCACCATCAACTTGCAAGGAGTTACCATACTGACCCGTCTCAAAGCCCAGTGGGTGCGTGCAGTAGAAAAATAAAAAAGTGGGGGTGGGGTTCAGAATGAGTAATCAAGCCTGCAAGTCAAGTTGGTATGCATCAGAATGGGGAATGACTAATTATCCTTTGGGTATGATACGTTTTTGTAGAAAACCACCTAAGAAAGAGAGAGTACACTCTTAAATAAAAAATATCCACCCAATTATCTTGCATATATTTGTCAACTGTTTTAATAAGTGATCAGTTTAAAATGCTGAACAAATTGAACATCACCTCGATGTTTTGACAACAGCAGATTGTGCTGTCAAGCCATATTATTTCCAGGTATCACATGCTTTGATTGTTATTTTGCAATAAAATTTAGAGTAAAAAAGTTGATAAAAATATGAAAAATATAAATCTTACTTTCAAATAGTTGGTAAATACATTTGAATTCAATAAAAATAATAAAATTTTGATTATATTCCATTGTTTACTCGCTGGGTTTCCCCAACTATCAGTGTGATGTTACGTAAACTGTAGGTAATGTGGAGATCATGTGAGGTGCACAATGGGTTCAAATAATCAATATTACACTGAAAATATTGAAATTTTGAGAAAAAATACCTGGTGAATTTTTCTGAATCTTCAGTAATAATCCATGTCAGTGTAACATGAACCCACCAATCATTGCTGCTATTTTTTCACACTAGAAAAAATCCATTCTGCACAAGACAACACATGTACCTGGAAACTGAAGCACTGTTCATTGGGGTTATCCCAGTCTATAAATATCTTTATTTACAGTCTGGGCGGAATCTCCTATGCAGTTATTTCCCTTTCATCAACAGCATATTTTAAAACTGGGACACCTCTGTGTGTACTAAATAAAATGGATTTATGGCCTCATTCAGTAAATGGAAATAAATGAGCAAAGTGAACATCAGTATATATTTTTTATTTACAAAGTTTATCAAATAAAAGCTAAAAAAACGTCACTCAAAAAATAAAAACTCCAATATCCAGTCCTGATTTGGTAAGTAGAATGTTGCAACAAGTCACCTATTTTCTGTCACTCACCTGGAATTGACATTTCAGCCAACTTGAAACTTGTGGAATGGGCTTTGACACGGGTAGATCTCCTTGATTCTGAAATCTGAAACCATGGGGATTGGGCCTACACACGAGTATGGGCTTGGACACGGGTTAGTGCGTTAATAGGTCAAATTTGTGCTGAAGGTATGGTAAATTGTTTGGTGTTGGAAAGTTATATATGTATACAATTAATGAGGTAATTCTATTAAGAGGTATTCAATTAAGTGGCTTCCTCTGTACTGTGATTACTGTGGTGGACAGAGAATGTCGACCTTATCGCGACAAAGTTCAGATGCTATTTTCCTTGATTTGGTCTTGATCTTGCAGTATTTTATTTGTGAGATCTTGACTGATTGGCTCGTCTGATAACTGGATCATGATCAGATCGAGAAAGAGACCACTTTTACAACCACTATACAGTCGAACCTACCTAATTGTATATCTGTTAAGTGAATCCCCCCTCCCTCGGTGGCAACCCCGGGAAATAAAGCAGTGCTTGTTTACTGTTTTAAACAAGCTCTGTTTTACTGGTAAAATAGGATCCAGTCACTGCTGCTTGGCGTGGAAGTCCACTAAAATGGTCAACAAGTGTATAAACGATTGACTAAATTTAACTTTATCCCCATGGTGTGGTCACGATTAGTGTGTGACCTTAAACAGCAATGAATAAATAATAGATGAATAACCCTGTTAATTGCATATAATTTCCAAACACCAACCATTTACCATATCATCACTGCAAATTTGACCTGTTAATTGCAAATATGACATGTTAATTGCATATAGCTTATAGAGTAAACTCCTGTTAGTTGAATAAAAAATTCTGTAAGATATCAAATAATAATTACTTTTATACATTAAATTCCCCATGTTCACATATGTTTACAGATAAATTTGGTCTTGGTACATCCAATATAGGCATTTAATCCACTATATCTTGTTTGATAGAGTTCAATGATCTCTGTCAAACCAAATATAACAGAATAAATGCTTACTTTTACTCTTTACCCAATGCAGACGATATCAAAATTTATTATTTTAATTGCCATTTTTTTCAAACATAACAACCATATCATGTGACCCCACATTGGAATGCAATTGACAAGCTCTTTCCAATGAGGTGTCACATGATATGGTTTTGTTGACATTTTTTGAAAAATAATATTTTATCAACTGCCGAATTTGCATATTTTGCAGGAGTTGCGACTGATTCATTAAGTAAAGGGTTAACACTAAAATACAGGAAAGTAACCAAATTCCTGTATATTCTTGTTAATTGAATATTTTTCACAGACAAGATTCCACAGTCCTTTATGAATTTCAGTAGCAATATGTCTCTTCTAGTGCTGGCCTATAATTGCCTTTTATATCTTTGAATTGTGAAAAGAATAAAATTGTATGCTTTCAGATATCAACAGAAGCGGAGGGTAAGCCATGGAGCAAAGAAACCTCTTCCGCCAGGAATTATGTTGCTATGACAGCATCTCCAAGACTACACACATCAGCAAGTTCAGGCAATTTTCACCAGTCAAAATCAAACAGTTTTTATGAGAATGATATCCACAAGTCCAATTCATATCAAAATCTTGAGATGAATAAGTGAGTTTTCAAATTTAATTCTTACCAACATTCCAAAAAAATAAGAGTTAATAAGTGAGTTTTCAAATTTAATTCTTTCCAACATTGGAAAAATTGAAAACAAAGAATTTCTGAAAAAAAAGTTCCTCGTGAATTTTTTTTTCACTTTCTCTTTCAAAAATATTTTAAATTTTTATTAAATAGCAACTTAATCAGTGAAAAATATTCAGTTAACAGGAGTTAACAATTCACCCTTTGCACACAGGTGATGAAATATCACAATTTCAAGCAGAAAATATTTCCTGTAATGTAACTAGGAATTTGACCAATTCATTCTTGTTTGACAGAGCTCAGTTGCATTATGGGAGAAATTTGGTCTTGGAAACTTTATATTCTGTCCTCAATGTGCAGAGTGTTAACTGGAATTTGGACAGTTTCCTGCATTGTCATGAAAAATTCACATTTATTGTATTACATGTACTGAGACTGAATAGGTTTATAAACATGCAGGATTCAGTGGTTGTCCTCAGATCGGTGTGCAGTCTTCATATCTACCTGGATGACATTCACCAGATTTACTTCTTACTGTTCCTTTCTTGGTTTATATGTTTTATAAGAAAAGTCTGTAAATCTATTATTGTTAAAGGTTAACTGGTAGAGTGCTCCAGGCCCATATTTAGGCTTTGTTTTAAAGTGGAGGTACCGCAAATTAAAGACTTCATATTCAGTGGATGTGTTTCCTACTGTCTTTGAAGTGAAATCAATTCATCTGTGTGGAATTGCCTTGTTACAATATATGAGAGAGTGCCTATCTATTGGCATTCTCCCATAAATTGTAATGAGGCAAAGACATGTTTGAAAATTTTTATGACCAAATATAATTTAGCCAGGCCTGGCATTCTGAAAAATGCAGGAGGGCAAAAAATCGCTCTCCTTAATCAGCTAAGGAGAGCAATTAGCTTTACACAGCATTTTAAGTATCCAGTTGAACGAACTCATTGAAACTGAAACCAACAGACTACATCAGTGATTTTATTAACTTTACTAAGGTAAAGCGAAATCTCTTAGACATCTAGATGTCTCACTCAACTGAACACACACTTGACAAGAGTGTTTGTGTACCCAGACCTGTTGTCCAAGAAAGTCATACACCTACCACTACCACCTTCAACCCCCCAAGGGGGGTTGAAGGTGGTAGTGGTAGGTGTCTGACTTTCTTGGACAACAGGTCTGCTTGAATCTACAGTCACATCCTGGTGCAAGTGCTTCAAGTGACAGGATAGTAGTAATGGTAGTATATTATAGTGTCAATATTCTTTGAATAATTACCCCTCAAACTGTGATGTCAGTTGTTGAACTTGAAACTGACAGAAAAAAAAAATATTGCTGTGACCCATTTTGCTTCAAATGATTGCAACTGTGTTTGGGTATGGTTGCAGCCATTACCTTTTACCACTAAACCACTTTCAAAATGAAATTACGTGATGTTATGTGACTTCGAAGTTAAATTACATTTTTGCTTTACAACAAAAATTTAATGTGAGCATAATACATGTAATCTCAATCATCCCAGACCAAAGTATTTAGGAGGGCAATTTTTCGCTCTCCTTAATTCTTTCAGGAGGGCAGTAAGGAGAGCTAAAAAATCACTCTCCTGAAATTGCCAAGCCTGTTTAGCACTCTACCAGTTAATGATCAATGTTATCTGAAACATTCTTGTACATGGGAAGAGATGCCATCAGTTTGAATTGTTTTCTCAAGCTTGATAGGCATTTCTCTTCAGAAAAAAATCAAGGAATTTAAGGATCACCCTAAGGTGGAGCTTATCTTGAGTGCAGCACCACATGGGTGGAGCACCATCCGAACCTCTTGCTTTTATTGACAAGTTCTTCTGCTAGCCTTTGTCTCTGCAAGGAGAGTCGGTGAGTTTTATGCTCTTTCCATTGACCCTTAATATTGCAGAAGTTTAGGAAATTCATTTACTTTTACTGCCAACTGTTCTTTCCCTGTCAAGCCTAAGATACTGGACTCTTGCAATCTTGCTGGTATTTTAACTGTTTAACAGTGACAAGTAGCTCATCAAGTTGCACTGTCGGTCATTCGGTTGTTCAGTTGGTTGGTTGGTCAGTGAGTTGGTCGCTCAGTTTGTCAGTCAATCAGTTACCAATTAGTTTTTAAACTCAGTACATTTTAAAATACTTGGTTGAAACAGCCCTGGTAATTCACCCTCAGCAATCAGCAGTGCCAAGGAAAATGCCGAGGAAACGAAAAATATCCACAGCAAAAATACTGCCGTGGATGGCTTCTTCAGAAAGCCTTGTGGTGGCAGAAATTGCACAACTTCCAAGTTACACAAGGAATCAAACCATGAGGGTTGCACTTTGCTGTATTGCTAATCTTAAAATATACAGTACAAGTTGCAGCATAACCACTAGAAACTATGTGTTCTGCTTCTTCTATGTTGATAACATTTCAGAGCTTTCCAGAAACTGATATCAGATTCTATTGTTATCAACATAGAAGCAGTGAGATACTTAGTTTGTGGTTATGCTGCATCTTATTTTCACTCATACTATGCATATTGAGCAAGTTGCCTGCTTTTTTCCTTAGCATTCATTGGTTCATGATCCAGTTGAGTGAAAGATTCTGCACATTGATTGTGATTATATACACATGTATCTCGAACTACTTTCACATGTTAAAGTTACTTGAAAGTTTTCTCTTCACCGCATACTACATGTCAATTGAGAGTATGCCCTGTCCCCTGATGATTTTTACACACTCAAACAGGCTTCACGGCACTTGCCGTAGAAGCACCAGTATTTTTATACTACAACCAATGGCCCAGACTTAGCTGATGCAAACTCAATATTATCAAGGGCCAAACACAAACTTTGAACCCCCCCCCCCCCCCCCCCCCAATCCCCAAAATTTGCTTGCAAAGCCAAAAAATTAAAAGTCCTATCTTGCCCTCCATATTTTTACTCTCTGTGCATGCGCAGTACTCAGGAAGAGACCGGAATTGGAGCCAACATCATTCTTTGTTTTCTTTGTTTGGCCCTAAGTCAGTAAACATCTCAACTGACATCTGTGCTTTATATCTCCGGCTTCCTCCACCCGTAAAACTGTCACGGTCACGATTAGCCATTGTGCATAAGTATGTGACCTTAAACACCAATAAATAAATAAATAAATATTACTTTAGTAAGCTCGTCTACAAAGAATGATGTTGGCGTCAATTATGGTCTCTTCCTGAGTACTATGCATGCGGAAGCAGTAAAAGTATGGAAGGCCAGATAGGACTTTTAATTTTCGGTATTACATTCAAATTTGGGGGATTGGGGGGTTCAGAATTTGTGTTTGGCCCTTGATAATATTGAGTTTGCACCAGCTAAGTCTGGGCCATTGGTAAGTATAAAAAATATACAAATTACTTTAAATTTATCATTTTCCACAGCAATTTTTTGCCGAGGAAACAAGGATGAATTACCAGGACTGTTGAAATGAAATCTTATTGATGTCTGGTGCGATGTTCAATGTGCAGGTGTTATTCTGTGTATTTTTGTCAATTCTTATTGCCCTTTATGGACTTTTAATATCCATCGTAACTTAGGTGTAAACTCACAATTTTTGTTTTACTGGTTAGAGAGCCTCAAATGATCAAGTTGAGGAAACTAAATATATGTGAGACCCTGCAGTAATTTTCTGATTGATCATACAAGCATCACCCACCCTGACCATGATTTGATAAAGCAAAGTTTGATGGTTTACAATGATGTCACCAAATATTATACGAAAGTGATCAGTACTAGACACAAATCAATGAAGTATATGGTGGATTCAAGGCAGTAAATGGATGATGGAAGTGAACAACGGTGGTTTGAGATGTTCAGGGCTGTAACTTTTAAATAATATGAAAATTATTTCATGTTACCCAATTTCGGATACATGCCATGACGTCATTAGTATTGCTAATGATTTACCTACTGTTGGTTATGTGTTCCTTCCCTATCCTTCTGTGAACCCTCGGATTAAACTCCTGAGCTTTCTGACTGTTTTTTATTCAAATTTAAAAAAAAAATTTCTTGGGGAGTTTAATGTGTTGTATGGAAGGTTTATTCTGTTTATCCCCACTGTTACGTCCTCACCCTAGGGGTGATGAGCCGTTATTGTCTTGCATCTCCTACCGGATGCATTGTTTTTTCTTCACATGAAGATCTAGCATTGCATCAGGTATCAGTTAATTATTTACTGACTTGGGTCTTTTGTGTGCCTTTTGTCTAGTTTCTGTTTTTTCTATCCTGACGTTGTTTACTTTTAACAACTCCCTTAACAGGTAATATTCAGGGTTTTATTTCATCACAATTATATTAGGGTACATTTATTAATATTCTGGTAGTGTAGCTTTAATATTTTGGTGCTTATCCACACTTAGGCTCTATTGGGAAGCCCTTTGGCTCATGTGGTTCCCTTGGCAACTTGGGCATTTTCAAAAAAAACATTTCGGAAAAAATTTGTTTTGATTTATTTCAAAATTTGTTTTTGATTGTCTTCTTCATGTATCCTTATATTGTATGATTATATGTTAGATGTTAGGAGTGCAGTGAACTTGTTTGGATTATAATTTATAAATTACTGCTCTCAGTGTAGGACAAAGTAGTCTACATCAGTTTTACATGCTTGTTGCCTTGCCTGTAGTCACTGCTCTCCTATTGATTCAGGTCCTACTTGTGTGGTCGGGGTCGACTCATTTGGACACTAACATTGAAAGCAGCTTTTGAACTATGTATTTGCGGTGAAGTTCCGATATTGGGACTGTCACCGCAAGATAATTCAAGTTTTCAGTTTCTTTTCCAGAGGAACAAGACATGGTGATGGTATTGCGACACCTGTCCAGGATGGTCAGCCGTCGTCACGCTCTGAGGAGCAAACAGAGCTAGGTGCTGAGGTGCTCTTGAATGCAAGGGTATAAGGCCTCTTATTCCAGCAGCTAGCTCGCCCGGTTAGGCAGTTACCTGGTAGTGGGAACCATAATACTGGGTATGTCCTATGTGGTCGAGGAGAGTGTAGATTTGGTAGAGCGAGCACCTTTTAATCAAAAGCTCACTCAGCGATGACGGCAAAATAAGGGGAAGAAGTCTGCAAGTTTCTCTTTAGGAAGCTCTGTGAATTCTGGATCAGACCATGAGCAGGAGAGCCTTCTCTAACCCAGTAATCGTCGGGGTCGACTATTGCTTTGAGAAACTTGAACTGAGTCGGAACAAACACCCTCCCTGGCCACTCCTTCTACACTGCAGCCAGGGCTGGCTGCAGTTATGGCTTCTTCCTCCGCTTCAGCGAAGCACATGCGACTGCACACCAGTTACTCGACTCCAGATGTTCATGCAGCCAAGCGAAGACTCTCCAGTCTTTGCCCTCGAAGTCGGTCCATCCGGTAGCTAGTGCTTCGAGGCTTGATTCATTGGAATGTTGGACGAAGAGATCGGCGACCAGATCCCCGTCCCGGGAGCAGCAAGCGGTGGAGAATATAAGCCGCTGCTCCACAAGTCTCCATAACGGACTTGCTGTTGCAATTTGCGCAGCTTATTGCAGCTTAAAAAACCCAGCAAGGGGCACCCATCATCAGACTACGGTAGTGAGTCGTTGAAGGTGCTGGGTTGGCCTTGTCATTTGTGCTTGTAGAAGAAGCCAGAAGTTTCTTTACGGGATGCTTGGCTAGATCTGTGGTCAGATCACCAATTGGATAACCTTCCCCGTCCCGTTAACAGTCAGGGTCGACTGTGTCCGTTGTGAGAAACCATATTGAGTCGGAACATGCATCGGAATGTTCCTTCCACACTGCAGCTGGGGCCGGTGACAGTTATGGCTTCTTTTTCTTACATGGAAGCGCAAGAAAGGGAATTAGCCTAGAAGTTTCTAAGTGGGATACTCGGTGAGATCTTTGGACAGATCGCAAGTGCAGAGCTTTTTTCTTCTTAGCAGTCGTGGACGACTGTTTTGTGTTGTAAGAAACTTCAAGGAGCATCCATCCAAAATGTGATGATTTTGGATGCTTCTTCCACACTTCAGCTGGGTCGCCTGTTGCTATGGCTTCCTCTTCTTCCATGGATATGCACGCTAAGGGGTAGATACCCACAAGTTTCTAATGGAATGCTCGGCGAGGTATGGAGTGGACTGTGAGCTGGAGTACCCTCTCCTTTTCCGTCAGCAGTCGAGGTCGACTGTTTTTGATTAGAGAAATTTTAGTGAGTTAGGACGCCAGTTCACGCTTGCAGTTCGGGATGCTCCTTCCACACTGCAGCCAGATCCAGTTGCAGCTATGGCTTCTTCCCCTGCTTCATTTATGAAGCATGTTGACTGCAGACTAGTTATCCGACTTCGCATGTTTGGGTTGATAGCTAATTGTTCAAGACATTTTTATATGGGACCTGTGTCGAGGATCTGTGGCCAGATCTCCGTCCCGCGAGCGGCTTATGGTAACAAGTGGATTATCATTGCTTTGCTAGCCTCGTTCACGGACCGGCTGTCACAGATTGCTCTGCATATCGCAGCATCCCAGTAGTCGCTGGTACTACCGTTAACAGGCTCCGATGGTGAGCTGTCGGACGGTGCTGTGTTGGTTCAGTCATCTGTTCAGTTGGATGGTGTTGACCATATTTTCAGATGGAGCATTTGGATGGTGAGAGGGCTTCGGAGTGTGAGTCTCCATCCCTCACAAAAGGGCACCTTTAAGACTATGAAATTTTAAGTCATAAGCTCTTCGAATCTTGTTCCATCTGAATATAAGTCTGCATTTGCTAGGCAAAAAACAGCTTATCATTCCTGGCAATGGAAAGATGAAGATCTTTCCTCCCCGGATCTTTTGATTCAGGTGTTGAGGGCTTTTTGTCCTGATTAATGAATCCTTCCTTGCCTTAGCAATAGTATAAGAAATGTTATGCTCTATTCCTTACGATTAGAGGTTCGATAATGCATAGATAGGCTGAGACAGCTGTCTTGTATGGAATATAGTTGTTAGAGGAAATAAGTACGTCTTTTCCTTCTCGGTGTTGTATTCCTTGGCATCAAGACATTTAATGCTATTGTGGATACCATAGTAGCCTTATGTACCATTACAGCGGTCTTTTCTTATACGTTAGCGACTAGTGTTGTAAGTCTCCATTTAGTGAGCTTTCAGAGGCCGCAGGTGACACAGATATGTCTTCCCGCAGATGAAGAGTCATAACTGCATAGCTACCTTGAGACTACTCTCTGGAAATTACGGCTGTTAGAATAGCGGCTCATCACCTTGCCCAACGATAAGTAAGTAAGTCTCCATTCAGGAAGCTTTCAAGGTCACAAGTTACAGTGAGATGTTTGTCTTCACAGAGATGAAGTCTTCTAAGCTATGTTAGCTAGGCTCAGACCGCTGTATTTTGGGAATAAAACCGCTAAAGGAAAGAGTGCTTTTCGGTTTGTTTTCCTAAGTGTCACTGACTTGATTCTTATTGTTTACACCATAGTAGCCTAGATAAAATCATGAGCAGTGTTTTTCAGTAATTATGCAATAACATAACTGAAATAATTATCTCTTGAGACTACTGTCTCTTTGGGAATTATGGCTATTAAAAATAGCGGCTCTTCATTTTCTACCTTGCTTGATGATAGTTGTAAGTCTCTGTTCAGTGAGCTTTCAAGGTCGCAACTTACACCAAAATATCTGTCTTCACAGAGATGAAGAATTCTAAGCTACAGCTGGCATTGTAAAAGTCTCCTTAGTGAGCTTCTAAGGCTGAAGTTATCCACCGTTTAATTGTCTTCACGAATAGGAAGACCTTTAGCTGCTTCAGCAAGGCTGAGTTCATTGTTCCATCGGACATGATACCGTTATGTTAGAGGAGGTTATTCTCTTCCTACCGGTATGGTTTGGTGTTAGTTATCTGAGGCGATATGATCTTGGATACAGCTTGTGTATTATATATATATGGCGTGTGTTAGTGGGAGTTAGTCTCTCACTCTCGAACATGCCATCCTGATTTAAATGGCTTAGTCTGGCTAAGCCTTAAAATTGGGGGCTTGTTACACCCAATTAGCATAATCATTCATGCTAAGAATATAAGAATACGAAATTACTTTGATATGGCTCCTTATTGATGATGTGTCTTCTCTATTATTGTATAGAGAGACATACATCTAATTCTTTTAAAAATTTAATCTCCTTTTCACCTTGGAATGCAGGCTTAGGCGCTGTATCTGGTCTGCTAATTCTTAAGTCCTAGGCCCTCCACCTTTTTACGATTCAGCTAAGTCTGGGCCATTGGTTGTAGTATAAAAATATGATAAATTTAAAGTAATTTGTATATTTTTTGTACTTACCAATGGCCCAGACAGGGATAGCCCTCCCATGAGTGGGCACTCATACCACCCCACTGAGTTATTAGTTTTGTAAGGGGGCGCGGTGGCTCAGTTGGTAGAGGTGCAGGCTGCAAGCTGAGAGGTCCTCGGTTCGAATCCCACCTGCGGCAACCGCGTTGTGTCCTTGGGCAAGACACTTCACCCCGATTGCCTACATGGGGGCACGATGACGCTGTGTACTGAGGCGTACTGCACGTCGATGGTGCGCATGTCTTCAACCAATCTAACCCTGCCTGTGCTGTGGTGCAGGGTTCAGAGTTACGATGTTGGAGAGCTGACAGCTGCTCGTCGTTGCTCGGTGGTTCTCTCCGGGTACTCCGGCTTCCTCCACCCGTAAAACTGTCACGGTCACGATTAGCCATTGTGCATAAGTATGTGACCTTAAACACCAATAAATAAATAAATAAATATTACTTTAGTAAGCTCGTCTACAAAGAATGATGTTGGCGTCAATTATGGTCTCTTCCTGAGTACTATGCATGCGGAAGCAGTAAAAGTATGGAAGGCCAGATAGGACTTTTAATTTTCGGTATTACATTCAAATTTGGGGGATTGGGGGGTTCAGAATTTGTGTTTGGCCCTTGATAATATTGAGTTTGCACCAGCTAAGTCTGGGCCATTGGTAAGTATAAAAAATATACAAATTACTTTAAATTTATCATTTTCCACAGCAATTTTTTGCCGAGGAAACAAGGATGAATTACCAGGACTGTTGAAATGAAATCTTATTGATGTCTGGTGCGATGTTCAATGTGCAGGTGTTATTCTGTGTATTTTTGTCAATTCTTATTGCCCTTTATGGACTTTTAATATCCATCGTAACTTAGGTGTAAACTCACAATTTTTGTTTTACTGGTTAGAGAGCCTCAAATGATCAAGTTGAGGAAACTAAATATATGTGAGACCCTGCAGTAATTTTCTGATTGATCATACAAGCATCACCCACCCTGACCATGATTTGATAAAGCAAAGTTTGATGGTTTACAATGATGTCACCAAATATTATACGAAAGTGATCAGTACTAGCCACATGTCTTGTAAAGGCCATAACAATAAATTACTACATTCATTTTTAAATTGCCAATGTAACAGGTTGGCATTAGTTATCAGAGGTTGTTAGCCCTTCACCTAACCAATTCCACATCAACCCTCATAATTTACAAATTGAACAGTTGAACAGGTTGCATTTATGATCAGATCACTTTGAAGCTTGGTATGCGTGTTCAGGGTGAAAAATGTTGCTGTTACCTTGACCTTTGAACTTTGTGGATTTATGCATCAATATTTACCTTTAGCATGCCCTGCAGGGCACATTCATGAATGGATCGCTTTGAAACTAAGTATGCTTGCTTAAGCTTACCCCTAGATGGGAGCTTTTGATTTTATTCTATTTCCATCAAGAAACTTTGCCATATGCAACAACATTTAACTTATCTGTTTGGATGTCGACAGTTTCCTTTGGCACACTACACAGCTTGCATTTATCATTGAATTGTCTTAGAGGGTGAATTCATTATCGGATTGTTTTGAAACTTGGTAGGCCTAATCAGGGTGACGTAGATAGGTGCTAGAGATATTTTTATACTGTACCAATGACCCAGATTTAGCTGGTGCTAACTCAAAAAATTCTAGGGCCAAACACAAATTTTGCCCCCCCCCCCCCCCCCATCCCCAAAATTTGCATCAAAACCAAAAAAATCAATGTCCTATGTGGTCCTCCATACTTTTATACACTGCGCATGCGCAGTGTCAAGGAAGTACCGAATTTGGCACCAAATCTTCATTCTTTGTTTGGCCCTTCAATCAGAAACATCTCACTGATATCTGTGCTTATAATCTCTGTTAATATGACTCCAGACACAAAATCATGAAAGAAATGGTGGATCTAAGGATGAAATAAGAGGATGAGAGGAAGAAGCAGTGGAAGGATGTGTTCAGGGCAGTAACTTATAATTTTTATGCAAAATTATTTCATGTTCCCTAATTTCGGGGCATGGGCCTGATGTTTACATTCTTGTTATGAAATTTACACAGTTTGTTCAGTGTTTCCTCTCTCCCTTTCCTTTATACCCCCCTTGCTATTCTCCCATGCTTTTGGTATAATTTTTTGTAATTTTTTTACTGAAATTTCTTGAGAGTTTTTGCCTTGGTAACAGAATGTTTATTCTGTTTTTCCCCATGGTTACGTCCTCACCCTAGGGGTGGTTAGGTGTTTTGGTCATGCATCTACCATCTGATGTATTGCAGTTTCTTCTCTGGAAGCTTCTGTTTTACATCGGATAGTGTTTAAAATTGGTTACTGATTTCAGGCCACATTTTCAGTGCCTGGAGTCTTGTTTCCGGTTTTATTCACTTGTGTTTACATTGACAACGGTTTCTTCTGACAGTGATTCCTTGTCTTCATTTTGGTTCTGTTCATAGCCAGATACATCAATATTGTCCGTAAGTGTAGCATTAATTTTTAGATATGTCTTAAAATTTTTGTCCACACTTATGCTTTTTGTGGATCCATTTGGGCTCATCGTTCCCATTGGAAACTTGGGCTCATCTTGAAATTTTTTCGAAAAATTTTTTTCTTTTGAATTATTTTTTGAAATGTTTGTAATGGATTATTATTATTATGTATCTTTGTTTTCAAGGATTAGTGCAAGGATGATTTCAAAATGAAAGAATATTGTTCAAATTGTAAATCGAGGAAGTCTTCCTCTGATTCTTGTTCATTATATTTGCTGTAGTCAGTGTACTTGCACTAATTCTTGCTCAGTGTGTGCCAATTCGAATGACAAACGTTGGAGATGTGTTTCACGGTATATTGTTAGTGGTGAGAGGTGCATGCCGGTCCTCTCGCCACAGGGTCACTCTAGTTTTTTCAGTCTCTTTTTCAGAGGAACAAGAACAGGGTATTGTTTCCGTGATGTCTTCAAAAGTGTGCTTCCATTGGCGCAATGAAGAGCTAGCAGCAAAGTGCTCTATTAAATGTGGCAAGTGCTTAAGAGGTTCCTAGTAGGATCAACGGTCACTTGTCGCCCACTAGCTCCCCCGGTGAAGCAATCATTCACGTAATGGTTGTGACGCTGGGTTTGTCCGTTGCGGTCCAGGAGAGGAGAAGGGGTGTTGTGAGCACTATAATCTCGGATCACGCACACCCAACGACGACGGATCGGAGGATGGAACAGAGGAAACCAGTTAGTCCAGTAGCTAGCTCATCCAGGTCTACCCAGACCGCGAGCGAGAGAGGCCCCTCTCTCTTACAACAACATCTGGGCCCAGATGTTATTGTACGTAACGTTTATTAGTCGGAGCATACGTCCTCTCCTGCTCGGGACTCTCCGTCGCATAGACAGTCCGACACGGCTAGTCTATTGGCTTCCTCATCCTCACGTCAGCACACACGATCACACCTTGGCTACGTGACCACAGATATCCACCGACCTGGGATTCCATGTTGACCAGGTCACGCCATCCGCTAGCCAAGGACACAAGGCCTTTCCAGTTGGGATGTTCGCACATAAGAAGTATGCAGGAATTAATGTCCCAGGAGCTTCCAGCGGCTAAATTACGTAAGACTGTTGCTCCACAGGCCGCGTGATGAACTTGCTATCACAGAAAGCTCAACTCATTGCAGCATCCCAGCAGCCATCAGAAACTTTTTCAGAACAGGAACTGTCTGAGGAAGCTGCGTCGGTTCACTTCCCTGCAGAGTCAGAAAGGGACGACTGAGATTCTCATGTGGTCCAGTCGGATGCTGAAAGGAATCAGTGGAGCTGTAATTTTCCCTTTCCGAACAACATAAAGTGGCCGTAGTTTTTATCCGAACACCTTCCAGAAGTTGTTTCTCCGGACCAAAATGCTGCGTTACCTGATAAGAGACTGATAGCGTCACTGGATACAGACTTTTTCGGCCGGAATAGGGACATTGCGCCTGAGTTTCCGACCCAGTCCAGAAATGTCACACAGACATTTGAACTTCTTAATGACGCTATATTCAAGCTAGCCTCTAAGACTGGCAAATCCGGTTTCGTGTCGTCTCATGCTCTACAGCTGCCTTTCATCAATAAAAGAAATAGATTTGAAACGGCAGGACAGGGCGTGCCGAGAATTCCTCTGCATTTAAACGACCAGGCAGAAGACTTGGAATTGTCATTGCCGGCATCCAGTATGCTGGAGACGACAATTTTGTCTAATAAGATCAGTTTAGACACCTTATCTTATGCAGATTACCTTACCAGAGTACTATCATTACATCTTAAAGGAAAAGAATTCCAGGATGTTCAAACTTCCTTGAGAGTTCTTTCGAGGGCCATAGCATATTCTACGTATAACTCCGCCCTTTCGGTGGCAAATCTGGAGTTAGTTAGACATGATGCTGCCCATTAGACATGATGCTGCCCTGGCTGCATCCACAAGAGGGGATAGTAAGGTGAAAAACTCTCTTCGAGTTGCTCCGGTCTCTGGAGAGCTTCTCTCAGATGGTAAGCTTTCTATAATCTATGATCAGATTACTAAGAAAGCTTCGGATGCTCTGCTTTTTAAATCCACTTTGAAAAAGTCGGACTCGGCAGAGAGGAGTAAGGCAGGCACTTCTAGGCAAGTACGTCCAAGGGAAGTTCCTATAGAGGATCCAAGAAAGCCTCTAGGTCTTACTCCAGAGACCGTCAGGGTAGCGACTCAGGTAGGGGTCGTAATGCTGCCCGAGACAACTGGTCAGACGCCCCTAGGTCGACTGGGCGAGGTGTGGGTCGTGGAGGACGTAGTTTCTTCTACCACAAGCCTCGCAGGTCCAGAAGGTGATGGTCTAAACCTCTATTGCGTTCCAGTGGGCGAAAGGCTATCAAGATTCTTAACCAACTGGTTGTCAATTACGGACGACCCATGGGTACAAGGGGTTATTTCTGAAGGTCTAAAACTGTCCTTCAAGGAAAAAACCTCTGTTAACTCGAAGTCCACGTTGGACTCAGCTTCTGTCAAACCTTCAGAAGAGAGATTTGCTTCTATCAGAAGTCCAATCTCTTCTGGAGAAGAATGCGATAGAGGTCGTAGAAAATCAGGAATCTCCAGGTTTCTACAGTCACCTGTTCCTGGTTCCAAAACCAGATGGCTCGTTTCATCCAGTTATAGATCTGAGCTGGATAAACAAACTGATCGTGGCTCCGAAATTTTATATGGAGACCATCCGATCGATCAGAGCGAGCATTCCAGTAAACGATTATGCTGTGAGCATAGATGTCAAGGATGCTTACTTTCAGGTCATGGTACATCCGGCGTTCAAAAAGTATCTTTGCTTCGCTGTCCTAGGAGTCGTTTAACAGTTCCAAGCAATGTGCCTTGGTCTGAATCTAGCGCCCTGGGCTTTCACTCGAATAATGAACTCGGTAATGACTCATTTCTGAACTCATTCGTCTACGGTAACGTCGGCCTACCTGGACGACATTCTTCAGAGCTACGGCAACGAGTTAACACTTCAAAACGATGTTCAGAGTCTGCTTCAACTGCTCCGACGTCTCGGTTTCATAGTAAACGAAAAGAAGTTGGATCTAGTGCCGTGCAAGTCATTCACCCACTTGGGAATGAGCTTCGAGATACACAACAATCTCGTTCGGCTGCCGTTAACTAGAGAGAAATTAGTCATTTGTTACGCTCGCTTTTGTCTTCACTCAGATGTTGTAACAGTGAGAGAATTCATGCGACTGATGGGTTTGTGCGGAGCCGCTGCGGATCTTATTCCAATAGGGCGACTACGCACTCGTCCACTCCAGATATTTTTTACTCAGAATTGGAGTGTGAAGATTCATTCGCTCAAAATGAACATCGTCTTGTCGAATCAAGTGAAACAAGAGATTCAGACTTGGGCAGATATTCATTGGTTAATTCAGGGAGTACCACTACAACTGCCGGATCCGATTTTTACGATAATGACGGATGCAAGTCAAACAGGTTGGGGCACAACTTTGAGCCCAACAGATTCGAGGTGCCAGGGTCTTTGGGATCCGCAGTTCCTAAACAAGCACATAAACATCAAAGAGATGATGTCAATTTGATTTGCACTACATCATTGGAGGAACATTATTCAGAATTCTCATGTTCAAATTATGTCCGACAATTCGACAGTAGTAGCGTATATTCGGAACCAGGGAGGCACTCATTCCATTGCGTTGTTCACCTTAATGGAATGAATCCTTCTGTTTGTCCTAGAGCATCAAGTTCTTCTGTCGGTCCGTCATATTCCAGGTCATCTGAACGTTCTAGCAGACTCCTTTTCCCGGTAAGGTCGTATGTTGCCGTAAGAATGGACTCTCAACAAACGAGTATTCAATCAGATTTGCTACCAATGGGATCGTCCTATGATAGATTTATCTGCAACGCATTTCAACAATCAGTTTCAGACGTATGTGTCGCCATGCTCAGATCCTCAAGCGTTTGCAGTAGACGCCCTCGAGATCCCCTCGAGATCTCTTGGGACGGAATGATAGGATCCGCTTATTCTCCAGCTCCGTTGATTCAACAGATTTTGTTAAAGATCAAGCAATCTCACTGCAAAATTCTGTTGGTAGCATCTCTGTCACCCCAGAGACCATGGATAAATCTACTCAGGTGACTTGTGGGATATTCCACGGGAGGATCTTTCGCAGGGAAATCGCGCACACTGCATCACAACACGCAAGGTCTCAACCTTCACATATTTCCGCTGTGCGGTCCTTCTTGCACGGCAAGCATTTTACAGGATGAGCAGTGAATGCAATTTCTAACTGTAGGAGGACCTCCTCTTCGCTAAATTATGATGCTAAGTGAAAGGTTTTCTCTCTGTTGATATTTATGATTCCTCCATTCTAGACATTGCTAATTTTCTGGTCTACTTGTTTGACGAGATCAAACTGCAGCCAATAACTATTAAGGGTTATAGGTCTATGCTATCAGATACCTTTGCTCATCATGATAGCTTACAAATTGGATCTCATGTCTCTTTATCTAAGTTAGTGAAAAACTTTTTGATAAATAGACCTAGAACCCTCAGGTTAATTCCTAAGTGGAATTTAGCTTGGGTTCTTCTGAAGCTAAAAGAAGCGCCATTTGAGCCTCTTGATACAGTGGACTTCAAATACTTATCTTATAAGACAGCTTTTCTCTTAATCTTCTCTTCTGCTAGAAGAGTTAGTGAGCTTCATGCACTATCTGTTGATGATTCTCACTATCGTAGTGTTGGTAATACTATTACATTGACCACTAATGTTGGATTTTTGGCTAAGAATCAGGCTCCTAATAAGTATCCTGAACCTATTGTTATTAAGGCTCTTCCGTCTTCAGATGGTCATAGGCCTTTGCTTTGTCCAGTAAGAGCTATGAGTATTTACGAACGCAGATCTGAGTTTATCAGAAAGGGATGTAAGCGTTTCTTTCTGTCTCTGCTGCCAAATAGAAAGGACATAACGTCCATTCTGTTGCAAGGTGGATTCAATTAACTATCCGTACTGCTTATGAAAAATTATCTTCAACTCAGCAGTCTGTGCTTAAGATTTTGGTGCATGAAGTAAGAGTGCTGCCTACATCTTGGCTTATGCTAATAGTGTTGCTATTACCGATTTGATGAAGGCTGCATATTGGTCTCAGCCTTCCACGTTCACAAATTTTTATCTTAAAAATATTGAGTTCATTTCTGGCGACCTGCATTGTTTAGGTCCGTTGTCTGTTGCTCAGAATGTCGTCCACTAAACAGTTGCAACTATAGTTATGCAGGATTTCTGTTCCGGCAGTGACTCTGTCCTGTTTCCCTCTTCGTTCTGGGGTATTTGACCCAGAGCAAGGGGAAGTGGGGGGTGGGGGGGGGGGGGGGATGGTGTTCCCTTATATCACCTGCTTTTTAGTGAAAAGCTAGGGAATACCTCCTCAGGAGTCAGTTATTCTGAGTCGGTGCTGGGATGGTTTTAAAGTGTAAAGCTAAGAGTATAAAGAGTCTCATTCTCTGGACTATCTTTATTTGTTGGCTTTCCTTTAAAAAATTAGTATAATGGGTTATACTGGATGTTAATAGAGATCATTGATGTTATTGTGCTCAATTACGGATTGGTATTGTGTCTTTCTTTTTAGTTATAAACAAGAAAGATACATGTAAAGCCTGTTCTCCTTTTCTCCTTGAGAGGATAATTCTGTTTACATGTAATTGAGTCTATTGGATTTTTCTTTATGTACTAGGCCCTCCAGCCTTTTTTCTATTCAGCTAAGTCTGGGTCATTGGTACAGTATAAAAATGTTAAAAAATTTATAGTAATTTATATATTTTTTATACTAACCAATGACCCAGATGGGGATGGCCCTCCTATGAGTTGGGAACTCATACCTCCCCACTGATTACATAACGCTTACCAGGCACTTGTTGTACTTCCTTGACACTGCACATGCGCAGTGGATAAAAGTTTGGAGGACCACATAGGACATTGATTTTCTGGATTTTGATGCAAATTTGGGTGGCAAAATTGTGTTTGGCCCTAGAATTTTTAGAGTTAGCACCAGCTAAGTCTGGGTCATTGGTAAGTATAAAAAATATATAAATTACTATAAATTTTTTAACTTTCATTCATTTCCTTCAAAAAACTGTTGCTGTTAGCAACAACCTTTGAATTTAGTGCATTTGTGTATCAACATTCTTCTTTGACATGGCCTACAGGGCATATTTATCATAGGATTGTTTTAGAAATTTGGGTGCTCATTAGGCAAGGCCTCTAGATAAGAGCTATGGATTAGCATTCATTTCTGTAAAAAAAAGTTTCCGTTTACATTGACCTTTAAACTTACTCCATAGGGCCCTGCGATTACTCCAATTTCGAGTTGAATCTCGACTCGGAACTCAAAATCGACTCGACTCGTCTCCGATTCGCAGTTGTCCTTTTTGTTGAATCAATTCGGTCCCGATAAACGAGTTTTCATTGTGAGTGAAATAATCCAGTTTGGTCACAAAAAAAATTGGAAAATATGTTACAAAATCCTATTCGTATCACTGTTAAATGATACCAACATGATTTACTGACGCCTCATCACAGCCTTAGTAAAGTCGGCATTATACATAAGCCGTAACGGGATTCTAAACTGTTTAATCTCTCTCTGTTGAGAAGAAATCAGGTTGTCGGTTTTATAAGAATCGACTTGAAAAATGACTCGACTTGCGAGTTTTAAACTAGAATTGAATTGAGAATCGACTCAAACTAAAAGATCCGCCATGCAGGGCCCTATTACTGCATTTGTGTATAAACATTTTCCTTTAGCCAGCCCCACAGTTTACATTTAAAAATGCATGGATTGCTCTGACGTTATGTACACAATGTTGCTATGTTGAAGCTTCACCAAATAACTTTGCAACCAATGATCTTCAATTTTGCCATTTCACTTATAACTTACCAGGTTCAAGTTTGTGAAGTTGAGCTACAGTGTCATTGACACTTTCATTTTGCTGATGTTCCAGCAATCCAGTTGTATAGAAATTAGTATTTATGGCTTATTGTTTTGTGTCTTGCTTACACCTTCCTTTATCTCTTTTTGTACCCCTGCTGGGAGTGGGGGTATATAGGATTTGCCTTGTCCATCCGTCCATTTGTCTGTCCATCCATCCATCAGTCTGCCCGTCCGTCTTAAAATTCAAGGAGAAAAGGTAGTGGTGGGAGAAGGCTTTGGCATTCTTGTTTATGTTGTGGTTGAAGTTATCTTCCCTCGGGTGAGGACCAGTGTGAGATAGTGTTGAAACGATTAGCCGACTAATCGGTGTCGACGCGATTATTAAATTAGTCGATCCCTAAATCTGCTAGTCGATTAGTCAGAACATCTGCCCCAACCATACACCATCCCCTTAAATTCACCCAACATTGTTGCGAACGTCACAAGTAAACTCCCGAAATCAAAAAACAACCCACGTAAATAACGCGTTTGATGTTTCCGACTGCATGAATAACAACCCTAGTTGGCCAACTGACCAGAGATTGAATAAGACCAGGGGTGCGTGAAGTAAACAGGGAAAAATATATGGGTGAGCTTATTCTCGAGGGAGCAGCCTGCAGGAAAATTAGGACCCAAAGTTGACGTGAAATTAGACCACCTTCGGACATCAATTTGTTCACCAGGTTCTGGTAAGTTCGAAATGTCTTACAGAAACATCAAAGAGAAGTTATGGAAGAACACATACCAGTTCGTATTTGGAACAATTTGTTATCACTAAACAACCAATTACAAAATCCATGTGCTTTTTATTTTCATTTTGTAAATACATGCGGACAAATTCCTGGAAATCTGCGAGTTTCCGGGAAATTGAAAGTGAAACTAGCTTTTCCTCGAACTGCAACTGAGTTAAGAGGAAACCCAATCAGGTCAGGTGATGATTTTCAAAGCAGACAATATGGAAATTAGTAGGCGTGTTCGATGTATGCATAATTATGGACAGATAAGAGGTTAAGTCATAATACGAGTAGTTGTGTTGGAGTGTTCAGTGTACAATTGTTGACAGACTGATGACTGCTGTGGGCGTTAACTGTGCTTAATTTTCGACAGGGGATGTACATCACGCATGCGTAAAGAACACTTCCTTTTGTTAACATTCAATGGGATGGAACGAATAATATAAAAAAAAACCTGAATAATGATTTATTATATTAAAATATCAGAGACTATATTGAGAAAAAATGATTTTAAACAGAAGCTACCAACATTAATTCTCTCTCGAAACTGAAAGAGGTTTTGAGGACTTTGAAAGCTTCACTTGCCATTGTTTCATTGCAAGTATTACTGTTAGTTTTAACCAGGGAAGAACGGCGGTACACGTGTTTGATAACAATAACATAGGGGCTTCGACTAGTCGATTAGTAATCGATTACTGCTGGCGACTAGTCGATTCCTGAAAATCAATAATCGTTTCAACACTAGTGTGAGAGGGGGGTCCTCTCAACAAAGGTGCTGCCTCTCCCCGAGGGTGATGGGGTAGGGTCTTAAGGCAAGTATAATCTGTCACTTGTTTTGTTTCTGGTTCTCAGGCCATCATTGGCAAGTATAGTCTGCCTCTGGCAATTCTTGGAGGGGAAGAGAACATTTTTGCAGTCAAGCAACCGAACAACTTTCACAACCAACGGCTCCTTAGAGAGTGCCACCCATCTTTCTAAATCATAGCAATCGGAAGGGTGGGGGTTGATGCTAAATAAAATAAAGCCATTAATTTATTCAGCCCCCCCCCCCCCCTTCACAAAATATGAAGCATGCACTGGGGTGAACTTAAAAAATGGCAAGTATCTACTTCACAGTTCCTCCTGTTTTCGATTTTTGAACCCGTTCTCCGTACATTGCAGATGTCGCAGGAAATTAGTAACATAAAATGTTGAATACCGATATGCTTTGATAGTGTTCATTTTTGTAAAACCTGCCAGCAGCCGCACGTGCATGCTTACCTCATTGTCGTTCAATCTATTTTTAGCCTGACTGTTTACAGTGAGGTCTATAGTAATGACTTTTATCCATCCGTCCATCCGTCCGTCCGTCCGTCCGTCTGTTAACATTTAGAGTTTCGGTTAAAGTTTGTGGTTAAAGTTTTTTACTGAAGGTTCAAGTGTTTTTTGTTTTTTTTTCTTTTCCTGTTTAGTTGACATTTGGAGTTTTGTTTAAAGTTTGTGGTTAAAGTTTTTTATTCAACCTTCAGGTACAGGCTATACCCTGTAGTTCTTGTCTGATCATCACAAAATTTCATATGCAGGTTTTAGGTCATGTTCTACATGAGAACATTCCTTTTGGTTGTGATCGGTCAACCGGTATGGCTGCCCGAGCCCAAAACCCGAAAAACATTAGCACAGTCTACAGGTCGTATTTATGAAGGGATTTCATTGTAACTTCATAGAATGCCTCTGTATAATGCCTAGATGAGAACGTCCCCGTTTGGGCATGATCTGTCAACCGTGATGGCTGCCCAAGCCCGAAACCCAAAAACTTTTAGTACAGTCTGCAGGTCACGGATTTCATTGTAACTTGATACGATGACTCCGTATGATGTCTACGTGAGAATTTCCCCTTTTGGGCGTGATCTATCAACCGTCCCGACTGCCCGAGTCCAAAACCCAAAAACCTTTAGCACAGTCTACAGGTCATATTGATGGAGGGATTTCATTGTAACTTGATAGGTTGACTTCATATAATGTCTGCATGAGAAAGTCCCCTTTTGGACGGGATTGGGCAACTGTGACGGCTACAGGTGCCCGAAAATCTTCAGCACAGCCTACAGGTCATTAGCTCACCTGAGCGAAGCTCAAGGGGAGCTTTACTAATCACTTTCTGTCCGTCGTCCGGCGTCCGTCGTCCGTCCGGCATTAACTTTACATTATCGACTTCTCCTCCTAAACCACTAGCCCAATTTTATTCAAATGTTGGCTAAATGTTTATTACCTAATGCCAATTCAGATTTGTTCAAACGAAGTTGCCCCTCCTCCTGGGTGGTGCCACGCCCCCAAGGGGCACCAAAATCTTTGTAAATCTTCTTCTCATGAACCAGCAGTAGCAGAGACTTGATATTTGGTGTGCAGCTTCCTTTTGAGGTGTAGACTCAGATTTGTTCAAGAGAAGTTTGTGGGGCTATACTTGGCGTCGTTATGGGAGGGGCAAAATTTTTTGCCCCGCCCAAAATTTCTATTTTCCAAACCGAGAGGCTGATTTGAACCAAATTTTATGTGAGGGCTTATTGGGTCATGAGTACTTGATTTATGCAAAAAAAATTTTTCTCGCAGCCCCGTGGGAACCGCAGGAGCTAAAAATAGAAAAAATTTAAAACGCCCATATCTCCAAAACTGCATGGCACTGAGAATTTTTATTTGGTGTGCAGCTTCCTTAGGACCAACAGAAAGGATTGGTAAAAAAAAATTGCCATCGGTTTTATCATAGGGTACAGTTTCGGGACTTTGAAAAAGTGCTGAGTCCGCACTTTTTAACACTGAAGGCAATGGGAAAAACATTAAAAAATCTTCTTCTCCAGATCCAGCAGGCAGAATCTTTTGATATTTGGTATGCAACATTGTAGGGTGGATCTGATTCAAGTTTGTTCAAATCGGCCCCCTGGGTTCATATTTGGGCTCAGTATAGGAGCCCGATTTCGAACTTAGTGCATTTCAGGCAAATTTCTTAAAAAATCTTCTTGTCCAGATCCAGCAGGCAGAATCTTTTGATATTTGGTATGCAACATTGTGGGGTGGATCTGATTCAAGTTTGTTCAAATCGGCCCTCTGGGTTTATATTTGGGCTCAGTATAGGAGCCCAAATTTGAACTTACTGCATTTCAGGCAAATTTCTTTGAAAATCTTCTTCTCCAGATCCAGCAGGCAGAATCTTTTGATATTTGGCATGCAACATTGTAGGGTGGATCTGATTCAAGTTTGTTCAAATCGGCTCCCTAGATTCATATTTGGGCTCACTATAGGAGCTTGAATTCAAACTTAGTGCATTTCAGGCAAATTTCTTCAAAAATCTTCTTCTCCAGATCCAGCAGGCAGAATCTTTTGATATTTGGTATGCAACGTTGCGGGGTAGATCTGATTCAAGTTTGTTCAAATCGGCCCCCTGGATTCATATTTGGGCTTACTATAGAAGCCCGAATTCGAACTTGGTGCATTTCAGGCAAATTTCTTCAAAAATCTTCTTCTCCAGATCCAGCAGGCAGAATCTTTTCATATTTGGTAAGCAACATTGTGGGGTGGATCTGATTCAAGTTTGTTCAAATCGGATCCCTGGGTTAATATTTGGGCTCAGTATAGGAGCCCAATTTCGAACTTAGTGCATTTCGGGCAAATTTCTTAAAAAATCTTCTTCTCCAGATCCAGCAGGCAGAATCTTTTGATATTTGGTATGCAACATTGTAGGGTGGATCTGATTCAAGTTTGTTCAAATCGGCCCCCTGGGTTCATATTTGGGCTCAGTATAGAAGCCCGATTTCGAACTTAGTGCATTTAGGCAAATTTCTTAAAAAATCTTCTTGTCCAGATCCAGCAGGCAGAATCTTTTGATATTTGGTATGCAACATTGTGGGGTGGATCTGATTCAAGTTTGTTCAAATCGGCTTCCTAGATTCATATTTGGGCTCACTATAGAAGCTTGAATTTGAACTTAGTGCATTTCATGCAAATTTCTTAAAAAATCTTCTTCTCCAGATCCAGCAGGCAGAATCTTTTCATATTTGGTAAGCAACATTGCGGGGTGGATCTGATTCAAGTTTGTTCAAATCGGCCCCCGGGTTTATATTTGGGCTCAGTATAGGAGCCCAAATTTGAACTTAGTGCATTTCAAGCAAATTTATTAAAAAATCTTCTTCTCCAGATCCAGCAGGCAGAATCTTTTGATATTTGGTATGCAACATTGTGGGATGGATCTGATTCAAGTTTGTTCAAATCGGTTTCCTAGATTCATATTTGGGCTCACTATAGAAGCTCGAATTCGAACTTAGTGCATTTCAGGCAAATTTCTTAAAAAATTTTCTTCTCCAGATCCAGCAGGCAGAATCTTTTGATATTTGGTATGCAACATTGTGGGATGGATCTGATGCAAATTTGTTCAAATCGGCTCCTTAGATTCATATTTGGGCTTACTATAGAAGCTCGAATTCGAACTTAGTGCATTTCAGGCAAATTTCTTAAAAAATCATCTTCTCCAGATCCAGCAGGCAGAATCTTTTGATATTTGGTATGCAACATTGCGGGGTGGATCTGATTCAAGTTTGTTCAAATCGGCCCCCTGGATTCATATTTGGGCTCACTATAGAAGCTCGAATTCAAACTTAGTGCATTTCGGGCAAATTTCTTCAAAAATCTTCTTCTCCAGATCCAGCAGGCAGAATCTTTTGATATTTGGTATGCAACATTGCGGGGTGGATCTGATTCAAGTTTGTTCAAATCGGCCCCCTGGATTCATATTTGGGCTTAATATAGAAGCCTGAATTCGCACTTAGTGCATTTCGGGCAAATTTATTAAAAAATCTTCTTCTCCAGATCCAGCAGGCAGAATCTTTTGATATTTGGTATGCAACATTGTGGGGTGGATCTGATTCAAGTTTGTTCAAATCGGCTTCCTAGTTTCATATTTGGGCTCACTATAGAAGCTTGAATTCGAACTTAGTGCATTTCAGGCAAATTTCTTAAAAAATCTTCTTCTCCAGATCCAGCTTCAGAATCTTTTCATATTTGGTAAGCAACATTGTGGGGTGGATCTGATTCAAGTTTGTTCAAATCGGCCCCCTGGGTTTATATTTGGGCTCCGTATAGGAGCCCAAATTTTAACTTAGTGCATTTCAGGCATATTTCTTAAAAAATCTTCTTCTCCAGATCCAGCAGGCAGAATCTTTTGATATTTGGTATGCAACATTGTGGGGTGGATCTGATTGTGATTCATGAACGTATTTATTTGTAAAGTTGATAGAATCTTAGACAAAATTTGCAGAAAAGATCTACTATAGAAGGTGTGGTATCCAGGGTGAACCGTTTACCCAAATCTAGCAGTACTAATGCATTATTCACACAAATCTCCGTTCAAATTTTATGACCCCTCATTGGAACACACGCATTCAGCTCATTCCAACAAAGGTCATATGCCATGTTTTCGAGACAAAAGAATAAAAATTTTAGTTATTCATGAAATTTTTAGGCAACTGTTGTCTGTTATTCACATTGCTTCATGAAATTTCAGTACTTTTAGAAGTTACCTCAGTAATCAAGGGTTAATTCCCCTTAATTAAATGTCGCCTCTAAAAAACAACCACTTTGCATATCTTACCTTTTTACCAGCATAACTGCCAAAACTTGTCAGCATTCTTCGCAAAAATCGCTATTCAAATTTTAATTTTTGTCTCTTAAACATACATGTACTTATCGCTTGTAAATACTCATTGGAATGAGCTTTTTGAGCTCATTCCAATGAGAGGTCGCACACCATGCTTTTTGAGTCAAAAAAGCAATTTTTTAGTTATTCCAGAATTTCGTACGTAAAACACAGCTTTATGACTTCACATTAAAATGAGCTCTCTAAGCTTGTTCCAATCAACATTCACGCACTATGTCTTTCACACAAAAAATAAAATTTTCCATTTATTCAGGAATTTTGTTTGCAAGAACACTCTTACCCCCCCCCCCCCCCCCCCCCCCCCCCCCCCCACACACACACACACACACACACACACACACACAAACACAGACACACACATCTAAAAGTTCGGCAGCAAAAAAACAGTTACTTCAATTTTTAAATGCATTATAGGAACAACTTGCCTAATCAAATTTAAATACTTTTGCATCATTCTGTATCTAGAACAAACCATTTACCATATCTTTACGCAAAATTCTCCAGCATCATTCACAAAAAAAACACCATTATTTATATATTCACATTTCTGTCTCAAAAATATACCTGATCTTCCCATACCCCTATTGGAATAAGCTGTTTGAGCTTGTTCCAATGATGATAAAAAAAACTAATATTTTGGAAAATTTGTGAAAATTTTTGTTTTCTTGCATGCAAATATGTACATGTAGCACATGGAAGATATCCACAGTTGGGGAGAGATGTCCAAGGCTATCTCTTCACATTCCTTGTTTGTGCTTCATGCTAAACCAGTTTTTCTGCAGAGATAAATTTGCTTTATTAAAAATCATTGGAGATTGGCCACACACCAATGATTTTAAATAAAACTAATTTTAGGTAACAAATGTTGAACTTCAAACAAAATCTATCACTCAACCAGTTAATGTTGATGAGGCACGACATGGTGAAGGTGACCTAAAATACTTCTTAGAGTCACTTTGTCAGGTGAGCGATTAAGGCCACGTGGGGCCTCTTGTATTTATGAAGGGATTTCATTGTAACTTCGTAGGATCAATCCACATAATGTCCGATGATAATATCCCCATTTGGTTGTGATCATTCAACCATGATGGCTGCCTGAGCCCAAAAACCTTTAGCACAGTCTACACATCATATTTATGGAGGGATTTCTTTGTAACTTGATAGGTTGACTTCATATAATGTCGAGATGAGATCGTCCCCTTTTGGGCAACTGTGACGGCAACAACCGAAGCCCGAAAATCTTTAGCACAGTTTACTGGGCATATTTATGGAGGGATTTCATTGTAACTTGATAGATTGACTTCATATAATGTCTAGATGATAACGTCCCCTTTTGGGCAACTGTGACGGCAACGGGCCCGAAGCCCGAAAACCTTTAGTACAGTCTACAGGTCATATTTATGGAGGGATTTCATTATAACTTGATGGGTTGACTTCATATAATGTCTAGATGAGAACGTCCTCTTTTGGGCAACTGTGACAGCAACAGGGGCCCGAAGCCCGAAAACCTTTAGAATATTCCACAGGCCATAATTATGAAGGGATTTCATTGTAGCTTGGTAGGATGACTCCAAGTTTGTGGTTAAAAACCCAGATAAACACCACCACCCCCTACCCCTACCCCTACCCCACCCCCAATTAGGCTTTTTTAGCTCACCTGACTGAAAGTCAGGATGAGCTATTCTGATCTCTTTTCGTCCGTCGTCTGTCGTCCGGCGTCTCTCGTGAAGGTGATGTTTGGGCCTTTTTCTCCCAAACCACTGGCCGCATATTAATGAAATTTCATGTGATTAGGGGTTATATAAGGGCATTTTGATTTTTTGTCAAATTAGGTTTCTGCTTATATTGAGCAGAGGGATGGGGCAAAAATGTTCCAATTCTTAAAAAATCTTCTTCTCAAGAACCAGCAATAGCAGAGACTTGATATTTGGTATGCAGCTTCCTTTTGAGGTGTCGACTCAAGTTTGTTCAAGAGAAGTTCGAGGGGCTATATTTGATGATGTTAAAGGAGGGGCAAAAATTTTGGCTCCGCCCCAAATTTCTATATTTTTATACTGTACCAATGACCCAGACATAGCTGGTGCTAACTCTAAAAAATCTAGGGCCAAACACAAATTTTGCCCCCCAATCCCCAAAATTTGCATCTAAAACCAAAAGAAATCATGTCCTAAAGGTCCTCCATACTTTGCCCTTACTGCGCATGCACAGTGTCAAGGACGTTCCGAAATTGGCGCCAATTATCATTCTCTGTTTGGCCCTTTATCAGTCAACATCTCACTGATCTTTGTGCTTGTAAATCTCAGTTTAAAGGATGCCAGACACGTAATTATTGGAGAAATGGTGATTCTAAGGAGGATATAGAAGGAGGAGAGGAAAAAGGAGGTACCAAAAATTAATCAGGACTGTACTTAAAATTTTTTATGAAATTATGTTAAGTTGCCTATTTTCGAGGCATGGGCCTGTTGTTGTCATTCTTGCTATAAAGTTGCACTGCTTATTCAGTGTTTCCTCTCCCCTGGTCTTCTAAGTCCCCCCTTGCTATTCTCCCATGCTTTTGGCATATTTTTGAGAAAGATCATTTCTAAATTCTCTTGGGAGAGTTAGCTTGGTTACAGAATGAATTCTGTTATTTTCCCCATAGTTACGTTTTCACCCATGTATAAACGTTGTGTTCTGCATCTTCCATCTGATGTTCTGCAGATTCTCCCCTGGGAGTCTCTGTCTTGCATCAGATAGAGTGTAATTTTGATGACTGATTTTGGGCCAGTATTGTCAGTGCCTGGAGTCATGTTTTCTGGTGTTTTTACACTGTTTGTTTACATTGGCAACAGTCTCTTTTGGGGGGGGGGGGGGGGCTGTTTGCCTTTGGAGTAGTTTATCTCACTATAAGATACATTATTATTATCCGTAAGTGTTGCATTAATTATTTAATATAATTTTAAAATTTTTGACCACACTTAGCCTTGGGATCCATTGGGGCTCAATGTTACTTTTCAGAAACTTGGGCTTCGCTGAAAAAATATTTTTCAAAAATTATTTTGATTTTCAATTGTTTTTTCATTATTAATGGATCATGTTATTATGTATCTTTGTGTTAGGGGTTTGTGCGAGTACTAGGACTTGTTGTTGACTTTTCACAATGAAAGGATATTGTTCAAATTGTAATAGGAAGAAATCTTCCTCTGACTTTCATGATCATTGTATTAATTGTAGTCATTGTTCTCGCACTAATCCCTGTTCTATATGTCAATATTGGGATGACAAACATTGGAAACGTGTGTCACGATATGTTGTTAGTGGAGAAAGGGCTATGCCGGCTCTTTCTCCGCAGGGTCACTCTACTCTATCAGTTTCTATTTCAGAGGAACAAGAACAGGGTGATGTTTCCATGTTATCTTCCGCCAGTGCGCTTCCGTCGTCACAAATGAATACAGAGCTAGCGGCAAAAGTGCTCATGGAGATAAGACAAATGTCGTCCGCTAGCTCGCCTGGTGTAGCGTCCATTCACCGAATGGTTCGGCAGCCGGGTTCGTCCGATGCGGTCCAGGAGGAAATGTTGGGTGATGCGAGCACTATAAACATTCAACGTGCACACCCAGTGATGGCGGATAGTAGGAGAGATCGGAGGAAGCCTTCGAGTCCGGTTCCTAGCTCGTCCAGGTCCAGCCGGGCCGCGAGCGAGAGAGGCCCCTCTTTCATACAACAACATCTGGGACCAGATGTTGTGGTACAAAATGTGTCGCAAGCGGAGCACACGTCCGTCACTCGGGACACTCCGTTGTATAGGCAGTCCGCGGAGACTGCTCAGGCTTCTTCCTCTCATCAGCACACATGACCGCACCTTGGCTACGTGACCGCCGATATTTTACCAGCTTCGCCGATCAGGGATTCTTCGGCGACCAGGTCACGCCATCCGGTAGCCAGGGACACGAGGCCGGTGGACTCCGGACGTTCGCATAGGAAGAGTATGCGGGAGTCACCAGATGTGGAGCTGCCCTCGGCGAAGCAGCGAAAGACTGCGTCTCCGCAGGCCTCGATGTCGGACGTGCTTGTTCAAATAGCACAACTTATCGCAGCATCCCAGCAACCGACAGAAACGGTGTTGGATCGGGAATTATCCGATGGCGCTGGGTCGGTACGCTCCGCCGAAGCATCGGGGGCCGGACGACCGGGAGCATCATGAGGTCCGACCGGATGGTGAAAGGGATACGGATGACTTGGAGCTATCCCTTTCGGAACAACATAAAGCTGCCGTGGACTTCATCCGGCACTTTCTTCCTCAAGTTGTTCCGTCGGGCCAGACTGCTGCGGTTCCGGACAAGAAAATTATAGTGTCATTGGACTCTGATTTCTTTGAGCGGTTCAGGGACATCGCTCCTGAGTTTACGTCTCCGTCCAATAATGTTGCAAGAACATTTGAATTATTGAACGACGCTATATTCAAACTTGCTTCCAAAATGTCCGCCAATACTCTCAACCTGTCTTTCATTAATGCAAGGAATAAATTCGATACGGCAGGACAGGGTATCCCGAGAGTTCCTCTGCGTATGGACGACGAGGCGGAAGACTTAGAATTATCATTACCGTCGTCTGCGTCTATTCCAACCGCGGTGTTGGAGACGACTATTTCGTCTAACAGAGCCAGTTTAGATGCTTTATCTTACGCAGACCACCTTACTAAGGCGTTATCACTGCGTCTTCAAGGGAAAGAATTCCAGGATATACAATCCTCTTTAAGACTTCTATCAAGGGCAGTAGCTTATTCCACGTGTAACTCCGCCCTTTCAGTGGCAAACCTGGAGTTGGTTAGACGTGACGCAGCCCTAGCTACATCCACACTCGTGGATAGTAAGGTGAAGAACTCTCTCAGAGTCGCTTCGGTCTCCGGAGAACTTCTCTTCGACGGCAAGCTTTCTGCAATTTACGATAAAATTACTAAGAAAGCTTCGGATTCTCCGCTGTTCAAATCTGCTTCTAAGAAGTCGGACACGGCAGATAAGAGTAAGACAGGCACTTCTGGGTCTAATGCACCCAAGAGAGGTTCCTATAGAGGTTCCGGTGCGTCCTCTTGGTCTTATTCAAGAGACCGTCAAGGCAGCGACTCACGTTCGGGACGTCCTTCGGGCCGGGACAACCGGTCGGACGCCCCGAGGTCGACGGGACGAGGTGCGGGTCGTGGAGGACGTGGTTTCTCCTACCGCAGGGCCTCGCAGGTCCAGGAGGTGATGGCTTCAACCTCTATCGCATGCCGGTTGGCGGAAGGTTGTTGAGTTTTTCACAAGAGTAGGCGTCGATTACGGACGACCCTTGGGTGAGAGGGGTGATTTCGGAAGGTCTAAAGATATCCTTCAAACGAAAGCCTCCATTGACTCGAAGTCCAAAATGGACTCAACTTCCGTCAAATCCGCAGAAAAGAGACGCTCTGTTATCAGAGGTGCAGTCTCTTTTAATGAAGAACGCGGTAGAGGTCGTAGAAAACCAGGAGACACCGGGATTCTACAGCCATCTGTTTCTGGTTCCGAAACCAGATGGCTCGTTCCGCCCAGTCATAGATTTGAGCTGGATAAACAAGCTGATCGTCGCTCTGAAGTTTTATATGGAGACGATTCGATCGGTCAGAGCGAGTATTCGGGTGAACGATTATGCAACAAGCATAGATCTCAAAGATGCGTACTTTCACGTCATGGTACATCCGACATTCAGAAAGTATCTACGCTTCGCAGTCCTAGGGGTGGTGTATCAATTCTGGGCGATGTTCTTCAGATTGAATCTAGCACCCTGGGCTTTCACTCGGGTAATGAACTCGGTAATGATGTATTTCCGAGCTCATTCGTCTGCGGTAACGTCGGCCTACCTGGACGACATTCTTCAGAGGTACGGCAACGAGTTAATGCTTCAGAACGATGTGCAGAATCTGCTTCTATTGCTCCGACGTCTCGGTTTTATAATAAACGAGGAGAAGTTGGATCTGGTGCCGTCCAAGTCATTCACACATCTGGGAATGAGCTTCGAGACGCACAACAATCTCGTTCGTCTGCCGTTAACCAGAGCGAAATTAGTCAGTTGTTACGCTCGCTATTGTCTGCACGCAGACAAAGTCACAGCGAGGGAGTTCATGAGACTGATAGGTCCGTGCGGATCCGCTGCGGATCTCATTCCGATGGGGCGGTTACGCACGCGTCCTCTCCAAATTTTCTTGACTCAGAATTGTAGTGTGAAAATTCATTCGCTCGACATAGACGTTCTCTTGTCAGATCAAGTGAAATGAGAGATTCAGACTTGGGCAAACATTCAGTGGTTAACTCAGGGAGTTCCGCTGCAGTTGCCGGATCCGAGTTTTACCATTATGACGGATGCCAGTCAAACAGGTTGGGGTGCATCATTGATCCCAACGGATTCAAGATGCCAGGGTCTTTGGGATCCGCAATTCCTGGGCAAGCACATAAACATCAAGGAAATGATGTCAATTTGGCTTGCATTACGTCATTGGATGGACATTATTCTCAATGCTCATGTCCAAATCCTATCCGACAATACGACAGTAGTGGCGTATATACGGAATCAGGGAGGCACTCATTCAATTCCGTTGTTCAATCTAACGGAAAGAATCCTTCTGTTTGCTCTAGAACATCAAGTTCTTCTTTCGGTCCGTCATATACCGGGTCGTCTGAACGTACTAGCAGACTCCCTTTCACGAAAGGGTCGCTTGTTGCCGTCGGAGTGGACTCTCAACAAACAAGTATCCAATCAGATTTGCTACCAATGGGAACGGCCAATGATAGACTTATTTGCGACACATCTCAACAATCAGTTGCAGACGTATGTGTCCCCGTGTCCGGATCCAAGAGCATTTGCAGTAGACGCTCTGTCGATCCCTTGGGACGGAATGATAGGATATGCATATCCTCCAGCGCCGTTAATTCAGCAAGTATTGCTAAAGATAAAACAATCTCAATGCAAGATTCTGTTGGTAGCATCTCTGTCTCCACAGAGACAGAGGATAAATCTACTCAGGTGTCTGTTGTGGGACCTACCACGAAAGCTTCCTCCACGGGAGGATCTTCTTTCGCAGGGGAAATCGCGTCAACTCCATCACAACCCGCAAGGTCTCAACCTTCACGTTTTTCCGTTGTGCGGTCCTTCTTGCATGGCAAGCACTTTACAGGACGAGCAGTGGACGCGATTTCTAACTGTAGGAGGACCTCCTCTTCGCTAAACTATGCGGCTAAGTGGAAGGTTTTTCGTCGTTGGTGTAGGGATCATTCTGTTGATATTTTTGATCCCTCCATACCAGACATTGCAAACTTTCTAGTATACTTGTTTGACGAAATCAAACTGCAGCCTGTTACTATTAAGGGTTATAGGTCTATGTTATCTGATACCTATGCACATCATGATAGTTTACAAATTGGATCTAATGTCTCTTTATCTAAGTTAGTTAGAAACTTCTCGATAAATAGACCCAGAACTCTTAGGTTAATTCCTAAGTGGAATTTAGCTTGGGTTCTTCTTAAACTGAAGGAAAAGCCATTTGAACCTCTTGGGACAGTAGATTTCAAATTCTTGTCTTATAAGACAGCTTTTCTCTTAGCTTTCTCTTCTGCTAGAAGAGTCAGTGAGCTTCATGCATTGTCGGTGGATGATTCTCACTATCGTAGTGTCGGGAACACTATCACCTTCACTACTAATGTGGGATTTTTAGCTAAGAATCAGGCTCCTAATAAATATCCGGAACCTATTGTTATTAAGGCTCTTCCGTCTTCAGATGGGCGTAGGCCTTTACTCTGTCCTGTTAGAGCGTTACGTATCTATAAACAGAGATCTCAGTTTATCAGAAAGGGACGAAAACGTTTCTTTCTGTCTCTGATGCCTAATAGAAAGGACATTTCGGTCCATTCTATTGCTAGATGGATTCAATTAACTATCCGTACTGCTTATGAAAATTTATCTTCTTCTCAGCAGTCTGTGCTTAAGATTTCGGCTCATGAAGTAAGAGCTCTTTCTACTTCTTGGGCTTATGCTAATAGTATTACTATTACAGATTTAATGAAGGCTGCTTATTGGTCTCAGCCATCCACATTCACGAATTTTTATCTCAGAAATATTGAGTCCATTTCTGGAGACCTGCATTGTTTAAGTCCGTTATCTGTTGCTCAGAATGTCGTCCACTAAACAGTTGCAACTATAGTTATGCAGGCTTTCTGTTCCGGCAGTGACTCCGTCCGGCTGCCCTCTTCGCTCTGGGCTATTTGACCCAGGGCAAGGGGAAGGGGGGGGGGGAGGGTGTTCCCTTAGGTCACCTGCTTTATAGTGAAAAGCAAGGGAATGCCTCCTCCGAAGTCAGTATTTCTGAGTCGTTTCCGGGATGGTTTTAAAGTGTAATATTAATGTTAAAAATTCATTCATGTCATATTTTTAAAGTGTAGCTCGGTGTGAAGTATTTGTATATGTCAAGTGTCAAACGGGCGTTAATATACAATCCTCAGACACTTTTAAAGAATATAAAGAGTCTTAATTTTCTGGACTAACTTTATTTATTGGCTTACTTTAAAAATAATTAGTATAAAGGGTTATACTGGATGTTAATAGAGAACATGAATGTTATTGTGCTCAATTATGAGGGCATTGTATCTTTCTAATTTAACATAAAATAAGAAAGATACATGTAAAGCCTAATACTCCTTTTCTCCTTGAGGGGTTTACTCTATATTATATAGTTGAGCTTATTGGATTTTCCTCTATGTCCTAGGCCCTCCAGCCTTTTTACTATTCAGCTATGTCTGGGTCATTGGTACAGTATAAAAATGTTAAAAAATTTATAGTAATTTATATATTTTTTATACTTACCAATGACCCAGATGGGGATGGCCCTCCTAGGAGTTGGGAACTCTTACCTCCCCGCTGAGTACATAGCGCTGACCAGGCACTGCTTGTAAGAATGATAATTGGCGCCAATTTCGGAACGTCCTTGACACTGCGCATGTGCAGTAAGGGCAAAGTATGGAGGTCCTTTAGGACATGATTTCTTTTGGTTTTAGATGCAAATTTTGGGGATTGGGGGGCAAAATTTGTGTTTGGCCCTAGATTTTTTAGAGTTAGCACCAGCTATGTCTGGGTCATTGGTAAGTATAAAAAATATATAAATTACTATAAATTTTTTAACTTTCCAAACAGCGTGGACAATTTGAACCAAATTTTACGTGAGTGCTTATTGGGTCATAAGTACCTAATTTATGCATAAATTTTTTTCCCCATAGCCCCGTGGGAACCACAGGAGCTAAAAATAGAAAAAAATTAAAACGCCCATATCTCCAAAACTACATGGTACTGAGAATTCTTATTTGTTGTGAAGCTTCCTTAGGACCAACAGAATGGAATGGTAAAAAAAAAATGGCCATCGGTTTTATCATGGGGTAGTTTTTATGGGACTTTGAAAAAGTGCTGAGTCAGCATTTTTTAACACTGTGGGTAATGGGAAAAACATAAGACTACTTTTCTCCCAAACCACTGCTCGAAAAGCTTTCAAATTTCACATATAAGATCTTTGGAAGATTGTTTCACATGTTTATTGAAATCTATTGCCTGGGTCGATATTTGGGCTCTCTATGGGAGCCCAAATGTTTAAATTAGTGCAGTATGAGGAGTATTTTTGAAAAATCTTCTTCGGATCTAGCAATAAGAATGTTTTGATATTTGGTATGCAGCATCCTTAGGGGAGTGAGATTCAAATTTGTTGAAGCCAAGTCCCTGGGTTCATATTTAGGCTGAAAATTTGGGGTTCCATTGCAGACAGAAATTTTTTTTCGTTTTTTCTGCGTTTCGGTCAATTTTAAGACAAAAAAAACGAAAAATATTTTATTTTCCCCTGAAAATTTGGGGTCCGGGTGGGACTTAGAAAATTTTGGACCAAAATCCGAAAAAAAATTTTTTTTATGCATTTCTGTCAATTTTAAGACAAAAAAAAAATGTTTTTTTCCCCTGAAAATTTTGGGTCCGTGTGGGACTTAGAATATATGTTTCGGTCAATTTTAAGACAAAAAAATAAATTTTTTTCCCTGAAAATTTGGGGTCCAGGTAGGACTTAGAAAATTTTGGACCAAAATCTTGAAATTTTTTGTTTGTTTGTTTTTTATGCGTTTCTGTCAATTTTAAGACGAAACAAATTTTTTTTTTTTACACCGGAAATTTGGGGTCCGGGTGGGACTTCGAAAATTTTTGACCAAAATCCGTAATTTTTTTTTTTTTTTGTTTTTTATGCGTTTCTGTCAATTTTAAGACAAAAAAAAAATTTTTTTTTTACACCGAAAATTTGGGGTCCAGGTGGACCAAAATCCGAAATTTTTTTTTTGTTTTTTTGTTTTTTCTGCGTTTCGGTCAATTTTAAGACAAAAAACCCCCAAAAAACCCATTTTTTTCCCTGAAAATTTGGGGTCCGGGTAGGACTTCAAAAATTTTGGATCAAAATCGGGAAATTTTTTGTTTGTTTGTTTTTTATGCGTTTCTGTCAATTTTAAGACAAAAAATTTTTTTTTTTTACACCGAAAATTTTGGGTCCGGGTGGGACTCCATAGGGCCCTGCGATTACTTCAATTTCGAGTTGAATCTCGACTTGGAACTCAAAATCGACTCGACTCGTCTCCGATTCGCAGTTGTCCTTTTTGTCGAATCAATTCGGTCCCGATAAACGAGTTTTCATTGTGAGTGAAATAATCCAGTTTGGTCACAAAAAAAATCGGAAAATATGTTACAAAATCCTAGTCGTATCACTGTTAAATGATACCAACATGATTTACTGACGCCTCATCACAGCCTTAGTAAAGTCGGCATTATACATAAGCCATAACGGGATTCTAAACTGTTAAATCTCTCTCTGTTGAGAAGAAATCAGGTTGTCGGTTTTATAAGAATCGGCTTGAAAAATGACTCGACTTGCGAGTTTTAAACTAGAATTGAATTGAGAATCGACTCAAACTAAAAGATCCGCCATGCAGGGCCCTATTACTGCATTTGTGTATAAACATTTTCCTTTAGCCAGCCCCACAGTTTACATTTAAAAATGCATGGATTGCTCTGACGTTATGTACACAATGTTGCTATGTTGAAGCTTCACCAAATAACTTTGCAACCAATGATCTTCAATTTTGCCATTTCACTTATAACTTACCAGGTTCAAGTTTGTGAATTTGAGCTACAGTGTCATTGACACTTTCATTTTGCTGATGTTCCAGCAATCCAGTTGTATAGAAATTAGTGTTTATGGCTTATTGTTTTGTGTCTTGCTTACACCTTCCTTTATCTCTTTTTATACCCCTGCTGGGAGTGGGGGTATATAGGATTTGCCTTGTCCATCCGTCCATTTGTCTGTCCATCCATCCATCAGTCTGCCCGTCCGTCTTGAAATTCAAGGAGAAAAGGTAGTGGTGGGAGAAGGCTTTGGCATTCTTGTTTATGTTGTGGTTGAAGTTATCTTCCCTCGGGTGAGGACCAGTGTGAGAGGGGGGTCCTCTCAACAAAGGTGCTGCCTCTCCCCGAGGGTGATGGGGTAGGGTCTTAAGGCAAGTATAATCTGTCACTTGTTTTGTTTCTGGTTCTCAGGCCATCATTGGCAAGTATAGTCTGCCTCTGGCAATTCTTGGAGGGGAAGAGCACATTTCTGCAGTCAAGCAACCGAACAACTTTCACAACCAACGGCCCCTTAGAGAGTGCCACCCATCTTTCTAAATCATAGCAATCGGAAGGGTGCGGGTTGATGCTAAATAAAATAAAGCCATTAATTTATTCAGCCCCCTCCCCCCCCGTCCACAAAATATGAAGCATGCACTGGGGTAAACTTAAAAAATGGCAAGTATCTACTTCACAGTTCCTCCTGTTTTCGATTTTTGAACCCGTCCTCCGTACATTGCAGATGTCGCAGGAAATTAGTAACATAAAATGTTGAATACCGATATGCTTTGATTGTGTTCATTTTTGTAAAACCTGCCAGCAGCCGCACGTGCGTGCTTACCTCATTGTCGTTCAATCTATTTTTAGCCTGACTGTTTACAGTGAGGGCTATAGTAATGACTTTTATCCATCCGTCCGTCCATCCGTCTGTTAACATTTAGAGTTTCGGTTAAAGTTTGTGGTTAAAGTTTTTTACTGAAGGTTCAAGTGTTTTTTTTTTTTTTTCTTTTCCTGTTTAGTTGACATTTGGAGTTTTGGTTAAAGTTTGTGGTTAAAGTTTTTTATTCAACCTTCAGGTACAGGCTATACCCAGTAGTTCTTGTCTGATCATCACAAAATTTCATATGCAGGTTTTAGGTCATGTTCTACATGAGAACATTCCTTTTGGTTGTGATCGGTCAACCGGTATGGCTGCCCGAGCCCAAAACCCGAAAAACATTAGCACAGTCTACAGGTCGTATTTATGAAGGGATTTCATTGTAACTTCATAGAATGCCTCTGTATAATGCCTAGATGAGAACGTCCCCGTTTGGGCATGATCTGTCAACCGTGATGGCTGCCCAAGCCCGAAACCCCAAAACTTTTAGTACAGTCTGCAGGTCACGGATTTCATTGTAACTTGATACGATGACTCTGTATGATGTCTACGTGAGAATTTCCCCTTTTGGGCGTGATCTATCAACTGTCCCGACTGCCCGAGTCCAAAACCCAAAAACCTTTAGCACAGTCTTCAGTCTATTTTTAGCCTGACTGTTTACAGTGAGGGCTATAGTAATGACTTTTATCCATCCGTCCATCCGTCCGTCCATCTGTTAACATTTAGAGTTTCGGTTAAAGTTTGTGGTTAAAGTTTTTTACTGAAGGTTCAAGTGTTTTTTTTTTTTTTCTTTTCCTGTTTAGTTGACATTTGGAGTTTTGGTTAAAGTTTGTGGTTCAAGTTTTTTATTCAACCTTCAGGTACAGGCTATACCCGGTAGTTCTTGTGTGATCATCACAAAATTTCATATGCAGGTTTTAGGTCATGTTCTACATGAGAACATCTCCTTTTGGTTGTGATCGATCAACCGGTATGGCTGCCCGAGCCCAAAACCCGAAAAACATTAGCACAGTCTACAGGTCGTATTTATGAAGGGATTTCATTGTAACTTCATAGAATGCCTCTGTATAATGCCTAGATGAGAACGTCCCCGTTTGGGCATGATCTGTCAACCGTGATGGCTGCCCAAGCCCGAAACCCCAAAACTTTTAGTACAGTCTGCAGGTCACGGATTTCCATCTCCTCTGGGGATGGTCTACAGTCTCGGGGGACCAAGGCTGTATCTGCTGGTGTGTCTATGTGCTCTCAGCCTCCCCTAGCCTCGCGGTGGGGCTGTGCGGGTTTGCTGTCTGCTCCGTCTCATCTGGCTAGGTTTGCTCCTAGTCGGTTGAGCCGGTCGGTTGCTTCGGCAGCGATTCCTCGCCCCTCGAGTGAATCCTTTATTGTTCCTCCTTCCCCTGCTAGTGTGCCGCCTAGCGGGATGGTGTTGGGACGTTGGCATCCAGGGCCTGCTGTTCGGCAGCAGTCAGTGACAGCCCCTGTTAGCTGTCACTCTCGGAACCTTCCTCCGGTGATTCCTCACTGTGTTCCGAGTCTGGGTGTCGATCGATGCTTGCCGTCGGTCTCAGAGGATGGGCAGTTGGGGCCGTCGGCCGCACAGAGGCCAATGACAGGTTCCTGTCATTCTTGGGACAATCCTCCAGTGTCTTCTCACAATGTCCTAGGTCCAGCTACCAATCGAAGTGCGCCATCGGTCTCTTTAGAGGATTTGCAGGCAGGACCTTCTGTTTTGCAGAGGTCCGTGATGGCTCCTGGGCGTCGCAATCGGGACTATCCTCTGGTGTCTTCTCACCGTATTCCTATTCTGTCTGCCGATCAACGTTCGACGTTCGACGTCGGTCTTTTCTGAGGATTTGGGTTCTTCTACCAGAAGGGTACATTGGGAGGACTCTCCGTCGGGCGATGCTGCTGCGACGGATTCTCAGGGTGACCTGCGTCAGGCCGTTTTGGCGCTCACCCGGTTGCTTTCTGGCAACCCTCAAGTTGGCCTCCCTGTGCCTCCTGATGCACAACCTCCTTTGGTCGGTCGCCGAGATGTCTCGCATGGCCCCTTGAATATGGCACAGTATTCACAGGAGGCTTCTGCTGGTCAGCCTGAGTTGGGCTACGTCTCCTCTGCTACGGATGACGAGTATCTTGAAGGTGATGGGCCCCCCTCGTCAGTCTTGGGGCAGGCTTTGGATTTCATCTTTGGCTTATTGCCGGACGTTCAACCTTCCGACCAGCCTTCTGTGACCGTCCGGCCGCGGTCCACTGTGGAGCGCCGTAACCCTGTTGAGCCTTCTAACTCCGGGGCTTTGCGTCCTCTGCAATCAGCTCAGGTTGTTGAGTCCTTCCAGGGCTTAGACGCCAAAATGCGTTCTAAGGCCCTCAAGGGTTCCTTCTTTTCTAGAGCGGATGCCTTTCTTCCTCCATCGCGGTTTCGTGTTTACGATTCCGTCTCTCCACCAGTCTTCCAAGGGATGACTACTGTGGATGAGGATTCTTCTTCCCTCGGGTTGACTAAGCCTTAGTCGGCAGTTTTCCCTATGTCGGTAGTTAAGTCTATGGTGGGCCTGTCCCGAGAGATGCTGGGTATGTTATCTCTCGCGGACCATGTCGTCGCTGCTCTGGCTGAATATTTTCCACCAGGGGAGTTTGATGACGCTCAGGCACCTTTTCGTGTTTTGTCACAGGCTCTTATGAACTTGACACATGCTCACGCCTGTAACACGGCTAATTTGGAGCTGGCACGCTGGGATGCGGTGTTGGATTCTTTACCATCCCTTCCTTCTGAGCAACGTGCTGTTCTGAGGTCTGCCTCTTTCGTGGGACCTCAGTTGTTCCATGGTTCCGTGGAAGCTGTTCGTGGCGAAGTTCTTCGTCATTCGAAGGACCAGCTTTTGCTGCGACAACTTGACCAACCTGCTGCTGCGGGTGGTGGTCATTCCATGCCCGCCAAGCATGCTGCTGCATCTGCCTCGTCGGCAACGTCGGCTACGCCTTCAGCTCCGTCTGCTCCTTCTGCACATAAGAAGCGCCGACGTGGCCAGGCTCGCTGGCAGCCTCAGGCAGGAAAGTCTCAGGACTCTGTCACTTCCCGAGGTGGTTTCTTCTCTCGGGGGCCTCATCGAGGCCGCAAGTGAAGGTTCTCACCTCGATTCGCCTCCAGTCGGGGGAAGGCTGTCGCTGTTTTATGACCGTTGGACAGAGATAACGTCGGACCCTTGGGTCCTTGACGTCATTCAATCCGGTCTGCGACTGTCCTTCCATCGGCACCCCAGTTTATCTCGGGTGCCCCTTCCGACTCAGGTCCCTTCCAATTCTCTGCATCGGGATCTTCTGGTGCAGGAGATCAACAATCTCCTCTCCAAAGGGGCGATCGAGGTGGTCAGGAACACCCTTTCACCGGGGTTTTACTCGAGACTTTTCTTGGTGCCGAAGAAAAGCGGCCAATATCGTCCTGTCATCGATCTGAGTATCCTGAACGAGTACATAATAGCTCCTCGTTTCGGTATGGAGACTTTCCGGTCGGTTCAACGTTCAGTTCATCAGGGCGATTTTGCTGCCAGTATCGACCTGAAGGATGCCAACTTCCATGTACCCATTCATCTGGCGTCACGGAGATACCTTCGGTTCTCGTTTTGGGATCGAGTTTATCAATTCAGAGCTCTCCCGTTCGGTTTGAACCTGGCTCCTTGGACCTTCACCCAACTGATGTCACATGTGCTTGCTTTCCACTGCACTCAGTCGCCTGTGACTTCGTCAGCCTACCTAGATGACATCCTCCAATGGCACCACGATGCTGCTGTTCTGGAGTTCGATGTATTGCAGTTTCTTTGCCTGCTAGCGTCGCTGGGTTTCAGAGTCAATCGCGAGAAGTCGAATCTCCTTCCTTCTCAGCGATTCCGTCATTTGGGGATGGATTTCGACACTCTTCACAATGTAGTGTCGGTCCCCCAGGCTCGGGCGACGATTCTTTCCGTCTTAACTCGGAACCTGCTTCAGTCTTTCTCGGTCTTGGCCAGGACTTTCCTTCGGATGCTGGGCCTTTGCGGTTCGGTGACAGATCTCATTCCACTCGGTCGCTTGTTTGTCCGACCTCTCCAACACTTCCTGTTGGATCATTGGCGTCCGAATGTAGAACTCACTATTACTCGGTCTCTGCTTTATCACCTCCACCCTTGGGCCGATATTCCCTGGCTGACACAGGGTGTTCTGTTGGATCTTCCTTTGGCCGATCGCATCCTTACTGCGGATGCCAGCGATCGGGGCTGGGGTGCGACGTTGGATCCTCTTGGTCTGTCTACTCACGGCGAGTGGGACAGCGAGCAGGTGGGCCTTCATATCAATCAGAAGGAGCTCCTTGCTCTTCTGTTGAGTTTTCGGCTTTGGATCCCTCATCTGTCGGACCATATTGGCCTACTTCTTTCGGACAATTCGACAGTAGTGGCCTACATACGGAATCAAGGAGGCACATATTCGATTCCCATGTATCGGCTGTCTCGGGATCTTCTTCTGTTGGCGTGGGATGTGAGCGCCCGGGGTGTCCTTTCGACACATTCCCGGGCGTTTCAATGTCCTAGCAAACTCCCTGTCCCGATGCGACAGTGTCCTTCCAACCGAATGGATGCTACATCAGTCAGTGTTTCAGGCGATTTGCAAGCAGTGGGGCCGTCCTCAGGTCGACCTTTTCGCTACTCTCTGGTATCATCAGGTAGAGACCTTTGTCTCCCCTTGTCCAGATCCTCTGGCATTTGCAGTAGACGCTCTGTCTCTGGACTGGACAGGTTGGATCGGCTATGCCTTTCCTCCTGCACTGATTCTTCCTTAAGTATTAGCGAAGATTCGTGCTTGCAGTTGCAGGATCATTCTGATCACACCCTTGTCTCCACAGAGGGTGTGGATCAATCTGCTGCGGCCTCTACTCTATTGGCCGATTGACCGATTCGTCTACCTCTACGTCGCGATCTTCTTTCACAGGGTCGTCCCAGAAAGTATCACAAAAACCTGGCGAGCCTGTCCCTTCACGCCTGTCTTTTATCAGGTCCAGTCTCCGACGTAGAGGTTTTTCGAGACGATCAGTGGAGTGCATTTCTGCATCGCGGCGACATTCCACTGGCATGACTTATGCTTCTAAGTGGAAGGTTTTCTGCCGCTGGTGTGCAGATCACAATGTGAATTACCGTGATCCGTCAATCTCTCAAATTGCGGATTTTCTGGTATATCTTTTTGACTCCAAGGGCCTCCAGCCTATTACGATTAAGGGCTATTGGTCTATGCTGTCTGATACTTTCTGTTATGTGGGAAAGCGGTGCATCGGTCGTAATCTTTTTCTCTCCAAACTCATTCGGCACTTTTCTTTGAAGAGGCCTCGAGTTTTGCATCTTACACCCAAGTGCAACATGGCATGGGTGTTGCACTGTTTGGAGGGGGCGCCATTCGAGCCTTTATTTGAGACCGACATGCGTTTTCTCACCTATAAGACGGCTTTTCTTCTAGCGTTTTCTTCTGCTCGGCGAGTCAGTGAGCTTCATGCGCTATCTGTTGTTTCTGCCTTCTTCCGAAATGAGGCTAACAGTGTCACCTTCACTACTGATTGCTCTTCTCTGGCTAAGAATCAACTTCCTGATTCGGTACCTCCTCCCATCTGCATTCAGGCTCTCCCTGTTGTAGATGGCCGGAGGCCTCTTCTTTGTCCTGTTCATGCGATCAAGACTTACATTACTCTCACTCAGTTCATTAGGAGGGGCTGGCAGAGATTCTTTCTGTCTCTCATTCCTTAGAGGCAGTCTATCTCTTCCCATTCTATTTCCAGGTGGATATGTCTTGCAATCAAGCTGGCTTATTCCTGCTTGTCTGTGTCGGATCTTGTTTCGAACGGCTTAATGCTCATGAGGTTCGTGCCATTTCTACATCCTGGGCATTCTCCAATTCTGTTTCACTCCGGGATGTTATGAATCCGGTTTACTGGAGGAATGCTTCTACCTTCTCCTCCTTTTATCTCCGCCACCTTCAGCAGCAATCTGAGGACCTTTATTTTGTAGGCCCTCTCGTTGCTGCTCAGGCTGTTGTGCACCCTCGTTAAAATTGTTTTTATCGAGGTTGTGCTTCGCTCAGCCTTGTTCTTTTCAGGTGCCTTCTCTCTATCTTCCTTACAGGTTTCGTTATTGTTCTCTGCCATCCTTGCTTTTCTTTCTGCTACTCTTGTTGGTATTGGTTATGTGATTCACCTCATCCTATTGTTTATTCAGCCAATTGTAAACAATTGTGAGTAGGTTGAAAAGAAATTAAAATTTTTTAGTAAATTTTGTTTCTTAACATGCCTACCACAATTGTTTACCAGAGGCCCACCCTCCTTGGGGATATTTTTGATATCGATGCCTCCCCACTAAATCACAAACTTCTCGTTGTCGGAAATACGGAATTGACGTCACAGTTGTTGTGCATGCGCTCGGTAAACGCAAGAGGTGTGCAGAGAGAGTACCTGTAATTTCGAGCGCTGGTCTCTCTCGACCCTTTTTTCGATCTTTTTCGTGCTTTTGCACTCTAGTACTTTTCCAACTCATTTGGAAAAGATTCTAAAAGCTTGAGTTAGTTCCGAAGTAGGGCTTGCACTTATGTTACAGCCAATTGTAAACAATTGTGGTAGGTATGTTAAGAAACAAAATTTACTAAAAAATTTTAATATTTTAGTAGGCCCACTCTGGGACTCAAAGATTTCTTTTCTAGTTTAGCATCTGACTGTCACCCACCTTTACAATACTTTACCTATACATTTGTTACAGGCTACGGTCAGTATTCATGTACAGACTGTTACAATACTTTATATGTACCTTTGTTATCAGATCATTACCTAGATGTTTGTCATTGCTGTGTCACATACTATACATGTACATGTCTTAACAAGTTGCGCTACAGTGTCATTGACACTTTCATTTATTTACTTCTAACTTATTACTCCTTATTGGAACAACCTCATCAAGTTTGTTCCATTAATAGGTCATGAGGTATGTTTTGAAGTAGAGAAATGAAAAAATAAAATTTGAATAGCAAATTTTGTATATCACGAGTGCAGATATGGCACATTCGTTAGGTAAACTGTTAACAAAAAATGGCTCCGACTATTTTGCATCTATTGCCATTTCTAGGACAGTCGGGCTGCATGTGTGACATCACTCTAGTTAATGTTTTAAGGGAATTTTATTGCAGTTCTGTGCACTGTGTCTGTGAATGTGTTTATTCGAAGCGATAATTGCCCTGTTCTGTTGATGGTGCTTGGTCTGTACTGCATCCTTTGGATTTATTTATGGGACTCTTTAATTATTAAAGTTTAGTTATTTAAGGCTTGTACAACGTAATATTTGTGGGTTTTGTCTTCCCAAATCCCGATAGTCTTGAAAGCACATGGTTGTAAAAAACAAAATTTGATTGGTCAGTTTGTGAGACATGTCAATGTCATTTTGATGAGGAACACAGTACTTACCCATCAATAAATAAAGAACCAGTTTGCAAATAATGTAGTTTTATTAATTATATTTCCATATATTTCTGTTAATTTTCTCAGGCAAGGCAACTTGTGAATGAAAGTCCAAGAATATGAACATTGACCCCTCTGTTCCTAATATCGCAAGATTCGATATACCAGTAATTTTTCAAGACAAGCAATATTTTAACGGTTACAAAAATTATATCGAACCATATCAAAATACCGATCTATCGTCCAGCTCCTTATATTACCCAAACAATCATTCTCATCTCATGATTCTCATCTTTCCTTATCCTGGCTGTGAAGGAAGAAATTACAGTCCCCCACTAGGCCCCACACAATTGTCAATTCCAAGCAGATGCCAAGTGAATCACTTCAAGTGATGCAATGAAAACATGGTGTACGCTAATCTAAGAATACAACAGTGACCAAAAGTGTTTTAAAATGTGATTGAATTAAATGTAACATTATTCTCAATTCTCATAAAGAACCAGTGAAAATTGCAATGTATGTGACTCATGTTTTGAACATCAGTCACATACATTGCAATTTTCATTGGTTCTTTTTGATGAACCAGGGTATTTTCTACAGTTTTTTCTTCTTTTCAAACTCAATGCAAAACTGCTAATCAAATTGACTAAATTGCTAATCATTTCCCAGTTATGACTAGCAAAACGCTAATCAAAATTTTCAAATTAAATCGACCACTGTGCGCAACTTTTATAAAAATTTTAAGTAAAATTTTTTTTTACAAAATTATCAAATCAAGCCACTCTCACATTTGGAAAAGAGGGCGTGGTACCTTTTTGTGTCCCCCTTTGGTGACACTTAATAGTTCTTATGATATATGCCCCAGTGGTCTGTAATCTGTCACAAGTCTGTCATCTGTCATCCTTCAACGTTACCCAGTAATAAATGTTTCATTTCTGTAATGCTATCCATGGTATTGCAGGTGGGGGTATATGCTGCCCTCGACTTTGCTCTATTTTTTAGAATTTATGTGCCTTTCTGGAAATTTTATGTTACACTGTCTCCTTTTAGGAATTGTGCAAATTTGGGTAGGCTGGAAATATTATATATATATGAAACTTTTAGTATACTTAATTTCTTTCCTACCTATAACACTTGCTTAGGTAATGTCCCTCTCAGTTCATATGTTTGCTGGTAAAATAGAACTTGGTCACCAATGCTTTGGGTGGAAGTCCTCTAAAATGAGCAACATGGGTATAAATGATTGGCTGGAATTAACTTTATTGCCATGTTGCAGTCAAAATTAGCCGTTGTGCAGAAATATGTAACCTTAAACACTATTAAATAAATAAATAAATTCATATGTTAATACCCATCCACTCCAAACTTGCATTCATTTTCAGTTTTGGTATCATTCCAGGGCTAGTAGAAGAAAACTGATTTCGTGCCCAATGTCATTGTAAGGGCCTCGCTTTTAGCACTTTATTCATTTCTTCCACAGATCTGATCTTTGGGGAATTCAAATATATTTCTTTAAATTACGTGGTGTTTTAATCAATCCTTGGGAGTGCATTAGATATAAAGATATATACTTTTTTGGCCTTTGCAGAGATGATATCAAAAGACAAACTGAAGATTTTTTTGAGAGAATAAAAAGGGATAATGAGAATCGCTCAAGGTATGTATTTTCTCTTCATCTTGTGACATTACTTCAACTGATATTTGTGTGAAATTTCTGAAATCAGTGCTCTAGTTACTTCTTGAAAATGCTACCAGTAATCATTACATACAGTCGCTTTTATAATACTGTTTAACCCTGTTAAATGAATAGCCACTATTATTATTATTATTCAATAATAGGTTTATTCAAGTAATGTGAATAGGTCACTTTCATGTATTGTAGAGATAAACTGACCATTTATTCTGTTATGTCTTGTTTTATTTCATGGATCTCTTTCAAGTAAGATTTAATAGATTAAATATCCATTTTGGATGTACTGAAGCCAACTGGATCTGTAAACAATGAGAATTTGTTGATTGTCGGAATAATTTTGCGACACATTCCATATTCAATTAACTGGAGTTTATTCTCTGACCTATATGCAGTAACCAGGTTAAATTTGTACCTAATGTAGGTAAATGGTTTTGTTCTTGAAAATTATTTCAATTAGAGGTATACAATTAAGAGATATCCATCAATTAACAGGGTTATTCAATTAAGAAATAACTAATTGAGTGGGATAAGCTGTTTATTAATAAGTTTTATCTCGTACGTGTGAAAGTGCATGACATTATTCTTGGTGCATGTGGACATGGAAGTCTTTTGGGTTTAATAGGCCTTTAGATTTCTTTATTTTGGACACATCTTTTTCAGGGCTTTAAATGTGCCCAAATTCTTGAAAACTCCATATTTTTGTACTATAATCTAATGGCCCAGACTAGCTGGTGCAAACTCAAAGTTATCAAGGGCCAAACACAAATTTTGACCCCCCCCCCCCACCCCCTCCAATCCCCAAAACTTGCTTACAAAACCGAAAATTAAAAGTCCTATCTGTTCATCCATACTTTTACTCTCTGTGTATGTGCAGCCATCAGGAAGTGACACTATTCTTTGTTTGGCCCTAAAGTCAGCAACAATGAACTGACATTTGTGCTTTAAAATCTCCTTTTTTGAGGATGCCAGACACATAGTCCAGGCACATTAGACATAAAAATGAGAAAGTAAGGAAAAAAATCAGAGAAAGCTGATTTTTTTTATATGTTTCTGGGACACACATTGCGGATAAAGTGTGAAATGTCCCCGCGAATCCGAGTTGAGCTTTTTTTAGTTATAGCGTTTTTTTTATGATAAAAAAAATTCGACCCAGCTCCATATTTCTCATTCTTATTCGCCTTAGTAGGGTGAGAATCATAAATATCGTGCTGAATTATATTGAGAATACATATCCCCAACAGAAAATGCCAACTTTGTACCAATCCTCACACTCAATGGTGAAATATTCACGAAAATGTACAAAATTACGAAAAAAAATTTATTGTTTTCATACACACAACGGTACACAACGTCCATTAAATCAAATCTATGACTACTTTGGGAGTTAAATTATATATCAAAAATTGCAGAAAAGCAGTGGCTTTATAATGATATATAACAATAGTCATTTATTCCATAATGAACTGGTGAAACGTGTGAAATATTAACCATACCCCCTAAACTCAAATTCAAACAGCATCGACTTTTCTCATTCAAATACCGTATTATAGCATCATTGTTTCAATTTCCATGTTCGATTAAATCACATAATGTGGTGTTCGCCTACACTCAAGATGCATTGGCATGTAATGTGTGCACGCCCTTGATGTGTACTCATAAACAAATTTGTATTGTACAGACAACGCTCTTTAATTTGATGCAAAATAGCCTTGGACGACTTTCATCAGGAAACGCTGATTATGTGTAATTCCGAAAAATTTGAAACTCGCAAAAACAGTCGACAGTCTTTGGTCTTTGACGCATGTACTGAGAGTACCTTGCCCATCTTGGGCTGGATATATGCACATTGTCACATCATCAGATGATTATGAAACAAGTGATGTCGAGATACTTCCCTTTATTAATTTTGATCCATCCAACCCGAGCACAATTTACACTACTCTCATGTTTGCACAAACTGAATGTGAGAAACAGGGACTGAACGTTTGTCCAGTGACGTTTGACCAACCACTTTATATCAAAACAGTGGAGATTGTGTCTTCGTCAGATAAGTTGACAAAAGTTTTCGTTAGACTCGGCGGCTTCCATATGATTATGTCATATTTAGGGGCAATTGGTTCGATCATGGCTGGTAGCGGCTTGGATGAACTTTGGGGGACTGTTTATACTGGTGGGTCAATCCATCATTTGATCAGTGGTCATGCATATTCAAGAGCAGTTCGTGCCCATTTGCTAACACAAATTGCCATTACAAAACTTGTGTTTGAAGAAAGCCGAACACTAGATAACATAGACTGCACAGAAGTCAATGAAATATTCTGTGGATTTGCCAGAGGTGACTGTACAACAGCTGACGCTGTCAATCAAGAAAGTGTCAACCATCTACTGTCAAAATTACACGAACTGCTCCAGAATGCGTCCGTAGGACGCACAGGAAAGCTTTGGGTACAATACTACGAGCAAATAGGTCTTCTCCAGTTGTTCTTGAGAGCAGAGCGCACAGGCGACTGGGAACTCCACACATATTGTGTTCGCAATATGATTCCAGTATTTCACGCAGGTGGTCATTTTGCATACGCAAAAAGTTCTCATCTCTATTTGCAGCAGATGAATGAGCTAACAGAAATAATGCAACAGGATGATTTGAAGTTGTTCACTGAGAAAGGTTACTTTACCATAAGGCGCTCAGATAAATTCTGGGACGGGATATATTCTGATCAGACCATAGAGCAGTGTTTAATGAGAATGTTCAAGCTCCCTGGTGGTCTCACACATGGCAGGGGAATAACCAATAGCACTGTTGCGAAATGGGTACATGGACTACCTCTTTGCCTTCCGATATGTAATGCTCTTGAAAATTTTGTTCATGTTCACACTGGTCATGGCGAACAACATCGGGATCTCCGTCAAAGTTCACAATTGACTGATGCCAATGATATCACCAAATTATTGAACTGGCTCAGAGTGCATTCCCCCTTTCAGAATAGAGATCCACTACAATTAGTCTCTATAGCGACCGGGCTTGTGGCCGACGAAACTGTGAACTGTGACCAAGTTCGCAAAATTGGTGAATGTTGCGTATCGAATGTTGTAAGCAAAACGTGCAACAGCATCAAACTACGACGTGTTGACATTGTGAAATCTTTCGCATCGATGGCAAATAGCATCAAAGTCTGTGGAAGTAAGGTAGTGATTGACCCCACAATTCTGTCCAACCGCATCACATGTGTTATTCAGTCACAAGCAGAGATGGAAGAGTATCTCAAATATGAACTCGCCCCGAAACCACCAGCATTGTTTGATTCTGCTGGAATGAGGAAGACACAGAAAAGCACGCTCGGTAAGATCCTCAAAACATATGGTTCCGAGCAAACTAAAATCCCAGAACATTCTCTGTTTGTTGTAGATGGTGGATTTTTATTGAGGGCAGTTGTATGGCCTAAACAGTCGTCATATAAGGACATATGTACATCATATTCCAATTATCTAGTGAGACATTTTGGGGCGAACGTCGTGGTTGTTTTTGATGGTTATGCTTGTACAATGTTGACAAAGGGCATGGAACAAGCCCGTAGATCTAAAGACAGGTATTCCATTGATATCAATATCACACCCGAGTTACCAGCCACCACACCCCAATCCGATTTCCTTGCAAATGCCAAGAACAAAACCCAACTGATCGATCTTCTAATGCAGGAGCTATCTGCTATCAATATTCAGTCCAAGCAGGCCGAGGCTGATGCTGATGTACTGATAGCCGAAACTGCACTTGACATCGCTCAAGATGACAACAATGTTGTCATTGTGGGAACAGACACAGACTTGTTAGTCATTCTTACCTCTCGAGTTCAACCGGGATGTAATATTCACATGATGTATTCCATTACCCCAAACTTACTAGTTTCAGTTAGTGAAATAGCAACCAAAATGGGTGACCATAGAAGCAACCTCCTTGTAGCACATTCTATAAGTGGTTGTGACACTACTTCTGCACTCTTTCGAGTTGGTAAGAAGAAAGTATTCAGTACAATTGTCTCCGATGTTACTAGCGACTCACAACAGTATGTCAACACAATTTTGGCGGATGACAGTACACCAAGTGCAGTAGCCGCTGCCGGGGAACAACTTCTCCTGCTCTTATACGGGAGTAAAACTGTTTCCTCTCTCGACCAATATAGATATGTCACTTACAAGCGTTATGTAGCAAAATCTAAACTGAATAAACCCATCGACCTAGCCTCACTCCCACCAAGCAGCGATGCTGCACAACAACATGTCTACAGATGTTATCTCCAGGTCCAACAATGGCTGGGCACTTTGCTTCCTCCGACGGATTGGGGGTGGTCGCTAGACAATGGACTTCTTGTACTGACTGCAGCCACAAAGCCATGTGCCCCCGATAACCTACTGAATCTGATCAGTTGTGGTTGCAAGAGTGCTTGTACAAAAAGGTGTGGGTGTAAGAAGGCAGGACTCTCTTGCTCAGGTTTGTGTAATTGCAGTTCGGATTCTTGTAACAACCACAGAAACACTGTCCTGTCGGAAATTTCTGAGTTCGATGAATAATATGTATATAGGTCATGTCATTTCTGTATATAGCGTTGATAATAGTCAATGTAACTTAATCCATGTTGATTGATTTGTACATTCTGTAAATATTATTTATTGATTTTTGTACATTCTGTAAATATTATTTATTGATCTAATGCTGCCAGACACAGATGTGTCTGTTCGGTCCCAAGCCCGAAAATAGTTGAGTTCTCATGCTGACGAATTTTATGCCAAAAGGGGAACTCGGCCAGAAGCAGAGGGGGTCTTCCATAATGTCTATTTTGTAAGCAATGATAAAAGTCTTCAAATGGTGGTGGATTTTGTATCGTCTGTCCAACTAACATCCCGTTCTGTACTATGACCCTTTGGGCAAATCCGTTAGGAAAATCGTCATTTTTTGTGTAAATCCGATACTTTTTTGTGAATTTTCAATAATTTTTTGCAGAAATTGTCACAGAATGCACATTTTCCTCTAGGTAAATGTATATTAGACATTATGTAGCTCGAAATACGCGTAAACAAAAAATACAGTTGGATCAATTCGAGGTTACAAAGTTCGTGCGATTTTTTAAAATTTTTTTCAAACGCGTTTTCGAAAAAAGGCTGTAGAAAAAAAGCTCAACTGGGATTTTAGGGGACTTTTGTCTAATCGTTCAGTGACATGTACTCGACATTCCCTGAAAAAATCAGCTTTCTCCAATTTTTTTCCCTAGTGAAACCTAATGTTCTTGGGCTAACAAATCAGTGCAAGAATTGGTGGATCCAAGGCTGTTATTGGATGTTGGAAGTGTTCAGCGGTGGTTTTTGACGTTCAGGGCTGTAACTTTATAATAATTATAAAATTATTTTATGTTTCCCAATTTCGGGACATACGCCTGGCGTCATCATTTTTGATAATGATTATTCCACTGTTTGTTAAGTATTCCTTTCCTATCCTTCCATGAACCATTCCTGTTAAACTCTTAAGCTTTTTGGCTATTTTTACCTGCGTCGCCAGCGGCAGAGCAGGTCTAGTAACCGCTCGACTCCGTCCGTCAGTCCGTCTGTCAGTCCGTCCGTCCATCCATCCATCCGTCCGTCCGTCTGTCCGTCCATCAGTCCGTCCGAAACACGTTTTCCGTCAAAGTTTTCTTGGCTTCTATGAAAGGGAATGATTTTATATTTGGTCTGCTGCTTCATAATGATGAGTTGTATCGTGTAAGCAATTTTCAGATCTGCCGTGCAGCCACTTCCTGTTTGCCGATACTTTGAAATTTTTCTGTACCCACTGAACATTGAAATTTTCCATCAAGGTTTTCTCGGCTTCTATGCAAGGGATTGATTTTATATTTGGTCTGCTGCTTCACAATGATGAGTTGTATCGTGTAAGCAATTTTCAGATCTGCCGTGCAGCCACTTCCTGTTTGCCGATACTTTGAAATTTTACTGTACCCACTGAACATTGAAATTTTTCATCAAACTTTTCTTGGCTTCTATGCAAGGGATTGATTTTATATTTCATCTGGAGCCTGATAATGATCAGTTGTATCGTGTATGCAATTTTGAGATCTGCCATACTTCCTGTTTGCCGATTCAGTTGCAAGCAGTGATGCAGGTCCAGATCCGGTATTGGTCTTGGCTTGTTTATTGAAATTTTTTATTAAATTTCTTGGGAGTTTAACATGTATTACAGAACATATATTTGGTCTTTCCCCATGGTTACGTCCTCACCCTAGGGGTGTTAGGTCGGTTAGTCTTGCTTCTTCAATCCGATGTATCGTTTTTTCTTAGTATGAAGATCTAGCTTTGCATCTGGTAGCATTTAAATTGATTTCTGACTTTGGGTCTTTTTTTTGTCTCTGATGTCTTGTTTCCGTTTTTTTCACTGATGTTGTTTACTTTGACAGCGTCCTCATATATAGGTAGTATTTTATATTCTATTATTGTAGACATGGATTATTATTCCGGTAGTATAGCTCAATAAATTTGGATTTTGACCACACTTAGACTCTAACGGGATGCTCTTGGGCTCTTAATATTCCCTTTGGGAACTTAGACGTTTTTTCAAAAAATTTTCCCAAAAATATTTTGAATTTAATTTTGCTTGCTATTATTCATGTATTTTAATGATACATTCAAATTGAAAATTCCTCCAATCCTTTTGGCATTCGATAACTTGAAAAATATTGCTTGGATTGTCAAGTTACTTTATATATGTGTTCAGGTTACTGATGTTCCGAGCTGTATAGTTTTTGGTGTAAATCTGATAATTTGATCCGGAGATATTAACCCCCTTTATCCTTCAAATTGAAAATTCCTCCAATCCCTTAGGCATGAGATAACTCAAAAAATATCAATCCGATTGTCATGTTACTTTATATATTTATTCAGGTTACTGATGTGCTGTGTTGTATAGTTTTTTATGTAAATCTGACAATTTGCTCCGGAGATATTAACCCTTTATCCATCAAATTAGACACTCCTCCAATCCATTTCTATATGTACCCATACCTTGTATGGTGTACATAATGTCGGCATCCGTGGTGGTCCTCTGTCATACAGCTTTCTACTAGTTGCGCGTATGGGTACACATCTGACGATTTCATCGGCCTATTTTTTCAGTTTCTATTTCAGAGGAACATGAACATGGTGATGATATTGTGACACCCATCCAAGTGTGCTACCGTCGTCGTGCTCTGTTGAGAAAATAGAACTAGCTGCAGTGTTCATGATATGCAAGGGGGAGGGATAAGGCCTCTAGTCAGTGTTCTTAATCTCTTGCAAGCAGCTAGCTGGACCAGTGAAGTGGTTACTCCGTCCGTGGGAGCCATGACACCAGGTAAGTCTGTTGCAGTCGAAGGAAGTGTAGATGTGGGTAGAGCGGGCACTTAAATATAAATAAGCTCACCCAGCGACGATGGAAATAGGGAGGAAGTCAGCAAGTTTCTTGTACGCGGCGAGGTCTAATAGACCGCGAGCAGGAGAGGCCCCTCTCTAACCTAACAACATTTGGGGCCAAATGTTCTTATGAGAAACCTGCACGAGACGGAGCATACGTCTGCCCACCGCTCGGGATGTCCTGTCTAGTTTGCAGCCAAGGTCAGCTTCAGTCATGGCTTCCTGCGCTACATTATTAAAGAACAAACAATCGCAGGCTATCTACCTGACTTCAGATAACCAGTCAGCTGTGAGAAGATGGAGTCTTTCTTCGCCCTTGAAGTCGGACCATCCAATAGCTAGCGATCCGAGGCATTGATCAACGGGATGCTCTGAGAAGAGATCTATCTCCGGATCTTCGTCCCAGGAGCAGCAAGCGGTGGGAAAAACAGAAGACCACTGCCACTCAAGCCTCGGGAATGGACTTGCTGTCGCAGTTGCGCAGCTATTAGCAGCATCCCAGCTAATGCAAGAGCAGACTCCAGTTTGAGCTGTTGGATGGTGCTGGGTTCGGTCCGGTCAGTTGTGCATGTAGTAGAAGCCAGAAGTTTCTCTACGGGACGCTCGGCTTGATCTGAGGTCAGATCACCAATTGGAGAACCTTCTCCTTCCCATTAACAGTCGGGGCCAAATGTGTCTGTTGTGAGAAACCTTATTGAACCGAAACATGCATTGAAACGTTCCTTTCACACTGCAGCCAGGGCTGGCGGCAGTTATGGCTTCTTCTACTTACGTGGAAGTGCACGAAAGAAGATTAAGCCTAGAAGTTTCTAAGCGGGATGCTCTACGAGATCTGGGGACAGATTGAGGGTTCCTTTCAAAGAGTCACTTCTAGTGGAGGTAAAGGCTCTCTTATTGAAGGAACAATTGAGGTCAACGAGATGAGCTTCTTCGTGGGGAGGACGTAGTTTCTCCTCATGTAAGCATCGTAAGTCGTACAGGTGATGGACATGACCTCTATTGCTTGCCCGTTGACAGAGGATTATCTTCGTGAGAAACTGGACGTTAATCACGGAAGTTCCTTTCAAAGAGAGTTGCTCCTAGTTGAGGTAAAGGCTCTTTTATTGAAGGGATCAGTTGAGGTCGTCGAGAATAGATTTCGGTTGCTTGCCACTTGGTGGTAAGTTACAAACCTCGCAAAAGTGGATAAATTACGGAGGAGATTAGTGGATGAGGATGTAGTCTCGGCAGGCTCACGGCTGTCAGCCCGAGCAAGCTCCACTTACAAGAATACTTGCTAGACAAATCTTCCTAGAGAGGCTTCCTCCTGGAGGTATGAACTTTTCTATTAAAGAAAAGCATTAGACGTCATTATAATTATTCTCCAGTTTTTTATTATCATCTGTTTCTTATCAACCTACCTTATCAACCTACCTCAATTGTTTACTACAGGCTTGCACTACAGTGGAAGAACCTAACTCGGATAAAATACTCTCTATTTTAATCTTTCCCAAGATTTGGGAAAGAAAAGTGGTGTAAAAACACCATGAAAAAATAAGCCAAAACTGGGCCGAGCGCCATCGGCGCACACCGAATATGGGACGCTCTTCCATAGTACAAATCCACGACTTCTGTAACAGTGCGCAATGCATCAATTCGTCATTCTTTTTCTATCCGAGGCACGAGCAGGATGTGTTTCCGCCATATGCATTATGAAACTGTGACTGGAATTATGGATCTGAAGATCGTATAATAACAGGACTGTGTTTTATATATTCTCGTTTATAATTTCAACCACATTCTCATTGTTTATTTTTTACTATTCCGTTTTCGCGAATGTTTTGTTTGCGACATCGTGTCATCGCGATTCGACAATGAATTTTTCGGTTGATAAAAATTTGTTATTGGAGTAGGTGTCGGCCGTCTGGGTTCTGCCACCTTCTCTCGTAGTTGAGGGTGTTCTACTTTCTGTTTCTGTTGAGTTCACCTTTTTCTTCTACTGCTCTCGCCTCTGTTCTTTCCAGTTCGGTTCCTTCAGGGCAATTCCTTTTGTCCTCGCCTTTGGTGCGTTCTCGTGTCCGTTTCGTCCGCACCAGCGGGTGGTGTGGAATGCTGTCGTTTCAGGAGCCTTCCGACTCGACCACATCTGATGTGAGTTTACCCCCTACGTGTGGGATGTGCAGCTCCTCCCGCCCCCGCTCCCGCTCCCGCGGGGGACGGTGAACGCTATCGTTTCGGGTCGCCCGATTCGACCACGTCTGATGAGAATTGCTCCCCCTCCGTGGGGGATGTGCAGCTCCTCCTGCTCCAGTGGGGGGTGGGGACCGCTGTCTTTTTGGGGCTTCCCGATTCGACCATGTCTGGTGAGAGTTATTCCCCTTCTGTGGGGAATGTGCAGTGTTTTACCGTGGTGGATACTGCGGGAGCTGTTGGTTTTCTGGTGTAGAGATGCCTGGTTCCGGGACTATGCGCCCTTTCCAGTCAACATCTGAGGCTGTCACTAGTGCTGTGACTCCTCCTTTGGAGGCCGAGCTTGGTGGCTCTCTCCGCTTTTCGTATCTGCTGCTACTGCTGTTCCGTCTACAACGTCATTGGGCACCGTTTTTAGCCGGCCTCGGCTTCTCCCTGCCAGGGTCTGCAGGGATGTCTGTAGTGTGGTTATGGGGTCTCGGCCTCAGCCTTCCCAGACTTCCACTCGGCAAAGTCAAATGGGGCTGCCGACTGAACCCCCTACTGTGTCCTCTCAGCCATTGAGCACAGTAGTTTTATACCTGCAGTGGTCTGCTGCGGTGTCTGGTTGTGTAGACGTGGGGGTATCGGCCTCAGCCTTCCCTGACTTCAACTCGGCGAAGCTGGAAGTGGCTGCCGGCCGGACCCTCTCCTGTGGTCTCTGCTCCGTCGAGCACCACAGTTGTCATTGGATTCGGTTGTTCTTAGTGGGACATTATGAACTCCGTGGCGTTTCCGTCCACTCATTCTGGCCACACAACCAGTTTTGGGGGCCTAACGTCTTTTGTGCAACCTGGACCTTCTGCCCTGCAGAGGTCAGCGGTGACTCTCATGAGTTCCTGCTATGTTGATCCTCAGGGTGTGTCACACCCCTATACACGTCTGCCTTCAGACGTTTTCGGCTGCCGCCCGTCGTCCCACGTCGGGTCTTTTGGAGGATCGTGACCCTTCGCTGGTTAAGAGGGTCAGAGGTGAAGCCACTTTGCCGGTTCGTTCCCCTGTCGAACCGGCCAGTACGGGCAGTTAGCTTAGGGAGGCCCTCTCCTTACTCACTCAGGTTCTGTCAAAGAGCCTTCCCGTTGCTTCCAGCGTGGCAGCGAGTGGTTTCCAGGCGCCCCCTATGGCGCCGCCTCCCGGGATTGGAAACAGGCCGCTTTCTGATCCCCCTGGTGTTCCGACACCATGGGAGGCATCGGCTGGTTTGCTCACGATGGGCTATGTGTCTTCCGACTCGGGAAGAGTCCGACATGCTTGATGTCGAGAGCCAGCAGTCTTCGGACTTGGGGGCAGCTCTTGATTTCGTGTTTGGGTTCCTTTTGGATCTCAAACCATCTAACCAGTTGACAGTGTCAGCCAGGCCACGATCATCGGTCGCGTGCCAACAGTCTATGGAGCAACCTGCTTCTGGGCGTCTTCAACCGTGCCCGTCGGTACAGTTGGTTGAAGCATTTTCAGCCTTGGACTCCAAGCTAAGTTCCAAGGCTATGAAGGATCCGTTCTTCACCAGGGTTGACACCTTTTTGCCTCCGGCGCGTTATCGTTCCTACGATTCCGCCAAACCGTCGGTCTAGCAGACTTTTGACGGGTTTGGATCAGGACTCCAATTCCCTCAGGCTTTCCAAGTCCAAGTCTGCCGTCATTCCGATGACGACTCTGGAGTCCACATTGGGCTTATCGAGAGAGATGCTTGGTATGCTTTCTCTCTCCGATCACGTCGTCTCAGCTTTAGCTGCTTATCTGCCTTCAGATAAGTTTGATGAGGTACAGGCTCCTTTGCGTGGGCTGTCCAAGGCGCTCATGCATTTTACTCACACGCATGCCTGTAACACGGCTAATCTGGAATTAGTTCGAAGGGACTCTGTGCTGGACACAGGCCGATCCCTTCCTGAGGAGCAGTGTGCTACTCTTCGATCTGCTTTTTTGGCAGGTCCGCAACTTTTCCATGGTTCTGTGTTGACGGTCCGGGATGACGTCCTTCGTCATTCCAACGATCAGCTGCTGTTTCTTCAGCTTGATCAGCCTTCTAGGGTAGGCACGGGCCGTTCCAAGCCTAACAAGTACCCTCTGCTTCCTCTGCGAAGCAAAGGGGCTGATCCTTCTGCCACCGCTTCTACTTCTTACTCAAAGGGTAAGGGTACGCGTCGGCAGTCTTGAGGGAAGCCCCAGGATTCTTCATTCAGTAGAGGAGGTGTTTTCTCCTCTCGTGAGCCTCGTCGGGGATCGCAATGAAGGTCCTGACCTCGACTCGTCCGAGGTTGGAGGAGGGATAGCAGAGTTCGCAGACCGTTGGGCCACCATCACATCCGATCCTTGGATGTTAGATGTTGTTTGGTTCGGGCTGCGAATATCCTTTCGACGGCACTCCACTCTGTCCAGGGTGCCTTTTCCAACCACAGTTCCTTCAGACATTTTACGTCGGGAACTTTTGTCCACAGAGATAGACAATCTCCTGACAAAGGGGACCATTGAGGTCATCAAGAACATTAGGTCAGTGGGTTTCTATTCCCGCCTGTTCTTGATGCCGAAGAAGGACGGCCGACTCCGACCGGTTCTCGATCTGAGTTTCCTGAACCAGTCTATCATTGCTCCCATGTTCAGCATGGAGACTTTCAGGTCGGTCCTCCGTTCAGTTCACCAGGGAGATTTCGCTTCCAGCTTCGACCTGCAAGACGCTTACTTTCACGTTCCGATTCATTGGGCGTTTTGGAAGTATCTCAGGTTCGTTTTTCTGGGGCGAGTTTACCAGTTCAAGGCATTGCCTTTCGGCCTCAACCTGGTTCCTTGGGCCTTCACCAGACTGATGTCGCATGTGATAGCTTTCCATCGCACACAGTCCAGGGTGACTACTTCGGTATATCTGGACGATATCCTCCAGGGGCATTCCAATGCTGCCTTACTGGAGTCGGATGTCGCCACTCTGTTGAGCTTGCTCACATCGCTACGTTTCAGAGTCAACGAGGAGAAGTCAGACCTGGTCCCTTCTCAGTCGTTTTATCATCTGGGGCTGGCTTTCTGCACTCAATTCAATTTGGTGGCCCAGTCCACATCCGCGACGACTCGGAGTTTTCTCCTGCTAATTGGTCTCTGCTGTTCGGTGACGGATCTCATTCCTCTAGGTAGGCTGCGTGTCAGACCTCTCCAACACTTTCTGCTCAGTCGTTGGAGGCCGAATGTAGATTTTCTGGATCTGGTGCTTCAGTTTCCAGAATATCTTCATCCTGACCTTCTCCTCTGGGCAGATGTCCAGTGGCTTTCGCAGGGTGTTCCGTTGGACTTACCCACGTCCGATCGCGTTCTGACGGCAGATGCCAGCGATCTCGGATGGGGTGCGACGTTGGATTCTCTAGGTCTTTCTATTCACGGGATGTAGGGACCAGGATCATGCAGCTCTACACATCAACCAGAAGGAGCTTCTTGCTCTTCTTCTGCGTTTCAGGCAGTGGATCCCTCACCTGTCGAATCGCCAGGTCCTTCTGTTGTCCGACCATTCAACGGTGGTTGCTTACATTCGGAACCAGGGCGGCACGCACTCTGTTCCAATGTACGAATTGGCTTGGGTTCTTCTACTGCTCGCTCAGGATGTCCACGCCGGGGTGGCTGTTCGTCACATTCCCGGTCGCCTGAACGTCCTAGCCGACTCCCTGTCCCATCGGGGCAGGGTCATTTCCACCAGGTGGATGCTCCACATGGCGGGTTCCATCGATCTCTTGTGACTCACTGGAACCATCCGGTGGACACTTTCGTGTCCCCGTGTCCAGATGCTGTGGCTTTCGCCATGGACGCTCTGGCCCTCCTTTCGGATGGTCTTGTCGGCTACGCCTTCCTACCGGTTCCGATTCCGCCTCAGGTTCTCACCCAGATATGAACCTGCAGTTGTCGAATCCTTTCGATCACACCCGTCACTCTGGTGGGTGTGGATCAATCTGCTCCACTCTCTGTTAGCGGCGGTTCCGGCATGTCTCCCTCTACCTCGCGACTTTCTTTGCCAAAGTCGCCCGAGGAGGTTTTCAAGTTGACCCGACTTCATTGTGCCTTCGCACATGTCTTTTATCGGGTCCTGTCTCCGTAGTGGTTTTTCGAGACACGCAGTGGAGTTGCTTCATCAAGGAGGCACTCACTCCACTGGTTTAGCCTCTGTGGCTAAGTGGAAGGTTCTTCTGTCGATGGTGTGCGATCACTCTGTTGCTTCTGTCACTCCTTCGATCACACCGCTTGCTGAGTTTCTGGTACATGTTTGTTTCTGGGGGTCTCCAGCAATGGGTACATGTCCATGCTTCGGAGACTTTTTTTCCTATGTGATACTGCATTCTTTCGACACTCATCCTTGCCTCTCCAAGCTTGTTCAGCTCTTTTCCTTGAAAATGCCAAGGCCTATGCAGTTTACTCCAAGATGGTCACTTTCTTGGGCGCTGCTCTGCTTGGGGGTGGGGGGGGGGGGCATTCATGCCTTTATCCTGGATGAATATGCATTTTCCCACATGCCAGATTTCTCCTGCATCCATTTCTTGATGGACTTGTCTTGCTATTCGTGCAGCTTCTGCTCGTCTAGCTACTGGTGATTGTATTACCAATTGTTTTTTCTGCCACGAGGTGCGTGCATTGTCTTCCTCTTTTAATAACTCTGTCATGTTGTCGGATGACTCATGTTATATTGGCAGCCTTCTGGAGAAATGCTACATTCTCCTTTTATCTGCGACAGTTGCAGGAGCCGACAGAGAACCTTGGGACCCTCTTTCTTCGGCTCAGGATGTTGTCTATCCAAGCTTTTCAGCTTTTTTCAGGGTCAGTTTGTGCTGTTACTGCCCTTTCTGTCTGTACGTCGCACTTCACCATACGCCTCATCTTTCATTGGCTTTTCTAATGTTTGTGATGCTATGGTTTGATAGGCCTAGGGATCTCTTCCTCTGTCCATGGTCCCAGTGCTGTTGAGTTATGTGTGGGTTGGTTATGTGATTCCCTCCAGCCTTTTGTCTATTCAGCCTGTAGTAAACAATTGAGGTAGGTTGATAAGAAGTATAAATTTTATAGTAAATTTCCTTTCTTATTATACCTACCGAAATTGTTTACATGGAGGTCCTCTCGTCTTCTTATTTGGGTATGAATCCTTCCTCCCCTTGATCACTTAACTCCTGTGTTGTTCGGAATCAAAAGAATGACGAATTGACGCATTGCGCACTGTTACGGAAGTCGTGGATTTGTACTATGGAAGAGCGTCCCATACTGGGTGTGCGCCGATGGCACTCGGCCCAGTTTTGGCTTATTTTTTCGTGGTGTTTTTACACCACTTTTCTTTCCCAAATCTTGGGAAAGATTAAAATAGAGAGTATTTTATCTGAGTTAGGTTCTTCCACTGTAGTGCAAGCCTGTAGTAAACAATTTTGGTAGGTATAATAAGAAAGGAAATTTACTATAAAATTTATACTTCTCGTCCTGAATCCGGATGGATAGTGCATAGATTGACTGAGACATGTCTTGGCGTCAAGACCACAGTAGCCTAGCTAAAATCTTGAGTGAGATTTTTTCAGTATTATGCAGTGGTATAACTGAATTTATTATCCCTTGGGACTGCGGTCTCTATTTGAATTCAGGGCTGTTTATATAGTAGCTCTTCATTCCCTACCTTGTGCGACAATAACTGCAAGTGAGCCTTCAGAGTCACAACTTACACCAATATATCTGTCTTCACATAGATGAAGACTTATAAGCCATGGCTAGCTTTGTAAGTCTCCCAAGTGAGCTTCTATGGCCTCAGTTATCAAGCTTTTAATGGTCTTCATGTACAGGAAGACCTTTAGGTGCTTCATCTCGGCTGAGTTAGTTGTCCTATCGGGCATGATACCGTTTGTTAGAGGAGGTTATTCTCCTCAAACTGGTATGGTTTGGTGTGAGTTATTATGTAAATACGGTGTATTTGTTCATCATGTCCTTCTCCTTATTGGCATTATGGAGTTGGTCAGAGGGAGTCTTGCGGTTCCTATACTATTTGATGACTAACGCAAGAACGATTCAAGTAATGCGGTTGAGGCAGGGAGGGGATCAATATTAATTCTAATAGGGGGGGGGGGGTCAATATTAACTCTACCCCCTCCCCCTCCCCCTCCCCCCCCTCCCCCCCAAATGTGTTAAGAGGTGATTACCGGGCAAGACATAGTTTTCTTCCCGTAAACCTTGTATGCATTTAAGTATATACATGCATTTCATGACTTCTCAATTGGCAGCTGGGTCATGTTCTATGGCGACCTCATGGGCACATCTTCTTTTTAGTTGGTTGGTTTCCTGTGGTTGTTCGTCTATATGTCATATACAAGCATATGATTCATCATCAATAAATTGCTAGCCTTTGGGTACCTGTAAGGCCGTCTAGTCAGTTAACTGGTATTCAGATGATTACATGCAGGATTTCAATGCTCACGTGCATAATAAATGTATTATTAGGCAGACGCATTATTGTATGTTATGAACCTTAGAAACAATGAATTATTTCGGGGGCAGTCTGTGACGAGTCTGTTAATCATAGCTAGTTCCATTTCTAAATCCAGATTTCTATTAATTTCGGTACTCAATCAAATACAACTTGTCTTTACACTTTCGTATATTCGTATGTTTCTGGGAGCATAAATATCAGATAGAACACATCTGGGAGTGTTATTTATTGGAATTTATTGTACACCTCAATGGGGTCGCCTGTGGGTTACCTTGGAAGTGTGTTTACTCTCCAGGGATCGTCCATTGCAATTCTATTGAACATGTGTATGTTATATATTATATCTACATATGTCAACTCCAGTATACGCTACAAGCAATCGATATTAATTACCTGGATTGCCACAATAGCCTTAGCTTCTGAAGTGGTGTTAAGCACCAATTATTTTTATAATTATATCTGGGTGCCTGGTGGACAAATATATATTGTTATTTGGTACTGCTTTTACTGATTCCAGAGTGCTCCCCCTCCTTGTTTTTGAAGAAGATTCCTTCAAAAAGGGTGGGGGGGGGGATTTTTTACCTCTCCTCCTAATTGATAAGTGTGTAACTATGAGAGAAGCTGTTTTGTCTGTAGATTATATCCTGGATACAGCTTGTGTTTTATTGTATATGGCATATGTTTGTGGGGGTTACCTCTCATTCTCAAATACGCCATCCTAATTTTGGGGGCTTAGTCCGATCTAGCCTTAAAAATTGGGAATTTGTAACATCCAATTATTATTAGCTTAGCCTTCATGCTAAGTATACGGAATTACTTGAATTTGGCTTCTTATTTATGATATGTCTTCTCTATTACTGTATAGAGAGACATACATGTAATTCCTTTTAAATTTAATTTCCTTTCACCTTGATTTACAGGCTTGGAACTATGTTGGTGTACTGATTCTGAAGTCCTAGGCCCTCCGCCTTTTTTATGGTTCAGCTAGTCTGGGCCATTGGTTTATAGTATAAAAATATGATGAATTTAAAGGAATTTGTATATTTTTTTATACTTACCAATGGCCCAGACGGGTATGGCCCTCCCATGAGTGGGCACTAATACCTCCCCGCTGAGTTATTATGTAGTTCTCTTTTCTACAAAGAATGATATTGGTGCTAATTCTGGTCACTTCCTGATGGCTACGCATTCACGTAGGACCAGATAGGACTTTTAATTTTCGGTTTTCAAGCAAATTTGGGGGATTTCGGGGTTCAAAATTTGGGTTTGATCCTTGATAACTCTGAGTTTGCACCAGCTAGTCTGCGCCATTGGTAAGTATAAAAAATATACAAATTACTTTAAATTTATCATTTTCAAGAGATAATGCTGATTTCCAAACCTGAAAGCAACTTTACACAGTATAAAAACAAAAGAAAAAATACTCTTCCATCTGAAAAATTTGAAATACATTTAAATCAAATCAAGGACATTATTTTATTATGTTTTCTATTTTGGGCAGAACTTTTACTGCCTTGAATTTGGGGTAATCTAAAGGCCTGGGGTTTAACAAAAATTCTCCAGATCTAATAAATTAATTTTGTTTCAGTGATTTACTGCCTAGTCAAGGAGGAAAATATACAGGATTTGGAAACACACCTGATCCAGGACCCAAAAATGATCCCTTTGATAGCACCATGTCATCTTTATCAACTGTAAGTTTAAAATTTTAATGACATCTTTAATTTTGTTCACTCTGAATGCAAATGTTCTTATCATCAACGACTCGTCATTATGTATGCCTGCTCATGTAGATTTTTCTGTTGTTGCTTATACAAGGAACAATTGCCCATGTTGAGGATAGCACATCCATAAGTGGCAGTAAAATCTGTCTGACAGTTCTGTTTCAAGTAAAGATGATATGCATGTTTATTACTTTACAAAGTGTGATTTACTGGGATTTCCGGGTTTGCTTATAAACGATAACTTCACAAGTAAATTATGCAATCAACAATTGGGTCATGTATCCGTGCACACAAACGAAGACACTTTGCCATGGGTGTGATGGGGACTTCATTGTTTTTTTTTGCTTTTTTTTTAACCCTTTACCTAACATGAAAAGCAGACGACACTTGCAAAAGAAATTCTTGAATAACTATTATTTTCATTTTTTGTCTCAAAAACATAGGTAATGACCCCTCATTGGAACGAGCTCGACGAGCTTGTTCAAATGAGGGATCATAACCTATGTTTTAGAGACAAAAAATGAAAAAATAATGAAAATTAATTGGCGATTTTTTAGAATAGCTCTGGCCGGTTTTGGCCATTACATTAGGTAAAGGGTTAAATAATATAGTTATCGTTAATGATGAAAAGTAATAAACAGAGTAATTGCTTGTCTGGACTGATTACGTGAAATAATTCATTTGAGGCGAGGGACTATATTGTAAAACACTCGTGTGCATTCGCACACTCATGTTTGTACAACACCCCTCACCTCTCATGAATTATTTCACATAACCAGTCGAGTCAAGCTATTGCTCTCTGTGTAATTATCAAATGCAATGTCTGATTTAAAACCGTGTATGATATCATTAAAATGTTATCTGAGGCCACACAAAGTTTATCAGACCATTTATTCTTTAATGTATGTGGATAGGACATTTTTAATGCTATTTTTTTTAAAAAAATTCACATTTCTTTTTCCTCAGAGTTTCATATACTTGGTTAACTTGGGCAATGGTGTTTTTTTATCCATTTTATTAACCTGGGAAATCTATATAAAAACCAATTCATTGTAATATTTTAAAGTATGTAGAGGCAATAAAAAGAGAGCTTTGCGACATCCAAAATTACCATGTTGCTGGACCTGAGAAATATATACCTATTTTTTTTTTAGCCTAAACCATGAGCACATTTTAACCCTTTACCTGATGTAATGGCCATATCTGACCTGCACTATTCACAGAAGTGGCCATTCAGGGGTTGTGTACCTCTTGATGAAACAGATTATGTTAATGTCTTGCCTGCAGCCTGCTCCGTATTACTCTGACTGCTCAGCTGAATGTAAAAGCAGACTTTCTTTTCAGACAAGGTAAAAGTCTCCCAATGGAGAGCTATCTCAGCAAGAGAATGTTCAACACCATTACTCTATTGTCGAATCATCCAATGATAGATCTGTCTGTGACAAGGTGGCACAATCTTTCTCCAGCATTCATCTCCCCTTCACAAAAGCCTCAAGCTTACATAGTGTATGCATTCTGTGTGCAATGGAATGGGATGTTTGGCTATGCATTTCCTCTGCCTCTTATTCTGCAACAAGTCTCAGTGAAAATAAGACATTTTCTGTACAAAATCTTTCTAATAACTCTGTTGTCCTCACAGAAACTGTGGGGGCAATCAGACCTTCCACATCTTCTTCCAACATGGAAAGACAAGTCAGTACAAGACAGAGCAAGGGCATTACCTTTCTGCCTAGAGATCTCAATCTTCACACTTTTCAGTTGTCAGATCCTTTCCCGACAGTAAATGTTTTCCAAGAAGATCAGTGGCAAGCATTTATGTAGCAAGGAGGAATTCCTCTTCTTTGAATTATACAGCGAAATAGGTGTTTTTCTCCTGATGTTTTGAGAATTTAATTATCTGTATGGATACACACTCTCATGAAGGTCAGATTACTATTAGAAATAACAAAACTATTTCAAAATTGATAAAACATTTAACACTTGAAAGATCTAGATCTTTAGGACAATCAGACTGTCCATGTCGTCTTGCAGCATGGAAAAAAGAAAGCAACGTTTGAACCTTTGGGCTCAGTTGAGTTTAAGTATCTGACATACAAGATAGTATTCATTCTGTATTCATCAGCTGGATAAGTTAGTGAACTTCCTGCTTTATTAAAAGTAGCTTAACATTACCATAGCATTGGTATTTCTGTAACTCTTACCATTCCTATAAGTTTTCACAGAGAATCAACTTCTAAATGAATTGCCACCTCCAATTGTTATTAATGGACTGCCTCTATTAAATAATACCTGACCACTATTATGTCCAGTTTGAGCTCATAGAACATATAAAGAAACGTAGATCCTTCAAATCATGGTCAAGTTTAATTCCAGTCACATGATTGACCTTGAACTTAGTTTATGATTTGAAAACTCGAGGAATCAGTTTTCCAGACTTTTCTGCTCGCAGGGGCATACGTGTTATACTGGCACATCTAGTTAATTTTTATTTGTTTTTCATGATTTGATCTTTATTTCACTGTATTTTAAAAAGAGAACCTTGACCATTAGTGCTTTATGTGTTTAACCCTTTGAGACTTTAATTATCCTGATGTTGAAACATCACTCTGCTGGGAATTAAATTTTTTTCAATGTTTTTCAAAAGTGCCGTCAAACGTCGGAAAGTACAAATAACAAGACATTTTTCACATTAGTGATTAACTTGTTGAGGGCTAGATTATTTTTGGTGGACTGAATTTGTTATTCAAAACTTGTCTTATTACAAATTATTGGAGATTGCCCACGGGCACCCCAAAAATTTGTAATAAAACAAATTTATATAAACAAAATATTATTTGTGCTTGACTGAATTTGAAATATAAGCAAGGAAAGTGTTGGCCTTTGCTCTGGTATCCTCATTTTTTGAAAACTTTGAAAGTGGCATCCAGCACTCAACCAGTTAAAAAGTTTTGACAGCAGGATTATATTAGTATTTTAAGCTGCAATAACATTTGGCTCAATGGTTGTCACTTAGCACTATTCGGGAGAAAATAGGAATTGAGGTTTAAACTTTAAAAAATCAAAAAATGATAAAACAAATGACCACAAAGTATCAACGTGCTGTTTGATTTTGTACATCGTAAGACGTACAAAAGTATCAAAGGGTTAAGTGTGTCTTGCTCCAATAAAAAAATACCACTTTTATGATCACAGTACTGTGCTTCAATTAGAAATCTGTGTTTTGTAAACTATCAAGGGACATTATTCTTGCTGATAATTTATGTTGTGAAAAGAATTTAACTCCTTGTATTTCTTTCTTGTGCATATTGTGCTCCATATTTCATGAATATATGTAGTTGTGCTTTCTATATGCTAGAGGGAAATGATTGTAAAATACAAGTACAGTATACATAGATGGATTTAGTACTGAAGCAGCTGCCCACATGACTGCTACAATAATTGAGCTTTTTGGACCCACCAAGAAACATTTTATTTCATGGACCACGGGGTAGAGATTTGTGCTGCTAATTTTCTTGTTGGGTTCTTAAGTTTCTACTGGTCTGGTAATCCCATCTGTCAAAGGTGCTAGAGTTAGTCTAATTAGTTGATTTCAACTAATTAACAATCAAGATACTTAAATTTTATTTTCTGTAAATTTACAACAAAATGGTCTTACAGTCCATTTTCATGTAAATTTATAGAAATAGAATGTCTGCCAATTAATAACTTAATTATTTATCCTTTTTTTAGCCTGACTGTTTACAATCATTATTAGCCCGACTGGTTACAGTCATTAGCCCGACCATTTACAGTCAGAGATATAGTCATGACTTTCGTCTGTCTGCCATCTGTCTGTCCATCTATGCGTCAGTTAACATGTAGAGTTTTGGTTAAAGTTTTTTAGTGAAGGTTAAAGTTTTTTTTTCTTCTTAATTAATATCAATTACTATTGATTATATCATTCTTATTATGTTTCATGTTATTTTGTGAAATATTTAACCCTTTTTTGAGTCAATTTAACTTTGAACTTCCAGGTTAAAGTTTTGGGTTGACAAAGTTATACCTTTAATTCTTTGAACAGTTTAGTGGAATGTCTCTGTTTCTCATTTGGGACAATAGCTACTGTCAACTGAAGCTTTCTATAGTGATTTTAATTGATATTGGCATGATTTTTATCCCTTTTATACATGTTTTCAGACTTAGTTTCTTTGTATTTGAAATTAGTCTTTTACCACATACTTTGTTACATTAATTTTGCATGGTCAATACAAATTAATGATTGCATTTACATCAATGATTTTTTTTATCGGTTTTAGGAAATATTTAACCCTTTTTTGTAGTGAATTTTACTTAGTATTACCAGCTTAAAGTTTCGGATTAAAGTTTTGCTTTTCAAGGTTGTACCTTTCATTCTTTAAATACTGTGTTATACTGTCATTGTTTTTAGCTCTACTTGACAATGTCAAATATGAGCTATTGGGATGGGTTGTGATCCGTCGTCCATATTTCTGCCCATCCACAATTCCTTTAGTTCACCCTACAGGCTTCAGCTCTCACCCGATCAGTTCCAAATTTCATACGTGGCTTAATGGCAATATCTAGATGTGAGCTATCGACTTTTTTCGAATTTCATTGAAAAACAATTCCATTCACACACCCAACATGCTGCATTTCTCACCCTATCTTTTTCATATTTCATAGGCAGCTTTGGTGTGAGGTCCAGATGGGAGCTATCAAATATTTCTGAATTTTGTTGAAAAACATGGCTGCCAGCAGCCGTCTTGGATTTGGATATGAATGGACAACAATTCCATTAACACACCATACAGGCCACATCTCTCATTTGCTCTTTTTCAAATTTCATATGTAGCTTTGGTGTGATGTCCAGATGGGAGCTATCAAATTTTTTTTAATTTTCTTGAAAAACATGGCCATCAGCAACCATCTTTGATTTGGATAAAAATTGTCCAACAATTCCTTTAGCACACCCTACAAGCTGCAGCTATCACCCGATCAGTCCAAAATTTCATGTGGCTTTGGGGCAATGTCTAGATGGGAGCTATCAAATTTTTTCGATTTTCATTGAAATCAGCAATCTCAGATTTGGCATATAAATTGTCATAGCACACCCTACAGGCTGCATTTCTCACCCGATCTTTTTCATATTTCATAGGCAGCTTTGGTGTGAGGTCTAGATAGGAGCTATCAAATATTTCTGAATTTTGTTGAAAAACATGGCTGCCAGCAGCCATCTTGGATTTGGATATAAAAAGACAAAATTTCCATTAACACACCCTACAGGCTGCATCTCTCACCCGATCTTTTTTGAATTTCATAGATAGCTTTGGTGTGATGTTTAGATGGGAGCTATCAAATTTTTCTGAATTTTGTTGATAAACATTGCTGCCAGCAGCCATCTTGGATTTCGCATAAAAATTGTCAGCAATCACATTAGCACACCCTACAGGCCACAACCCTCACCCATCTTTTTTGAAATTTCACACATACCTTTGGTGTGATGTCAAGAACGGAGCTGTCAAATTTTTCTGAATTACTTTGAGAAACAAGGTCTACTGAAGCTGTATACAGTGGTTTCAAATAATATTGGCATTAATTTAACCCTTTTCAAAATGGTTTTCGAACTTATTTTTTTTAAATTTGAAATTAGGCTTCTACCACATACTTTGTTACTTTTTGTTCTTGCATGATCAATACAACTGTAATAATTGCATTTGCTGACATGATTTCTTTTACTTGTATGCAGCTGTTTTTTTTCGTTCGCGTTTGGAAATATAAAGAAATGCCTTCTGCAGCATACTTCTGTTGTTTTACAAAAAGCAATACAGATGGGAAGGAAATGGGAGTGAGGGACTTTGATGTTGTCTCCAAAACTTCGGAAGAGATGGGTGGAATCAATCCACCCCACCCTCCTCCTCATGTTATCCAGAAGATAAAAACAGTTCTAATTATACGATTCTCTCCAAATTTGATATTATATATTTTTATATAGTAACCAATGACCCAAACTTAGCTGGTGTTAACCCAAAAATATGTAGGGCCAAACACAAATTTTGCCCCCCAATCCCCAAAATTTGCATGCAAAATCGAAAATTAGAAGTCCTATCTGGCCCTCCATACATTTTACCCTCTGCGCATGTGCAGATGCCAGGAAGTAATCGAATCTGGCGCCAATAAGATCATTCTTTGTTTGGCCCTTGTCAGATAACAACAAACTGATATTTGTGCATTTAAATCTAAATTAATAATGATGCCAGACACAAATCAATGGTTAAATTGGTGGATCCAAGGACAGAACTGGATGAAGAAAGGAAGAAACGGTGGTTTGAAACATTCAGGGCTGTAATTTTATAATATTTATTAAAATTGGTTCATGTTCCCTAATTTCGGGACATGAGCCTGACGTTATCACTGATTGATTATGATCTATCCACTGTTTATTTAGTATTCCTTCCGTGCCTTTCCTTGATCTCCCCAGTTAAGCTCCCAAGCTTTTTGGCTTGTTTTAATAAAAAAAGTTTTATAAAATTATTGGGAGTTTAACGTTTTATGCAGAAGATTATTCTGTACATCCCCAGGGTTACGTCCTCATCCGTAGGGTGTTCGGGCGTTTTGGTCATGCATCTTACATCCAAAGTATCGTTTTTTCTTCTGAGGAAGATCTTGCTTTACACCGGATAGTCTTGTTTCTGTTACTGACTTCGGGCCATGTTGCCTGGGGTCTTCATTCCGGTGTTTTGTTTACATTACATTACGCTAGGTAGTTTCCTATTTTTGTTTAGGAACAACAGTTGTAAGTAACATTAAATATTCTGATAGTGTGGTAGTTAATTTTACAGTTTTTATAATTTTGTCCACACTTAGGGTTTTTTGGGCTCATCGTTCCCTTTGGGAACTTGGGCTCTTACATTAGGAAAATTTTTTAAAAAATGTTTATTTTATTTTTGAAAGAGTTTTTCTTTTGGATATATTTATATCATTGATTATATTTAATGTTATCTTATATTATATGTAGATTTGGTGATGGTACAATGACATATATTAGTTTTAGGTAATTATTTTTATCTAATAATATGGCAAATAGAGGAAACCTTTCCTTTATTTACTTGGTCGTTGTAATGAGTTTACTTGATGTACTACCACTAATTCTACTCCATGTATCAGATTTGATAATCTGAATGACGGGCATCATGGTTTGTGTTTGGCAAGTGGACACTATCGGTCCTATCGCGGCGAGGGGACTCGGTGGTCCTCTCGTCAAAATGTCACTATAGTTTTTTAGTTTCTATTTACAGAGAAACAAGATCATGATGTGGCTTCGTGACGCTGTCAAGGAGTGTGCTGTCGCAAATCAAGAGCTAGCGGCAAAAGTGCTCAGGTATTAGACAAGGCCTAGACCCTTAGTAGGATTGATGACCTTGTCGCCAGCTAGCTCGACTGGCAGATCTAACTCGTATGTGAGGGACGTGATGCCGGGTATGTCTGTTGCAGTCGAGAAGAGGTATAAGGGTGTAGCGAGCACTATAAACATACGAACATGCTCACCATGTGACGACAGGAAGGAGAAAGTAGACAAGTTCGGATCGTGAGCAAGAGGGAGCCCCTCTCTTATGACAGCATCTCGAGTCAGAGGTTGTTGGTAGGAACTTGTGGCATTCAGACAAGTTCTGAGGTATGCTCGTCCAAGTCTTTCGTGATTGCGAGCAAGAGAGAGGCCTCCCCCCTTCCCCCTCTCTCTTATTACAACATCTGCGGTCAGATGTTGTTGGTAGGAACTTGTGTTGTTCAGACAAATTCTGAGGTATGCTCGTCCAGGTCTTCCGTGTTCGCGAGCAAGAGAGAGGCCCCCCTCTCTCTTATGACAACATCTGCGGTCCGAGGTTGTTGGTAGGAACTTGTGTCAGTCAGACATGTTCTGAGGTATGCTCATCCAGGTCTTGCATGACTGCGAGCAAGAGAGAGGTCCCTCTCTCTTATAACAACATCTGGTGCCAGAGGTTGTTGGTACGAACTTGTGTCAGTTGGAACTTACGTCCACGGGACGCTCCTTCCATAGACTGCCAGGGACGGCCAGTCTTATAGCTTCCTCTATGTTCGAAAAGCACACGACCACGCAAGTCCGTTGTCGCTAGTTAGCTCGAACGGTGAAGTAGTTACTCGGGTCCCTGAGAACTATGACGCCGGGTGTATACGATCCGGGCTAGAAAGAGAGATCATGTAGGGTGGAGCGAACAATATGATATGCATTTATGCTCACCCAGCCACGACGGAAGGAGGAAACCGGCAAGGTCTGAGGTACGCTTGTCCAGGTCATCCAGGACCGCGAGCAAGAGAGAGGCCGCTCTCTCTTACAGCATCATCTGGGGACAAATGTTGTTGGTAGGAACTTGGATCAGTCGGAGTATACGTCCATGCCTCCGGTCCGGGACGTCTTGTCTAATAGGCTGCCGCGGCCGGCTAGTCTTATGGTTTCCTCTACATAACGGACAAAGTGATCTTTATATAGCACATGGCTATAAAACCCGATGGGTGGTGTCAGTTCCCTTTCGCCGGTGAAACAGTTAAGATTGGACCATGACTCCAGATGTGTCGCATATGCATTGTATTTAGAGCTAGTGGAAAAGTGCTCAATGATTTTAAAAAAGACAAGGGCTAGGTTTCACGGAGGCTTACGTCCCTTGTCTAAAAACAGCTAGCTCAACCGGCAGATCTCACTCCTATGTGGGTGATGTGATGCCGAGTATGTCCGTGGTGGTCGAGAGAGAATAAGGGTGTAGCGAGCACTCTTGATCGAATCCATGCTTACCTACTCTCAGGGTCCAAATAATCGTACATGTACGATTATTATTTTTTCGGATAAAATCCCACCTGTACGACCCTTATTTGGGTCTGTACGATTATGTAATTTCAGCAAAATATGAATTGCCAAAATGTGAGGAACTCAACTTTACTCCTTTTTCATAATAAACAACAGCTGATTGTATAAATCAGTTTTAAATTCACGGAAACATCACCCAAAACAATTGTGTAATAGTAGCAGTTTATCTTCATAAAAACACTCTGTGTGTTCACCCGGGCATAAAACATTCTCGCAAACAGCCAGTATATTGCCGTGTACCCCAGTGTACCCTCAGAAAAATAATTCCTGCGGTCCAACTTCCAATTAACGCACAATTTAGATTAGCCCATTTATCGAGAAGGGGAGCTGTGCTGTATATTAAGCACGTGGTTGTGCCATGTGTGTGGATGTTTAGCGAGGCTCACTACGGTTTGACACTGAATCGCATTATTTTATCGGCGCATTTCTGGGAGATTATTATGTTTTGTGGTAATCAGTATTGAAAAAAGATGTTAATTGAATACTGTTAGCCATCGAACACCAAAATGAAAACTCGTACTTAGAAGTTTTATGACGTTAAAGTGAACATAAACGACAAACATCTAATCGCCCCTAGTCCAACCCTCTGAAGTTACCAGTAGTTTTCAAATCTATAAATACGCGGTATAGTACTTGGTCGGAAGTTTTCAGTTTTACAAATTTTGAATCCCACAATTCTGTTTTGATAACAATCATGGCGGCGGACGCATTTCGCGACAAATATGATAAATATTCATTACAAGAGAAGAATAAATTAGCCGAATTAGTTGGAAAATACAAGGCTGAATACCAAAAAGAAGCGACCGAGCGGGATAAACAGTGGGACCCCAAACGAAAAAAATTTGTGAAATATGCACCCCCCGAAGGGTATTTGTCCAAAGCTATTCGAGAAATGTTGCCGTCCTTGAAAGATTCAAAGTCAAGTGATGAGAAATTTTTGAAGGCTCTACAATTTGCTCGAAGATGTTTTGATGCCTATGAAAGGCGTAAACGGGAAGGGGGTATAGACATATCTAATGAACCCTCTAAGAAAAAATTTCGGGAAGATGGAGGTGGACGGAAAAAAAGGGCAGAACCAGTTCGACAGTCACTTTTCGACTGGTTTGTGGATATTAGAGGGACGTTAAAGGGTAGACTCCCTGTGAAAGTTTTTAAAGCCCATGCCAAACTATTGTATCAGAACTGGGTGGCAGAGGGTCACAAAGAGGAAGAGCCATTACAATTTTCAAAAAGGTGGATTAAGCAGTGGATGGTGGAGTATGGTGTCAGCCTAAAAAAAACGAATAAGAGGTTTTCCATCTCCAAAGAGAAGCGAACACATCGCCTCATAGAATTCATTAAAAATATATATAGAATACGACGTTACTTTTTGAACAAACATGGAAAAGAACCCACGATTATAAACGGGGATCAAATGCCTCTACACAGGAATGAGAGCTCAAACCAGAAGACCCTTACGCTTAAAGGCGAAGCCACCTATATCAAGGAGAACTACATGCTTTCGCGAGAACATGCCACAGTTTACACTCAAGTATCGTCAGACAAAAATCAACCCTTTCCACTGCCTGAATTCGTATTTAAAGGTAAAGGAACCCGTACAAAGTTAGACAATACCTTAAATCTAAATGTTCAGTGGGCCGAAAAAGGCAGTTACAGACTACCTACTATGTTGGGAACAATATCGAAACTAAAAAACGTGTCTAATCCCTTCTCTGATAAAGACTATCGCATCTACATATTAGACGATTACTCCGTCCACTGTACAGACGACGTGAGGAAAGCATTTTTACAGAAAGGATATATCCTCGTTGTGATGGGTGGAGGCATCACCGGTGACATCCAGATCAACGATACACATGTGCACCATCGGCTAAAGGCGAGCTATAGAGAATTGGAGAGCAAGTTAATGATAGAGAAACTCCGTGCAGATCCCGATAAAGTTCCCGCACCTTCGAGAGACGAAATGATGTCCATGTTAGTAGAAAGTTGGAAACAACTGAATTTCGATACCGAGGAAGCGCTAAAGACCCACTTCATATTGAACGCCTTCGATGGTACAGAGGATTATAAAGTGTCTGATAAACTGTATTCCCTTATTGGAGATGACATATCAAAATTCCGTGAGGAGCTAGTGAAAGAAGACCCGCCTATGAATCTGAAATCACTGATAAAAACAATCACACCACCTGAGGGGGTTGTCATGAAACCAAATGCCTCCAGTACGGATTCAGCTATTACAGAGTGTGTTCCAAATGATGAGGGGAGAGAGCTGATGGACTGTGATGGGGATGAACTGGAAGCAGATGACCCAGGGTGTCTCGTTGTCTCTGACGATGAAGAAGCTGAATTGGAATCTGCCGAAAGTACTAGTGTCGGTACAAACCATAATCTTCTTATGGATTCTGATGTTAATAGTGATCCGACTATTTCTGATGACAAGGCTAGCAATAATGCTTGTGTTGGTACTGAATGTCAGTTGCCATTAGTAGGTAATTCTGATGTCGACGCTGATATTTCATTCTTGAATGATCTTGGAAATGTTATACAGAATCATAGCAAGAAGACATCGAAACTATTCCTACCATACATTTGCCAACTGAAAGATGCATATGCAAAGGCCAGAAAGAGCGTGAAACGCAGGATGATACAGGGTTCAAAGCTGATTGTTAGTGAACCCCCAGCTTCACCAGAGTCGATCGCCGAGAAAAACAAAATGAATTTTTCTGACCCGGCTGAGACTGAACTGACAGACACTGAATGTGATGCGATAAGTGAACCTAATCAAGCCAATGTTGATGAACCTAAACAAGCCAGTGTTGATGAATCGCTCTCCCTTGTCGTTGGATCATACATTCTTATGAGAATTGGGAACAATACGTTACCAGCATGTGTTGTCGGCATGGAGCCACTCAGCGCGAGGTTTTTTGAACAGGTTCACGGCAGGGACCAGCATGTATTCAAACCATGTGAGGATACGGTCTGCATAAACACAAATGATATCGAGAGACAGTTAGCAGACCCAGAAATAAAAGCAATGGGATCACGCAAACTTTATTATAAATTTGATATGATCACAAATTAATTCAGATAATCACAGATTAGAGCTGCCCTGGTGTTGTTTTTTTGTGGCGATTTTCTGTGTATATAAACCGGTGGGTGCGGTAGCTCAGTTGGTAGAGTTGCGGGCTGCAAGCCGGAGACCCTCGGTTCAAATATAGGCAAATGTTGGACCCTCTGTTCAAATGTTGGACAAAACATTTCACCCACTTGCCTTCATGGGGACCCAACGCGGTTGCACTGCATTTCACCCACTTGCCTTCATGGGGACCCAACGCGGTTGCACTGCATTTCACTCACTTGCATCCATGGGAGCCCAATGACACAATGCGGTTGCAGTGTCGGGATTCGAACCGAGGATCTCTCGACTTGCAGTCTGCAACTCTACCAAATGAGCTAAATCCCCCCCCCCGGACACGATATAGTGAACGATTCTGAAGAGCATATTTCAAATTCTCGAATTCTGTATTGAACCTATGACAAAATTTGAAATTTTGAAACATGCTTTTCAAAAAAATATCATTTTACCGTTAAAAAAATCGAGAGGATTTTTATTCCAAAGGCCACCAAAATGAAAACGCTTCTTTTGATCGATCATTTTCAAAAATTTTTGGGGGGTGGGGGGACCCCGACCTTCCTACAAAGCTTGTGCCTACTTGCTGAGGGATCGCACCTCAGCGGCGATGGTTGCCGGGTCCTATTCTGCTTTACTGGTAAAATAGGACCCGGCAACCAACGCCGCTGAGGTGCGATCCCTCAGCAAGTGGGCAACATATGCATAAACGATTGGCGAATCTTGACTTTATACCTATGTTGTGTCATTATATAGCCTAGATGCTGAAATGACATTAAACACCAATAAGTAAGTAAGTAAAGCTTGTGCCTGTGGCATATGCTGAATTTTGCCCCCCCCCCCCCCTCTATTTAGAATTTCTGTATCTGCCATTTGATCAAAGAAACGGGCATTTACTCATTCACTTCCATGTTTGCTTGCTACAAACTGTTATGAAGATGGGAGATGAACGGAAAAATTACCTCATTGTCACCGTGACACCATTTGTAGTTGGAAATTTTAAGGCTCCACGCCCCCCCCCCCCCCCCCCCCCCATGTTTCGCTCCCGAGAGTAATCGAGACGTTTCGACCGGAGACATTTTTCAGCCCGTGATTTCACCCAACTTAGAAACGTCAGCCCCCCCCCCCCCCCCCCTCACCCCCTCCCCCCTATAAATTTCGTTCCAACAGCATTGGGCTGTTATGACATGCAGCAAGCTAAGTTAGTTATTAGTTTTATGGTACGATTCTCCCAGTTTTGTTTGGTGAAGGGTTAACCCTTTACCCAACGTAACGGCCAAAACCGGCCAGCGCTACTCGCAAATTTTGCCATGCATTTTTTTTAGATGTTCATTTTTTTGCTTCCAAAACATAGGTTGTGGCCCCTCATTCGTACGAGCGTGAGACGCTCGTTCGAAAGAGGTGTCACAACGTATGATTTGGTTGCAAAAAATGAAAATTTTTAGTTCTACAAAATATTTGAAATAGAGGGGCCCGGGCCCCATGGACCCCCGTCTGGATCCGCCACTGTTGCTGGCATGCATGTTTTAATAATGCACATGGTTTATTATTGTGAAATACATGAAGTTCATAGAATTCGGCTGTTCCAATTTACTCTCTACTTTCGATTTTCTCAGTATGTCGGCTGCCAATGTGTTGTCGTTTCATCGGGTCTACAGCACAGAATTTGTTTATGACCGGTGGTAATTGGGGGGGGGGGGGGGGAGGAGGCATCATAGTAGTGCAGGGGGAGGAGGCATCATAGTAGTGCACTGTTTTGGGAGTTATTTCAACCCTTTACCCAACAGTACATTAATACTCCCCTGGAAGGTCTGTACTTGAATGGAAGACAAAGAGGATTAGAGGACTTGTTTTTTGTTTAATATCAATCACATACGGGAGACTGGGACACTGTTCTGACGCTATCACTAAAAAGTGAAAATAATATTAATAATATTTGTGAACAGCCACTCACGCCCCCCCCCCCCCCCCCCCCCAAGAAAAATAATGCCTATTCACCAATATTATTTTGTTATTGTGTATTGAAAATCACATTCCGTAATTTTCAACACTCGATAAAAAAATACTATGTGTAAACAGCCACTTGCCCCCCTCCCCCCCCCCCCCCCCCCCCAAAAACAGGGTCTAATTTTCAGTGAAACATGGGAGGTTTGGCACAGTGCAAGGATGCCCTTTCCATATTAGGAAATGTTTGACACCCCCCGCCCCCTCATTTTTGTTACATGCCTCCTCCCCTCGTTACCCATGTAAAATGTTTTTCGTATTGCCCCTCAAACATTTTCATTTTCATGTCTTTTTTTTTTTTTTATAAGCCAACATAACCCCTTTTGTAATATTCGTTTGCACTGGCGTCAGAATCCTTCTCTTGTAGGTCCATTTTTCGTATGACCCCCTCGAATATTTCATATTATTCATGCAGGCCTTTGCTGGAAAGAAGCGCGATCGTACTCGCGCCTCCCAATTTAAAATGAGAGGCGTTAATAATCGTGCGCATTAGTGTGCATTATTTATTCCAGAAGCGTTTAATTAAATAATGTGCCATGGCTTGAGTGACAATGCAGCCTACTGGATGATCAGATGTGTCGTACTTGTGTAACAGATCGGTGGAGATCTTAAATTCCCTGCTTCATTAATATTCATTAAGTGTCTTCATAGACGTCCGTCATATGAGCATTTAAGCGCCCTCGTCACTTCCGTACGATTCACAATCTCTCCAGTCCAGTCCAGTGCGTCTTACGAGATACGGACGACAATACGCTCTGGCATTTTATAGATTTAGCCTGAAACTACTTGGTAAGAATGGTAAGTCAGTAAATGACAGCGTGGTGCCTGTAATACACATTTCATACGCATCATGTTCGAAGTTTCCAAGTTGATAATCAACTTGGAAATTTAGTTTAGAACATGATGCGTAAAAAAACGTGTCATTTTGCCTTCCCAAAATAAAGTGGATTTTCATCCGGGGTGGTCGCCCATGACAGGTTCTACTGTACACCTGTTATTAAAACAAAAATAGTACAAAAAAGAAAAAGGTTGAATTGCTCCTCTTGCCAGTAAACCTTCCATCAGTGACCACCTGTCTTAATCATTTTAGCAAATCTTTTTTCACACCTCACTTCACTCCTCTCCACAGCAAGCCCATATCAAGTGGCTTACAGCAAAATTAGCAATGGATTTTATTCAGGTCTTGGATCCTTACTTTTCCAGTCCCCTGTACAGCAAAACAAGTGTCGGCTGGTGATGAACAATATTTTTTATTGCCATAAAACATAAAAATAAATAACTGAGTGGGAGTCTGAGCCTGCCGCTCTCATCACTTTGAAAAGAAAATCCCTGATAAAGAATTTTTTTTTATATGGTCTTAAGTTGGTGAGCTAAAAATTAAATCAAAATAGTTTGAAAATACTAGTACGTATCTAGATACGTGTCGTATCGTGGGTGAAGTATCTAGATACGAATCATATCGTTACAAAAGCGTATCGTTACAGGCCTACCATAGACGGTCATAGACCAGACTAGTCATTGTATGACTGTGGCCTGGGGCCTAACCCCCACCCTCTACATAGGGCCCCACACAGTCATTGAGAAGCTCGACCAAATTCAATCTGACTAAAAATTGACATTCGAACCAGCTCACTTCACGCGTCGTTTTGCCGATTAATAAATCACAGATAAGCATTGTGCTTACCGCTTTCAATTCGTGATACATTTATTTACGCGTCAGAGCCATTTTCTGGCAGGGACATGGTAATGATGTGAAGAAATCTCGAAAAACATCGAAGTACAAGAATTTCAGCCAACTATTTTTTTGAAGAAGCAGGACATATGAATATAAACAACGCTATCTGCGCACGCGCACGAATGGTAAGAGACTTTACTCAGGCCATCAAAATCATTTTGTCGTTTCCTTATATTTCATTTTGATCACTCGCGACTGAACGTCTTGGCTAAACAAGCGGCTATCGGTTCTTCGCCGAAAATTTTTACATTAGTTCGAAGCGACGAGAATTGACTGTTTTCTTAGGGGTTTAAAATGTGGTTTAGGTAACAAAATAACGTCCCATTTCACCCGGTTTCTGCAAAAGACACGAGTCTCTAAAATCGTCGCGTGTACATTCCCCGCCCCAACGCGGTTTCCTTTCACATTTTAATACATTTGAAACCCCTAAGAAAACAGGCAATTCTCATCGCTTTGAACTAAGCCACGCGATGTAAAAGTCTTCAGTGAAGAACCCATAGCCGCTTGTTTAGCCAAGACGTTCAGTTCGCGAGTGAGCAAAATGAAATATAAGGAAACGACAAAATGATTTTGAAGGCCTGAGTGAAGTCTCTTGCCTTTCGTGCGCGTGCGTAGATAGCGTTGTTTATATTCAAATGTCCTGCCCTCTTCAAAAAAATAGTTGGCTGAAATTCTTGTACTTGGATGTTTTTCGAGATTTCTTCATATCACTACCATGTCCTCGCCAGAAAATGATTCTGACGCGTAAATAAATGTATCACGAATTGAAAGCGGTAAGCACAATGCTTATCTGTGATTTATTAATCGGCAAAACGATGCGTGAAGTGAGCCGGGTCGAATGTCAATTTTTAGTCAGATTGAATTTGGTCGAGCTTCTCAATGACTGTGTGGAGCCTATGTAGGGGGTGGGGGTTAGGCTCCAGGCCACAGTCATACAATGACTAAGACCAGACCAACAATGCACAGTGACCGATGTGTGATGGGTACTAGTAGATACTTGTCCCTCACCAAAACGTAAACATAAACAGATGCACCTGATTCAACTTACCATTCCTCTTAAAATACTCGACTTCGGAAAGCTACCTGTGAATAGTTTGCACTTTGTCATCAAATAAAATGCATTTTTGCGGTTGTTTACATTTTAGTGTGGAACAATGTCCAGCCATGATCGGTCATGGCAGATTGTTGGTCTGGTCTTCCAACTCGAAAGACTGAATGAAGCATGTGTGTTATTAATATCAGTAGAAAGGCTTTAAACTTTTACTAGTAGTCACAAAAAATCAAAAATCGACATGGTTAACAAATTTCAATGCCGAGACAGCTCTACCAGTATCACTCATACAAAATTTGTTCTAGTTAAATTTTTTGGGCTTACTATTGTTTTAATAATTTGTTTCCGAAAATTGGAAATTTCCACCTGTACTATTATTTGGGTCTGTACTATTATTTAATTTTAACCAAATTTCCACCCTGTACTATTATTTGGGACCGTACTATTATTTGGACCCCGAGAGTAGTGTTGATGGAAGGAAGAAGACGGCAAGTTCTGAGGTAGGCTCGTCCAGGTCTCCCCGGATCACGAGCAAGAGGAAGCCCCTCTCTCTCTTTTAACAACATCTGGAGCCGGATGTTGTTGGTAGGAACTTGCATCAGTCAGAGCTTACATACATAGCTATTGTCCGGTACGCTTAGTTCAATTCTTAGCCTGGACGGTTACAGTTTTGCTTCTTCAGCGTCTGCCAAGCACTCCCGACCGCACCTTGGCTAAGTGACTCTGGATTTCCAGTCGGCATCGTCAAAAGGTCCATCTTTAGTGAAGAAAGTCACACCATCTAGTAGCCAAGGAGATGAGGCTTCATTCATCGGGTCGTCCGCAGTAATAACTATATTGGACTCCCTGTCCTAGGAGCAGCCGGCGAAGAGGCTATTCATGACCGCTGCTCCTCAGGCCTCTGTAACGGACTTGCTGTCGCAGTTGCGCAGCTAATCGCAGTATTCCTGCTAAGGCAGAAGCACTCAACGTCAGTCTCAAATTTTGAGCTGTTGCATAGTGCTTATTTGGTCCAGTCACCGGCCTGTTTAGATGCTGGTGAGTGTGATTCTAACTGATTTGAACATATAATGGGAAGGATATCCTTTCCTTCTGGAACAACTCTTAGATCATATAGATACCATACATTATCATTTCCTTGAACTTGTTCCAGTGATTCAAAATGCTGCGAGCAATTATGAGAAACCGCTAGCATAGTTCAACGCTGACTTCATCCAGGTAAAGAGCAGGGTATTAAGATCTCTTTCCGGTTAAGTCTACACTGGTGTCACAGGTCTTCGATTCTGTAGACGACACCATATTTAACTTCTGGAGGGAAAAAGTAATTCGGTTTCTTATCTTCTTCCTCAGTATTTTTAATCATTTTTAATCATTTGTGATGGTTCACATACTTTTAAAAACAACAGGGGAAGATGTGGAGAGTTCCTCAGTGTTGATTGAGCAGGCTAAGATCCTAGTTTCATCATTTAGCTGTTCGCTCGGACGCAATTGAGAAGATAATTTCTTAGAGAGATTTTAGTCTCATGGTCTTATGTACTTTAATTTTAAGTACTGTGACGCATTGTCTATATGGAAGGAATTTTGTGGTCGTTTCCAGACCTAGTATTTATTTCTCGGTCTAAACTAATGTTAAGTGGGAGTTATTCTGATGCAACCAAACCTTGTGTCTTCATCTTTGCATTTAACTAGGTGGAAAACTTGCCTTAGGTCGCTTTAGTCTTCCTACTCTAGTTTTTATGATAAGAATCAATTCTCATCTCTTTAAGCTGGGATCTAAAGTACCATCGCCAGCAGAATTGTCCTAGACTCAAATCGTCTATAAGGACTCATAGCAAGGTATTACTATACCTAAGTCTTTGATGGTAAGCTTTCATTATTGTAGGATTAAACTACAAGAAAGCATCTATTCTCAACTCTTTTAAGTTGGGGTCTAATCGACTACAGCCAACAGAAGAGTAGGAGAGTTTGTCCTAGACTCAATTCGCTTATAAGGCTCATAGCGAAGGTATAGGTATCTCTCCTATATATAATTCTTAGGTTTGTCTATACAGCCACTTGGATAGGGGTTTCTCGTCAGACTGAGTTACTGATCAAACTCCCCTGAGCCGGTGGTTCGAGGCTCTTATAGAACTCGGTCCGGCCGATTTTGACTGGAAGTGGATAATTAAGTTATTTATTATTATCTTTCAGTCGATAAGCGAACGTTCGGCAATTGTAGCAAGTATAGTTCTTTAGATCACTTGTTTTGTGAACTCGATAATGTCTCATGGGATTTATGATAGGATTCGTGTATCCCACTATTCATTTGGCTGGTTCATCTGTTGTTTCACAGAGCGAATTATCCAGCTGTTTGGCTCGATTTTATTGGTTATCTGACGCATTAACAGCGATAGTTTTATGCGCTGGATGGAGTTGTGTGGAGCGGCTTGGAATGTTATTTCGATGGGTCGCTTACACACGTCTACTCCAGTTATTAACTGGAGTGGTAGATGTTTTTCCCTCTTGACCTGTTTTGTTTTAGAGAATCCTTTAACATAAGGTCAAGTTTGGGCATATATTACGGTTTTCTCTATTATTTCAGTCGTGAGTTCATATATTGCATTACAATCCTGAGTCGGAGGGTCTCTCTATGCACATCAGATTTTATCAGAAGAGAAGTTACGCTTTTGTTGTCATTATTTTTCAATAGAAGGGACGTTTATGTTTATTCTATTGTTAAATAAGTCAGTTAGCTATTCGTACTGCTTGGGTTATTTATCTTCCAATTAGCAGTCAATGCTTAAGATTTCAGCCATAAGTAAGTGCTGGCTATATCTTGCGCTTATTCTAACTGTTTGGCTATTACATGATCTTATGTGGTATCTCTTCAGGATAGTTAACTTTTCGGCGCATGGGAATAATAGTTTCCATTATTTGTGTCGCTAGTATAAGGCTTTTGAGCACATACATTGACGCTCAGCCGTTTTCATGGGAATGAATGATAGGATATGTGTATCCTTCAATTCATTTGTTTCTGTTGATTTCATTGAGGTTATGGGGTCTGCTATTGAGCATTCGCCAGAAGCTTCCCCTTTAGAGGGTTTTCTTTAAGGGAAGTTTTAATCTTCATGTCATTCTCCGCTCTCAATAGCATTATGGAGTATTCTAATGTGAAGGAGCTTTATGATCACTATATTATTGTTGTCTGCACCAGCAATGATTAATTAATGCGGGTGAGGAGGATATTTTTTTAATACATACATACTTTGCGTCTGGGTCATGTTGGATGGCACCATCATACGCATATATGCAGTTCTGTTGCATTTGTTTCCGGTATTTATTTTCTGATTTTGGAGCCGGTTTATCATACCTATCTCCATTTCTAGATCCTGGTCTCTATTATGCCGGTTCTCAAATCACATATTCTCACGTGTTTATAGTTGTTGATACCAAATAGTACTCGTTGGAGAGTGTTTTTTACCGGATTTAATATTACAGAGGCCTCCTGTGAATGATCTTGAAGCGTGTTTTCTCTGCAGAGATTGTTCATCTTATCCCGCTTTTGTATGTATATGTTATAAATAATTTCTCACTGATTTCGTCGTACATGTATACGGCGTCTGCAGTGCATATTTTATAGCGGATAATTCTATTTACCAAAATCATTGCTATAGCCTTGGCTTGTGAAGTGGCATAAAGCACCATTTATTATTCATGAATTAATTTGTTGAGTGCCTGATCGATATTTATTTACATCGTTTCCGGGTTCTGCTTATTGATTACAGAGCTCTCCTCTCTTTCTTTTGAAGTTATGTTAAAAAAAGGGGGGGGGGGGGGTATTTTGTCCACTTCTCTGCCTTATGGGGTATGTAACTATTGAGGAAGCTGTCTTGTCCGTACTATGTTCGGTGATCAGCTGCAGTTTTATTGTGTGGTGTCGGTTTATGGGGAATTTTCTCTCATTCTCAGTATGCCATAATAATTTTTGGGGCCTAGTCCAGACTAGTCTCTAAAATTGTTTATTTGTTACATCCTAATTAACATGCTTGGGGGAGGGGGGGGGGGGGGGGGCACTGTCGTTTTGCCCCCCCCACCCCCCCCCCCCCCGACTCGACCATGTCTGGTGTGAGTTTGACCCCCTCCATGGGGGATGTGCAGCTCCTCCCGCTCCCATGGGGGGTGGTGAACGCTATCGTTTTGGGTCGCCCGATTCGACCACGTCTGATGAGAATTGCTCCCCCTCCGTGGGGGATGTGCAGCTCCTCCCGCACCAGTGGAGGGTGGGGACCGCTGTCGTTTCTGGGCTTCCCTATTCGACCATGTCTGGTGAGAGTTATTCCCCTTCCGTGGGGAATGTGCAGTGTTTTACCGTGGTGGATACTGCGGGAGCTGTTGGTTTTCTGGTGTAGAGATGCCTGGTTCCGGGACTATGCGCCCTCTCCAGTCGACATCTGAGGCTGTCACTAGTGTTGCGACTCCTCCTTTGGAGGCTGAGCTTGGTGGCTCTCTCCGCTTTTCTGCCAGTTCCAACAACTCCCGTCGTATCTGCTGCTACTGCTGTTCCGTCTACAACGTCATTGGGCACCGTTTTTAGCCGGCCTCGGCTTCTCCCTGCCAGGGTCTGCAGGGATGTCTGTAGTGTGGTTGTGGGGTTTCGGCCTCAGCCTTCCCAGACTTCCACTCGGCGAAGTCAAATGGGGCTGCCGACTGAACCCAATACTGTGTCCTTTCAGCCAATGAGCACAGTAGTTTCTAACTGCAGTGGTCTGCTGCGGTGTCTGGTTGTGTAGACGTGGGGGTATCGGCCTCAGCCTTCCCTGACTTCAACTCGCCAAAGTTGGAAGTGGCTGCCGGCCGGACCCTCTCCTGTGGTCTCTGCGCCGTCGAGCACCACAGTTGTCATTGGATTCGGTTGTTCTTAGTGGGACACTATGAACTCCGTGGCGTTTCCGTCCACTCATTCTGGCCACACGACCAGTTTTGGGGGTCCAACATCTTTTGTGCAGCCTGGTCCTTCTGCTCTGCAGAGGTCAGCGGTGACTCTCATGAGTTCCTGCTATGTTGATCCTCGGGGTGTGTCACACCCCTATACACGTCTGCCTTCAGACGTTTTCGGCTGCTGCCCGTCCCACGTCGGGTCTTTTGGAGGATCGTGACCCTTTCGCTGGTTAAGAGGGTCAGAGGTGAAGCCACTTTGCCGGTTCGTTCCCCTGTCGAAACGGCCAGTACGGGCAGTTAGCTTACGGAGGCCCTCTCCTTACTCACTCAGGTTCTGTCAAAGAGCCTTCCCGTTGCTTCCAGCATGGCAGCGAGTGGTTTCCAGGCGCCCCCTATGGCGCTGCCTCCCGGGATTGGAAACAGGCCGCTTTCTGATCCCCCTGGTGTTCCGACACCATGGGAGGCATCGGCTGGTTTGCCCACGATGGGCTATGTTTCTTCCGACTTAGGGGAAGAGTCGAGAGCCAGCAGTCTTCGGACTTGGGGGCAGCTCTTGATTTCGTGTTTGGGTTCCTTCCGGATCTCAAACCATCTAACCAGTCGACAGTGTCAGCCAGGCCGCGATCATCGGTCGCGCGCCAACAGTCTATGGAGCAACCTGCTTCTGGGCGTCTTCGACCGTGCTCGTCGGTACAGTTGGTTGAAGCATTTTCAGCCTTGGACTCCAAGCTAAGTTCCAAGGCTATGAAGGCTCCGTTCTTCACCAGGGTTGACACCTTTTTGCCTCCGGCGCGTTATCGTTCCTACGATTCCGCCAATCCGTCGGTCTACCAGACTTTGACGGTTTTGGATCAGGACTCCAATTCCCTCGGGCTTTCCAAGTCCAAGTCTGCCGTCATTCCGATGACGACTCTGGAGTCCACATTGGGCTTATCGAGAGAGATGCTTGGTATGCTTTCTCTCTCCGATCACGTCGTCTCAGCTTTAGCTGCTTATCTGCCTTCAGATAAGTTTGACGAGGTACAGGCTCCTTTGCGTGTGCTGTCCAAGGCGCTCATGCATCTTCGTCACACGCATGCCTGTAACACAGCTAATCTGGAATTAGTTCGAAAGGACTCTGTGCTGGACACAGGCCGATCCCTTCCTGAGGAGCAGTGCACTACTCTTTGATCTGCTTTTTTGTTCTGGTCCGCAACTTTTCCATGGTTCTGTTTCTTCAGCTTGATAGACCTTCTAGGGTAGGCACGGGCCGTTCCAAGCCTAACAAGTACCCTCTGCTTCCTATGCGAAGCAAAGGGGCTGATCCTTCTGCCACCACTTCTACTTCTTACTCAAGGGGTAGGGGTAAGCGTCGGCAGTCTTGAGGGAAGTCCCAGGATTCTTCATTCAGTAGAGGAGGTGTTTTCTCCTCTCGCGAGCCTCGTCGGGGTTCGCAATGAAGGTCCTCACCTCGATTCATCCCAGGTTGGAGGAAGGATAGCAGAGTTCGCAGACCGTTGGGCCACCATCCCATCCGATCCTTGGATGTTAGATGTTGTTTGGTCTGGGCTGCGAATATCCTTCCGACAGCACTCCACTCTGTCCAGGGTGCCTTTTCCAACCACAGTTCCTTCAGACATTTTACGTCAGGAACTTTTGTCCACGGAGATAGACAATCTCCTGACAAAGGGGGGGATTGAGGTCATCAAGAACATTAGGTCAGTGGGTTTCTATTCCCGCTTGTTCTTGGTGCCGAAGAAGGATGGCCGACTCCGACTGGTTCTCGATCTGAGTTTCCTGAACCAGTCTATCATTGCTCCCAAGTTCAGCATGGAGACTTTCAGGTCGGTCCTCCGTTCAATTCACCAGGGAGATTTCGCTTCCAGCTTCGACCTGCGAGACGCTTACTTTCACGTTCCGATTCATTGGGTGTTACGGAAGTATCTCAGGTTCGTTTTTCTGGGGCGAGTTTACCAGTTCAAGGCCATGCCTTTTGGCCTCAACCTGGTTCCTTGGGCCTTCACCAGACTGATGTCGCATGTGATAGCTTTCCATCGCACACAGTCCAGGGTGACTACTTCGGCATATCTGGACGATATCCTCCAGGGGCATTCCAATGCTGCCTTACTGGAGTCGGATGTCGCCACTCTGTTGAGCTTGCTCACGTCGCTACGTTTCAGAGTCAACGAGGAGAAGTCGGACCTGGTCCCTTCTCAGTCGTTTTATCATCTGGGGATGACTTTCCGCACACAATTCAATTTGGTGGCGGTTCCCCAGGCCAAGGCTGTGATTCTCTCAGCTTTTGCTCCGACTCTGTCCCAGTCCACATCCGCGACAGCTCAGAGTTTTCTCCGGCTAATCGGTCTCTGCTGTTCGGTGACGGATCTCATTCCTCTAGGTCGGCTGCGTGTCAGACCTCTCCAACACTTTCTGCTCAGTCGTTGGAGGCCGAATGTAGATTTTCTGGATCTGGTGCTTCAGTTTCCAGAATATCTTTATCCTGACCTTCTCCTCTGGGCAGATGTCCAGTGGCTTTCGCAGGGTGTTCCGTTGGACTTACCCACGTCCGATCGCGTTCTGACGGCAGATGCCAGCGATCTCGGATGGAGTGCGACGTTGGATCCTCTAGGTCTTTCCATTCACGGGATGTGGGACCAGGATCATGCAGCTCTACACATCAACCAGAAGGAGTTCTTGCTCTTCTGCGTTTCAGGCAGTGGATCCCTCACCTGTCGAATTGCCAGGTCCTTCTGTTGTCCGACCATTCGACGGTGGTTGCTTACATTCGGAACCAGGGCGGCACGCAAACCTGTTCCAATGTACGAATTGGCTTGGGATCTTCTACTGCTCGCTCAAGATGTCCACGCCAGGGTGGCTGTTCGTCACATTCCCGGTTGCCTGAACGTCCTAGCCGACTCCCTGTCCCGTCGGGGCAGGGTCATTTCCACCAGGTGGATGCTCCACATGGCGGGTTCCATCGATCTCTTGTGATCGTTGGAACCATCTGGTGGACACTTTCGTGTCCCCGTGTCCAGATGCTCTGGCTTTCGCCGTGGACGCTCTGGCCCTCCTTTGGGATGGTCTTGTCGGCTACGCCTTCCTACCGGTTCCGATTCCGCCTCAGGTTCTCACCCAGATATGAACCTGCAGTCGTCGAATCCTTTCGATCACACCCGTCGCTTTGGTGGGTGTGGATCAATCTGCTCCGCTCTCTGTTAGCGGCGGTTCCGGCATGTCTACCTCGACCTCGCGACTTTCTTTGCCAAAGTCGCCCGAGGAGGTTTTCCAGTTGACCCGACTTCATTGTGCCTTCGCACATGTCTTTTATCGGGTCCTGTCTCTGCTTGCGGAGTTTCTGGTACATGTTTGTTTCTGGGGGTCTCCAGCAATGGGTTCGGAGACATTTTTTCTCCTATGTGATACCGCATTGTTTCGACACTCATCCTTGCCTATCCAAGCTTGTTCAGCTCTTTTCCTTGAAAAGGCCTAGGACTTTGCAGTTTTCTCCAAGATGGTCACTTTCTTGGGCTCTGCTCTGCTTGGGGTTGGGGGGCGTTCACGCCTTTATCCTGGATGAATATGCGTTTTCCCACATGACAGATCTCTCCTGCATTCATTTCTTGATGGACTTGTCTTGCTATTCGTGCAGCTTCCGCTCATCTAGCTACTGGTGATTGTATTACCAATTGTTTTTTCTGCCACGAGGTGCATGCATTGTCTTCCTCTTTTAATAACTCTGTCATGTTGTCGGATGACTGATGTTATACTGGCAGCCTTCTGGAGAAATGGTACATTCTCCTTTTATCTGCGACAGTTGCAGGAGCTGACAGAGAACCTTGGGGCCCTCTTTCTTCGGCTCAGGATGTTGTCTATCCAAGCTTTTCAGCTTTTTTTCAGGGTCAGTTCCAGCTTTGTGCTGTTACTGCCCTTTCTGTCTGTGCGTCGCACTTCACCATACGCCTCATCTTTCATTGGCTTTTCTAATGTTTGTGATGCTATGGTTTGATAGGCCTAGGGATCTCTTCCTCTGTCCACGGTCCCAGTGCTATTGAGTTATGTTTGGGTTGGTTATGTGATTCCCTCCAGCCTTTTGTCTATTCAGCCTGTAGTAAACAATTGAGGTAGGTTGATAAGAAATATAAATTTTATAGTAAATTTCCTTTCTTATTATACCTACCGAAATTGTTTACATGGAGGCCCTCCCGTCTTCTTATTTGGGTAAGAATCCTTCCTCCCCGCTGATCACATAACTCCTGTGTTGTTCGGAATCAAAAGAATGACGAATTGACGCATTGCACACTGTTACGGAAGTCGTGGATTTGTACTATGGAAGAGCGTCCCATACTGGGTGTGCGCCGATGGCGCTCAGCCCAGTTTTGGCTTATTTTTTTGTGCTTTTTTTACACCACTTTTCTTTCCCAAATCTTGGGAAAGATTAAAATAGAGAGTATTTTATCCGAGTTAGGTTCTTCCACTGTAGTGCAAGCCTGTAGTAAACAATTTCGGTAGGTATAATAAGAAAGGAAATTTGCTATAAAATTTATATTTCTTCATCATGGATTGAAGGATTTGATCTATGTTGATCTAATATTTCGGAAGTTCTAGGCCCTCTGCCTTTTTACGATTCAGCTACGTCTGGGTCATTGATTACAGTATAAAAATATGAAAAAATTTATTGTAATTTATATATTTTTTATACTTACCAATGACCCAGATGGGAATGGCCCTCCCATGAGCGGGCAGTACTGGGCACTCATACCTCCCCGCTAAATTATTATAATCTTTTTTCTACAAAGAATGATTTTATTGGCGCCAGATTCGGTGACTTCCTGGCGTCTGCGCATGCGTGGAGGGTAAAATGTTTGGAGGGCCAGTTAGGACTTCTAATTTTCGGTTTTGCATGCAAATTTTGGGGATTGGGAGGCAAAATTTGTGTTTGGCCCTAGATATTTTTGGGTTAGCACCAGCTAAGTCTGGGTCATTGGTAAGTATAAAAAAATATATAAATTACTATAAATTTTTTCATTTTTTCAACAAGAAAACACAGGTGCACTTAGAATTTGAAGTATAGTGTTTTAAAATTGAAACCACAAATTTTAAGTTCAAAATTCCAACTTATATTGACTGCAGTTTGGAAATGTACTACAGAAAAATCCCTTTGCTTTGTATGCATATACATCTCTCATTTTCTTGTACTATGCATATTAGTAAAATTATACATATTTTTTTTTTTTTTTGTGGCGGGGGGGGGGGGGGGGGGGGGGGGGGGGGGAGCACGGTGGCTCAGTGGTAGACTGTTGGACTTCTATACTAGAGGTCCCAAGTTTGATCCCCGTCCAGGATGACCCTCGTTGTGTCCTTGGGAAAGGCACTTTATCCTGGTTGCCTACATGAGGGCACGGTGACACCGTGTACTAAGACATACTGCACGTCAATGGTGCACATGTCTTCACCTGCTATAACCCTGCTTGAGCAGAGCTTGAATAGAGTTTGAATGTTGAGGAGCATGCAGTAGCTCATTGATGCTCTGTGGTTCTCTCCGGGTGCTCCGGCGTCCTCCACCCGTAAAACTGTCACGGTCATGATTAGCCATTGTGCTTAAATATGTGACCTTAAACACCAATAAATAAATAAATGACCTATTTTATTTTAAAATGTACCCAAATAAATGGATTTTGTCTTGATTGTGTGTTTTTTCTCTTTTGTCACCTATAAACAAATATGCAAGTTCTTATTTCATTAATAATAATTTTTATTAAAAATAAAAAATAAAATTTGAATAGCAATATTTGTATATCACAAGTGCAGATATGGCAGATTCGTTAGGTAAACGGTTAACAAAAAATAGCACAGACAATTTTGTGTCTAAGCATTGTCATTGCTGGGACAGTCAGCCTCCATGCGTGACATCACTAGTTTTTGAAAAACATAATTTTCATAAATATTTGTGCTAAAATATAGTCATTTCAACTAATTTTGTTGCCATCCACTCTCAACCCTGGCCACCTGCAGAATGGTCTAGAACCAAATCAAACAGTACAAACAGTATAATGCAAACAAGGGTCTGAAAGTTAAGGTTCTGCTTGTTTCATATTAATATCACTAACTGGATTGCCCACTCTGCAGGCATAGAGACATAGGCAACTTTGTTTTTTTTTGCTTACAGAGAGATCCATTTGTATTTTTGCCCCTAGATCCCAGTTTGTCCAGTCAAACACACCTTCATCATTGGAAATATGCTGTACTCTATCACTTGAAAATTAGAACACAATTAGCATACAGGCATTCTTCTGTTAATGAAAAAATAAACTGCGCACAAAATTCTTAGATATTCTCATTAACTCAGTTTTGGCTTCCTAGCCCATTTTGTACAGGAGGAGTTATGATTATGTGCTTACAATGTACCCCAACCTTATATATGTTACAGTCAATCTGTGTAATCAGTCATTTCATGAAATGCCCAAAAATTTCAGTCATTTCACGTAATGACTGTGACCCCCCCAGTCATTACATGAAATAGCTAAAATTTCTAGCCATTTCATGTAATGACTGAAAAATGGTTGCACTCATTACATGAAATGCCTGAAGAATCAATTTTGGGGTTAAATTAAGTAGATAAGAAGGATAATATATCATGAATGTTTTTTTATTCAGGTAAGAAGTGTTTCAAGCTTACAAAGAAGGTAGATTTTGAAAAGGAACATGTTTTAATATAAATCACATTTTTACACATGTTTTCTCTGACATTCCTGACAATAAGATTTAAACATTTCAAGTGCATCACATGTTATATTTGCATATTTCTTGTCACGGCCATCATGACCTGTAGCTATGTGAGCACATTTAATAACATCATAGGTGTCCTCGATACTGACATAATACAATGGACTTTCTTCAGGATCAGCACGCTTCTTTATAACTTTCTGAACATCACCACACTGCATAATCACAAATCTGCAATAAACTGAAATTAAAAATTGGATTAGAAATACTTAAGAACTAACTTAAATATTGTTTAGAACCCCAAGTTTAACTTGTGTGTCCAACATTTGTGGAATCACATTGAACATATATGCTCCAAGGCATTGACTAAAATTGAGAAATAAATATTGTTTAAACTACCGAGAATCCCAAATTTAACTTGTGTGTCCAACATTCAAATTACTGTGATAAGTCAACATAACCATTGAGGTGTAAGCTTAAACAAGAATTGTTCATGGAATCACATGGAACATATTGGGAAATAAATATTATTTAAACAAATAAAAATACTTACTTTGAGTGCAGATAGTTGTCATGTCTGTTTTTTGTGTGATTGCCAGCAGCTGCTTTCTGAAGATCCTCTATCATTTGAAAGTACTGAACTTTTGGAAGTAATACTTTTTTAGCTCACCTGGCCTAAAAGTCCATGTGAGCTTTTCTCATTACTTGGCATCCGCCGTCGTCTGATGTCTGTTGTCCATCATCCGGCGTCCGTAAACTTTTCACATTTTCATCTTCTCTGTAACCGCTGAGCCAGTGTGAACCAAACTTGGCAGGAATGGTCTATGGGAGGTCGTCTGCAAACGATCCTCATTTTGTTCCCGTCGGATGAAAAACATGGCTTCCAGAGGCATTCTTTGATTCTAGTTGGTGGATTTTCAAAAATCTTCTCTGAAACTGCCAGGCCAAATGTTTTGAAACTTCACATAAATGATGACTGGGACCCCCTCTACCAACGATCCTTATTTAATGTTGATTGGGTCACAAACATGGCAGCAATTGTGGCTTATAGTTACTGTAGAAACCCTATGAAAAAACACATTTTCATCATCTTCTCTGGAACTACTGAGTTGACATGAACCAAACCTGTCAGGGATAGTCTATGGGAAGTCCTCTGCAAACGTTCTTCATTTTGATCCCATGGGTTTGAAAACATGGTCGCCAGAGGCATTCTTTGATTCTGATTGGTGGACTTTGAAAAATCTTCTCCTCTGAAACTGCGAGGCCAAATTTTTTGATACTTCACAAAAATTATGACTGGGACGCCCTCTACCAACGATCCTCATTTAATGTTGATCGGGTTGTAAACATGGCCATAATTGCGGCTTATAGTTACTATAGAACCCTATGGGAAATCACATTTTCATCTTCTTCTCTGGAACTACTGAGCCGACGTGAACCAAACCTGGCAGGGATAGTCTATGGGAGGTCTTCTACAAATGCTCCTCATTTTTGTTACCATGCATCGAAAAACATGGCTGCCAGAAGTATTTTTTTATTCTGATTGGTGGATTTTGAAAAATCTTCTCCTCTGAAACCGCAGGGTCAAATGTTTTGTAACTTTGCATGGTTGATGACTGGGGCACCCTCTACCAACAATCCACATTTAATGCTGATCGGGTTGCAAACATGACTGCAATTGCGGCTTATAGTTACTATAGAAACCCTATGGGAAATCACATTTTCATCTTCTCTGGAACTACTGAGCCGACGTGAACCAAACTTGGCAGGAATGTCTATGAGAGGATGGAAATATGTTGCCACCAGAGGCTATATTCTAATGTTTAACCCAATGCCTCTCCTGTCTGCACAAAGATCGGTACTGTCAGCAAAATACTTGTTTTTTGAGAATTTTGTAAGGGGTGGTTCCAGATTTCTATACTGAGAATTGGGAAAAAAAACCCAAATATTGTGTATACAGTACAAGTCAAAATAAGTTATAGCACATCTGCAATAAACTAAGTAAACTGCTGCTCCTGTACTGACAAGATCGGAATCTGACATTTTCTGGAAAGCTATCTGTGAGAGCTTTCCCGAAAATGATGTCAGCATCTGGTCTTATCAGTGCAGGAAGAGAAAGATACATAGTTTATAGGATTATCTTACAACTTATTTTGACTTGTAATGTAAACAAGTGCAGCTGTAATTATGTTAATACATGTATTACTTTCAAGTTACTTACCAGAAGTACTGATTGATGACAGGTGTTTGGAAAGCATGGAAGTTTTGTTTATTTTATTTTCCCATCATGTACAGCTTAGCTGACCAGTCAATTATATCATTTAAGATATGACAAAATTGGAGTAAAATGTGTTTCCTGTAACCTTTTACCTATCCAAAGCTATTTAAAAGAGAGTACTGTCTGAAAAAATTGTAATTTTCAAAATATTTAACTTTTTACTGATTTTTTTTGTTGAAACAGAATTCATAAATGTGTGCATTTTCAAGAAATCTTCTTTGAAACTACAAGGCCAAATGTTTTGAAACTTAATGTGACTGATGACTGGAACCCCCTCTACCAATGATCCTCATTTAATCTTCATCGGGTTGCATTTATGGCTGCAATTGTGGCTTATAGTTACTATAAAAACCCTATAGGAAATCACATTTTCATCGTCTTCTCTGAAAGTACTGAGTCAATGTGAACCAGACTTGGCCGGCATTGTCTATGAGAGGTTCTCTACAACTGTTACTCATTTTATTCCTGTTCAATGAAAAACATGGCTGCCAGAAGCATCCTTTGATTCTGACTGGCCAATTTTGAAAACTCTTCTCCTCTGAAAGTACAAAGTCAAATGTTTTGAAAACTTCATATGATTGAGGACTGGGACACCTACCAATAATCCTCATGTAATGTTGCAAACATAGCCACAATTGCAGCTCATAGTTACCATGGACATCCTATGGGAAATCACATTTTTTATATTTTTGATTCTGATTGGTGGATTTTGGAAAATCTTCTCCTCTGAAACCACAGGGCCAAATGTTTGAAACTTTGCATGGTTGATGACTGAGACACCCTCTACCAACGATCCTCATTTAATCTTGAACAGGTTGTAAACATGGCTGCAATCATGGCTTATAGTTACTATAGAAACCCTATGGGAAATCACATTTTCATCTTCTCCAGAACTACTGAGCTGATGTGAACCAACCCCGGCAGGGATAGTCTATGGCAGGTCCTCTACAAACTCTACTCAGTTTGTTACCGTGCATTGAAAAACATGGCTGCCAGAAACATTTATTGATTCTGATTGGTGGATTTTGAAAAATCTCCTTCTCTGAAACCACGGGGCCAAATGTTTTGAAACTTTGCATGTTTGATGACTGGGACACCCTCTACCAATGTTCCTCATTTAATGTTGATCATGGTACAAACATCGCCACAATTGCAGCTTATAGTTACTATAGAAAAACCCTATGGGAAATCACATTTTCATCTTCTCTCTGGAACTACTGAGCCGACGTGAACCAAAACTTGGCAGGAATGGACTATAGGAGGCCCTCTACAAACGATCCTCTTTTTGTTCCCGTTGGTTGGAAAATATGGCCACCAGAGACATTCTCTGATTCTGATTGATTGATTTTGCTAAAATCTTCCCCTCTGAAACTACAAAGTCAAGTGTTTTGAAACTTCACGTGATTGAGGACAGTGACATCTTCTACCAATGATCCTCATGTAATGTTGTTGTAATGTTGCAAACATGGCCACAATTGCAGCTCATAGTTACCATGGAAAGCCTATGGGAAATCACATTTTTATATGTAGTTCCAGGTGAGCGATACAGGCTCTTTAGAGCCTCTAGTTACAAACATCATACTTTTTGTAAAGCTCCGCCTTAAATTGTTCCTCCACTGAGCCATCCATGTTGCAAGTAGTTCATCAAATTTTCAATCCCTCATGGATTGATAGGGACTTTACATTTTTCCCCAGCTTCAACCTTTAACTGGTAGAGTGCTAAATTATTTTTGACCATCAAATCTTGTACACATGTCTTTGCCTTGTTACAATATATGGGAGAGTGCCTATGGGCACTCTCCCATAAATTGTAACAAGGCAAACCCTTATAGATTAAATAATATCACTTCAAACATAATACAAAGCACATGCATTGAATATGAGCCTTCAAGTCGTGGTAGCTGCACTTCAGAATAAAGCACAAATATGGGCTTCCAGCACTCTACCAGTTAACAGCCTTCTCTCATCTTAATTAAATTTCATAACCTTAATATTGTTTGTTTACACAGTAGTTATTTCATAACAAGTTTGCTCTGTACTGCATATAGTTAGTAGTTTGATAGAAAAATATTCAAAATTTGAGACCACATGTACTTAAATTATTAAGAAAAATTGTCTCTTCCCAATTTAACTTGAGATATAATTGATAAACTGTATTAAAGATTAATACATGTACCGGTATTTAAAAATTGCTAATTGTGGATTGTAAGGTATCTTAATTCATCACTGGGGACCCGGTGGCACAGTGGTTATGGCATAGGACTTCAAACTGAAAGGTCCATGGGTTGATTGCCACCATGGGTAACTGCGTTTTGTCCATGGGTAAGGCACTTGAAACTGATTATCAGCGTAGGGGCACAGTGGCACTGTGTACTAAGGCATACTGCACATCGATGGCATACTTGTCTTCAGCCAGTGCTAACTCTGCTTGTGTGGAGTTAGTATGTTAGGGAGTCTGACAGTTGCTCGGTGGTTCTTTCCACCTAATGTGTGTGTGGAGTTAGTACGTTAGGGAGTCTTCACAGTTGCTCACCATTGCTCGGTGGTTCTCTCTGGGGATTCTGGCTTCCTCAACCTGTAAAACTCAGACAAAAGGTGACTCTGGCTATCAAAAGTGTCATTAAACCCCAGTAAATGAATAAATAAAAAATAAATAATTCAGTGTTTTGGAGATAATACTTTGCATCTTAAAAATTAATTAAATTTGATGGTTTTTGAAAACTTATAAAATAGTTGAGAATGGTTATTGTTACTGCTTAAGGCGATGTTTACCATGAAAATTGAAGGGATAACAAGCACCACTTACACCAGATTGTTGCTTGAACTGTCGAGGGTTTTAGGTATCAACCTCCAAATGCTACAAAAATGTTATAATAAACACAGATAATTACACAGGAGCCCTGTGCGATATATGTTAAGTGAACAACCCTGTTAAATGAATATAACTTCAGACACACAACCATTTACCATACCTTCAGTGCAGATTTGCTTGTTTAATTGCATATGGATAATAGCAGAAATTCCTGTTAATTGGAAAAAAATCTTGTAACATGTCAAGAATTACCCCATAATCACTGAATTCCCCTTGTTTATAGACCAATTTGGCCTCACAACATCCAATACAGGCATTTAATCTATTATATCTCATTTGACCGAGCTCCATGAGCAATATATTGTGCCCATTGTAAGTCCAGAATACAGAAGAGTGACCAAATTCTTAATAATTGAATACTCCTGTTAAATGAATAATTTTCACAGTCAAAGTGACTATTCGATGAACAGGTTTTCACTGTATGTGCTTTCACTGAACTTGCCTCGATTTACGAACAAAATTAAGTTACACTGAATGAATTTGAAATTGTATTTGAATTCTACTAAATTTAAGTCTCAAATGTTCTGCTCGATAAGTTAAGTTTACTCTTTACCTAACATTAAAGGTAGACGACACTTGCAAACAAAATTCTTGAATAACTCATTTTTTTTTCATTTTTCGTGTCAAATACATAGCTTATGACTCCCACATTGGAAAGAGCTCAAGGTCGTTCCAATATGGGGTCATAAGCTATGTTTTTGAGACAAAAAAAAAAGAAAACATAATGAATATTGAATGGTGATTTTTAGCTCAACTTGACATATGCATCGATTACTCTGACATTGTGCATACACAATGCTGTTATGTTGAAGTTTCACCAAATAACATTGGAACCAATGATCTTCAATTTTGCCATTTCATTTATAACTTACCAAGTTGAAGTTTGTTAAGGTGAGCTACAGTGTCATTGACACTTTCATTGTGAATAGCGCTGACCAGTTTTAGCCATTACATTGTGTAAAGGGTTAATTAGTCTCATTTAGTTGCTTCTACATAGTATTCTGTCTGTTTTCATATCCTGTGGTCTCCTTTGAACATGTTTGTCATGTCACACTGTCCAAAATGATCGGACTCTGGCTGTTAACTGGTTGAGTGCTAGACGCCACTATCAGGGCCTTTAAAAAAACAAGGGTAACTGAGCAAAAGCTAACATTTTCCTTGCTCATGTTTCATATTCAATCAAACACAAATAATATTTTGTTTATATAAATTTGTTTTAAACATATTATTGGAGTGTGCATGTGGGCATTCTCCAATAATTTGTAATAAAACAAATTTTAAACAAATTCAGACCACGAGAAATAATCTACCCCTCAACCAGTTAAAACATGCCAATGAATTCTGTTGCAATGTATGGAAGAGTGTTGAAAGAACTCTGAACTGCATTGCAGAGAAATAAAAAACTCGATATCCAAAAGTGAAAAATTAAATTTTGGTGCCCTCTCTCAAAAAGACATGACACCTGGTTGCCATCTTGTAATTTTATTTCAAAGCTGGTGGCACACCTGACAGTCCTCCTCCCTTGATTGATCTTGTTAAGTTCCTCATGTTCATTCTGGATGTCCTTGCATGCTGCTGGCAGATATTCCTGCCCAGGACAGAATTTTCCTTTTGCTATTGAAATAAGTATAATTTGGGCACATCTAATCCAATTTCCACTCTGTAAACTGAATGAATTTTTGTCGACTTGTGTTAACAACCAAGACCTGTGGTTTGACGACGGTCAATGTGCGTCCAGGTGAGCAGGCTTGGTGGGTTGGTGTGGCAGACGGGCTTCAGCCTGGCATCCTTACAGAGTTAGTGCAATAAATTGAACAAACGTTCTCCAATTGCACTAATATTTGTCACACAGGTCTTTTGCAATAATATCTTAACCCTTTACCCAACGCAGACGAAATCAAAATTTATTATTTTAAATATTATTTTTTCAAATTTTTCAAAAAATGTCAACAAAACCAGATTATGTGACCCCTCGTTGGAACGAACTCAACGAGCTCGTTCCAATGAGGGGTCACATGATATGGTTTTGTTGACATTTTTGGAAAAATAATATTTTTTCAACTGCTGAATTTGCATATTACGCGGGCGATGCGGCCGATTCGTTGGGTAAAGGGTTATGCGAGTCCAAAAACTGGCCCAGCCCAATTTTTTGTTACAGAGTTATGGGCATTAATTACTTAATTTTTACGAATTTTTAGCTCGTTAATGGAATAACTTGAACAAACATCTTCCAATTTGTCTAATATTTGCCATACAGGTCTTTTACATTAATATCTCAGGCAAGTTCGAAAACTGGCCCAGCCCGTTTTTTCATTATAGTAGAGTTATGGGCCTTAATTAAATAATTTTTACGAATTCTGAACTTGTTAGCTTTATAACTTGACAAGACTTCAGATTTGACAACTGGGATATGATTGATAACTGGGTTATGGACATGCAACACTCCAATTGCCACCACCACTCGATGCCTGCATCTCTGATGTGCACCTTTTGTTAACCAAATATTTCTTGAATTAAATTTGGATGAATTTTTTCATTAAATCTGGTCATGGCTGCATCGGTGCAGCCAGACTGGATTTGATGAAAAATTTCTTGAAAATACTGAATGGATTAAGAGATAAGATTCACTGCAATAGCTCAGAAAATATGATTGTTGTGGCCTTTACATTGGAATCCATTAGCACACCAGGGTAGCCCCTTTCTCTTATACAATCAGAAAACATAACACATTTATTTGCTGGTTGATGTAAATCTGTTGATGGGAAGAGGTAAGTTTTGTATGGATTTGAAAAAAGGTACATAACCAGTCCCTTCTATGCATTAAATCCTTGTTAGTTGAATAGACACTTCGCCAGTAAAAATTATTCAATTAACAGGAGTAATCAGTTAACATGGATCACTTTCTTTTATTGCAGAGTTCATTTGAGCATTTATTGGTTGAGTTGTGTCAACAATTCAACCTATGTTTTGATGAAGGTCACTGGGTGTCTGTGTCTGCTCGATAACTTGAACAAATATCTGATTTTTACTAAATTTGGTCTGTGAATTCTACTTGAGAATTTTTTTGAATGAGTTCAAAAACCAGTCCTGCCCAAATTTTTTTCTTGGATTGTTTTCTTCTTTGCATTTGTGACTTGTGGGCCGTAACTTGAACAAACATTATCTGATATTTACCAAATGTGGTCTGTGGAATCTACTCGAGAATATTTTAGACAAGATTGAAAACTAATACAGTCCAAATTTTTTTTTAGAAGGTATGCCCCTTAGATTGAATTTCTGACTTGCGGGGAGTGCCAGCATGATAACTGAACAAACATTATCCAATTTTTACCATATTTGGTTTGTGGCTTCTACTTGAGAAGGTCTTGGATTAGTTTGAAAATCAGTCCTGCCTGAATTTATTTCGGATGGTATGCCCCCTAGATTGCTTTCTTGTTTGAATTTCCAACTTGGGCAGTGTCATCACGATAACTTAAACAAACATTATCCAAATTTTACCAAATTTGTCCTTTGCCTCTCAGATTGTTTCATAGTTTTACTAGTTTCAAGTGCTAGCACAGATCCTTTTTAAGCCACAACGCAACCCCAGCATCTCTGATGCAAACCTCTTGTTTCTATTATATTTAGTTATTTATTTATTGGTGTTTAAGGTCACATACTTACGCACAATGGCTAATCGTGACCATGACAGTTTCACGGGTGGAGGAAGCCAGAGTACCCGGAGAGAACCACCGAGCATCGACGAGCAACTGTCAGCTCCTCAACATTCTAACTCTATTCAAGCTACGCTCAAGCAGGGTTTCAGTGGTTGAAGACATGTGCACCATCGACATGCCGTATGCCTTAGTATATGGCATCATCGTGACCCCATGTAGGTAACCGGGATAAAGTGCCATGCCCAAGGACACAACGTGGGTCTTCCCGGGCAGGGATCAAACTCAGGACCTCTAGCATAGAAGTCCAACAGTTTATCACTGAGCCATCACACTGCCTTCTATTATATCTTGTTTCAAAGAATAAAAAGAAAAAAATAGAAAAAATAGGTTAAATTCCTGTAGTTGATGTACTGTGGTTAAATAGGTTAAATGGGTTTCTAAATAAGGAGAGTTGGATAATTATCACACTAATTTCCTGACACATTACAATATTTTTTATTCAATTAACAGGAGGTAATTCTGTATAACTAATATTAAATTAACAGGTCAACATTGTACTAAATGTATGGTAAATGCTTTTGTGTTTGTAGTTAGATTCATTTATAGGGGTTATTCCATTAGGATATATCAAATTAAGAGGGCTCAGTGGTACCAGCAAAACAAAAGATTTGTTTACCACAATAATCAAGTACTGCTCCACTTCACACAGTCCGCATTTGCTCATTCAGGTAATGTCAGGGTGTGTCATTTCGATTTTGATGGCAATATCTCAAAAGATGTGGCTGCTTTGACGGTTATGGTGAAAGCTTTTAACACATTCTGTTAGTCTGTCCCCTTTAGGAAACCTGGGAATTGGACCAGTGCTTGTTTACTTTATTATACCCCCGCTTCGAAGAAGTGGGGGCTATATAGGAATCGCCCTGTACGTCCGTACGTCCGTCCGTCCGTCCGTCCGTCCGTACGTCCGTCCGTACGTCTTTCCGGACATGAAATTCTTGTGTGCGCAACTCCTCCTACATTTATCAATCAATTTGGACAAAACTTTTCAGACATCATCACTACTAAGTGAACATGCGCATATTCCAAGATTTTTGATCTGCGACAATTTTAACCAGGCTATCTCCCTTTGACTTAGATTTATTGTGTCTTTCTATCCGAACAAATTCTTGTGTGCGCAACTCCTCCTACATTAATGAACCGATTTTGATGAAACCTTTCAAACATCATCTCTACTAAGTGAACATGTGCATATTCCAAACTTTTTAATCTGCGACAATTTTAACCAGGTTATCTCTCTTGAACTTTGATTTAATATGGGTTTCTACATGAAATTCTTGTGTGCGCAACTCCTCCTACATTTATCAATCAATTTGGACAAAACTTTTCAGACATCATCACTACTAAGTGAACATGCGCATATTCCAAGATTTTTGATCTGCGACAATTTTAACCAGGTTATCTCCCTTTGACTTAGATTTATTATGTCTTTCCGTTCGAACAAATTCTTGTGTGGTCAACTCCTCCTACATTAATGAACCGATTTTGATGAAACCTTTCAAACATCATCTCTACTAAGTGAACATGTGCATATTCCAAACTTTTTGATCTGCGACAATTTTAACTAGGTTATCTCTCTTGAACTTTGATTTAATATGGGTTTCTGCATGAAATTCTTGTGTGCGCAACTCCTCCTACATTTATCAATCAATTTGGACGAAAGTTTACAGACATCATCACTACTAAGTGAACATGCGCATATTCCAAAATTTTTGAGCTGTGGCAATTTTAACTAGGTTATCTCCCTTTAACTTAGATTTATTATGGGTTTCTACATGAAATTCTTGTGTGCGCAACTCCTCCTACATTTATCAATCAATTTGGACAAAACTTTTCAGACATCATCACTACTAAGTGAACATGCGCATATTCCAAGATTTTTGATCTGCGACAATTTTAACCAGGTTATCTCCCTTTGACTTAGATTTATTATGTCTTTCCGTTCGAACAAATTCTTGTGTGCGCAACTCCTCCCACATTAATGAACCGATTTTGATGAAACCTTTCAAACATCATCTCTACTAAGTGAACATGTGCATATTCCAAACTTTTTGATCTGCGACAATTTTAACCAGGTTATCTCTCTTGAACTTCGATTTAATATGGGTTTCTGCATGAAATTCTTGTGTGCGCAACTCCTCCTACATTTATCAATCAATTTGGACGAAAGTTTACAGACATCATCACTACTAAGTGAACATGCGCATATTCCAAAATTTTTGAGCTGTGGCACTTCTAACTAGGTTATCTCCCTTTAACTTAGATTTATTATGGGTTTCTACATGAAATTCTTGTGCGTGCAACTCCTCCTACATTTATCAATCAATTTGGACAAAACTTTTCACACATCATCAATACTAAGTGAACATGCGCATATTTTTATACTGTACCAATGACCCAGACTTAGCTGGTGCTAACTCCAACAAAACCAGGGCCAAACACAAATTTTGCCCCCCAATCCCCAAAATTTGCATCCAAAACAAAAAGAAATCATGTCCTAAAGGACCTCCATAGTACGCCTCTACTGCGCATGCGCAGTCGTCCCGAAATTGGCGCCAATTATCATTCTCTGTTTGGCCCTTCATCAGTCAACATCTCACTGATCTTTGTGCTTGTAAATCTCAGTTTAAAGGATGCCAGACACGTAATTTTTGGAGAAAATGTGATTCTAAGGAGGATAGAAGGAGGAGAGGAAAAAAGAAGTGGCAAAAAATAATCAGGGCTGTACTTAAAATTTTTTGTTGAAATTATGTTAAGTTGCCTATTTTCGAGGCATGGGCCTCTTGTTGTCATTCTTGCTAATTGTTGCACTGCTTATTCAGTGTTTCCTCTCCCCTAGCCTTCTAAAGTCCCCCCTTGCAATTCTCCCATGCTTTTGGCATATTTTTGAGAAGTTTCATTTCTAAAATTTCCTGGGAGAGTTGCTTGGTTACAGAATGTTTTCTGTTATTTTCCCCATAGTTACGTTTTCACCCATGGGTGTATAACGTTTGTGTTCTGCATCTTCCATCTGATGTTCTGCAGATTCTCCCCTGGGAGTCTCTGTTTTGCATCAGATAGAGTGTAATTGATGACTGATTCCGGGCCAGTTTTTTCAGTGCCTGGAGTCATGTTTTCTAGTGTGTTTACACTGTTTGTTTTCATTGGCAACAGCCTTTTTTGAGGGGGGCTGTTTGCCTTTGTGGTAGTTTATCTCATTATAAGATACATTTATATTATCCGAAAGTGTCTCATTAATTATTTTATATAAATTTAAAATTTTTGACCACACTTTGCCATCGGATCCATCGGGGCTCAACGTTACTTTTCAGCAACTTGGGCTTCTCTGAAAAAAATATTTTTTCAAAATTATTTTGTTTTGCAATTGTTTTTTCATTTATTAATGGATCATGTTATTATGTATCTTTGTGTCAGGGGTTTTTGCGAGTAACTAGGACTTATTGTTGTTCTTTCACAATGAAGGGACATTGTTCAAATTGTAATAGGAAGAAATCTTCCTCTGACTTTCATGATCATTGTATTAATTGTAGTCAGTGTTCTCGCATTAATCCCTGTCCTATATGTGAACATTGGGATGAGAAACATTGGAAACGTGTGTCACGATATGTTGTTTCTGGAGAAAGAGCGATGCCGGCTCTTTCTCCACAAGGTCACTCTACTCTCTCAGTTTCTATTTCAGAGGAACCAGAACAGGGTGATGTTTCCATTTTATCTTCTTCAAGTGTGCGTCCGTCGTCACAAATAAATTCAGAGCTAGCGGCAAAAGTGCTCATGGAGATTAGACAAATGTCGTCCGCTAGCTCGCCCGGTGTAGCGTCCATTCACCGAATGGTTCGGCAGCCGGGTTCGTCCGATGCGGTCCAAGAGGAAATTTTGGGTGATGCGAGCACTATAAACATAATAGATGCACACCCAGTGACGGCGGATAGTAAACGAGAACGGAGGAAGCCTTTTAGTCCGGTTCCTAGCTCGTCCAGGTCCAGCCGGGCCGCGAGCGAGAGAGGCCCCTCTCTCGTACAACAACATCTGGGACCAGATGTTGTGGTACAAAATGTGTCTTTAGCGGAGCATACGTCCGTTGCTCGGGACGCTCCGTTGTATAAGCAGTCCGCAGAGACTGTTAAGGCTTCCTCTTCTCGTCGGCGCACACGACCGCACCTTGGCTGCGTGACCTCCGATATTTTGCCAGCTTCGCCGATGAAGGATTCTTCGGCGACCAGGTCACACCATCCGGCAGCCAGGGATTCGAGACCGATGGACTCCGGACGTTCGCATAGGAAAAGTATGCGGGAGCCATCTGATGCGGAGCTGCCCTCGGCGAAGCAGCGAAAGACCGCGCCTCCGCAGGTCTCGACGTCGGACATTCTAGTGCAGATAGCACAGCTTATCGCAGCATCCCAGCAGCCGACAGAAACGGTGTCGGATCGAGAATTATCCGACGGCGCTGGGTCGGTACGCTCCGCCAAAGCATCGGGGGCGGACGACCGGGAACATCGGGAGGTCCGACCGGATGGTGAAAGGGTTACGGATGAATTGGAGCTATCCCTTTCGGAACAACATAAAGCTGCCGTGGACTTCATCCGGCACTTTCTCCCTCAAGTTGTTCCGTCGGGCCAGACTGCTGCGCTTCCGGACAAGAGAATTATAGCGTCATTGGACTCTGAATTTTTTGAGCGGTTCAGGGACATCGCTCCCGAGTTTCCGTCGCAGTCCAATAATGTTGCAAGAACATTTGAATTATTGAACGACGCTATATTTAAACTTGCTTCCAGGACGGGGAAAGCAGGTTTCTTGTCCGCTAATACTCTTAACCTGCCTTTCATTAATGCGAGGAATAAATTCGACACGGCAGGACAGGGTATACCGAGAGTTCCTCTGCGTATGGACGACGAGGCGGAAGACTTAGAGCTATCATTACCGTCGTCAGCTTCTATTCCAACCGCGGTGTTGGAAACAGCTATTGCGTCTAACAGAGCCAATTTAGATGCCTTATCTTACGCAGATCACCTTACTAAGGCGTTATCACTGCGCCTTCAAGGGGAAGAGTTTCAGGATATACAATCCTCTTTAAGACTTCTTTCAAGGGCAGTAGCTTATTCCACGTGTAACTCCGCCCTTTCAGTGGCAAATCTGGAGTTGGTTAGACGTGACGCAGCCCTAGCTACATCCACACTAGTGGATTCTAAGGTGAAGAACTCTCTTAGAGTCGCTTCGGTCTCAGGAGAACTTCTCTTTGACGGCAAGCTTTCCGCTATTTATGATAATATTAAAAAGAAAGCTAATGATTCTCTGTTGTTCAGATCCGCTCCTAAAAGGTCGGATACAGCAGACACGAATAAGGCGGGCACTTCTGGGTCTAATGCGCCCAAGAGAGGTTCCTATAGAGGTTCCGGTGCGTCCTCTTGGTCTTATTCGAGAGACCGTCAGGATAGCGACTCTCGTTCGGGATGTCCTTCAGGCCGGGACAATCGGTCGGACGCCCCGAGGTCGACGAGGCGAGGTGCGGGTCGTGGAAGACGTGGTTTCTCCTACCGCAGGCCTCGCAGGTCCAGGAGGTGATGGCTTAAACCTCTATCGCGTTCCGGTTGGCGGAAGGTTGTCGAGTTTTTCACAAGAGTGGGCGTCGATTACGGACGACCCGTGGGTGAGAGGAGTGACTTCGGAAGGTCTAAAGATATCCTTCAAACGAAAGCCTCCATTAACTCGAAGTCCAAAGTGGACTCATCTTCCGTCAAATCCACAGAAAAGAGACGCTCTGTTATCAGAGGTGCAGTCTCTTTTAATGAAGAATGCGGTAGAGGTCGTAGAAAACCAGGAATCGCTGGGATTCTACAGCCATCTGTTTCTGGTTCCGAAACCAGACGGCTCGTTCCGTCCAGTCATAGATTTGAGCTGGATAAACAAGCTGATCGTCGCTCCGAAGTTTTATATGGAGACGATTCGATCGGTCAGAGCGAGTATTCGGGTGAACGATTATGCAACGAGCATAGATCTCAAAGATGCGTACTTTCACGTCATGGTACATCCGACATTCCGAAAGTATCTACGCTTCGCAGTCTTAGGAGTGGTGTATCAGTTCCGGGCCATGTGCTTCGGATTGAATCTAGCACCCTGGGCTTTCACTCGGGTAATGAACTCGGTAATGATCTACTTCCGAGCTCATTCGTCTGCGGTAACGTCAGCCTACCTGGACGACATTCTTCAGAGGTACGGCAACGAGTTAACGCTTCAGAACGATGTTCAGAATCTTCTTCTATTGCTCCGACGTCTCGGTTTCATAGTAAACGAGGAGAAGTCGGATCTGGTGCCGTCCAAGTCATTCACTCATCTGGGAATGAGCTTCGAGACGCACAACAATCTCGTTCGTCTGCCGTTAACCAGAGCGAAATTAGTCAGTTGTTACGCTCGATATTGTCTGCATGCAGACAAAGTCACGGCAAGAGAATTTATGAGACTGATAGGTCTGTGCGGAGCCGCCGCGGATCTCATTCCGATGGGGCGGCTACGCACACGTCCTCTTCAAATTTTCCTGACTCAGAATTGGAGTGTGAAAATTCATTCGCTCGATGTAGACGTTCTCTTGTCAGATCAAGTGAAACAAGAGATTCAGACTTGGGCAAACATTCAGTGGTTAACTCAAGGAGTTCCGCTGCAGTTGCCGGATCCGAGTTTTACCATTATGACGGATGCCAGTCAAACAGGTTGGGGTGCATCATTAATCCCAACGGATTCGAGATGCCAGGGTCTTTGGGATCCGCAATTCCTGTGCAAGCATATAAACATCAAGGAAATGATGTCAATTTGGCTTGCGTTACGTCACTGGATGGACATTATTCACGATGCTCATGTCCAAATCCTATCCGACAATACGACAGTAGTGGCGTATATACGGAATCAGGGAGGCACTCATTCAGTTCCGTTGTTCAATCTAACGGAAAGAATCCTTCTGTTTGCGTTGGAACATCACGTTCTTCTTTCGGTCCGTCACATACCGGGTCGTCTGAATGTGCTAGCAGACTCCCTTTCACGAAAGGGTCGCTTGTTGCCGTCGGAGTGGACTCTCAACAAACAAGTATTCAATCAGATTTGCTACCAATGGGAACGGCCAATGATAGACTTATTTGCGACACATCTCAACAATCAGTTGCAGACGTATGTGTCCCCGTGTCCGGATCCAAGAGCATTTGCAGTAGACGCTCTGTCGATACCTTGGGACGGAATGATAGGATATGCGTATCCTCCAGCGCCGTTAATTCAACAAGTATTGCTAAAGATAAAACAATCTCAATGCAAGATTCTGTTGGTAGCATCTCTGTCGCCACAGAGACCATGGATAAATCTACTCAGGTGTCTGTTGTGGGACCTACCGCGGAAGCTTCCTCCACGAGAGGATCTTCTTTCGCAGGGGAAATCGCGCCAACTCCATCACAACCCGCAAGGTCTCAACCTTCACGTTTTTCCGTTGTGCGGTCCTTCTTGCATGGCAAGCACTTTACAGGACGAGCAGTGGACGCGATTTCTAACTGTAGGAGGACCTCCTCTTCGCTAAACTATGCGGCTAAGTGGAAGGTTTTCCGTCGTTGGTGTAGGGATCATTCTGTAGATATATTTGATCCCTCTATACCAGACATTGCAAACTTTCTAGTATACTTGTTTGACGAAATCAAACTGCAGCCTGTTACTATAAAGGGTTATAGATCTATGTTATCTGATACCTATGCACATCATGATAGTTTACAAATTGGATCTAATGTCTCTTTATCGAAATTGGTTAGAAACTTTTCGATAAATAGACCCAGAACTCTTAGATTAATTCCTAAGTGGAATTTAGCTTGGGTTCTCCTTAAATTGAAGGAAAAGCCATTTGAACCTCTTGGGACAGTAGATTTCAAATTCTTATCTTATAAGACAGCTTTTCTCTTAGCTTTCTCTTCTGCCAGAAGAGTCAGTGAGCTTCATGCACTATCGGTGGATGATTCTCATTATCGTAGTGTTGGGAACACTTATCACCTTCACTACTAATGTGGGTTTTTTAGCTAAGAATCAGGCTCCTAATAAATATCCGGAACCTATTGTTATTAAGGCTCTTCCGTCTTCAGACGGGCGTAGGCCTTTACTCTGTCCTGTTAGAGCACTACGTATCTATAAACAGAGATCTCAGTTCATCAGAAAGGGACGGAAACGTTTCTTTCTGTCTTTGATGCCTAATAGAAAGGACATTTCAGTCCATTCTATTGCTAGATGGATTCAGTTAACTATCCGTACTGCTTATGAAGATTTATCTTCTTCTCAGCAGTCTGTGCTTAAGATTTCTGCTCATGAAGTAAGAGCTCTTTCTACTTCCTGGGCTTATGCTAATAGTGTTGCTATTACAGATTTAATGAAGGCTGCTTATTGGTCTCAGCCATCCACATTTACTAATTTTTATCTCAGAAATATTGAGTCCATTTCTGGAGACCTGCATTGTTTAGGTCCGTTATCTGTTGCTCAGAATGTCGTCCACTAAACAGTTGCAACTATAGTTATGCAGGCTTTCTGTTCCGGCAGTGACTCCGTCCGGCTGCCCTCTTCGCTCTGGGCTATTTGACCCAGGGCAAGGGGAAGGGGGGGGGGGGGGCGGGTGTTCCCTTAGGTCACCTGCTTTATAGTGAAAAGCAAGGGAATGCCTCCTCCAAGACAGTATTTCTGAGTCGCTTCCGGGATGGTTTTAAAGTGTAATATTAATGTTTAATTTCATTCATGTCTTATTTTTAAAGTGTAGCTCGGTGTGAAGCATTTGTATATGTCAAGTGTCAAACGGGCATTAATATACAATACTCAGACACTTTTAAATGATTATAAAGAGTCTCAATTCTCTGGACTACTTTATTTATTGGCTTGCTTTAAAAATAATTAGTATAAAGGTTATACTGGATGTTAATAGAGAACATGAATGTTATTGTGCTCAATTATTAAGGGTAGTGTATCTTTCTAATTTAATATTAAATAAGAAAGATACATGTAAAGCCTAATACTCCTTTTCTCCTTAAGGGGTTACCTCTTTACTATATAATTGAGCTTATTGGATTTTCCTCTATGTCCTAGGCCCTCCAGCCTGTTTACTATTCAGCTAAGTCTGGGTCATTGGTACAGTATAAAAATGTTAAAAAATTTATAGTAATTTATATATTTTTTATACTTACCAATGACCCAGACGGGGATGGCCCTCCCTGAGTTGGGAACTCTTGCCTCCCCGCTGAGTACATAGCGCTGACCAGGCACTGCCAGTAAGAATGATAATTGGCGCCAATTTCGGGACGACTGCGTCACTGCGCATGCGCAGTAGAGGCGTACTATGGAGGTCCTTTAGGACATGATTTCTTTTTGTTTTGGATGCAAATTTTGGGGATTGGGGGGCAAAATTTGTGTTTGGCCCTGGTTTTGTTGGAGTTAGCACCAGCTAAGTCTGGGTCATTGGTAAGTATAAAAAATATATAAATTACTATAAATTTTTTAACATTCCAAGATTTTTGATCTACGACAATTTTAACCAGGTTATCTCCCTTTGACTTAGATTTATTATGTCTTTCCGTTCGAACAAATTCTTGTGTGCGCAACTCCTCCTACATTAATGAACCGATTTTGAATACATGTTGCACATTGTAAATGTGTTTTTCCAAATGTAAACCATATATCTGTGGGCTCTTTAAGTATTCAGTGCTGTTCTGTGGAAGGCCACATGCAAATACAAATTTCAACAACAAAAAATGATCTTTATGTATACATTTCCTTATGGCCTTCGCCTACATGATCAGAAGTGCATTCCTCTAAAAACCCAAAGCGGGGGTATTAATCACCTTCAGTGATAGTTCTAGTTAAACAAGATCTACTTTACTAATAAAATAGGAGCCAGAAACCAACACTTGGGGTGGAAGTTTTCTAAAGTGGGCTACATAGGTATTAAAGATTGGCTAAACGTGACATTATACTAAGTTAATAACAAATTACTAAAATCGAATAAATCAAGCTTGTTGAAACCATAAGGGTGTATGGTTTTAAGCATAAAGATCTAGTGTAGTTCATTATCGCATCTTGCGTGGGTGCTTGCTTCAAGTTTGCATTGCCTGCAATACATCTAAAATATGAAAGTCCATATTGTCAGCTGAGTGTGCTAGTACATTAAGGTATTTACCGACAGATTTAGCATGTTGTTTATTGAATGATATCCCTACACTGTACCAAAATCCTGACCCAAAATGCCCATTTTGTTTCATCCACATATTGCATTTTGCAAATATTTCAGGTCAATAAATAGATAACATTTGTGCTTTGATAGTAATGTTGTCCTTTTGACCTGAATCTAGTGAAATGGAAGCTTAGTGTTGGTGATGTTGCAAGGTGTGAACAGGATGAGTAGGGTGCATCCACTGACCTGAAGTCTGGGGTGTATTCTGGGGGTTTTTTTGCCCTCACTAGGAATGCCAAGGGAGCAGGGGCTTGGGAAGAAGATCTCTGCATGTCTTAGAAAGTTGTAATATGGTCCACGACTTATTGATATCCTTATACAGTGTGCAACTGGCTGGGTGGTAGTTGACGACAAGTGAATTTAGGATAACCTCCGATTATATCATATTACTTGACTTCATACATGCTGTGGTCACAATATAGCCATAGATGCTTAAAGTGAACATTAATACCAATGAATGAATAAATAAATAAATTTGCCCCTGCCCCTTATCCAACCTTGAACAAAATCCACATGCTGGATGACATCATGTTAAGGGGAAGAGGTGAGTTTTAAAGCCACTGAAATTCTCAGAAATGTCTGTCTAAGGTAAAATATATGTTAGTGTGGCAGTTTTATGTAACAGAATTTTGAATCTCAGACCTCTTAGATCTGTACTCATTGAGCAGATGAAGAGAGTCTTTCACTACAGTTAACCAACACAAAGATACAAAAATACTGCTGTCTGTAGAAAACAGATCACAGTATTGAAATTGTTAAGACTGTTGATATTATTGAAATGGGCTGGAGGAGTTCATCCTAGTGAGAAGTTATGAAATATCTTTTGAAGAGATGAAACAAATGGATGTTGTAAGGAAAATATTGATTTCTGAATAAATAAAAAAGCAGGCAGTAAAATATTAAATCGGAATAGAATTTCATATGTAAGGGATACACAGTGTGATTGGCTATATATGAGTTCTTGAAAGTGTCTAAATGTGATTGAATATTTAAATTGAATTGCCTGGCCTTTGAAAGTGTTTGAAAATTGCACTTTTCACAAAAAGTCATGGAAATATCCACGCCCAAAGTTTAATTCCATAAGGAATCAGATGCTGTTATAGAATGTTTGTTTGCCCACTTTTCTTAGAGTTTGTGCACAGACGACCATTAAGACAATGAACTGTCACTTTATGCACAAACAGATACAGATATTCTTTCTGCTCCAATTATAAATATTCCAATAAAAAACTACTTCATTCACTTTGAAAACATCAGGACACAGTGGAGCCCACTTAATTGGATAAACCTGTTAATGGAATATAATTTCCCAACACAAAACCATTTACCATACCTCCAGGGCAAATTTGATTTATTAATTGAATTTTGATTATAGAGTAAACTCCTGTTAACTGAATAAAAAATCTTGTAAACTGTTGAGAAATTACCCTAATTCTCCCCAGTTTTCCTTTGTTTATAGACCTATTTGGCCACAGTACATCCAATACAGGCATTTAATCTATTATATCTTGTTTGACAAAGCTCATGAAGCTCTGTCAAACAAGATATAATAGAATAAATGCTAAGTTTATCTCTAGAATACAGGAAAGTGACTCAAACCCTGTTAATTGAATACTCCTGTTAATTGAATAATTTTCATTGGCAAAGTGGCTATTCAAATAAGAGGGTTCCACTGTATTAACCAATTAGTGGATGCAGCATAATCATAAAACTAGTTTTCATTCATAATGGTACATGTCATCAAAGGGGTGGGGAATGCTGTCGTTTCGGGGCTTCCCGACTCGACCATGTCTGGTGAGAGTTATTCCCCTTCCATAGGGAATGTGCAGTTTTTTACCGTAGTGGATACTGCGGGAGCTGTTGGATTTCTGTTGAAGAGATGCCTGGTTCCGGGACTATGCGCCCTCTCCAGTCGACATCTGAGGCTGTCACTAGGGTTGTGACTCCTCCTTTGGAGGCCGAGCTTGGTGGCTCTCTCCGCTTTTCTGCCAGTTCCAACAGCTCCCGTCGTATCTGCTGCTACTGCTGTTCCGTCTACAACGTCATTGGGCACCGTTTTTAGCCGGCCTTGGCTTATCCCTGCAAGGGTCTGCAGGGATGTCTGCAGTGTGGTTGTGGGGTATCGGCCTCAGCCTTTCCCGACTTCAACTCGGCGAAGTCGGATGGGGCTGCCGACTGAACCCCCCTACTGTGTCCTCACAGCCATTGAGCACAGTAGTTTTATACCTGCAGTGGTCTGCTGTGGTGTCTGGTTGTGTAGACGTGGGGGTATCAGCCTCAGCCTTCCCTGACTTCAACTCGGCGAAGTTGGAAGTGGCTGCCGGCCGGACCCTCTACTGTGGTCTCTGTGCTGTCGAGCACCACAGTTGTCATTGGATTCGGATGTTCTTAGTGGGACACTATGAACTCTGTGGCGTTTCCGTCCACTCATTCTGGCCACACGACCAGTTTTGGGGGACCAACATCTTTTGTGCAGCCTGGACCTTCTGCCCTGCAGAGGTGCGCAGTGACTCTCATGAGTTCCCGCTATGTTGATCCTCGGGGTGTGGCACACCCCTATACACGTCTGCCTTCAGACGTTTCGGCTGCCGCCCGTCGTCCCACGTCGGGTGTTTTGGAGGATCGTGACCCTTCACTGGTTAAGAGGGTCAGAGGTGAAGCCATTTTGCCAGTTCGTTCCCCTGTTGAACTGGCCAGTACGGGCAGTGAGCTTAGGGAGGCCCTCTCCTTACTCACTCAGGTTCTGTCAAAGAGCCTTCCCATTGCTTCCAGCGAGGCAGCGAGTGGTTTCCAGGTGCCCCCTATGGCGCCGCCTCCCGGGATTGGAAACAGGCCGCTTCCTGATCCCCCTGGTGTTCCGACACCATGGGAGGCGTCCGCTGGTTTGCCCACGATGGGCTATGTGTCTTCCGACTCAGGGGAAGAGTCAGACATGCTTGATGTCGAGAGCCAGCAGTCTTCGGACATGGGGGCAGCTCTTGATTTCGTGTTTGGGTTCCTTCTGGATCTCAAGCCATCTAACCAGTCGACAGTGTCAGCCATGCCGCGATCATCGGTCGTGCGCCAACAGCCTATGGTGCAACCTGCTTCAAGGTGTCTTCGACCGTGCCAGTCGGTACAGTGGGTTGAAGCATTTTCAGCCTTGGACTCTAAGCTAAGTTCCAAGGCTATGACGGCTCCGTTCTTCACCAGGGTTGATACCTTTTTGCCTCCGGCACGTTATCGTTCCTACGATTCTGCCAATCCGTCGGTCTACCAGACTTTGACGGTTTGGGATCAGGACTCCAATTCCCTCAGGCTTTCCAAGTTCAAGTCTGCTGTCATTCCAATGACGACTCTGGAGTCCACATTGTGCTTATCGAGAGAGATGCTTGGTATGCTTTCTCTCTCCGATCACATCTTCTCAGCTTTAGCTGCTTATCTGCCTCCAGATAAGTTTGACGAGGTACAGGCTCCTTTATGTGTGCTGTCCATGGCGCTCATGCATCTTACTCACACGCATGCCTGTAACATGGCTAATCTGGAATTAGTTCGAAGGGACTCTGTGCTGGACACAGGCTGATCCCTTCCTGAGGAGCAGTGTGCTACTCGTCGATGTGCTTCTTTGGCAGGTCCGCAACTTTTTCATGGTTCTGTGTTGATGGTCCGGGATGACGTCCTACGTCATTCCAAAGATCAGCTGCTGTTTCTTCAGCTTGATCAGCCTTCTAGGGTAGGCAGGGGCCGTTCCAAGCCTAACAAGTGCCCTCTGCTTCCTCTGCAAAACAAAGGGGCTGATCCTTCTGCCACCACTTCTACTTCTTACTCAAGGGGTAAGGGTAAGCGTCGGCAGTCTTGAGGGAAGCCCCCAGGATTCTTCATTCAGTAGAGGAGGTGTTTTCTCCTCTCACGAGCCTCGTCGGAGTTCGAAATGAAGTTCCTCACCTCGACTCATCCCAGGTTGGAGGAAGGATGGCAGAGTTCGCAGACTGTTGGGCCACCATCACATCCTTGGGTGTTAGATGTTGTTCGGTCCGGCCTGCGAATATCCTTCCAAAGGCACCCCTCTCTGTCAAGGGTGCCTCTTCCAACCACAGTTCCTTCAGACATTTTACGTCAGGAACTTTTGTCCATGGAGATAGACAATCTCCTGACAAAGGGGGCGATTGAGGTCATCAAGAACATTAGGTCAGTGGGTTTCTATTCCTGCCTGTTCTTGGTGCCGAAGAAGGACGGCCGACTCCGACCTGTTATCGATCTGAGTTTCCTGAACCAGTCTATCATTGCTCCCAAGTTCAGCATGGAGACTTTCAGGTGGGTCCTCCGTTCAATTCATCAGGGAGATTTCACTTCCAGCTTTGACCTGCGAGACGCTTACTTTCACGTTCCGATTCATTGGGCGTTACGGAAGTATCTCAGGTTCGCTTTTCTGGGGCGAGTTTACCAGTTCAAGGCCATGCCTTTCGGCTTCAACCTGGCTCCTTAGGCCTTCACCAGTTTGATGTCGCATGTGATAGCTTTCCATCGCACACAGTCCAGGGTGACTACTTCGGCATATCTGGACGATATCCTCCAGGGGCATTCCAATGCTGCCTTACTGGAGTCGGATGTCGCCACTCTGTTGAGCTTGCTCACGTCGCTAGGTTTCAGAGTCAACGAGGAGAAGTCGGACCTGGTCCCTTCTCAGTCGTTTTATCATCTGGGGATGGCTTTCTGCACACAATTCAGTTTGGTGGCGGTTCCCCAGGCCAAGGCTGTGATTCTCTCAGCTTTTGCTCTGACTCTGTCCCAGTCCACATCCGCGACTGCTCGGAGTATTCTCCGGCTAATCCGTCTCTGCTGTTCAGTGACGGATCTCATTCCTCTAGGTCGGCTGCGTGTCAGACCTCTCCAACACTTTCTGCTCAGTCGTTGGAGGCTGAATGTAGATTTTCTGGATCTGGTGCTTCAGTTTCCAGAATATCTTTATCCTCACCTTCTCCTCTGGGCGGATGTCCAGTGCCTTTCGCAGGGTGTTCCGTTGGACTTACCCATGTCTGATCGCGTTCTGACGGCAGATGCCAGCGATCTCGGATGGGGTGCGACGTTGGATGCTCTAGGTCTTTCCATTCACGGGATGTGGGACCAGGATCATGCAGCTCTACACATCAACCAGAAGGAGCTTCTTGCTCTTCTTCTGAGTTTCAGGCAGTGGATCCATCACCTGTCGAATCGCCAGGTCCTTCTGTTGTCCGACCATTCGACGGTGGTTGCTTACATTCGGAACCAGGGCGGCACACACTCTGTTCCAATGTACGAATTGGCTCGGGATCTTCTACTACTCGCTCAGGATGTCCATGCCGGGGTGGCTGTTCGTCACATTCCCGGTCGTCTGAACGTCCTAGCTGACTCCCTGTCCCGTCGGGGCAGGATCATTTCCACCAGGTGGATGCTCCACATGGCTGGTTCCATCGATCTCTTGCGACTCGTTGGAACCATCCGGTGGACACTTTCGTGTCCCCGTGTCCAGATGCTGTGGCTTTCGCCGTGGACGCTCTGGCCCTCCTTTGGGATGGTCTTGTCGGCTACGCCTTCCTACCAGTTCCGATTCCGCCTTAGGTTCTCGCCCAGATATGAACCTGCAGTCATCGAATCCTTTCGATCACACCCGTCACCTCGGTGGGTGTGGATCAATCTGCTCCGCTCTCTGTTAGCGGCGGTCCCGGCATGTCTCCCTCTACCTCGTGACTTTCTTTGCCAAAGTCGCCCGAGGAGGTTTCGCGTTGACCGGACTTCATTGTGCCTTCGCACATGTCTTTTATCGGGTTCTGTCTCCTCCGTAGTGGTTTTTCGAGACACGCAGTGGAGTTGCTTTTCTTCTTCAAGGAGGCACTCACTCCACTGGTTTAGCCTCTGTGGCTAAGTGGAAGGTTCTTCTGTCGATGGTGTGCGATCACTCTGTTGCTTCTGTCACTCCTTCGATCACACTGCTTGCGGAGTTTCTGGTACATGTTTGTTTCTGGGGGTCTCCAGCAATGGGTACAAGTCCATGCTTCGGAGACATTTTTTCATATGTGATACCGCATCGTTTCGACACTCATCCTTGCCTCTCCAAGCTTGTTCAGCTCTTTTCCTTGAAAAGGCCTAGGACTTTGTAGTTTACTCCAAGATGGTCACTTTCTTGGGCGCTGCTCTGCTTGGGGGTGGGGGTGTCCGCGCCTTTATCCTGGATGAATATGCATTTTCTCACATGCCAGATCTCTCCTGCATCCATTTCTTGATGGATTTGTCTTGCTATTCGTGCAGCTTCCGCTCGTCTAGCTACTGGTGATTGTATTACCGATTGTTTTTTTCTGCCACGAGGTGCGTGCATTGTCTTCCTCTTTTAATAACTCTGTCATGTTGTCGGATGACAGATGTTATACTGGCAGCCTTCTGGAGAAATGCTACATTCTTCTTTTATCTGCGACAGTTGCAGGAGCCGACAGAGAACTTTGGGGCCCTCTTTCTTCGGCTCAGGCTGTTGTCTATTCCAGCCTTTCAGCTTTTTTCAGGGTCAGTTCCAGCTTTGTGCTATTACTGTCCTTTCTGTCTGTGCGTCGCACTTCACCATACGCCTAATCTTTCATTGTCTTTTCTAATGTTTGTGATGCTATGGTTTGATAGGCCTAGGGATCTCTTCCTCTGTCCACGGTCCCAGTGCTATTGAGTTATGTGTGGGTTGGTTATGTGATTCCTTCCATCCTTTTGTCTATTCAGCCTGAAGTAAACAATTGAGGTAGGTTGATAAGAAGTATAAATTTTATAGTAAATTTCCTTTCTTATTATACCTACCGAAATTGTTTACATGGAGGCCCTCCTGTCTTCTTATTCGGGTAAGAATCCTTCCTCCCCGCTGATCACATAACTCCTGTGTTGTTCGGAATCAAAAGAATGACGAATTGACGCATTGCGCACTGTTTTACGGTAGTCTTGGATTTGTACTATGGAAGAGCGTCCCATACTGGGTGTGTGCCGATGCCGATTATTTTTTCGTGGTGTTTTTACACCACTTTTCTTTCCCAAATCTTGGGAAAGATTAAAATAGAGAGTATTTTATCCGAGTTAGGTTCTTCTACTGTAGTGCAAGCCTGTAGTAAACAATTTCGGTAGGTATAATAAGAAAGGAAATTTACTATAAAATTTATACTTCCAGCTACTGAAACAGTATGATGATCATGCAAGTTAACAAGTATGTCTCCCCGTGGGAACCCCGGGAAGTAAGCAGCACTTGTTTACTGTGGTAAACCAGTTCCGCTTTACTAGTAAAATAGGACCCAGTCACCAATGCTTGGGGTGAAAGTCCTCTAAAATGGGAAACATGTTGATCAACGATTGACTAAACTTGACTTCATCTCCATGTTGTGTCACGATTAGCCATAGTGCATAAATATGTGGCGTTAACCACCAACAAACAAACAAACAAGTATGTCAGCAAGTAACTTGCATGCTTGTATGATGATCATGCAAGTTAACAAGTATGTCTCCCCATGGGAACCCCGGGAAGTAAGCAGCACTTGTTTACTGTGGTAAACCAGTTCCGCTTTACTAGTAAAATAGGACCCAGTGACCAATGCTTGGGGTGAAAGTCCTCTAAAATGGGAAACATGTTGATCAACGATTGACTAAACTTGACTTCATCTCCATGTTGTGTCACGATTAGCCATAGTGCATAAATATGTGACGTTAACCACCACCAACAAACAAACAAACAAACAAGTATGTCAGCAAGTAACTTGCATGCTTTACTCTGTATCATATAATTAATATGAGTCAATGTGACAATACATGCCTGTTTTGGAGAAAGTTTGTTCCTTTATTAACCCACATAATACAGTAGTTCAAAAGTAACGGTTAATCGATCAAGTACTTTTTGGATCGATCTAGATGTTGTTCATTGATTAATCAATTAATCGGTTAACTGTTTCAGCTCTAATCTTGATTGCCCACATACTAATTAATAAGGCATATTGTATGTCAAGTGTGGACTTGCCTTCCTCGCTGCTTGCTCTACTTGTGACAGATAGGTAAGTTTGAGAGTCTGACAGTTGCTTGCCACTGATCAGTGGTTGTCTTGGCACTCCTTCTTCCTTCACCCTTAAAACTTTCTGATGCAAGATGCCCCTGGCTGTTGAAATTGTTGTTAACATTTTACCTAACATGAAAGGCAGACAACACCTGCAAACAAAATTCTCGGATAACTCCTTGTTTTCTGCTTTTGCATAAAAAACATAACTTATGACCCCTCATTGGAATGAGCTCAATGACCTCATTCCAACGAGACAAATAATGAAAACTGATTGGTGATTTTTGTGAATAGCGCTGGCCGGTTTTGTCCATTATGTTAGGTAAAGGGTTAAACCCCAACAAACCAACAAGCAGACAAACTTTAGATACAGGGTTAAACTGTTTCTTGTTTACATGCATTTTCATAGAATTTATGTAATTGCTTGGGTTCAGACATCATTACATGGGAATTTGGTGGCATTTCACACTCCACATAGATTAACCCTCTACCCAATATCAAAATTTATTATTTTAATTATTGGTTTTTTAAATTTGAAAAAAAAAAATTCAACAAAACCATATCATGTGACCCCCCTCATTGATGTTTTGAAAAAAAAAAAAAATTTTCAACTGCTTAATTTATTTAGAAATTATGCAGGCAAATGTGGCCGATTTATTACATATAGGGTTGAGAGCATAGTTGGATATCCACCTGGCTGATGGTCAAGTCTCAAAATCATACTGCTTAACTAATTATAACTGTACATATCACTATTACTTTTACAGTACAGTTGCTTGTATAAATGTGAATGTCATGCAAAATAATTTATATTATTTGATGCACAGTTTACTATACCCTGTATACCAATATGAATAACCTATTTAGTCCTCATGCAATATCCTTGGAGACAGAAATCCCAAAGGATAGAAAGGACATATTATCAGTTATTGGATTATTCTTAGTTGAGTGATGACATTTGGACCTAGAAATAATGATGATAGTTAATTATTTTCTGGTTCTGTCAAGGCAGCATCATTAAAAACTCAATATAGCTCAGACAACTGTAAAATGGTTGTCAGCTTGAATCATACTTTGTCTTAAAAGATTTAATGCGTATTTCACTTGTGGTAAAAGGATTATTACTTAACCTTTAAGGGCCTGAATAATATTTTCCAGAATTCCCACTACTTTACAACCTACCAGTTTAGTGGCATGTCAGTGATTTGAAGTCAAGTCTTGGCTGTCTGAGCAGGGCCTAAATTCCTTTCAGTTTTGAAAGAATCCTGATACACATTACTTATGGGATGTCCAACACTTTGTGAAAATTTAGGAGAATCAATTTGTGGATTCTTAATGAATTTTAAGTCGTGTTATGCTGGTAACCAAGACTTAACTAAAGAAACTCATCAGCAGTAAGTTGATTCTAGTCTCTCATGCTGAGGTTACTGTTCTGAGGTCATAAGACTTGTTAAAGTCTGAAATCGGGCAATAAGGGTTAAAGGTTTTGGCAAATCTTTTCTATAATGCCATGAAAATGGCACGGTACTATGTAAACAAGTTCACTGATTAGGCAGAAGGTTGCTGTTTTAGACAGTCTTATTTCTATGTAATTACATCCACCTTCATGGTTCATCCATTCATTATTGGATAGTTTCAAGGATTGTGCAGTACACTGGAATACACTGGAGATCTTTTATTTCAATTTACCAAAGAAATATTTTGAATTAACAGGAGTATAAAATTAACAGGAACTGTGTCAATCTTGTCTGCTTAACTGGTTGAGAGCTAGATTATTTTTAGTGGACTTAATTTGTTATTCAAATTTTTTTTTTCCATATTATTGGAGAGTGTCTACAGATACTCTCCAATAATTTGTAATAAAACAAATTTATATTAACAAAATATTATTTGCATTTGAGTGAAAATGAAACATGAGCAAGGAAAATGTTGACTTCTGCTCTGATACCCTCATCTTTTTGAAAGCCCTGATAGTGGCTTCTAGCACTCCACCAGTTAAGTTATAAAATGAGCATTTATTAATTATATCTTGCTTGAAAGAGCTCATTGAGTTCTATCAAACAGGATATAACAGAATGAATGCCTATTTTGGATTTATTGAAGCCAAAATGTCAATAAATAATTCTTTAACAGATTACATGATGTTTTTTAGCTCACCTGACTAAAAGTCAGGGTGAGCTTTTCTTATCACTCTTCGTCCGTCGTCCTGCGTGAAGGTGGTGTTTGAGCCTCTTTCTCCTAAACCACTGGCCACATTTTAATTAAATTTCATGTAAGTAGTGGTTATATAGGGGCATTTTGATTTTTATCCAAATTAGGTATCGGCTCATGTTGAGCAGAGGTGTAGGGAAAAAATGGCCAAATTTTTTGTAAATCTTCTAATGAACCACCAGTAGCAGAGACTTGATATGTGGTATACAGAGTCCTTTTGAGGTTTAGAATCAAGTTTGTTCAAGAGAAGTTTGTCTGGCATTATTTGCCTTCGTTATGGGAGGGGCAAAAATTTTGGCCATGCCTAAAATTTTTATTTTCAGAACCGTGAGGTCGATTTGAACCAAATTTGATATGAGATGATAATGGGTCATAAGTAGTTGATTGATGCCCTGTGGGAACCTCGGGAGCAAAAAATAGGAAAAACTTTAAAACTGCCATATCTCCAAAACTACACGGCACAGAGAATTCTTATTTTGTATAAAGCTTACTTTTATCCAGTAGAATAGAATGGTTAAAAAAAATCCCTATCGGTTTGATCACAAGGTACTTTATTCAGAACTTTGAACAAGTGCTGAGTCAGCACTTTTTAACACTGTAGGCAATGAGAAAAAGATTAAAAAATCTTCTTCTCCAGATCCAGCAGGCAGAATCTTTTGATATTTGGTATGCAACATTGTAGGGTGGATCTGATTCAAGTTTGTTCAAATCGGCCCCCTGGGATCATATTTGGGTTCAGTATCGGAGCCCGATTTTGAACTTAGTGCATTTCAGGCAAATTTCTTAAAAAATCTTCTTCTCCAGATCCAGCAGGCAGAATCTTTTGATATTTGGTATGGCAGAATCTTTTGATATTTGGTATGCAACATTGTATGGTGGATCTGATTCAAGTTTGTTCAAATCGGCCCCCTGGGTACATCTTTGGGCTCAGTATCGGAGCCCGATTTCGAACAGTGCATTTCAGGCAAATTTCTTAAAAAATCTTCTTCTCCAGATCCAGCAGGCAGAATATTTTGATATTTGGTATGTAACATTGTGGGGTGGATCTGATTCAAGTTAGTTCAAATCGGCTCCCTAAATTCATATTTGGGCTCACTATAGAAGCTCGAATTCGAACTTAGTGCATTTCAAGCAAATTTCTTAAAAAATCTTCTTCTCCAGATCCAGCAGGCAGAATCTTTTGATATTTGGTATGCAACATTGTGGGGTGGTTCTGATTCAAGTTTGTTCAAATCGGTTCTCTAGATTCATATTTGAGCTCACTATAGAAGCTCGAATTCGAACTTAGTGCATTTCAGGCAAATTTCTTTGAAAATCTTCTTCTCAAGATCCAGCAGGCAGAATCTTTTGATATTGGGTATGCACCATGCTTAGGGCGGTGAGATTCAAGTTGGTTCAAGCCAAGTCCCTGGGTTCATATTTGGGCTCACTGTGGTAGCCCGAATTATAACTTAGTTCAAAATGAGGAATTTTTTTTGAAAATCTTCTTCAGATCCAGCAGTCGGAATGTTTTGATATTTGGTATGCAGCATCCTTAGGGGGGTGAGATTCAAGTTTGTTCAAGCCATGTCCCTAGGTCCATATTTGGACTCACTGTGGGAGCCTGAATGATAACTTAGTTCAAAATGAGGAATTTTCTTTAAAAATCTTCTTCAGATCCAGCAGTCGGAATGTTTTGATATTTGGTATGCAGCATCCTTAGGGGGGTGAGATTCAAGTTTGTTCAAGCCATGTCCGTAGGTCCATATTTGGACTCACTGTGGGAGCTTGAATTGTAACTTAGTTCAAAATGAGGAATTTTCTTTAAAAATCTTCTTCTTCAGATCCAGCATTCGGAATGTTTTGATATTTGGTGTGCAGCAGCCTTGGGGGTGGGGGGGGGGGGGGGAGATTCAAGTTGTTAAAGCCAAGTCCCTGGGTTCATATATGGGCTCCCTGTGGGAGCCCGAATTATATTTTAGTTCAATATGAGGAATATTCTTTAAAAATCTTCTTTTTTTTTTAGAACCAATGGTCAGAATCTTTGGATATTTGGTATAAGCTTTTCTTAGGAGGAGCAGATGCAACTTGTTAAAATCAATTCTCTGGGTTGATATTTAGGCTACCATGTCAGGTGAGCACTCTCAGGCCCCTTGGGGCCTCTTGTTTTCAATCCACAGGAGTTTACTCTTCAACCTATATGCAATTAACAAGACAAATTTGTATTGGAGGTGTGGTGAAGAAGGGATTTGACTATAGGGGCAGGGGACCCTTTCCCCTCGCTCAGTTTTCCCCCAAACCCTCAATATTTTTTATTAATAATTAACTAAAGTCGTAAAGAATGTAAATGCCATCATTACAGTAAAGTAACAAACTTCAGATACATCTAAATGTGGTATCCTCGTGGTTGTGTCGGCATTGAACTGAACGAGTAAATGAGAATTGAAAGTATAATTCTTAAAATGGGTGCTATTAAAAGACATCTTGTGGCTGTTTCAACAGTAGACTATACAATTAAACAAAAACTGAAAGTAGGATCATGCCTTGTAGTTGTTTTCTTAGAATTGAGTATAACTAAATGTTTTCATTTTTTACCTCATTATACCCCCACTTTCGAAGAAATGGGAGGGGGCGGGGGGTATACTGGATTACATGCGTCAGTCTGTGCGTCCATCCATCCGTCCGTGTGTGAGCCCATCCCAGAATATTCATAACTTTTATAACTTAAGTAAATTATTATTATACCCCCACTTTCGAAGATACTGGATTACATGCGTCCGTCTGTGCATCCGTTCGTCTGTCCATGTGTGAGTCCATCCGAGAATATTCATAACTTTCATAACTTAAGTAAATTATTAATATTTGGTCATAGGTATGCCCACACTAGGCAGTACACCACGTGGGGGTATGCAGCGGACGACAGTCCAGCTCTTGTTAATTCAGCTTATGGTGTTGTGTATTTCCCCTTTATTGTTCTTTGCCAATTGTTTCAGTTGGAATCATAGTTTTTGTTCAACTACATTTTTAGCTTAACTTGACAAAGTCAAGATAAGCCATTGCCATCACGCGCGTGGAAGTCTGTTAGTCTGTTCACATTTTCCTTTAGCACGGGCTACACCCCGCAGTTCTTGTCTGATCGTCACGAAATGTCATATGCAGGTTTGGGGTCAGAAGGAACCACTCTTCGCCCGTGAAGTCGGCCCATTCGGTAGCTAGGGAGACGAGGCCTCGATCATCGGGACGTTCGGAGAAGAGATCCATCTACAACACACTGTTCCAGGAGCAGCAAGCGGCTAAGAAACGGAAGACCGCTGCTCCTCAGGCCTCGATGACGGACTTGCTGTCGCAAATTGCGCAGCTGATTGCAGCATCCCAGCAAGTGCAGGAGCAGCCTCCCTCAGACTCAGAACCTGAGCTGTCAGACGGTGCTGGGTCGGTTCAGTTGTCTGTTCACGCAGATACAATGGACCGAGATTCGCAGCTGATTCTCTCAGATGGTGAAAGGGATAAGGAAGAGGATTACCCTTCCCTTTCGGAACAGCACATGGTTGTGATGGATTTCATCCATCAATACTACCCTGAATTTGTTCTGCCGAATCAGAATGCTGCGACAACAAGAGAGAAACCGCTGGCGTCGTTGGACACAGATTTTATCTGTACAAAGGAGGAAGTCCTTTCTTTTCAAGTTCAGTCTAGGCAGGTGTCGCAGGGCTTCGGCCATATAGACAACGCCGTATTTATCCTCTCGAGTGCGAGGAAGAAAGCGGTTTCTTCTCTTCATCTTCCATAAACATACTGGTTTTTGGACTGCGTTCATTTAAAAACGGTCGGGGAAGATGTTCAGAGAGTTCCTCTGCATTTGGATGAGCAGGCTCGGGATCTGGAGGTATCCTTACCTGTATCATTCACTATTCGCTCAGACACAATTGAGGCGGCAATTACTTCAAATAGAGCAAATGTGGACACTATGTCTTACGCAGATCACCTTACAAGAGCTATGGCGCAGTGTCTCAGTGGAAAGAATTTGAGGACGTTCGTACCTCTCTTACAGTTCTTTCCAGGGCAATTATGTATACCACGTATAACTCCGCCCTAACAGTGGCTAATCTGGAGTTAATCTGACGTGATGCTGCCCTTGTGTCATCATCACTGATAGATGACCAGGTGAAAAGCTCTCTCCAAGTCGCTCTGGTCTCCAGACATACTATTTTTGACGACAAGCTTTCGTTAGTCTATGAACAAGCTGCTAAGAAAGCATCTAGTGCTCTGGTTTTGAAGTCGGCGTATCAACGACCTATTTCAGCAGACAAGAGTAAAGGAGGGTGTTCCAGACAAAAATCGTCAATAGGAAACTCCTCACGAGGGTACAAGAAACCTTCTTATTATTACTCTGGAGGTCGTCAGTATAGCGACTCGGGAAAGGGGTGTAGGTCTGATTGGGACTATCGGTCAGATGCCCCTAGGCCGACGGGACGAGGTTCTTCACAGGAAGGACATGGTTTCTCCTCCCGTAAGCCTCGTAGGTCATACAGGTGACGGTTGCTGGCCAGTTAGCGGAAGGTTATCAAGCTTCGCAAAAAACTGGATAACAGTCTCAGAAGATTAGTGGGTGAGAAGTGTAATCTCGGACGGCCTACGGCTATCATTCCGTGTGAAACCCCCACTAACAAGTTGTCCGCATTGGACAAATCTTCCATCAGATCCTTGCAAAAGAGAGTTTCTCCTAGCGGAGGTGCAGTCTCTCTTATCAAAGGAAGGAATAGAGGTCGTCGAGAATCGGGATTCTCAAGGTTTTTACAGTCACCTGTTCCTCATACCGAAGCCAGATGGCTCATTCCGACCGGTAATAGACTTGAGCTGGATAAACAAGCTTATCGTGGCTCCAAAGTTCAATATGGAAACCATTCGGTCGGTAAGAGCGAGCATTCAAGTGGACGACTATGCGGCAAGCATAGATCTAAAGGATGCATACTTTCATGCCCTGGTACATCTGGCATTCAGAAAGCACCTGCATTTTGCCGTGCAAGGAGAGGTTTATCCGTTCAGAGCAATGTGCGTCGGTCTGAACCTGCCTCCTTGGGCTTTCACTCGAATAATGAACTCGGTAATAGGTAACATCATACTTCCGAGCTCATTCGTCTGTGGTAACGTTGGCTTACTTGGATGACATTCTTCAGAGATACGGCAACAGAATTATTCTTCATAACGATGTTCAGAGTCTGCTGCAATTGTTCCCACATCTCGGTTTCATAGTAAACGAGAAAAAGTTGGTTCCAGCTCCGTCCAAGTCGTTCATTCACTTGGTTATGAGCTTCGAGACTCCCAACAATCTGGTTCACCTGCTGTTACCCAGAGCGAAATTTGTCAGTTGTTATGCTCGCTTTTGTCTAAACTCTCCCGCAATAACAGCGAGGGAGTTTATGCGACTGATGGGGCTGTGCGGAATGGCTGCAGATCTTATTCCGATGGGCCGCCTACGCAGAACTGGAGTCTGAAGATGTATTTGCTCGAAACCAGTATTGTTTTAACGGACCTAGTAAAACAAAAGGTTCAGATTTGGGCAGATCTTCAGTGGTTAACTCAAGGAGTTCCACTTCAACTGCCAGATCCTGCTTTCACGATTATGACGGATGCGAGCCAGACAGGCTGGGGTGCATCTCTAAGTCCCACAGAAGTGTTAGGGTCTTTGGGACTCTCGGTTCCTGGAAAAGCACATAAACATCAAGGAGATGATGTCAATCTGGCTAGCACTACAACATTGGATTTGTCAAATAGTGAACGTCCCTGTTCAAATTCTATCAGACAGCTTGACAGTAGTTGCTTACCTCAGGAACCAAGGTGGCACTCACTCGATTCCGTTATGCGAATTAACGGAGAAGATTCTCCTATTCGTTCTGAATCATCACGTTCATCTCTCAGTCCGTCATATACCAGGTCGTCTGAACGTACTAGCAGACTCACTCTCTCGGAAAGGTCGCCTGTTGCCATCACAGTGGACTCTCAACAAGTGAATATTCAGTCAGATCTTTTACAATGGGATCGTCCCATGATAGATCTTTTTGCGTCACACCTAAACAATCGGTTACTGACGTTCGTGTCGCCATGTCCAGATCATCGAGTGTACGCAGTATACGCTCTATCGATCTCATGGGACGGAATTATAGGATATGCATATCCTCGTGCTCCGTTGATTCAGCAGATTCTGTTAAAGATCAAACAGTCTCACTGCAAAATCCTGCTAGTAACATCTCTCTCGTCACAGAAACCTTGGATCAATCTTCTCAGGTGTCTGTTATGGGACATTCCCCAGAAACTTCCTCCTCGAAGGGATCTTCTATTTCAGGGGAAGTCACATGCACTGCATCACAACCCAGAAGGTCTCAACCTTCATGTATTTCCATTGTGCGGTCCTTCTTACAGGACGAGCAGCGGGCACAATTTCTAACTGTAGGAGGGCCTCCTCTTCATTGAATTATGCAGCGAAGTGGAGGGTTTTCTACCCTTGGTGTATGGATCAGTTGATAGACATATGATCCGTCCATTCCACAGATTGCCAATTTCCTGGTCTACCTGTTTGCCAAACTGTTTGACGAACTCAAACTGCAGCCCGTCACTATTAAGGGCTATAGGTCTATGTTATCAGACACTTACTCTCATTATGATAACTTGACTATTGGATCAGATACTTCTTTATCCAAGCTAGTTAGAAATTTCTCTATTAATAGACCAAGAACCCTCAGATTAATTCCTAAGTGGAATTTGGCTTGTGTTCTGTTGAAGCTTCAAGAAGTTCCTTTTGAGCTGTTAGACGATGTAGAGTTCAAATTCTTGACCTATAAAATGGCGTTTCTCTTCGCCTTGGAGTCTGCCAGAAGAGTTAATGAACTTCATGCATTATCTGTTGATCATTCCCATTATCGTAGTACTATTACCCTCACTACGGAAGTGGGATTTTTGGCTAAGAATCAGATTCTGGATAAGCGGCCAGAGCCTATTGTCATTAAGGCTTTACCGTCCTCCGATAACCGTAGACCCTTGCAGTGTCCAGTTAGAGCAATGCGCATTTATAAACGTCGATCAGATTTTATAAGAAAGGGAAGAAAACGTTTCTTTCTCTGATTCCCAACAGAAAAGATATTTCTGTTCATTCTATCGCTTGATGGATTCAGTTGGCAATACGTATTGCCTACGGAAGTCTATCTTCGGATCAGTGTTCTGTCATCAAGATTTCAGCGCACAAGGTTAGAGCCCTGTCCACTTCTAGAGCTTATTCTAACAGTTTCGCCATTACTGATCTTATGAAGGATGCTTACTGGACACAGCCCTCTTCATTTACCAAGTTTTACCTTAGAAATTTAGAGTCCATCTCCGGTGACCTTAGATCTTTGGTTCCTCTTTCTGTTGCTCAGAATGTCGTCCATTAATATTACATCTATATGGTCTTTAGGCAGTCTGCTCGAACACTGATGCCGTTCTGCTGCCCTCTTCGTTCTGAGGAATTTTACCTCAGAACAAGGGGAAGGGGAGTGGGGACGGTTTTTCCCTTATGTTATCTGGCTTCATAGTGAAAAGCAACGGAATACCTCCTCCAGAGACAGTAGTCCAGTGTCGGTGCTGGGTAGTTTTAATGTGTAGCTCGGTGTGAAGCAATAACTATGTCTCATTTATGTACTGTTTTTAAAGTGTAGCTCACTGTGAAACATTTGTATATGTTATGTGTCATACGAGTGTTAGTATACAATCCTCGGACACTTTTAAATGAGTATAAAGAGTCTCATTCTCTGGACTATCTTAATATATTGGTTTCCTTCACCGAATTAGCATAAAGGGGTTATGCTGGCATTAAATGGAGAAATTATGTAATTCTCAATTACATTGTTCGTGTTATGCCATTCTCTTTTCTTGTAAAAGAGAAGGACAAATGTAATTCCTATGTCTTCTCAAATTCTCCTGCAGAAGCTGTTCTTTATCGAAGTAATTGAGAGATTGGATTTTCCTAGGCTCTCCAGCCTTTTTATGATTCAGCTATTCTGGGCCACTGGTTGTGATATAAAAATATGATAAATTTTGAGTAATTTGTATATTTTTTATACTTACCAATGGCCCAGATGGGGATGGCCCTCCCATGAGTGGGCAATCATACCTCGCCGCTGATTATAACATTTAGCAGGCACTGTAGAAAGAATGATGGTTGGCGCCAATTTCGGTACCTTCCTGGATACTGCGCATGTGCAGATAAAAAAAGTATGGAGGACCAGATAGGACTTATTTTTAGCTCAACTTTGGCGAAGCCAAATTTGAGCTTTTGTCATGGCCCGTCGTCCGTGGTCCGTCTGTCCATCTGTCTGTACGTCAACAATTGGATACGGCTCGGGCTAGAGGCCGTATTTATGAACTGATCTTTATGAAACTTCTTAGGTACCTTTGTTATGACCGTGGAACGAGAAAGAGTGTTTTTGGGTGCGGTCCGAAATTCAAGATGGCTGCCAGCCGCCATTTTGTATCGACGATGCAGAAATCTGTTTTTTGTACAGAACTTCCATATGAAAGCTCCGATTTGAATAATTTTTTGTATGAATGTTTAGTACCATGAGATACATTACATACCTTACGGGTTTTTTTCTCGTGCTTAAATTATGCAAATTAGACTAACTTTGATTTATTTAGTGTTACTTTCAGCACTGTCAGTGCAAATGTCAATACAGCTCGGGCTAGAGGCCGCATTTATGAACCGATCTTTATGAAACTTCTTGGGTACCTTTGTTATCACCGTGGGACGAGAACTAGTGTTTTTGGGTTCTGTCCGAAATTCAAGATGGCCGCTGCCAGCCATTTTGTTCCAAATTAGGGGCAATCAGATTTTTGCGCAGAACTTCCACATGAAAGCTCTGATTTGAATAATTTTGTGTATTAATGTTTAGTACCATGGGATACATCACATATAATACAGGTTTTTTTCTCGTGCAGAAATTATGCAAATTAGATGAACTTTGATTTTTTCAGTGCTACTTACACACAGTAAGTACACCTGTCAATACGTCTCGGGCTAGAGGCTGTATTTATGAACCGAACTTCACAAAACGTCTTGGGTACCTTTGTTATCACCTTGGGACGAGAACGAGTGTTTCTGGGTGCAGTCCAAAATTCAAGATGGCTGCCAGTGGCCATTTTGTACCGAAATTAGGTCTAATCAGTTTTTTGTATACAACTTCTATACCGCTCAGGCTAGAGGCCATATTTATGCACTGATGTTTACGAAACTTCCTGTGTACCTTTGTTATCACCGTGGGATGAGAACAAGTGTTTTTGGATGTGGACCGAAATTCAAGATGGCCACCTGCAGCCATTTTGTATCAAAATTAGTGCAATCAGTTTTTTGTACAGAACTTCTGTATGAAAGTTTGGATTTGAATAAATTTTTGTATGAATGTTTAGTAACATGGAATACATCACATATAGTACGTTTTTTTTCTCGTGCAGAAATTATGCAAATTAGATGAACTTTGATTTATTCAGTGCTACTTGTACACAGTAAGTGCATATGTCAGTACGGCTCGGCTGTATTTATGAACCGATCTTCACAAAACTTCTTGGGTACCTTTGTTATCGCCTTGGGAGGAGAATGAGTGTTTCTGGGTACGGTCCAAAATTCAAGATGGCTGCCAATGGCCATTTTGTACTGAAATTAGGTCCAATCAGTTTTTTGTCACAACTTCTATACAGCTCGTATTTATGAACTGATCTTCATGAAACTTCTTGGGTACCTTTGTTATCACCTTGGGACAGGAACGAGTGTGTTTTGGGGTGCCTTTGTTATCACTGTGCTATGAGAACAAATATTTTGGGGTTCAGTCAGACCCACTCTGGGACTCAAAGATTTCTTTTCTAGTTTAGCATCTGACTGTCACCCACCTTTACAATACTTTACCTATACATTTGTTACAGGCAATGGTCAGTATTTATGTTCAGACCGTTACAATGCTTTATATGTATCTTTGTTATCAGGTCATTACCTAAATGTTTGTCATTGCTGTGTCACATACTATACATGTACATGTCTTAACAAGTTGAGCTACAGTGTCATTGACACTTTCATTATGACAGTTAACTGGTTGAGTACTAGAAGCCACTATCATGACTCTATTGAAAAGTGCTGAAAGCCACTTTAGTGGCTTTACACTGTTTGTATGGGCTTGATGTTTTCTCAGAAGAAAATAAGTTTTTATATAAAATCGTTTTGTTGCATTTTATTGGAGAGTGCCAACTTGCACTCTCCAATAAATTGTAACAAAACAATTGTTCATAAACACAATCTTTCTAAACTAAGGCTTCCCTTGCTTGTTGCATGGCATATTTGAAAAAAAAAATACTCATGTTTCAAATCATCTTTGAAAAATAATTTAGCACTCAACCAATTAAAGCCCTTCTGCGGCTACAAGTTTTGTGTAGTTAACTGTCCGTCACATGAGTATATTTGATGACAAAAAAATTTTTGTACTTAAAAAATTGCACTTGCAAAAGAAATGTTTAGTTGGAAAAAAGTCCAGTTAAAATTAGATGAGTAAATGAACCCTGTTGCATTTTTTGGTACAGTGCTGTGATCACAAAAGTGGTCTTGTTATTCTGATTGGATCTCTATAGGAACCCTGGGAATTGAAGCAATGATTGTTTGCTGTGGTAAAAAAGCTTTGTTTTTCTTGTAAAATAGGTCCCAGTCACCAATGCTTGGGGTGAAAGTCCTCTAAAATGGGCTACATGGGTATAAATGATTGACAAAACTTGGCTTTATCTCCATGTTATGAAAAAGAAAAAGAAGAAGAGTCCATCCACCAGACAAAGGGATATCCCATGCCTGGAGGCTTTCTTGGAGATAAAGAAAGAGAAGGGTGAGGTGAGAAAAGAGCCAGAGGTAGCTGCCATTTCCCACTCCCACAGACAAACCCAATTAGCTGCTGGCTCCCCAGCCAGTATTGTTGAATGAGGAAAGTCCTCTGGAGACTGAGCTGGAAATGGAAGCTGCCCTCTCGCCGCTTCCCGACCCCCACTCACCTCGCTCTTCGGTGCCCAAAAGTCATGACCAGGAACCAGCAACCAAATCACCACCACCATCGCAGGAAGAATCGCTAGGAGACTTTATCAATTGGATAGATAGGATGGCGATACAAAATTTTGGAGAACTGAAACTAGACTTTGAGGGCACAGTCGAGAACTTCTTAGAATTCAACAAAAGCAAAGAAAAGGGATACAGCAAAAAAAAAACCATAAGAGATTACAAATCATGCAATTGCGCACAACTAGAGGCCTTCAAGATCTGCAATCCTCTATTTCACAAATGGTACAAAGAAAAAGTGAAAAGGGAAACAGCAGCCATCTCACCACAGCCTCCTCCAACAAAAAGAATCACATGCGATGCTAAGGGCCTCAACGTCAACTTCAAGACTCCTCTGCTCCCTACTGTGGCTGGCATGACCTGATATCTCTTATGCAACAGGGGTTGCAAGGGGCTCGACAAACCCCACATCGTCCCTATGTGCCTTCGGCGCGTGAACCTTTGATTCGATTTGAGAATAACTTCCATCATAATATGCCCAAAGAAACAGAAAGAAAGGCATAGCAATAAAACATAACAGGCTAAGGCTGTTATTTCTGGTTTTAATGTGCCCAAATTAGGGCAAAAGGGTATGCCCAAAATAAATGAATTTGAAGGCCTGCAACACACAATTTATCTTTGCTGAAATTGTAAATCTCTTCTAAATAATGAATAAATTGTTCATTGGATGTTCAATTTGAATCTAGATTTTTGCTCGATTTAACCCTATTGTATTCAGTTTCTAAAATCAAAATCATGTTTCTCAGTTGCGACTCGGTTAAAATTCTGTTTTGATTGAATAAACTGTAACTCCAGTTTTGTCATCACAGAACTGTTCAAGAATAATCATTGAAAAGAAACACCTGAGTAATGTTCAGAGAGTGATGATGGGTGTAACAGTTTATTCCACTCCCTTGTGTACCCCTTTCCCCCAGTTTATCCCCCTAGTTTATCTCCCCCCCCCCCCCCTAGTTTATCCACCACCCCACCCTCACCTCATCTGCATTTTTTTACTATTCATTTAAATGTTTAACCCTTTACCCAATGTAACAGCCAAAACCGGCCAGTGCTATTCACAAAAATCACCATCCAATTTTCATTATTTTTTTCACTTTTTGTCTCAAAAACATAGCTTATGACCTCCCATTGGAAAGAGCTGAAAAAGCTCATTCCAATGAGGGGTCATAAGCTATGTTTTTGATGCAAAAAATGAAAAGTATTATTCAAGAATTTTATTTGCAAGTGTCGTCTGTCTTTCGTGTTACATAAAGGGTTAAAGGCTAGATTATTTTTGTTGGTCTGAATTTGTTATTCAAAATTTGGTTTAATACAAGTTATTGGAGAGTGCTCACAGGCACTCTCCACTAATTTGTAATAAAACAACCTTATATAAACAAAATATTATTTGCGTTTGACTAAAAATGAAACATGAGCAAGGACAATCTTAGCTTTTGCTCTGGTACTCTCATTTTTAGCTTAACTTGACAAAGTCAAGATAAGTTATTGCCATCACATGTGTGGAAGTCTGTGATCTGTTATTATGTGAGTCTCTGTGTCTGTTCACATTTTCTCTTGCACAGGCAACATGCCGTAGTTCTTGTCCAATCCTCTCGAAATTTCATATGCAGGTTGAGGTCATGTCTAAATGAGAACGTCCCCTTTTGGTCGCGAGCAGTCAACCTTTATGGCTATGTGAGCCTGAAACCCGAAAACCTTTAGCACAGTCTGGAGGTCGTATTTATGAAGGGATTTCGTTGTAACTTGGTAGAATGACTTTGTATAATATCCAGATGAGAATCCCCTTTTGTCATGATCAGTCAACCATGTCTGCCGAATCGTCACATGACCCACGTGTCTGTTCACATTTTCTCTAGCACAGGTAACATGCCATAGTTCTTGTTCAATCCTCTCGAAATTTCATATGCAGGTTTGAGGTCATGTCTAAATGAGAACGTCCCCTTTTGGTCGCGAGCAGTCAACCTTTATGGCTACGCGAGCCTGAAACCAAAAAACCTTTAGCACTGTCTGGAGGTCGTATTTATGAAGGGATTTCATTGTAACTTGGTAGAATGACTTTGTATAATATCCAGATGAGAATCCCCTTTTGTCATGATCGGTCAACCGTGTCTGCCGAATCGTCACATGACCTAAATTCCTTTAACAAAGTCTACGAGTTATATTTATGAAGGGATTTCATTGTAACTTGGTAGGATGACTTGTTTTGGAATGATTTTACTAGGAATCTGCAAATCAACATTTTTTTTTTTCGAATCGAAGTGTGTCTCTGATATCGATATCGAATTGAATCTTGAATCAAAACTTAATAGACAAGTTATTTCATATTGCACCAAATGGAAGTTAAGGTACACTGTGATGACTCTTACAAGACTGACTGACACCTTAAACACGAGTAAATAAATATTCTCAGTAGCACATTCACTGAAACAGCTAGCCCCATTATCCTTAGTTTTAGTTTTTGAAGACTTATCTTGTTACTTATTCACGTACTTATGAACATGAATAGTAACAAGTTGAGCCTTCAAAAACTGAAACTATGGAAAATATTTCAGACAAAATTCACTACTTACCTAACAATTAACCTTTGTCAATTACTGAATTAAATATGAATTGAGCCTACATGAATGAATTGTCTAATGTCAGTTTTATCCAATTTTTGTTGGAAATGTAACAAATTGAATTTATTACGACAGATTCGAAAAAAAAACAAATCTTGAGACTGATTTAGGATTGATCTCAAAGCCGACGTATGGTATTGATATCGAATCGAATATCAAAATATTCATAGGACCCTAGATTTTACTGTAACTTGTTAACTTTGGTTGACGTACATAAACTGTGAGAGCCACATTAACCCAGGCCTCAGTTCTTTAGTACAGTCTACACCTCAAATTATTCTTATTGAAAACATAGCATATTAGGAACAGAAATTAACACATTCTCAATTATCACGATTCTTGTCTTATTTCATAATCCTTTTCATAAACATTGAACATTATCCCATTCATCAAACAGAAAAGCAGAGACATTGAAACAGCAGGAGCAGAAGGTGTCAATCATCAAATTGCCACCCCCACCCCTCTCCCACACCAACCCCCACCCCTATCCCACACCAACCCCCACCTCTTCACCGATGTGGTCAGAAGGCTGGGAGATTGTGGAGGCTGAGGAGGAGATGGGGGTCACCCTATCCAAACCTGTATCCCCTATCTGCTTGGACCAGTCAAGCCAGGGCTCCAAGGAAATAGAAGAGGAAACCCTTAATCAGTTGGAGGCACAAGGCGGAAGAGGAACAGTGGAAAAGAGAGAATGAGGAGTTCTGGTGGGAGCATTATGAACACAAGAGGAAAATAGGAGAAATGATAAAAAGCATTCAGGAAAATCTTTCGATAAAGGAAACAAAATCAAAATCACCATCAGGAGGACTCCCATGGAAAAAGAAAAAAAAAGGACACCGTCACTAGGGTTGAAAGGGGTTGAACAAGCCCACACCATCCCTGTGTGACTTCGGCATGCAAAATCATTTCATTCGAAGTAAGCAACTAACTGTGCAATGCACCAGGTTAGTCATTCTTTCTGGTTATAATTAAGATCATCTCTATTATGTGACTAAACTTGTTTCCATGTAGTGTGTGATATGGCAGTTATCAATTTGTTATAACTTTCTAGTTATAAAAAGTTTCATTATTAACTATCTGTGTACTGTAGAACCCAGGGACCGACCTGGGCATGCGCCAGTGCGTATTTGGTTCTGAAACATCAGGACCTGGCTCTTAAATCTCAGAAATAGGCTTCTCAGTTGGCGCGTAACTTCTCAGATCATATTTTGATATTCTTTCGATGGATAATCGAGAGAGACACTCTTACATGTATTATATATATGATTATCATTTATCATTGTTGTAGAGTGCTTAAGTTAATACTTCAAGTCTTAATTACCAAGCATTAATCTTCACTGTGGTTTCTGATCAAGTCTTGGCTGCCTAAATAGGCAGCCAAGACTTGATCAGAAACCACAGCGAAGATTAATGTTTGCTATAGTGTACTAAATGAAAATGATTAGAGCTTTTACATACTTGCAGTGTGTGTTACAAACAGCAGTGTGACTCCGTAAATTGAAATCTGGCGCATGAATTGAAAAAATAGGCTCCGAGGCTGGAGCGTATTTTAAATAGTCCTGATCGGTCCCTGAGAACCTTAGTGCAAATCTCATCTAAATCAACTCTTTACACAATGTAATAGCCAAGCCCAGCCAGTACTATTCTCAAAAAGTATTCAAACTCAGCTTATAACCAAACATTGGAATGAAGTTTGGAAATGTTTTTTTAATGAATTCCAAAAATGAAAACACATTCTGTTTTCAATTAATAGCTTGTTTAGAATACATTTGAAAATTAGTCAGTCAGGGCTAGAGAGGAGCTGTAAATTCACAAAAAAAACCCACATACCTTGAAATATTGAGTTTCTTAGGAGGCAATCTTTTTTCCATACATTTGAAAGGATTTTTTCACGTTTTGTCCTTTCAAAGTACAAATGCTGAAATTGTCTAGAAAAAAAGAATTTTGAAAGGTGGTGGGATAGGATATTGTGACCATATTTGTCCTGCCACCCATGAGTGTAAGTCACAGGGAGGTTAACCTGGTTATGATATCTTCAACATCCGACTCCCCGTGGGAACCCCGGGAAGTATGCAGCACTTGTTTACTGTGGTAAACCAGTTCTGCTTTACTAGTAAAATAGGACCCAGTCACCAATGCTTGGGGTGAAAGTCCTCTAAAATGGGCAACATGTTGATCAACGATTGACTAAACTTGACTTCATCTCCATGTTGTGTCACAATTAGTCATGGTGCATAAATGTGTGACGTTAACCACCAACAAACAAACAACAAACAAACTTCAACATCCGACCATTTTTTTTTTTCTTTACAAATTTTGCATATAAATTTTGAAAAAGGAAAATGTAATTGGAATTCTCTTCAAAATAGTGGTTCGAGTGAAAAAAAGAAGAGAATTCTAGTGTGAGGTGGAGCTTTCAAATATTTTTGAAATTTGTTAAAAAACATGGCTGGATTTGGCATATAAATTGTCAACAATACCATTAGCACACCTCAGAGGCCACATCTCTCACTCGATTTTTTTAAAATTTTATATGTAGCTTTGGTGTGATGTCTGCATGGGAGCTATATAATTTTTCTGAATTTCATTGAAAAACATTGCAGCCATTGGCCATCTTGGATTTGGCATATAAATTGTCAACAATTCCATTAGCACACCTTACAGGCCTCATCCCTCACTTGACTTTTTAATATTTCATATGTAGCTTTGGTGTGATGTCTACTTGGGAATCTAATTTTTAGCTTAACTTGATATAGTCAAGATAAGCTATTGCCCTCATGCGTGTGGAAGTCTAAGTCTGTGAGTATGTCAGCCTGTTCACATTTTCTTTGGCACAGGCTGCACCCCGTAGTTCTGATCATCATGAAACTTCATATTCAGGTTCAAGGTCATGTCTGGATGAGAACATCCCCTTTTGGTAGCGACTGGTCAACCGTGATAGCTGTGAGAGCCTGAAACCCCAAAACCTTTAGCACAGTCCACAGGTTGTATTTATTAAGGGATTTCATTTTAACTTGGTAGGATGACTCTGTATAATATCGAGATGAGAACATCCTCTATTGGTTGTGATCGGTCAACCGTGATGGCTGCGAGAGCCCAAAACCTTTAGCGCAGTCTACAGGTCATCATATTTATGAAGGAATTTCATTGTAACTTGGTAGGATGACTCTGTATAATGTCTAGATGAGAATGTACCCTTTTGGTCGTGATTGGTCAACTGTTATGGCTGCGAGAGCCCAAAACCTGAAAACCTTTAGCACAGTCTACAGGTTATATTTTTTTAAGGGATTTCATTGTATCATTGTAACTTGGGAAGATGACTCTGTATAATATCTAGATGAGAACGTCCCCTTTTGGTCACGATTGTCATCCATGACGGCTGCGAGAGCCCGAAACCCAAAAACCTTTAGCACAGTGTACAGGTAGTATTTATGAAGGGATCTTTTTGTAACTTGGTAGGATGACTGTGTATAATGTCGAGATGAGAACATCATATTTTGGCCTTGCTTGGTCAACCATGACCGCCGCACAGGCACGTGGCCAAAATTTGTTTAGTCTGCAGTTCATATTTATGAAGCCATTTTATTGTAACTTGGAAGGATAACTTGGTGCAATATCTAGATGAGACTGTCGTATTTTGGTCACGATTGGTCAACCATTACTGCCACCTGGTCACTTGACCTAGATTCTTTTATCACAACTTACAGGTTGTTTTTATGAAGGGATTTCATTGTAACTTGGTACGATGACTTAGTATGATATCGAGATGAGACTCTCCTATTTTGGTCATAATTGGTCAAAAATGACCGCCGAAGTGTCACAAGAACTAGATTCCTTTAGCAAAGTTTACAAGTTATATTTATGAAGGGATTTCATTGTAATTATAACTTGGTAGAATGACTTGTTTTGGAATGATTTTACTGTAACTTAGTAACTTTGATTGACATATGTTGACTGTTAGGGTCACATCAACCCAGGTCTTAATTCTTTAGTACAGTCTACACTCATATTATTCTTATTGAAAACATGGCCTACAGGCAACAGAAATTAACACATTCTCAATTATCACAATTCTTGTCTTATTTCATAATCCTTTCATACACATTGGAACAATATCCTTTTCATCAAACACGACACACAATCAAGTTATGCTACAGTATCACTGACACTTTCATTCTGAATTTCGTTGAAAAACATGGCAGCCATTGGCCATCTTGGATTTGGCATACAAATTGTCAACAATTCCATCAATACACCCTACAGGTCACATCCCTCACCCAATCTTTTTTAGATTTCATATGTAACTTTGTTGTGAAGACTTTTCTGTATTCATGCGCCTGTGTGTAGGCAGCATATTTGTCCGTGGATCAAAATCTTTGCTTTTTCCATATTTCAAGATCATTTTCAGGGATTATTTCTACATATGATGTTGGGAATGCTACCAAGAATATCAGGAAAGAAAAATTTTGTTTACATTTATTAGCTCACCTGAGCGAAGCTCAGTGGGAGCTTTACTGATCACATTCTGTCTGTCGTCCGTCGTCGTCCAGCGTTAACTTTACATTATCGACTTCTCTTTCAAAACCACTAGATCAGTTTTATTCAAATGTTGGGTAAATGTTTATTACCTAATGCCAATTCAGATTTGTTCAAATGAAGTTGCCCCTTTTCCTGGGTGGTGCCATGCCCCCAGGGAGCACCAAAATCTTTGAAAATCTCTTCTCATGAACCAGCAGTAGCAGAGACTTTATATATGGTATGCAGCTTCCTTTTAAGGTGTAGACTCAGATTTGTTCAAGAGAAGTGTGATGGGCTATATTTTCCATCGTTATGGGAGGGCGAAATTTCTATTTTCCAAACCGAGAGGCTGATTTGAACCAAATTTATGTGAGGGCTTATTGGGTCATAAGTACCTAATTTATGCCAATTTTTTTTTCCCCGTAGCCCCGTGGGAACCGCAGAAGCTAAAAATAGAAAAAAATTTAAAATGCCAAAATCTCCAAAACTGCAAGGCACTGAGAATTTTTTTTGGTGTGAAGCTTCCTTAGGACCAACAGAAAGGATTGGTAAAAAAAAATTGCCATCAGTTTTATCATAGGGTTCAGTTTCGGAACTTTGAAAAAGTGCTGAGTCAGTACTTTTTAACACTGTAGGCAATGGGAAAAACATTAAAAAATCTTCTCCAGATCCAGCAGGCAGAGTCTTTTGATATGATATTTGGTATGCAACATTGTAGGGTGGATCTGATTCAAGTTTGTTCAAATCGGCCCCCTGGGTTTATATTTGGGCTCAGTGTAGGAGCCGAATTCGAACTTAGTGCATTTCAGGCAAATTTCTTAAAAAATCTGCTTCTCCAGATCCAGCAGGCAGAATCTTTTGATATTTGGTATGCTACATTGTGGGGTGGATCTGATTCAAGTTTGTTCAAATCGGCCCCCTGGTTTCATATTTGGGCTTACTATAGAAGCTTGAATTCGAACTTAGTGCATTTCAGGCAAATTTCTTAAAAAATCTTCTTCTCCAGATCCAGCATACAGAATCTTTTGATATTTGGTATGCAACATTGTGGGGGGGGGGGTGAGATTCAAGTTTGTTCAAGCCAAGTCCTTGGGTTCATATTTGGGCTCACTGTGGTAGCCCAAATTATAACTTAGTTCAAAATGAGGAATTTTCTTTAAAAATCTTCTTCAGATCCAGCAGTCGGAATGTTTTGATATTTGGTATGCAGCATCCTTAGTGGGGTGAGATTCAAGTTGTTCAAGCCGTGTCCCTAGGTCCATATTTGGGCTCACTGTGGGAGCCTGAATGATAACTTAGTTCAAAATGAGGAATTTTCTTAAAAAATCTTCTTCTTCAGATCCAGCAGTCGGTATGTTTTGATATGTGGTGTGCAGCATCCTTGGGAGGGTGGGGTGGGGGGGTGGGGGGGGAGGGGGGATTTGAGTTTGTTAAAGCCAAGTCCCTGGGTCCACATTTATAACTTAGTCAATATGAGGAATTTTTATGGTTTGGTGAGCGATGGTTGCCGAGCGGCGACCAGGCGGCGTCTCCAATTGCTTATAACTCAGTTGTGTGGCGTAAAAACTTGACATAGCACCCCTTGGCGTTGCACCCCTCTTGTTTTATATTTGGTATGCAGCATCTTTGGGGTGGTGAGTTTCAAGATTGTTCAATCCAAGTACCTGGGTTCATATTTGGGCTCCCTGTGAGAGCCCAAAATTATAACTTAGTTCAATATGAGGAATATTCTTCAAAAATCTTCTTCTTCACATCCACCAGTCAGAATCTTTTGATATTTGGTATACAGTATCCTTAAGGAGGTGAGATATAGGTTTGTTAAAGATCATATTTGGGCTTCCTGTGGGAGCCTGAATTGTACCAAAATTTCTATTTTCCAAACTGAGAGGCCAATTTGAACCAAATTTGATATGAGTGCTTATTGGGTCATAAGTACCTAATTTATGCCCAAAACATTTTTCCCGTCACCCCATTTGAACTGCAGGATCTAAAAATAGACCGTCACCCCATTTGAACTGCAGGAGCTAAAAATAGAAAAAAATTAAAACACTCCAAAACTACACGGCACTGAGAATTTTTTTTTTGTGTGAAGCTTCCTTAGGAACAGCAGAAAGGAATGGTAAAAAAAATCCCCCCCCCCCCCCCCAAAAAAAAATTGCCATCGTTTTTTTTCATAGGGTACTTTTCCAGAACTTTTGAAAAAATGCTGAGTCATCATTTTTTAACACTGTGTTTAATGGGAAAAACATTAAAGAATCTTCTCCCATATCACTGCTCCAAAGGCTTTTATATTCCACATATAACATCTTTGGAAGATTCATTCACATGTTTGTTGAAATAAAATCCCTGGGTCCATATTTGGGCTCTCTATGGGAGCCCAAATGTTCAGATTAGTGCAATATGAGGAATATTCTTTAAAAATCTTCTTCCAATCCACCAATCAGAAGCTTTTGGTATTTGGTATGCAGCATCCATAAGGGGGTGAGATTGAAGTTTGTTCAATTTGAGTCCCTGGCTTAATATTGGGGGGTTTCTGTGGGTGGGTTGAGGGGGTGGCAGGGGGGTGCATGTTAGGTTCAGGTTTGTTCAAATCCATTCCTTAGTTTTTTTCCATAAAATTTGTCTTTCATGACTTCATTCCTTTGTAGAGTTGATGAACCATGTCTAACTGAATGTGACCCCAAATACAGTACTTCTTTGAACCACTTTGGCAGGTGAGCGATTAAGGCCACTTGGGGCCTCTTGTTTTGATTTATACGCACTCTTAATATATTGTTTTTCACTTTCAATCTGTACAGAGACGCTGGGCATCGATCACTCCATTGTTTTCAATACAAACAATAGTTGCATTGTCTGCACTTGCGTTGTCTATTTCTTACCTCTCGGTGACATTATCCGAAGCCATGGCCTTGACTTTCAATTTTAGCAGATGACACACAGCTATATATTAGTTTTACTCACGCCTTTGAGCCTGAAGCATGCAGTAAGATTGAACTTTGTATTTCAGACATCAAGGCATGGATGACTAAAAACTTTCTTAAATTGAACGATGACAAGACAGAAGTAATATATATAGGTCTTCCTCATCAACATTCAAAAATATCCAAACTGTCCCTCAATATTGGAGGTTCTGCGATAAAACCCAGTAGCTGTGTTCGAAACTTAGGTTATTTCATGGGTGAAAATTTGGCTGCTTATGAACATATCAAACATGTCTCTCGCAGTGCTTTTTTTCATCTTAGAAATATTAGCAAAATTTGATCCTTCATTGATAAGCAGACGTCACAACAGCTTGTCCACGCCTTTGTTACCAGTCGCCACGACTACTGCAACTCTATTCTGATTGGCTCTAAAACATCTATTCTTGAAAAGCTACAACACATCCAAAATTGTGCTGCACGGGTCATAACCAGAACTCAAAAGTACTGCCATATAACACCAGTACTCTCACAGTTACACTGGCTACCCATTAAGCAAAGAATTCAATTTAAAATTGTCCTTTTGGTGTTTAAGTGTATCTCGGGATCTGCACCATCCTACTGTCCAATCTGCTTACCATCCACAAACCACCGAAGTCTCTTAGGTCATCAGGTCAACTCAATCTGGTTCAGCCCATATCTAAATTTACTAGTGCTGGTGATAGGGCCTTTGCGGTTGCTGGCCCAAGGCTTTGGAATTCTCTTTCAATCGACATAAAAAATACTAAATCACTTGAATCATTCAAGTCTGGTACTAAAACCTACATTTTTCGAAAGGCATTTCCTTCAGTGGTCTTTTAATTTTGGTCATAAACTGACATTACCTGGTGTGTGGGTGTGACTGAGTCAGTGAAGATTGCCTCGTTACTAGTCAAGTTACATTCACATACTTGTTTTGGTAAAGTTGTAGTTTGTTTTGTTTTTGTTTTATTTTGTTTTAATTCAATACCCTTTTTCTTTTAGGTTCTGTCGCTTATCGCCACGATATAGCCTCGGTTGCTGATGTGGCATTGGGCACCAATAAATAATAATAGTGATCCATGTATCAGTGTATCTGTGAGAGAATGTATGTGTATGTGTGTATATGTATGTATGCAATTATTGTACAGCCATTGAGCACCGTGTGTGGATTCTAGGCTTTAAAATTATTATTATTATTATTATTATTAATGGAGCTTTCTATTTAGTTCAGTCCCTTCTTGGACAAGTTGAGCTGCAGTGTCATTGACTCTTTCATTTCACAAGTTATGCATATGAATCTTGAAAATGGAAAATATGTCTGTCTGTCCATCGATCCATCCCATCCATCCATCCATCAATCTGCCCATCCATCCACCCATCTATCCGTCCATCCTGACTTTGTTTATGGCATAACTTTAACAAAAGTTAGTGGATTTAAATTCCTTTTGGTATATGTCTTTATAGCAACAATGTCTATGTCAAGTTCGATGATCTGCAATATCTGATGGAAATTGTGGGAGTTATTGCCTTTTGTTTAATAAAAAATAACGTGTAATGCTTGTTTATGGTATAACTTGAACAGTAGTTAACAAATTTCAATTCTTTTGGGGAAATATCTCTATAGCAACAATGTCTACATTATGTTCGATGACCAGCGATATCCAATGAAAATTATTGGAGTTATTTCCCTTTGTTTAATAAAAAATATATATACATTAATGCTTGTTTATGGCATAACTTTAACAATAAAAAATGGATTTCATTTCTTTTTGGTATATGTCTCTATAGTAACAATGTCTTTGTCAAATTCGATCGACCACCGATATCTCTTGAAAATTACAGGACTTATTGGCCTTTATTATAAAAATAATCTGTTAATTTTGTTTACGTTATAACTTGAACATTAGTTAACAGATTTCAATTCTTTTTGGTATATGTCTCTATAGCAACAGTGTGTACATCAAGTTCAATGACCAGTGATATCCAATGAAAATTATGAGAGTTATTGCCCTTAGTTTAATAAAAAAATATAGTGTAATGCTTGTTCATGGCATAACTTTAGCACTAAAAACTGGATTTCGTTTTTGTTTATGGAATAACTTAAACATTAGAAACCAAATTGCAGGGTTTTTTTGATATATAACTCTTTGGAAACAATGTCTATCTCAAGTTTGATGACCTCCATCATTATCCAATGAAAATTGTTAGAGTTATACCCCCACCACGATGCCCCAAAATGCATTTTGAAGGATTTTGAGTGACTACATGTGGAAAAAATTTTGACTCCTATAATCCTCCCCCTCCCCACCTCCGTGCCATTTAGGCAGTTTTTTTTTCTTTGCTCCAAAATGCATTTTGAAGGATTTGGTTAGAGTGCGTACATGTGGAATTTTTTTTTTACCCCTAAAAACTGTCTGACAGGATGTGACCTTGGCTCTTGAAAGTGTCGTTAAACCCCAGTAAGCAAGCAACCAATCCTGAAAATCCATCACTTGCTTCTGCTGACCTCAGTATAACAAATTTTGAGTTCATTTGTATGAGAGGTTCAGTGCCCTCAAGGAATATGAGAATAACCGCAGACATGATAATAAATATTTTGAGAGTACTCTTATCGTATTGAGGTCAGTAATGTAAAATTTGTGACACTCTGCTGAAAATTGGTTTCACAAACTTTGTGTTGCGTACTAGACCTCAGTGCAATTTAGAAAACCTTTGAGGAGCAAACTTTTCTTCTCCCATATTGTCTGCCATGTGTGTCCATGTACAACAGAAAACTATTTTTTATCCCTTTAGTGTACCTTCTTACTCATGGCATTCTAAACTGAGAAGTATTTCCTGAGAAAAACATTTTTCACACAAGTTTGTGAAAAGATCCAGTGTGATTTGGTATGTTAGGACACAGTTTATATCAGGTTATGGACAAACAAAAATATTGACAAGAACCGAATGCTCTCTTCAAATGAACCAGATTCTATTATCAGTTGTGAGGTAATCTTGTTTACTGGTTTTATTGTACAGTTCGTTTCATTAATGCATTCTTTCACATTGGAACCCTGTTGATTGAAGAGCCACTATACCAGTGAAACTTATTATCCCCCACAGGGAAGAGATAAGCAAAGAAATCATTCCATCTGTCTTCCCGGCTGTCAGCCCATCCAAAGTTTGTTTATTCCATAAGTTGGACAATAATTATCAGATTTCAATTAAATTTGGTTTGCTGATTTATAATAACAATGTCTTTGACATGTTGGATAACCACCATTATTCAATGAAAAAAAATACCCTTTGTTAAATTTTCATTCAGATTTCGTTGCTTTTGCATTAACTTTGCCCATGGAAATCCCAGGAGGAGAAGCACTGCTTGTTTACTGTGGTAAACAAGCTCTGTTTTACTGGTAAATAGGACATGTTAACCAATGCCAATGGGGTGGAAGTGCTCTCAAATGGACAACATGGGTATAGAGGCTGGACTTGGCTTTATATCCATGTTGCAGTCACAATGCAGTAACAGCCAATAAATCGAATGTCAGTTGGAAAATATTTTTGTTTGAATCTACCAAAATTAACAAAATTAAACTTATTCTCTTAATGGGGAGTGAGATTTTATAACTCTAAAATTGTGACTTTGAAGCGAATATCTATCAGATAACAGCAGCTCAGATTTCTTAAAAATGTGAATAAATAACTTTTTCATTTATATCTTTCTGTTTATGTACCAGTCTGTCACACATGTTTGCCAATCACACATGAGTTTTGTTTTTGTTTTTATTTCTCAACCAGATGATCAATAAATAACAGGGAGTTTTAACATTTGAAATTTTAGTAAATTTATGGAGTTTATGTCATAGAGGCATGTAATAAACACAGAATGCCATGATGCGTGAATGCATTTGTCAGTAAGGCACTCATGCCATCGCAGAAGGCTAGAACTCCGAAGCTGCGCTTTTCGTTCTAGCCTTCTGTGCTGGCACTTGTGCCATATTGATGAACGCATTCACGTATTGTGACATTCTGTGTATTTATTGCATATGATGTCCAAACACTAAATCATATACAATACTACCAGTACAAATTTTACCTGTTAATTGAATATGGATTACAGAGTACATCCCTGTTAATTGAATAAAAACCATGTGATCAATCTGAGAATTAATCTTGACAACCACAAAATTCCTCTTGTTTGTGGACTCATTCAGTTTCAGTGCTTCTAAACATTAAATCTATCTTATCTTATTTGACAGATCTCTATGAGCTCTGTCATAAAAGATATAATAGAATAAATGCTCAGTTTTTCATAAGAATACAGAAAAACTTCTGTTAATTGAATACTCATTTTAATTGAATATTTTTCATTGCCAAAGTGGCTATTCAATTAACAGGGATTGTATGAGTTGCATATAAAAGTTTGTCCTGACAAATGTGAAAATTATGGCACCCAAAACAAAACTATCCACCAGAGAGCAGAGAGGTATGTTGACACTCAGTATTAAAAAATTTTCTCCAGACCCCCCCCCCCCCCCCCCCCCACCCCCCCACCACCAACTCAAGGGGGACACCACCTCTCATGCACTCTGCCATTGACACAATCGACGAGGCCCATCAGTATGTTGTGATCACAGTTTTGTAAACGATTAAAGTTGACTTGTCATACTTGGCCATTCTAGTGAGTGTAGGAATATACATTGGAGCCCCTTTAATCCTTTACCCAACACAGACGATATCAAAATTTTTTTATTTTAAATATTATTTTTTTTAAATATTTCAAAATTTTTTAACAAAACCATATCATGTGACTCCTCTTTGGAATGAGCTCATTGCAAAGAGGGGTCGAATGATGTGGTTTTGTTGAAATATTTTGAAAAATAATATTTTTTCAGCTGCTGAATTTGTATATTAAGCAGGCAAATGTGGCCGATTCGATGGGTAAAGGGTTAACTGGATATCTCTTAATTGTATAATCCTGTCAATTGCATAAAATATCCAAACACCAAACCAATTGCTATACCTTCAGGACAAATTTGACCTGTTAGCTGCATATACAGTACAGCTTCTGTGGAATGGTCGGATTTCACACGTGGGCAGTGATGTCCACAAATGCGTTTACCAGGTAATACAAATCATCATCAGCACCAGGTTGTACCTGGTGCTTCATTAATTAAATTTTTTGATGATTGTTCCTGTAATTAGTGTTTGGAATCTAATATTGCATCTGTGGAAATATTGCCGACCTATGGGAAGTGACCAGTCCACGGCTGCCTTACTGTAGTTTATAGAGTTATCTCCTGTTATGTGAATAAAGAATCTTGTGACATGTCCAGAAATTACCCCAACAATCCATTAATTTCCCTTGTTTCTAGACCTGTTTGGCCTCAGTACATCCAATACAAATATTTATTAATCTATAATATCTTGTTTGACAGATCTCCATGCCTGATGGGGTCCATCGTTTTACCCACTTACCACCCAATTACCATCCAATTACACCAATTATCAATTATTGTTTGTTTTGTTTGATGGGGGAGGTGAGGGAGATGGTGGGAGTTACAAATTCAAGGAACAAGCAAGACCTATACATGTGTCAATTGGACAAGATTCATTACAGTTAGTTTACGAGACATCGTATCAGTGTATTTGAGAAACAAAAACAACTTAAAAAACGGGTTATATATTATATTTATTTTAAAAAATGTATAACCTTAACAAATAACATCTGAGAACAACTTACAACATTGACTACTTACAATAAAAAAGACTAAAAGTCAAGCCTTTTGAAACCATAATGATGTATGGTCTGGAGGATAAAAATCCAGTGTAGTTCTTTATCACTCTTGATCCATGTATTTTGATCGATGTCAGGGTCGCTTTGAAGTACGTCAATAATACGGAACTCCATATTGTCAAACGAATGGTCCGGTTCATTAAGGTGTTTGCTGACATGTTCATCATTGTTGTTACTGATTTCCCTAAACTGTTCCAAGATTTGAACGTTTAATGCGTGTTTGTTTCAATGACATGTCGTATTTTGCATTTATTGCAGATCACGAGGTAAATCCAATTACAGCTTTGATTATTGTGTTTACCTTTTGATTTAAACTTACACCGGATATTGCATACCTTCCCCGCGGGAACCCTGGGAAGTGAAATTGTGCCTGTTCACTGCGGTAAACAGGCTATGTTTTACTAGTAAAATAGAACCCAGTCACCAATGCTTGGGAGGTGCAAACCCTCTCTAAAATGGGCAACATGGCTTATTAACGCTCACCCCTGGTCTTGAGATGATACTCATGTAGTGGTCATGATTAGCCATTGTGCAAAAATATGTGACCTTAAACACCAATAAATAAATAAATAAATAAATAAATAAATAAATAAATAATTGCATACTTTCTAATGAATCTCGTAGTGTAAGAGATTCTGGGTTTGACAAAGTGGTCTCGTGTCGAGGTCTCTCCAGGATTAATTTTCCTCTTTTCATGGCCTGAGGGCTATTACTAGAGGTGTCAGATGATGAGCCATAAAATGAGGCTACACTAGCATCCGACAACCAAACATAACTGACGAAGTCGATGGTATTACATTGTCCATAATCTTAGGCTCACCTCCTTTTATATTATATTTTACAACAGTGACTAACTGATTCATTTAACGGGAGCATGGTGACTCAGTTGGTAGAGGTGCAGGTTGCAAGTCGAGAGGTCCTCGGTTCGAATCCCACCTGCGGCAACTGCGTTGTGTCCTTGGGCAAGACACTTCACACCCATTGCCCATGTGGGTGTGCAGTGGCATTGTGTACTAAGGCTTACTGCATGTTGATGGTGTACTTGTCTTCAGCCAATGCTAATAACCCTGTGTAGAGTTAGTGTGTTGGAGAGCTGACAGTTGCTCGCCATTGCTTTGTGGTTCCCTCCGGGTACTCTGGCTTCCTCCACCTGTAAAACTGTCGTGGTCATGATTACCCATTGTGCAGAACTGTGTGACCTTAAACACCAATAAATAAATAAATAAATGATTCATTTAACACAACACGTAAGTTCAGTCTTGTGAATTAATCTTGTAAATTCCACTATAAACTAAAGACTCATTCTAATCTCAAGAAAGGAGACAATATTTAAACCAGTAACAAAAATTTTCAACTCGTTCACAGTTTATAGGGAAATTTATGAAATACATCCAGTAAATTAGGTCTGGATCTCACAAAAGACTCATTTTGTAATTTCGCTATAAACTGGGAACTCATTGCAGTTATTTAACTTATGGCCTTACTGCCTCAATTGGCAATATGACACTATAACAAAACATTTTATCTAAACATATTTTACTGTTGGTTAAACAACCTGATGCATAGAATGTATGCCACTGAAATGGCACTCTGCACTTTTCAATAGAACCATGATAGTGACTACACACAAACAATTTAAAAAGTAACATGGTATTGTCCTAAAATGCATGGTATACCAAGAATACCCTGGAATATCATGGTATTTGGGAACAATAACCCTGTAAGGGGAAACTCGCTTCACAAGTGACCAACTCTCTTCACTCTGATGAGCTCTGTCAAACAAGATTGAATTGGTTAAATTTCCAGTTGCATTACGGGAAAAATTTGCACCTTGAACTTTAGATATTTCGACATCAGTGTGTAGGGGGTTAAAGACAATCAAATTAAATGGAATTAATTTTCACTTCTTTCAGACCTAGGCTGTTTCATAGGAATTAATAGATGTAAATTAGTACATGTAAATTATTCCTCAGAAATCCATAAAAGTTATTGTCATAATGAAATATTACTATACCAACAGACAAACAGTATGTGGAGAGAGCATTATCACTAAATCACCAACAGAGTGGAGATTCCACCCGGGCAATAATTGCAAATTTGTTGCAAATCATAACAATCAAAAGCAAAGTTCCAGCCAATGGAGCTCTGAGTTCAACCTGGAGGTCCATTGGCTGAAAAATTGCTTACATTTTCTGTCCATATGTACAGAATTTGAAAGTGATAGTTTGGGTGATTACTCCACTGCATGGGTGATTTAGTTACAATCCACTCGCCATGTACTGTACGAACTACTAAGTAAACATAATATTAGAAATAAATAACCTCTCTGCGGGCACAGCATAGAACATAAATGCGGAACTACAGATTTTCAAACATATAAACTAAATATTACACAACCAAGACACTAGTATGAGAACCCAAAATGGGGGGAGGGGGGGGGAGGGGGGGGGGGGGTTGCGGGAGGGGGGGGGGGCATATTCCAAACCTGTGAAAGTACTGTGAGTAATATATCAATTATCTAATCCTTTACGTGACATGTGACTAATGTCAAATTTCATTACCTCCTAGGTTCTGCCCAATCCAACTGATCCTGCACTTCTGTACTGAATAATAGGGAAACTCCATGAATGATTAATGCAATTCCCAACCAAGTGTGTGTTTATGGGATGGGGTGGACAACTGGAGTAGCTTCGGGGGGATTTTGTGTAGCTTGACAACCACATGTTTTAACTTTTTCCCAACCAGTGATGCATATAGTGGTCATGCTTCATATTCCATTATGCAGTGTAGACAAAGCAATAGAATTTATTAAAGTAAAGAGGTGTGCACTATAAGATGGATATTTATTGAGTGATAGGATAGTAATTGGGTGAAATGACGGACCTATCTCTTTGAGCAGATAAATAACAATATGCAGAAAATGAACAAATCCCTGTTAAATGGATAACACTGATAATTTAATATTTTTCGTTGGCAGATTAGTTATTCAGTTAACCCTTTACCTAACATAGCAGCCAGAAACGGCCAGGAAATTGACCAAAATAAGCCTACCACAGTCTAAAATATCTTACAAATGTCTTGATAAAACCCTACAAATATGGATATCATTAGAACCGGCTCATCAAGCCAGTTCTCATGATATCCTTATTTGTATGGTTTTATTGAAAAATTGTGAGAAATTTTTTTTTTAAATGCCAAATTTAATTTATTTTTTAAAAAGTTGTATTAGGTAAATTTAGGGTTAACAAGATTCCACTGTATATGTATGTAACAGAAGTCTACAAATCTAATCTCAAATTGTTACCCTCAGGAGAATTTGTAAAAAGCCATTTAAGATTGAAGACAGAAAGTAAATTGATATACTGTCAACACGAAATAGTGAAATCAATAAAGTGACAAGTTTCAAGACTGTCCATTATGAAGCTGTAGAAATGCAGACTGGCATTCACTTGGGTGTAATACTTCCTCAAACTTATTTTGTGGCTTTATTTGTATGAGAAATCAAAGTAAAATCTCAGCCTAATTGATTTTGTGCATGATTTTTCTGTCAGACAGAGTCTTGGACTTAAATTCCCATAGGAACATAATTAGTTCCTTTTAGGGCATATTGGTGGAGTTGTACTGCGGTAGTACATGTAATATTGCTTCCCACAGGAATGGAAAGCTCACACTGCTCATAGTTTCAGGAACTGCTGGAAAAAGAGAATGATCACTCTCATTCGCCATCACTCCACTAAAAATTTCATTAGGGGAGCTTTTATTTATTTATTTTTGGGGATTTAATGTCACTTTCAACAGCCAGAGTTCCCTCGTTTCTGACAGGAAGCTGGAGTACCCAGAGAGAACCACTGAGCAATGACAAGCAACTGTCAGACTCCTCAACATACTATCTCCATACTAGCAGGGTAAGCATTGGTTGAAAACAAATACACCATCGACTTGCTTGGTACACCACGCCACCGTGCTGCTCCTAGTGGGGATCAAACTGTGGGCCTTTCAGTTAGGGCTGTCATGTTTTTTTAATTTAGAATTGATTAATTATCACTAATAATCGATTAATTGTACCAAGATGACCCCCCCCCCCCCCCCTCTCCCTCTCTTTGAAATCGTTAAAAATGAAGTTCAAGTCAGTTGACCTACCTCAAGTAAACAACAAAGCCGATCCTCATGTAGGTACATTCAAAGTTTTGATGTTCTGAACTTTTGATCCATCAATGTAATAATCAAGACCAGTCGTCAGTTGCGAACATCGCAAGTACGCAACTGCAGACCAGTCTTGATTATTACACTGACGGTTCAGAAGTTCAGAACTTCAAAGCTTTGAATGTACCTAAAAGACAAATGCTTCTAACAGCTTCTTGAGGTTTAACATTGACATTCTTGACCTTTTACCATCTAAAACGAGGTAAAATTTACCGATTCTTTGACAATGAAAAATACTAATTGACTTTGCCATGACCACTCAACAATTGATTACTTGATTAATCAGGACAGCCTTACTTTCAGTGTGAAGTCCAGTGTCGTAACCACTGAGCCACCACACTCCCAGGGGAGCAATTAATCACTCACCTTCATTACATGTGGAAATTATGTCTAATAACTGATTTTGTATATTGCACTTCTATTACCTGACACATAACCATTCCAGAAGACGACACTTAAAAAACATATTCTTGAATAAATAAAATTGTCAATTGTAGCTTAAAAACATAGCTTATGACCTCTCATTAGAACAAGCTCGATGAGCTAGTTCCAATGAGGGTTCATTAGCAGTGTTTTTAGAGCAAAAAAAAAAAGAAAAAATACAATTTGAATGGTGAGTTTTAGGAAATGTGCTGTACAGTTTTGGTTGGTATGTTTAAGTAAGGGGTAAAAATCACTCTCCTGAAGGTTTCACTCTCACAAAGTCAAAATGAGGAGAGGGATTCACTTGCTTGCATTTTTCTTCCCAGCAGTCCCTGCAGTTTTTCAATTATAAACATTTTAAGACATTAAATACTAGGAGCCCTCACAGAAATATTTCCCTGCCTTATTATGCCCCCAACCTTAGAAGGAGGATTTGGGGGTATCTAGTGAAGACTTCCATCTGTCTGTCTGTCCAACCATCCATTTGTCCATCTGTCTGTCCGTACAAACTTTTTGGATTGTAATTTCAAAGTCATCAGTCATATTTGGATCTCCTTTTGTATGCTGTTAGACCCGCAGTGGGGAATGGGTATGAACAAGGGTTCCATCGAATAATTTTTCCCAGAGTTATGGCCCTTTTTACTTAGAAAATTGTTCTGTCCCACAATACCTTTAAAGGTACTTCGACCATGCCTACGGGCCAGGGCAGTGGCCCACATTTTGCATAGCTCTTGTTTTCTCCTGTCTCACTTGTGGAGTTATCAAAAAAGATCATTTTATTTTTTTATGGCTGCCCAACATGCTTAGAGCACAAGCTCAACCCTATTTTCTGGATCAGATGAATCATGCTTCCATTTTACCCAAGCAAAGAAGAACAGATCCTCTGGAAGAATGCATGGGCTTTACTTAAATATTTTAACTAATCACCAGGGAAAATTTTATTTGGAAAAACACTCTGATGTCCTTATTTCATATTTTTATGTCCCTGCATGAAACCTGAAAAACTTTAGCACAGTGTTAGCCTTGTCCATCCATCCCATCCATCCATCCATCCATCTGTACGTCCATACATCCTAGTTGATAACTTGAGTTTGCATTAAGATATTTTTATGCCCCGCCAATTTTGGCGAAGGCCATTAAGAGTTATCCATACATATGTACGTTCACACTTTGTATGTACTTATGTACTTCGTATGTCTGAACGTCCATCCCGAATATGGTTAAGATTAGTTTAACTGAACGGCATGAAACAAAAAATCTAGAACCACATAATGCATGTTGGGATTGATAGTGGGCTTGGTCCAATATTTTTGGGCAGAGTTATGGCCCTTTTCTGACTTAGAAGACATGTTGATATTGGTTTCCAGATGATAACTTTAGTTTGACTGAACAAAATGAAACCAACTTTTGTACATTCTAAAGTTTAGAACCACATAATGCAGGTTTTGATTGATAGTGGACTTGTTCCGATATTTTTTTGCAGAGTTATGACCCTTTCCAACTTAGAACATAAAGCAGGGGCATTAGTGTCCCATGGACACATTTTAAGCTTAACTTGACAAAGTCAAGATAAGCTATTGCCGTCACGCGTGTGGAAGTCTGTGAGTCTGTTCACATTTTCTCTGGCACAGGCTACACCCCGTAGTTCTTGTCCGATCACCACGAAATTTCATATGCAGGTTCGGGGGCAAATCTAGATGAGAACATCCCCTTTTGGTTGTGATCAGTCAACCGTGACTGCTGCGAGAGGCTGAAACCTGAAAACCTTTAGCACAGTCTACAGGTCGTATTTTTGAAGGATTTCATTGTAACTTGGTAGGATGACTGTATAATGTCTAGATAAGAACGTCGCCTTTTGGTTGCGATCAGTCAACCATGATGGCTGCGGAGCCCGAAACCCAAAAACCTTTAGCACAGCCTGCAGGTCATCGTATTTATGAAGGGATTTCTTTGTAACTTGGTAGGATGACTTCATATACGTGAGAACGTTCCCTTTTGGTCATCATCGGTCAACCACGGCTGCTGCGAGAGTCGAAAACCTTTAGCACAGTCTACAGGTTGTATTTTTGAAGGGATTTCATTGTAACTTGGTAGGATGACTTCGTATAATGTCTAGATGAGAACGTCCCATTTTGGTCGCGATTGGTCAACTGTGACGGCTGCAAGAGCCCGAAACCCGAAAACCTTTAGCACAGTCTACAGGTCGTATTTATGAAGGAATTTCATTGTAACATGGTAGGATGACTCCGTATAATGTCTAGATGGGAGCATCCCTTTTGGTCACAAACGGTCAACCATGATGGCTGCGCAGACCGGAAACATTCTACAGGTCGTATTTATGAAGAGATTTTATTGTAACTTGGTAGGATGACTCTGTATAAGGTCTTGATGAGAACATCCCATTTTGGCTGTGATCGGTCAACCATGACAGCCGCACAGGCATGTGACCTAGATTTGTTTAACACAGTCTACAGTTCATATTTATGAAGCAATTTAATTGTAACTTGGAAGGATAACTTGGTATGATGTCGAGATGAGACTGTCGTATTTTGGTCACGATCGGTCAGCCATTATCCCCACCTGGTCACTTGACCTAGATTCCTTTAGCACTACTTACAGGTTGTTTTTATGAAGGGATTTCATTGTAACTTGGTAGGATAACTTGGTATAATATCTTGATGAGACACTCTTATTTTGGTCATGATTGGTCAACTGTGACAACCAAAGCATCGCATGACCTAGATTCCTTTAGCAAAGTTTACAAGTTATATTTATAAAGGGATTTCAATGTGACTTGGTAGGATGACTCATTTGGTTGACATACATTAACTGTGAGGGCCACATTAACCCAGGCCTCAATTCTTTAGTACAGTCTACACCTCAAATTATTCTTATTGAAAACATAACATATGGGGAACAGAAATTAACATATTCTCAATTATCACAATTCTTGTCTTATTTCATAATCCTTTCATAAACATTGAACATTATCCGTTTCATCAAACACTACACACAGTCAAGTTAAGTTACAGTGTCATTGACTCTTTCATTAAACTTTCACAAATCGTCTCACATTTGGTCATATTTACATTCCTGTTCTAGAGTTATTTGCCTCGATTTACTCTCCATAAGTCCAAATTTTGGTTTCTTATCAACCTACTCACAATTGTTTACTACAGTCTTGCACTACAGTGGAAGTCCCTAACTCGGATAAAATACTCTCTATTTTTGTCTTTCCCAAGCAAGTTGGGAAAGAAAAGTGGTGCAAAAGCACCAATAAAAATAAGCCAAAACTGGGTCGAGTGCAACCGGCGCAGACCCAGTACGGGACGCTCTCTCCCAAGTACAACTCCACGACTTCCGTTGCCAGTGCGCATATACCGTCTCTAAAGACTCATTCTTTTTAAAATCCGCTTCGTGTCGAGATGTTTTTGCACGCTTATCAGTGTTCCACCAGCTCGATGTTTGATGATTCCTGATTCATTATACCACAGTGTATCCTTTGTATTCTCAGGAACAGTGTTTTATATTCTCTTTTTTCTATTATATGTCCATAATGTATATTTATTTGCTCTCTCTCGAGTCGCGCGCGAATTTCGCGGGCCACGCGGTTCGGACTTAGATTATTTCACAATTATTGTTAATGCTTTTTTTGCAAAATTTTCTAATTGTGTTAGAGTTAGGTGTCAGCGGGGTACCACTCCTACAGTGTTTCTTCTTTCTGTTGAGAGTAGTCTTCCTGTTGGGTGGTTCCCGGTCGACCATCTGGGGTCTTTGTTTCTGTCACCTTTCTCTCTTTGGGGGTGTTCTGTTTTCTGATCTCACCTTCTCTGCTCCTCTCACCTCTTTCATGCCTAGGACAATTCCTTGTGGGCAGTGTCTGCTGCCTAAGCATGTGGACGATGTACATTCGTCGTGTTCCTCCTGTAATGGGTGTTCGGCCAGGCGGCCGTGTGGTGTCTGTGGAACATGGTCTTCCACCTTTTGGGCGTCTGTAAATCGTGTCGTTCGTTCTCGTGGCCGTGCCTCCCGCTCCCGCGGGAAAGGAGAACATGGTCGTTCGGGGCCTCCCGAGCCGGCTTTGTCTGGTGAGAGTTATTCCTCCTCCGTGGGGGATGTGCAGTCTTTTCCTGTGGTGGATACTGCGGGAGCCGTTGAGTGTTCTGGTGTAGAGATGCCTGGTTCCGGGACTACGGTCCCCCTCCAGTCGACATCTGAGGCTGTCACTAGGGTTGTGACTCCTCCTTCGGAGCCGAGCCGGTGTGCTCTCTCCACTATTTCACCAGCCTCAACGACTCTCGACGTATCTACTACTGCTGCTGGTCCGTCTGCTTCGTTGTCTGTTTCAGCCGGCCTCAGCTTTTCGCTGCAGGGGACTGCAGAACTGTCCGATACTGTAGACGTGGGATATCGGCCCCAGCCTTCCCTGGCTTCAACTCGTCGAAGTCGGAAGGGGCTGCCGGCAGAGCCCATCGCTGTGGTCTCGTCGCCGTCGAGTACCACAGTTGTGTCTTTGGATTCGGATGTTCGTAGTGGAAACACTATGAACTCTGTGGCGTTTCCGTCCACTCACTCTGGTCACACGACCAGTTTTGAGGGACAAACGCTTTTTGTGCAGCCTGGACCTTCTGCCCCGCAGAGGTCCGCGGTGACTCTCATGAGTTCTCGCAATATTGATCCTCGGGGTGCATCGTACCCCTATACACGTCTGCCTTCAGATGTTTTGGCTGCCGCCCGTCGTCCCGCGTCGGGTGTTTTGGAGGATCGTGACCCTTCGCTGGTTAAGAGGGTCAGAGGTGAAGCCACTTTGCCGGTTCGCTCCCCTGTCGAACCGGTCGGTACAGGCAGTGAGCTTAGGGAGGCCCTCTCCTTACTCACTCAGGTTCTCTCTAAGAGCCTTCCTGTTGCTTCCAGCGAGGCTATGGGTGGTTTCCAGGCGCCTCCTATGGCGCCGCCTCCCGGGATTGGAAACAGGCCGGTTTCCGATTCCTCTGGTGTCCCGACACCATGGGAGGCGTCGGCTGGTTTGCCCACGATGGGCTATGTGTCTTCCGACTCTGGGGAGGAGTCCGACATGCTTGAGGTCGAGGGCCAGCAGTCTTCGGACTTGGGGGCGGCTCTTGACTTTGTGTTTGGGTTTCTGCCTGAGCTCAAACCTGCTAACCAGCCGACAGTGTCAGCCTGGCCGCGATCATCGGTCGCGCGCCAACAGCCTATGGAGCAACCTGCTTCTGGGCGCCTTCGACCATGCCAGTCGGTACAGATGGTTGAAGCTTTTTCAGCTTTGGATGCCAAGCTGAATTCCAAGGCTTTGAAGACTTCGTTCTTCACCAGGGTTGACACCTTTTTGCCTCCTGTGCGTTATCGTTCCTACGATTCCGCCAATCCGTCAGTCTGCCAGACTTTGACGGTTCTGGATCAGGACTCCACTTCCCTCGGGCTTTCCAAGCCCAAGTCTGCCGTCATTCCAATGACGACTCTGGAGTCCACGTTGGGCTTATCTGGAGAGATGCTTGGCATGCTTTCTCTCTCAGATCACGTCGTCTCAGCTTTGGCTGCTTATCTGCCTCCAGATAAGTTTGACGAGGTACAGGCTCCTTTGCGTGTGCTGTCCAAGGTGCTTATGCACCTTACTCACACCCATGCCTGTAACACGGCCAATTTGGAATTAGTTCGAAGGGACGCTGTGCTGGACACAGGATGATCCCTTCCCGAGGAGCAGCGTGCTACTCTTCGATCTGCTTCTTTGGCAGGTCCGCAACTTTTCCATGGTTCCGTGTCGACGGTCCGGGATGACGTCCTACGTCATTCCAAAGATCAGCTGCTGTTTCGTCAGCTTGATCAGCCTTCTCGGGGAGGCAAGGGCCATTCCAAGCCTAACAAGTACCCTTCTGCTTCCTCTGTGAAGCAAAAGGCTGGTCCTTCTGCCGCCTCCTCTACTTCTTACTCACGGGGTAAAGGTAGGGGTCGGCAGAATCGAGGGAAGTCTCAGGATTCTTCATTTAGCAGAGGAGGTGGTTTCTCCTCTCGCGGGCCTCGTCGAGGCTCTAAATGAAGGTCCTCACCTCGACTCGTCCCAGGTTGGAGGAAGGATAGCAGAGTTCGCAGACCTTTGGACCACCATCACATCCGATCCATGGGTGTTAGATGTTGTTCGGTCCGGGCTGCGCATATCCTTCCGACGGCACCCCACTCTGTCAAGGGTGCCTCTTCCAACCACAGTTCCTTCAGACATTTTACATCGGGAACTTTTGTCCACGGAGATTGCCAATCTCCTGGCAAAGGGGGCGATCGAGGTCGTCAAGAACGTTCAGTCAGTGGGTTTCTATTCCCGCCTGTTCTTGGTGCCGAAGAAGGACGGCCGACTCCGACCGGTTATCGATCTGAGCATCCTGAACCAGTCTATCATTGCTCCCAAGTTCAGCATGGAGACTTTCAGGTCGGTCCGCCAATCAATTCACCAGGGAGATTTCGCAGCCAGCATCGACCTGCGAGACGCTTACTTCCACGTTCCGATGCATCGGGCGTCACGGAAGTATCTCAGGTTCGCTTTTCTGGGGCGAGTTTACCAGTTCAAGGCCATGCCTTTCGGCCTCAACCTGGCTCCTTGGGCGTTCACCAGACTGATGTCGCATGTGATAGCGTTCCATCGCACACAGTCCAGGGTGACTACTTCGGCATATCTGGACGATATCCTCCAGAGGCATTCCAATGCTGCCTTACTGGATTCGGATGTCGCCACTCTGTTGAGCTTGCTCACGTCGCTAGGATTCAGGGTCAACAAGGAGAAGTCGGACCTGGTCCCTTCTCAGTCGTTTTGTCATCTGGGGATGTCTTTCCAAACCAAATTCAATTTGGTGGCTGTTCCCCAGGCCAAGGCTGTGATTCTCTCAGCTTTTGCTCTGACTCTGTCCCAGTCCAGGTCCGCGACCGCTCGGAGTTTTCTCCGGCTGATCGGTCTCTGCGGTTCGGTTACGGATCTCATTCCTCTAGGTCGGCTGCGTGTCAGACCTCTCCAACACTTTCTGCTCAGTCGTTGGAGACCGAATGTAGATTCTCTGGATCAGGTGCTTCCGTTTCCGGACTCTCTGTATCCTCACCTTCTTCCCTGGACAGATGTTCAGTGGATTACGCAGGTTTTCCGCTGGACTTACCCACGTCCGATCGCGTTCTGACGGCAGATGCCAGCGATCTCGGATGGGGTGCGACGTTGGATCCTCTCGGTCTTTCCCTACACGGGATGTGGGACCAGGATCAAGCAGCTCTACACATCAACCAGAAGGAGCTTCTTGCTCTTCTTCTGAGTTTCAGGCAGTGGATCCCTCACCTGTCGAATCGCCAGGTCCTTCTACTATCCGACAATTCGACAGTGGTTGCTTACATTCGGAACCAGGGCGGCACGCACTCGCTTCCGATGTACGAGTTAGCTTGGGATCTTTTACTGCTCGCTCAGGATGTTCACACCGCAGTGGTTGTTCGTCACATTCCCGGCCGTCTGAATGTCCTAGCCGACTCCATGTCCCGACAGGGAAGGGTTATTTCCACCGAGTGGATGCTTCACAGGGCAGTGTTCCAGTCGCTTTGCGATCTCTGGGGACGTCCCCACATCGATCTCTTTGCGACTCGTTGGAACCATCAGGTGGACACTTTCGTGTCCCCGTGTCCAGATCCTCTGGCTTTTGCCGTGGACGCTCTGTCACTCGATTGGAACGGTCTAGTCGGCTACGCCTTCCCGCCGGTTCCGATTCTTCCTCAGGTTCTCGCCAAAATTCGAACCTGCAGTTGTCGAATCATTCTGATCGCTCCCCTGTCGCCTCAGCGGGTGTGGATCAATCAGCTCCGCTCGCTGATGGCGGCGTTCCGGCACATCTCCCGCTACGTCGCGACCTTCTTTGTCAAGGTCGCCCGAGGAGGTTTCACGTCGACCCGACTTCATTGTGCCTTCATGCATATCTTTTGTCAGGTCCTGTCTCCTCCGTAGAGGTTTTTCGAGACGAGCAGTGGAGTGCATTTCTTCTTCAAGGAGGCACTCCACTGGTTTAGCTTATGTAGCTAAATGGAAGGTCTTCTGTCTATGGTGTGCTGATCACTCTGTTGATTATGCCAATCCTTCGATTTCACAGATTGCGGAGTTTCTGGTATATCTGTTTGATTCTCGGGGTCTCCAGCCTGTTACCATCAAGGGTTACAGGTCTATGCTTTCAGAGACTTTTTCTTATGTGGGGGAGCGTCGTATCGGCACTAATCCTTACTCTCCAAGCTTGTTCGGCACTTTTCTTTGAAAAGGCCTCGGACTTTGCAGCTTACTCCACGATGGAATCTTTCGTGGGTGCTGCTTTGCTTGGGGGGGGGGGGGGGGGGTGCCGTTCGAACCTTTATCCCAGGTGGATATGCATTTTCTCACATACAAGACGGCTTTTCTGATGGCATTTGCTTCGGCCAGACGGGTTAGTGAGCTTCACGCCCTCTCGGTTGACCCGGCCTTTTTTAGGAGTTCTCCCAACAGTGTTACTTTTACCACTGATTGCTCCTTTTTGGCTAAGAATCAGTTACCAGATACTACTCCTCCTCCTATCTGTATCAGGGCTCTTCCCTCTGTTGAGGGTACTCGCCCTTTGCTCTGTCCGGTCCGTGCTATTCGCATTTATCTTGATCGGACACGCTTCATTCGGAAGGGCAGAAAAGTTTTTTTCTGTCTCTCATTCCGGGTCGACAGAAGATCTCTCCTCAATCCATTTCTCGATGGATTTGTCTTGCTATTCGTACGGCTTATAGTCGTTTAGCAGCTGGCGATTGTATTACCAATCGTATTTCTGCCCACGAGGTGCGGGCACTGTCTACCTCTTGGGCTTATTCTAACTCCGTCAAGTTGTCGGATGTTATGCAGGCAGCCTACTGGAGAAATGCTTCTACTTTCTCCACCTTTTATTTACGCCAGTTGCAGGAGCAGTCGGAGGAACTTTTTGCCTTGTGTCCTCTTTCTTCTGCTCAGGCTGTTGTCTGCCATAGCCATTTGGCTTCTTGAAGGTCAGTTTCAGCCTTGTGCTGTTACTGCCCTTTTTCTGTCTGTGTGTCATACAGGCTCATATGTCTCTTTTCATTGTCCTTTACCAATGATTGCGACATTATGGTTGATAAGCCTCGGGACCTCTTCCTTCTGCTTCACGGTTCCAGTGCACTAGGGTTATATGGGGGTTGGTTATGCGATTCCCTCCAGCCTTTTGTCTATTCAGCCTGTAGTAAACAATTGTGAGTAGGTTGATAAGAAATCTAAATTTTATAGTAAATTTCCTTTCTTATTATACCTACCACAATTGTTTACATGGAGGCCCTCCCGTCTTCTTTACGGGTAAAGAATCTTTCCTCCCCGCTGATCACATAACTCTAACGTTTACGGATTCAAAAAGAATGAGTCTTTAGAGACGGTATATGCGCACTGGCAACGGAAGTCGTGGAGTTGTACTTGGGAGAGAGCGTCCCGTACTGGGTCTGCGCCGGTTGCACTCGACCCAGTTTTGGCTTATTTTTATTGGTGCTTTTGCACCACTTTTCTTTCCCAACTTGCTTGGGAAAGACAAAAATAGAGAGTATTTTATCCGAGTTAGGGACTTCCACTGTAGTGCAAGCCTGTAGTAAACAATTGTGGTAGGTATAATAAGAAAGGAAATTTACTATAAAATTTAGATTTCTGGATGATTACTTGAGTATGCATTGAGATATATCTTTTGGAAACTCACATTTTGTCTAAAATGACAAAATGCAGGTCAATTTCACATTTGTCAGTATTTACATTCTCCGTTGTAGAGTTATTCCTCTTGACTGTGTGTAAAATAACATGTACATTTCATGGTTTCCAGACGATAACTTGAGTATACTTTCAAATATATTTTTGAAACTTTCACGTAGCTTTTAAAATGACAAAATATAGATCAAGTTTGCAATTGGCCATATATGCATTCTCCGTCCTAGAGTTAATCCCTTTGATTTTCAGAAAATATACACATTTCATGGTTTCTGGATGATAACTTTTTTCATTCAGATATTAAAGCCCATCTTTTAGTCGGGGTGAGGTATTGTTATCACTTTTTGTCCATTTCCTGTCTTCCTGCATCCGACGTCACACGTTAAGTTGTGTTTGAGTCTTCTCCAAAACCACTGGGCCAATTTAAGTGAAAGTTTTTGTGAGTGATGGTCCTGAAGGAGCATTGCGTTTTTGTTCAAATCAGTGTGCCCAGCCCCATAGGGAGGGGGTGGTGGAAAATGCACCAAAATTTTTTAAAAATCTCTCATGAACCAGTGAGATCAATGACTTGATATTTGTTATGGAGCTTCCTTTTGAGGTGTAGAATCAAAGTTGTTCAAATGAAGTTTGTGGAGCAATATTTGCATTTGTAATGGGAGGGGCAAGATTTCCTTGGTAATGGGAGGGGCAAGATTTTTGGCCCTGCCCAAAATTTCTATTTTCTGAACCGATGGTCTTAATTGAACCAAATTTGGTATGTGGTACTATTGCGTCATAAGTACTTGACTCATGAAAAAAATAAATTTCCCGTGTCTCTGTGGGAACTCCAGGAGCTAAAAATAGAAATATTTTCAAATGCCCATATTTCCCAAACCACACAGAACAGAGAACTGTTATTTGGTAAGAAGCATTTTAAGGACCTGAAGAATTGAATGGTAAAAAAAATTATGCAATTGATAGTGTCAGGATGTTTGGTTAGGGAAGGAGTGGGGGGGGGGGGGGGGGGTGTGGGGGGAGGGCGGCATTGAAAAAATGCTGAGTCAGCATATTTGCAAAAATGTAAAAAAAAACAAAAAAAAAAAACAATTTCTCCAGAACCACTGATCAGAATTTTTTGATATTTGATTTACAGTATCAATGGGGGAGGGGGGGGGGGGGGGGGATCCAAGTTTGTTAAAATAAAGCTCCTTGGTTCATATTTGGGCTCAATACAGGAGCCAAAATTCTAACTTAGGGCAATATGGGGAATAATCTTTAAAAATCTTCTTCAGATCCACCAATCAGAATCTTTTGATATTTGGTACACAGCATCCTTAGGGAGTTTAGATCTAATTTTGTTCAAACCAAGTCCCATGGTTAATATTTGGGTTCCCTGTTGGAGCCCAAATATTAACTTAGTCCAATCTTTAAAACTCCTCTTCTCCAGAAACACTAGTTCGAATCTTTTTAATATATGGTATACAGAAGCCTTATAGGGGATGGATTAAAGTTTGTTCAACTCAAGACCATCAGTTGGGAACCCGAATTTTAACTGAATGCAATATGGGAAATAATCTTTAAAAATGTAATTCTTCAGATTCACCAGTAAGAATCTTTTGATATATGGTACACAGCATTCTTATGGAGGTCATATCTAAGTTTGTTCAAACCAAGTCCCTGGGTTAATAATTGGGCTCCCTATTGGAGCTTGAATTATTAGTCCCCCCATGGTTTTACCGTTTTGGGGGACTATTGGATTGTACTCCATCTGTCTGTCTGCCTGTCTGTCTGTCTGTCCTCATTTATGTTACCACCTGTATCTCATATATGCTTCAACGCTGTACTTTCATTTTTAGTTTAACTTGACATAGTCAAGATAAGCTATTGCCATCATGCGTGCGGAAATCTGTTAGTCTGTGAGCCTGTTAGTCAGTGAGTCTGTGACGTCTGTTCACATTTTCCTTTAGCACGGGCTACACCTCGCAGTTCTTGTCTGATCGTCATGAAATTTCATATGCAGGTTTGAGGTCATGTCTAGATGAGAATGTCCCCTTTTTATAACCGTTATGGCTGCCCAAGCCCAAAACCCGAAAACCATTAGCACAGTCTACAGGTCGCATTTATGAAGGGATTTCATTGTTATTTGGTAGGATGCCTCTGTATAATGCCTAGATGAGAACGTCCCCTTTTGGGCATGATCTATCAACCATGATGGCTGCCCAAGCCCGAAACCCAAAAACTTTTAAGACAGTCTGCAGGTCATGTTTAATGTGGAGGGATTTCATTGTAACTTGGTAGGATGACTCCTTATGATGTCTAGATGAGAATTCCCCCATTTGGGAATGATCTGCCAACCGTGATGACTGCCCGACCCCAAAACCCGAAAACCTTTAGCACAGTCTACAGGTCATATTTATGGAGGAATTTCATTGTAACTTGGTGGGTTGACTTCATACAATGTCTAGATGAGAAAGTCTCCTTTTGGACGTGATTGGGCAACTGTGACGGCTACAGGGGCCCAAAGCCCAAAAACCTTTAGCACAGTCTAGAGGTCAAATTTATGAAGGGATTTCATTGTAACTCAGTAGGATGACTCCAAATAATGTCTAGATGAGAACGTCCTATTTTGATCGCGATCATGCAGCCTTGATGGGTGCCCAAGCCCAAAAACCTTTAGCATAGGCAAAAGGTCATATTTATGGAAGGATTTCATTGTAACCTGTTAGGTTGACTCCATATAATGTCTAGATGATGACATCCCCTTTTTGTCGTGATTGGTCAGTTGTGATGGCTACAAGTGCCCGAAGCCCGAAAACCTTAAGCACAGTCTACAGGTCATATTTATGAAGGGATTTCATTGTAACTTCTTAGGATCACTCCAGATGATGCCCAGATGAGATTGTCCCCTATGGTTGCGATCATTCAGCCATGATGGCTGCCCGAGCCCGTAGCCCGAAAACCTTTAGCACAGTCTACAGGTCATATTTATGAAGGGATTTCATTGTAACTTGGTAGGTTAACTTCATATATTGTCTAGATGAGAACGTCCCCTTTTGGACATGATTGGGCAACTGTGACGGCTAAAGGTGCCCGAAGCCCGAAAACCTTTAGCACAGTCTACAGGTCATATTTATGAGGGGATTTCATTGTAACTTGGTAGGATGACTCCAAATAATGTCTAGATGAGAACGCCCCATTTTGATCGCGATCATTCAGCCTTGATGGGTGCCCGAGCCCAAAAACCTTTAGCATAAGTAAAAGGTCATATTTATGGAAGGATTTCATTGTAACCTATTAGGTTGACTCCATATAATGCCTAGATGATGACATCCCCTTTTGGTCGTGATTGGTCAGCTGTGATGGCTACAAGTGCCCGAAGCCCCTAAACCTTGAGCACAGTCTACAGGTCATATTTATGAAGGGATTTCATTGTAGCTTCGTAGGATCACTCCAGTTGATGCCCACATGAGATTGTGCCCTTTGGTTGCGATCATTCAACCATGATGGCTGCCCGAGCCTGAAGCCTGAAAACCTTAAGCACAGTCTACAGGTCATATTTATGAAGGGATTTCATTGTAACTTGGTAGGTTGACTTCATATAATGTCTAGATGAGAACGTCCCCTTTTGGACATGATTGGGCAACTTTGACGGCTAAAGGTGCCCAAAGCCCGAAAACCCTTAGCGCTGTCTACAAATCATATTTATGAAGGGATTTCATTGTAACTTGGTAGGATGACCCCAAATAATGTCTAGATGAGAACGTCCCATTTAGGCCATGATCATTCAGCCTTGATGGGTGCCCGAGCCCAAAAACCTTTAGCATAGGCAAAAGGTTATATTTATAGAAGGATTTCATTGTAACCTGTTAGGTTCACTCCATATAATGCCTAGATGATGACATCCCCTTTTGGTCGTGATTGGTCAACTGTGATGGCTACAGGTGCCCGAAGCCCAAAAACCTTGAGCACAGTCAGCAGGTCATTTTTATGAAGGGATTTCATTGTAACTTTATAGGATCACTCCAGATGATGCCCAGATGAGAATGTCCCCTTTTGGTTGCAATCATTCAACCATGATGGCTGCCAGAGCCCAAAGCCCAAAAACCTTTAGCACAGTCTACAGGTCATATTTATTAAGGGATTTCATTGTAGCTTGGTAGGTTGACTTCATATAATGTCTAGATGAGAACGTCCTCTTTGGACGCAATTGGGAAACTGACGGCTACAGGGGCCCGAAGCCCGAAAACCTTTAGCACAGTCTACAGGCCATATTTATGAAGGGATTTTAATGTAACTTGATAGGATGACTCGTTTTGGAATAATTTCACTGTAACTTGGTAACTTTTGTTGATATACGATAACTGTGAGGGCCACATACATGAACTGTGAGGTCATATTAACCCATCCCTCAGCTCTTTAGTACAGGGTACACCTCATATTATTTTTATCATAAACATAGCATACAGGGAACAGAAATGAACATATTCCCGATTATCACAATTCTTGTCTTATTTCATAATCCTTTCATAAACATTGAACATTATCCTTTTCATCAAACACAACACACAAGTTAAGCTACAGTGTCATTGACACTTTCATTTGTATTTTCCAGCGTTTGACGTCTCATTTTGAAAAACCTTGAAGAAGCTGAATTCCCAGCGACAATTCTTGTCTTATTATACCCCCGCTTCGAAGAAGTGGGGGCTATGTAGGAATCGCCCTGTACGTCCGTACGTCCGTCTGTACGTCCATCCGTACGTCTTTCCGTCCAGACAAATTCTTGTGTGCGCAACTCCTCCTACATTAATGAACCAATTTTGATGAAACCTTCATCTCTACTAAGTGAACATGTGCATATTCCAAACTTTTTGATCTGCGACAATTTTAACCAGGTTATCTCTCTTGAACTTTGATTTAATATGGGTTTCTATATGAAATTCTTGTGTGCGCAACTCCTCCTACATTTATCAATCAATTTGGACAAAACTTTTCAGACATCATCACTACTAAGTGAACATGCGCATATTCCAAGATTTTTGATCTGCGACAATTTTAACCAGGTTATCTCCCTTTGACTTAGATTTATTGTGTCTTTCCATCCGAACAAATTCTTGTGTGCGCAACTCCTTCTACATTAATGAACCGATTTTGATGAAACCTTTCAAACATCATCTCTACTAAGTGAACATGTGCATATTCCAAACTTTTTAATCTGCGACAATTTTAACCTGGTTATCTCTCTTGAACTTTGATTTAATATGGGTTTCTACATGAAATTCTTGTGTGCGCAACTCCTCCTACATTTATCAATCAATTTGGACAAAACTTTTCAGACATCATCACTACTAAGTGAACATGCGCATATTCCAAGATTTTTGATCTGCGACAATTTTAACCAGGTTATCTCCCTTTGACTTAGATTTGTTATGTCTTTCCGTTCGAACAAATTCTTGTGTGCGCAACTCCTCCTACATTAATGAACCGATTTTGATGAAACCTTTCAAACATCATTTCTACTAAGTGAACATGTTCATATTCCAAACTTTTTATCCAGGTTATCTCCCTTTGACTTAGATTTATTATGTCTCCGTTCGAACAAATTCTTGTGTGCGCAACTCCTCCTACATTAATGAACCGATTTTGATGAAACCTTTCAAACATCATCTCTACTAAGTGAACATGTGCATATTCCAAACTTTTTGATCTGCGACAATTTTAACTAGGTTATCTCTCTTGAACTTTGATTTAATATGGGTTTCTGCATGAAATTCTTGTGTGCGCAACTCCTCCTACATTTATCAATCAATTTGGACGAAAGTTTACAGACATCATCACTACTAAGTGAACATGCGCATATTCCAAAATTTTTGAGCTGTGGCAATTTTAACTGGGTTATCTCCCTTTAACTTTGATTTATTATGGGTTTCTACATGAAATTCTTGTGCGTGCAACTCCTCCTACATTTATCAATCAATTTTGACGAAACCTTTCAAACATTATCACAACTAAGTGAACATACGCATATTCCCAAATTTTTGATCTGCGACAATTTTAACCAGGTTATCTCCCTTTAACTTGGATTTATTATGGGTTTTCAAATGGGATTCTTGTGTGTGCAACTCCTCCTACATTAATGAACCGATTTTGAATACATGTTGCACATTGTAAATGTGTTTTTCCAAATGTAAACCATATATGTGTGGGCTCTTTAAGTATTCAGTGCTGTTCTGTGGAAGGCCACATGCAAATACAAATTTCAACAACAAAAAATGATCTTTATGTATACATTTCCTTATGGCCTTCGCCTACATGATCAGAAGTGCATTCCTCTAAAAACCCAAAGCGGGGGTATTAATCACCTTCACTGATAGTTCTAGTTTCATAATCCTTTCATAAACATTGAACATTATCCTTTTCATCAAACACAACACACAAGTTAAGCTACAGTGTCATTGACACTTTCATTATACCATTGGTGACACATAATAGGAGGATTATGCATGTCAAAAAGTTTTGAAAAAAAAATTCAAGATGGCCGACTGGCGACCATTTTTGTTGGAAATTGCGTGTATTTCGTTATACGCTCAGAATTTTTGAACGACATTTCCAATTTCAATAATGTTTGGTATGGAGGTCTAGCAGCATAAGATAAATAACATATCATACGAGGGTTTTTTCGTGCATAAATTATGCAAATTAGCCTTACTTAACCTTTTTTTCAGGTAATAATTTTTAGCTCAACTTTGGCGAAGCCAAATTTGAGCTTATGCCATGGCCCGTCGTCCGTCTGTCCGTCAACAATTAGATACGGCTCGGGCTAGAGGCCATATTTAGGAACCGATCTTTACGAAACTTCTTGGGTATCTTTGTTATGACCGTGGGACGAGAACGAGTGTTTTTGGGTGCAGTCCAAAATTCAAGATGGCTGCCAGCCACCATTTTGTACCGACGATGCAGAAATCTGTTTTTTGTACAGAACTTCCATATGAAAGCTCTGATTTGAATAATTTTTTGTATGAATGTTTAGTACCATGGGATACATCACATATAATACGGGTTTTTTTCTCGTGCGTAAATTATGCAAATTAGACTAACTTTGATGTTTTTTGGTGTTACTTTCAGCACTATAAGTGCAAATGCCAATACGGTTATAAAAAGGGGACATTCTCATATACGTATTTATAAACCGATCTTTACGAAACTCCTTGGGTACCTTTGTTATCACCGTGGGACGAGAACGAGTATTTTTGGGTCCGGTCCGAAATTCAAGATGGCCGATGGCAGCCATTTTGTACAAAATTTGGTGCAATCAGATTTTTGCACAGAACTTCCATATGAAAGCGCTGATTTGAATAATTTGTTGTGTGAATGTTTAGTACCATGGGATACATCACATATAATACAGGTTTTTTTCTCGTGCAGAAATTATGCAAATTAGATGAACTTTGATTTTTTCAGTGCTACTTACACACAGTAAGTACACATGTCAATACGGCTCGGGCGAGAGTCTGTATTTATGAACCGATCTTCACGAAACGTCTTGGGTACCTTTGTTATCACCTTGGGACGAGAACGAGTGTTTCTGGGTGTGATCCAAAATTCAAGATGGCTGCCAGTGGCCATTTTGTACCGAAATTAGGTCTAATCAGTTTTTTGTACACAATTTCTATACGGCTCAGGCTAGAGGCCGTATTTATGAACCGATCTTTACGAAACTTCTTGGGTACCTTTGTTATCACCGTGGGATGAGAACGAGTGTTTTTGGGTGTGGTCCGAAATTCAAGATGGCCACCAGCAGCCATTTTGTACCCAAAATTAGTGCAATCAGTCTTTTGTACAGAACTTCTGTGTGAAAGTTCTGATTTGAATAAAGTTTTGTATGAATGTTTAGTAACATGGAATACATCACATATAATACGGGTTTTTTTCTCGTGCTGAAATTATGCAAATTAGATGAACTTTGTAAGTGCACATGTCAATACGGCTCGGGCTAGAGGCTGTATTTATGAACCGATCTTCATAAAACTTCCTGGGTACCTTTGTTATCACCTTGGAACGAGAACAAGTGTTTCTGAGTGTGGTCCAAAATTCAAGATGGCTGCCAGTGGCCATTTTGTACCGAAATTAGGTCCAATCAGTTTTTTGTCACAACTTCTACACAGCTCATATTTGTGAACTGATCTTCACGAAACTTCTTGGGTACCTTTGTTTTCACCTTGGGACAGGAATGAGTGTGTTTTGGGGTGCCTTTGTTATCACTGTGCTGTGAGAACAAATATTTTAGGGTTCAGTCAGACCCACTCTGGGACTCCAAGATTTTTTTCTAGTTTAGCATCTGACTGTCACCCACCTTTACAATACTTTACCTATACATTTGTTACAGGCAACGGCCAGTATTTATGTACAGACCGTTACAATACTTTATATGTACCTTTGTTATCAGGTCATTACCTAGATGTTTGTCATTGCTGTGTCACATACTATACATGTACATGTCTTTGTCTTGACAAGTTGAGCTACAGTGTCATTGACACTTTCATTTTCGTATTGTGTTGTGTTCTGTTACCACCCATATCTCAGAGATGCTTTGACGCTTTTGTTTAAAATTTTCAGATTTGATGGGGCATTAGAAAAAATTGATGCACGTCAATTTTTTTCCGAAAAAAATTCAAGATGTCCAACTGGCAGCCATTTTTGTTGGAAACTGCATGTAATTCGTTATACGCTCAGGACATTTCCGATTTCCATAAAGTTTGGTATGGAGGTCTAAGATAAATAAGATATCATATGGTTTTTTTTTTCTGGTACATAAATTATGCAAATTAGCCTTACTTAACCTTTTTCTCAGGTAATATTTTTGTGCGTATTATGTTGTGTACTGCTATCTAAAAGATGCTTTCATGCTTTTGTTTCAAATTTTCAGATTTGAAGGGAAGGAACATAAGATAAATAAAATATAATATGCAGGGTTTTTTTCTTGTGCATAAATTATGCAAGTTAGCCTTACTTAAGTTTTTACAGATATTTGGATGCTTCCAGTACAACCACAGAAATATGGGTAATATTGGGACTAGTTTGTTGAGTTGTTTCTTTGATGTCCATATTTGTTTGGGTTTTATTGAGGAAATATCAATATATTTCACAGTAATTAGCCTACCGTGAGGGATGATTGTCTGATCGCTGGCGATCGGCGTTGCACTTGTTACTTAGTCCAATATGAGGAATAATCTTTAAAACTCTTCTTCTCCAGAACCACTGGTCAGACTCTTGATATAATTATAGTATACAGAATCCTTACAGGGGTGACAGGTCAGTATCAAGTTTGTTCAAATCAAGCCCATCAGTTAATAATTGGGCTCTCTATGAGGCCCTAATTTTAACTTAATACAATATGAGGAATAATTTTTAAAAATCTTCTTCTTCAGACCCACCAGTCAGAATCTTAGATATTTGGTATACACCATCCTTAGGGAGATTAAATGTCATTTTGTTCAAACCAAGCCTGTGGGTTAATATTTGGGCTCCCTATTCAAGCCTGAATTTTAACTTAGTCCAATATGAAGAATAATCTTTAAAACTCTTCTTCTCCAGAAACACCAGCCAGAATCTTTTAAGATATGACTTACAGAATCCTTACAGGGGTTCGATTCAATTTGTTCAACTCAAGTCCATTGGTTAATAATTTGGCTCTCTAAGGAAGCCTTAATTTTAACTTGGTGAATAGTGGTGAGTATAAGAGGGCAGACACCAAAGAGTAGCCCGAAACAGCCATGGAAGCTATAATTCAGAATGGGCATGGGCAATTCTGTCAAAGTTATATTTTTCAAGTTACATTTTGCTCATATACATCAGTATATTCGTATATCAGTATAATAGATATGCTCCATTCAGGATCACTTTTCGTATTATTCTGACTTTGGAAGTATCTGCAGGATTGGATCCCATTGAGTATGTTTGTCCTATGGTTGAACCAATTTCGATAAGACAAACAAGCAGACTTGTAGACACCACTTTTTGGGTTGTTTTTTCAGTGATTATTTTGGGAAATCACAATACTGTTGAGTGGTATTGTTATTCAAATCAGATTCAGCCTGATGTTGTAGTAGTATTCTGGCTGTAATTGTAATACGTGTGGATTTTTCAATCCAGGTTCGCTTGGTGATATATTATACTCAGATCGAGTATCGTGTTCTGTGACACCTTTGCGTGGGATTGGAAGGGTTAAAAATAATTTTGTGTACCTCTTTGTTATAGATTATAAATCGTTGGGAGAGGCTAGCTTGGGTTCTTGTCATTCGACTAACCTGCACAACAGTTGTGTGTTTGCTTTTGTCAAGTACAGTATTGTGTCACTAAGGGACAAGAGCCGTTACTGGGGCCTTTTAACACCCTGACTAGAGTCGATATTGGTACTTTTACACCCATTTGGAAAGCTGTGTATGGAAGTGGGATCTCATGATTAAAATCACTCGTTCTTGGCTTGATGAGTATAGGTATTTATTTTAACCCTTATCCAAGTACAGTTTTTCACAGTCTGTCAAATTGTGATTCGACATGTTAGCTATGCATTGCTCATAGCTTCAGCCCATAATCTAGGTAAGTCATTGTTGACATTAAAATGTATTGGTCTGGAGACAGTTAGGTAATTCAGACTAACGTGGGTGATATGATCGATGCATGAGTTTGAATTTATCGACGACCTTGATACAATTGGTGATCAGTTAACTGTGATATAGATATTAAGTGCACCTGTGATTTCCAATGAATAAGATAAGCGCATGTTACTTGACTGATACGATGCATGGCTGGTGGATTTCGAGTAACTACTGCATATTATACGGCAAGTTTGTTTGATATTATATTGACTCCACAAATAGAGTTTTGAATACAGCTGTACTATAAGTGATATATCGCAAAACAAATTGTTTGTTTTGAATTTGTTGTGTTGATATTTTATTGCTGTATAATTATTGGTTTATTGCACCAATTATGGAATTTGTTTGGTTTTGTGTGGTGATTGGTTCAGCATGCACTAATGTTATTCACACCTTACATTTTGCACTGCATTTTTTATGCTGTAATTTGTTGAATTAGTTCTAATTTGAGAACTTTGACGATCATCACAATCTATTTGTTCGGCTGTCTGGTAAATTTGTTGGCATGTTGGTTACCATTCAGAGTTTCCAAGCTGGCAGGAAGTATGCAATATACTGTGTATAACACAGGCTTGTTGCGTGCAACTTCAAGCTTATCTAACTTGGCTTTTGGTGAGAAACTTGGCGTTCGAGAAGTTTCAAAGCAGGTAGGAGATATACAAGTAATATACAAAACAGGTTTGTGGCAGTGAAACTTTGCGGTTTTCAAGCAGGCAGGCTATATCACAGCAGAACACTGTGTATGGCACAGGCTTGTGGCATTAAACCTCTTGGCTCTGTAGAATTAGTTCTAATTAGAGAACATTGACAATCGTCACAATCTATTTGCTTGATTGTCTTGTAAATTTGTTGCTATATGTGCCCATGTACGAAGCTGGCAGGAAATACTCTGGTATACTGCATATAACGCTGGCTTGTGTTGTGAACTTCAAGTTTCTACGTTGGCTAACAGGCTCTGTTTTACTGGTAAAATAGGACCCAGTCACCAATGCTTGGGAGGTGCAAACCCTCTCTAAAATGGGCAACAGGCTTATTAACACTCACCCCTGGTCTTGAGTTGATACTGTTGTGGTCATGATTAGCCATTTTGCAAAAATATGTGACCTTAAACACCATTAAATAAATAAATAAATAAATAAATAAATAAATAAATAAATAAATAAATAAATAAATAAATAAATAATTCTATGTTGGCTTTTGATGAGAAACCTGGCGTGAGTAAAGTTTCCAAGCAGGCAGGAGATTTACGTTTAGTATACAACACAGGCTTGTGGCAGTGAAACCATTGGAGGTTTCCAAGCAGGCAGGCAATATCACAGCAGAACACTCTGTATAGCACGAGCTTGTGGCAGTGAAACCTCTTGGCTATTGTAAAGTTTCCAAGCCAGCAGGAGGTATACAGAAGCTGCATACAACACAGGCTTGTGGCAGTGAAACCTATGATAGCCATCACATAGACAAATATTATATATAAATTATGTGATCTATGAATCGAAAATTATGTGTTCAAATAAAAATGCATATGTGCAGTTGCGGTACCTGGTATATGATACAGTTGAATATCGATCAATGCAGTATTCACAAGGGTAGGTTTAATAAATGTGCAATAAACTTCTAATTGCCTAGAATTCACCAGTGTTTTTGATGGATTTCAAAATGGCATCTTAGTTGTGCTCTTTACTATATGTTTGTCAATAAGAAATGACTGAGGGACGCAGCTGGCTCCAGTGACCATGAGTTACGTGTTGCTGCCGCACATTTTCATTGGATATCCTGATCACCATCAGTCATGTTGATTGGTATAATTGATATGGGTGGTACCCCTGTTGGAGATTGCAGATTTCATCATTGGATTCACGAAGTGACAGGAGTTGTTGTGTTGATCATCAAATTGATTCTCATTTGAGATTTCAATGCCAAACACGAGGAATTGGTTCACCCCCTTGTTGCGTTAATGGAGATAGATGTTTTTCTCCCAAGTGCTGATGAAGATTAACTAAGTGTCAGTCCTGTTAGAGGCTATTTGTGGCTGAACTTCGAATTAAAAGCATGTTGTTGTTGTTTGATTATAGATCGTACATGTCAGAGTTGCATTACTTTCTTTTGAAAGTTGGCCAGATTTATTTGCCTCCTTTCTACTCTTGCACTGTCTCCATTCCCTGTAGCAGGGATTATGCACTCATTCCACCGAGGGTTCGTAAATTATATTTTGAAAGGAAAAACTTAGTGACCACTCAATAGAGATTCTATTGTGTTCAATATGTCTTCCGTATTTTAGTTATATATTAAGATGCCCTTTGATTTGCGACACACATTTTTCTCAAATAAACATTTTTTTTGTACCTCACAACCTCCTTGTGAGGTATTTTACCTTTAATTTTGGTCGCGATCAGTCAACTGTGGTGGTTGCCCGAGCCCATAACCCAAAAACCTTTATCATAGTCTACAGGTCATATTTTAGCACTACAGATCATATTTAATATGGAGGAATATCTTTGTAACTTGGTAGGATGACTCTGTATGATGTCTAGATGAGAACTTCTCCTTTTGGTCACGATCTGTCAACCGACAGCCCGATGCCAAAACCCCAAAATCTTTAGCACTGTATACAGGTTGTATTTATGGAGGGATTTCATTGTAACTTGGTAGGATGACTCCATTTAATGTCTAAATGAGAACGTCCCCTTTTGGTAAAGTTTCCAAGCTAGCAGGTCGTGATTGGTCAACTGTGACAGCTATAGGGGCCCGAAAACCTTTAGCACAGTCTGCAGGTCATATTTATGAAGGGATTTCATCATAACATGGTAGGATGACTCCAGATAATGTCTAGATGAGAACGACCTCTTTTGGTTGCGATCATTCAGCCATGATGGCTGCCAGAGCCCAAAACTCGAAAACCTTTAGCACAGACTACAGGTCACATTTATGAAGGGATTTCATTGAGACCTGGTAGGATGACTGTGTATAATGTCTAGATGAGTACGTCCCCTTTTGGTCGTGATCGGTCAACCTGAGCCCAAAACCTTTAGCACAGTCTACTCAGTATCCACCGTGATCGCTGCACAGGCCAGAAGCCCGAAAACCTTTAGCACAGTCTACAGGCCATATTTATGAAGGGATTTCATTGTAACTTGATAGGATGACTCGTTTTGGAATAATTTCACTGTAACTTGGTAACTTTTGTTGTCGTACATTAACTGTGAGGGCCACATACATTAACTGTGAGGGCCACATTAAACCACCCCTCATTTCTTTAGTACAGTCTACACCTCAAATTATTTTTAGCTCATCTTGACAAAGTCAAGCTGAGCTAATCTCATCGCTCTCCGTCCGTCGTCCGTCAACACCATGTTTTGCTCTTCTCCTCCAAAGCCACTGGGCCAATTCAAGTGACAGTTTGTGTGAGTGATGGTCCCAAAGGGGCATTTCATTTTTGTTCAACTCGGCATGCCCAGCCCCATAGGGAGGGAGTGGGGGAAAATGCTCCAAAATATTTTAAAAATCTTCTTCTCAAGAACCAGTGTGTACAATGACTTGATATTTGCTATGGAGCTTCCATATGAGGTGTAGAGTCAAGTTTGTTCAAACGAAGTTCGTGAAGTAATATTTGGCTTTGTAATAGGAGGGGTAAGATTTTTGGCCCCGCCCAAAATTTCTATTTTCTGAACCGATGGTCCGGTATGAACCAAATTTGGTTTGTGGTAGTATTGGGTCATAAATACTTGACCCATGCAAAAAAAAAAATTCCCGCATCCCCATGGGAACCCTGGGAGCTAAAAATAGAAATATTTTCAAACGCCCATATTTCCCAAACCCCACGGAACAGAGAGCTTTTATTTGGTATGAAGTATCCTTATGACCAGTAGAATTGAATGGTAAAAAAAAATTGCCATCGGTTATGTTAGGGTGTTCTGTAATGGGCATCGAAAAAGTGCTGAGTCAGCATATTTGCAAAAATTTAAAAAAATCTTTTCTCCAGAACCAATCATCAGAATCTTTTGATATTTGGTATACAGCATTCATAGGGGGGTCAGATACAAGTTTGTTGAAATAAAGCTCATTGGTTCATATTTGGGCTCTACAGAAGCCCAAAGTTTTAACATAGGATAATATGGGGAATATTCTTTAAAAATCTTCTTCTTCAGAACCACCAGTCAGAATCTTTTAATATTTGGTATACATCATTGTTATGAGGGTCAGATTCTAGATTGTTCAAACCAAGTCCCTAGGTTAATATTTGGGCTTCCTACGGAAGCCCAAATTTTATCTTTGTTCAATATGGAGGGTAATTTAAAAAAATCTTCTTCTTCAGATCCATCAGTCAGAATGCTTTGATATTTGGTATGCAACATCTCTATGGGGGTCAGATTCAAGTTTGTTCAAATCAGATCCCTAGGTATATATTTGGGCTCACTATGGTAGCCCAAATTTTTACTTAGTGCTATATGAGGAAATTTCTTTAAAAATCTTCTTCTTCAGATCCACCAGTCAGAATGCTTTTATATTTGGTATACAACATCTCTAGGGGGCTCAGATTCCAGGTTGTTCAATTCGAGTGCCTAGGTTAATATTTGGGCTCCATATGGGAACATGAAATTTAACTTAGTACAATATGAGGGAATTTCTTCAAAATCTTCTTCTTCAGATTCACTTTTCAGAATGCTTTCACATTTGGTATACAACATCTCTAGGAGAGTCAGATTCAAGTTTGTTCAAATCGAATCCATAGGTTAATATTTGGGCTCACTATGGTAGCCCAAATTTGAACTTAGTGCAATTCGAAGAAATTTCTTTACAATTTCTTTTCTTCAGATCCAACAGTCAGAATGCTTTCATATTCGGTACACAACATCTCTAGGGAAGTCAGATTTAACTGTGTTCAAATCAAGAGCCTGGGTTAATATTTGGGCTCTCTATGGGAGCCGGAATTGGCCATTTTGCTGAAGAATTAAAAATTTGGTATTCAATACCCTCTAGAGGTACTAAGATTAATCCACATAGGTTGTATCAAGGGGCTTCATAGGGGAGCTCTACATTTTACTTATGATCAACTGAAGAAAAGGCATGATGCCCAGATTATTTTTGTCACTCCTGAGGGACTCAAGGATTGACAGTGTAGCCTATGGAGATTGCTTGCTTAATGTAGACTCATTCTTGGACTCTGTTTAAATTGTGTTCTGTACAAGATGAGTGCTTCAGGCCTCGTGGGGCCTCTTGTTATTGAAAATATAGCATACAGGGAACAGAAATTATCATATTCCCAATTACCACAATTCTTGTCTTATTTCATAATCCTTTCATAAACGTTGAACATTATCCTTTTCATTTGTATATTGCTTCCTGGTGGGTACTTACAGATCAAGTTTCAATTCCATTCTGCTCAGTTGGCTTATTACTGAATTATTGCCCTTGAACTTAGGAATTTGGCATTTAAAACAGGTTTTCCACACTTTTTTCAACCATCGATAGAAATATTGAAATTTTTTTTTTGTATGTAGCTTCCTGGTGGGTACTTACAGATCAGTTTTCATTTCCATTCCACTCATTTCATTTTTTACAGAGTTATTTCCCTTGAACTTAGAAATTCAACAGTTATAACAGATTTTCTGCACTTTTTTCAGCTATCAATAGAAATACTGAGATGTGGTTTTGTATGTAGCTTCTTGGTGGGTACTTACAGATCAAGTTTCAATTCTATTCTGCTCATTTGGTTTATTGCAGAGTTATTGTCTTTGAACTGAGGAATTTGACAGTTAAAACAGGATTTCCACACTTTTTTCAGCTATGAATGAAAATATTGAAATGAGTTTTTTGTATGTAGCTTCCTGATGGGTAGTTACAGATCAAGTGTCAATTCCATTTCACTCAGTTGGTTTATTGCAGAGTTATTATCCTTGAACTTGCAAATTTGAGAGTTGTAACTGGTTTTCCGCCCATGTGGCAAATTACAGAAGGAGTTCTGTTTTTGCTTCCTTCACTCATTTTTTCATCCATTTACAGAGTTATTGCCCTTGAACCCGGAAATTTGATAGTTGTAACAGATTTTCCACACTTTTTAGCTCACCTGAGCGAAGCTCAGCGGGAGCTTTACTGATCGTGATCCGTCCGTCGTCCGTCCGGCGTTAACTTTACATTATCGACTTCTCCTCCTAAACCACTAGCCCAATTTTATTCAAATGTTGGCTAAATGTTTATTACCTAATGCCAATTCAGATTTGTTCAAATGAAGTTGCCCCTCCTCCTGGGTGGTGCCACGCCCCCAAGGGGCACCAAAATCTTTGTAAATCTTCTTCTCATGAACCAGCAGTAGCAGAGACTTGATATTTGGTGCGCAGCTTCCTTTTGAGGTGTAGACTCAGATTTGTTCAAGAGAAGTTTGTGGGGCTATACTTGGCGTCATTATGGGAGGGGCAAAATTTTTTGCCCCGCCCAAAATTTCTATTTTCCAAACTGAGAGGCTGATTTGAACCAAATTTTATGTGAGGGCTTATTGGGTCATGAGTACTTGGTTTATGCCAAAAAAAAATTTCCCGCAGCCCCGTGGGAACTGCAGGAGCTAAAAATAGAAAAAATTTAAAACGCCCATATCTCCCAAACTGCACGGCACCGAGAATTTTTATTTGGTGTGCAGCTTCCTTAGGACCAACAGAAAGGATTGGTAAAAAAAAATTGCCATCGGTTTTATCATAGGGCACAGTTTCGGGACTTTGAAAAAGTGTTGAGTCAGCACTTTTTAACACTGTAGGCAATGGGAAAAACATTAAAAAATCTTCTTCTCCAGATCCAGCAAGCAGAATCTTTTGATATTTGGTATGCAACATTGTAGGGTGGATCTGATTCAAGTTTGTTCAAATCGGCCCCCTGGGTTCATATTTGGGCTCAGTATAGGAGCCCGATTTCGAACTTAGTGCATTTCAGACAAATTTCTTAAAAAATCTTCTTCTCCAGATCCAGCAGGCAGAATCTTTTGATATTTGGCATGCAACATTGTGGGGTGGATCTGATTCAAGTTTGTTCAAATCGGCCCCCTGGGTTTATATTTGGGCTCAGTATAGGAGCCCAAATTTGAACTTACTGCATTTCAGGCAAATTTCTTTGAAAATCTTCTTCTCCACATCCAGCAGGCAGAATCTTTTGATATTTGGTGTGCAACATTGTGGGGTGGATCTGATTCAAGTTTGTTCAAATCGGCTCCTTGGGTTTATATTTGGGCTCAGTATAGGAGCCCAAATTTGAACTTAGTGCATTTCAGGCAAATTTCTTTGAAAATCTTCTTCTCAAGATCCAGCAGACAGAATCTTTTGATATTGGGTATGCAACATTGTGGGGTGGATCTGATTCAAGTTTGTTCAAATTGGCTCCCTGGGTTTATATTTGGGCTCAGTATAGGAGCCCAAATTTGAACTTAGTGCTTTTCAGGCAAATTTCTTAAAAAATCTTCTTCTCCAGATCCAGCAGGCAGAATCTTTTGATATTTGGTATGCAACATTGTGGGGTGGATCTGATTCTATTTTGTTCAAATCGGCTCCCTAGATTCATATTTGGGCTCACTATAGAAGCTCAAATTCGAACTCAGTGCATTTCAGGCAAATTTCTTCAAAAATCATCTCCAGATCCAGCAGGCAGAATCTTGTGATATTTGGTATGCAACATTGTGGGGTGGATCTGATTCAAGTTTGTTCAAATTGGCCCCCTGGGTTTATATTTGGGCTCAGTATAGGAGCCCAAATTTGAACTTAGTGCATTTCAGGCAAATTTCTTTGAAAATCTTCTTCTCAAGATCCAGCAGGCAGAATCTTGTGATATTTGGTATGCAGCATCCTTAGGGGGGTGAGATGCAAGTTTGTTCAAGCCATGTCCCTAGGTCCATATTTGGGCTCACTGTGGGAGCTTGAATTGTAACTTTGTTCGAAATGCGGAATTTTCTTAAAAAATCATCTTCAGATCCAGCAGTCGGAATGGTTTGATATGTGGTGAGTAGCATCCTTGGGGGGGAGGGGGGATTCAAGTGTGTTAAAGCCAAGTCCATGGGTCTATATTTGGGCTCCCTGTGGGATCCCAAATTATAACGTAGTCAATATGAGGAATTTTTCTTTAAAAATCTTCTTCTTCAGATTCAGCAGTTGGAATGTTTTGATATTTGGCATGGAGCAACCTTAGGGGGCTGAGATTCAAGTTTGTTCAAGCCAAGTCCCTTGGTTCATATTTGGGTTCACTATGGGAGCCTGAATGACAACTTAGTTCAAAATGACGAATTTTCTTTAAAAATCTTCAGATCCAGAAGATGAATGCTTTTGATATTTTTTATGCAGCATCCTTAGTGGGGTAAGATTCAAGTTTGTTCAAGCCATGTCCCTAGGTCCATATTTGGGCTGATTGTGGGAGCTCGAATTGTAACTTGGTTCAAAATGAGGAATTTTCTTTAAAAATCTTCTTCTTCAGATCCAGCAGTCGGAATGTTTTGATAATTGGTGTGCAGAATCCTTAGGGGTGTGAGATTCAGGTTTGTTAAAGCCAAGTCCCTGGGTTCATATATGGGCTCCCTGTGGGAGCCCGAATTATGACTTAGTTCAATATGAGGAATATTCTTTAAAAATCTTTTTTTAGATCCACTGGTCAGAATATTTGGATATTTGGTTTCAGCTTTTATTAGGAGGAGCAGATGCAACTTGTGGAAATCAATTCTCTGGGTTGATATTTAGGCTACCATGTCAGGTGAGTACCCTCAGGCCCACTGGGGCCTCTTGTTTCAGTTATGGATGGAAATATAGAAATAATTTGTACGTAGCTTTTTTAGGTCAACTTGACAAAGTCAAGCTGAGTTGTTGCCATCACTTCTCGTCCGTCGGCATACGTACGTACATTATTATGTTAGTACGTACGTCCACAATTTCCTTTGGCACACCTCATATGTCGCATTTATGATCAGATCACTGTGAAACTTGGTATGCTTGTTTGGGGTGACCTGTAGATGGGAGCTATCGATTTTCTTCCATTTCCGTCAAAAAATGTTGCCGCAGCTAACGTTCTTAGAACTTAGTTTAGTCAGACCACAATATTTCCCTTTGGTACACCCTACAGGGCACATGTATGATTGGATTGCTTTGAAACCTGGTATGCTTGTTTAGGGTGACCTCTAGATGGGAGCTATCGATTTTCATCAATTTCCGTCAAAAAATGTTGCCACGGCCAACATTCTTAGAACTTAGTTTAGTCAGACCTCAATATTTCCCTTTGGCACACCCTACAGGGCACATTTATGATCGGATTGCTTTGAAACCTGGTATGCTTGTTTGGGGAGACCTCTCGATGGGAGCTATCGATTTTCATCAATTTCCGTCAAAAAATGTTGCCGAGGCCAACGTTCTTAAAACTTAGTTTAGTCAGAAGACCTCAATATTTCCCTTTGTCACACCCTACAGGGCACATTTATGATCGGATTGCTTTGAAACCTGGCACGCTTGTTTGGGGTGACCTCTAGATGGGAGCTATCGATTTTCTTCAATTTCTGTCAAAAAGTGTTGCCGCGGCCAACATTCTTAGAACTTAGTTTAGTCAGACTACAGTATTTCCCTTTGGCACACCCTACAGGGTGCATTTATGATTGGATTGCTTTGAAACCTGGTATGCCTGTTTAGGGTGACCTCTAAATGGGAGCTATCGATTTTCTTCAATTTCCGTCAAAAAATGTTGCAACGGCCAATGTTCTTAGAACTCAGTTTAGTCAGACCACAATATTTCCCTTTGGCACACCCTACAGGGCACATTTATGATTGGATTGCTTTGAAACCTGGTATGCTTATTTGGGGTGACCTCTTGATGGGAGCTATTGATTTTCTTCATTTCCGTCAAAAAATCTTGCCGCTGTCAACGACTTTGAACTTAGTTTAGTCAGGCATCAATATATTCCTTTGGCACACCCTACAGGGCACATTTATGATCAGATCAGTTTGAAACTTGGTATGCTTGTTTGGGGTATCCTCTAGATGGGAGCTCTCGATTTTCTTTAATTTCTGTCAAAAAATGTTGCCGCTGGCAATGACCTTCGATGAACTTAGTGCAGTTACGCATCAATATTTCCCTTTGTCACACTCTGCAGTGCAAATTTTTGACCAGATCACTTTGAAACTTGGTGTGCTTGTTTGGGTTGACCTCTAGATGGGAGCTATCAATTTTCTTCTATTCCCATCAAAATATTTTGCAGCTGGCAATGACCTTTGAACTTAGTTTAGTCAGACCTAAATATTTCCCTTTGTCACACCTACAAGGACATTTATGATCAGATTACATTGAAACCTGGTATGCTTGTTTCGGGCGACCTCCACAGGGGAGCTATTGATTTTCTTCAATGACTTTTGAACTTAGTTAAGTCAGGTATCAATATATTCCTTTGGCATGCTCTACAGGGCACCTTTATGATCAGATAAGTTTGAAACTAGCTATGCTTGTTTGGGGTTACCTCTAGGTGGGTGCTATTGATTTTCTTCGATTTCCATCAAGAAGTGTTGCCACTGGCAGTAGCCTTCGATGAACGTAGTGCAGTTATGCATCAATATTCCCTTTGGCACTCCCTGCAGTGCACATTTATGATCGGATCGCTTTGAAACCTGGTGTGCCTGTTTGGGGTGACCTATAGATAGGAGCTATTCTCTTTCTTCTATTTTTGTCAAAAAATGTTCCAGCTGGCAATGACCTTTGAACTTAGTTTAGTTAGACCTTAATATGTCCCTTTGGCACACCCTGCAGGGAACATTTATGATCGGATTGCATTGAAACCTTGTATTCCTGTTTGGGGTGACCTCTAGATAGGAGCTATTTATTTTCTTCCTTGTCCATCAAAAAATGTTGCCATTGGCAATGACCTTTGATGAACTTGGTGCAGTTATGCATCAATATTTTCCTTTGGCACCCCCTGCAGGGCACATTTATGATCAGATCACTTTTAAACTTGGTATGCTTGTTTGGGGTGACTTCCAGATAGGAACTATTGATTTTCTTCCTTGTCCGTCAAAAATTGTTGCCATTGGCAATGACCTTTGATGAACTTAGTGCAGTTATGCATCAATATTTCCCTTTGACACACCCTGCAGGGCACATTTATGATTGAATTGCTTGAAAACTTGGTGTGCTTGTTTGGGGTGACCTCTAGATGAGAGCTATCGATTTTCTTCCATTTCTATCAAAAATAATTGCTGTTGGCAATGACCTTTGATGAACTTAGTGCAGTTAAACATCAATATTTCCCTTTGACACACCCTGCAGGGCACATTTATGATTGGATCGCTTGCCAACTTGGTGTGCTTGTGTGGGGTGACATCTATATGGGAGCTATCGATTTTCTTCAATTTCTGTCGAAAAATGTTGCCACTGACCTTTGAACTTAGTTTAGTCAGACCTCAATATTTCCCTTTGACACACCCTTCAGGGCACATTTATGATCGGATGACTTTGAAACTTGGTATGTGTGTTAGGGGTGACCTCTAGATGTAACCTATTGATTTTTTTTCATTTCCATAAAAAATTATCGCCAGCCTTTGAACTCACTGGATTTGTTCAGCAACTTATCCCTTTTGCACTCTCTGCAAGGTATATTTATGAATTTCCATAAAAAAGAAAAAAAAAATTGCCACGAGCAATGACCTTCAAACTTAGTGCATTTGTGCATTAACATCTTCCTTTGGCATGCCTCAGAGGGCACTTTCATTATCAGGTTCTTTTGAAATTTTGCATGCTTATGCAAGGTGACAAAGATAGCTATTGATTTTCTTTTCATTTCCATCAAAAACTGTTAATGTTAGCAAAATCTTTGAATTTATTGCATTTGTGCATCAACATTCTTCTTTGGCATTTATCTTAGAATTGTTTTTATCTCACCAACTTTAGTTGTGTGAGCTTATGGAATGGCTCGATCGGTCGGCGTCGGGGTCAGCGTCAGCATCAGCGTACGTGTCCAATAATGTTAAAGTTTCTGATTAGGTCACTTATTCGCCCTATTTCCATATCATGGCTTTTATAATGCTGCTATATGATGATTATTATCATTTTACCATGATTTAACCCCTCATACCCTGCATTTTAGACATTTTTCTTGACATTTTTAGTTGCATTTAGTGTTCTGTTTAGCTCAGAATTTCATGTTTAACTAAGTGTTTAGGTCAGCTGCTGTGCTCCTTCTCTTCCAATGGCACTTATATTCATCATACATGTTCCTCAGTATCATTGTTCCATGATTAACCCCTCATACCCTGCATTTTAATCATTTTTCTTGACATTTTTAGTTGCGTTTAGTTTTCTGTTTAGCTCAGAATTTCAAGTTTAACTTAGTGTTTAGGTCAGCTGCTGTGCTCCTTCTCTTCCCATGGCAATTATTTTCATCATATATGTTCCTCAGTATCATTGTTCCATGATTAATCCCTCATACCCTGCATTTTAAACATTTTTCTTGAAATTTTTAGTTGCGTTTAGTTTTCTGTTTAGCTCAGAATTTCATGTTTAACTAAGTGTTTAGGTCAGCTGCTGTGCTCCTTCTCTTCCAATGGCACTTATATTCATCATACATGTTCCTCAGTATCATTGTTCCATGATTAACCCCTCATACCCTGCATTTTAAACATTTTTCTTGACATTTGTAGTTACGTTTAGTTTTCTGTTTAGCTCAGAATTTCATGTTTAACTAAGTGTTTAGGTCAGCTGCTGTGCTTCTTTTCTTCCCACGGCACTTATATTCATCATACATGTTCCTCAGTATCATTGTTCCATGATTAACCCCTCATACCCTGCATTGTAAACATTTTTCTTGACATTTTTAGTTGCGTTTAGTTTTCTGTTTAGCTCGGAATTTCATGTTTAACTTAGTGTTTATGTCAGCTGCTGTGCTCCTTCTCTTCCCATGGCACTTATATTCATCATACATGTTCCTCAGTATCATTGTTCCATGATTAACCTCTCATACCCTGCATTTTAAACATTTTTCTTGACATTTTTAGTTGCGTTTAGTTTTCTGTTTAGCTCGGAATTTCATGTTTAACTTAGTGTTTAGATCAGCTGCTGTGCTCCTTATCTTCCCATGGCACTTATATTCATCATATGTGTTCCTCAGTATCATTGTTCCATGATTAACCCCTCATACCCTGCATTTTAAACATTTTTCTTGACATTTTTAGTTGCGTTTAGTTTTCTGTTTAGCTCGGAATTTCATGTTTAACTTAGTGTTTAGGTCAGCTGCTGTGCTCCTTCTCTTTCCATGGCACTTATATTCATCATGCATGTTCCTCATTATCATTGTTCCATGATTAACCCCTCATACCCTGCATTTTAAACATTTTTCTTGAAATTTTTAGTTGCGTTTAGTTTTCTGTTTAGCTCGGAATTTCATGTTTAACTTGATGTTAAGGTCAGCTGCTGTGCTCCTTCTCTTCCCATGGCACTTATATTGATCATACATATTCCTCAGTATCATTGTTCCATGATTAACCCCTCATACCCTGCATTTTAAACATTTTTCTTGACATTTTTAGTTGCGTTTAGTTTTCTGTTTAGCTCAGAATTTCATGTTTAACCTAGTGTTTAGGTCAGCTGCTGTGCTCCTTCTCTTCCCATGGCACTTATATTGATCATACATGTTCCTCAGTATCATTGTTCCATGATTAACCCCTCATACCCTGCATTGTAAACATTTTTCTTGACATTTTTAGTTGCGTTTAGTTTTCTGTTTAGCTTGGAATTTCATGTTTAACTTAGTGTTTGGGTCAGCTGCTGTGCTCCTTCTCTTCCCATGGCACTTATATTCATCATACATGTTCCTCAGTATCATTGTTCCATGATTAACCCCTCATACCCTGCATTTTAAAAATTTTTCTTGACATTTTTAGTTGCGTTTAGTTTTCTGTTTAGCTCAGAATTTCATGCTTAACTTAGTGTTTATGTCAGTTTCTGTGTTTTACTTTTAAGAGGTTGTGTTTAGGTAAGCTTTGTCGCATGTTATGAGCCTGTTTGATACAGTTCTTGTGTTTGCCAAAGTTACTATCAAAGAGGAATGTTGGTGAGCTATAGGGTGTTGGCGTCCTTCTTGTTGAATTCGGTGTGCTCATTGGGCAGGACATCTAGATAGGAGCTATTGATAAGCATTCATTTCTGTGAAAAAAAAGTTGCTGTTTACAATAACCTCTGAACTTACTGCATTTGTGTATCAACATTCTTCCTTTAGCCAGCCTTACAGTTTACATTTAAAAATGCATGGATAACTCTGACACTATGCTGTTATGTTTAAATTTCACCAAATAACATTGGTACCAATAATCTTCAATTTTGCTATTTCACTTATAACTTACCAAGTTCAAGTTTGTCATGTTGAGCTACAGTGTCATTGACACTTTAATTTAGTTTTTCTCTCTGGGGGGCGCGGTGGCTCAGTTGGTAGAGGTGCAGGCTGCAAGCCGAGGGGTCCTCGGTTCGAATCCCACCTGCGGCAACCGCGTTGTGTCCTTGGGCAAGACACTTCACCCCGATTGCCTACATGGGGGCACGATGACGCTGTGTACTGAGGCGTACTGCACGTCCATGGTGCGCATGTCTTCAACCAATCTAACCCTGCCTGTGCTGCGGTACAGAGTTCAGAGTTACGATGTTGGAGAGCTGACAGCTGCTCGTCGTTGCTCGGTGGTTCTCTCCGGGTACTCCGGCTTCCTCCACCCGTAAAACTGTCACGGTCACGATTAGCCATTGTGCATAAGTATGTGACCTTAAACACCAATAAATAAATAAATAGTTTTTCTCCAATTTTAATTTCTTATTGTCTTGTGATTCTTGGCAATTTCTTGCATCATGAAGTGCTACAGACTACCGGCTAAACACATTTTATTTATACATGTACATTGTACAGCAGCATGATTGAAGGCCATTGACTTCGATCAGCTGGGAATAGTGGTGATCTCGTACCGATTGCAGATGGTAAATTCCATAATATCTTGGCTCAGCAAATCCCCAGATATTCTGACATGCACTATGCACATTTTTAATAGGGAAACTTTATTGAAATGGCCAGATATCAAAGAGATTTTAATAGTCAGTGTTAAATATAGAATAACCGGAAACTACTGGTTTTTATCTGCCGGTTGTCATAATCGGCCGAAGCCCCATAACCGGCCGTTTTCGATTGCCAATTCCGATTATTGGTTCATCACTAATAGCATTGCATTACAATTGAAAGGGATTTATGCATCCACTAAAATACCAACATTTGATGAATAGAGCCAAGGGTTGAGGAAGCTGGAGAGAACCAGCAAACAGTGGTGAGTATCTATCAGATTCTCTAACTTATTTACCTGGCACAAGCATGGTTGAAGGCAAGATTATTGTTATCATACCCTTTGTCCAAGTATACTCAGCCATCATGCTCCCACATAGGCTTTTGACATGATGACATGGGTCAGGATCGAACTGTTGACCTTTTGATCTCAAGTCCATTTGCTTTAACCAATGATCTATCGTACTAGCTTTAATCTTGTAAATCATCACTTGTTCAGAACTTACTATTGAACTGGATGCCCCCTTTCCTCCTCTCAAGATTAATGTTAATATCATAAGTCCTTTTTTTCGTAAATTTCATGGTGGCATACATACATACAGATGATCTTAACCCTCTGCACTCCAATGTCAAAATACCAAAGTTTTAAGCAGCAAATTTGTTTCCCACAATGCAACTGAGAATTTAAAAAAATTTTCTTGTTTGACAGAGCTTATTGGGATCTGTCAAACAAGATATAATTTGTTAAATCTTTCATGCTACATGGGCAATATGGAGACTATGATGAAAATTTTGAAATACTTATAGGAGTGCTAAAAGTTAACTGATTTGAGTGCCAAAATTTTTTTTTTTTTTAAATTTGTCCACGTCTTTTTAGGAGAGTACCTATCAGTACTGTCCCATCAATTGTTATAAGCCAAATCCACTGTTGGAAAAAATGATTGACTAAACTTGAATTTGTACTTGCGAGGCAGTCATGGCCATAGATGCTGAAAGTGACCTTAAACATCAATAAATATACCAGTAACTGTTGTTTGTGTGTTCTTTACCATTGATATTTGGTCACCCACATTGTTGGATGTCAAGAACTTATAAAGTATGTATTCCCTCACACACATTTGGTGTTGATATTTTTAAATTCTCCAAATAGTATCAACTGTGTGACCTTGATGACTGAACATAGGTCGCTGCAATCATTGCATGTCCTGAATTTATGAAGAATTACCCCCCCCCCCCAAATCCTTGTATAAAAATACAAGGTTTGTCCACCCAAATTCCTGTTAGTTTTCAAACCAGAACCTTTTTATTAGCTCACCTGACTGAAAGTTAGGGTGAGCTTTTCTGATCACTCTTTGTCTGTTGTCCGTCCATCGTCTGTCATCCGTCATCCTGCGTGAAGGTGGTGTTTAAGCCTCTTTCTCCTAAACCACTGTCCTCATTTTAATTAAATTTCATGTAAGTAGTGGTTATATAGGGGCATTTTGATTTTTATGCAAATTAGGTTTCGGTTGATATTGAGCAGAGGAGTGGGGAAAAAATGGCCAAATTTTTTGAAAATCTTCTTCTAATGAACCACCAGTAGCAGAGACTTGATATGTGGTATACAGAGTCCTTTTGAGGTTTAGAATCAAGTTTGTTTAAGAGAAGTTTGTCGGGCATTACTTGCCTTCATTATGGGAGGGGCAAACATTTTGGCCACACCTAAAATTTCTATTTTCAGAACGTGAGGTCGACTTGAACCAAATTTGATATGAGATGATAATGGGTCATAAGTAGTTGATTGATGCAAAAAAAAATTGTTCTCATTGCCCCGTGGGAACCTCGGGAGCTAAAAATAGGAAAAACCTTAAAACTGCCATATCTCCAAAACTACATGGCACAGAGAATTCTTATTTTGTATAAAGCTTACTTTTATCTAGTAGAATAGAATGGTTAAAAAAAATCCCTATCGGTTTGATCACAAGGTACTTTTTTCAGGACTTGGAAAAAGTGCTGAGTCAGCACTTTTTAACACTGTATGCAATGGGAAAAACATTAAAAAATCTTCTCCAGATCCAGCAGGCAGAATCTTTTGATATTTGGTATGCAACATTGTAGGGTGGATCTGATTCAAGTTTGTTCAAATATGCCCCCTGGGTTCATATTTGGGCTCAGTATTGGAGCCCGATTTCGAACTTAGTGCATTTCAGGCAAATTTCTTAAAAAATCTTCTTCTCCAGATTCAGCAGGCAGAATCTTTTGATATTTGGTATGCAACATTGTTGGGTGGATCTAATTCAATTTTGTTCAAACCGGCTCCCTAGATTAATATTTGGGCTCACTATAGAAGCTCGAATTCGAACTTAGTGCATTTCAAGCAAATTTCTTCAAAAATCTTCTTCTCCAGATCCAGCAGGCAGAATCTTTTGATATTTGGTATGCAACATTGTGGGGTGGATCTGATTCAAGTTTGTTCAAATCGGCTCCCTGGGTTTATATTTGGGCTCAGTATAGGAGCCCAAATTTGAACTTAGTGCATTTCAGGCAAATTTCTTTGAAAATCTTCTTCTCAAGATCCAGCAGGCAGAATCTTTTGATATTGGGTATGCATCATGCTTAGAGTGGTGAGATTCAAGTTTGTTCAAGCCAAGTCCCTGGGTTCATATTTGAGCTCACTGTGGTAGCCCGAATTATAACTTAGTTCAAAATGAGGAATTTTCTTTAAAAATCTTCTTCAGATCCAGCAGTCGGAATGTTTTGATATTTGGTATGCTGCATCCTTAAGGGGGTGAGATTCAAGTTTGTTCAAGCCATGTCCATAGGTCCATATTCGGACTCACTGTGGGAGCTCGAATTGTAACTTAGTTCAAATTGATGAATTTTCTTTAAAAATCTTCTTCTTATTATTTGGGCTCAGTATAGGAGCCCAAATTTGAACTTAGTGCATTTCAGGCGAATTTCTTTGAAAATCTTCTCAAGATCCAGCAGGCAGAATCTTTTGATATTGGGTATGCATCATGCTTAGAGTGGTGAGATTCAAATTAGTTCAAGCCAAGTCCCTGGGTTCATATTTGGGCTCACTGTGGTAGCCCGAATTATAACTTAGTTCAAAATGAGGAATTTTCTTTAAAAATCTTCTTCTTCAGATCCAGCAGTCAGAATGTTTTGATATTTGGTATGCTGCATCCTTAGGGGGGTGAGATTCAAGTTTGTTCAAGCCATGTCCATAGGTCCATATTTGGACTCACTGTGGGAGCACGAATTGTAACTTAGTTCAAATTGATGAATTTTCTTTAAAAATCTTCTTCTTATTATTTGGGCTCAGTATAGGAGCCCAAATTTGAACTTAGTGCATTTCAGGCGAATTTCTTTGAAAATCTTCTTCTCAAGATCCAGCAGGCAGAATCTTTTGATATTGGGTATGCATCATGCTTAGAGTGGTGAGATACAAATTTGTTCAAGCCAAGTCCCTGGGTTCATATTTGGGCTCACTGTGGTAGCCCGAATTATAACTTAGTTCAAAATGAGGAATTTTCTTTAAAAATCTTCTTCAGATCCAGCAGTCGGAATGTTTTGATATTTGGTGTACAGCATCCTTAGGGGGGTGAGACTCAAGTTTGTTAAAGCCAAGACCCTGGGTTCATATATGGGCTCCCTGTGGGAGCCTGAATTATAACTTAGTTCAATATGAGTAATATTCTTTAAAAATCTTCTTTTTTTTAGATCCACTGGCCAGAATCTTTGGATATTTGGTATTAGCTTTTCTTAGGAGGAGCAGATGCAACTTGTTGAAATCAATTCTCTGGCTTGATATTTAGGCTACCATGTCAGGTGAGCGCTCTCAGGCCCCCTGGGGCCTCTTGTTTTACAGGGTATTTATACTTGTACCAAAAGGTCGTGCATATTGCAAGGAACTTGATTTATTTTGTTCCATTTTTCGTAAAATTACTGGTTCTTGAACATAGTAATTTTTGTGAAATTTTGAATATAGGGTACAAGGGCTGTCCGCCTAACTTCTCCTACAGTTTTCATGCTGAAACCTTTTTATTTTACAGGGTATTTATACATATACCAAAAGTGTGCTTATTGCCAGGAATTTGATTTTGTTAAATTTTTCCCAAAATTACGGGTTGTTGGAACTTAGTAAATTTTTAAAAATTTTTGAAATATAGGGTACAAGGATTGTCCTCCTAACTCCTCCCACAGTTTTGAAGCTAGAACCTTTTTATTTTACAGGATATTTATACATATACCAAAGGTGCATATTGCTAGGAATTTGATTTTGTTCAATTTTTCACAAAATTATGGGTTTTTGAACTTAGTAAATTTCTGTGAAATTTCGAATATAGGGTACAAGGATTGTCCTCCTAACTCCTCCCACAGTTTTCAAGCAAGAACCTTTTTATTTTACAGGGTATTCATACATATACCAAAGGTATGCATTTTCCAAGGAATTTGATTTTGTTAAATTTTTCACAGAATTGGGTGTTGAAAATTTCTAGGGACCTGCGAATTGCCGATTTTGATCGAATCAAATATCAAATCGAATTCGAGAAAATGAATTGAATTTCAAATTGAATTTCGAATCAAACTTTGAATCGAATCACAGTTAATGTATATGTCATCAAAAGAAAAGTTTTTTTTCTAAAATATAATACCCTCGATTATTAAAAGAGACAGAGTTAGGTAGAGGGCATTTTTTTCACCTCACCACTTCCCACACTTTAAACTGAGATATAAACCAATATACTAGCTATTGGCTGAAATTATGCGAATTGTTGACTTTGTAGCTTCAAAACTGCAGCAGTAAACATTTTTAAATGAACCTGGCTGATAGGGCTGATGCCTCACTTTTATCATGTTTTCTTGGAAGAAAACTTTGTTTCAAATCAGATTGATCCAATCCGTCGTGAAACCCTTTGTTTTAAATAAAAATGACTCAAACGAAATGATAATTCAACGTAAATGGAGTCGATCCACTTGTAAATTAAAGCCTGCTCTACTTCTGTTTATATAATAATCAGGGGTATTCTTTAGAAAACCATTGCTTTTGACGATGTATCCAGTAACTGTGATTGAACAGAACAATACTCAATGTAAAATTATGTGATCATGTTGTGGAACAAATCATTTATTGAAGTTGAACAGCTGAATAACTTTTCAAGTTCGAAACTTGAATTTTTTATAAATGGTCACTGGTAATAATGCACAATAAGTTGAAATGAACAGTTGTAGTGGTAACAGTGTTTGTAGCGACATAGCTACAACTGTTGTACAGTTGTAGCTGTATTGCTTCAAAAACTGTTACCGCTATAAGTCAGTTTTTTCTCCACTCAGAAAATTACTCAATATAAAATAATGTGATCAATAACAATCTGTAAACAGTCATGGTTATGGCTGAAGTATATTCGAAAATATTTGAATTTCCGATTTCAAATGGAATTGAATACTGACTTCCAAATCGAATTTCTAATTTTCGCAGGAGCCCATAAATTTTGGTGAAATATTGAATATGGGGTACATGATTTACCCTTCTAACTCCTCCCACAAATTAAAGTACATGACAGAATGTGTGGAGGCATCGTTATGTGTCTTACAGACACAGCACATATAAGAGTAACAAATCACTATTTAATCTTCCACCTCCTGTGTCCATGTGCTGTGCGAGGGGACATGCTTCAGTCTAGTGTTGTATTTGTCATCACTTAGATATGTTAGGTAAAGGGTTAATAAATGTTGTTAACCCCCTTCTCACTCATGTCAAAATATCAGAATTTAATGTGCAAGTTCTTTTGAAGAGACACATGTGCTCTGCAGGGGGCATGCTTCAGTCTAGTATTGTATTTGTCATCACTTGGATATGTTAGGTAAAGGGTTAATAAGTGTCATTAACCCCCTTCTCACTCATGTCAAAATATCAAAATTTAATGTGCAAGTTCTTTTGAAAAGACAACTTGAAATTAAACTATTTGAATCTTGTTTGACAGAGCTCATTGAGCTCCATCAGGCTAGATTGAATTAGTTAACTCTTTAAACACGAGAGGCCGATTTTCCGGTCCAGGAACACAATACGTCATAATTTCATTAAGTAGCATGGCTACTAAGTGAATGTGTGTGGTAGAACAATTAATATTTTCAATGTGCAGCCTGAAGGCTGCACATTGAAAATATTACTTGGCCTACCCCCAAATAATGGATATGGACTCTTCCAATTTCTGCCATTTAACTGGCATGGAAGATACCACCAGTGTTGAAAGGGTTAAATTCCTAGTTGTATAATGGGAAAAATGTACTGCTTGAAATTTTTGATACTTTGACATTAGTGTTCAAAGGGTTAACATGCCATCTGTTGAATACCATCATGCAGTACAATTCTGTGAAATATTGCTCTTACACTATTTTAGAACAGTGATTCCAGAAGAGTGGAATGAATATATTAAACTGTAGAATAACCTTTGTAAAGAATAATTTTGGTTTTTTTAAGTAACATTATGATGCTATCCATTCAATCTAGTGGATTCACATGATTGTGTGGTAGACTTTTATGAAACAGGCCATAGTTAAAAGTCAGTGGTTGTAAATTAAGAGGAAAGCATGATACACTTATAAAAATGTCTTATTGATTTTCCGATCACCACATTTTCATTGCTTTTGTTGCAGGGCTGGGCGACATTTGCACTGGGAGCTACAAAATTTGCTTCAGCAGCTTCTGAGAAGGTAAATACTTTACTACTTTTCATATTTATCAATGTTGATTTCATAACTGAATCTATTTTTTTTGTATTGTAAAAGTGCCACAGGTTATGTTCTGTTTCAACTGGGGTACAGTAAACTTGTAACCAAAATCTCAAGACTTTTAAAATTCTTTGTGGTTGCTGAAAGTGACCCTAAACACTAGTAAATAAATAAATATAAAATTGCTTGAAGTTCTTCAATGTTGACCCATCACCAAGGAAAGCCGTGAGAAAGCAAAATAAAGTCTCTCTCCTAAAATGATGTTAAAATTCATTTTTTGAGCCATAACTCTTTAACACATATTGAGTAACTTCCAATTAAGAATTATAAACTTTGAGGAAACTGAAAAAAATGTTCAATTAAAAACATACGAAAATAGGGTAGTTTTCTTACAGATTTTCTTATAGATTTTCTTATGTTTCTTTTTGGTAAAGTATAAAGCGTGAAAAAATTTCAAGTGAATAATGTCCCTTTTAAAAGGAGTTCTTCTAAATTATTTTGACTTATTGAGCTAATTTTTATATGAAGTCGTGTTCATTTTTCCCAGTCATTAATTTTATTAAACTGGTAACTCACTACTGGTATATTGAGTCTGGTAGTCCAAATTGGTTCAACAGTAATTGCTTTGTTGCTGTTTATCAGACAGTGGTACTCTTTTACAAACTATGACACAAATCGATCTGCATGAAGAAAGTAGCTCATTTTATAGAAAACTCTTCCAAAAGAATTAAGCTTTTATCCCAGAACAAATATTTTCCAAATTATCCTCAGCATGTCTGAAAGTGGACAGGGGTAGGAGATTGAGGGAATTGTGGAGGTATTCTTGATTGCTTATGACAAAGGTTTCATCAACAACATAAAAATGTAATAATTTTTTTTTGTTATCAAGAACGTATTTCAGCAGGCAGTGTAGTTCGTTGACACAAGAGATTTCTGATATGCATTGCAACATGCTCAGGATTGCTGCACACTATTTGTTCCTGATTTCTACAGAAGTTCTGGGAAGACCAGAGCACTCTCACCAGTCAAGACACAATCTCCCCAAAACCCAATATATATACTTTCTGGTATGCCTTCTGTATACCGTATTAGAACCCTGGTCAGAAAGTTTCACCTGCTTGACCCCACAATCAAGCACCTAGCTTTGACCCTCATCCCTGGCTTGATGGCTTCCTTCACTCATACATTTAATTCTTTAATTATCAGGACTAGAAGATGGCACTAAAATTTTCCTGAATATCTAGGAAGATCTGCAAAAAAGAATTTTTTCTTAAAAAATGCAGTTATATAATATGTGGGGAATTTGGTTTATTCTTTAGGTAAAGGGGTACCTCTTAACCCGTATGTCCCAGTACAGCCATAAACTGCCCCTTTTATATTGCTCGGGAGTGCGGTGGCTCAGTGTGTACAGAATTGGACTTCAAACCAAAAGGTCCATGGATCAATCACCACCAGGGGTAACTGCATTGTGTCTTTGGGCAAGGCACTTAATCCTGATTCCCCACGTGAGGGCACGGTGACACTGTGTACTAAGGCATAGTGCACTTGTCTTCAACCAGTTCTAACCCTCCTTGTGTGGAATTATTATTTTGAGAAGTCTGGCAGTTGCTCATGATTGCTCGGTTCTCTCCAGATGCTCTGGCTTCCTCCACCTGTAAAACTGTATGACACGAGGTGACCCTGGCTATTGAAAGTGTCATTAAATTGCAATAAGTAAATATTTTTTATTGCTCTGAAAAGTTTCCTAAATTTATTCTTCCTTGAGTACTCTGCTGGGAGGTAGCATTTATCGTCAGTGTTTTTAAGCGCCAACCCTCATTGGGCATTATGTTTTCACCATGTCCAACTGTCCATCATCCATTATCCATCCATCGATCCATCATGCTGTCCAACCATCCATCCATCCATCTGTCCATCCATCATCCATCCATTAGCATTTTTTTTTTGTCCAATAACTAAAGAACTGCTTATTTGATCAAATCTTAATTTTAGGGGTTAATTGTGGATGACTAGACAATGCTTCCTTTTGATTTTGGTCCAACTTGCCAATTCAACTTGGCTGCTATGGCGTTATGACATTGTCAGTGGCATATGCCACTCTTCGTGTTGCTCTTGTTGCATTATTGTTGGCTGCCTGTATAGGCAACTAACAATAATGTAGAAACGCTGTTAAATCATCTGCCGCTGTGTACATGTTTATGTGGTAATTATTAACATAAAATTAATTTGAGGACTTGAGAGTCAAACTAATGTCACGACAAAAACTGGCCAGCACTATACATAACAATCACCATTGAAATTTGATTATTTTTCCAATTTTTGTCTAAAAAATACCTCAGGACCCATCATTGGAACAAGCGCATTCCAGTCACATGATAAAAGCTATTTTATTTGCATCAAAAAAAATTTTTTTTTTTTTTTTTATTCAAGAATATTTTTTTGAAGATGTCAACTTATGTTCTTTTTGGGTAAATTGAAATGATTAAGAGCGAAATCGTTGGTGTAAATAGTTATTAGAGCTGTTACAAATGTGACATACATCCTTTGAGCAAACCTGTTGTATAATACAAAAAATCATGTTGGATTAACACATTCAAGACTGTTAAATGGGATGGCATTGACTTATAAAATACTGTCTTGAGGTGAAATGGGGGAATCCATTCTTCATTTGTATGGAGGTTCAATAAAAGTTTAATCCAACTGCTCTGTAGAGCTATAAGATTAAATTATTACAGATCATTGCTACCAATTTATTGTTCATTGGGACGTTTGTCTATCAACTGTCAAATTTATCTTCATGAAAACATTGATGCATATTGAGTTTTACTGGTGGAATGCTAAATTATTTTTCAAAAGTGATTAGTAACATGAGTATTTTTTTTTTTTACCCTTTACCCAATGAAACGGCCACATCTGCCTGCGTAATATGCAAATTCAGCAGCTGAAAAATACCATTTTTCAAAAAATTTCAACAAAACCATATCATGTGACCCCTCTTTGGAACGAGCTTGTTGAGCTCATTCCTATAATATGATTTTGTTGAAATTTTTTGAAAATTAAAAAAAATGATATTTAAAATAATAAATTTTGATATCGTCTGCGTTGGGTAAAGGATTAAACCCTAGTGCCAGCAAGGGAAGCCTTTCTTTGGCAAAATAGTGTCCATAAATAATTGTTTTGTAACAATTTTACATCAATATTTTTTTTCAGCTGCTGAGTGAATAAGAAGCTAATCCAAAAAGTGTAAAATCACTGAAGTGGCTCTTAGTATTTTGCAGTAGAGCCATAATAGTGGTTAGCACTCAACTTGTTGAGGGTTAATGCTGAAGCTGCTGTCTGGCATTTGAGGAAATTACTACTTGCCTGCAGCTGCAGCATGCATGTTTAATGGCAGCACTGGTCTTGTCATCTCATATCATATAATCTTGAATACAGTGTACAATTTTGATAAAGGATGGGACATGTATTGCATTGCTGAAAGGATGATATTGCACACTTTGCATTGCTGTTTTTTGTCCAGCTGTAGTACATCCACGATGGCCTTGATATTGAACAAATAAACAAACAACAGATGTAGAATGAATTTTTTTTTTTCATTAACCCTTTTCCTGACATAATATCCATAACCAGTCAGAGCTAATTCTAATTTCCTTTTTTTTCAATCTTGATGTGCTTGTTCTGATCAGGGGTCATAAGCTTTTTTTCTGTGGCAAAATATTAAAATTTTTAGTTCAAGAAATTTTTTTTTACAAGTGTCTTTGGTCATTCATGTTATGTGAAGAGCTAGGGCCCTCATGTGGAATTTTTATGGGGAGGGGGGGGGGGGGGTGGGGGGCAAATAGTCCCTGCTTTGTCTGTTCAGCCATCTGTCAACTTTTCATGATTGTTTTCAGCATCAATAGCTTACCAGTGCAGAGATGGATTTCAATGAAATTTGGTATGAGGGATCCTTGTGACAAGCTGCTCCTGCTCATGTTATACAAAAGTTGCCTGCATATTTTCCACTAGAGTTATGGTCCTTACTTTGTCATTGTTTCATGATTTTTTTCAGTCTGCAGCAATATCTCAACAGTGAGTGGATGGAAATCAATGAAATTTGGTATGAGGGATCCTTGTGACAAGCCGTTGCTGCACATGTTATAAAAAAAGACTGCTTTGTCGATCTGTCCAACCATCTGTCCATCCATCCACAGCGATTTCTCAGCAGTGATTGGATGGATTTCAGTTAAATTTGGTATGAAGGATCCTTGTGACAAGTCGTGCTGCACATGTTATAAAAAAGTTGCTCGCATATTTTTCACTAGAGTTACGGTCCTTGCATTTCAAAGACGTGCCAAACAATTTCCCAAGGTGGGGACCACAATTTTACGAATCTGCTTGTTAACTAAATCGACTGTCAGGGAGCATTCATCAGTGTTGCTGATATTCATGTTGGAATCGTCAATGTAGTCAAAATCCTACCAAGTGTTTCCTAGTGTTGTAAGAAGATGAAATATTTATCATTTGAAGAGCCCTGAGATTCACTTCCATCCATAGAATTGAATATCTGAGCTCTTCAAGTAGTAAATATTGCATGCATCTGATTCGATTCAGGATTTGAATTGACCCAAAAATTGAGATTCACAGGGCCCTAAGACAAATCAACCTTGTTAAAATGAAAACTGTTCTCTCTGAAGTCAAAGTTTTTCCTCTTTGAAGACAGACATTAATCATGATCATTCCTTCAAAGTTTTGCTTATTCTTTTTGATGTCAAAGGATTCACCTGGAGGAAAAAAATCCTAAATTTAAAATCCTTTCCTTCAAATATCTCGGTTCTGTTTTTATTTTTTTGATTGATCGAATGTTAATTTAAAACATTTTTTTTCCCAATCACTTCTGTTTCAAGTTACTTAGGACAGAAATTATAGTTCTAAATTTTTTTTCATGAAGAATGTCTGCTAACAGTGGTGGCCTAGCCTATGGGCTGATGTAAGCATTGCTTATGAACCCAACGCTTCAAGGATTCTCCAAAAATTCTGAGACACGGAAAGAGAAAGGGTTGGTCAGTGGTATCTTTGCCCATGCATATTTACACCTCCACACCATCCCCACTAGAATGTGAGGAGTGTCCCCTGTAAATTTTGCCATTTCATTCTTTATACTCATATGTTGATACTGATATTGTGGGGATTGGGCAGGGTTTGACTGGGTCTGAGGTTGAGGTGGGACCTTTAATTTTGTGCAGTTTATTGTTATGTTAGAGAATTAGCATGGAGGCATCCCCAGAATCTTCATTCATAAGGTGTAACAAAGGTCATTGTGGCCCCTGATGTGTGCGAGGGCCCAAAATGGTGCTTTGCTTACAAGTCCTAAGGTAAACAGGTACACAGGCTGCCACTAATTGAAGACAGTTTTCTTTTTTAATCCTGAACCCTTTACCCAATGCAAACAATATCACAATTCTTTATTGTAATTATTTGTTTTTAGCTCTGCCTGACAAGCGTCAGCAAAGCTTTTCTGGTAATGATTTGTCTGTCATCCGTCCTTCATCTGTCATCCATCCTTCGTCAGTCATCAACATTTTGTTTGTCCGGGCCATAACGTCTTAACCACGGAATATTTTTTGACAAAATTTGATCCAAGGTCATATCAAGGTCAATGTCACAGACAGCAAAACTTTGATATTGTTACATAACCCTTGTCCTGTCCGTATAACATGGTATGATTGACAGATCTTGTTCATACTTGGTACAATTATTGCTCATGACTGAAAGGTGTGTTGCGACTTTTATCCAAGATCATACCATCAAGGTCAAGGTCACTGACAATGAAACTTTGATATTGTTTTTCTGCTCTTGTCCTGTCCATATAACTTGGTATGATTGACAGATGAGATCTTATTCATACTTGGTACAATTAATGAAAGGTGTGTCATGACCTTGACCCATTGTCATATCATCAAGGTCACAAGCAGTAACACTTGGATTCTTGTCTTGTATTTAGCTTCCCCTAAAAGCAATGACCCTGGGCGGAGCAGTCTAGGCTGTGAGGCCTCTTTAAAATGTTTCAAAAAATTGTCAGTGAAACCATATCATGTGACCCCTCATCAAATGATGGCGGGTCACATGATATGTTTTGCTAGATTTTTTTTCTTTCAACTGCTGTTTGTAAATTATGCGGGCATATGCAGCCATTCCATTAGGAAAAGAGGTAAAGGGCTAATTCTGACTTTGATCACTTTTACTGTAACTAAACAGGTGCCTCGGCATTCACTACCTTGACAGTCATTTTTATACAAGTCTTGTCTCTCTATAAGACTTTCTTCGCATGAATAGCCTCGGTAAAAAAACATAGCAGCCATGATTTGTTTCAGGAGAACATTCAGGAATGAACAAAAAACATGAAACTTTTAAATAAAAGAATGAAAAAAATGTCTCATTTCAGAGGGTTTTCACTCAAGACACATCCTTGTCTACTATTGTTGAGGGATAATGCCTCTTCATTAGCCTCGAGTTTTCTCTTAAGGCGCTGAGATGTGATTTCCATCAGTGTGACAACTAATTTACTCAGGAAGGAAGAGCAAAAATAGCAATTATCTGATGATAATGTTACCGTGACCATTACATTATTATATATTGATCAACACAGGTGCATGACTTTTGTCTGTAGGTATAGCTATTTCTTTTGTCTTATTTATTGGTCTGCTGTTATTTTACTCAGTGAATTTTTCATTATTCATTTTTTATGGCTTACAAAATGTATACAGTGTCTATGCTAACAGCAAAATCAATATCCTCCATGACCTGTGAAGTGGAAATTCAAACCAGATCCAGCTACCTATTGCTTAACCCTTTGCCTAACATGAAAAGCAGACGACACTTGCAAAAAAAATTCTTGAACAACTAATTTTTTTCATTTTTTGTCTCAAAAACATAGGTTATGACCCCTCATTGGAACGAGCTCGACGAGCTCGTTCCAATGAGGGGTCATAACCTATGTTTTTGAGACAAAAAATGAAAAAATAATGAAAATTAACTGACGATTTTTTAGAATGGCGATGGCCGGTTTTGGCTGTTACGTTGGGTAAAGGGTTAACCCTCATAAGTTTTATGAATCTGCAGTACCAGATCTGAGCTTACATTTTGACGAGAATCCACGAATCGATTCGTGCAAAGATTCTAGCAACAAAACCAGCGAGAATCTATGTAGATTCTCACTGCACCTCTGCTAGAATTCGTGGGAAAAGAATCAAGTCAATTTTAACCCTTTACCTAACATAAGGGGAAGCAAATTAACGAATGCAAGGCTAACATGACCTGAAATATCATGACACTTTGTCAATAAAATTGTACAATATGGTTGTAACAGGAATCTGCTCAATGAGTCGGTTCCAATGACATCCATATTTGTAAGGTTTTATCAGTAAATATTGTTTATTTTTTTTAAAATTTGTCAAATTCTGTTTATGCCTTAAAAATGTAAAAGCTTTGTTGGGTAAAGGATTAACGTGTTATCATTCTCACAAACATTAAGCCCTGTAGATGGTTAAGGTTGATGAGAGAGTGTAAGAAAAATGTCTCTCATTGCTAGTTGATTGCTAGATGCCATTAACATGGCTCTTTGAAAAAATGCCGAAAGCTGCTTTGGTTACTTTACACTGTATGCTCTACCTTGTTGATTTTTCAGCAGTAAAAAAGTGTATGCCAAAGCAGACCAGTGTTCTACAGTAAACAAACACCATTGCAGAATATGTTCTATTTGTCAGCTTGTTGGAAGTAATCTGAACCATGGCAACACTTTTTCTTCTTGGAGTCAAACATATAATCTGACTGTAATCAGGACCAGTGGATGAATCTTTAACCCTTCAGTCCCAGAGATTTATGTGCGTTTTTGCTTCACTTTGTCAGTCAACCTTCTGTGGCTTTGCAGTTGTTTCTAGACTAGTCTATTTTGGCAGCCATGACATATGTGGAATCAACTGCCAAGGTATTTAGAATACATTAGTTTTGAGTTTACTCAAAGATTGCAGGTTGGGGGCACCGGTTCTTGGTTTTTGTGGTTTTGGGGGGTTGGGGGGGGGGGGGGGGGGTTGCAATAAAAAGTTACCAAAATCAGAGTTAGTCCCTTAACTGGTTGAGTTCTAGAAGCCCATATTTGGGCTTTTTTCTGAAGTGCAGGTAACACAACTTTAAGGCTTCATATTGTGAACAAAATTTGATGACCAAAAATAAGTTAGCACTCTACCAGTTAAGGGTGAAACATATTGTGCATTGAGTGGCAGGGGTTATCCTAACAAGGCTCTCCAGTCATTACACATCCCATCAATATGTTATGTCTGGAACTTCAAAAGCCCTTATTAACCCTTTGTAACCCTGGTGGTATCTTCCATGTCAGTTCAATGGTAGCAGTTAGAAGAGTCCATATGCATTATTTGGGAGTAGACCAATTAATAGTTTCAACCTTCAGCCTTGAGGCTGTATGTTGAAAATATTCATTGGTCTATTCCACAATTCATTTAGAATCTATCCTACTTCATTAAATTATGAAGTAACATGTTCCTGTGCGGGAAAAAAATGGCCTCTCGTGTTCAAAGGGTTAAGATTACAGTACAGTGGAGCCCACTTAATTGGATATCTCTTACCTGAATAACCCTGTTAATTGAGTATAATTTCCCAACACAAAGCCATTTACCACACCTCCAGTACAAATTTGACCTGCTAATTGAATATAGGTTATACAGTAAACTCCTGTTAATTAAATAAAAAATCTTGCAACCTGTCGATAAATTACCCTGACTCTCCACAGTTTTCCTTTGTTTACAGACCTATTTGGCCTCAATACATCCAGTATAGGCATTTAATCTATTATATCTTGTTTGACAGAGCTCATGGAGCTCTGTCAAACAAGATATAATAGCATAAATGCTAAGTTTATCTCTAGAATACAGGAAAGTGACACAATCCCTGTTAATTGAATACTCCTGTTAATTGAATAGTTTTCACTGACAAGGTGGCTATTCAATTAACAGGGTTCCACTGTACTGTTAGTATGCTGACATTATTGTCAACTGAAGATGACCTCCCTCCCCCTCCATTGAATGTGTTGATTGAGCTCAATCCAGTGGGGGGGGGGGGGGGGGGGGGGACATTAAATGAAGAAATTAAATAGTTTAGCTATTCAAGATTTATTTTTGTAGTGATATCTTTGTGTTTTGTAAAAGGTTAATAGCAAATTTTGAAAGTGGCTATTTTACAGCTTTTTTTTACTTCTGGAAACACTGTAGGAAATTTACATTTTCAATTACACATCCTCCCCAATAGGACTGCAGTATATGGTGTGGTACAAAAAACTGCCAGGTTGATTTGAATAATTTTTCAAATTTGGGCTCCACAACATAATAATCAGTCTTCATTGGAATGAGCTCATTGAGCTTTTTCCAAGAAGGGATAATTTAAACAGTATTTTGCAGGCAGAAAATGCAAATTTTTAATTATTCAAGAATTTTTTGTATGTCATCCTCAAATCATAGATAAACGGTTAAGCTAATTCAAAAAGGTATCAAAGCTTTGATTTGGAAGAGAATCTGAAAAAAAAGCAGAAGTTTATTGAAGATGCTGGAATTGTTACAATTAGAAGTTTCTAATTGTGTAAAGTTAAGGTTCAAGTTATATTCTTCTTGTTGAAGCCTCTTATTACATAATGGTACTAAGAGATGTGGATTCTTGATTATGACTGACTTCTTCCTCGAGGGATACAATTTTGATTTGGATAATAGAATTATAAACATATTGTGTTTAGTAAAGGTTTAAATTATATTTTTGTTGAAGACACTTGTGTATTTATGTCAGGAATTTTGCAAATCTTGGTTTGTGATCAAGAAAGACTCTAAGCGATCCCCATACACACTTTTGAAGGTTTATTATTAATTTATCATATTCCTGAACTGATTTTTGACACTGACCCAAGAACCCCACAAAGGTATCGGGTTGCTTTGAGATATAGTTTTAGTTCATAAAAGCTTGTTGCAACAATTCTCCAAATTCAACATAAATTTCATGTCATTGCCATGACATAGGTGATGTATTGTTTTGCATTTTCATCTCTTCTTATCTCAAAATCATGGCCTTGCATCCAAAAGTTGGTAATTTACAAACTAAATTGTGAAATTTGACCCTCCTAATTTGTAAGATTTTTGCCTTTTTAACTGTACTTTAACATAATATCAGAAATTTTCAGACTAAAAACTAAAAGATTTTTACGTAGTCATAAATTGTCTTCCTTGGCCATCAGTTTGAAAATATACCTAGAGATGGGGGAATTGGATCTACCTATTCTTGAAACTTAGGTGAGGGTTTTCAACTTGGAAGAGTTTGTGTGTTTTGGGCAGTGGGGAGGGAGGGTAGGTTAAAGGGATTGGAATTTTCCAAGTGGTCTTCCTGCATTCAATACCCTCTAGCCATGTCCATGTACCCATATGACCTTGACTCAGAAAATGCATATGCTTCATGGATCATTGTTATTTTACCTAATGAATCAGCAAACTCCATCCATTGTTATCCATTTAAATAAGTTTCCATAATGATATACAAATTTTATTTTTCATGTTTCACTTCCTGATCATGGCCCATGACCTCTCATGACTTGCTCAAATTGAAGGCCTTTAAATTCTACCAAATTCACACTGGTAATCAATCCGTGTCCCCACATTACAGGAATGTTCTCAAATTAGGCCTTAAAAAGTTAAAAATCTGTTTTTCTGACCCTCCTGCATAGCCATTTTGGCTGCCGCATGCTCTCTTTTTATAAGCAATGCAAGCTTTTAAAAATTAAATGGTTTATGTCTGATATTTTACCCAAGTTGATAAAATTGATAAAGGGATGAAATACACCACCACCCATGCTATTCTGTAGATTATGAGGTCTAAAACAAAAAACAAACCAAGATATGAACTTTAGTTTTGATGGCAAAGAAATAATTACAAAAATAAAATAAAAAAATGCCCGCCCACATGCAGTTTTACAAACAAATGGCCTGAGAAACAGAAGATCTACTTTGTGGGGTCGTATCATGTTTTACTATAGCTTGATTTTGAATGACGAGTACTTAGCTATATCAGTAGGAAGTGTTTTTGTAATCATTTATGAAATATTCCATAATTTTGAACTGCGCCTGTCTAATCTATCTACAGGTGAGAAATTATATAGACAATATTTTGTTAGTGAAGATCAAAAGATCATCATTCACTAAAGGACTGAGAACTTGATGTTGTCTGGCTGTTGTTTAATGCTGTTGTCCATTGTCACAGCATTGTGTCAAGTCTATTTTATGCACATTGGTTTCTGGATAATCGATCCTTGGTATTGTCTTTTTTGCATTTTTAGCTCAACTTTGACGAAGTTAAATTTGTGCTATTGTCATGGCCCGTCGTCCGTCTGTCCGTACGTCAACAATTGGCTATGGCTCGGGCTAGAGGTCGTATTTATGAACCGATCTTTACGAAACTTCTTGTGTACCTTTGTTATGACCCTGGGACGGGAACGAGTGTTTTTAGGTGTGGTCCGAAATTCAAGATGGCTGCCAGCTGCCATTTTGTACCGATGATGCAAAAATCAGTTTTTTGTACAGAACTTCTGTATGAAAGTTCTGATTTGAATAAAGTTTTGTATAAATGTTTAGTACCATGGGATACATCACATATAATACGGGTTTTTATCTCGTGCGTAAATTATGCAAATTAGACTGACTGATTTATTTAGTGTTACTTTCAGAGCTGTAAGTGCCAAGCTGCTATGTCTCGGGCTAGAGGCCGTATTTATGAACCAATCTTTACGAAACTTCATGGGTACCTTTGTTATGACCGTGGGACGAGAACGAGTGTTTTTGGTTGCGGTCCGAAATTCAAGATGGCTGCCAGCCACCATTTTGTACCGACGATGCAGAAATCTGTTTTTTGTACAGAACTTCCATATGAAAGCTCTGATTTGAATAATTTTTTGTATGAATGTTTAGTACCATGGGATACATCACATATAATACGGGTTTTTTTCTCGTGCGTAAATTATGCAAATTAGACTAACTTTGATGTTTTTGGTGTTATTTTCAGCACTTTAAGTGCAAATGCCAATACGGCTCGGGCTAGAGGCCATATTTATGAACCGATCTTTACGAAACTCCTTGGGTACCTTTGTTATCACCGTGGGACGAGAACGAGTGTTTTTGGGTGCGGTCCAAAATTCCAAATTGGCTGCCAGTGGCCATTTTGTACCGAAATTAGGTCTAATCAGTTTTTTGTACACAACTTCTATACGGCTCAGGCTAGAGGCCGTATTTATGAACTGATCTTTACGAAACTTCTTGGGTACCTTTGTTATCACCGTGGGATGAGAACGAGTATTTTGGGGTGTGGTCCAAAATTCAAGATGGTCACCAGCAGCCATTTTGTACCAAAATTAGTGCAATCAGTCTTTTGTACAGAACTTCTGTATGAAAGTTCTGATTTGAATAAATTTTTGTATGAATGTTTAGTAACATGGAATACATCACATATAGTACAGGTTTTTTTCTCGTGCAGAAATTATGCAAATTAGATGAACTTTGATTTATTCAGTGCTACTTATACACTGTAAGTGCACATGTCAATACGGCTCAGGCTAGAAGCTGTATTTATGAACCGATCTTCACAAAACTTCTTGGGTACCTTTGTTATCACCTTGGGGCGAGAACGAGTGTTTCTGGGTGCAGTCCAAAATTCAAGATGGCTGCCAGTGGCCATTTTGTACCGAAATTAGATCCAATCAGTTTTTTGTCACAACTTCTTCGCAGCTCATATTTGTGAACTGATCTTCACAAAACTTCTTGGGTACCTGTGTTATCAGCTTGGGACAGGAACGAGTGTTTTGGGGTGCTTTTGTTATCACTGTGCTATGAGAACAAATATTTTGGGGTTCAGTCAGACCCACTCTGGGACTCAAAGATTTCTTTTCTAGTTTAGCATCTGACTGTCACCCACCTTTACAATACTTTACCTATACATTTGTTACAGGCAACGGTCAGTATTTATGTACAGACCGTTACAATACTTTATATGTACCTTTGTTATCAGGTCATTACCTAGATGTTTGTCATTGCTGTGTCACATACTATACATGTACATATCTTTGTCTTGACAAGTTGAGCTACAATGTCATTGACACTTTCATTTTTTCAAACTAACTGTTTAAACAATATTTTTATTTCATCCAATTGAAATCTCGTTTGGTGAACAGGCTGGGTCTATTTTAACACTGTACCCTGTTTGTGTTCTACATTAACTGTGTTTTAACCCACAGGGTAGAGATGCATTCGACATCACATGAATTTGTTGCCTAACCCCCCAAAAATAACAACCAACTGTGTAGTGTTCAACCGATGATCGGAACCGGCCACCACAACCGGCCGATTGTGGGCAATCGGATGGCAATGGCCTCCTGGAACATCGGTTCAGCCGATTGTTGCCAAGTATTTTGTGATGATTCATTAACCGTATTTTATTATCTTCTGCAATTGTTCAATTGTTAATGTAAAATGGTGTCAATGATACCATTCAATAAAGTTGAGAAACAACCACAATGTATATTCTTAATCTCTCTAGATGCCCCTTTATGGGATATACAAGTTAAACGACATGTAAAGTATACAATTGAACATACTTATGGCAATCGGCAGTTCATACTCGAAAAGTGAAGGTGGCACTCCATTGACTCAGGTCGCAGTAAAATTACCTGTCGCACGCACTTGGGCGGTAAACGTGGCTCTCAGAACTATGTTTACTGTCCAAGTGTGTGCGACTGGTAATTCTACTCCGGCCCAGTCAACGAAGTTTAACACTGAAAAATTTTCAGTTTAATGTAGTTCTTTTGAGCCTCGGCCTGTCTAGTAGTGCACATTATTGGAATCGACATCAGAATCAGCAGATTGTGAGCTCAAATAACCGGTAGTCGGTCAGCGACCATTTTTTTGGTAATCGGTTGAACATTACAACTGTGGCATTTGTAGACTCTTGGTTGATTAATCAACTAATTGTGTGAGCCCTAGGTTTGAACACTTGGGATTGATACTTCAGGTATAAATATGTAGACAGAGTTTGTTTCCATTCTCTAATTGAAGTTCTGCTTGGCCAATCAAACTTGACATGTAGGTTGGGTATGAGGATAGTTAGAAACCTATTTATTTTGTGGTCATTGGGCCAAGTTCCATGTCCTTTAACAGTGACCCTAAACTTACAAGTTTTCTTGGTTTCCACTCTCTAATTAATATTCCACTTGGTGAATCAAACTCAAACTTAACATGTGGGTTGGGTATGATGAGAGGAAGAACCCTATTTATTTTGAGGTCATTGTGGCAAAGGTCAAGGTTGCAAGTGACCTTTTACTAACACAATTCTACAAAAAATGGCCTGAGAAACAGAAGATCTACTTTCTGGGGCCTTTGAAGGACTAACAAATAATATGCATGGTTTGTGTTTTATGCTTTTAGTCCAGTCTCATCAAAACGTAATTTAAACCTGAAAGGCTTGGAGATTTGTATACATTCTTGCTACAAAATGATGGTCTGTATCCTGTTGATTCGCATGTGTTTTTTATTAGGCTTGGCTGCCTGTTTTGGCAGCCAAGACTTACCTAGGAACAACTGCCACGTAATTTATAATGTAACTTTCAAGTTTATCCAGACTTTATGTTAGGGCACATGTCCTGTTGCAGTAACAAAGAACAAAGTTGGAATTAGGCCCCATAGGTTTAATTGATATTCTGAGGCACCAAAACAGCCCCAATACCCCCATCCCCACACTCACCCCCCCCCCCCCCCCCCCCCCCCAAAAAAAAAAAAAAAGGAAAAAAAAGAAAAGAAAACCCAAAACAGAATTTCAGACAGGCAATATTACAAAAAAAATTTCTTCATTGGGGATAAACAGCAACTGACTTGGAAAGTCTGTGATGTCCCCAAATTAGACTAATCTTATGTGCCTGCACTTTGAAGGGTGATAAGCACTGCTTTGTACTGTTCGTCCGTAGACATATAATTTTGTTCGGAGATTTTCTCAGATGTTTTTGGACCAATCTACTCAAAACTTGGTATGAATGTTCATGAACCTATGCACCTGCGATTATAATTTTGATCAGACTATTTTTACTAGAATTATGCCCCCTTTTCGATTTGAAATAGCCTCCCCATAGGCCTGAATTTTGTCCAAAGATTTTCTCAGATGTTTATGGGTCGATTCCTTTGAAACTTGGTATGGATGCTCACTACCATGGGAACCTTTGCATCTGCAGTTATAGTTTCCATTGTACTTTTTTTGCCAGAGTAATGCCCCTTTTCATCTGCCATTTTTTACTTTTGATTTTTCGACCAGTTAAAATAGTTTCAAATGCAGAAGGCTTATTTTCTTTAATCGCAGAACGGATGTTCTTTTATACATTAAAATTATCTGCGCGTGCAAGACAAGAGTGAGTACCATCCCTTCTCAAAATTTCCAGGTTCATATTCTCATGTTGTTATCTTGTCACCATTACGTAAAACACCACTATCCCCATTGCAGATAGTAATTGATACATTGCTTTCATTAAGGCTGTCCAGAAAACCCAAATACGATTCAGATTTGAATCTTCATATTTTTATACAAATCTATATGTGTGTTTGGTTAAGGGTCAACCCCCATTGGATAAACAAGCAAATAAATCATTAAGTTTTATTCTATTGATCTCTTATCTCAGTAAGCTTTTCAGACCAGTTAGTATATGTTTTAACCAATAATAACTTTTCATAATATGATGTAACCTTTCACAAAGTACATACTTGGGTACATCCTGCGAGAACTGATAAAAAAACAAAAAACAAATAGGCCAATTGCTGTTGTGAGTTGTTTGTTGATTTTTCTGGTACATGTCCAGTCTTATTGTGGAAAAAAAAGTTTCATTTAACTCGGTCAAAAAAAAGATAGTATTGGTTCAATTCCTAGTTGCATTATGGGGAAATTAATTTGCAGCTTGAAACTTTGCAAGACTAATATTTCAACGAGAATCTGAGAATCAATTCACGCACACCAAAACCATTGAGAATCCATGTAGATTCTCACTGCACCTCTTCTAGGATTCATGTGGAAAGAATTAGTCAATTTAACTCTTTACGTAACACAGCAGAAGAAAATTAACCAATATGGCTAACATGACCTGAAATATCCGGACAGTTTGTCAATAAAATTGTACAAATATGGCTGTCATTGGAACCGGCTCATTGAACCGGTGTAGCAGGATATCTCCCCTCCTCCTGGACATCTTCCCAACCAGGAAGCAAATGACAACCATATTTGCAGTGTTTTATTAGTAAATATTGTTTACTTTTAAAAAAATTCAGTTGATGTTTTAAAAATTAAAAAGCTGTGTTGGACAAAGGGTTAACATGTGTTATCAGTATGCAACAGGGGTACAGCCATGGTGGCCTCATGAGATCTCATAGCAGGTATGGATTCTCCCAACCATTTTCACGAGAATCCAAATGGATTCTCCCAACTGTAGATGAAATATAAACCCTGCTTTGATAGTTCAACATGAATATGCAGAAAGTTAAACTTCAGGTCCTTCATGAACAGCAGTTTATATAGAATAAATAGGTACTATGGTCGGTAATCAGTTTTAAACCACGCGTAGGATAAGGGTTTTAATCAGTCGGCTTGCTGAGTGGTTAAAACCCTTAATCTATGAGTGGTTTAAATCTGATTTCCAGCCCTAGTACCTATTTGTTTTATTTGTGCCATGCTCTTAATAAATAATCGTCTTTGTCACTTAAAATGGAGAAAAAATTACATCTTCTATCGCAAACACACAGGGCTTTTTTGTTTTACATCTGCGCCTGTTGGCAGTACTACCGACTGTACGTGAATGCTTGATTGACAGCTAGCCACATTGTCAAAATTGATTGAATTTACCTTGCTTTTTCAGTAAAATTATTATTAACAATTCTTAAATTTTATTTTAAATATTTAATTGTAGGTTTTTTAAACTTGATAAGTCATGGCATGTAGTAAATAGTACCGCAGAATGTCGTATGTTTGAATGAAACATCACGAAGTGTGAATGTATCAAAGTTGGCAAATTGCGTCATGCCAAAGGTCAAGTTGGATGAACTTCCGACTATAGGTGTAAATTTGTTTAAACACAGTCGAAGCTTGACACCGGTGGTGGGGTTAAAAGCTAAAATTTAACATACAGGCTTTTCACAGGTAGTAACACAGGCGAGCATGATATAGAAATCAGAACATGTATTGTATATCAAAATTCAATTAAATTATCCTCTTAACCTTAGATCAATAAATATAATGATGTGTCCAAAATAAATAAATGCCGGTGAAATAAATATTAGCCTTTTCACTATTACATTATGTTTCACTTCCTTATACAATAAGATGATTTGTGTTTTGTATCGATAATTATTTCTTGAAGCAAGTATATTTACATAGTAAACACATGATTCACATTAAAACGTTCCTTTTATCTGGCAGTCATTTCTTTACCATTAACTTTTTACCTTACACAAAAAACAAACGTCACTTGAAAAAATGATTCAGTAACTTGAAAAAATTATTTTTTGCCTGAAAAACATAGCTGTGTTTTGGAAGCAACAATTAACTGGTAGAGTGCTGGAGTATCTTGGCTTTACAAAATACCACAGGATGTGATGAAACTAGGTACACTCTGTGAATATTTCATATTGACCCTGGCAAGAATCAGACTTTTGTTGCTGCTACATTGCTCTGTTACAAATGATTGGATAGTGCCTATAGGCACTATCCAATCAAATGTAACCATGCAATATATGATGAAAATAAATCTTGGTCAATAAAAATGTAACACTCTACCAGTTAAAAAAATAAGATTTGAACGGAGATTTTTGTAAATAGCACTGCTCGGATATGGCCGTTAAGTTAGGTAAAGGATTAACCCTTTACCTAACAAGTTGGCATTATCCACCCACTTAATTTACAAATTGAGCAGGTGAAGAAATTATTTCCAAAATATTTATACAAAACCATATGATGTGACCCCTCATTTAACAAGCTAAGCCAGCTTGTTCCAATGAAGGTCACTTATGATTTTGTTGAAATTGTTGAATTTTTTTTTAAAATTTGAAAAAATATAATTAAAATAACAAATTTTGATATCATGTGCATTGTGTAAAGGTTTAACCCTTTACCCAATGTATCTTCCAAAACAGAACAGTGTTATTAACAAAAATTAGAATTCAGTTCAATTTATTTTTTTATTTTTTATCTCAAAAGCATAGCTTAGGGCCCCTCATTGGAACGTGCTCATTGAGGGTCACAAGCTATGCTTTTGATGCAAAAAATGAACAAAAATTTGTTATACAAAAATTTCGTTTGAAAGTGTCTCCCTTTCATGTTAGGTAAAGGGTTAAACTCCTCAATAATTTGATATTTTATTTCGATTGGATCCTGATTTTCTATTGTGTAAAAATTACATGCATAGGATAGGAATGGGAATGCCAGATATGATGCAGTCAGTGGTGTTTGGTTGGGGTTGTTGGAGAGAGAAATGGAACAGCATGTAAATTACTTAATCTGGTCACTCTCTATATCGTTGAAATAATCAGTAAACAAAATCTGCCAAAAGGTGATAAGCTACAATAAGGTATGATCTGGAGATGACCAAGACATACCCCAAAGTAACTCAAAGACTAATTCACCTTTAGGTAGAGCTGAAACGGTTAACCGATTAATCGATTAACCAATGATCAACAACTTGATCGATCAAAAAAAGTAATTGATCGATTAACCATTGCCTTAAACTACTGTATTATATGGGTTAACAAAGGAACAAACTTGCTCTAAAACAGACAAACATTGTCACACTTGCATCAATTATTATGAGAGACCAATTGAAGCTTGCAAGTTATATGCAGACATACTTGTTCACTTGCATGATCATTGTACAGTATCAGTAGTTGGAAATGGTCATTCTTAACTCTTTGCCAGTTGTGGACAGCAGACGATACTTACAAAATAAATTCTTGAATTACTAAAAAATTTCAATTTTTGTCTCAAAAACATAGCTTTTGACCCCTCATTGGAACGAGCTCGTTCCAGTGAGGAGTCATAAGCTATGTTTTTGAGACAAAAATTGAAAACATAATAAAATTTGAAGTAGATTTTTATATATAGCACTTGCCGGTTTTGTCCATTACTTTGGGTAAAGGGTTAATGCTATAAATCATCAACGGTACGGCAATAATTCAGTTATCTACTAAAACAAGTGATTAATCTGTTAACCAAGATTAATCCATATGATTAATCGATCAAGAAAACCCTTTAACCATTTCAGCTGTACCTTTAGATCCCACATTTGGAGCTTCCAATATGATTGATGATTTTAAGCTCTTTCAATCAGTTTCTACTGCTGAACAATCATAGTGGATCACTCTCCATCTGTCAAGCATCTATCCATTATCTGTCTGTCCACCTTCATAAACTTTATTCTCCTCTGCCAAATAATAGTCAAATAATAGTGATGGCCAAATAATAGTAATGCTGCATATTTTGGGGTTCATTAACTTTTAGAAGCCAGGAGTCGAGTTTTCTTGCCTGTGATGTAATACGGCAGGTAATCTGTCTGTGACAGTTTGACTATCTTTGCTCTGGGAGAGAATTAAACACTGAGCAGGTGCTTCTAGTCAAGTGTCGTCTGCCTGAATAGGCAGACGACACTTGACTGGATGCACCTGCTTTACTGTAAGTTTTTGGCAGTATGTAATGTTCAATAAATTCATTATGATTCCCCCACTTCTAAGAGCTAAATAAAAGTGATGGTGCCAAATAATAGTGATGGCAGGCCTACCTAAATTATGGGAGTGATGTCTACAGTTGTACAAAATTCCCACAAACGCCACTTGACAATAGCTATGTTTCACACCGCTAAATTTGACATGGATCAAAGGAACTCAAAGGGATGGGGTACACAGTTGTGGGAGATTAGGCAAAAATATTTTGCAGGTCCTTCTCACAGGTACGCAAAGTTTGAATTTTGAAAAGCCTGTAAACTGTCGATATTTTTTCAATATTTTCTTCAAACAAAAGCTATTTTCAGGTGTTGTTGTTTTCTTCCGACTTGCTGATAAGATATTCTAATATCAGTAACTCAATTTAAAAATCACGATGTTGCCTAATAATCATGATGCTGTCCTCTTTCTCCAAAAATTAATTATAGTGATGTCACTTTTATCAAGTAGAGGAGAGTACATAATCAACTTCTCCTCAAAAACTACTGGGCCAAATTGAACCAAATTCACTCTGCACGTTCCTTATCAAATATCAATTTAAGTTTGTTCAAATAAAGTCACCAGGCCCAAAGGGGGCACCAGAGGGAGCTTAACTCTGATAGTACCTAGAAAATATTTTTAAAAGCTAATAAAAAAAACCTTCTCCAGAACCACTAATCAGAATCTTTTTATATTTGATATGCATCATTTTAATCCCTGCTTTCTTGATCCTGAATTATTGTTGAATTATTCAAGAATATTCATGAAATTCCTCCATGAAGTGAAGCAGTGCTTGTTCACTGTGATCAACAAGCTCTGTTTTTCTGGTAAAATAGGACTTGGTAACCAGTGCCTGGGGTGGCGGCCCTCTTAAATGAGCAGCATTGGTATAAATGGCTGGACTTGACTTTATATCCATGTTGCGCTCACAGTTGGCCATTGTGCAGAAATGTTTGACCTTAATCACCAATAAATAAATGTAAATTCATGAATTATATTCTAGAATATTCCACTGAATATTCTCAGATATTCTAAAATATTCTAGGATGTTTATTGTCGCCTGGAATATCTCAGAATAATATAGGTGCCAATATAACTTAGAACATTCAAGAATGTTGCAGAGTTGGAATAACCTAGAATATTACAGGTTATGTAGGAATAACCTAAATAGACCAGTGTTTAATTCTCATTCAAAGATTTATGTGGAATTTCATGTCTGTGAACTGGAATAACCTAGAATCTTGAGTTTCCAAAGGTGAAATAACCTAGAATATTCTTGGTTATTCTGGAATAAACTAGGATATTCCAGTGGCGAAAAAAGATGACAATGGATATAAGTTCCCAGAAAATCTGGGATTTTAATTATAATTTTTAGCTTAACTTGACATAGTCTAGATAAGCTATTGCCATCACGCGTGCGGAAGTCTGTTAGTCTGTGAGTCTGTTCACATTTTCCTTTAGCACGGGCTACACCCCGCAGTTCTTGTCTGATCATCACAAAATTTCATATGCAGGTTTGGGGTCATGTCTAGATGAGAACGTCCCCTTTTGGTCGTGATCGGTCAACCGGTATGGCTGCCCGAGCCCAAAACCCGAAAACCATTAGCACAGTCTACAGGTCGTATTTATGAAGGGATTTCATTGTAACTTGGCAGGATGCCTCTGTATAATGCCTAGATGAGAACGTCCCCTTTTGGGCATGATCTGTCAACCGTGATGGCTGCCCAAGCCTGAAACCCAAAAACTTTTAGTACAGTCTGCAGGTCATGTTTAATATGGAGGGATTTCATTGTAACTTGGTAGGATGACTTCTTATGATGTCTAGAAGAGAATTTCCCCGTTTGGGGCATGATCTGCCAACCGTGACGACTGCCCGAGCCCAAAACCTGAAAACCCTTAGCACAGTCTACAGGTCATATTTATTGAGGAATTTCATTGTAACTTGGTGGGTTGACTTCATATAATGTCTGGATGAGAAAGTCCCCATTTGGACGTGATTGGGCAACTGTGACGGCTAAAGGGGCCGAAGCCCGAAAACCTTTAGCACAGTCTACAGGTCATATTTATGAAGGGATTTCATTGTATATTGGTAGGATGACTCCAAATAATGTCTAGATGAGAACGTCCCATTTTGATCGTGATCATTCAGCCTTGATGGGTGCCCGAGCCCAAAAACCTTTAGCATAGGCGAAAGTTCATATTTATGGAAGGATTTCATTGTAACCTATTAGGTTGACTCCATATAATGCCTAGATGATGACATTCTCTTTTGGTCGTGATTGGTCAGCTGTGATTGCTACAGGTGCCTGAAGCCCGAAAACCTTGAGCACAGTCTACAGGTCATATTTATGAAGGGATTTCATTGTAACTTCTTAGGATCACTCCAGATGATGCCCAGATGAGATTGTCCCCTTTGGTTGTGATCATTCAACCAGGAGGGCAGCCCGAGCCCGAAGCCCGAAAACCTTTAGCACAGTCTACAGGTCATATTTATGAAGGGATTCCATTGTAACTTGGTAGGTTGACATCATATAATGTCTAGATGAGAACGTCCCCTGTTGGATACGATTGGGCAACTGTGACGGCTACAGGGGCCCGAAGCCCGAAAACCTTTAGAACATTCTACAGGTTATAATTGTGAAGGGATTTCATTGTAGCTAGGTAGGATGACTCCAAATAATGTCTAGTTGAGAACAACCCCTTTTGGTCGCGATCATTCAGTCTTTATGGCTGCCCGAGCCCAAAGACCTTTAGCATAGTCTATAGGTCGTATTTATGGAAGGATTTCATTGTAACTTGTTAGGTTGACTCCATATAATGCCTTGATCGTGATTGGTCAACTGTGATGGCTACAGGTGCCCGAAAATCTTGAGCACAGTCTACAGGTCATATTTATGAAGGAATTTCATTGTAACTTTGTAGGATCACTCCAGATGAATCCCAGATGAGAATGTCCCCTTTTGGTTGCGATCATTCAACCATTATGGCTGCCCTAGCCTGAAGCCTGAATACCTTTAGCACAGCCTACAGGTCATATTTCTGAAGGGAATTCATTGTAACTTGGTAGGTTTGACTTCATATAATGTCTAGATGAGAACGTCCCCCTTTGGACACGATTGGGCAACTGTGACAGCTACAGGGGCCTGAAGCCCGAAAACCTTTAGAACAGTCTACTGGTCATAATTATGAAGGGATTTCATTGTACCTTGGTAGGATGACTCCAAATAATGTCTGGATGAGAACGTCCCCTTTTGGTCGCAATCATTCAGCCTTGATGGCTGCCCGAGCCCAAAACCTCGAAACCTTTAGCATAGTCTATAGGTCATATTTATGGAAGGATTTCCTTGTAACCTGTTAGTTTGACTCCATATAATACCTAAATGATGACATCCCCTTTTGGTCGTGATTGGTCAACTGTGACGGGCTTCAGGTGCCCAAAGCCCAAAAACCTTGAGCACAGTCTACAGGTCATATTTATGAAGGGATTTCATTGTAACTTGGTAGGTTGACTTCATATAATGTTTAGATGAGAATGTTCCCTTTGGACGCATTTGGGAAACTGACGGCTACAGGGGCCCGAAGCCCGAACACCTTCAGGACAGTCTACAGGCCATATTTATGAAGGGATTTCAAGGGTGCGCGGTGGCTCAGTAGGTAGAGGTGCAGGCTGCAAGCCGAGAGGTCCTCGGTTCGAATCCCACCTGCGGCAACCGTGTTGTGTCCTTGGGTAATACACTTCATCTCCATTGCCCACGTGGGGGCACGATGACGCCGTGTACTAAGGCGTACTGCATGTCAATGGTACGCATGTCTTCAACCAATCTAATCCTGCCTGTGCTGCTGTGCGGAGTTACGATGTTGGGGAGCTGGCAGCTGCTCGTCGTTGCTAGGTGGTTCTCTCCAGCTACTCCGGCTTCCTCCACCCGTAAAACTGTCACAGTCATGATTAGCCATTGTGCATAAATATGTGACCTTAAACATCAATAAATAAATAAATAAATAAATAAATAGAAGGGATTTCAATGTAACTTGATAGGATGACTCGTTTTGGAATAATTTCACTGTAACTTGGTAACTTTTGTTAATATACGTTAACTGTGAGGGCCACATACATTAACTGTGAGGTCATATTAACCCACCCCTCAGCTCTTTAGTACAGTGTACACCTCATATTATTTTCATCAGAAACATAGCATACAGGGAACAGAAATGAACATATTTCCAATTATCAAAATTCTTGTCTTATTTCATAATCCTTTCATAAACATTGAACATTATCCTTTACATCAAACACAACACAAGTTAAGCTACAGTGTCATTGACACTTTCATTCAAAATATGCTCATAATTATAAGTTTTGAGGGTGTACATTTAAATTTAGACTTACAAATGAAGAAAACAATTGCACTCAAAATCAATATCCAGATTTGCAGATTCCCTTTGAAATACACTATACTTCCTGTCAATCATGTACACATATATTATTTATTCTGGAAATTTGGAATTACACATGAACCTCTCTCCTGAAGGAATGCTTAGGAAAGTTGACCAATTAGAAAATATTGTTGATTCAAATTGGCATACGTCACGAAAAACTGCTGTTTATGTCTTCTTTTACCAGCCTTTTTCTTTTAATTTCATTGCTCAATGGCAATTCAAATAATGTACACTTCTAAAATATCAAAACATTTGTGTTTGGGACTCCGGATAGTTATTGGACGTGATCATATATAAAATATACAGCTTTTATTGATTTAAAAATAAGACAAACCACAGATAATTAATTATGTGTATTGGATTTCGGAAAAAATACAAGCCACTCAAGTTGACTCAAAAACGATTTGAGTATTTTTATTGAGCATCTTTGAAATATTTTTAATAGATGGATTTCTGTTTCAATGAGTTGTCGGAATGCAGAAAAAAATTTGGGTTTATCATTTTATTAAGTAGGTTGTGAAAAGAATTTTGGTTTTGGGGAAATAATTTTTTTAAAAGTTAACTTTTTGGCATTTCCTAAATTTGTGACATATTAATACGATACAAAATTGACTTGATGTGACAGGCCATCAGAACAGATTGCACTCTAGCACACAATAATAGTCCTTGAAAATCGCTAACACAGTCCATGAAAAGTACATAAATAATGTTTGAATTTGATTCTCTGATATCCATACGAACCCTGTACTAGTTATCCTTCCAAAATTTTTTTTTTTCAAATGAATATGTTTATTGTTATCTCTGATGTAAGTACAGTGGAACCCTGTTAATTGAATAGTCACTTTGCCAATGAAAATTATTCAATTAACAGGAGGATCAATTAACAGGGAAGGGATCACTTTCCTGTATTCTAGAGATAAACTTGGCATTTATTCTATTATATCTTGTTTGACAGAGCTCGCTGAGTTCTGTCAAACAAGATATAAGAGATTGAATGCCTGTATTGGATATACTGAGGCCAAATAGGTCTATAATCAAAGGAAAACTGAGGAGAGTCAGGGTAATTTCTCGAAAAGTAAGTTTTTTTATTCAACTAACAGGAGTTTACTATATAATCTATATTCAGTTAACAGGTCAAATTTGTACTGGAGGTACGGTAAATGGTTTTGTGTTGGGAAATTATATTTAATTAACAGGGTTATTCAGTTAAGAGATACCCAATTAAGTGGGCTCCACTGTATTTTATTTATTACAACAATTGATCCAACCCGAAAATCCTGTCTACCTGAAACTCCATTCCAAGCTTACAAAATTGCTGCCACTTTTGTAGTTTTCCACCAAAATATATGAAATAGGTCTTGCTTTCACCTCATAAATTATTCCCATTTATTCCAGTGTATTCTTTGGAATGTCTACTTGTGACAGTAACCTCATATATATACATGTTTATTCATTTGAAGAAAATAACATGACATTGTTTTGTTGGGAAGAAAAGTAAGAAGATTTAAAAATATTTAAATAGTCAGATTGGAGAATTCCAGGCTATTCTTCTTGAAGATTACATGATGAAAATATGCATGTTTATTCATGTTAGTACTGTGCCAAAATCTTTACTGAAATCATGGTTTTACCTGAAAATTGGGTAACGTAAATTCTTAAATTAGTATTTTAAGATAAATTGGTGAATATGGTAACGTAAATTCTTATTTTAAGATAAATTGGTGAAGTTTTTTATGCTGCTCTTCGCTATATTGTCTATCCATATCAACTCTGGTGTGACTGCATGTGTGTATTTGCAGCTGTTTTGGAGTTGATGTTGTTGAAGTATACGTGGATGTAGTGTGAGTTTTCAGTGTGGTTCTTATCAGTATGTCAGGGCAGAGTCAAGCCATGAGCAGCACCCAGCAGCCATGCTTTCACCTGCTTTGGGGAAATGGTGGTCATGAACAGAGTTTATGCAGTTCGTCATTATTGCCTATCCATATCTACTCCAGCATGGCTGTATGTGTTTGTGGCTAATTTGTAGTCGATGAAGTTAGAGAGTATGCAAATGTGGTGTGATTTTGCAACGTGATTCTATAATAATCATATTTTTATTGCATTAATTACACAGATGGTGCTCTATGGCTGTACAAAATAGCAAAATGCCTTTTGTCTTACCGGTAATACCCGACTTGAATGATTCTAGAGAATTCCACTTTACACATTCTACTTTACTCGTAAAATAGGACCATGTACTCAATAACCAAGTTAAAGACTTCTAAACTGGGCACTTAGGTACAAAAGAGTATACATGTGTTTTTGTATTGATACAGCCATAGATGTTGAAAGTGACCTTAAACACCAATACATAAATGGAGGAATTCAGAAGTTGTCCAAAAATTTTTTTTATGAAACACAATTTTTTCATTCATGTTACAAAAATTCACTGCAAAGCCTGTTTGCAATTATCAATTTGTGGTTTTGGCCATTACATTAGATAAAGGATGGGATTGATGAGATTTACACTATGGCTCTATAGTTTGCAGGGCTAGTTACTCGGTTAATAATGATTTTTTTTTATAACCAGAATGTGTGATTGCACAGGGTTAGTCACACTTTCTGGTTACAAAAAAGTGATAGCTCCCATATCACACACTTCATGATAATATAACAATAACATGTTCTTTTGAGGGCGTTCTGGTTCATTAACGGCCCTAGAAAAATGATTAACAGCCCGAGGGTCACTTAAAGGCCCGAGACGAAGTTGAGTGCTGTTAATGGTCCCGAGGGCTGTTAATCAATGTTGTTTCTTATTTTGCCATTGAATTGGGAGAGTGGCTGTGGGCATCCTCCAATCATTTATAATATCCTCGGTGTTAAGTTAGTATTGTTATGTTAATTATTCTTGAGGCGTGTTGGTGAGTGCCTTTGGGTACGCTCTATCAATTTATTGCGGTACCGACAATACAATGATGTCTGGAAAAACAATGTTGAACTCCCAAAGGCTAAATTATCTCCATAATATTCTGGTGGTGCTAACTTGATTTTTCAAACTTATAGGTGGGTGGGTATCTACGACTCCTGTAGGAGAAAGACCTTTGCACTTGCACGGAACTAATAATTTATAAACAGTATCAGTCTAGATGATATTAAATCCGTAATTGAATAACATATTTACTCCATGAAACGCAGTTTTATCATGGTTGCCCTGCCCCGCAGAAGCAACGTAACGACAACTAATACTTGTGTCGACCATGATAACCAAAACTGTTTATTTGCCGCTGTGTGACCTGCATACCTAGTTTTTACGATAAGTTTTTTACAATGTCCTCAGGGAAAATCACAATTTCATCTCCAAGAACAAAGGGAGATTTGCATGTCAACTGGTGACGCTCTGTCCTTAGCAAGTCGAGCGGAACATATTGGTCAGTACTTCAGACATTGTGACTGATCTTATTTCGAAATAAAGGCAAATGCTCGATCTCGGAGTTAAATAATTTAGCAGAGTGTGTATCAGGAAAGTTAGGCCACAACAAACGGCATGTATGTTTCTACTCGCTTTCAGTCAAGATTAAACCAAAGTCACCAAAATGCCTTTACTATGAGAATATTCATATCATGCTTGAGACCCTTTCGGTGACATGGGTATGTCTAGCTTAGGGCATATCCATGTCACTTGGAGGGCCTCTAGTACGATGTATCAGGTTTGTCATTTTGTTTCGTTTGTAAATCTTAAAGCAGACAAATCTATATGCCTACCATGGTGTGGTATTCAATTCCAGCATTATCCCTACCTGCAATAATTTAGTGGAGTGTGTGTCAGAAAGTTAGTCCACAACAAGCGGAATGTATGTTTCTCCTCGCCCTCAGACAACATTAAACCATAATTACTGAAATTCTTTACTATCAGAACCTTCACACTGTGCTTGAGACCTCTTCGGTGACATGGGTATGTCTAGCTAAGGGCATGTCCATGTAACTTGGCGGGCCTTTGGTACGATGTAACCTGATTGCTATTTTGTCTCTTTCGCAAACTGCACAACAGACAAATCTATACCATGGTATGGTATTTAATTCCCAAATTAACCCTACCTATCCTTAAATATCTATCAATTGTGCTTCTGGCCCACATGTACCATCTTGCTCAAGACAATTTGATCAGCAAAGCAATAAGTGAATGAGAGCATACCTGACACCTATAACATAATAATAAACCGCCAGCCTCGACGAACAATTTATCATTCTTCTCAATAGTATCCCACATGAATACCAAACTAGTCTACATCTGTACATATTTGCTCTTGTTTGTTTTCTTATTCGCCATTATTGGCATATGCCGACAATGTTCCTTGTCTTCTCTTTCAAAACTTTCTAATTTCTCAACTTCTGTAGCCAATCTTTTGAACCATACCCAAGGGGAACCGAAATACAAATACCTGCTGCTCAACTCAATAGGATCCACTCCAGAATGTTGCTGTATGCACCCAACTTAAACTAATATGATTGATATCGCTACTTACAGATTAAGAGTGGGTCTATTTACAGCAGCTGCCTCACATGGGATGCACCCAAAAAAATTACTCGACTCCAATGACATCATATTTATACTTTTTGTGAGACGCTATGGGCTGTTGGGTGTCACACTTACAATGATTATCCTCACTTTCTGTAAATCTGATGACCTCCTGTTGCACAAAAGGCACATAAACCCTTGCATTGGTACTGTCTATCCCATGAACCAACGCACTTCTCATGAGGAGCTAATATTGAAGAAAAGTCAAAATGTATGCCTCCACACCAACCCTGGGCAATCCTTATCAAATTTCTTTACATGTATCAATCAGTGGATACATAAACTGTTATATTTATCAGGTGATGTAGAAGTCAACCCGGGCCCCACTAATGATAACTCCTCTGATGATGTAACACTTAACTCCTCAGAATCCAGTCTAAAGTCTAGCTCCATACGTTTATTACCTGAATGTGCAGAGCTTGAAACCCAAAATAGACAGTGTAAGGTGTGAAGCGAGAGAGTATGACATTTGTGTTTTCACGGAATCATTGTTGAACAAAAGCAACTCGGATATCGAAACTGCAGGTTTTCATTCACCAGTAAGGAGGGATCATCCCACTAGAGGTGGTAGCATAGCGGTCTACATACAAAATTCAATTCTATTCTGGTTACGTGATGATCTTGAAGTAAATGATTTGGAATGCACTTGGCTTCAAATATACTTGAACAATCAGACTTTTTTACTTGGGGCTTTTCATCATCTGCCTAACTCGGAACCCGATATTTGGAATTTAATCGTGACATCCATAGAACATGCAGGGGATATTAATATCCAAAATGTTGTAATTACTGGCGATTTTAATAACGACCTCCTGACATGTAATAATGGCCCTATCCAACAAATAATGCAACATTATGGCCTCCACCAAGTCATCAACCAACCAACATATATTACAGAAACCTCGGCCACACTCTTAGACTTGATTATTAAGAAAGACCCATCTTTCGTTGCTTATCAGTATGTAGGCAATCCTTTTTATGAAGTACTTACACGCTACCATTTTCCTGTTATTGCTGAACTGAAATTCCAAACAGACCGGGCCAAGTCGATTAGGCATAAAATTTGGCAGTTTGATCAAAGTCAAGATAATCTGTTGCCATCATGCGTGCAGAAGTCTGTTAGTCTGTGAGTCTGTTCACATTTTCCTTTAGCACGGTCTACACCCTGCAGTTCTTGTCTGATCGTCACAAAATTTCATATGCAGGTATGGATGTCTAGATGAGAACGTCCCCTTTTGGTCACGATCGGTCAACCGGTATGGCTGCCTGAGCCCAAAACCATTAGCACAGTCTACAGGTCGTATTTATGAAGGGATTTCATTGTAACTTGGTAGGATGCCTCTGTATAATGCCTAGATAAGAACGTCCTCTTTTGGGCATGATCTCTCAACCGTGATGGCTGCCCAAGCCCGAAACCCAAAAACTTTTTGCACAGTCTGCAGGTCATGTTTAATATGGAGGGATTTCATTGTAACTTGGTAGGATGACTCCTTATGATGTCTAGATGAGAGTTTCCCCATTTGGGCTTGATTTGCCAACCGTGACGACTGCCCGAGCCCAAAACCCGAAAACCTTTAGCACAGTCTACACGTCATATTTATGAAGGGATTTCATTGTAACTTGGTAGGATGACTCCAAATAATGTCTAGATGAGAACGTCCCATTTTGATTGCGATCATTCAGCCTTGATGGGTGCCCGAACCCAAAAACGTTTAGCATAGTTTATAGGTCATATTTATGGAAGGATTTTATTGTAACTTGTTAGGTTGACTCCATATAATGCCTAGGTGATGACATCCCCTTTTGGTCGTGATTGGTCAACTGTGATGGCTACAGGTGCTCGAATCCCGAAAATCTTGAGCACAGTCTACAGGTCATATTTATGAAGGGATTTCATTGTAATTTCGTAGGATCACTCCAGATGATGCCCAGATGAGAATGTTCCCTTTTGGTTGCGATCATTCAACCATGATGGCTGCCTGAGCCCGAAGCCCAAAAACCTTTAGCACAGTGTACAGGGAATATTTATGAAGGGATTTCATTGTAACTTGGTAAGTTGACTTCATATAATATCTAGATAAGAACGTCCCCTTTTGGACACGATTGGGCAACTGTGACAGCTACAGGTCCCCGAAACCTGAAAACCTTTAGAACAGTCTACAGGTCATAATTATGAAGGGATTTCATTGTACCTTGGTAGAATGACTCCAAATAATGTCTAGATGAGAACGTCCCCTTTTGGTCGCGATCATTCAGCCTTGATGGCAACCCGAGCCCAAAAACCTTTAGCATAGTCTATAGGTCGTATTTATGAAAGGATTTCATTGTAACTTGTTAGGTTGACTCCATATAATAACTGGATGATGACATCCCCTTTTGGTCGTGATTGGTCAACTGTGATGGCTACAGGGGCCTGAAGCCCAAAAACCTTTAGCACAGTCTACAGGTGACATTTATGAAGGGATTTTATTGTACCTTGGTAGAATGACTCCAAATAATGTCTAGATGAGAACGTCCCCTTTTGGTCGCGATCATTCAGCCTTGATGGCTGCCCGAGCCCAAAACTCCAAAACCTTTAGCATAGTCTATAGGTCATATTTATGGAAGGATTTCATTGTAACCTGTTTGACTCCATATAATGCCTAGATGATGACATCCCCTTTTGGTTGTGATTTGTCAACAGTGACGGATTCAGGGGCCCGAAGCCTGAAAACCTTGAGCACAGTCTACAGGTCATATTTATGAAGGGATTTCATTGTAACTTCGTAGGATCACTTCAGATGATGCCCAGATGAGAATGTCCCCTTTTGGTTGCGATTATTCAACCATGATGGCTGCCCAAGCCCAAAGCCCAAAAACCTTTAGCACAGTCTACAGGTGATATTTTTGAAGGGATTTCAATGTAACTTGGTAGGTTGACTTCATATAATGTCTAGATGAGAACGTCCCCTTTGGACGCAATTGGAAAACTGACGGCTACAGGGGCCTGAAACCCGAAAACCTTAAGCACAGTCTACAGGCCATATTTATGAAGGGATTTCAATGTAACTTGATAGGATGACTCGTTTTGGAATAATTTCACTGTAACTTGGTAACTTCCGTTGATATACGTTAACTGTGAGGGCCACATACATTAACTGTGAGGTCATATTAACCCACCCCTCAGCTCTTTAGTACAGTGTACACCTCATGTTATTTTTATCAAAAACATAGCATACAGGGAACAGAAATGAACATATTCCCAATTATCACAATTCTTGTCTCATTTCATAATTCTTTCATAAACATTGAACATTATCCTTTTCATCAAACACAACACACAAGTTAAGCTACAGTGTCATTGACACTTTCATTATGTGAGAGAAAGAAATAACACAATCAAATTGTTGAGTCATTTCATTGATGTAGACATTCTCCTGAACGTCTGTGTTTCGTATACTAGTGCAATTAATTAAGAAATCTTCCAAAGATTACACGAATATATTCTTGCCACAAAAAGATTCTAAACTGAGATACATCCCACTCCTTGCTTCCATGAATACTTTGTTTTCGGTGATTGCCTTATGTGCATATCATCGTATTCCATTGTGTTGCAACAGTCAGTAGAATGCCAAGCATTGCTTTTCCTCTTGGGTGCTTTCATTCCTTCTTTCCTCCTTTTCTTTAATTATTAGTATGAATATCATTACTTGTAATTTTGCCATCACACCTCCTTCCTTTAACCTCGTCTCTCTTAACACTAATATTTTATTTCAGCTACTAAAATTGGTATTTGAAGCATACAGCTTTCGAGTCATATCTATTGTATGGGTAATTCATAACTGGAAACAGCTTACATAAGCTTCTAGCTTGCTGCTGAATCCGATATCATAACAACCAGTATGTGAAATGTTAATTTATTTCTTATCTGTATATTAAAGTGAAACTGAGTTATGAAATAAAATATTGTTTAAACTAACCCATTGCATTGCACAGAGTTGCTTGGTAGTCTCACAAATATTGACTAACTATAGGCATTGCACAGGATTAATTGATAAGCTGCCATATCACACACTACATGAAAATATACACTGACTGGGGCTGTAAAAATGCATATCGTTACATGTTACATAGGATTCAGGATTCAGGGAACTGAAGGAAATTCTAATACTGGATACATTTATGAACTGATTTTGATGAAACTTCTGAAACATGACCACTAACAAGTGAACATGAATATGTTCCAAAACTTCAATCTGTGCTATTTCTTTTCAACCTACTCACAATTGTTTACAATTGGCTGTAACATAAGTGCAAGCCCTACTTCGGAACTAACTCAAGCTTTTAGAATCTTTTCCAAATGAGTTGGAAAAGTACTAGAGTGCAAAAGCACGAAAAAGATCGAAAAAAGGGTCGAGCGAGACCAGCGCTCGAAATTACAGGTACTCTCTCTGCACACCTCTTGCGTTTACCGAGCGCATGCGCAACAACCGTGACGTCAATTCCTTTATTTTCCGCCATTGTTCATGGTCGGAAATTTTTGTGACTCGTGCTTTTTATGCTATGAATTCTTCGTGAACAACTTATTAATCATCTTTAGTGTGCTACTGGATTGTATCCTTTTTCAAGCTACCAAATTATTATTATCATTTAATGTTAATTTGTATTTTTATTGCTGTTCTTTTCACACTTTATCTTGCCTTTCCCTCACGTGTGAACACGACCTTCGTACTATTTTCCGTCGCCGGGAAGCTTGATTATTGTATTGATATCATGCCTAAGACTATTCCTTGTACCTCTTGTTTGCAGGTGAAACATGTGGACGATTCCCATACCACATGTGTCACTTGCAACAATTGCACTCAGGCCCAATCATGTGGTATCTGTGGGGTTTGGTCCTCTAAATTTTGGGCTTCTGTGAACAAGGTGGTTCTTTCCAGAGCTAGAACCCCTCGTTCTCGGGGTAAGGGTAGCCGTGCCGTAGCAGACATTTCTGCTGGTGTACGTGGTGACTCTGTCACACAGGATTCGGATCTGACTTCTGTGGCGAGTTCCTCTGCAACTGTTGGCGGTGTTAGTTCAGTGATACCTGACGAGGAGACCGCGGTCTCTTTGTCTTCGGATGTCACTATTGAGGCGTCTGTTTTCGTTGAGAGCTTTTCCGAGGTCAGCTCGGTAACCCTCTCCGATCTGCCTCCTACACCGTCGACCGTTGTTGAGGAAGTTGCTACTCCAGATCCTATTCTGTCTGATGGTGGCTCTTCCATCTCCTCTGGGGATGGTCTACAGTCTCTGGGGACCGAGGCTGTATCTGCTGGTGTGTCTGTGTGTTCTCAGCCTCCCCCAGCCTCGCGGCGGGGCTGTGCGGGTTTGCTGTCTGCTCAGTCTCATCTGGCTAGGTTTGCTCCTAGTCGGTTGAGCCAGCCGGTCGCTTCGGCAGCGATTCCTCGTCCCTCGAGTGAATCGTTTATTGTTCCACCTTCGCCTGCTAGTGTGCCGGCTAGCGGGATGGTGTTGGGACGTTGGCATCCAGGGCCTGCTGTTCGGCAGCGGTCAGTGACAGCCCCGGTTAGCTGTCACTCTCGGAACCTTCCTCCGGTGATTCCTCACTGTGTTCCGAGTCTGGGTGTCGATCGATGCTTGCCGTCGGTCTCAGAGGATAGGCAGTTGGGGCCTTCTGCTGCGCAGAGGCCAATGACAGGTTCCTGTCATTCTTGGGACAATCCTCCGGTGTCTTCTCACCGTGTCCTAGGTCCAGCTACCGATCGACGTGCGCCGTCGGTCCCTTTCGAGGATTTGCAGGCAGGGCCTTCTGTTTCGCAGAGGCCAGTGATGGCTCCTGGGCGTCACAATCGGGACTATCCTCCGGTGTCTTCTCACCGTGCTCCTATTCTGTCTGCCGATCGACGTTCGCCGTCGGTCTCTTCTGAGGATTTGGGTTCTTCTACCAGAAGGGTTCATTGGGAGGACACTCCGTCGGGCGATTCTGGAGCGACGGATTCTCAGGGTGACCTGCGCCAGGCCGTTTTGGCGCTCACCCGGTTGCTTTCTGGCAACCCTCAAGTTGGCCTCCCTGTGCCTCCTGAGGCACAACCTCCTTTGGTCGGTCGCCGAGATGTCTCGCCTGGCCCCTTGGATACTGCACAGTATTCACAGGAGGTTTCTGCTGGTCAGCCCGAGTTGGGCTACGTCTCCTCTGCTACGGAGGATGACGAGTATCTTGAAGGTGATGGTCCCCCCTCGTCAGTCTTGGGGCAGGCTTTGGATTTCGTCTTTGGCTTATTGCCGGACGTTCAACCTTCCGACCAGCCTTCTGTGACCGTCCGGCCGCGGTCCACTGTGGAGCGCCGTAACCCTGTTGAGCCTTCTAGCTCCGGGGCTTTGCGTCCTCTGCAATCGGCTTAGGTGGTTGAGTCCTTCCAGGGCTTAGACGCCAAAATGCATTCTAAGGCCCTCAAGGGTTCCTTCTTTTCTAGAGCTGATGCCTTTCTGCCTCCATCGCGGTTTCGTGTTTACGATTCCGTCTCTCCACCAGTCTTCCAAGGGATGACTACTGTGGATGAGGATTCTTCTTCCCTCGGGTTGACTAAGCCTAAGTCGGCAGTTCTCCCGATGTCGGTAGTTGAGTCTATGGTGGGCCTGTCCCGAGAGATGCTGGGTATGTTATCTCTCGCGGACCATGTCGTCGCTGCTCTGGCTGAATATTTTCCACCAGGGGAGTTTGATGACGCTCAGGCGCCTTTTTGCGTTTTGTCACAGGCTCTTATGAACTTGACTCACGCTCACGCCTGTAACACGGCCAATTTGGAGCTGGCACGCCGGGATGCGGTTTTGGATTCTTTACCATCCCTTCCTTCTGAGCAACGTGCTGTTCTGAGGTCTGCCTCTTTGGTAGGACCTCAGTTGTTCCATGGTTCCGTGGAAGCTGTTCGTGGCGAAGTTCTTCGTCATTCGAAGGACCAGCTTTTGCTGAGACAGCTTGACCCACCTGCTGCTGCGGGTGGGGGTCGTTCCAGGCCCGCCAAGCGTGCTGCTGCATCTGCCTCGTCGGCGACGTCGGCTACGCCTTCGGCTCCGTCTGCTCCTTCTGCTCATAAGAAGCGCCGACGTGGCCAGGCCCGCTGGCAGCCTCAGGCTGGAAAGTCTCAGGACTCTGTCACTTCCCGAGGTGGTTTCTCCTCTCGGGGGCCTCGTCGAGGCCGCAAGTGAAGGTTCTCACCTCGATTCGCCTCCAGTCGGGGGAAGGCTGTCACTGTTTTACGACCGTTGGACAGAGATAACGTCGGACTCTTGGGTCCTCGACGTCATTCATTCCGGTCTGCGACTGTCCTTCCATCGGCACCCCAGTTTATCTCGGGTGCCCCTTCCGACTCAGGTCCCTTCAGATTCTCTGCGTCGGGACCTTCTGGTGCAGGAGATCGACAATCTCCTCACCAAAGGGGCGATCGAGGTGGTCAGGAACACCCTTTCACCGGGGTTTTACTCGAGACTTTTCTTGGTGCCGAAGAAAAACGGCTAATATCGTCCTGTCATCGATCTGAGTACCCTGAACGAGTACATAATTGCTCCTCGTTTCAGTATGGAGACTTTCCGGTCGGTTCGACGTTCAGTTCATCAGGGCGATTTTGCGGCCAGTATCGACCTGAAGGATGCCTACTTCCATGTACCTATTCATCTGGCGTCACGGAAATACCTTCGGTTCTCGTTTCGGGATCGAGTTTTTCAATTCAGAGCTCTCCCGTTCGGTTTGAACCTGGCTCCTTGGGCCTTCACCCGACTGATGTCACATGTGCTTGCTTTCCATCGCACTCAGTCGGCAGTGACTTCGTCCGCCTACCTAGACGACATCCTCCAACGGCACCACGATGCTGCTGTTCTGGAGTTCGATGTCTGGCAGTTTCTTTGCCTGCTAGCGTCGCTGGGTTTCATAGTCAATCGCGAGAAGTCGGATCTTCTTCCTTCTCAGCGATTCCGTCATTTGGGGATGGATTTCGACACTCTTCACAATGTAGTGTCGGTCCCCCAGGCTTGGGCGACGATTCTTTCCGCCTTGACTCGGGACCTGCTTCAATCTTCCTCGGTCTCGGCCAGGACTTTCCTTCGGATGCTGGGCCTTTGCGGTTCGGTGACAGATCTCATTCCGCTCGGTCGCTTGTTTGTCCGACCTCTCCAACACTTCCTGTTGGATCATTGGCGTCCGAATGTAGATCCGCTGGACCTGGAACTCACTATTCCTCGGTCTCTGCTTTGTCACCTCCGCACTTGGGCAGATATTCCCTGGCTGACACAGGGTGTTCCGTTGGATCTTCCTTTGGCCGATCGCATCCTTACTACGGATGCCAGCGATCGGGGCTGGGGTGCGACGTTGGACCCTCTCGGTCTGTCTACTCACGGAGAGTGGGACAGCGAGCAGGTGGGCCTTCATATCAACCAGAAGGAGCTCCTTGCTCTTCTGTTGAGTTTTCGGCTTTGGATCCCTCATCTGTCGGCCATGTTGTCCTACTTCTTTCGGACAATTCGACAGTAGTGGCCTACATACGGCATCAGGGAGGCACTCATTCGATTCCCATGTATCGGCTGTCTCGGGATCTTCTTCTGTTGGCGCGGGATGTGAACGCTCGGGTGTCCATTCGACACATTCCCGGCCGTCTCAACGTCCTAGCAGACTCCCTGTCCCGACGCGACAGTGTCCTTCCAACCGAATGGATGCTACATCGGTCGGTGTTTCAGGCGATTTGCGAGCAGTGGGGTCGTCCTCAGGTCGACCTTTTCGCTACTCGCTGGAATCATCAGGTAGAGACTTTTGTCTCCCCTTGTCCAGATCCTCTGGCATTTGCAGTAGACGCTCTGTCTCTGGACTGGACAGGTTGGGTCGGCTATGCCTTTCCTCCTGCACCGATTCTTCCTCAAGTTTTAGCGAAGATTCGTGCTTGCAGTTGCAGGATCATTCTGATCACACCCCTGTCTCCACAGAGGGTGTGGATCAATCTGCTGCGGCCTCTATTGGCCGATCGACCGATTCGTCTACCTCTACGTCGCAATCTTCTTTCACAGGGTCGTCCCAGGAAGTATCACAACAACTTGGCGAGCCTGTCCCTTCACGCCTGTCTTTTATCAGGTCCAGTCTCCGACGTAGAGGTTTTTCGAGACGATCAGTGGAGTGCATTTCTGCATCGCGGCGACCTTCCACTGGAATGACTTATGCCGCCAAGTGGAAGGTTTTCTGCCGCTGGTGTTCAGATCACAATGTGAATTACCGTGATCCGTCTATCGCTCAAATTGCGGATTTTCTGGTTTTTCTTTTTGACTCCAAGGGCCTCCAGCCTATTACGATTAAGGGCTATCGGTCTATGCTGTCTGATACTTTCTCTTATGTGGGAAAGCGGTGTATCGGTCGTAATCTTTTCCTCTCCAAACTTATTCGGCACTTTTCTTTGAAGAGGCCTCGAGTTTTGCGTCTTACACCCAAGTGGAACTTGGCATGGGTGTTGCACTGTTTGGAGGGGGCGCCTTTCGAGCCTTTATCTGAGACCGACATGCGTTTTCTCACCTATAAGACGGCTTTTCTTCTAGCGTTTGCTTCTGCTCGTCGAGTCAGTGAGCTTCATGCGCTATCTGTTGATTCTGCCTTCTTCCGAAATGAGGCTAACAGTGTCACATTCACTACTGATTGCTCTTTTCTGGCTAAGAATCAACTCCCCGATTCGGTACCTCCTCCCATCTGCATTCGGGCTCTCCCTGCTGTAGATGGACGGAGGCCTCTTCTTTGTCCTGTTCGTGCGGTCAAGACTTACATTACTCGCACTCAGTTCATTAGGAGGGATCGGAAGAGATTCTTTCTGTCTCTCATTCCTAAGCGGCAGTCTATCTCTTCCCATTCTATTTCCAGGTGGATCTGTCTTGCAATCAAGCTGGCTTATTCTCGCTTGTCTGCATCGGATCTTGTTTCGAACCAGCTTAATGCTCACGAGGTTCGTGCCATTTCTACATCCTGGGCGTTCTCCAATTCTGTTTCGCTCCGTGATGTTATGAATGCGGCTTACTGGAGGAATGCTTCTACCTTCTCCTCCTTTTATCTCCGCCACCCACCCAATCTGAGGACCTTTATTCTTTAGGCCCTCTCGTTGCTGCTCAGGCTGTTGTGCACCCTCGTTAAATTGTTTTTGTCGAGGTTGCGCTTCTCTCAGCCTTGTTCTTTTCAGGTGCCTTCTCTCTATCTTCATTACAGGTTTTCGTTTTTGTTCTCTGCCATCCTTGCTTTCGTTCTGCTACTCTTGTTGGTTATGTGATTCACCTCCTCCTATTGTTTATTCAGCCAATTGTAAACAATTGTGAGTAGGTTGAAAAGAAATTAAAATTTTTTAGTAAATTTTGTTTCTTAACATACCTACCACAATTGTTTACCGGAGGCCCACCCTCCTTGGGGATATCTTTGATATCGATGCCTCCTCGCTAAATCACAAACTTCTCGTTGGCGGAAATACGGAATTGACGTCACGGTTGTTGCGCATGCGCTCGGTAAACGCAAGAGGTGTGCAGAGAGAGTGCAAAAGCACGAAAAAGATCGAAAAAAGGGTCGAGCGAGACCAGCGCTCGACCCTTTTTTCGATCTTTTTCGTGCTTTTGCACTCTAGTACTTTTCCAACTCGTTTGGAAAAGATTCTAAAAGCTTGAGTTAGTTCCGAAGTAGGGCTTGCACTTATGTTACAGCCAATTGTAAACAATTGTGGTAGGTATGTTAAGAAACAAAATTTACTAAAAAATTTTAATTTTTCTCCCCTTATTATTATATTATTAGGGTTTAACGACACATTAACAGCCAGGGTCATATGTTGGTGACAGTTTTACGGGTGGAGGAAGCCGGAGAGAACCACCGAGCAACGACGAGCAGCTGTCAGCTCTCCAGCATCGTAACTCTGAACTCTGCACCGCAACACAGGCAGGGTTAGATTGGTTGAAGACATGTGCACCTTCGACGTGCAGTATGCCTTAGTACACAGCGTTACCGTGCCCCCATGTAGGCAATCGGGGTTAAGTGCCTTGCCCAAGGACACAATGCGGGAGCACGAATCAGTCACTGACATGGTCACCCATCCAACTACTAACCGCACTCAACGTTGCTTAACTTCGGTGATCTGACGAGAACCGGTTACCGCGACGCCACTGCACCCCTTTTCTCCCCTTAAACTGAACAGATTTAATATTGATTCATAGAATTTTTTCTACTATGTCTTGTGGACAGTGCGCAGTGAGCTCTGTCCACAAGATATAATAGATTAAATGCCTCTATTAGATGTATTGAGGTCAAAAATGTCTATAAATATGGGAAATTCAGTGGTGGTCAGAGAAATTCTTTGACTGATTACAAAATATTTTATTCAGTTAACACAAATTTATTGTGTTATTTATTATACAATTAACAGGTCAATTTTGTATTGGAGGTATGGTAAATGGTTTGGCATTGGAAGTCAAAAACAGTTGATAGAGATATTCAGTTGAGAAATATCCAATAGAGTGGACTCTACTGTAAAATAGTACCTGGTACCAATACCGGGGATATGTCCTCTAAAGTGGGCTCCTTAATCCTTTACCCAAAGCAGACGATATCACAATTTATTATTTTAAATATAATTTTTTAGCTCAACTTGACAAAGTCAAGCTGAGCTATTGCCATCACTTCTCGTCCGTCGGCGTATGTACGTACGTACGTACGTTAGTATGTTAGTACGTTAGTACGTACGTCCACAATTTCCTTTGGCACACCTCACAGGTCGCATTTATGATCAGATTACTTTGAAACTTCTTATGCTTGTTTGGGGTGACCTCTAGATGGGAGCTATCAATTTTCTTCAATTTCCGTCAAAAAATGTTGCCGCGGCCAACGTTCTTAGAACTTAGTTTAGTCAAACCACAATATTTCCCTTTGGCACACCCTACAGGGCACATTTATGATTTGATTGCTTTGAAACCTGATACGCTTATTTAGGGTGACCTCTAGATGGGTGCTATCGATTTTCTTCAATTTCCGGCAAAAAATGTTGCCACGGCCAACGTTCGTAGAACTTAGTTTAGTCAGACCTCAATATTTCCCTTTGGCACACCCTACAGGGTACATTTACGATCAGATTGCTTTGAAACCTGGTATGCTTGTTTGGGGAGACCTCTAGATGGGAGCTATCGATTTTCTTCAATTTCTGTCAAAAAATGTTGCCGCGGCCAACGTTCTTAGAACTTAGTTTAGTCAGAAGACTCAATATTTCCCTTTGGCACACCCTACAGGGTACATTTATGATCGGATTGCTTTGAAACCTGGCGTGCTTGTTTGGGGTGACCTCTAGATGGGAGCTATCGATTTTCTTCAATTTCTGTCAAAAAATGTTGCCGCGGCCAACGTTCTTAGAACTTAGTTTAGTCAAACCACAATATTTCCCTTTGGCACACCCTACAGGGCACATTTATGATTTGATTGCTTTGAAACCTGGTATGCTTATTTAGGGTGACCTCTAGATGGGAGCTATCGATTTTCTTCAATTTCCGGCAAAAAATGTTGCCATGGCCAACGTTCGTAGAACTTAGTTCAGTCAGACCTCAATATTTCCCTTTGGCACACCCTACAGGGCCCATTTATGATCAGATTGCTTTGAAACCTGGTATGCTTGTTTGGGGAGACCTCTAGATGGGAGCTATCGATTTTCTTCAATTTCTGTCAAAAAATGTTGCCGCGGCCAACATTTTTAGAACTCAGTTTAGTCAGACCACAATATTTCCCTTTGGCACACCCTACAGGGCACATTTATGATTTGATTGCTTTGAAACCTGGTATGCTTGTTTGGGGAGACCTCTAGATGGGAGCTATTGATTTTCTTCAATTTCCATCAAAAAATGTTGCCGCGGCCAACGTTCTTAGAACTTGGTTTAGTCAGAAGACTCGATATTTCCCTTTGGCACACCCTACAGGGCACATTTATGATTTGATTGCTTTGAAACCTGGTATGCCTATTTAGGGTGACCTCTAGATGGGAGCTATCGATTTTCTTCAATTTCCGGCAAAAAATGTTGCCATGGCCAACGTTCGTAGAACTTAGTTCAGTCAGACCACAATATTTCCCTTTGGCTCACCCTACAGGGCTCATTTATGATTAGATTGCTTTGAAACCTGGTATGCTTATTTACGGTGACCTCTAGATGGGAGCTATCAATTTTCTTCCATTTCCGTCAAAAAATGTTGCCACGGCCAACGTTCTTAGAATTTAGTCTAGTCAGACCACAATATTTCCCTTTTGTACACCCTACAGGGCACATTTATGATCGGATTGCTTTGAAACCTGGCATGCTTGTTTGGGGAGGCCTCTAGATGGAAGCCATCGATTTTCTTCGGTTTCTGTCAAAAAATGTTGCCACTGGCAAAAAAACTGACATTGGTCCCAATGATCTTCAATTTTGCCATTTCATTTATAACTTACCAAGTTCAAGTTTGTCAAGTTGAGCTACAGTGTCATTGACACTTTCATTTAAATTTTTCAAAAAATTTCAACAAAACCATATCATGTGACCCCTCATTGCAACGAGCTCAATGAGCTCGTTCCAATGAGGGGTCACATGATATGGTTTTGTTCAAATATTTTGAAAACTTAAATTTTTTCAACTGCTCAATTTGCATATTACGTAGACGGATGCAGGCGATTCATTAGGTAAAGGGTTAAGAATAAATGTTTACCTAAACCTGACTTTAAACTTGTGCTGTGACCATGATATAGCCATCAGTGCTGAAACTAACCATCAACACCTATAAAAATAAACACAAAGAATCTTAATATTTAGTTTTCAGTTTTGTAGTTGAAATTTAATTTGGGTTGACAGACAAATATTTTGTGATTTCTTATATAAAGAAGTTCATTGGTCTTCTATAACTCTGGAGATATTTGATATAATAGAAAGAGAAACAAAATTGAACTATTTTTTAAAAGAATTTCATGACCTGCCATATTTAATGACTGTAAATTATGTAAAAATATTGTGTTTTTCAGTGACTTCACCTGTTGAGGATGTGAACTTGGTTATTGATTTTCTGTGTCTTTACTAAAGTGCTTTTCAACATCCAGGGTACATTTACATCTGTTGGCTCTTTGTGAACTCATCTCTCTGGCTTCAGATAATAGCTGAATCACTTCAAATGTCTTGTAGTTAAGCACTTAATATGGTACAGTGGCACAAACTGAACTGAATATTTTTTAATTGAATAACCCTGTTAAAGCATTTCCTAATGAATCTGTCTTGTCTGCCTTCCTAATTTCCAAATTGAGCAGCTGAAATAACATTTTGTTTCAAAAAATATCAACAACACCAAATCATGTGACCCCTCTCATTGGAGAAGAACATTGAGCTCATTCTAGTAAGGGGGGGGGGGGGGGGAGGGGGAGGGGGGGTCCTAATATGGTTTTGTTGAAATTTTGTGAAAAACTAAAAAAAAAAGTGATTAGTCCTAAAAAAAGTTAAAATCTGTTTCTCAGGCCCTCCCACATGGACCTTTTTGCTGCTGCATGCTCTTTTTTCTTTTTTCATAACCAATGCAAACTTAAAAAAATAAAAATATTTTACCTAAGTTAATAAAAGTGATAAATTTGTCCCTTGAGTGCCTCAAGGCTTTGCAGTTAGCATTGAAAGCCTTCTTGCACTCAAGGGTTGAAATATACCACAACCACCCATGCTATTCTGTAGATTGTGAGGTCTAAAACTTAAAACAAGCCAAGAACATGAACCTTTGATGGCAAAGAAATAATTACAAAAACAAAAATTAAAATAAAAAAACGCCCATCCACATGCAATTTTACAAAAAAATGGCCTAAGAAACAGAATATTTACTTTGTGTGGGGGTGGGAGGAGGAGGGGGGGGGGGCTTAAAATTACAAATTTTCATATCACATACATTGGGTAAAGGGTTAATTGCATATGAATTCCATCACACTGAGCAGGTTGTTCTGATACCTCCAACTCATTTGGTAACTATTACATATCTTGATGTGTCTGAGATAGCTTCGACCCTTTTAAAACATAGGCATATCTTGTGTCGAATGAACATCACTGCATAGTGGTAGATGTGCATACATGCTCATTAATTTGATGCTCATGTGTCACTAATTATTTTTTACTAGAGCCTGATCTGTTGTTACATCTCATATTATTTCATATGTATTGCTTGGCTAAACAGTATCACTGCACAGTTTCATTAGAAGATGAAATGATTGTATAGTACAGAGGAATCCTGTTAATTGAAAAGTAACTTTGCCATTGAAAATTATTCAGTTAATAGGAATATTCAGTTATCAGGGACTGGTCACTTCTCTGTGTTCCAGAGATATTTATGAGTATTTATTCTAATGCATCTCATTTGACAGAACTCATGGAGCTCTGTCAATCAATATATAATAGATTAAGGCATGTATTTAATGTTGCTAGGCAAAATAGGTCTATAAACAAGAAGAAGTCAGGGTAATCTCTTGACATATTACAAAATTTTCTATTTATTTAACCCGTTATGCAATGAAACGGTCGCATGCACCAATTTACAAATTGGGCAGCAGGAAAAAACTATATTTTTCAAAAAATTTTGACAAAACCATATCACGTGACACTTCATTGAAACGGGCTTGTTGAGCTTGTTCCAATGAGGGATCACAGGATATGGGTTTGTTGATTTTTTTTTTTAAATTTGAAAATGCAATAATTAAAATAACAAATTTTGATATCATGTGTGTTGGATAGAGGGTTAACAGAGTTTCTTCTATGAACTATATACCATTGGTAGGTCAAATTTGTACTGAAGGTATGGTTAATGATTTTGTGTTTGGAAATAATGTTCAATTAACAGGATTATTCAATTAAGAGATATTCAGTTAAGAAAGCTTCACTATACTGGGTTCACAAAGCAGTGCCCTTTGTGATCAGATCACACTTTGATCACAACACACTTTTAAACTAGTGGGTCTAGATTTACTAAATAAAACACTTCGACATCTAGATGTATCAAAAAAAACAAATACAAATGGCATCTTGGATTCAATGTTTTCTGTGGTGATATGGGAAGGAAAGCGGATGGGAAGGGAAGCGGGCAGAGAATTTCCACTGGATCTGTCTGCTTATACAAATGGCATCAATGTTTTCTGTGGTGATATGGGAAGGAAAGTGGATGGGAAGGGAAGTGGGCAGAGAATTTCCACTGGAACTGTCTGCTTTTGTGATCACAGTACTGTATCATCAGAATATCACAGAATCAGATTAGCATTCCATCTGCAAGCACATACACTTGATGAAATTAATTTGATCATCCTGCAGAACAACATTCCTAAAATCTAAAAAATTATTATATCCATCTTCATGGTCATTTCCTGCTAAAATCATTGATGAGTATGTAATATTTGGCATTTTATTCTGCATTTGATATCCATTGAAACAGAGGGCATATTAAGCCTAGAAATGGTTATTTTGTTGAAGAAAATTGAAAAAGTCAATAATACAGGCAGCCAACAATGAAGTGAAAACATTGTCAAGATAAATACAGCCTACCTGTGTTGATCTTTATAGGTATCGTGGAACTAAATATTGAAATTAGAGTGAACCGCCTTAAAATAATGCGCTCAGAAATGATGCAATCTCTAAAAATAAACAGCCTTGGGAAAATCCATTGTTTCAATAAACGTTTGAAACATTCTATTGACATCTTGCATTATTGTTGAATATTCCTGATAAAAAAGAGGGTGATTTGATGACTTTTGGACCTAAAAAATACAATTTACTTTTTGTGTGTTTTTGTTTTTTTCCCTGAAAAATATGTGCATGTGACTGGTACTTCCTTTGTGTCAGTTTTTCTCTCTTATTTGTTGCATGAACCCCTGTTTTCAGATCAGAAAAAGTTGTCTGAAGGGCTATACATGAGAGAGATATTTGAATGCCAAAATTAAAGTGATGCGATCAAATATTTTTTCCGCCTAAACATTATAATGGTCGCCTATGGGAAAATATTTAGTTCTGTGATACCTTTAGGAAGAACACACTTGGCAGCAACTTTTCAAAGCAATATAACAGTGGCAGTTTGTGGCTGTATGGGGTTAAACTTATTGATTGGTGTTAGAATTAAACTGATCCAAAATTATTTCATAAATTTGTATTTTATGGATTGCGCCAGGAACTGAAAACAACATTCATAAAAATTTATGGCCTAATTATAATAATATAGTAAGCAATCAGTACATGAATTGTGAATAACACACAGGCTAAATTGTATAGGAATTTGTCCTATAATCAGACGGTGTAGATCATATAAGGAAATATTCTTGGGCTGCATGAGTTTTATCTTACAACAAGAACGTATTTCCTCCAAATACAAGTAGAGGGTTCGCACAGCCTTGAAAAGTCCTTGAATTTTCGCCAAACTCCTTGAATTTGGAATATTCAGAAAATGCCCTTGAAAAGCACTTGAAGATCAGTCAGACTCCTTGAATGTCCTTGGATTTTTTCTGCTATCATTGCAGCTTGTTTATTTGAGTCCAACCTTTTGCCAAATGTTGAGTTTTATTTGGTTTTAATTTTTTAAAAAAGGTGAGGAAAGAAAACATGCATATCGCTAATAACTGGTGGAGGGCTGAAAGTCACCATTAATTTAACTGAAAAGTGAGAGTACTTGAAACAAGTCCTTATATTCTTTGTGCAGACTCAATGCGCAGTCATTAGCATATGTCAATTTACTTTATTATAAATCATTGGAGAGTGCCTGCAGGCACTCTCCAATGATTTATAATAAAATAAATATTGAATAAATTGTAACCACCAAACATAATCTAGCACCCAGCCAATTGTGAAAGAAATAGATTTAGATGCAGGTGAGATTTTTGAGAAATGACAATCCCGTCAGAAAACTGCTGCTTGATAAATGCTTATTTGTCCTTGAAATGTCTTTGAAAAGTCCTTGAAGTTTTCTGTCTTGGGTTGTATGAACATTGAAGTAAAAACATCTGGACAAAATACAAATCTGTATTGAGGGAAGCAACCGCACGTGCGATCATTATTTGATACAGAAAGAGAACATTTTTTACCTGCTCTCATCGAAAACTGATTACACATACAACAACAGGGTATGCCAAGTCGCCCGTTTTTGATAACAGTAATTAAATGATATATAAATCATCAAGTCAATTACACTAGATCATTTTTGGCCATTATGTTATTTTTATATGGATCTGCAATGCATTAAACCTGAAAATTGAAACAAGAGAAATGCCCAGCTGAAACACTACTATAAACTTCAGTGGCTTTTGTACAGTTGGAAAAATGAAATAGTACAGGCCTGACATTCTTTAGGAGTGCAGGAATGCTGCATGCCTAGAATAAAATGAGGAGGGAATGCCAGAACTGTTTGGGACTGCCTTTAAAATCTATTATCATTTCGTTCCTTGTTCCAATGTGTTTTCTGTGCCTTCTGGCACCGAGAACACATTGGAACACAGGGGACAATTTGACAATGTTGCATTGATTCGCAATAAGTCATTACCCATTCTGTGTCACATTTCAATACGTTTTGGGTGTAGAAGACAGTCGCATAAAAATTGAATGCAACATTTTTAATAATGAGAAGAAGTGTATGCCAATTTTTTCACTATGTAGTTGTATGTAGTACAATTTTTCCGTCACATTATTAATACCTTGAAGTGTATATAACCAAAATAGCAGACAAGTTTTTGCATTTAAAATTTCAGGTGCAATTGCACCACCAAGCAATCCGAGATGGGCAATTGTTTTGCACTCCTTGATTTTCTAGATTGCCAGAACTGATAGTATGATGTCATGATCTTCATTCCTAAAAACTCAATTCATTATATAAGACACCAAATAATTGTCCAAATATATGGGAATAAGTCAAGAAAGGGAGGAATATTGTAAGATAAATTGGTTATTAGTACTAAGTGGGTTTCCGAGATGGTATATTGAAATTGAGACCTCACCTCTGGGTCATATATCAACTCGTCTTAATGGACTTGTTGTTATATATGCCCTGTGATGAGGTCTCGACTTAAAACACCATCTCAGAACCCACTTGGTGTACTAATCTATATTTTCAAAAAGAAACTTTCTACATTTAGTATTTTGAAGAAGAAAAATTCTTTCAATGTTGTAATGTTAACATTGTCATGATGTGTCATATATGTGGATCAGTAAGGTATGGCGTAATAAATAACCTTACTGTATTATTGTACAGTATTGATAAAATTGATTTTTCTTGACAATGACTCACCTGACAAACTGATGACAAGGGAACAAATTTATTAATTATCCATGTCACAGGTTGTAATTTCCTATGTTTTCCACATTGGGAGTTCTTTATGCTTTGTAACAGAGAATTAAATGCAAAGGTATGAAGACATGTTTGATGCAGTCAAAAGTAAGTATGAAATAAGTGTCACCCATGGGTACTTGTGGGGAGGGGTGGAATGGTGCAGATCTTGTTTACTGTGGTAAACAAGATCTGCTTCACTGCTAACAAATGATCATCTCCTGGGGTGAAAGTCCACCCAAAGTGAACAGAATTGCTATAAACAGTTGGCTAATCGTAACCTCATTCCTTTGTTGCAGTCATGAATTAGCAACAGAATTGGGAAGTAACCTTAGCCACCAATAAATAAATAAATAATATAAAAAAGCGTAAAGTTACATCTAACCAAGCCTATATGTTTTAGATGGGCAGCCATCGCTGCTCTCCAAGGCCTGCTTTATTTGAAAATGAAGATGGTGGTGAAAGCCTGCCCTGCAAATCCTTGAAAAACTAATGGATTCTAAAATGCATATTCAGACAAAAAATCGAACTGAAACCCCTGCAGTCTGATTTAACCCTCAAACATTCTAATACACCAAAGCCAGTGTGTCTAGTGGCTTAACAGTGATTCTTGGCCGACCCCCTTAGAGCACATCTGTTGACCTCTGGGGAAGTAAATAGTTGAAATTCAACACTAAAATATTCTTCATTTTTAGTCGGCTGTTTGTCATGGGGGATGGGGAGGGACATGATCTCTGTGACTCCATTGGCTACAACTATGTCAATTTCGAGTATGCATGGGGAGGCTGGAGAGGAGTCTGTCAATCACTCTGTGATAAGAACCTTGTTGGTTGAACATTGAACACATTTGAGAGCAATAACCATAGTAACTTCCTGAAATATGATATGGAGTAATAATTCTTGAAATCTAACTGGAAATAAGCTTGTTCATTGGTGGATGATGCAGTCAAAGGAGGTACTAGTATATATCTAAATGTGCACAGAACAGTGTCAATTGAGTTTTATTACACCCCTAACGTCTAATTATAATAGGAATCGGTAAAAAATAAATTATGTTCTCCCCTCACTAGTGATATCAAACACCTCGGTGATTAACATTTCATGTGAACTTGAAATTTACAAATGAATTTTCACAAGTGCAAAACAAAAGTTGTTCTTGCTCCACAAGTGAGTATAACAAGACGTCATAATTACGTCATTTCGCCAACAATGCCCAAAAACTATTTTGTGTGAATGTCCACAACATCCAATGTGATCTGTGTCAGCGGAAACAGTGATCAGCTGATTGTGTAAACAGATTTCTTGCGTGGTATGGGCGTCGGTTTGGATCTTTTCTGTTGAAGCTTCAAATGAAAGGGGTATAATAAAACAAAAATCTAATGTTTTCTTGTGAATACCGGGATTAATCTCATTCATGAGTGAGAGAATTTGTCTTTTCACTCACAGCAAGCTGCTCGTGAAAATACGCATTTTCTCACTCACTCATGAGATAAATCCCGGTGTTCACAAGAAAACATTAGATATCCTCTATTTATCCCGTCAAGGATTCACTTGCCTTTATTTATTTGTGAACATGCAGAACAAAGCAGGATGTTTCTTTTCAGTCAGTTGAATTTTAAAATAGCACTACATGTAAAAGCATTGAGAAAAGTGCAGGGGTATATCTATATGTGGGAAAAAAGGAGTGGGGACATGACTTCCAGCTTCATCACCCCTGCCGTCATCCACATATGATTTTCAAAACAATAAGCTCGTGTAACAATACTTGGCTTTAATTTAGTAGGCACAAAAATTCTTGAATAACAGCAGATTCGATTGACCTTTCATTTCTCGTTTTCGGATAATTATTAACCTTTTTATCTATTGGATCCCTTCTATGTGAAAGAAACCAGAAAGCTTCTAAAAATTTGCATTTATTCATTTTTGGCTCACCAACGTTAGTTGTGTGAGCCTATGGCATAGCCCTCATGTCGGCGTCGGCGTCGGCGTCCGCTCTCAAATATTTTGAACTTTTGTGTACAGGTTTTGATGTTTTGGCTTTTCAAATTTTTTTTTCCTTTCAGCATATTGCTATAGTGGTTCACTATAACATTTAACTCTTTTCCAGGGTATTTTGTCTTCATTTTAACCGTTTGAATCAAATTTTAGACTTATTTTGATGTTTGCGTGCAGGTTTTGATGTTTTTTTTTTCCTTTCTTTCAAGTGGAGATTTACCTTGCAGCATGTGTCCATGCTTTCTATTGTATGTAAACATGCATCTTAGGGCTATGTTTGTATTATTTAACCCTTTTCCTGCTGAATTACTTCAATTTTGGACTTTTATGTACAGCTTTCGGACTTAGGCTTACAGCTTCTTACTTTTATGTACAGGTTGTGATAAAAAAAAACAATTTCAAGTGAGGTTGACCTCATTGCATATTGCAGTGGTGGTTATTATAACATTGATATCTTTCCAGTGCATTTTTAAAAAATTTTTAACCCCTTGAATAGATTTTTATACTTATTTTGACGTTTGCGTGCAGGTTTTCATGGGTTTTTTTTTTTCCTTTCTTCCAAGTGTAGAGTTTCTGTGTATTGCTATGGTGGTTCACTATAACATTTAACTCTTTTCCAGGGTATTTTGTCTTCATTTTAACCCTTTGAATCAAATTTTAGACTTATTTTGATGTTTGCGTGCAGGTTTTGATGTTTTTTTTTCCTTTCTTCCAAGTGGAGATTTACCTTGCAGCATATGTCCATGCTTTCTATTGTATGTATACATGCATCTTAGGGCTATGTTTGTATTATTTAACCCTTTTCCTGCTGAATTACTTCAATTTTGGACTTTTATGTACAGCTTTTGGACTTAGGCTTACAGCTTCTTACTTTTATGTACAGGTTGTGATAAAAAAAAACAATTTCAAGTGATGTTGACCTCACTGCATATTGCAGTGGTGGTTATTATAACATTGATATCTTTCCAGTGCATTTTTAAAAAATTTTTTACCCTATGAATACATTTTTAGACTTATTTTGACGTTTGTGTGCAGGTTTTCATGGGGTTTTTTTTTCCCTTTCTTCCAAGTGTAGAGTTTCTGCATATTGCTATGGTGATTCACTATAACATTTAACTCTTTTCCAGGGTATTTTGTCTTAATTTTAACCCTTTGAATCAAATTTTAGACTTATTTTGATGTTTGCGTGCAGGTTTTGATGTTTTTTTTTCCTTTCTTCCAAGTGGAGATTTACCTTGCAACATATGTCCATGCTTTCTATTGTATGTAAACATGCATCTTAGGGCTATGTTTGTATTATTTAACCCTTTTCCTGCTGAATTACTTCAATTTTGGACTTTTATGTACAGCTTTTGGACTTAGGCTTACAGTTTCTTACTTTTAGGTACAGGTTGTGATAAAAAAAACAATTTCAGGTGAGGTTGACCTCACTGCATATTGCAGTGGTGGTTATTATAACATTGATATCTTTCCAGTGCATTTTAAAAAAAATGTTAACCCTTTGGATAGATTTTTAGACTTATTTTGACGTTTGTGTGCAGGTTTTCATAGGTTTTTTTTTTCCTTTCTTCCAAGTGTAGAGTTTCTGCATATTGCTATGGTGGTTCACTATAACATTTAACTCTTTTCCAGGGTATTTTGTCTTAATTTTAACCCTTTGAATCAAATTTTAGACTTATTTTGATGTTTGCGTGCAGGTTTTGATGGGTTTTTTTTCCTTTCTCCCAAGTGGAGATTTACCTTGCAGCATATCTCCATGCTTCTTAGGGGTTATTATTATATTATTTAACCCTTTAGCTGCTTATTTTCTTTAATTTTGGACTTTTGTGTGCAGGTTTTGAACTTTTTTTTTACTCCAGCCACCCCTTTACATTGGCCACCTGTTGGTGAGCCACGGGGTACTGTTACCCCCTCTAGTTACTAACATATTGAGTATCTCTGATGAGTAAGAGTTTGATATGAAATTTCCAAATCATGTTCATTAAAATTGTTCTGAGCTGATGTCCATTTTAGTGAGTTAGGTTCAGAAATTTCTAATTTGTTTATTAGGTGCAGAGATTGTTCCTGTAGCTTTTGAATTCCCCAAGATTTGGATTCCATACACCAGGTAACTCCAAGTGAAGTAGAGTGTTTTCTTGGCTTCAGGTGGAATTATTTGCTTTACTTTTAGTACATAATTTGCCAGGGCAACTTTAGAACATAATTGGGAAGTATGAAATTTTTTGTTATCAGCGTTTATGCCTAAAAATTTGAGTGACTTTTTTTCTGTTTCATTTGAGCCTATTTTGTTTATTCTGTGATTGTTTATAACTATCTTTTGATTCATCAAATTTCTTCTGTTAGAAGTTGGATTGATGAGAATATATTTTGTTGTGGGTGCAGTAACTGGTAGAGGCTGGAAGACCGTATTTGGGCTTTATTATGCCCCTGACTTGAAAAGTCGAAGGGGTATCTGGTTGAGATCTCCATCCATCTGTTTGTCCATCCATCCATTCGTCCATCCATACCAACATTTTCCTTTTATCTCAGCCACTGCTACTCCAATTTGAATATTTGGTGTTGTGATAGAGTATCATGTAGCATGAGTTTCTTCCAAACATTTTTTTCAGAGTTTTGGCCCTTTTTCATTCTTTCAACTTAGAAAATTTTTGGCTGGTCGGGGACATTGGCACATGCTTTGCATTGCCCCCCTTCTCTATTGTGCAGGTATCACAGCTTAAAGACTTCATATTCAGTGGATGTGCTGTATATCATCTCTAAAGAGAAATTATTTAGTCTGTTCGGATTTGCCATGTTACAATTTATGGGAGAGTGCCTATAGGCACTCTCCCATAACTTGTAACAAGGCAAAGACATAGGAACAAATTTGATCAACAAAAATAATTCAGCACTCCACCAGTTAAATCCAGATGGTGTTCCAAGCTCTCACAAATCTTGTAACAAGGCAAAAACACATGAACAAATTTTGATGACCAAAAATAATTCAGTACCAGTTAATACCAGATGGTGTGCCGATCACCAATCAGAAATGTTCTTTAATTCCTTATTCATATCAGTGCTTAACTACTTGCTGGCATCAGGTCTAGAGTAGTGAACAGTGGTATCAGCAAATGAGAGGAGGGGAACGGTGGCAGACATGCTAACCTCCAGAATAATTTTTCAGGGAACCTGAGGGTGATTTTCAGGGAAATGGGATGGATTTCAGAGAAAAGTTCGCGTGGGGACAAAATAAAAGAAAAAACTTGTGAATTTTCAGCTCATGGACTACTATTAACACCAGGTTATATCCAGAACTAGTTGTCAACTATGCTGATGCATTTATGCTATGTTAAAAAATCATAAGATGACTGTTGATTTGACCCCCCTCCCCCTTTCCCTCAGGATCCTCTTCTTCATGAGACCCCCCTCCCCACCGCTACCCACCCACAGTGTCCTACAGAGCAACTCCACCTGTGGTTTGCTCTTATCAAAGTCTACTTAGCTAATAATTTCCCAAGTATTGAAATGTTAACAGGAAAAGATGTCCTAATGTTCAGTCACTTCAAGAACATTAGTACTCAGAAAGAATCTTTATCAAACTTCATGCATGTGGGACGTTTGTGCCCTACACAAAACTTTTCTTTTCATCATTGAAGCATTTTTTAGCTCATCTTGACAAAGTCAAGCTGAGCTAATCTCATCACTCTCCGTCCGTCGTCCATCCGTCCGTCAACCGTCCATCAGTTGTCCGTCTGCCGTCCGTCAACACCATTTTTAGCTCAACTTTGACGAAATCAAATTTGAGCTATTGTCATGGCCCGTCGTCCGTCTGTCTGTCCGTCCGTCTGGCCGTCTGGCCGTCTGGCCGTCTGTCCGTACGTCAACAATTGGCTATGGCTCGGGCTAGAGGTCGCATTTATGAACCGATCTTTACGAAACTTCTTGTGTACCTTTATTATGACCCTGGGACAGGAACGAGTGTTTTTAGGTGTGGTCCGAAATTCAAGATGGCTGCCAGCGGCCATTTTGTACCGATGATGCAAAAATCTGTTTTTTGTTCAGAACTTCTGTATGAAAGTTCTGATTTGAATAAAGTTTTGTATAAATGTTTAGTACCATGGGATACATGACATATAATACGGGGTTTTTTCTCGTGCGTAAATTATGCAAATTAGACTGACTTTGATTTATTTAGTGTTACTTTCAGAGCTGTAAGTGCCAAGCTGCTATGGCTCGGGCTAGAGGCCGTATTTATGAACCAATCTTTACAAAACTTCTTGGGTACCTTTGTTATGACCCTGGGACGGGAACGAGTGTTTTGGGGTGTGGTCCGAAATTCAAGATGGCTGCCAGTGGCCATTTTGTACCGATGATGCAAAAATCAGTTTTTTGTACAGAACTTCTGTATGAAAGTTCTGATTTGAATAAAGTTTTGTATAAATGTGTAGTACAATGGGATACATCACATATAATACGGGTTTTTTTCTCGTGCGTAAATTATGCAAATTAGACTAACTTTGATTTATTTAGTGTTACTTTCAGAGCTGTAAGTGCCAAGCTGCTATGGCTCGGGCTAGAGGCCGTATTTATGAACCAATCTTTACGAAACTTCTTGGGTACCTTTGTTATGACCGTGGGATGAGAACGAGTGTTTTGGGGTGCAGTCCCAAATTCCAGATGGCTGCCAGCAGCCATTTTGTACCGACGATGCCGAAATCTGTTTTTTGTACAGAACTTCCATATGAAAGCTCTGATTTGAATAATTTTTTGTATGAATGTTTAGTACCATGGGATACATTACATATATTACAGGTTTTTTTCTTGTGCGTAAATTATGCAAATTAGGCTAACTTTGATTTATTTAGTGTTACTTTCAGCACTGTGAGTGCAAATCCCAATACGGCTCGGGCTAGAGGCCGTATTTATGAACCGATCTTCACGAAACTTCATGGGTACCTTTATTATCACTGTGGGACGAGAAGGAGTGTTTTTGGGTCCAGTCTGAAATTCAAGATGGCCGCTAGCAGCCATTTTGTTCAAAATTAAGTGCAATCAGATTTTTGCGCAGAACTTCCAAATGAAAGATCTGATTTGAATAAATTTTTGTATGAATGTTTAGTACCATGGGATACATTACATATAATACAGAGTTTTTCTCGTGAATAAATTATGCAAATTAGGGGTCCGGGTGGGACTTAGAAAATTTTGGACCAAAATCCGGAAATTAGTTTTTTTGGTTTTTTATGCGTTTTGGTCAATTTTAAGACAAAAAAAAAATAAATTTTTTTACACTGAAAATTTGGGGTCCAGGTGGGACTTCGAAAATTTTGGACCAAAATCTGGAAATTAGTTTTTTGTGTTTTGATGCATTTTGGTCAATTTTAAGAAGAAGAAGAAAAAATTTTAGTCTGAAAATATTTTGTTTGGGACTGAAAATTTCCACACAAAAATAATAATCTACAATGATTGGTCTTAATCTGTAGTCCATTACAGTCACCTTGTAATTCTTTTATTATTGTTGACTGGGCCAAAACAAATACTAATTCCTGTCATATTCATTATTCAGTTGTCTTGGTCACAGCAAGTACTAATTCCTGTCATATCCAAGTTGAGCTACAGAGTCATTGACTCTTTCATTTTCATTTGGTCTTCTCCTCCAAAGCCACTGGGCCAATTCAAGTGAAAGTTTGTGTGAGTGATGGTCCCAAAGGGGCATTGCATTTTTGTTCAACTCAACATGCCCAGCCCCATAGGGAGGGAGTGGGGGAAACTGCTCCAAAATATTTTTAAAATCTTCTCAAGAACCAGTGTGTACAGTGACTTCATATTTGCTATGGAGCTTCCTTTTGAGGTGTAGAATCAAGTTTATTCAAACGAAGTTCGTGAAGCAATATTTGGCTTTGTAATGGGAGGGGTAAGATTTTTGGCCCCGCCCAAAATTTCTATTTTCTGAACCGATGGTCTGGTATGAACCATATTTGGTATGTGGTATTATTGGGTCATAAGCACTTGACCCATGCAAAAAATAAAATTCCTGCATCCCCATGGGAACCCTGGGAGCTAAAAATAGAAATATTTTCAAACGCCCATATTTCCCAAACCACATGGAACAGAGAGCTGTTATTTGGTATGAAGTATCCTTAGGACCAGTAGAATTGAATGGAGATGGAGAAAAAAAATTGCCATCGGTTATGTTAGGGTGTTCTGCAATGGGCATCAAAAAAATGCTGAGTCGGCATATTTGTAAAAATTAAAAAAAATCTTTTCTCCAGAACCAGTCATCAGAATCTTTTGATGTTTTGTGTACAGCATTCATAGGGGGGTCAGATACAAGTTTGTTGAAATAAAGCTCATTGGTTCATATTTGGGCTCACTACAGGAGCCCAAATTTTTAACATAGGTTAATATGGGGAATATTCTTTAAAAATCTTCTTCTTCAGAACCACCAGTCAGAATCTTTTAATGTTTGGTATACATCATTGTTATGAGGGTCAGATTCAAGACTGTTCAAACCAAGTCCCTAGCTTAATATTTGGGCTTCCTACAGAAGCCCAAATTTTAACTTTGTTCAATATGGGGGGGGGGGGGGGGGGATTGAAGTTTGTTCAAATCAGATCCCTAGGTATATCTTTAGCCTGAATTTCTACTTAGTGCAATATGAGGAAATTTCTTTAAAAATCTTCTTCTTCAGATCCACCAGTTGGAATGCTTTCATATTTGGTATACAACAACTCTAGGGGGGTCTGATCCCAGTTTGTTCAATTCGAGTTCCTGGGTTAATATTTGGGCTCCATGTGGGAACCTGAAATTTAACTTAGTACAATATGAAGGAATTTCTTCAAAAATCTTCTTCTTCAGATACACTAGTCAGAATGCTTTCATATTTGGTATACAACATCTCTAGGGGGGTCAGATTCAAGTTTGTTCAAATCGGATACATTGTTTTCAATTCCATTCAAAATTTTCTGGCCAACAGTTAACAGTTCTGTAGTCAGTACAACAGAATAAATGTAGTGTTAGAAAATAAGTCCATTGTGTTCAAATATGCAGTCATAATTTTTCAGCATCCTAAGCGACTTTAACCTACTTTTAAACTACGCTAAATAGTTGTTGTTTACGTTTTGATTTTGGAAAAGGGATGAGAATTAAAGCTATTCTATGAAGGAATAAATAAATATATATTATTTAATTCCTTTTCATATATTTTAATTTCCAAAAACTGCATTTAAATGAAGGTGGAGTTTTCAATTTTTTGAAAATAAGTCACCTATTTTCACTTCGACACTCGCACATTGGTCACGAATCTCTGAAGAAAAAACCCAGAAATAAACATGAACACAGTTGAAATATATATCATAAAGTACCCTTTTCTTAAGTAAATTTAACTTAAATCCATATTTTACTGCTTCATGAATTTTTTCCAGAGTTTGAAATGCATGTGATTTGACTCCGAACGTTTTTCATAAGTTACAACGGGAACGAAATATTTGACTGTTGTTTTCCAGGATTTTTGGTCCAAAACTGATTCCCGTCCTGGAGGCCGGAAACTACACTGAAATTCAGGGATTTTTCAGGCATTCCGGGAGAGTTAACATGTCTGAACTGTGGTAAAAGAGAAATTTATGAACAGCAAAAATAACACGGAGCCTAATACCGAGACCTACACCACATGTTATTGCACTTAAATCAAATTTCTGCTCTCGATCCATACATGACTCACTGCATCCTATTGGACAAATAACTTTTCAACTATTTATTAGTTTTGCCCCTTATTCCATACCATTCTGGTTTCTTTAGCTGTATTACCTATTTCAAACAATTCATAATTGCTCAGTTTATCACTAGAATACAGAAAAATGACCAAATTTATATTTCTGGTAAACAATATTCATGTTAACTGAATAATTTTCACCAGCAAAGTGAGTATATTCAATTAACCGGGTTGTGTTGTAATAATCCATTCTTCATGAACTGTACGAGTTCATCTTACTAACCACAAATTACAATCATAGAGATTGATCTCTCTGGAGCAAGAACAGGAGAAGAGAAGGTGCCTCAAGTTGAAATGTGAATGTCACTGAACCTGTGTGATCGTAAGGTAAAGATATCTGCTATTTTGGTTCTTTGACCAGAGCAAAGATATGCAATCTGTCTTGCTCTTGTACAGGGTTGAACAGAGCATAATAAACAGTGTTTCACAACATTTCATGTGTAGGGCTAATTGTCACAGATTTGTGTTGCTTTGTATTTGACTGCAGTTGGAAGGTAAAATTCCAGAATTAACAACATGGTGTCTTGCTCCATAAGACTTGAGAATTAATGGAAATATAACTGGCTTGACAGATATCTTGGGGCACTGTCGAACAAGATATAATTGGTTTGATTTCTAATCTGAACTGCAGAAGATATTATTAGATCTTTAACCATAACCCGCCAAGTATTTTCAAGACCTTTTTCATCAAATCTGGTCATGGCTGCTGTATGCAGCCATGACCAGATTTGATGAAAATTTATTTAAATTTAACTCAAAAGAGATCATTGATGAAAAAATCCATTCCATTTACAGAGAAAAAATTGGGTTAAGTATGCCCAATTTATTACTAACTTCAATGGCAAGCAAAATCCTGCCCTGGGCAGGAATATCCACCAGTAGCATGCAAGGGGTTAAAATGTGGTTCTCTCCAAAAAAATATTTCTACGTCAATTGTGGGATAAATACATTGACACTCTGGCTTCAAAAAATTTCCATGAAATGTTGCCAATATCTGTTTGTAACTGATCTTCAGATTTCATTTCCACAGTGGAATGAACTCAGTGATTGAAATTGTTCAGCCGAGTATCATATGCTATCTTTTCAAAACAAAGGAAATACAATTTTGAAAAAAATGAATATTATTGTGCTTTTCTAGCTTACATATGAGAACTTATTATTATTTTCTAGCTTATAGGTGAGAACTTATGAGCTTTCCTTGTTCAAATGTGAGAACTTATTGGCATTTTTAGCTCACCTGACTGAAAGTCAGGGTGAGCTTTTCTTATCACTCTTTGTCCGTCGTCCTGCGTGAAGGTGGTGTTTGAGCCTCAGTCTCCTAAACCACTGGCCACATTTTAATTAAATTTCATGTAAGTGGTGGTTATATAGGGGCATTTTGATTTTTATCCAAATTAGGTTTCGGCTCATATTGAGCATAGGTGTGGGGAAAAAATAGCCAAATTTTTTGAAAATCTTCTTCTAATGAACCACCAGTAGCAGAGACTTGACATGTGGTATACAGAGTCCTTTTGAGGTTTAGAATGAAGTTTGTTCAAGAGAAGTTTGTCGGGCATTATTTGCCTTCGTTATGGGAGGGGCAAAAATTTTGGCCACGCCTAAAATTTCTATTTTCAGAACCGTGAGGTCGATTTGAACCAAATTTGATATGAGATGATAATGGGTCATAAGTAGTTGATTGATGCAAAAAAAATTTTCTCATTGCCCCGTGGGAACCTTGGGAGCTAAAAATAGGAAAAACCTTAAAACTGCCATATCTCCAAAACTACACGGCACAGAGAATTCTTATTTTGTATAAAGCTTACTTTTATCCAGTAGAATAGAATGGTTAAAAAAAATCCCTATCGGTTTGATCCCAAGGTACTTTTTTCAGGACTTTGAAAAAGTGCTGAGTCAGCACTTTTTAACACTGCAGGCAATGGGAAAAACATTAAAAAAAACTTCTTCTCCAGATCCAGCAGGCAGAATCTTTTGATATTTGGTATGCAACATTGTAGGGTGGATCTGATTCAAGTTTGTTCAAATCAGCCCCCTGGGTTCATATTTGGGCTCAGTATAGGAGCCCGGTTTCCGAACTTAGTGCATTTCAGGCAAATTTCTTTAAAAATCTTTTTCTCCAGATCCAGCAGGCAGAATCTTTTCATATTTGGTATGCAACATTGTAGGGTGGATCTGATTCAAGTTGGTTCAAATTGGCCCCCTGGGTTCATATTTGGGCTCAGTATAGGAGCCCGATTTCCGAACTTAGTGCATTTCAGGCAAATTTCTTCAAAAATCTTCTTCTCCAGATCCAGCAGGCAGAATCTTTTGATATTTGGTATGCTACATTGTAGGGTGGATCTGATTCAAGTTTGTTCAAATCAGCCCCCTGGGTTCATATTTGGGCTCAGTATAGGAGCCCGGTTTCCGAACTTAGTGCATTTCAGGCAAATTTCTTTAAAAATCTTCTTCTCCAGATCCAGCAGGCAGAATCTTTTCATATTTGGTATGCAACATTGTAGGGTGGATCTGATTCAAGTTGGTTCAAATTGGCCCCCTGGGTTCATATTTGGGCTCAGTATAGGAGCCCGATTTCCGAACTTAGTGCATTTCAGGCAAATTTCTTCAAAAATCTTCTTCTCCAGATCCAGCAGGCAGAATCTTTTGATATTTGGTATGCAACATTGTGGGGTGGATCTGATTCAAGTTTGTTCAAATCGGCTCCCTGGATTCATATTTGGGCTTACTATAGAAGCCTGAATTCGAACTTAGTGCATTTCAGGCAAATTTCTTAAAAAATCTTCTTCTCCAGATCCAGCAGGCAGAATCTTTTGATATTTGGTATGCAAAATTGTGGGGTAGATCTGATTCAAGTTTGTTCAAATCGGCTTCCTAGATTCATATTTGGGCTCACTATAGAAGCTCGAATTCGAACTTAGTGCATTTCAGGCAAATTTCATAAAAAATCTTCTTCTCCAGATCCAGCAGGCAGAATCTTTTCATATTTGGTAAGCAACATTGTGGTGTGGATCTGATTCAAGTTTGTTCAAATCGGCCCACTTGGTTTATATTTGGGCTCAGTATAGGAGCCCAAATTTGAACTTAGTGCATTTCAGGCAAATTTCTTAAAAAATCTTCTTCTCCAGATCCAGCAGGCAGAATCTTTTGATATGTGGTATGCAACATTGTGGGGTGGATCTGATGCAAATTTGTTCAAATCGGCTCCCTAGATTCATAGTTGGGCTCACTATAGAAGCTCGAATTCGAACTTAGTGCATTTCAGGCAAATTTCTTAAAAAGTCTTCTTTACCAGATCCAGCAGGCAGAATCTTTTCATATTTGGTATGCAACATTGTGGTGTGGATCTGATTCAAGTTTGTTCAAATCGGCCCCCTGGATTCATATTTGGGCTCACTATAGAAGCCCGAATTCGAACTTAGTGCTTTTCAGGCAAATTTCTTTGAAAATCTTCTTCTCAAGATCCAGCAGGCAGAATCTTTTGATATTGGGTATGCACCATGCTTAGGGGGGTGAGATTCAAGTTTGTTCAAGCCAAGTCCCTGGGTTCATATTTGGGCTCACTGTGGTAGCCCAAATTATAACTTAGTTCAAAATGAGGAATTTTCTTTAAAAATCTTCTTCAGATCCAGCAGTCCGAATGTTTTGATATTTGGTATGCAGCATCCTTAGGGGGTGAGATTTAAGTTTGTTCAAACCATGACCCTAGGTCCATATTTGGACTCACTGTGGGAGTCCGAATGATAACTTAGTTCAAAATGAGGAATTTTCTTTAAAAATCTTCTTCTTCAGATCCAGCAGTCGGAATGTTTTGAAATTTGGTGTGCAGCATCCTTAGGGGGGTGAGATTCAAGTTTGTTAAAGCCAAGTCCCTGGGTTCATATATGGGCTCCCTGTGGGAGCCTGAATTATAACTTAGTTCGGTATGAGGAATATTCTTTAAAAATCTATTTTTTTAGATCCACTGGTCAGAATCTTTGGATATTTGTTATAAGCTTTTCTTAGGAGGAGCAGATGCAACTTGTTGAAATCAATTCTCTGGGTTGATATTTAGGCTACCATGTCAGGTGAGCGCCCTCAGGCCCCTTGGGGCCTCTTGTCTTATTACTCTTTGAGAAGATCAGGATAAACTGAAGTTTCCTCTTTTAATTTATTTGTTCCATTCTCAGTTGTCAACTGAAGTAGGCGGAGCTAATCTCATCGCTTGCCGTCGGTCGTCTGTCTGTCCGTCGTCCGTCAACACCATGTTTTGGTCTTCTCCTACAAAGCCACTGGGCCAATTCAAGTGAAAGTTTGTGTGAATGATGGTCCCAAAGGGGCATTTCATTTTTGTTCAACTCAGCATGCCCAGCCCCATAGGGAGGGAGTGGGGGAAAATGCTCCAAAATATTTTTAAAATCTTCTTCTCAAGAACCAATGTGTACAATGACTTGATATTTGCTATGGAGCTTCCATATGAGGTGTAGAATCAATTTTGTTCAAACGAAGTTCGTGAAGTAATATTTGGCTTTGTAATAGGAGGGGTAAGATTTTTGGCCCCGCCCAAAATTTCTATTTTCTAAACCGATGGTCCGGTATGAACCAAATTTGGTTTGTGGTAGTATTGGGTCATAAGTACTTGACCCATGCAAAAAAAAAAAATTCCCACATCCCCATGGGAACCCTGGGAGCTAAAAATAGAAATATTTTCAAACACCCATATTACCCAAACCCCACAGAACAGAGAGCTTTTATTTGGTATGAAGTATCCTTATGACCAGTAGAATTGAATGGTAAAAAAAAAAATGCCATCGATTATATTAAGGTGTTCTGTAATGGGCATCGAAAAAATGCTGAGTCAGCATATTTGCAAAAATTTTAAAAAATCTTTTCTCCAGAACCAATCTTCAGAATCTTTTGATATTTGGTATACAGCATTCATAGGGGGGGGGTCAGATAAAAGTTTGTTGAAATAAAGCTCATTGGTTTATATTTGGGCTCTCTACAGGAGCCCGAAATTTTAACATAGGGTAATATGGGGAATATTCTTTAAAAATCTTCTTTTTCAGAACCACCAGTCAGAATCTTTTAATATTTGGAATACATCATTGTTATGAGGGTCAGATTCTAGATTGTTCAAACCAAGTCCCGAGGTTAATATTTGGGCTTCCTATGGAAGCCCAAATTTTATCTTTGTTCAATATGGAGGGTAATTTAAAAAAATCTTCTTCTTCAGATCCATCAGTCAGAATGCTTTGATATTTGGTATGCAACATCTCTATGGGGGTCAGATTCAAGTTTGTTCAAATCAGATCCCTAGGTATATATTTGGGCTCACTATGGTAGCCCAAATTTTTACTTAGTGCAATATGAGAAAATTTCTTTAAAAATCTTCTTCAGATCTACCAGTCGGAATACTTTTATATTTGGTATACAACATCTCTAGGGGGGTCAGATTCCAGGTTGTTAAATTCGAGTGCCTAGGTTAATATTTGGGCTCCATATGGGAACATGAAATTTAACTTAGTACAATATGAGGGAATTTCTTCAAAAATCTTCTTCTTCAGATTCACTTGTCAGAATGCTTTCACATTTGGTATACAACATCTCTAGGGGGGTCAGATTCAAGTTTGTTCAAATTGGACCCATAGGTCAATATTTGGGCTCGCTATGGTAGCCCAAATTTGAACTTGGTGAAATTCGAAGAAATTTCTTTACAATTTCTCTTCTTCAGATCCAACGGTCAGAATGCTTTCATATTCGGTACACAACATCTCTAGGGAAGTCAGATTTAACTGTGTTCAAGTCAAGAGCCTGGGTTAATATTTGGGCTCTCTATGGGAGCCGGAATTGGCCATTTTGCTGAAGAATTAAAAATTTTGTATTCAGTACCCTCTAGAGGTACTAAGATTAATCCACATAGGTTGTATCAAGGGGCTTCATAGGGGAGCTCTACATTTTACTTATGATCAACTGAAGAAAAGGCATGATGCCTAGATTATTTTTGTCACTCCTGAGGGACTCAAGGATTGACAGTGTAGCCTATGGAGATGGCTTGCTTAATGTAGACTCATTCTTGGACTCTATTTAAATTGTGTTCTGTACAAGATGAGCGCTTCAGGCCCCGTGGGGCCTCTTGTTTTAATTACTATTTACTATTACAATGTCAAGTATGAGCTATTGGGATGGGTTGTGGACCATCGTACATCCTTACATTCCTCTGTCTGTCCACAATTCCTTTAGCACACCCTACAGGCTGCATCTCTCGTCCTATCAGTTTCAATTTTCATACATGGGTTTGGGTAATGTCTTGATGGAAGCTATCAAATTTTTCCGAATTTCATTGAAAAACATGGCTGCCAGTGGCCATCTTAGTTTAAACAGTATTTATTCACTAAATGACACGTGTACACATTTCACAATAACAGTAGGGTAACAAAAGTTCTGAACAACACTAAATACAATAGTATACACAAAACAATGAAAGTAGATTACTGTGTAAAGGAGGGATTCGACAGAAATCCAAGTGGCCATCTTGGATTTGGCATATAAATTGTCAACAATTCCATTGGCACACCCTCCAGGCTGCATCTCTCACCCGATCTTTTTCAAATTTCATATGTAGCTTTGGTGTGATGTCTAGATGGGAGCTTTCAAATTTTTAGTCGAGTTGTGACGAAGTCAAACTCGACTTATAGTTTGGTGAATGGCGGGCGGGCGGGCGGGCGGGCGGGCGGGCGGGCGGGTGGGCGGGCGGGGTGGGCGGGCGGGCGGGCGGGCGGGCGGGCGGGTGTAAACAATTGGTTTCCGGATGATAACTTGATAGTGGTTCAACTCACATTCATTAAACTTCATACATAGGTTGATCTTGGTGGGAGGAAGAACCCTATTGATTTTGGACATGCTACGTCGAAGGTCAAGGTCACAGTGACCTTGAACATAGTAAATCTTAAACAATTGGTTTCCGGATGATAACTTGATAATGGTTCAACTCACATTCATTAAACTTCATAGGTAGATTGGCCTTGGTGAGGGGAAGAACCCTATTGATTTTGGACTCGCTACGTCAAAGGTCAAGGTCACAGTGACCTTTAACATAGTATATCGCAACAATTGGTTTCCGGATGATAACTTGATAGTGGTTCAACCTAGAGTCATGAAACTTCATAGGTGTGTTGGCCTTGGTGCGAGGAAGAACCCTATTGATCTTGGACTCACCAGGTCAAAGGTCAAGGTCACAGTGACCTTGAACATAGTATATCGCAACAATTGGTTTCCGGATGATAACTTGATAGTGGTTCAACCTAGAGTCATGAAACTTTATAGGTGTGTTGGCCTTGGTGCGAGGAAGAACCCTATTGATCTTGGACTCACCAGGTCAAAGGTCAAGGTCACAGTGACCTTGAACATAGTATATCGCAACAATTGGTTTCCGGATGATAACTTGATAGTGGTTCAACCTAGAGTCATGAAACTTCATAGGTATGTTGGCCTTGGTGCGAGGAAGAACCCTATTGATCTTGGACTCACCAGGTCAAAGGTCAAGGTCACAGTGACCTTGAACATAGTATATCGCAACAATTGGTTTCCGGATGATAACTTGATAGTGGTTCAACCTAGAGCCATGAAACTTTACAGGCGTGTTGGCCTTGGTGCGAGGAAGAACCCTATTGATGTTGGACTCACCAGGTCAAAGGTCAAGGTCACAGTGACCTTGAACATAGCATATCGCAACAATTGGTTTCCGGATGAGAACTTGATAGTGGTTCAACCTAGAGTCATGAAACTTCATAGGTGTGTTGGCCTTGGTGCGAGGAAGAACCCTATTGACCTTGGACTCGCCAGGTCAAAGGTCAAGGTCACAACTCGACATTGGATCTGTGATCCTGAGCGGCATTTTTCTGAATTTTGTGAGAAAACATGGCTGCTGGTGACCATCTTGGACTTGGCATATTAATTGTCAACAATTCCATTAGCACACTCTACAGGCTGCATCTCTCACCTGATGAGTTTCAAATTTCATACGTTGCTTTGGGGTAATGTCTAGATGGGAGCTATCAAATTTTTCCGAATTTGTTGAAAAAAATGGCTGCCAGTGGCCTTCCTGAATTTGGCACATAAATTGTTAACATTTCCATTAGCACACCCTACAGGTCACAGGTCTCACTCGATCCTTTTCAAATTTCAGATGTATCTTTGGTGTGATGTCTAGATGGGAGCTATAAAATTTTTCTGAATTTCATTGAAAAATATGGCTGCCAGTGGCCATCTAGGATTTGGCATATAAATTGTCAACAATTCCATTAGCACACCCTACAGACTGCATCTCATACCCGATCTTTTTTAAATTTCATTTATAGCTTTGATGTAATATCTAGATCGGAGCTAGAGAATTTTTCTAAACTTCAGTGAAAAATATCACTTGGAGTGACTATCTTGGATTTGGCATATAAATTGTCAACAATTCCATTAGCACACTCTACAGGCTGCTTTGGTGTGATTGTTTTTTTCTGTAGAAACTTGAGCGAATGACTTGGCATTACTAGAACTTGCTATTTAGTTAAGTGCCTTCTTGGTCAAGTTAAGTTGCAGTGTCATTGACACTTTCATTAAATTTTTTTTAATAAACTTCTCACACATAATCATGGACTAGTATATTTCCTTTTTTACTTTCAAAACAAAGCTTGTGACGTCTCATTGCAATGAGTTTAAGCTTATTCCAATTTGAATCATAAGGGGGGGGGGGGGGCATTGCTGTAACCGAAGTTAAGCAACATTGAGCCTGTTCGTCCTTGGATGGGTGACCGTCTGAGCGATCGATTCAGACTCCTGTGTTGTGTCTTTGGGCAAGGCACTTAACCCTGATTGTCCACGATGAAAGCATGTACTATGGCAAACTGCATGTTGATGGTGTGCATGTCGTCAACCAATCTAACCCTGATTGGGGAATAGTTACGATGTTGGGGAGCTGGCAGCTGCTCATTGTTGCTTGGTGGTTCTCTCCGGATGCTCTGGCTTCCTCCTTCCGTAAAACTGTCACTTACATGATATGACCTTGGCTGTTACAGTTTTGTTAAACCTTAATAAATAAATAAATAAATAAATAAATAAATAAACGAATCATGAGGTATGTTTTTGAATCAAAAAATGAAAATTCATTCTTTTGTTGCCTGGAAAAAATATATTGTAGCTGACAAGTTGTGTTAGGTACAGGTTTAATAAATTTGTTTAGTTAGGGATTTTACATGAAAATTTTATAAGGTTTTACAAGTGATAGAACTGATTGGAAAATACTCCTCATATGGTGAGAAACAGAAATCTTTTTACAGAATTGAAAAATTCCAATTAGTTTTCATGTTATCACCTTTAAAAGTTTGAAGATTTGTCAAAAACTTTGTCATTGGGTTATATTGCTTTCTACATAAATTTCAGATTGAGAAATGCCCCCAAGAGTGTGGATTTTATGTGAAAAAAAGGTGTTAACACTCATAAAAGTTGAAGTGTTAGCACAGTCTTGAAATTTCACACAGTCATGGGTCATACCCTGGCCCAGAATTTCACATTAACATTTTTCAACATGATCCGACGGTCTTTTTGCTAATTTGCATATAATTTGCATAAAAATTGTCACTTTTACCTTTTATTTAGAAAATATTCACACATTTTTGCTGTTGAAACTGAAATTACAACACAAAAGCATTACATCAACCCCCACAGCATTGACCGTTTGTTGTGTAATGATATCTGACTTTAAAAACTGCTAAAATTTTCCTAATTTGTATATTTAATCCCTGCCCACTTTCAAAATTTTCATTATTAATGAATGAATTAATTGAACATTAACATGCAAGAATGATCTCAACATAGCATAAGTTTGGAATCTACAGCATTTAGAATCCCTGAAACATGTTAGCCTGCTGCTATCAGCACTTTATAACTATCAATAGCAAATTAAAATATTTAAGCCATGCCCACTTGATTGAAAAAATAAGAAAATATAATTTTTAGCTCAACTTGACAAAGTCAAGCTGAGCTATTGCCATCACTTTTTATCCGTTGGCGTACGTATGTACACAATTTCCTTTGGCACACCTCACAGGTCGCATTTATGATCAGATCACTTTGAAACTTGGTATGGTTGTTTGGGGTGACCTCAAGATGGGATCTATCGATTTTCTTCCATATCTGTCAAAAAATGTTGCCGCTGACAATGACCTTGAAAAGTGAGTGGTATATAGAGTTCACTAGGTCCGTCCGTCCATCCATTTGTCTGTCTGTCCATCCGTCCATTATGCTTTAGGGGGGGGGGGGGTACACATCTGCTATCCGCAACTCCTAAATCTGTGAACAGATTTCATTGAAACTCTCAGACATTTTTTTACATACATTGAAGATGTGCACCTCCTATTTTCTTTTCAGATATTTTCATTTTTACAGTTTTCCATATTGAAAAATGAACTTTGTCAAATTCAATTGACATTCTGTACCGATCTGCTATCTGCAACTCCTCTTAAACCATTGAACAGATTTCATTGAACCTTTCAGACATTCTTTTACATATATTGAAGATGTGCACCTCCTGTTTTGTTTTCAGATATTTTCATTTTTAGGGTTTCCCATATTTAAAAATGGGCTTTGTCAATTCAAGCTTGCATTTGGGGGGGGGGGGGAGGGGGGGGGGGGGAGAGATATTGACATTTGCTATCCGCGACCTCTTTTAAACTAGTGAATGGATTTCAATGACACCTTCAAACATTCTTTTACATACAGTGAAGATGTGTACCTTCTATTTTATTTTCAGATATTTTAATTTTTACAGTTTCACATATTGAAAAATGGGCTTTGTCAATTCAAGCTTCGGGGTGGAGGTGTGGGGGAGGGGGGGGGGTGGGGGTTGTCAGTGTTTGTGCTCTCCACATTAAACACACTTTTACTGTTGTAAAATGTTTCTTGGTGGGAGTGGGTGGTATCATTTAGTGAGCAGTGCTCACAGTTTTTCTAGTTTAGCTTGCTTTTATGTAGTTCCTATACCCCCACAAAATGAAGTTTTAGGGGGGTATATAGGAGTCAACTTGTCCGTTGGTCGGTCTGTCGTCATCATCTGTCCGTTGTACATGTAAACTTGTGGAATGAACTACTTCAGCAGTTTTGGTCGCATTTTCAAGAAACTTCACAAAAATGATCAACATGATGAGAGGAAGTGCGTGACATAATTTTTTTCCAGATCAAATTCTGGATGGACGACTGGTGGCCATATTGGATTTGTGCAAAATACTTGTGGAGCAAACTACTTCTACAGTTTTTACTGCATTTTCATGAAACTCAATATAAATTGATAGACATGATGAGGAGCAGTGCGTGACTTAATTTTTTTCCAGATAGGATTCAAGATGGCCGACTGGAGGCCATATTGGATTTTACAAAATACTTGTGGAGCGACCTACTTTCACAGGTTTTAGATGCATTTTCATGAAACTTCATCAAAATGATCAACATGATGAGGAGCAGTGTGTGACATAATGTTTTTCCCAATCGGATTCAAGATGATCGACTGGAGGCCATATTGAATTTTTTTTTTTTACTTAGAAAAATTGAATGCCCCTTTTCAGTCACCCACACTAGGCGGTATGCCATGGTGGGGATATACCGGGTGACAGTCCATCTCTAGTTTCTACAATTTTGATGAGTCCATTTTGATTCTACCACAAGTTTTTTTGATTTGACTGCTTGTGTAACTTCATGTAAAAACATGTGGGATCAGAATAGAAATGAAATCAGGGGTGTAAAACTGTTTGGTATCAAATTTATGTGATTAATAACTCTTATTGCAACATTTTAATTTGTGGTCCCATGTAGCTCAGGCTGATTGCCCAAAATTGGAAAAACTCTGACTCTGAGAAAGACTAAGTGTTTACCGTTTGACTGTTCAAAAATGACACCAGTTTTACTTTCTTGTCTGTCTGATTTATTTATTAGAAATACATCTCCAGAAGGAATCAAAGCCATGAACTATTTACTAAATGGTTTTTATATTCAAAGATAAAATGTATTAAAACCCCTTGAGTGTTGATGATTTTCTCCTGCAGCCACAATCCAAAGACTTCTAACAGTCTGTCCCAGACATAATTAGCATACAAGAATGTCCACATGATACAAAGTTGGTCCGTCTCAAAAAAGTCAATTTTCACTAGTGGTGCTTGGGTGTATTACTTTAAAACCACAAAATTGGGAAGAGCGTATTCGAAATATCATTACTAGGTACCATACTTCTTGGTAAAATAATTTTTTTGAAGTGGAAAAATTATTCTAAATACTTTATTATGTCAGAAGAGATGGGAAACAAATGATGATCTGAAAAATAAGTTTTAATAAAGTCCATAGTAAAGACCAAAGTCTCAGGAATCAAATTGTGTGCCCCTTCTATTTGAATATGACATATCTTCCAGTGGAAATCATCAAAAACACGAGAGGGTATATCTGTTCTTTACAAAAAAGGCGGGTCAGACAATTTATTCAGGGATATTTAAAAACAAATGTGTTACTTTTGTAACCGTTAAAAGTTTATACTTAATTTTTTACAAGCAATTGAAGTTGAAAAATTGGAAAATTTCACAATGACTGTAATATGATGTCACATGACTGAACACTCTAATTTAGTTCAATACATGTCTGTTCTCTTTTGAAAAATAATGCAAACTTATTTTTGGCCTTTAACCCTTAGGGGCCTGAAGATTTTTATACATTTTTGCTTTACTTTGACAATCCACTTGCTGTGGCGTGGCAGTTGTTTCTTGGAAAGTCTTGGCTGCCGATGTTGGCAGCCAAGACTTGCTAAGAAACAACTGCCATGGCACTTTGAATGTATGTTGCAAACTTACCCAAAAACTACATGTTGGGTCACCTATTTTGTTGTGGGAAAAATGTGATTAAAGTTGGAATTAGGCCCTTAAGGCTTAAGTCCTTGCATTCTTTTGGAGGAAATACCAACCCAACATTGCAAAATTCTACTCTCTTGTTGTGGTATTTCTTTGGCTTGTAAATTTTGATTTTTGACTTTTCGGTATTTTTCATCAAATCAAAGTTGTGTCTACAGTAAAGTGATCATTTGATATTTACTGAATATTAAGTGCTGTTTACAGAAGAAAAAACCCTGATTTTCTCTAAAACTGTTGTGGGGAGTGACATTTTAGCAGGAAATTACAAGAACACATTTTTGTTCAAAATGAAATACAATTGGAAAGTAACATACCCACTAACATACCCACTAACGCCATTGGTGTGAGTCCTCTGATGTAGGCAGCATATATGTAAATAACTTTCTAAACATAACATTACACTTGTATTGTGGTCACATAGTCTGCTGTACATGCTGATAATTAAACTCCATTAAATAAATGATTAAATAATAACAACTAGTGATCCAGGCAATTGCCAAAATGTCCTGGCAGTTTTTACTACAAAAATCTTGACCAAGATTAGAAACAATCTATTAATAGATCTTTACCAAGATTAGAAACAATCTATTAATAGAAAGTAGAATATAATTTGATACCACCCACAAGTTGTCTGGGGTGTACTGGAATTACCTTGTCTGTCCATCTGTCCGTCTGTCTGTCTTTTCATCCTTCCATAGACATAATTTTTTCCGGACATTTTCTCAGACGTTTATGGACCATTGTCATCGAAATTTGGTATGAATGTTCACCACCATGGGAACCTGGGAACCTGTGCCTCTGTCATTATAGTTCCGGTCGGTCTATTTTTGACAGAGTTATGCCCCTTTTTCACATGTCTTAGTATGCTAGAATTTTGTCCGTACATTTTCTCAGATGTTTATGGGGTGATTCCTTTGAAACTTGGTATGGGTATTCACTACTGTGGGAACCTGTGCACCAGCGATTATAGTTTTGATCAGATTTTTTTTGGCCAGACTTAGGCCCCTTTTCATCTTAGAATATTTAATTTTGTCCAGAGATTTTCTCGGATGTTTGTGGGTTGATTCCTTTGAAACTTGGCATGGATATTTACTACCATCGGAACCTGCACATCAATGATTATAGTTTTGATCAGAATTTTTTTGGCCAGAGTTATGTCCCTTTTCATCTTAGAATAATTAATTTTGTCCAGAGATTTTCTCAGATGTTTATGGGCTGATTCCTTTGAAACTTGGCATGGATGTTCACTACCATGGGAACCTGTTCACCAGCAATTATAGTTTCGATCAGACTTTTTTACTTTCCAGAGTTATGCCCCTTTTCATCTTAGAATAATCATGCAGCTGGGGGGGGGGGGGGGGGGTGGTGGGGTGTGGGTTGTGAACAGGCCAATCTGGTTTTGTTCGGGCTTTTTTCTCCAGAGTTATGATCCTTTTAATCTTAGAATGCTAGAATTTTGTCTGGAAATTTTCTCAGATGTTTATGGGGTGAATCCTTTGAAACTTGGTATGGGTATTCACTACTATGGGAGCCTGTGCACAAGCGATTATAGTTTTGATTGGATTTTTTTGGCCAGAGTTATGCCCCTTTTCATCTTAGAATAATTAATTTTGTCCAGAGACTTTCTCGGATGTTTATGGGTTGATTCCTTTGAAACTTGGCATGTATGTTCACTACCATGGGAACCGGTGCACCAGCAATTATAGTTTTGATCGGAATTTTTTTTGCCAGAGTTATGATCCTTTTCATCTTAGAATGCCTGAATTTTGTCCAGAGATTTTCTCAGACGTTTATTGTTCGAGTTCATTGAAACTTGGTATGGATGTTCACTACCATGGGTTCCTATGCACCAGCGATTATAGTTTTGATCAGACTTTTTTTGCCAGAGTTATGCCCCTTTTCATCTTGTTTACGGGTAAATTCCTTTGAAACTCAGTATGATGTTCACTATCATAGGAACCTGTGCACCAGTGATTATAATTTTGATCGGACTTTTTTTGCCAGAGTTATGCCCCTTTTCATCTTAGAATACCTGAATTTTGTAGAGATTTTCTCGAATGTTTATCGCTCCATTCCTTTTGAAACTTGGTATGGATGTTCACCACCATGGGAACCTATGCACCTGCGATATAGTTTTGATCAGACTTTTTTTTACCCGAGTTGTTTCCCCTCATCTTAGAATAATCAAAGCAGTGGGGCTGGCAAGGGATATTGACAGGCCCATCTGGGACAGTCACACCTCTAGTCATTCTTGGAATAACTTGAAAAAAATTACCTAATCCAGTATAGGTATTTCCATTAGTTCCTTGAATCAAATCCTGCACCCAATGTAACATGTAACCACCTAACCCTGTGCAATTTTATAGTCTTGGTCAGTGTATATTTTCATGAAGAGTGTGATGTGACAGTCTATCAAGTAATCCTGTTCAATACCTATTGTCAGCCAATCAATGTACAGTATTGCTGCCATGGATTGGTCACTTGTGGGCAATATTTTTAATAATATTAGATTCCAAACACTAATTATAGGAATAATCATCAAAAATTCAATTAATGCAAAACACTGGGTACAACCCAGTGGTTCATTAATTACAATTTTGCTGATGATGATTTATATTACCTGATAAATGCACACGTGGACATCACTGCCCACGCATGGATTACGACCCACCCACGGTGACTGTGCTGCATGTTAGTTTATGAACTAACTCTGTGCAATGCACAGGTTGAGTCACTCATTCTTTCTGGTTATAAAATAAAAGGATCATCCCTATTATGTGACAATATACCTCTGCGCATACTTAGTCTGAGACCAAAGTTTGAAGGCTGATGTCAAGTTACTGAGGGCTGATATCTTGGCTGATATAAAACTAACCAAGTAATAACCTCTTTATTAAAACAAAACAAATGAGCACAAAATATTCTTAGATTTGTTCTAGTGTGTTATGGTTTCTCATTCTTTTCACAAAGTTCAAATTCTAATGCTTCGACAAATCTCCACTTACAACTCTGAATTTTGGGTTATGATGAATTTTCTCTGCAACGCTCCTCTTTTGCATTTTCAACACGACTTTCTTCTATCCAATCGTCACCCATTGCCATAATTAATTCAGCGTTATTCAAAAACTCCACTTCAAACCACTTAGCTTTATTACACTGGTTTTCCAGCTTACATTCTTCGGCCAATGGATTCGATGTAAATATTTTGTTGCACCTAGCAACAACACGTCAAGATGAACAACTCTGCATTTGATTTTGAAATTGATTTGCAGTTTGTGTGGCATTTTCAACACACTTTTCTTCTTCCACCCTATCCTCACCCATTGCCATAATTAATTCATCAATATTCAAAAACTTTGCTTCAAACAACTCTATTTTATGACACCATTTTTCCAGCTTGCTTTCTTTAGCTAACAGATTTAGTGTAAACATTTTGTTACACCAAGCAACAGTCATCAAGGTGAACAACTCTGACTTTGTTCAGATCGACCAAGATCAGTGGCATACCAACTGAGTTTGAAGTCGTATCAGCAGTCCTGGTAATTCATCCTTATTTCCTCGGCAAAAAAATTGCTGTGGAAAACTGGCGCTTCTACGACAATTGCTGTTAAGCCTGTTTGATTGTGTAACAATCATCAGGGGGCAGGGCAAAGTCTCAATTTTCATGTATATGTAGTATGCGGTGAAGTGAAAACTTTCAAGTAACTTTAACATGTGAAAGTAGTTCGAGATACATGTGTATACAATCACAATCAATGTTCAGATTCTTTCACTCAATTGGATCATGCCGATATCATGAACCATGTGAATGTTGAGAAAAAACCTTGGAAGTAAGCAGGCGACTTGCTCAATAAGCATAGTATAAGTGAAAATAAGATGCGGCAAACTAAGTGTCTCACTGCTATATTGATACACCAGAATCTGACCTCATTTTCTGGAAAGCTGTATAAGAACTTTCCAAAAACTGATATCAGATTCTGGTGTTATCAACATAGAAGAAGCTTCTGGTGTTATCAACATAGAAGAAGCAGAACACATAGTTTCTAGTGGTTATGCTGCAACTTGTACTGTAAATTGTAAGATTAGCAATACAGTTTAGTGCAAACCACATGGTTTGATTCCTTGAGTAACCTGGAAGTTGTGCAATTTCTGCCACCACAGAAAGAAGGCATCCCCGGCAATATTTTTGCTGTGGATATATTTAGTTTCCTCGGCATTTTCCTCGGCACTGCTGATTACTGAGGGTGAATTACCAGGGCTGCATCAGCCAAGTTTGATAAGTGGTAATTCTGTGAAGGAAAATCTTATCTAATAAATAATGAATAATATTTCACTGGAACAAGTTTGGTCCACTGAGGTGTCATAAACCTGGTTTTGAAAGGAAAAATGGAATTACTATTTTAGGAGTTTTAGCGAATGTTGTTTTGGGTTTTTATGTGTACCCATACTATGTATGGTACACACAATGCCGGCATCCGAGGTGGCCATCCGTCGTTCGTCCATCCTTTGTCCATCCATCTGTCCGTCCATCCGTCCGTCTGTCCATCCGGCATCCATATCCATTTCTTTGACATTCGATAACTTGAAAAATATTGCTTGGATTGTCAAGTTATTTTATATTTGTGTTCAGGTTACTGATGTGCCAAGCTGTATAGTTTTTGGTGTAAATCTGATAATTTGATCCTGAGATATTAACCCTTTATCCTTCAAATTGAAAATTCCTCCAATCCTTTTGGCATTCGATAACTTGAAAAATATTGCTTGGATTGTCTAGTTACTTTATATTTGTGTTCAGGTTACTGATTTGCCGAGCTGTATAGTTTTGGGTGTAAATCTGATGATTTGATACCGCGATATTAACCCTTTATCCTTCAAATTGAAAATTCCTCCAATCCCTTTGGCATTCGATAACTTGAATAGTATTGCTTGGGTTGTCAAGTTACTTTATATTGTGTTCAGGTTACTGATGTGCCAAGCTGTATAGTTTTTGGTGTAAATCTGTTATTTTGATCCTGAGATATTAACCCTTTATCATTCAAATTGAAAATTCCTCCAATCCCTTTGGCATTCGATAACTTGAAAAATATTGCTTGGATTGTCAAGTTACTTTATATTGTGTTCAGGTTACTGATGTGCCGAGCTGTATAGTTTTTGGTGTAAATCTGTTATTTTGATCCTGAGATATTAACCCTTTATCCTTCAAATTGAAAATTCCTCCAATCCCTTTGGCATTCGATAACTTGAAAAATATTGCTTGGATTGTCAAGTTATTTTATATTTGTGTTCAGGTTACTGATGTGCTGAGCTGTGTAGTATTTGGTGTAAATCTGATAATTTAATCCTGAGATATTAACTCTTTATCCTTCAAATTGAAAATTCCTCCAATCCCTTTGGCATTCGATAACTTGAAAAATATTGCTTGGAATGTCAAGTTACTTTATATTTGTGTTCAGGTTACTGATGTGCCGAGCTGTATAGTTTTTGGTGTAAATCTGATAATTTAATCCTGAGATATTAACCCTTTATCCTTCAAATTAAAAATTCCTCCAATCCCTTTGGCATTCGATAACTTGAAAAATATTGCTTGGATTGTCAAGTTACTTTATATTTGTGTTCAGGTTACTGATGTACCGAGCTGTATAGTTTTTGGTGTAAATCTATTATTTTGATCCTGACATATTAACCCTTTATCCTTCAAATTGAAAATTCCTCCAATCCCTTTGGCATTCGATAACTTGAAAAATATTGCTTGGTTTGTCAAGTTACTTTATATTTGTGTTCAGGTTACTGATGTGCCAAGCTGTATAGTTTATGGTGTAAATCTGATAATTTGATCCTGAGATATTAACCCTTTATCCTTCAAATTGAAAATTCCTCCAATCCCTTTGGCATGAGATAACTCAAAAAATATCAATCCGATTGTCATGTTACTTTATATATTTATTCAGGTTACTGATGTGCTGTGCTGTATAGTTTTTTTTATGTAAATCTGATAATTTGATCCGGAGATATTAACCCTTTATCCATCAAATTAGACACTCCTCCATTCCATTTCTATATGTACCCATACCATGTATGGAGTACATAATGTCAGCATCCGTGGTGGCCCTCCGTCATACAGCTTTCTACCAGTTGCGCGTATGGATACACATCTGACGATTTCATCGGCCTATTTTTGGGTTTCTTTTTATCAGGTCACCTGACTGAAAGTCAGGGGAGCATAAGGGATCACTTTCTGTCCGTTGTCCGTCTGGCATGAACTTTACATTTTCAACTTCTTATAAACCACTTGGCCAAATTAAACCAAATTTGAGATGCAAGTTCCTTTTTCTTTTTTTTTTTAAACAATATTTTTATTTCCTCAATGAAATGGGGTTTGGCGAACAGGCAATGCCTATATTAATGCCGTACCCTACAGAGAAATACAATACAATACAATGGTGCAGGTGCAACTGTACATAAAACAGAAACTGATCCAATGAATTGGAAAGAAAGAGAAAGTACCATACTATATCCCACCATCTCCTTTAAATAATTTACCTATCTATTGGGTGTGGAGGCATTCTACTTTCATTTGTATGATAGGCCCACTAAAATCTCTCTCACCCAATACAGCAAAGGTCATTGTCAAGTTCCTTATCATATGTCAGTTCAAGATTGTTCAAATAAAGTTGCCACATCCATTGGGGACACCACAAGGGGAATAACTATGATAGCACCCATAAATTGTTTTCAAATTTTTTTTTTATATGATAGGCCCACTAAAATCTCTCTCACCCAATACAGCAAAGGTCGTTGTCAAGTTCCTTATCATATGTCAATTCAAGATTGTTCAGATAAAGTTGCCACATCCATTGGGGACACCACAAGGGGAATAACTCTGATAGCACCCATAAATTGTTTTCAAAATTTTTTTAAAAATCTTCTCCAGAACCATCAATTGGAATCTTTTGATATTTGGTATACAAGATCTCTAGGGGTGTCGGATTCAAGTTTGTTCAAATCATGTCCCTGGGTTAATATTTGGGCATCCTATGGGATCCCAAATTTTAACTCAGTGCACTGTCAGGAAATTTCTTTAAATGGTTGAGGGCGAGATTATTTTTATGCCCCCTGACTTAAGTCGGGTGGCATATTGTGATTGAAGTGTGAATGTGTCCGTCTGTCCGTGTCCATGTGTGTGTGTGTCCGAGCCAATAACTCGAAAACTGTTAGGGCCACAGTCATCAAACTTCACACAATTATAAAGGACAGTGGGAGGATGTGTCACACACCATAGCTGGGTTCGTACGTTCAAGGTCAAGGTCACATTTCAAGGTCACACTAAAAATTGGTCAATATTCGTGTCTCAGCCATAACTCAGAAACGAATCATAGTACAATTGTTAAAACTTTTTACAAATGTTAAGGACAGTCAGAAGGTGTATCGTGTATAATAGTTTCAGCTGCATCTGCAAGATAAAGGTCACGGGGGGGGGGGGGGGGGGGGGGGGGGTGGCATGTGTTACCTTAGTAACAATCTTCTTGTTGTTGATCTAAATTTATTATTCAAAATTTGTTTTATTACAAATTATGGGAGAGTGCATTTGACTGAATATGAAACATCAGCAGAGAAAATGTTCGCTTTTGCTCAGGTACCCAATTTTTTCTGAAAGCCCTGATGGTGGCTTCTAGCACTCAACCAGTGAAAAGTCTTTTTTAGATCCACCAGTCAGAATGCACCCATAAATTGTTTTCAAAATTTTTTTTAAAAAAATCTTCCCCAGAACCATCAATTATAAACTTTTGATATTTGGTATACAACATCTCTAGACGGTTAGATTGAAGTTTGTTCAAATCATGTCCCTAGGTTAATATTTGGGCACCCTATTGGAGCCCAAGTTTTAACTTGGTACAGTGTGAGGAAATTTCTTTAAAAATGTTCTTGGAAGCAGTCAGGAAGATCTATGATAATCATCTGACGTGGACACCAGAGTTATGAATAATTTCATGACTTCATTCCTCTGTAGTGTTGATGAATCTTGTCTAACTGAATGTGACCCAAAATACTTCTTTGATCCACTTTGTCAGGTGAGCGATTAAGGCTTCTTGTTTGAATATTATTCACACAGAAGTGTAAACAGACAATGTTATATAAACTCTAACTGTCAGTTCTTATCTAATGTTTATAACTTTCCTCATCTTGAAATCGCAGAATCCAATAATTTAATAGAGACATCTGCTCATCAGTTTGTTTTTCCCCTTCAAACACCTTATGAATGGTACTTCACAATTAACAAGTTGGTCAAGTGATGAGCCTTAACCCTTTGAAAACTGGTTGTATCTTCCATGTCAGTTCAATGGCAGCAATTGTAAGAGTCCATATTCTTTATTTGGAGAAGCCCAATTAATACTTCCAGTGTGCAGCCTTGGGGCTGCACATTGAAAATATTGATTGGTCCACCCCACACATTCACTCAGCAACCATCACACTTAATGAAATTATAATGTGTCATGTTCGTGGGGCAAAAAAAGACCTCTTAAGGCCAAAGGGTTAATTTAAAAGTAGGTTACTATTTTAGGAGTTGAGTAAGGTATGTTGTGTTTTGGATTTCTGAGTGTTTTTTTCTCCTATTTGAATGTTCTTTTGAAGTGTAAACAAACAGAGTTATTTGTAAATGGTAAATGTCAGTTCTTATCTCATGTTTATGAAATAAGATGTTACTGAATGGAATGTGTGTTTTATATATCACTAAGTATGTATGTGGGTGTACAAACAAAATGCTTAATTAATAGACTTGTCCTAGTTTTTCAATATAAAATAAAAAATGAATGAGGTGAAAAATCTAACAAGTTATATTCTACTCCTTCATGATCGATTTTCTGTTTATTCAGTTTTTGGAACCTATGACTTGACAGCAGCCATTGATACATTTAAAAACAAATTTGTTTTTCATATTTAAGAATTATTATAGTTTTTCTCACTGAACATGGCCTTTGTTTGAGCTGGTTCTATTGCACTTAGTCACCTACAAATGTTGACATGAGGAAAAACAAACACTACTAGAAAGAGATTATTGAACAGGTAAAATTCAAATTTTTTCTTCTTTATGCAGATCTTGCTGTTTCAACATCTGTACACTGATGTCAAAATATCAAAATTTCAAGCTGTCAATTTTTTCCATAATGCAACTTGAATTTAATCAGTTCAGTGAGCTCTGTCAAACCAGATTTAATTGGTTAATTCCTTGTTGCATTATGAGCAAAGTATGCTTCTTAAAATTTTATTATCTCAAAATCAGTGTGAAGAAGGTTAAATATGAAAGAAGTGGTATATTGGCTTTTTAAATGTCTGTTTGTATGTTAAATATGCGATAATTGATAGTTGATCTTGAATTTATTATTACTGTTAGGGGTGTCACAAATATTTGATAAATCAACCTCCTATCAATTGTTCATGGCAAAATCACTTAATATTTTCTTTAATCAATGAATTTTTATACCCTTTCAATGGTAGAGTACTTAATTATTATACAAATGTGGTTTGTAACATGGATATTTTTTTTAAAAGATTCTCCCAACAAGGGAAGTCTTGTTTTAGCAAGATTTTGTTCATAATTAATTGATTTGTTATGGTTTATTGGAGAGTGCCTATGGGCACTCTCCAATAAATAGAAACCAAACAGCTTTCTGTAAACATTTTTTTCTCCTGGTAATAATACTTTCTATCACGCTAATATATGAAATATAAAGCCACAAAACTTTTCAATAGAGCCATGATGGTGGTTTCAAGCAATCAGCCAGTTAAAATGCTAAGAAAGTGAACAAACAGTTGGCAAACATTTTATTATTTATACTCTCCCAAAAAAGAAAGTGTGCATGCTACAAAATAACACTAAAAAAAGATATATATCTTTTTCATTCATGGAAATTTTATTCAATCACAGATGAATCAATTTGTGATCAACACGAGAAATTTCATTACGCTACGACAAATACTCTTGGTGCCATGGAGAGTCAAAGACACTAAGGGTCAAACACAAAAGTCACACACTCAATATCTGGTATGACCTCCGTCTGCATCGACTACTGCTGTGCATCTACGCCTCATGGAAGCGAACAAGTTAGCATGGAAGTGTTGTGGGATGTTGTTCCATATTCTGATAAGCTGTCTTTGGAGTTCCACAAGCGTTGACGGTGCATGGGGAAGCCGGGGTAGCTGACATTTAATTTCGTCCCATACATGCTCAATGGGTGAGATATCGGGCGAATTTGCGGGCCAGGGAAGAACATCCACTTGTTGTTGCTGCAGATACTGTTGAACAACACGAGCTGCGTGGGGTTGGGCGTTGTCCTGCTGTAGAATGACGCCGGGGCCGTGACGTTGCAGAAATGGGACAACAACAGGTGTAAGCACTTCATCACGATATCTGGCTGCATTGAGATTGCCATCAATAATGACCAGCTCAGTTCTGTTACAGGTAGTGATGCCACCCCACACCATGAGAGACTCTCCCCCATAACGGTTTCGCTCCACGACACATGGATCTGCGTAGCGTTCGTTTCGACGTCTGTTCACTCTCTGGTGGCCATCTGATGATGAAAGATGGAAACGACATTCATCTGTGAATAAAACACGTCGCCACCAGTGTAAGAGATGTTGTCTACACCACTGCAGTTGAGCACGACGATGACGTAACGTCAAAATGGGACGAATTGCAGGTCTTCGACACGTAAGCCCTATTCTCTCAGCCGGTTGATTACTGTTTGAGGATGTATCCGTCTCAGGTTAGGGATGTTCCTGGCTGTCGTCGTTGCCGTTTGTTGCTGGTTCTGGAGATGGACGACACGGATATCCCGATCTTGTGCAGGGGTGGTAACTCGAAGTCTCCCGGAGCGGGGTTGGTCTCGAACGTCATCATGTTGTGCATGTCGACGGACTAGCCTGTCTACAGTGTTACGGTGGCAGTTCAAGTGCTGGGCAACCTCTCTGTGTGTTCTGCCAGCTCTAATCATACCCAGGGCAAGGAGACGTTGATTCATTGTCAATCTTGGCATGCTAATGTGGAGTCGTTTTAACAGCAGCGCAAGTTTGAATGTGAACGATAGGAAGGCCTTACTTTAGTGTTTAAATACCCAAGGATTCACACTGCTGCATGAATTTTCAGACTCTCCACGTGCAAAACATGCTTTTTCACAAACGTGCAGCATGTCATTTAACGTTAATGCAATTTTAACGGGGAAAGCTGTTTTTGTGTTCAATATAACTTATTCATGAACAGGTTAACACTCTTTACACCTACGAAATTATTTTTTTGGAGTTTGATCAATTTCTGCAATGCACACTTTCTTTTTGGGGCGAGTATATAAAGAATAATGTAAGATAAATGTTAAGAATTATCAGTTTATTACATCTGCCATAGCCTGTAAATTTTACTTTTTTAGATAACCGATTTGTCGTTGATCCAATTTTGTTCTAGAGGAATGATTTTCCAAAACAGCGATGTTTTCCTAAATCGCCTGCCTTGAAAATGTACATACCTTACCATACATTTCAGATCAAATATTGTCTAAGTTCAGTGTGTACACCAGTAACAAAGTGCTCTACCAGTAACAAAGTACCTGACTGACTATTGTTTCACAGCAGATTCACTGAATATCTTCAAAAATACATACATACCATGCCAGAATCATTCAGTAATAACGAAACTACAGAACTGTTTTTGTTGTTTCTTAAACAGTGCATGTTTTTAAAGGAATCTTAGTTATAAATGTCAAGGATAAACGAAATCAAAACTAGCTGTTCTAAAACAGAATTTATTATAGCTTGTTTCAAAATGCAGTTTACTAATTAAGTCGAAAACGTTTCATATGCATAGAGGTGTCGCAAAGATGACCGATTGCCTTGCCCCTCCCCTTTCTCTCAGAGTTCCTGAAAATGTATTTGTGGACAAGTATAGTGAAACCCTGTTAATCGAATAGCCACTTTGCCAATGAAAATTATTCAGTTAACAAGAGTATTCAATTATCAGGGATTGTGTCACTTTCCTGTATTCTAGAGATAAACTTACCATTTATTCTATCTTGTTTGACAGAGCTCGTAGAGCTCTGTCAAACAAGATATAATAGATTAAATGCCTGTATTGGATGTACTGAGGCCAAATAGGTCTTTAAACAAAGAAGAATTGGGGAGAGTCAGGGTAATTTCTCAACAGGTTACAAGATTTTTTTATTCAATTCACAGGAGTTTACTCTATAACCTATATTCAGTTAACAGGTCAAATTTGTACTGGAGGTATGGTAAATGGTTTTGTGTCAGAAAATTATATTCAATTAACAGGGATATACAATTAAGATATATCCAGTTAAGTGGGCTCCACTGTACATGTATTCTCATAAAGATCAAAAGTGATTTTTACCAAAAAATTTGGGATCGCAGTTCAATGAGCTGATGAGGACACACAGTAATTTGAGATTTTACATGTTCTGCAAGTCCCTGTATTCATGTTTGGGCGCCTTATGGGAATCCAAATTTTAAATTGGTACCAGATGAGGAAAATTCTTTGGAAATCTTCTTTAGCTCCACCACTCCAAATCTTTTTATGTTAAGTACAATGTATGCAGCATCCTTAGTAGGGTCAGTTTTTAACAGCAAGTCCCCGTGTTCATATTTGGTCTCCCTGTGGCAGCCTGAATTTTAACAGAACGCAACATGAGAAATATTCTTAAAAATGCTCTCATTCAGACCATTCAGTGTGAATCTGTTGATATTTTCTTTTCAGCATCCTTAGGAAGGGGGAGGGGGGTCTGAATCAAGTTTGTACAACAAATCAAGTCCCAGAGTTGTAATTTGGACTCCTTTGAGAGGGTGTGGGGAGGGAGGCAGTTTCAAATTTCTTTCTAAATCAAATCCCTTGGTTCATATTTGGGCTCCCTAATTTTAACCCTACTCCATGGCTCCGAAGTTCTTAGCAATGAAGATAATAGTGCAGTCTTTGATGTAGTCCAAGATTATATTGTACCTACAAAGCACTTTCAGTAAATGCAAGTGTATGTATATATTCTAATCTTTGAGGTAATGCAGCTTTTTTTGCGTCAGCATTTCGGCAGCCACTGTAGTCTTCATTAGGTTGATTGTAGCCAAATAATCCATTTAAATGGGAGTGCGGTGGCTCAGTAGGTAGAGGTGCAGGCTGCAAGCCGAGAGGTCCCCGGTTCGAATCCCACCTGCGGCAACCGCGTTGTGTCCTTGGGCAAGACACTTCATCTCCATTGCCCGCGTGGGGGCACGATGACGCCATGTACTATGGCGTACTGCACGTCGATGGTGCGCATGTCTCCAACCAATCTAACGCGAGTTACGATGTTGGGGAGCTGGCGGCTGCTCGTCGTTGCTCGGTCGTTCTCTCCGGGTACTCCGGCTTCCTCCACCCGTAAAAACTGTCACGTGCATAAATATGTGACCTTAAACATCAATAAATAAATAAATATAAATAATCCATTTAAATGGGTAAAGTTGCCCTGGGGAGGACAGCTGTGGTGGTCAGGACTTTGGTGTGGAGAGCTGTGCTGTTTTAGGGAATGGAGTTTGAATTTAACAAAAGAATGTGTACACCTGGCATCGTCATCAGATCAGTTTGCACCCTGGTTGGCCTCCTGCCTTTTCTCTTCACACATATTTCTCTTATTCTTCGACATCTTTGACTTTAATGAGCATAGTTTAACCCTTTACCTAACATGAAAAGCAGACGAAACTTGCCAAAAAAATTCTTGAATAACTAATTTTTTTCATTTTTTGTCTCAAAAACATAGGTTATGATCCCTCATTGGAACAAACTCGACGAGCTTGTTCCAACCAGGGGTTATAACCTGTGTTTTTGAGCCAAAAAATGAAAAAATAATGAAAATTAATTGGCGATGTTTTTTAGAATAGTGCTGGCCGGTTTTTGGCCGTTACGTTGGGCAAAGGGTTAAACAATATATATGCAACTTTATGGCTATCATTGATCCTGTTGTATTGCTATATTGTAAATGTTGTATGTGGAAACGACCTTGTATAAGCCTTTTAGCTTTCTGTCAGATCCACCATCTACTATGTTGTATTATTTATATTACTTGAAATATTTTGAATAAATATTGGTTAAACTAAATTTTAGCTTAATGTAATATGTGGAATATAATATGAAGATTATTCTTCTAGATCTTCTACTTCAGATCCACCAGGCAGAATCTTTTCATATTGGTTATAAAAAATTTTTTTTTCAAACAACTGATTTTTTAGTTCACCTGACTGAAAGTCAGGGGGAGCTCAAGTGATCACTTTCTGTCCATCGTACATCGTCCGTCCATCCGTCCATTGTGAACTTTACATTTTCGACTTCTCTTCCTAAACCCCTGGGCCAAATTTGATATGCATGGTCCTTATCATACGTCAATTCAAGTTTGTTCAAATAAAGTTGCCACGCTCCATAGGGAGGGAGTTGGGGAAAATGCTCCAAAATTCTAGAAAAATCTTCTCATGAACCAGTGGGTACAATAACTTGAAATTTGGTATGCAGCTTCCTTCTGAGGTGTAGAATCAAGTTTGTTCAAACAAAGTTCATGAAGCAATATTTGCCTTCGTATTGGGAGGAGAAGGTTTTTGGCCCCGCCTAAAATTTCTTTTTTCTGAACCGATGGTCCGATTTGAATGAAATTCGATATGTGGTATTATTGGGTCATATATACTTGATTCATGCTAAAAAAGAATTTCCCATGTTCCCCCTGGGAACCCAAGGAGCTAAAAATACAAAATATTTTCAAATGCCCATATTTCCCAAACCACTGTTATTTGGTATTAAGCATCCTTTGGACCAGTAGAATCAAATGATTAAAAAAAATTGCCATCGGTTTTGTTAGCGTGTTCTGTTGGGGGGGGGGGGGGCATAAAAAAAAAATGCTGAGTCAGCATATTTGCAAATATTAAAAAAAAAATTTCTTCTCCAGAACCACTGATCAGAATCTTCGGATATTTGGCATACAGAATCCATAGGGGTGTCAGATACAAGTTTGTTCAATTTAAGCCCCTCAGTTTGTGTTTGGGCTCAATACAGGAGCCAAATCTTAACTTAGGGCAATATGGGAAACAAGCTTTAAAAATCTTCTTCAGATCAACCAGTCAGACAAAATGCTTTCACATTTGGTATATAACATCTCTAGAGGGGTCAGATTCAAGTTTGTTTGCATCAAGTCTCTCAGTTAATATTTGGGCTTCCCGTGGGGGCCTAAATTTTAACTTAGTACAATATGAGGAAATTTCTTTAAAAAATCTTCTATGAATCCTTTCATATTTGGTATACAGCATCTCTAGGCAGGTCAAATTCAAGCTTGTTCAAATCGAGTTCCTGGGTTAATATTTGGGCTCTCTATGTTGGCATGAATTTTACCTTAGTACAATATGGGGAAATTTCTTTAAAAATTTTCTTCTTCAGATCCACTAGGCAGAATCCTTTCATATTTGGTATACAACATCTCTAGGAGGGTCAGATTCACATTTGTTCATATTGGGGCCCCTGGGTTAATATTTGAGCTCTCTATTGGAGCCCAAGTTTTAACTTAGTGTAATATGAGGAAATTTCTCTAAAAATCTTCTTCTCCAGAACCATCAATTAGAATCTTTTGATATTTGGTAAACAACATCTCTAGGGGGGTGGGGGGTCAGATTCAAGTTTGTGCAAATCAAGTCCCCAGGTTAATATTTGGGCTTGCTATGAGAGCCCAAATTTTACCATATTGCAATATGAGGAAATTTCTGTAGCAATCATTTTCTTTCAGCTCCACCAGTCAGAATGCTTTCATATTTGGTATGCAACATCTTTAGGGGGCTCAGATTCAAATTTGTTCAAATCAGGTCCCTGGGTTAATATTTGGGCTCTCTATTGGCACCCAAAGTTTAACTTAGTGCAATATGAGGAAATTTCTTTAATAAAAATTTTCTTCTTCGGTTCCACCTGTCAGAATCCTTTCATATTTGGTATACAACATCTTTTGGTGGGGGTGGGGGTGGGGGGGGGGGGGAGATTCAATTTGTTCAAATCGAGTCCCTGGGTTAATATTTGGGGTCGATGGGAGCCTGAATTTTAACTTAGTACAATATGAGGGATTTTCTTCAAAAATCTTTTTCTCCGGAACTACCAATCAGAATCTTTTCATATTTGGAACATAACATCTCTGGGAAGATCAGATTCAGTCTCTGCCTTAACATTTGAGCTCTCTTTGGTGGGAGGGGAGGGAGATAGGCAGGGGGGCAGGGACCAAGTTTGTTCAAATCCATTCCAAAGTGGGTTTTTTTCCATTTTTTTTCAAACTGCAGTGGCATAATAACCCTTGGTAGTTTGGCAGTGCTGGCCTACAGTTGATAGAATTGGAAATAGGAAGACCTATGATAATAATCATCTGACATAGACACTAGAGATCTGAATAATTTCATGACTTCATTCCTCTGTAGTGTTGATGAACCATGACTAACTGATTGTGATCTTCTTCTTTTAAACACTTTATCAGGTGAGTGATTAAGGCCCCTTGGGGCCTCTTGTTTCGTTAATAATTACCTCTGTTTGTGAGTGTGTATGAATACACAATCAGAAAGCCTTAATTTGTCAAAATAAACTTTCTCAGTTATTTCTTTGTTGACTTGACTACCATTTAACTCAATTTCTACAAACAGAAGCACTGAATATTTCACCCCCAAATTCTTAACAACCAAGGAGGTGTTTTTAGAGAGGAAACTGTTTTCCCCTCATAATTTAAAGCTTAACATAGGATGTCTGGCCAGAAGCAAGCATAGGAGTTGAGGCTCAGGCATCATTGTTCAGAGTATTTTGGGTGATAGTCATTGCAATATGCACACATATATAAGGTGACACTTCCCTTTTGCGTGCATCTTTCTGATCCCTTATCACTTACACCCTTATTTCTTATCAACCTACTCACAATTGTTTACTACAGGCTTGCACTACAGTGGAAGTCCCTAACTCGGATAAAATACTCTCTATTTTTGTCTTTCCCAAGCAAGTTGGGAAAGAAAAGTGGTGCAAAAGCACCAATAAAAATAAGCCAAAACTGGGTCGAGTGCAACCGGCGCAGACCCAGTACGGGACGCTCTCTCCCAAGTACAACTCCACGACTTCCGTTGCCAGTGCGCATACCGTCTCTAAAGACTCATTCTTTTTAAAATCCGCTTCGTGTCGAGATGTTTTTGCACGCTTATCAGTGTTCCACCAACTCGATGTTTGATGATTCCTGATTCATTATACCGCAGTGTATCCTTTGTATTCTCAGGAACAGTGTTTTATATTCTCTTTTTTCTATTATATGTCCATCATGTATATTTATTTGCTCTCTCTCGAGTCGCGCGCGAATTTCGCGGGCCACGCGGTTCGGACTTAGATTATTTCACAATTATTGTTAATGCTTTTTTTGCAAAATTTTTTAATTGTGTTAGAGTTAGGTGTCAGCGGGGTACCACTCCTACAGTGTTTCTTCTTTCTGTTGAGAGTAGTCTTCCTGTTGGGTGGTTCCCGGTCGGCCGTCTGGGGTCTTTGTTTCTGTCACCTTTCTCTCTTTGGGGGTGTTCTGTTTTCTGATCTCACCTTCTCTGCTCCTCTCACCTCTTTCATGCCTAGGACAATTCCTTGTGGGCAGTGTCTGCTGCCTAAGCATGTGGACGATGTACATTCGTCGTGTTCCTCCTGTAATGGGTGTTCGGCCGAGCGGCCTTGTGGTGTCTGTGGAACATGGTCTTCCACCTTTTGGGCGTCTGTAAATCGTGTCGTTCGTTCTCGTGGCCGTGCCTCCCGCTCCCGCGGGAAAGGAGAACGTGGTCGTTCGGGGCCTCCCGAACCGACTCTGTCTGGTGAGAGTTATTCCTCCTCCGTGGGGGATGTGCAGTCTTTTCCTGTGGTGGATACTGCGGGAGCCGTTGAGTGTTCTGGTGTAGAGATGCCTGGTTCCGGGACTACGGTCCCCCTCCAGTCGACATCTGAGGCTGTCACTAGGGTTGTGACTCCTCCTTCGGAGCCGAGCCGGTGTGCTCTCTCCATTATTTCACCAGCCTCAACGACTCTCGACGTATCTACTACTGCTGCTGGTCCATCTGCTTCGTTGTCTGTTTCAGCCGGCCTCGGCTTTTCGCTGCAGGGGACTGCAGAACTGTCCGATACTGTAGACGTGGGATATCGGCCCCAGCCTTCCCTGACTTCAACTCGGCGAAGTCGGAAGGGGCTGCCGGCCGAGCCCATCGCTGTGGTCTCGTCGCCGTCGAGTACCACAGTTGTGTCTTTGGATTCGGATGTTCATAGTGGAAACACTATGAACTCCGGGGCGTTTCCGTCCGCTCACTCTGGTCACACGACCAGTTTTGGGGGACCAACGCCTTTTGTGCAGCCTGGACCTTCTGCCCCGCAGAGGTCCGCGGTGACTCTCATGAGTTCTCGCAATATTGATCCTCGGGGTGCATCGTACCCCTATACACGTCTGCCTTCAGATGTTTCGGCTGCCGCCCGTCGTCCCGCGTCGGGTGTTTTGGAGGATCGTGACCCTTCGCTGGTTAAGAGGGTCAGAGGTGAAGCCACTTTGCCGGTTCGCTCCCCTGTCGAACCGATCGGTACAGGCAGTGAGCTTAGGGAGGCCCTCTCCTTACTCACTCAGGTTCTCTCAAAGAGCCTTCCTGTTGCTTCCAGCGAGGCTATGGGTGGTTTCCAGGCGCCTCCTATGGCGCCGCCTCCCGGGATTGGAAACAGGCCGGTTTCCGATTCCTCTGGTGTCCCGACACCATGGGAGGCGTCGGCTGGTTTGCCCACGATGGGCTATGTGTCTTCCGACTCTGGGGAGGAGTCCGACATGCTTGAGGTCGAGGGCCAGCAGTCTTCGGACTTGGGGGCGGCTCTTGACTTTGTGTTTGGGTTTCTGCCTGAGCTCAAACCTGCTAACCAGCCGACAGTGTCAGCCTGGCCGCGATCTTCGGTCGCGCGCCAACAGCCTATGGAGCAACCTGCTTCTGGGCGCCTTCGACCGTGCCAGTCGGTACAGGTGGTTGAAGCTTTTTCAGCATTGGATGCCAAGCTGAATTCCAAGGCTTTGAAGACTTCGTTCTTCACCAGGGTTGACACCTTTTTGCCTCCTGTGCGTTATCGTTCCTACGATTCCGCCAATCCGTCAGTCTGCCAGACTTTGACGGTTCTGGATCAGGACTCCACTTCCCTCGGGCTTTCCAAGCCCAAGTCTGCCGTCATTCCAATGACGACTCTGGAGTCCACGTTGGGCTTATCTAGAGAGATGCTTGGCATGCTTTCTCTCTCAGATCACGTCGTCTCAGCTTTGGCTGCTTATCTGCCTCCAGATAAGTTTGACGAGGTACAGGCTCCTTTGCGTGTGCTGTCCAAGGCGCTTATGCACCTTACTCACACGCATGCCTGTAACACGGCCAATTTGGAATTAGTTCGAAGGGACGCTGTGCTGGACACAGGACGATCCCTTCCCGAGGAGCAGCGTGCTACTCTTCGATCTGCTTCTTTGGCAGGTCCGCAACTTTTCCATGGTTCCGTGTCGACGGTCCGGGATGACGTCCTACGTCATTCCAAAGATCAGCTGCTGTTTCGTCAGCTTGATCAGCCTTCTCGGGGAGGCAAGGGCCGTTCCAAGCCTAACAAGTACCCTTCTGCTTCCTCTGTGAAGCAAAAGGCTGGTCCTTCTGCCGCCTCCTCTGCTTCTTACTCACAGGGTAAAGGTAGGGGTCGGCAGAATCGAGGGAAGTCTCAGGATTCTTCATTTAGCAGAGGAGGTGGTTTCTCCTCTCGCGGGCCTCGTCGGGGCTCGAAATGAAGGTCCTCACCTCGACTCGTCCCAGGTTGGAGGAAGGATAGCAGAGTTTGCAGACCATTGGACCACCATCACATCCGATCCATGGGTGTTAGATGTTGTTCGGTCCGGGCTGCGCATATCCTTCCGACGGCACCCCACTCTGTCAAGGGTGCCTCTTCCAACCACAGTTCCTTCAGACGTTTTACGTCGGGAACTTTTGTCCACGGAGATTGCCAATCTCCTGGCAAAGGGGGCGATCGAGGTCGTCAAGAACGTTCAGTCAGTGGGTTTCTATTCCCGCCTGTTCTTGGTGCCGAAGAAGGACGGCCGACTCCGACCGGTTATCGATCTGAGCATCCTGAACCAGTCTATCATTGCTCCCAAGTTCAGCATGGAGACTTTCAGGTCGGTCCGCCATTCAATTCACCAGGGAGATTTCGCCGCCAGCATCGACCTGCGAGACGCTTACTTCCACGTTCCGATGCATCGGGCGTCACGGAAGTATCTCAGGTTCGCTTTTCTGGGGCGAGTTTACCAGTTCAAGGCCATGCCTTTCGGCCTCAACCTGGCTCCTTGGGCGTTCACCAAACTGATGTCGCATGTGATAGCGTTCCATCGCACACAGTCCAGGGTGACTACTTCGGCATATCTGGACGATATCCTCCAGAGGCATTCCAATGCTGCCTTACTGGAATCGGATGTCGCCACTCTGTTGAGCTTGCTCACGTCGCTAGGATTCAGAGTCAACGAGGAGAAGTCGGACCTGGTCCCTTCTCAGTCGTTTTGTCATCTGGGGATGTCTTTCCAAACCAAATTCAATTTGGTGGCTGTTCCCCAGGCCAAGGCTGTGATTCTCTCAGCTTTTGCTCTGACTCTGTCCCAGTCCAGGTCCGCGACCGCTCGGAGTTTTCTCCGGCTGATCGGTCTCTGCGGTTCGGTGACGGATCTCATTCCTCTAGGTCGGCTGCGTGTCAGACCTCTCCAACACTTTCTGCTCAGTCGTTGGAGACCGAATGTAGATTCTCTGGATCAGGTGCTTCCGTTTCCGGACTCTCTGTATCCTCACCTTCTTCCCTGGACAGATGTTCAGTGGATTACGCAGGGTGTTCCGCTGGACTTACCCACGTCCGATCGCGTCCTGACGGCAGATGCCAGCGATCTCGGATGGGGTGCGACGTTGGATCCTCTCGGTCTTTCCCTACACGGGATGTGGGACCAGGATCAAGCAGCTCTACACATCAACCAGAAGGAGCTTCTTGCTCTTCTTCTGAGTTTCAGGCAGTGGATCCCTCACTTGTCGAATCGCCAGGTCCTTCTACTATCCGACAATTCGACAGTGGTTGCTTACATTCGGAACCAGGGCGGCACGCACTCGCTTCCGATGTACGAGTTAGCTCGGGATCTTTTACTGCTCGCTCAGGAGGTTCACGCCAGGGTGGTTGTTCGTCACATTCCCGGTCGTCTGAACGTCCTAGCCGACTCCCTGTCCCGACAGGGCAGGGTTATTTCCACCGAGTGGATACTTCACAGGGCAGTGTTCCAGTCGCTTTGCGATCTCTGGGGACGTCCCCACATCGATCTCTTTGCGACTCGTTGGAACCATCAGGTGGACACTTTCGTGTCCCCGTGTCCAGATCCTCTGGCTTTTGCCGTGGACGCTCTGTCACTCGATTGGAACGGTCTAGTCGGCTACGCCTTCCCGCCGGTTCCGATTCTTCCTCAGGTTCTCGCCAAAATTCGAACCTGCAGTTGTCGAATCATTCTGATCGCTCCCCTGTCGCCTCAGCGGGTGTTGATCAATCAGCTCCGCTCGCTGATGGCGGCGGTTCCGGCACGTCTCCCGAGGAGGTTTCACGTCGACCCGACTTCATTGTGCCTTCACGCATATCTTTTGTCAGGTCCTGTCTCCTTCGTAGAGGTTTTTCGAGACGAGCAGTGGAGTGCATTTCTTCTTCAAGGAGGCACTCCACTGGTTTAGCTTATGCAGCTAAATGGAAGGTCTTCTGTCGATGGTGTGCTGATCACTCTGTTGATTATGCCAATCCTTCGATTTCACAGATTGCGGAGTTTCTGGTATATCTGTTTGATTCTCGGGGTCTCCAGCCTGTTACCATCAAGGGTTACAGGTCTATGCTTTCAGAGACTTTTTCTTATGTGGGGAAGCGTCGTATCGGCACTAATCCTTACCTCTCCAAGCTTGTTCGGCACTTTTCTTTGAAAAGGCCTCGGACTTTGCAGCTTACTCCACGATGGAATCTTTCGTGGGTGCTGCTTTGCTTGGGGGGGGGTGCCGTTCGAACCTTTATCCCAGGTGGATATGCAATTTCTCACATACAAGACGGCTTTTCTGATGGCATTTGCTTCGGCCAGACGGGTTAGTGAGCTTCACGCCCTCTCGGTTGACCCGGCCTTTTTTAGGAGTTCTCCCAACAGTGTTACTTTTACCACTGATTGCTCCTTTTTGGCTAAGAATCAGTTACCAGATACTACTCCTCCTCCTATCTGTATCAGGGCTCTTCCCTCTGTTGAGGGTACTCGCCCTTTGCTCTGTCCGGTCCGTGCTATTCGCATTTATCTTGATCGGACACGCTTCATACGGAAGGGCAGAAAACGTTTTTTTCTGTCTCTCATTCCGGGTCGACAGAAGATCTCTCCTCAATCCATTTCTCGATGGATTTGTCTTGCTATTCGTACGGCTTATAGTCGTTTAGCAGCTGGCGATTGTATTACCAATCGTATTTCTGCCCACGAGGTGCGGGCACTGTCTACCTCTTGGGCTTATTCTAACTCCGTCAAGTTGTCGGATGTTATGCAGGCAGCCTACTGGAGAAATGCTTCTACTTTCTCCACCTTTTATTTACGCCAGTTGCAGGAGCAGTCGGAGGACCTTTTTGCCTTGGGTCCTCTTTCTTCTGCTCAGGCTGTTGTCTGCCATAGCCATTAGGCTTCTTGAAGGTCAGTTTCAGCCTTGTGCTGTTACTGCCCTTTTTTCTGTCTGTGTGTCACACAGGCTCATATGTCTCTTTTCATTGTCCTTTACCAATGATTGCGACATTATGGTTGATAAGCCTCGGGACCTCTTCCTTCTGCTTCACGGTTCCAGTGCACTAGGGTTATGTGGGGGTTGGTTATGCGATTCCCTCCAGCCTTTTGTCTATTCAGCCTGTAGTAAACAATTGTGAGTAGGTTGATAAGAAATCTAAATTTTATAGTAAATTTCCTTTCTTATTATACCTACCACAATTGTTTACATGGAGGCCCTCCCGTCTTCTTTACGGGTAAAGAATCTTTCCTCCCCGCTGATCACATAACTCTAACGTTTACGGATTCAAAAAGAATGAGTCTTTAGAGACGGTATGCGCACTGGCAACGGAAGTCGTGGAGTTGTACTTGGGAGAGAGCGTCCCGTACTGGGTCTGCGCCGGTTGCACTCGACCCAGTTTTGGCTTATTTTTATTGGTGCTTTTGCACCACTTTTCTTTCCCAACTTGCTTGGGAAAGACAAAAATAGAGAGTATTTTATCCGAGTTAGGGACTTCCACTGTAGTGCAAGCCTGTAGTAAACAATTGTGGTAGGTATAATAAGAAAGGAAATTTACTATAAAATTTAGATTTCTCTATTGCTTACCTTCTCGGACCCACTTTAGTTTCCTTGTAGACAACTTGATCCAGGTGAGTGTTTGGTCGAATATTCCTATTAGTTGACATTTTTCACTGACAAAGTTGATATACAGTGTAAAGCCAGGTTGATTTTTTATTTTTGATTTTTCAGATTCATTTTTGGTTTTGCTTCAGGAAAAAACCTGTTTCGGTTCAGTTTTTCTATGTGTTACAAAAATATAATAAATGACACTTCAAACTCCTTATCTGCAATAGTTTGTATGACACCACACACTACACAAATCCTTGCCTGTAAGTATCTGTTGGGTTCAGCCTAAATCTTCTTTGATCATTCTTTGGGGTTCTTGGGGATCAGTTAATAAGCCTATTGCATCAGATAAACATGAGGTTGGGTAACAAATGAATAAGGTTCATCCAATCTATGTTGTGTTGCCATTGTCACATTTTCTACCTTATTGACTCGTCCACTGTGACAATGAGAACACAATGTATTTGCCCCTTTGCCTGATAACTAAGCGACATAATTCCACCGGGACCAACCATAAGTCCACTTCCCTCTTTTGCAGATAGTTTGATCAGTTTATGCACAAACACTGGGTCTTGGAGTCTTTTTTTCAGGTTTGCCACACAAAAATGGAACTGAACCAGAAAAACCTAAAACTGCCCTACTCTAATACAGTGAACTGGGTTCTCTGCACATAAGTGAATAATTTCCCTAAGGTCATGGATAATAAAATTAAATGACAGACACAAATGTCATCGGCTGTCAATTTATTCTGATTTGCCATTCCTGCGAACAGGACTAGATCGATGAAGTTGTTGGAGACACTCTAAAAGCTATTACAGTGGGCTCTACTAATTTTAGTTAATAGGAATTGACTCAATAATATTGTGAAATGTTATAAATTATTGCTTACAGTTCACCATGGTTCAATCCGGGATGTGGTGCTCTTGTTGACAAGTTCTTCTTTACCGGTAAAATAGGAAACTGTAACTAGTGCCTAGTGTAATGGCCATATTTGGCCGGCATTATTCAGAAAAATTTCCTTTCAAATATTATTTTTTATAATTATTAGCTCACCTGGCCTAAAAGGCCATGTGAGCTTTTCTCATCACTTGGCGTCCGTCGTCGTCCGGTGTCCGTAAACTTTTCACATTTTCATCTTCTTCTCTGTAACCGCTGAGTCGGTGTGAACCCAACTTGGTAGGAATGGTCTATGGGAGGTCCTCTACAAACGATCCTCATTTTGTTCCCGTCGGATGAAAAACATGGCTTCCAGAGGCATTCTTTGATTCTGGTTGGTGGATTTTCAAAAATCTTCTCTGAAACTGCCAGGCCAAATGTTTTGAAACTTCACATAAATGATGACTGGGACCCCCTCTACCAACGATCCTCATTTAATGTTGATTCTGTCACAAACATGGCCGCAATTGCGGCTTATAGTTACTGTAGAAACCCTATTGGGAATCACATTTTCCTCTTCTTCTCTGGAAAAACCGAGGCGACGTGATAACAAACTTGGCAAAGATACTCTATGGGAGGTCCTCTACAAACGATCCTCATTTTGTTCCCATGGGTTGAAAAACATGGCCACCAGAGGCATTCTTTGATTCTGATTGGTCGATTTTCAAAAATCTTCTCTGAAACTGCTGGGCCAAATGTTTTGATACTTCACATAAATGATGAGTGGGATCCCCTGTACCAGCAATCCTCATTTAATGTTGATTGGGTTGCAAACATGGCCACAATTGCGGCTTATAGTTACTATAGAAACCCTATGGGAAATCACCTTTTTATCTTCTTCTCCGGAACTACTGAGCTGACGTGAACCAAACCTGGCAGGGGTGGTCTATGGGAGGTCCTCTTCAAACAATACTCATTTTGTTCCCATGGGTTGAAAAACATAGTCACCAGAGGCATTCTTTGATTCTGATTGGTGGATTTTCAAAAATCGTCTCCTCTGAAACTGCCAGGCCAAATGTTTTGATACTTCACATAAGTGATGACTGGGACCCCCTCTACCAGCGATCCTCATTTAATGTTGATCGGGTTATAAACATGGCCACAATTGCGGCTTATAGTTACTGTAGAAACCCTATGGCAAATCACATTTTCATTTTCTTCTCTGGAACTACTGGGCTATATTCTAATGCTTTACCCAATGCCTCTCATGTCTGCACGAAGATCGGTACTGTCAGAAAAATACTTGTTTTTTGAGAAACAGGTAAGGGTTGGTTCCAGTTTTCTCCACTGAGAACTGGGGGAAAAACCCCAAAATATTGTGTATACAGTACAAGTCAAAATAAGCTGTAGCATAACTGCAATAAACTAAGTAAACTGCTGCACATGCCCTGACAAGATCAGAATCTGATATTTTTTGGAAAGCTATCAGTGAGAGCTTTCCAGAAAATGATGTCAGCTTCTGGTCTTATCAGTGTAGGAAAAGAAAGATACATAGTTTATAGGATTATCCTACACAACTTTTTTTTACTTATATTACTGTGAACAATTGCAACTGTATGTAGATTATTAGTCTCAAGCTGCTTATCAGAAAATACTGATTGATGACAGGTGTTTGGAAAACCAGGGAAGTTTTTGTTTTTACTCACTTCCCATCATGTCAGCTTAGATGACATTAATTATTGTATATCTTTTTGACTGTAACCCTTTACCTATCCAAAGCTATTTTGAAAGAGAATACTGTCTGAGAAAATTGTAATTTTCAAAATATTTAACCTTCTTTTACTGATTTTTTTTTTGTTGAAACAGAATTCATAAATGTGTGCATTTTCAAGAAATCTTCTTTGAAACTACAAGGCCAAATGGTTTGAAAACTTAGTGTGACTGATGACTGTAACCCCCTCTACCAATGATTCTCATTTTAATCTTCATCGGGTTGCAATTATGGCTGCAATTCTGGCTTATACTTAATATAGAAACTCTATAGGAAATAACATTTTCATTATCTTCACTGAAAGTACTGAGCCAATGTGAACTAGACTTGGCAGGCATTGTCTATGAGAGGTTCTCTACAACTGTTACTCATTTTATTCCTGTTGGGTGAAAAAACGTGTCCGCCAGAAGCATTCTTTGATTCTGATTGGTCAATTTTGAAAACTCTTCTCCTCTGAAACCACAAGGCCAAATGTTTTGAAACTTTGCATGGTTGATAACTGGGACACCCTCCACCAAAGTTCCTCATTTTAATGTTGATCATATTGCAAACATGGCCACAATTGCAGTTTATAGTTACTATAGAAAAAAACCTATGGGAAATCACATTTTCATCTTCTCTCTGGAACTACTGAGCTGACTACTGAGCTGACATGAACCAAAACTTGGCAATAATGGTCTATAGGAGGCCCTCTACAAACGATCCCGTTGGTTGGAAAATATGGCCATCAGAGACATTCTATGATTTTATTTCATGGATTCAAATATTTTGAAACTTCACGTGATTGAAGACTGGGACACCTTCTATCAATGATCCTCATGTAATGTTGATGTAATGTTGCAAACATGGCCACAATTGCAGCGCATAGTTACCATGGAAAGCCTATTGGAAATCACATTTTTATATGTAGTTCCAGGTGAGCGATTACAGGATCTGAAGAGCCTCTAGTTATTATTATTTTCAAATTTTGCTTTGAAAACTTAGATTATGAACTTCAGTGGAACAAGCTAATTTCAGTGAATGGTCCAAAGCTATGTTTTTGAAGCAAAAAATTAATTTTGTTTTTAGATATTCTCCCCGCAGGAACCCCTGGAAATGAAGCAGTGCCTGTTCACTGCGGTAAACAGGTTCTGTTTTACTGGTAAAATAGGACCCAGTCACCAATGCTTGGGAGGGGCAAACCCTCTCTAAAATGGGCAACATGGCTTATTAACGCTCACCCCTGATCTTGAGTCGATATTATTGTTATGGTCATGATTAGCCATTGTGCAAAAATATGTGACCTTAAACACCAATAAATAAATAAATAAATAAATTTAGATATTCAAGAAATTTTTTGAAAATGTCTCTTGTCATGGGTAAAGTGTTAAGTGGGCAGCATAGTATAAAAACTTTGGCTAAACTAACTTCATATTAGTGTTTCAGTAATGACATAATAAATTATTGTGATGAATTGACAGTAACATGGTCTAAGGTTTGCAGCTCAGAGCTTATGTTCAACCTAGCCACGAAGCATCGAGGTTGAACATATACTCCGAGCCACAAACCTCCGACCATGTTACCGTTAACTCATCACAATAACGTATATGTTCCAATAAGACACTACCCATAGCCCAAAACCTACATCGTGAAACACGAGAGGTTTATTTACTAAACATGTGATTGTTAAAAAGTTGCCTTCTTCAAGGCAACTTTTAATGATCACAGGTTTAGTAAACCTCTTGTGTTCCCCATGATGGCACTGGATAAATATTCAATGAACCAAATAAACTCATTCCATCTCCGCTCAAATCGTAAATCGGTTGCACAATTAAGCCCAGATAAGCGCACAGTTCATGGCAGGGCTTCTAGTTTTAACTGTATACTGCACACAACTGAGAATTATTGCATTATGAATGCCTGTAACTGGATTTTTACTGTGAGTAATAACAATAATGGTAACAGAAAGAAATTTGAGAATCAACAAACAGTAAATTCAATTTTAACTATAAATTTAATAAAAAAATAATATGAAAGGAAAATGATACATTTTCTTTTACACTGTATTGTTTACAGAAAAATAAAACAGAAGTACTTATCAGTTACTCAAAATAAAGTTCAATAGAATCCAGTAATCCAGTGATGAATTTATTTAGTTATTTATTGGTGTTTAAGGTCACATACTTATGCACAATGGCTAATCGTGACTGTGACAGTTTTACGGGTGAAGGAAGCCAGAGTACCCAGAGAGAACCATCGTACATGGACGAGCAACTGTTAGCTCCTCAACATTCTAACTCTGTTCAAGCTCTGCTCAAGCAGGATTACAGCGGCTGAATACATTTGCACCATCGATGTGCAGTATGCCATTGTGCCCCCATGTAGGCAACCGGGATAAAGTGCCTTGCCCACTGATACAATGCGTCGTCCTGGACGGGGATCGAACTCTGGGCATCCAGCATAGAAGTCCAACAGTCAACCTCTGGGCCATCACACTCCATCCAGTGATGAAGAAACTTTCCAGCTGGTATTGTAATATCCAAGAATGTGTCTGCAGAACATGTAATGAAATTGTGCACTCTAAAATTCAGCATAATCCAATATATTCCAATAAAGCACTCGGCGAAATTCAGATCGAATTAATATCCAACAAGTATTGGCTCTGCAAGTAGTTTTAAAATAATCCAGTACAATCCTGGCTTTTCACAAAAGTAAATTCTGGTTCACAGCTAGTATAAATACTCTTCTGAGATTTGGAAACACTTTTCCAACATGAAATGATGCTCAGATCACAAAGTAATATTAATATAGAATATATATTAAACTCAGCTGCTATCTTTAGGAATGCACTGTCCTGTAGTAATAATCTCCAGTGTTCAATGAATACTGAATGTATAAACAAATCACATATCAATGCTATGTGAGATGAATAGAATGTCAGAAATCTTTTGACATACACTTGTTAATCGAGTTGTGACGAAGCCAAACTTGACTTATAGTTTGATAAATGGCGGGTGGGTGAGCGGCCAGGCTTTGGGCGAATGTAAACAATTGGTTTCCCGATGATAACTTGATAATGGTTTGACCCACGTTCATGAAACTTCATAGGTAGGTTGGCCTCGGTGAGAGGAAGAACCCTATTTATTTTGGACTCATTAGGTCAATGGTGAAGGTCACAGTGAACTTGAACATCTTAAATCATAAACAATTGGTTTCCAGATGATAACTTGACTGTGGTTGAACTCACATTCATGAAACTTCATATGTAGGTTGGCCTTTGTGAGAGGAAGAACCCTATTTATTTTGAACTCACTAGGTCAAAGGTCAAGGTCACAGTAACTCTGAACATAGTAAATCAAAACACTTGGTTTCCGGATGATAACTTGATAATGGTTTGACCCATGTTCATGAAACTTCAAAGGGAGGTTGGCATCAGTGAGAGGAAGAACCCTATATATTTTGGACGTGCTAGGTGAAAGGTCAAGATCACAGTGGCCTTCAACATAGTAAATCTGTAAACAATTGGTTTCCGGATGATAACTTTATAATAGTTTGACCCACATTCATGAAACTTCATATGTAGGTTGGCATCAGTGAGAGGAAGAACCCTATTTATTTTGTACTCTCTAGGTCAAAGGTCAAGGTCACACTGACCTTGAACATAGTAAATCATAAACAATTGTTCCCGGATGATAACTTGACTACGTTTCAACCTGCATTTATGAAACTTCATATGTAGGATGGCCTTCTAGAGAGGAAGAACCCTATATATTTTGGACTCTCTAGGTGAAATGTCAAGGTCACAGTGACCTTCAACATAGTAAATCGTAAACAATTGGTTTCCGGATGATAACTTGATAATGGTTTAACCCACATTCATGAAACTTCATAGGTAGGTTGGCATTGGTGCAAGAAAGAGCCCTATTTATTTTGGAATCACCAGGTCAAAGGTCAAGGTCACAGTGACTCTTCACATAGTAAATTGTAAGCAACTGGTTTCCGGACGATAAGTTGATAATGATTAAACCCGGTGATCCTATCGGCATTTTTTGTCTTCAAATAGAGCATTCCATAATGAGAAATTTCTCCAATGTTCTATTGTTTCATTAATTGCTCATTGGCTGAATTGTGTCACCTCATTAAGTTTATGGATGATTCTGTGTAATTTCAAGTAAACAAGTGTGACCCAAATAAACAATTGGTGTGCTAAAAATAGATCCTGTTTAAGAGTATTTGTAAACTTGTTGATGGGTACATTCAAAGGTCACTTAGTACAAATAAGTGATCACACAAGCCAACATTTGCTAATTATAATTAAAATAAATAATTTAAGAAAATGTTGTTTGTAATTATTAACCAAGGACATATCAATTCTGATATTATATTAGGGGCCTGTAATAGGATGATTAGTCAAACCATTTAGGTACTTTTTTTTCAACAAATTTCCTTCAATTTTTTTTTTAAACTAGTTTTTTCAAGTTATGTTGTTGCTGTTTGCTAAAGTGTGAACAAGTGAATTCATAGAGTAACCCTTTGTGGTGCAAATGATATAAAAATTTATGATTTTAAATTTTATTTTTTCAAATTTTTCAAAAAATTTCAAGAAAACCATATCAAGTGACCCCTCATTGGAACGAGCTCGATGATTAGTGTTTGCAATTTGTATTAGGTGGGTGTTAAATTTAGCGAGATTCAAATCAAGTCCTGGCTTTATATGGCAGCCCAAATTTGAACCTAATGCAATATAAGGAATATTCTTTAAAAATCTTCAGATCCACCAATCAGGATATTTTGATATTTGGTATACAGCATCCTTAGTGGGGCTCAGATTCAGGTTTGTTCAAATCAAGTCTGTGGGTTTATATTTGGGCTCCCTATTGAATTTAAAATTTATTCAAATCTAGTTTCTGTGGTCATATTTGGGCTCTCAATGAGAGCATGAATTTTAAATATTCTGTGAAAATCTTTTTCAGATCCACCAATCAGAATCTTTTGACATTTGGTATGCAACTTATTTGGGAGGGTCAGATTCAATTTTTTTTAAATTAAGACTTTGGGTTCAAATTTAGTCTAAAATTTAACAGCCAGAATCTTTTGATATTTGGTATATATTGCATTCTTTTGAGGTGGACAGGTGGGGGGCAGATTCTGGCTTGTTTAACCCTCTTCACACTGATGTCAAAATGGCCATGTTTTCGGCAGCAAATATTTCCCAGAATGCAGTTTATTATTTAACGAAATATACCTTGTTTTACAGAGCTCACTGAGCTCTGTCAAACAAGATATAATTGGTTAAATTCACAGTTACTCAAGAGAAAAACAGAATGAATGGAGAAAAGTCTGTTGTACTTCCAGAGTGCTAGGGGTTAAATCAAGTTTGGTCTCTAATGTTAACTAGTCAGAGATTCTGAATTTGACCTTAAATCCTTCTTCAAACAACTTTCTCAGCTGAGCAATTGAGGCTCCTTGGGGCCTTTTGTTCTCACCACCATAAAATGAAAGCTATGTCTGATTTTTTTGGATTTCTCATGCACCCAATAGCATAGTTATGGCCTTTGTTCATGCAAAAACTTTGTTTTTTAATTTCCCATGCAGTAATTTTAATTTCCTTTGGTAGGAAAATTTGCAATTTCATTTTTTCTTATAATCACAAATTGAAGTTTGATTTTCAGAATCCTAGTACTATTAATGTGACAGCTATTGTCCTTGACTGGGTTCAAACTTTATCTTTTTACTCTGATACCACTAATGAATTCTGTCAAACAAGATTGAATTCGTTCAATTCCTAGTTGCATTATGAGGAAAATTGACCTTTTGAAAGTTTGATATTTTGACACTAGTATGCAGAGGGTTAAAATGTGTGGTTATTAGCTATGTCGATTAAAAAAAAAAAATAATTGTTATTTATTGAGAAATAAATTTACTCTTCAGTGTTGTATGCAATTTGTATTGGGTTGGCGTTAAATTTAGTGAAGTAATGTAACTGGTAATTTGTGATCGAAGTGAAACATAACATCTCCACAGTGATGATTTCTTTCAATAAAACTGAACTGATAAAAACTGATAAAGACTATGAATAACTATCTGTATCTATTGAATTTGGTGACGTGTATCTTATCCTATTGATGCATGGATGTTAATTTATTGTCACCTTAATTAATATTGGCATCATTTTGTCTGGAGAATCAATATTTTATTTGCTCTGTCAGTCGAGCTTATTGGTTACGATTGCTCAGTTCTGAACTTCTGACTTTATTATAAGCAACTCCATTGACTGGATAATAGGCCACTAATATGTTCATAATGATTCTGTGATAAAGGAAAAATCAAATCAACAGGAGCTAATGTGAATACACGTGTAGCTGCACAAACAGTTTTAAATCCTTTTTTTGCCCTTAGGATCCTCAGGAAGTCGAACAGTGTTTGTTTAGTGTGGTAATCAAGTTCTGCTTTATAAGTAAAATAGGACCCGGAACCAAAGCCTGGGGTGGAAGTCATCCAGTATTGGTATAAACTATTGGCCAAACTTGACTTCATTCCTTTGCTGCTGTCATGAGATAGCCACAGATGCTGAAAGTAACCTTAAACACCAATATGTAAATCAATAAACCCTTTACTTAACTCAGTGATCGAATCCAGCCAGTGCTATTCACAAAAATAGCCTTTGAAAGTTTATTTTTCCAATATTTGCCTCAAAAACAAAGCTTATGTCCCAACATTGGAATGAACTGATTTCAGTGAGGTGGTATAAACTATGTTTTTAGGCCAAAAATTCAAATTTTGTAGTTATTGAAGATTTTTTTTTTTCCACAAGTTTTCAGATGATATCAGTTGAAGAGATAACTGGTTGTTTGCTATATTAACCCTTTCAACATTGGTGGTATCGTCCATGCCAGTTAAATGGAGTCCATATCCATTATTTGGGGGTAGGGCAATTAATATTTTCAGTGTGCAGCCTTCAGGCTGCACGTTGGAAATATTAATTGTTCTACCACAAACGTTCACTTAGTAGCCATCCCACTTATTGAAATTATGACGTTTCGTGTTCCTGGATCGTTAAAGCAGCCTCTCATGTTGAAAGAGTTAATGTTTGTGGTCTGAAAGCATTGTTTAATAATATTTTGGGGTACAATTAGCACTCAACATAATGATATCAGGCTACTGTAATTTCAAGCAGCAAATTATTCCCATAATACAACTTGGAATTTAACCAATCCAGTCTTGTTCGTCAGAGGTCATTGTGCTCTGTCAATCAATTTTGAATTGGTTTACCTGATGCTGACAGACATTTCTGCCCTGGGCATGAAATCTCTTGCTCTTGAAATGAGTAGAATTTGGACACATTTAACAAAATTTGCACCTGCAAATTAAATGGACTTCTTGATTAATGATTTCTGGACTTAAATTTAGATGAATTTTTATCAAGCAGCCATGACTAGATTTGGTGAAAAATATTTTGAAAATACTCGGCGAGTTAGTTCCTAATTACATTATGGGAAAAATTTGCAGGTTGATATTTTGACAGTGTGCGGAGGATTAAACTAACTGTAACAAAACAAATCTATGTGTAGAAAGCATTTGAATTTAACTGAATAACTCAAGAGAACCATGGAAAATGGAACAGTTCTTGTTTACTATTGTGGACAAATTCTGTTGACTATTATTGGACCTGGTAATCAGTACCTAGAATGCGAGTCCTCTTAAAGTAGGCAACATAGTGGAAAGCAATTGGTTAATCCTCTTCACAATGATGTCAAAATATAACAAAAATTTCAGTTGAAAATCTAGGAATTTAACAAATTCTATTCTTCAGAGCTCTGTCAAACAAGACTGAATTGGTTAAATTTTTCGTTTCATTATGGAAAATGTTTTCTGCATGAACTTTTGTTATTTTGACCACACTGTGTGATGGATTAAACTTGGCTTCGAACTCATGTTGCAGTTGTAATACGTGGATTATAGTCATTCATGCTGGAAGTGACCTTCAGTAAACAAATAGATAATACTAACTGAAATGAATCCTGTCTGAGAAATATGAAAGCACTTTTACAGTACCTGGGGCCAATACAAAAGAACTTTTAAAATTGTGTTTTCTTGAATTGTATTTTCAAGAACTGTATTTTGCAATTTGCCAATTGGCAAATTGCCATATCTTTTAACATGCTAATGATTCATTTTTGTCAGTTATATTAATAGGTAGAAAATACAATTGTAAAAGTTTTATAGTATTGGCTCCAGGTGAACACTCTTTGAATCAATAGAGGATTGGTAGTGGCTTCCCCATTGGAACTCTGAGAAGTGGAGCTCAGCAGTGTACCTTCGTTTGGAGTAAACTTCCATCATACTGTACCTCAAATGCACAAAAAACACATTATTAATCAACTGCCCCCCCCCCCCCCCCCCCCCCCCCCCCCCCCCCAGCCAGACCTATCTAGACCCAGTTCTGGATGTTGTGGAATCTTCAGAGACTGTGTTATTATCTGTCTTTCAGCCTCTTGTGTGGTTTGGCAGTGATATATACCACCTTGGTGATATACTGTTATCTTTGAAAAAAACGATATTGAACATCATACTGGCTGTAACCAGTATATCATTTAACAATCAGTACTGATTGAGAGTTATTTCAGGTGATCTTGTTTAAAAGAGCTTACAGAGTTGTCAGATGAAAAATAAAGTGAAAATGATTAGTTTTTATACCAAATGTTGTTGTTGAAGCAATAATAATGCAATATTTTCTTAACATTTTCTGGCAGACATTGATGTTTACTGTTGTGAGGCAGATTCTTTTAAAGTACCTTCATTTGAACTTCCCAAAAAACATCATTGTTCCAGAATGGTATCATCATTGAAATATAAGAAATAGAAAATTTAATCCATTTTTCCTCATATTTAGTCAGACTGGCAGAACAGTGGAAGTATGTCAATTGAATAGTTGTTTTTCCAATGAAAATTATTCAATTAATAGGAGTACTCAATTAACAGGAACTTGGTTTCCTGTATTCTAGACATAAACCAAGCATTTATTCTGTTATACCTTGTTCAACAGAGCTCACCAAATAGGTTTATACCCTTAGGTGAATGTTAAGTAATTTGTTGACATATTACAAGATTTTGTATTCAATTAACAGGAGTTTCTTCGATAAACTATTAATGGGTTAAATTAATGGGTCAAATCTTTACTGAAGATATGGTAAATGGTTTTGTGTTATTCAGTTAAGAAATTAAGTGGGATCCATTGCACATAGATAATGGTAATTGATGTTTATTGTGATTTTAAAGTCACTTGCACATCCATGGCTATATTGCTCTTGTGTGAAATTTCTTTGGAATTCCGGGAAATAACATGGTCTTTTTAATGTCTGGAAATCCAGGGAATTCCAGAGAATGTTAAGTCAAGAAAATCAGGAAAACCAGGATTCTGCAGCATTGGCCACCCCGGAATTCCAGGTTTTAAACAAACCTGTCTGAGCAAAAATTCCTGAATTTCCAGATTTCCAGGAATTCAACTGACGTTTTATCGTTAACAAATTTCTGATTTTTAGCTTAACTTGACAAAGTCAAGATAAGCTATTGCCATCACGCATGCGGAAGTCTGTTAGTCTGTGAGTCAGTCTGTGAGTCTGTTCACATTTTCCTTTAGCACAGGCTACACCCCGTAGTTCTTGTCTGATCGTCACGAAATTTCATATGCAGTTTTGGGGTCATGTCTGGATGAGAACGTCCCGTTTTGGTCATGATCTGTCAACCGGTATGGCTGCCTGAGCCCAAAACCCGAAAAACCATTAGCACAGTCTACAGGTTGTATTTATGAAGAGATTTCTTTGTAACTTGGTAGGATGCCTCTGTATAATGCCTAGATGAGAACGTCCCCTTTTGGTCATGATCTGTCAACCGTGATGGCTGCCCAAGCCCGAAACCCAAAAACCTTCAACACAGTTTGCAGGTCATGTTTAATATGAAGGGATTTCATTGTAACTTGGTAGGATGACTCTGTATGATGTCTACATGAGAATTTCCCCATTTGGGTGCGATCTCTCAACTGTGACGACTGCCCGAGCCCAAAACCCGAAAACCTTTAGCACAGTCAACAGGTCATATTTCTGGAGAGATTTCATTGTACTTGGTAGGTTGACTCCATATAATGTCTAGATGAGAAAGTCCCCTTTTGGACGTGATTGGGCAACCGTGACGGCTACAGGGGCCCAAAGCCTGAAAACCTTTAGCACAGTCTACAGGTCATATTTATGAAGGGATTTCATTGTAACTTGGTAGGATGACTACAAATAATGTCTAGATGAGAATATCCCCTTTTGATCGCGATCATTCAGCCTTGATGGCTGCCCGAGCCCAAAAACCTTTAGCATTGTCTATAGGTCATATTTATGGAAGGATTTATATATTGCCAAGATGATGACAACCCCTTTTGGTCGTGATTGGTCAACTGTGACGGCAACAGGTGCCCGAAGCCCGAAAACCTTGAGCACAGTCTACAGGTCTACAGGTCATATTTATGAAGGGATTTCATTGTAACTTCGTAGGATCACTCCAGATGATGCCCAGATGAGAGTGTCCCCTTTTGGTTGCGATCATTCAACCATGATGGCTGCCTGAGCCCGAAGCCCGAAAACCTTTAGCACAGTCTACAGGTCATATTTATGAAGGGATTTCATTGTAACTTGGTAGATTGACTTCATATAATATCTAGATGAAATCCATTATCCAATGGGGACATAACATAATATACATTATATATTTCTATTCCAACAGAGTAAAAATTCCAGACTTTACCAGGAATTTAAAACACAGTCATCAGATGCTTTTTATGAGAAATCCTGATTTTTCTGGGAAATCAGGAATTTAAAATCAGGAGGGGTGCGGTGGCGTTGCGGTAACCGGTTCTCATCTGATCACCAAAGTTAAGCAATGTCAAGCCCGGTTAGTCCTCGGATTGTTGACTGTCTTAGCGATCGATTCAGACTCCCACATTGTGTCCTTGGGCAAGGCACTTAACCCTGATTGTCCACATGGGGGCATGATGACGCCGTGTACTAAGGCGTACTGCACGTCGATGGTGCGCATGTCTTCAACCAATCTAACCCTGTCTGTGCTGCAGTGCAGAGTTACGATGTTGGGGAGCTGGCAGCTGCTCGTCGTTGCTCGGTGGTTCTCTCCGGGTACTCCGGCTTCCTCCACCCGTAAGACTGTCACGGTCATGATCAGCCATTGTGCATAAGTATGTGACCTTAAACACCATTAAATAAATAAATTTAAAATCAGGAAAAGTACAGGAATTCTCTGGAAAAATGTTTTCACAAATAATTACTTTTTTTTCTTGATTTTTCCAAGATTTGTCTTGATTATTCTCCCGGATTACCCTGGAATTCCTAAGAACCCAGAATAAAATTCACACAGGCTGACACAAACTAGTAACTGATGTGAACAGATTAATTTATTAGAGAGCTACATTATTTTTGGTCATCAGAATTTGCTCAGATGTCTGTCTTGTTATAATTTAGGGCAGAGTGCAGTGCCTACAGTACAGACTAAATAAATGCACTTCAGAGATAGCATGAAGCACGTTCACAAATTATGGAGCCTAATTTAGTTATGGTACTTGCCCTTCAGAATAGAGTTGGGAGGTTGTGGGATTTACACTGCGGTTGAAGTTTCGGTTTCCGTTTTTTAAAACAAAAAACCTCTGCTGCAATTGCATTGTCCATGAGCATATAGAAACCATCCGTATATACCTATCAGATCAGCGCTATATTGGAACATCTTCTTCTAACAGCTAACAAAGCATCTTCTGTTGATTGTATCAGTTGAATAAATATTTGTAACATATCTATGGTTGACTTGTGTTGTCCTAATGCCCGCTGGCTTGGTAATTTCTACTGTTTAATTGGTTGGGGGTGCTGTGGCATTGTGGTAACTGGTTCTCGTCAGATCACCGAAGTTAAGCAACGTCAAGCCCAGTTAATCATTGAATGGGTGATCGTCTGAACGATCAATTTGGACTCCCACGTTGTGTCCTTGGGCAAAGCACTTAACCTCGATTGTACACATGAAGGCACGATGATGCCGTGTACTAAGGATACTGCACGTGGATGGTATGCATGTCTTCATCCAATCTAACCCTGCCTGTGCTGTAGTGCAGAGTTACGATTTTGGGTAGCTGGCAGCTGCTCGTCGTTGCTCGGTGGTTCTCTCTGGGTACTCTGGTTTCCTCCACCCGTAAAACTGTCAGGGTCATGATTAGCCATTGTGCATAAGTACACCAATAAGTAAATAAGTAAGTATTTAATTGGTTTGTAAACTGATTTCAAGCCATAAGCTGAAGAGATGTAACTGACATGTGTTCAGTAATGGACATTCGCTGTCACTAATTTTCACTTGCCCAGGGTGCCGAGGAAAATGACATGGTAGCAATGCACATCGTTGTATGGGGTAACAGTATATTTATACTTCGGGCAGGAAAATCTGCCTGCAGCAGATGAAGGATTGGGTTCCATTCTGAAGTAATTAATTTTTGCATGTCATATAATGAACCTTTTATCCCTACAATGGATTGATTGGGTCATACCGTCATGTCTCATTGACGAGGTGAGATAGCTGGATAAAACTCATGGCAAGCGTTTGATCCATCTATTCTACCTCGTCAACTCAGCATGACAGTATGACCAGATCCAACCACTGTGGTGATAATGTGTATATGTTCTATTCAGTACTGTAATCATTACAAAAATGGATGGAGAATTTCAACCTGGCATGGTCACTGTCGGTTCAAAATTCTCTATATACTTTTCTGCTCACAACTCAAGAATGAAAAATAGAAAACTTTCTCTCAAATACTATTTTTGTGCGCTTTTCCTGAATCACTCTTGATTTTGTAACGGCTCCCATGGGGCCTTGGATTCAAGAAATGGCCTTGAATTTGTCTAAGGGTCAGTCAAGGCCTTAAAATCCTGGAAAATGTGTTAGGAAGCATTGAAATGCCTTGAATATTCACAAAATACAAATGATGGCGGAGCACATAATCATAACTATATAGTTTTTTATCAGGCCTGGCATTCTTAAAAATGCAGGAGGGCTAAAATTCGCCCCCATCATTGGCCTAGGGGAGCGATTTACTCTCCCCAAGCTTTCAAAAGCTAAAAGTGACAAAATGAAATTTTACAATTAATGAATTCTCCCTAGTGGGCTTTGTACTTTTATTAGCTCACCTGGCCTAAAAGGCCATGTGAGCTTTTCTCATCACTTAGCGTCTGTTGTCGTCCGGCATCTGTAAACTTTTCACATTTTCATCTTCTCTGTAACTTCTGAGCCAGTGTGAACCAAACTTGGCAGGAATGGTCTATGGCAGGTCCTCTACAAACGATCCTCATGAACAACATGGCTTCCAGAGGCATTCTTGATTCTGGTTGGTGAATTTTCAAAAATCTTCTCTGAAACCACATTCCAAATGTTTTAAAACTTCACATAAATGATGACTGGGATCCCCTCTACCAACGATCCTCATTTAATGTTGATTGGGTTACAAACATGGCCACAATTGCTGCTTATAGTTACTATAGAAACCCTATGGGAAATCACATTTTCATCTTCTCTGGAACTGCTGAGCCCATGTGAACCAAACCTGGCAGGGATAGTCTATGGGAGGTCCTCTACAAACGATCCTCATTTTGTTCCCATGGGTTTGAAAACATGGCTCCCAGAGGCATTCTTTGATTCTGATTGGTGGATTATATCTGTTGGATGTTGGGTTAAATTGATTATCATTGATGGTAGTTATTTGCACGTCTCAACAGAATAACTTGGTTCTTATTATCAATCACTAAGGTATATTGAAGCTGCATTAGCAGGCTTACTCATTTCCGCATAGTCTAATCAGAAATAATTGTTCTCAGTTACTAAACAGTCCTATGGAATACACAAAGACTTGACTTAATCATGAGGAACAACTAGGAATATCAGTATAAAATATGGCAGATGTTTCATGCAGTAGCTCAAGTTTGTATTTTAAGTGGCATATGTCGATTGTATAACAATTACTTCCATAAATGTATGAGATAGCAAAACCTGAGGGGAAAGCATTCCTCTTGTATGATTGAGTTGTTACTTGTATCGAAGCTGAATATGGTTGTTAAAAACCCTTTGCTTTTGAAATAAAAGTGATATATTTTAACTTTCCACATACTAATAAATCCTCAATGAATGAAATTGAATAAAATATTTGTTTTAGAAATTTTTTGTTGTTGATAATTCACTCTTCAGTTTTGTGGACTCAAGTGTGGTAATACAAAAATTTGGAATCTTCTATGAAAAAATCAGTGAATGTTATTTGCATGTGCTTCACATCTTTTGGAAAACTTCTTAACCCTTTGAACCCTGAGGCTGCACATTGAAAATGTTGATAGGTCTACCCCAAATAATGAATATGGACTCTTCTGAATCTGAATCCTTCTGAATCCTTCCACTGAACTGGCATGGAAGATACCACTAGAGTTCAAAGGGTTAAACTGGTTGAGTGCTGGAAACCCAAATTTGGGTGTCATTCTTGAAGAGTGGGCACTGTAACAAAACCCTTTACCGAACATACAGGATGTCAAAATTTATTATTTCACTTATTGTTTTTTATTATTTTTTGAAACAATTCAACAAATCCATATCATGTGACCCCTCATTGGATGAGTTGAGCTCTTTCCCATGAATGAATGGTTTTGTTGAAATCTTTTGAAGATTTTCTTTTTTTCAACTGCTTAATTAATGAATTATGTGGGCAGATGTGGCTGATTCATTAGGCAAAGGGTTAAAGGCTTAATATTCTTTGGATGTGCTTTATATTATCCTTGAAGTGAAATTATTTTGTCAGTGCTACATTTATCTTGCTACATTTTATGAGGGAGTTCCTGCTGTCACTTTCCCATAAATTGTAACAAGGCACAGACATGTGAACACATTTTGACAACCAAAAATATTTTGCAAGGCACACAGTTTCAGGGATGAATATTTTTTTAAATGTAATTGCCCGAATAATGGGACAATTCAGTTTCCTCCCTTATACCATAGAATGGGGGCGTGGTGGCTTAGAAGGTAGAGGTGCAGGCTGCAAGCCAAGAGGTCCTCAGTTTGAATCCCACATGTGGCAACCACGTTGTGTCCTTGGACAAGACTCTTCACCTCCATTTCCCACGTGGGGCACAGTGGTGTTGTGTACTAAGGCGTACTGCATGTCGATGGTGCACTTGTCTTCAGCCAATGCTAACCCTGCTTGTGTGGAGTTAGTATGTTGGGGAGCTGACAGTTGTTCACAGTTGCTCGGAGGTTCTTAGCAATTAGCCATTGGTCTGAAATACGTGATCTTGAACACCAATAAATAAATAAATAAATACCATAGAACACTTCGAATTCATAAACTGTTTTACCTACAGCAAATACCCTATCTTGCGGCAATCTATTACAACCAAACATATCAATTTAGTTATATTGGTTAGAAATACGTCCCTATATCCACATAAATTCTGTCTTCTGATTAGTCAGAATGCCAAGGACACATAGCCATGGCAAAGGGTGCACCCAACATCCAAGGTGTATGAGAGCATGCAACATACAGGGTATATGGGCACGCAGAACATCGGGGTGTATGTGGTTTAAATGAAAGCTTTTCACTTTTGCTTGCTTCGATATAAAAATCGCACCAAAAAACCTGAAAATAGTCACAAAATATCATTAGATTTCCAACAATTCGATCATATTTTGCTGTTATAAATTAAATAGCCGAATAATTAAATCAACAACTTGAGAAAAATAAAATAAGAGCAAATTTGGTAACCAAATAGCCGATATGTTTATACATTTCCATGGGAAAGGGATGTAACTCTATCTGTTGTCTTCTGTGTTTGTAAAAAAACAAAACAGTTATTCACGCGTTTGGTCCAACTGATTGCAAAGTGTGAGAAACGCGTCCACGAATTTGTTTCCACTCTGTTGTGTTTCAAACGGGACAAAAACATTATCATCGCCAACATATATGGTATATGGAGATTTAATATCTGGATGTCTCATTTAAACATCTTGCCTGCAGCTCTTTGTTTAAAAACCGACATCCAGGTATTAAATCTCCATATACCATACATGTTGGCAGAGATAACTTATAATACACCTGCCGAGTTTGAAGTCGGTTGGCCACATTGAGACTGGTTATATAAGGCATGTCACTCATGACAAACAGAATTCACAACAACTAGAATAGCTCAAATTAGAGTATAGATACAGGAATTTTCTGACTACTCTTAGTGTAGCGTCCACACACATCCACACTTGAAGAAATGGTGAGTTTTGCAAATTTAACTGATCTGGTACAGGAAGCCCTAAGCAATAATTTGGGCTTTATTCTGATGTACAGGTGTCACAACTTGAAGGTTCATGTTCTGTGAACAGGCTTCTCTTTGAAATGAAATTATTTAGTATAGTCTGTATGAATTTGCCTTGTTGCAATTTGTAGAAGAGTGCACACTGTCATAAGTTGTAACAAGGCAAAGATAAATAAAATAAATAAATAAATACAGTTTAGAGCCAATGAATTCACGTAAGTGCATGTGCATAAATTTGGGGGCGCGGTGGCTCAGTTGGTAGAGGTGCGGGCTGCAGGCCGAGAGGTCCTCGGTTCGAATCCCACCTGCGGCAACCGCGTTGTGTCCTTGAGCAAGACACTTCACCCCGATTGCCTACATGGGGGCACGATGACGTTGGGTACTGAGGAGTACTGCACGTCGATGGTGCGCATGTCTTCAACCAATCTAACCCTGCCTGTGCTGCGGTACAGAGTTCAGAGTTACGATGTTGGAGAGCTGACAGCTGCTCGTCGTTGCTCGGTGGTTCTCTCCGGGTACTCTGGCTTCCTCCACCCATAAAACTGTCACGGTCACAATTAGCCATTGTGCATAAGTATGTGACCTTAAACACCAATAAATAAATAATAAATATGTGAATAAATTTTGCCAATTAAAAATCAGTCAAGGGCTCTGTCCATGCATCCATACAAATGTGTCACCTTATAACTCCAGCATTGGTTGTTAGTTTTTAAATCTGTTTGTATGCTGTCTGACCAGCATGGGGGAAAGAACATCCACATGCCTGTGATTTTATCCACACATACATGCCAGAGTTGTGGTCCTTATTACACTTCACAAACTTTCCTATATGCATCATAGCTCAGTCATCGGTGGTCAGTTTTTGATATCCTTTGGTATGGTGAGAGATCAGCATGGAGGAAAGGATATTCACATATTGCAGATTTCTTCTATGTATATGTACCAAAGTTATGGTCCTTGTTGAACTTAGAAATCTTTCCATATGAACATTTTGCATTAAAACTCCAGCATCGGTTGTCAGATTCTGATGTCTTTTGGTATGTTGAGTGACCACCATGGAAGAAAGGATATCTACACACTGCGGTTTTCATCTGCATACATACCAGAGTTGTGGCTCTTGATGCACACTTTCCGTACAAATATTTTGCATTATAACTCAAACATCAGTTGTCAAATTTTGATATCCTTTGGTATAGTGAGAGAGCAGAATGTGAGAAGAATATCCACATTATGTCAATATCCTGACCATGAATTATTCATGGTTATTCATGAATATACATGTTTTTTGTGTCATGGATAACCACAAATATTTGCACATTATATCCATGAAATAACCATGATTATTCATAGTTGTTAAAGTGCCCATTTTGATGAACCATAAACATTCATGGTTTTTCATGTACAATGAATATTCACAAACCATGAATAAACATGAGTGTTTATAAAATATGGATATTCATTAATTGTGGATATTTGTACACTGTGGATATCATGATTATTAATGTTTATTATATACTAGCCTGTGAATTATCGCAAATGATCTAAAAGATATTTCTCGATATCCATCTATTCGATTGATATTGAGGAATATCCCTCAGTAGCTTCCTAAATGATGTCACGCTACACCACTTCACATTGCCTTGAAAGAACAATCAGCTGATCTGTGTTATTATTTTGAAACATATGCATTTGGGGTCAAATTGGGCTTAATAGTATGCAATAAAATGTCTTGTAGCATAATAAAAAAGATAATCTCTATTTTAGTCAATATCTGGAATTATCTCATGAGTGTTTGTCAGGGCAAAGCCAGTCTAAAAGGGAGGAGGCCCCCTCCCCCTACTTTCAAAGTTCAGATATATGTATATATATTTCTTCTCTCTGTGTTGTAAGCACACATGTTTTAATTAGATAATTAGCCATAGGTGATTCACAGTGGGATACTTCTCTGGCATATTGCTAGTCTGCATAAAATGTTAATTAATATTGAAGTGGCCGACACTTTCAATCGTCATGGCTATCAAGTATATTATTTTTCGGAATACGCTTCATAGCATATGCATTGGTGCGAGATGATTTCATCTTCGGAAATGTGACGTGCCATGTTTAGTCATCTTGACATATTGCTGTCTGACCATCACAAGACGAGACATAAAGTGTGGGGAACAAGCTATTTCGGAGAGACTTGGGTTCCAACTGTTTAGGAGTGAGACACCACCTAGGGTCTCGTGCGAGTGGAATTGCTGGACAACACACAAAGCTCCATTGTATGCCGCTATTATCAGATTGTAGGACGTAGGAGAACTACAAGCCCCAATTTAGAGAGTTACGAACCCAAGTAATGGCTAAGTTTAGATGTCGTTAGCGAGGATCGACTCACACCTGTCTCAAAGTGTAGGCTATTGTATTGTGGTATTAACCCTTAGAAACGCAGATGTTGATCGCGTAGTAGCCTGTTTAGTATCAGAGTGCTGTGAATATCGACTCAGAGTCGACAGTAACAATTAGAGCAAGCTCGAAGCGCATATTGAAGTTGCGAGTTCTGCATGAACTGTGTGTATTTCAAAGGACAGGAAACATTCAAGGAGAGTTCTATCAAAGGACACATGTATAAGGTATGTGACGTAGACTTGCTAAACTAGCCGACAGCGTGGATAAACTGAATCCAAATCAGAACTGTGTTGCCACAAGGTAACTAACATTGTCAGAGCTGCAAACACGCACAGGCGCAAAAGATTAAGACTCGGTGTTTTAAGCTCCTGTTGTGAGCCGGGCATCAGTGAAATTTTACAGTACAGGGCTATAGATAAACTGAATTTGATGAAAAACTATTAACCCCTGTGATAAATCTTCTACCATGTTGATCAAATTGTTAAATGTGTGGAATATGGAAATGAGTTTATTTTGAATGTAAATAAAAAAATTGTTGTTACTTTAATCATTGTTTCCTTTCCACAGCCTGAAATGATAGGAATCACACCTAACAAAGAACGAACCTATATTTCGAGCTCCCTTGGCAGGGAAGAAAATCATAGTGTGGTCCCAACTCAGTTCTGTGAGCCGAGTTTGGCCCGTGCCCGGATTCTGACCCTCCTAGTTGGCTCGTCCCCCAATATTTTTAATGGCGAGGCTAAACAACCCCATGTCACCCCTCCCACGTGGATAGAGGTGTTCTGACAGTGTTGACCTGAAAGTTTTATTTTTCATGAGTGCTTGCATGAGTGAAAAATATTTTCAGGTCCACACGATGAATTTTTTCAGTAGCTACCTAAATTTGACATTACACTCCGGTGCATGTCGTCGCCTTGAACGTTGCCTTGAAGGAATGATCAGCCACTTTGTGTTATTGTCTTGAAACTGTTTGCAGTCGAATTGGGCTGAATATTGTTCAGTAAAATGTCACATTGCTTATAATAAAAAGAAAATCTATGCTATTTTAATAAATATCGGGAATTATAAGTGTGGACCTGAAAGTTTTATTTATTCATGAGCGCTTGCGCGAGTGAAAAATATTACTTTCAGGTCCACACGAATGAGACTAGAACAAACTAAAAATTCACTAAAACAGCATAGGTTTCCTCTATATATCCATTAACCATACCCACAGAACTGTAGGGGCATGTATAATCACAGCAAACCGAAAAAAGCCACATTGAACATTCTTCATTTTACATGTTGGCAAGAAAGAGCAACTCCATCAGTAAAATCTTTGAATATAGGTATTATTTCTAAAAATCTTCTGATGCTGGTTCCTATTGTGTCTTAAAGCCAAAAACAAAGTTTCATCTAATTGACTTCAAGGGCTAAACCTGGAGGTCCATGAGCTGAAAATTTACTTATGTCTTTGATGCCTTTTCCAAGAATTTCTTATTGCAAGGGTGATAATTCTACTCGGCAGATGTTTTAGTGGGAATCCACTCTTACTTATGACTAGTTTGTGAATATGTCTTGGTAGCTCCATGGTTGAAGGGTTAACACAATGTCAGACTTGAAAAAAATTCCTCTGTTACTCTGCTGATATTACTCCTGGTAAAAATTGCCCCTAGGTGCCAAATTTCAGCTTGATAAATGTCATGCATAAGTAGCAAACAGACAAATAGACAAAGAAATAAGAAGATGCTCATTTGCACTTTTAATGTTGATATAGAATTCCATGCGCACCTTCATGAACTGAACAAGTTTTCTTGGTGAGTGGTGGGTAGATTGGCTCCAAATAAAAGTTAGCAATAATGAGGCTTGTGCGAGTTCCTGATGACCTCTTACAAAAAGCCTATAAATGAAAAGTGAAAAAGTAGGAAAGTGTGGTAGCCAGACTGATTGTAATTTATCAGTGTTCTCATACCTTCAAGTGGAATATAACGAGGAACATCTTGACAGTAATTTCAGTGTTAAGGAGACTAAAATACATGCTAAAGGGTTTAGTTAGCTGAAGAGAGTGCTTTTTATATATTAAGCATCATTGGTAATTGTGAAATTCGAAAATGAGTCACTCAGCTGATGACATTTTTTCCAGAATGGCCTAGCTGTGAATTTCGTGATGAAGAGCAGTTAGAAAATTTTATGTCTACCTTGAATAACATTTGAATTGCCTCCAGAGACCTCAAATAACTTATTAGCAAAGATGTGGATGATTTTTCTCTATTCGCCCAAATCTACCATCTATCAATTAGCAAATTGGAATACTATTCCAAGACTTGACATTTCACTGGGATGAAAAATAGATTGGATTGTCTGTGTTACTTCCATCCCCCTTGAGCATTAACTAATCTTGCTATTATTAATGGTTGAACATGAAATAGTTCCATTAGTGGCAACCTGTAGGATTCATTTCCTTTTTAACCCCATGTGCACAAAATAAATTTTGAGCTGGAAACTGATGTAGACAAGGGTGTAGACTGGTAGTGGATGTGGGGTTGTTGTCCAGTCGTGAAGGGGGTGCTTAGTGGTTGGGGTATTGGACTTGAATCTGAAGGTAGATGCATCGATCATGTCCAGCAATAACTGTGTTGTGTTCTTGGGCAAGACACTTTATCTTGATTCAGGTTGCATGGGGGCACAATTTCACTGTGTACTAGGGCGTACTGCACATGGATGGTAGACTTGCCTTCATCCGCTGCTTACTCAACAGAGTTTAAAAGTTTCAAAGTCTGTCAGTTGCTTGCTGCTGCCTGGTGATTCTCTCCAAATACTCCGGCTTCCACCACCTAATGGTTGATTGATGGAAACCCATATTTGGGCACCATTCTGAACTGCTCGTACCACAGTTATGAGGCTTCAATATTAGGATAGAAATTATTTAGTCTGTATGGATTTGTCTTGTTACAGTTTATCTCTTTACCCAATGCATATGATATTAAAATTTTTATTAGCTCAACTTTACAACATCAAGTATGATCTATTGGGATGGGATCAAATGTCCATCTGTACATGAGCTTGTTCCAATGAGGAAGTCACATGGTATTGTTTTGCTGATACTTTTTTTAAAGAATAATTAAATACTCAAAGAATAATAAAAGAATAATTTTTTTTTCAACTGATCAGTTTGCTAATTATGTGGGTGGATACTTTCAATTTTTTAGTTAAAGGGTTATGGGAGAGTGCCTATTGGCACATTCTCATTAATTCTAAAAAACAAAAAAGTGATCTGACAATCAAAAATAATTTAACACTCTTCCAGTAACCCTTTCTGTCTATTACTATTGGTAACATTAGTAAATTTAGTTTACTTCAGTGTCTTTGATGAGTGTGGATAATGGAAACCAATCATATTTGCTGAGCATTCTTGGGAGAGCCATCAATACATCAACGTGGATTTTATGTGTAATAAAAGTTGTAATCAATAGTACAAAAAGATTCTTTTATACAGTACAAGGACAAAAATCTATGGGTTTTACCTAATTAAGAAGTATGTAGCTGTTTTCGTGTTGTATATCACTTGGACTCTAATGGAATGGCACATGGAGGTCAGAAATGATCGATTGTGAAGAACTTTGGCAACTTAAGTGCTATTCTTTTACTGTGTAGTGGACTAACTTAGTACATGTCAGAATATAGAGTTAGTTATAAACCATTTTTATCTTCATTCCAAACAGAAAAGACTAAGAGGATTACCCGAAAGCTTTGCAAAGCTTTTCAGAAAATAAGATACCAGTTGCTGTGGAGCCCTGTTAACTTAACTTTTTACTGATGCCCAGAAATCCCACCTGCGGCAACCGCGTTGTGTCCTTGGGCAAGACACTTTACCCCCTTTCCCACATGGGGGCACGGTGGCATTGTGTTCTAAGGTGTACTGCCCGTCGATAGTATACTTGTCTTCAACCAGTGCTAACCCTGCTTGTGTGGAGTTAGTATGTTGGGGAGTCTGACAGTTGCTTGCCATTGCTCAGTGGTTCTCTCCGGACCTCCGGCTTTCTCCACCCGTAGTGACCCTGGCTGTCAAAAGTGTCATTAAACCCCAATAAATAAATAACTGATGCACATATATTTTGAATATTTTTTCAAAAAATTTCAACAAAACCATATCATGCGACCCCTCATTGGAACGATCTTGACTGGCTCGTTCCAAGGAGTGGGTTACATGATATGGTTTTGTTGAAATTTTTATGCCCCCGACTTAGGTCGGGTGGCATATAGTGATTGAAGTGTGCGTGTGTCCGTCTGTCCTTCCATGTGTGTTTGTTTGTGTGTGTGTGTGTGTCCGAGCCAATAACTCGAAAACGGTTAGGGCCACAGTCATCGATCTTCACGCAATTATAAAGGACCATGGGAGGATGTGTCACACACCATAGGCTGGTTTGTACCTTCAAGGTCAAAGTCACATTTCAAGGTCACACTAAAAATTGGTCAATATTCGTGTCTCAGCCATAACTCAGAAACGAATCATAGTACAATTGTTAAACTTTTTACAAATGTTAAGGACAGTCAGAAGATGTGTCGCCTATAATAGTTTCTGCCGCATCTGCAAGGTGGAGGTCACAATTGACCTTCTTATGTTCATGGTCACAAATCGTGTCTCAAGCATAACTTCAAAACTATTAGAGCTACAATCATCTAACATCACTCAATTATAAAGGACAACAGGTGGATGTGTCACGCACCACAGCCAGGTCCATAAGGTCAAGGTCAGGGTCACATTTCAAGGTCACACTGAACACGGTTAGGGCCACAGTCATCAAACTTCACACAATTATAAAGGACCATGGGAGGATGTGTCACACACCATAGCCAGGTTCGTACCTTCAAGGTCAAAGACACATTTCAAGGTCACACTAAAAACCAGTCAATATTCGTGTCTCAGCCATAACTCAGAAACAAATCATAGTACAATTGTTAAACTTTTTAGAAATGTTAAGGACAGTCAGAAGGTGGTGTGTCGCGTATAATAGTTTCCGCCGCATCTGCAAGGTGAAGGTCACAAGGGTGGGGGGGGGGGGGGCATGTGTTACCTTAGTAACATTCTTCTTGTTTGAAAAATAATCTTTTTTCAACTTCTCAATTTGTAAATTACGCAGATGGATGCAGCCTATTCTTTACATAAAGGGTTAATAGCAAACATTTTCAGGTCATTTCAGGAATCCTGCTAAGTGAAGCAGTGCTTTTTTTTTTTACTGTGTTTTAACGAAAAATCAGATTCGGGCATAAATGCCTTGGGTGGGAGCTCTCGAAAGTGGGCTACACATGTTTAAACAATTGACAATAGCCACACTTGATTCACACATGTGCTGCTGTCATGTTACAGTCATAAAGGCTGAAAGTGACTTTAAACACCAATAAATAAATACTCAATTAATTGAAATATTCAGTTAACCAGAATTCAGCTGTTTTCTTACTTTTGGTGATATATTGAATGGTCATTCTATTATTTATTTGTTTATTTATATATTTATTTATTTATTTTTTATTTATTTATTTTATATCGTGGGTTTACAACACTTTTGACAGCCATGAACACCTCATGCCGGACAGTTTTACGGGTGGAGGAAACTGGAGTACCTGAAAAGAACCACTTAGCAACAGCAAGCAACTGACAGACTCCCCAATGTACTAACTCTGGACAAGAAGAGTTTGCATTGGTTGAAGACAAGTGCCCATCAATGTGCAGTATGCCTTAGTATACAGCACACCATGCACCTATGTGGGCAATTGGGATAAAATGCCTTGGACACAACACAGTTACTAGGGATGAGTCAATCTATCGGTAAGCAATCGGCTATCGGCCGATAAAAGCCTATTGGCAATCGGTATGAATAGCACGAAAAATATTGGCTCTTGTCGATTGTTGAAAAAAATTATTGGGTACCTATTCTAACTCTATTTCACAGCCATTTTAATGTTCTGCTAATAACTAACCAACGCGCCATACATTACATTGTCGATCAGACCCCCGACGTAACATTTAAATAAGCATATGAAGAACTTTGTGACAGGTCGCGCCACTTTTTTTCCATTGACAGTGATTACTAAACTTCAATCTTTCACGTAAAAAATCCGATGACGTTTTAGCCTTTGTAAGACTGTGGCCCAGCGAACACCCGCATCAACATGAATGAGTTCTACGGTGCAGGTCACATGTCAGTCGCGAGACGAAGTTGTTGACATTGTGATGTTTTAGTATGCGTTCTGAAATGTGGACATTGGAGTATACTGAACGGTAATTAGTAAGCTACACCAGTGTATGCTTGCTTTGACCAATTTAAATTAGCTGCCGAATGTCTATTCTTTTTTGAGAACTCTACAGGTAGGATGCATTTATCTCGACCGTGTTTTTACATCGTTGTTGGCTGCCTGTACAGACAGCCAACAATGATGCAGAAACACTGTTAACCCTTTACCTAACATGAAAAGCAGACGACACTTGCAAAAAAAATTCTTGAATAACTCACAAAGTCAAGCTGAGTTATTGCCATCACTTCTTGTGCGTTGGCGTACGTACGTACGTATGTACGTACATTAGTTAGTACGTTAGTACATACGTCCACAATTTACTTTGGCACACCTCACAGGTCGCATTTATGATCAGATCACTTTGAAACTTGGTAAGCTTGTTTTGGGGTGACCTCTAGATGGGAGCTATCGATTTTCTTCAATTTTTGTCAAAAAATGTTGCTGCGGCCAACGTTCTTGGAACTTAGTTTAGTCAGACCACAATATTTCTCTTTGGCACACCCTACAGGGCACATTTATTATCGGATTACTTTGAAACCTGGTATGCTTGTTTGGGGAGACCTCTAGATGGGAGCTATCGATTTTCTTCAATTTCTGCAAAAAAATGTTGCCACACCCAACGTTCTTAGAACTTAGTTTAGTCAGAAGACCTCAATATTTCCCTTTGGCACACCCTACAGGGCATATTTATGATCGGATTGCTTTGAAATCAGGCATGCGTATGTTGGGTGACCTCTAGATGGGAGCTATCGATTTTCTTCAATTTCCGTCAAAAAATGTTGCCAACATTCTTAGAACTTAGTTTAGTCAGACCTCAATATTTCCCTTTGGCACACCCTATAGGGCACATTTATTAGCCCAACTTGACAAAGTCATGCTGAGCTATTGCCATCACTTCTCGTCCGTCGGCATATGTTGGTACGTAAGTCCACAATTTCCTTTGACACACCTCACAGGTCACATTTATTTTCATTTCCTTTTAAAAACTTATTGTTGTTTTCACCAGCCTTTGAACTTACTGCATTTGTGTAGCAACTTATCCCTTTCGCACTCTCTGCAGGGTATATTTATGAATTTCCATAAAAAAAGAAAAAAAAAACATTGCCACAAGCAATGACATTCAAACTTAGTTCATTTGTGCATTAACATCTTCCTTTTGCATGCCTCAGAGGGTGCAGTCATTATCAGGTTGTTTGAAACTTTGTATGCTTATGCAGGATGCTTATGCAGGATGACTAAAGATAGGAGCTATTGATTTTCATTTCCATCAAAAAACTGTTGCTGTAGCAACAGTCTTTGAATTTATTGCATTTGTGCATCAACATTCCTCTTTGACATGGCCTACAGGCCACATTTATCAGGATTTTTTTTTAACTTGGTGTGTTTATTGGGCGAGACTTTTAGATAAGAGCTATTAATTATCATTCATTCCTGTGAAAAAAAGTTGCCATTTGCAATAACCTCTCAACTTACTGCATTTGTGTATCAACATTCTTCCTTTAGCCAGTCTTACAGTTTACATTTATAAATTCAAGGATTACTCTTGACGTTGTGCACACACAATGCTGTTATGTTGAAATTTCATCAGATAACATTGGTACCAATGATCTTCAATTTTGCCATTTCACTTATAACTTACCAAGTTCAAGTTTGTCAAGTTGAGCTACAGTGTCATTCACACTTTCATTTTCATTTTTTTGTCTCAAAAAACATTGATTATGGCCCCTCATTGGAACGAGCTCGATGAGCTCGTTCCAACGGGGGGTCATAACCTATGCTTTTGAGACAAAACATGAAAAAATAATGAAAATTAATTGGCGATTTTTGAGAATTGCACTGGCCGTTTTTTGCCGTTACGTTAGGTAAAGGGTTAAATCATCTTCAGCTGTGTACATGCATATACAACAGTTATTAATTGGACTTTATCTGAGGATTTAAGGGTTAAAGGTTAATGACTCCAAAGTGATGATATTAAAGAAAGACCTAGAGTACAGGTGATACCATCATAGTTAATTGGTAGAGGTTTTTTTTATGGAACTTAGCATAGGCTATACCAAATTTCCTTGTCAGACCTGTTTCCCTGCTTCTGGTGGAGCTCCGCCGGAAGAGAATGGACAACAATCCTTGAATTTATTGCATTTGTGCATCAACATTCTTTGACGTGGCCTACAGGCCACATTTATCATAGGATTGTTTTTAGCTCACCGAAGGGAGCTCAGCTTATCACTTGCCTCCGTGGTCGTCGTCTGTCTTCGTGAACATTTTTCAAACAACTTCTCCTCTGAAACCACTGGTCCTATTTTCACAAAACTTCATGTGGATGTTCATTACTATATGGCAATTCATGTTTGTTCAAATGAAATGGCCACGTCCCTTGGGGACTCTGTATTGTGCATAACTCTGATGGCACCATATGAATTATAGAAAAATTAGTAAAAAATCTTCTTCTCCAGAACCAGTGGGCAGAATCTTTTGATACTTGGTATGCAGCATCTTGGGATGGGTCTGATTCAAGTTTGTTCAAATCGGCCCTCTGGATTCAAAATTGGGCTCACTATTGAAGCCCAAATTCAAACTTAGTGCATTTCAGGAATATTTCTTAAAAAATCTTCTTCTCAAGATCCAGCAGACAGAATCTTTTGATATTTGATATGCAACATTGTGGGTTGGATCTGATTCAAGTTTGTTCAAATCGGCCCCCTGGATTCACATTTGGGCTCAGTATAGAAGCCCGAATTCGAACTTAGTGCATTTCAGGCAAATTTCTTAAAAAATCTTCTTCTCCAGATCCAGCAGGCAGAATCTTTTGATATTTGGTATGCAACATTGTGGGGTGGATCTGATTCAAGTTTGTTCAAATTGGCCCCTGGATTCATATTTGGGCTCAGTATAGAAGCCCAAAATCGAACTTAGTGCAATTCAGGCAAATTTCTTAAAAAATCTTCTTCTCAAGATCCAGCAGGCAGAATCTTTTGATATTTGGTATGCAACATTGTGGGGTGGATCTGATTCAAGTTTGTTCAAATCGGCCCCCCTGGATTCATATTTGGGCTCATTATAAAAGCTTGAATTCGAACTTAGTGCATTTCAGGCAAATTTCTTAAAAAATCTTCTTCTCCAGATCCAGCAGACAGAATCTTTTGATATTTGGTATGCAACATTTTGGGGTGGATCTGATTCAAGTTTGTTCAAATCGGCCCCATAGGTTCATATTTGGGCTCAGTATAGGAGCCCAATTTGAACTTAGTGCTTTTCATGCAAATTTCTTTAAAAATCTTCTTCTCAAGATTCAGCAGGCAGAATCTTTTGATATTGGGTATGCAGCATGCTTAGGGGGGTGAGATTCAAGTTTGTTCAAGCCAAGTCCCTGGGTTCATATATGGGCTCACTGTGGTAGCCCAAATGATAACTTAGTTCAAAATGAGGAATTTTCTTTAAAAATCTTCTTCTTCAGATCCAGCAGTTGGAATGTTTTGATATTTGGTATGCAGCATCCTTGGGGGGTGAGATTCAAGTTTGTTCAAGCCATGTCCCTAGGTCCATATTTGGGCTCACTGTGGGAGCTTGAATTGTAACTTAGTTCGAAATGAGGAATTTTCTTTAAAAATCTTCTTCAGATCCAGCATTCGGAATGTTTTGATATGTGGTGTGTAGCATCCTTAGGGGTGTGAGATTCAAGTTTGTTTAAGTCAAATCCCTGGGTCCATATTTGGGCTCCCTGTGGGAGCCCGAATTATAACTTAGTCAATATGAGGAATTTTTCTTTAAAAATCTTCTTCTTCAGATTCAGCATTCGGAATGTTTTGATATTTGGTATGCAGCATCCTTAGGGGGTGAGATTCAAGTTTGTTCAAGCCAAGTCCCTGGGTTCATATTTGGGCTCCCTGTGGGAGCCCGAATGATAACTTAGTTCAAAATGAGGACTTTTCTTTAAAAAACTTCTTCAGATCCAGCAGATGAATGCTTTTGATATTTGGTATGCAGCATCCTTGGGGAGTAAGATTCAAGTTTGTTCAAGCCATGGCCCTAGTTCCATAAAATATGTCTCTCATGACTTCACTTCATTCCTTTGTAGTGTTGATGAACCATGTCTAACTGAATGTGACCCCCAAATACTTCTTTGAACCACTTTGGCCAGTGAGCGATTAAGGTTCCTTGGGGCCTCATGTTTAACTTGGTGTGCTCATTAGGAAAGGACTTTAGATAAGAGCTATTGATTAGCATTGATTTCTGTGAAAAAAGTTGCCATTTACAATAACCTCTGAACATACTGCATTTGTGTATCAACATTCTTCCTTTAGCCAGTCTTACAGTTTACATTTAAAAATGCATGGATTACTCTGACGTTGTGCACACACAATGCTGTTATGTTGAAATTTCATCAAATAACATTGGTACCAATGATCTTCAATTTTGCCATTTCATTTATAACTTACCAAGTTCAAGTTTGTCAAGTTGAGCTACAGTGTCATTGACACTTTCATTTTGAATAGTGCTTGCTGGTTTTAGCCATTATGTTGGTTGATGCTTTAAAAATGAAATTATTTTATCACTTTGGGGTAAGGCCCTCCAAAGTTTCAAATTCAATTTGATTCAAAATAGTCCCCATGATTCGATTTGATTCAATTTCTGTCACACCACTTCTAAAAATTTTTAATTGTCAAGATGTTCTGAAAATCCTACAAAGTGTCTCATCTTGAACTCTTCTTTTGTCATACAGGAGACCTGATGATAGAGGAAGAGTTCAAGTAGATTCCGCTTCCTAAATTACATTGATTCCGTTCTGAAATATTCTGCATTTTTGCTTGAGACAGACAATATTTATGGTTGTAAGAAGGTGTAATATCAACAGTTGAAAAGTTGTGAGGTTTGATTTGAAATTCAATTCGATTCAAAATCTAGTGCCTGATTCAATTCAAGATTCGATTTGGCCCAAAATTTGAGGTTTGCAGGGCCCTACTTTGGGGAGAGTAAAATTGAAAATGTGAACAGTTTTGGATCACTGAGTTATCGTTATCGACAATTCATCAACGACAGTAGTATTACATCTCTGCACGGATGTTTCTTTAGAAACATGGGGTAAAAATTTAGGCAGGTCAGGTTGTATGTTTGCATTAGAGCTATAACTCTGTATTATTTAAAAGAATACCTGGTAATTCTTCTAAGAATGCCCAGTCATTCGTAAAAATAATGCACACTTATTGTTCATGGTGGTTATTCTTTTGGATAACAACAATGGTGAAACAAAAGGAGTTAATGGCAGTGGGTTTAAAGTTTTGAAATGTTGTGTCTTGCAATGATATTGAAACAAATAACATCAAAATAAGAACAAATTGTAAAGATTGCTACTAAAAACTACTTTATCCTGAAATGATCACTTCTGACCCATTTGTACAACAGCTATTTTGTGAATTTGTACTATATATACTTCCAATATACTATGTACTAATGGAAGGTTGTTTATATTAGAAGCCCATGAATTATGCCAGGAAAATACTGAGGAAGTCAAATACAAATTTATTCATAATTATAAAAAAAGGTAAACAGAAGAAGAGAGCTGTCATGTGTAAATAATCATATATTTCCTCACTAATGGTTAAACACAGTTTCATAATTGCAGTTGTTTGTAGTTTCAAAAGGTGATGGAACTAAACGTTCTAAATTTTTAATAGTTTCCTAGATCTAATATACTAGCTTCTCCATGTACAGGCTTTTAAATATTATAAAGCCATCAGGAAGGTGTATTAACAATTTCAAACATGTATGCTTACATGAATTGCATGATGGAAAGGTTGGGTGACAACTCGTAGATGAGAAAATAAAAACTAGTAAGGTAGGAGTATTAATCTCTAATCCCACAGCTCTAAATTATTGTTGAATTTTTGTGCAAAGGCAAAATGGACTTGCCCAGTTAATTATAAAGTATTGAAGTATATTTTATTACATAGTCTCTTTGTGGATTATAGTACAGTGGAATCCTGTTAATTGAATAGCCACTTGTCCAATGAAAATTATTCAATTAACAGAAGTATTCAATTAACGGGGATTGTGTCACTTTCCTGTATTCTGGACATAAACTTAGCATTTATTCTATTATATCTTGTTTGACAGAGCTCCATGAGCTCTGTCAAACAAGATATAATAGATTAAATGCTTGTATTGGAAGTACTGAGGCGAAATAGGTCCATAAACAAAGGAAAACTGGGGAGGGTCAGGGTAATTTCTCGACAGGTTGCAAGATTTTTTATTCAACTAACAGGTTTTTACTCTATAACACATATTCAATTAACAGGTCAAATTTGTACTGGCGGTGTGGTAAATGGTTTTGTGTTGGGAAGTTATATTCAATTAACAGGGTTATTCAGTTAAGAGATATCCAATTAAGTGGGCTCCACTGTAGTAGATTAAGAGCAGCAGGGACGTAGAAGGATTTTCTAACCTGGTGGGGTGGGAGTGGCATTGTAAATGAAGGGCATATAATCACTGTTATATTATCAGTGTTTCCCTATTATCGTGAGAGTGTCGGAATACAATACACAAAACAACCATGGAGACTAACACAGCTCAACATTTTTGAAAAGTACACAGTTTATGCTCCATATTTAACGCCACAAATTCCCTGTTGAAACCCTGTTGAAGTTATATTCAATTAACAGGGTTATTCAGTTAAGAGATATCCAATTAAGTGGGCTCCACTGTAGTAGATTAAGAGCAGCAGGGACGTAGAAGGATTTTCTAACCTGGTGGGGTGGGAGTGGCATTGTAAATGAAGGGCATATAATCACTGTTATATTATCAGTGTTTCCATATTATCGTGAGAGTGTCGGAATACAATACACAAAACAACCATGGAGACTAACACAGCTCAACATTTTTGAAAAGTACACAGTTTATGCTCCATATTTAACGCCACAAATTCCCTGTTGAAACCCTGAAAAGTGGAACAGTGCTCATTTACTGTGAGAAAAAAGTTCTGCTTCACTGATATAATAGTTCCTCGGACCAATGCCTGGGGTGGAAGTACTCTAAAGTGGGTAGCAGAGACATACAAAATTGGCTAAACTTGACTTTATTTATCATTGTTTTGGTCGTTATATAGCTATAGATGCTGAAAAAGTCCTTCAACACCAATAAGTAAATAAATACATTATTGCTCAAAATGTTTTGGCTCTATTTTTAACAAATTTCCTAATCAGGCTGAAAAGTGTTTTGGCCTGGTGGAGAAATTTGTCAAGTGTTGGAGGCCGTGGAAGAAAAAAGTTAAACGAGAGAATTCAGGACACATCCTTTCTGCCATTTCCCAACAAGAAACTAGCATCGCACATCAAAGCAAATTAACCCTCCTCACCCCCAACCCTCCCCCATCCCATTTCCAGTGAACTATGACAAAGGCAGAAGGGTAATGAACTAAACATTACTGAAATCTGTTCAAGTTATCACATGATCATTAATACTTTTAATTCAAGACAATGTTAATATAAAGTAGCACAGAAAAATTTATTGAAATCTGATGTTCACTTTTAAAGTAATCATGTAAAAAAGTCAAGTAAACAAAACTAATAAGACATTATTAATATATATCATGATAACATAATTTATTGGATTTCAATGTTTACTGTTCAAGTTATTGCATAAACAATGATAATTCAAGCAAAATTCAACAAACAAAGGGCACTAAGTCCTAATTTTTTAGAAAAACTTCGTAGCTTTTGAACTTGCCCAAGACAATGTTGATATAAAGGAGTATATTAAATTTTATTGAAATCTGAGTTCATCTGTTCAAGTTATTGCATAAACAATGGAATTTAAGACAAAAATTCAACAAACGAAGGGCATTAACTCTCTTAATTTTCACTGAATTATGGTGGTTATCAAACTTGTCCAATACATTGTAATTTTTAAAAGACAATGTTTGGCCCTCAGATTTTTTGTCTCTTGTTTGAAGGCAATAGTCTCTGCCATACCTCTACCGGTCAAGATAAATTTGGTACCCAGGTGTAATTTGGCCAGGAATGGGATATTAGATGGTTCCCAAGTCATGTTAACTCTTCAACCTGTGTAACCAGCTTTCCATATTTATTTGTTCTTTGTAGACTTCACCTTGCCTTGACTGATTGAGACAAAAATGATCAGCTGGGGGTAATTTGAGCAGGAATTGGGCTTGGGATATGTCTTGACTATGTCAGGATGTGACATTTTGACGTTAACTCTTCAACCTATGCAATTTTGAGTATAGTTAATCCTTCAACCCATGCAATACCAAGTATAGTTCTCTCTGCTTTTGTTTATAGGTTACCTGATTTGGTGAAACAATATTTGCACCTTGGGGTAATTTGAACAAGAAGGTACATTAGAGTGTCCCAGTCACGGCAGACATCACATTAAACCTTTAACAACAGCAACATATGAATGCACTCTTACATTTTCGGAGACATCAAGCTGAAATTTAACACTTGATAATGTTTTATCGAGAGTAACATGGGTAGTGTTAATTTTATTCTCACTGTTGCACTAACACTTCAGCCAGTGTAATGTCATTAAGTTAACCCTTCAACCACAGCAATGGCAGGATGTGCTTATACATTTCAGAGATATCAAAGTGAAATTTGGCACTTAGGGGTAATTTTTTATTGGGACTAACATGGGCAGTTGGACATTTGTGTGGCACGTTTAGTTAATCCTTCAACTCGAGCAATGCTGGTTGCATGTGCTAGTTGATAATATAAAGCAGCACACCAAAATTAATAGAAATCTGATAAATATTGTTCAAGTTATTGCATAAACAAACTACCAGACAGATGGATGGACAGACAGACAGATGGATGGATGGACAAACAGATGGCTAGAGCTCTTCACTATATCTCTTCTCTGCTGGATGATAATAAGATTGTAATGACAGTTGCCCAAAAGAGAAATACAGGTTTCAGGTGACTGCATTTGCATTGTGAGGGTCCTCTTAATTCTCTTGATGGTGGCGTAGTTATGAAATGCTTTGGTAAAGATAGTTTGGCAGGCCTTGGCATTCTTAAAAATGTAGAGGGGCTAAAAATTGCTCCCCTTGCATGGCCTAGGGGAGCGATTAGCTCTTCTTAAGCTTAAAAAAGCTAAAAGTGGCAAAATGAAGTTTTACTATTAATGAATTATGCCTTGTGGGCTTTGTACATTTTACTTAGTGTTGCTGACAAGGTAGTCTCTGTGAGATGGCGACACTGCCCCTCCCACACCTCCTGGCCTCAGTAAGGGCTGTGTGGCCATCTTACAGGGACCACTAACATAGCAGTGATCTAAAAAGGTGTGGACTTTAGGAATAGCCTGTTAAGGTAACTTCTAAGGCCAGGAGGGCTAGTTTTCACCCTCCTTAATGTTTTTAAGATGAGCAGTAGGTGAGCGAATAAATCACTCTCCTGAAAATGCCAGACCAGGTTTGGGCCTAATCTCACTCTCTCTCTTTTCTCCAACCATCTCTGGAAAACAGGGGGGGGGGGGGGGGGGGGGGGGGGGGTATGCCCCCTGTTTCTCTCCAGTTCCTATTCTATGCCCAACTTGACAGACAGGTGCATATGGTACCTTGTATCAATTCCACTGACAATTTCAATTTTTTGAGGCAATACTTTTTTAATTTTATGTGAAACAAATACAGAGTAATACTGATATGCTTACTTGTGTATATGCAGACTAAGATGGACATATACAGTCCTGTCGCCATGGACTGGTTGTAAACCACACGTAGGCAGTGATGTCCACGCACACGTTTACCAGGTAATAAAAATCATCAGCAAAATTTTAATTAATGTAGCATCGGGTTGTACCCATTGCTTCATTAATTAAATTTTAGATGATTATTCCTATAATTAGTGTTTGGAATCTAATATTATTGCGTCCGTGGACATATTGCCTACCCATCAAAAGTGACCAGTGTGCAATATTAATGTTTATTTATTAGATGTGATTTTCTTTCCCCGAATTGTCCATTATCATGTTTGGCTCATATGACTTCAAACTTGGCTGATGTGATCAGATCTTGGCTGATATGAACCAAACTAGAGTTGTCCCCTTGATGTGCTAGGTGCTGCCATTTTGTTTACTGCAAAATCGTTCAGCATTATTCGTCGAAAGCAGTCCGTAAAATTGGTGTTACAAGGGAGTAGTTTTTGTATGGTGAGGAACTAATGATGGCAGTACGTAAGGATTTGGTGAATGAAGAGAGAAAAGTAAGTGAAGAGATAGTTCAGCAATCCAAACCTCACAGCTTCCCTAGTGGGGAAACAGCGACATTCTGATATCTGAACTTGGAGAAGAGGCAACATTGGGCTTCATGAAAAGAATGAGAAACAATAACGCTTCAGCAAACTGTAAAAGATCTGAGAAGCTTTTGTAATTATTCTATTTGTTTTAATAAATAAAGAGTTTATTACTTGGTTAGTTTCATATCTAAGTATTTCATGTCTGCCTTTATGTCATTAACCCTTTATCTAACATGACTAGAGGATGATGTTTTCAAAAAGTATTTTTAAACAACTTTGATTCTTTTCCTAAAAAACATGGCTTATGATATCCCATTGATGACTTCATTCCAACAAGGGGTCATAACTTATGTTTTGGAAGGAAAAATTTTTTAAAAAAGATAAAGAAAAATGCAACTGCATCATTTTTTGTGCTGGCCAAATATGACTTACATTAGTTAAATGGTTAAAATTCTGCACACCAATGTCAAAAATATGAAAATCTAAAGGTGCACATTTTCAAAAAATGCAACTAGGAATCGAACCAATTCTTTTGTTTGACAAAGCTCACTGTGCTCCTTGAAACAAGATTGAATTGGTTAAATTCCAGTTTGCATTATGTAACAAAGTGGACCAAGTTGGAATGGGGTCCTTAATTCTTTGCATGCTACTGGCGGATATTCCTGGCCAGGACAGGAAATAACTTGCCATTAAGTAAGTAAAATTTAAGGATATTTAACCAAAATTTTCCCCTGTAAATTGTATAGACGTTTTGCCCACAGATTTCTTCAGTCAAATTTTCAGGAATTTTTCATCAAATCTAGTCGTGGCTGCTGTAAAGCAGCCATGACTAAATTTGATAAAAATATTTTAAAATTACTTAGGGTAAACCAATTGGGCCTTGGATCTGCTTAAAGTATGCCACAAACCTGTAATATGTGAGTAATTATTTTTTTTAATCTATGCCCAAGTTTTCTTTTGTTGGGCTCTTGAATACTTTCCAGACAGTCTTGAAAGATAATTAAACTTCACCTATTCAAAATTTTTACTGGTTCCCTGTAAATAATGAATTATTACAAGTCTTCGTTTTCTAAAGCTGTCAGGAAGAATATTGATCGTTTCATTAATATCATTTAGAGCATCCCCAAATGAGACTAAACGTAGTTTGTACGAGAGCTGGTATAGCTTTCTCAAGATGTATGATGTCTGTACACATTTACATTTACAACTCCACTGTTTGTATATATGGCGTAGCCTTTGATCCAGGCATCGCAAATAGGCTGTAAGACTACGTTCTGGGACAACTGAATTTCTGTTGGTCAATTTAAAAGTTGCTATCTACTCTACTGAATGGGGCAACTTGTGAGAACAATGTTTAACCCTCTGCATTTCAAGGTTATAACTCCAAGGTCAAGGTCATAGGCCATTTGTGTGTTCTAACATTGTCCAGACCATAAAAAAATTATTCAATGAATAGACGTTTTTCATACGTCACATAATGCTTGCTCATGACTAAAGGTTGTGTCATGACCTTGACACAAGAACATAACTTCAATGTCAGATTCACAGACAGATCATCTATTCTAATTTTATCTGGTCCATAAAAAATTATTCAGTGGACAGATCTTGTTCAAACTTTACACAGAGCCATGGAGTCCTGACTCAAGGATTTTTGTGTCATAACCTTGACCCATGTTCATAACTCATGATCACAAATTAATATGCATTTTAGCTTTGACAGTCCATAAAAAATGATTCAGTGGACAGATCTTGTTCATGCTTCACACACAACTCATGACTGAAATGGGTTGTCATGCCTTTGTTCCTGTACTGACAGACCACAAAACAAAAATATTTGAAGACTTGTACACACTCAGTTTTCACTGAAATTTTGACAGCTACACTTGTTTGATGAGAGTTTCTCTCCATTGTACTACTAACGATCTCTGTCATACCTTCATATTTGGGTTTATATTCAGGGAGATTCGTTCTGCTCTGCTATATTTTCTTGTATCATCAATCAAATAAACAAGGATAATAAAACATACAGCAGGAAAAAATTAAGAGATTTCGGGTGATCGTATATGCTGCTTTGTGGGGATAAAAACTATCTAAAAAAAGAATAAAAAAATTTTGCGGTCTTGTCCTGATTTAACCCTTTTCCCAAAGGGTTAAATCAGGCCAAAACTGGCAAGTGCTATTCGCAAAAATCACCATTCAATTTTCATAATTTTAATCATTTTTTTCCCTCAAAGACATAGCTTATGACCCCTCATTGAAATGTTCACATTAAGCTCATTCCAATGAGGGGTCATAAGCTATGTTTTTGACACAAAGTGTCATCTGCCTTTCATGTTTGATAAAGGATTTAAAAAAGACTTGGATGACAGTCTTGAACTTTATTTATATCTCCATACTTTATTATTAATTTTTCATATCATTATTAGTTTAATATTCTAATATTCTATGAGTGAGAACACTTATGAACACCATTTTGAATGGTTAAATACTGATCCTGTTATTGAAGTAGTTGAATGCTTGAGCTGAGCAGTGTTGAAAATTTCAGATTCGGTATTGCTATCAGTGTTCTGGGGATTATTTTTAGTACATTCTTCTGTATTGACATCTCTATACCAAATGATATTTTTGGTATACTGCCCAGCTCTTGGTCACTGTCTTATACATATCACAGTACTAAATATTTTCCCATTGGTGACCATTATATCATTCAGGCAAAAAAATCTCATCACTTCAATTTTGGCATTCAAGTATCTTTATTAAGTATAGCCGGGCTTTCAGACAACTTATTCTGGCCCCAAAACAGGGGTGTCATGCAACAAATAAGAGGTAAAAATAGACAGGAAGGGAAGTACCGGTCACATGCACATATTCTTCAGGGAATTCCCAACAAAAACACACCAATTGTCAATTGTATTTTTTAGATCGAAAAAGTCATCAAATCACCCTCTTACTTATCTGGAATATTCAACAATACTGTAAGATGTCAGTAGAATGCTTCAAACATTTATTGAAACAATATATTTTCCCAATGCTGCTTAGTTTTGGAGATTGCATCATTTCCGACTGCAACATTTCAAGGCAGGCAACTCTAATTCAAATATTTAGTACAGTTATACCTAAAGTAGTCTGATATTTAAAATCCTCTCAATCAGCTATCCAGAGATGAGTTTCGTAAGTCTGGGTACATTTAATGAATAAAGTCATTGTATGACTGTGGCTGTCAATACATTGGAAAAAAGGAAGCCATGTATGCTCTTATTGTCACTCATTTTAAGTTAATGTTTCTTCTCTTATCTATTTGTGGCTAATGGGTTTTTTTCAGAACCAGAATTTTGATATTTTGAGATTCCCCTGGCATGGTAAATCAGTATTGGCATAACATCAATATCACACTGGATATATGGGAATCACTCAGCTCTAATAAATACGATGTGGATTTTTCAAATCGTTTGAGCCCGTGATTTGTGAAATTGCATTGCCTCACTTGTTTGGATAGTCTGCTCTTATCATTGTTTAAGTTTGGTGTGTCTTCTGTTATTGTGGCCTTTTTTGTTGTTATGCACATCTCTTCCTTTTTCAGGCAACTAAACTTGCATCAACGGCAGGTCAGAAAACAAAGGAATTTGGAGCCAGCGTGAACAATACAGTGATAAAACCTACCAAAGAAAAGGTGACTTATTTTAACTATTCTCTTGGTGTTGGTATTTTGTATTACTGTAGAGATGTCACCAGTGTTAGTATTGCATTGTTTGTTTCCTGTTGTTTAACCCTCTCTGCACTAATGTCGAAAATATCAAAATTTCAAGCTTTAAATTTTTCCCATAATGCAACTAGAAACTTAGCCAATTCAATCTAGTTTGACAGAGCTCATTGAGCTCTGTCAGACTAGATGGAATTGGTTAAATTCCAAGTTGCAATATGTGAAAAAATTGCAACTTGCAATTTCACAAGTCTGACATCAGTTGAGGGTTAATTGTTCTTTTTTTATCTCAGAAGTGATAATTTGACTGTTTTTGAGCCAAGTCCTCAAACTGGACTGAATTGGTTAAATCACATGTTGCAATTTGTGAAAAAATTGCAACTTTAAATTTCACAAGTCTGACATCAGGGTGAGGGTTAATTGTTCTTTTTTTTATCTTAGAAGTGATAATTTGACTGTTTTAGAGCCTAGTCCTCGAGAAATTAAATTTGTATACTACAGTACAATCGCTGTGGACTGGTCATAATTAATCCACACAAGGACAGTGATGTCCACACATGAGTTTACATGGTAATAAAATCACCATCAGTAAAATTTTAATTAATGAAGTACCGGGTTGTGCCCAGTGCTTCATTAATTAAATTTTTGATGATTATTCCTATAATTGGCATTTGGAATCTAATATTACTGAGTACGTGGAAATATTTCCAGTCCGTGGAAAGTGACAGTCCACAGTGGCCATATTGTATTATTCTGTTTAGTGACTGTCAACTTTGTTTACAGAATATATGCAGTTGGTCAAAAATAATGTAAGCCCCTACATTCTGGTGAATAATTTAGTTTTTGATATATTTATCTTGTTTGACAGAGCTCATTGAAATCTGTCAAACAAGATATAAAGGATTAGTGTTCATATTAGAAATATTGAGGCCAAAAATGTTTGCCTAGCCATAGAATTTTGTGAATGACTATAAGTTTTCATTGCATCACAATATTATTAATTTTCTTAACTTGTGTATTCTCAAAAATGCATGTGCAGTTAATAGTCAAATTTTTACCGCACATATAATAAATAGTTTCAGTTTGCAATTATTATGGAAACAGTTTGTGAATTGTATTAGTGGTCTCTTTGCATGAATTTTGGCACATGAAGAGTTCATATGATACTTGTGTGTTGTTGGTGGTTTGGACATTGGTGAATGCCTCATAGTATAGAAAGTGTTTTATTTACTCACCTGAAAATTGAGAGGAAAAAAAATTTGAACGTGAATTCTTATTCAGGAAACAAAATTGTGTGAAGTTGCCGTTGAGTGGTTGTTACCGCATTTAGGTAATTTGATCAGGGATTTTTGTGTGTGTCTGGATCGATAATTTGAGAGCAGAAACTAGGATTGGCAAATTGTTGGGAAGCTCTTTGAGTATTTTAGTTTTGAGTGAAGTTTGGCAACTGGGCATAGAGGTTGATGATTTTATAATGCAGGGTTCCTGCGGGGCCTTGGATTCAAGGAATGGCCTTGAATTCAACAAAGTATGGTTCAAGTACTTGAAATCTAGGAAAATGGTCAAGGGAGCCTTGAAAATCCTTGAATTTCTGCAAAATACAAACATGCCGACGATATCAGTAATTGACTCTTAACCTGCTGAGTATTTTCAAGATATTTTTTCATCAAATCTAGTCATGGCTGCTGTAAAGTAGCCATGACTAGAGTTGATGAAAAATTAATCTAACAAGAAATTATTGGTGAAAAAAATCCATTCAACTAACAGGGGAAAATATGTTTAATTATTGAATTGGTTAAATATTTAAATATGCCCAAATTATACTTATATTAGTGGCATATATCATCCATCATTCATGGTCGTAAGGTCTTGAAAATCCTTGAATTTGGTTGCTGTAAGGCCTTGAAAAATGCCACAAAATGTCAAGAAACGGCCTTGAATAGCCTTAAATTTGATTAGTCCTTGCCTGCAGGTTTTTGTAACTTTTTTTGCCTTCTAAAACAAAGCTTATGATTTTTAGCTTAACTTGACAAAGTCAAGATAAACTATTGCTATCATGTGTGTAGAAGTCTGTGAGTCTGTTCACATTTTCTTTAGCACAGGCTACATCCCGTAGTTCTTGTCTGATCATCATGATATTTCATATGCAGGTTCGAGGTCATGTCTAGATGAGAACGTCCCCTTTTGATCATGATTGGTCAACTGTAATGGCTGCGCAAGTCCAAAACTCAAAAATCTTTAGCATAGTCTACAGGTCGTATTTATGAAGGGATTTCACTGTAACTTGGTAGGATGACTCTGTATAATGTCTAGATTAGAACGTCCCCTTTTGGTCGTGATCGGTCAACCGTGATGGCTATGTGAGCCCAAAACCCAAAACTTTTAGCACAGTCTACAGGTCATATTTATGAAGAGATTTCATTGTACCTTTGTAGGATGACTCAGTATAATGTCTAGAGGAGAACGTCCTATTTTGGTCGGGTTCAGTCAACCGTGATGGCTGCAGGGGCATGTAACCTAGATTCCTTTAGCACAGTCTACAGCTTGCATTTATGAAGGGATTTCATTGCAAATTTGTAGGATGACTCAGTATAATGTCTAGATGAGAACGTCCTATTTTGGCCCAGACAGGCCGTTCAAGCATGTGACCTAGTTTTGTTTTGTACAGTGTACAGTTCATATTTATGAAGAGATTTCATTGCAACTTGGAGGGATAACTCGGTATAATGTCTAGATGAGACTGGTCATGATCGGTCAGTCATTACCGCCGCCTGGTCATGTGATGTAGATTCCTTTAGTACTGTCTACAGGTTGTTTTTATGAAGGGATTTCATTGTAACTTGGTAGGATAACCTGGTATGATATCTAGATGAGACTGTCCTATTTTGGTCATGATCGGTCAAACGGGACTGCCAATTCCTTTCATTGTAACTTGGTAGGAATACTCGTTTTGGAATTATTTTACTGTAACTTGTTAACTTTGGTTGACATACATTAACTGTGAGAGCCACATTAACCCATAGCATATAGGGAACAGATATTAACATTTTCTCAATTATCACAATTCTTGTCCTATTTCATAATCCTTTCATAAACATTATCCTTTTCATCAAACTCTACACACAGTCAAGTTAAGCTACAGTGTCATTGACACTTTCATTAATTTTGGTTGGTGAGGTGACTGCTTTGCCAAATTGAAGATGATTGGCTGGCTGGGTGGGAGCATGGTGGCTCACTGGTTATGGCATTGGACTTCAAATCGAAAGATCCATGGTTTGATAATCTCGATTGCCCATGTGTGGGCATGGTGGCACTGTGTACTAAGGTGTACTGCACATCGATGGTACACTTATCCTCAACCAATGCTAACCCTGCTTGTGTAAAGTTAGTACATTGGGAGGTCTGACAGTTGTTTGCCACTGCTCAGTAATTCCCTCTGGTGCTCCAGCTTCCTCCACTCATAAAACTGCCCGACATGATTTGACCCTATCTGTCGAGTGTATCATTGAACTCATTGAACTCCAGTAAATAAATACATAAATATACTAAAATATTGCTTGGTTACCAAGGTTATTCATGTTTTAATGGATAGGTGATTATCTGCCAGTCGAGTGTATCATTGAACTCATTGAACTCCAGTAAATAAATACATAAATATACTAAAATATTGCTTGGTTACCAAGGTTATTCATGTTTTAATGGATAGGTGATTATCTGCCAGTCGAGTGTATCATTGAACTCATTGAACTCCAGTAAATAAATACATCAATATACTAAAATATTGCTTGGTTACCAAGGTTATTCATGTTTTAGTGGATAGGTGATTATCTGCCAGTCAATGTGGCACCTGCAGCTAACACATCTTATACTGAAAATGAAATGCATTTCTATTGTTCATAAAAACTCCAAGTAGGGTTTTCTTTTGTTGGGAGGTATGTTTAGAGTTGCTAGATTTGGTGAAAAAAGCATCTGCATTTAACTCAAGAAATCATTGGTCAAAATATCCATTCAGTTTGCTTGAGAGTTAGGTTCAGTGTGCCCAAATTTTAGTTAATTTTAGTGGCAAGAGATTTTGTGTCCTGGGCAGGAATATACAGCAGTAGAATGCTAGAAATTAAATGTCAAAATACTGAAAAAAGAGCTGAAAACACATTGAATTGTATTGGAAATAGCAAAGGAAAATGCAAGCCCAAAATTGTAAATTTTAATCAACAAGGAATACACAGTGGTGGGAAATACCATTAACAATTCAACATTTATGTTTTGGAAAGTCAATCGTATCAGGCCTAAAAAAGTTAAAAATCTGTTTCTTAGCCTCTCCTGCATGGTCCTTTTGGTTCCTGCATGCTCACTTTTTATATCCACTGTAAACTTAAAAAAAAAAAAAAATTAAATGGTTTTTGTCTGATATTTTACCCAAGTTAATAAAATTGATAAATTTGCTCCTTGAGTGCAACAAGGCTTTGCAATACTTTAGCATTACAAAGCCTTTTTGCACCCAAGGGACGAAAATACACTACCACCCATGCTATTCTGTAGATAATGAGGACTAAAACATAAAACAAACAAAGAACATGAACTTTTGATGGCAAATAAAAAATAAAATAAAAAACTGCCCGCCCACATGCAATTTTACAAAAAATAGCCTGAGAAACACAAGATCTACTTTGTGGGGCCTTATCATGTTTTACTAAACCTTGAATTTGAATGAAAAGTACTTACCTTTATATCAGGAGAAAGTGATGTTTGATTTTGTAATCATTAATGAAATATTCCATAATCTTGGACTGCACCTGTCTAGTCTATCTACACACTAGAAATTATATAGTCTAGTCTGTCTACACACGAGAAATTATACAGACAATATTTTGTCGTCAGGTTCTTAGTGAAGATCAAATGATCATCATTCACCAAGGTTAAAGGATTGAGAACATGGCATTGTCTGGCTGTTACTTGTTGCTATTGTCCATTGTCACAGCATTGTGCTGCTCTATTTTATATATATTAGTTTTGGCACAATTGATCCTGGTATTGTCTTTTTAGTGTTTTTTCTTTCAAACCAACTGTTCAAACAATATTTTTATGGTTTGGCGAACAGGCTGGGTATTTTAACGCTACCCTTTTTGTGTTCTTCAACATTAACTGTGTTTTAACCCACAGGATAGTGATGCATACAACATCACACAAATTTGTTGCCTCCCCACAAAAAATAAGCTCAAACTGTGGCATTGGTAGACTGTTTGTTAATTAATCAACTAATTGTGGGAGCCCTAGGTGTAATCACTTGGGAGTGCTGATGTATAAAGGTTATGTTACTTCAGGTATCTTTAACTCACCTGACTGAAAGTCAGGATGAGCTATAGTGATCACTCACCGTCCATCATCCGTGAGCATGGTGTTTGCACCTGCTCCTCCTAAACTGCTGAACCTTCCTATTGAGGTGAAGAATCAAGTTTGTTCAAACGAAGTTCGTAGAGCAATATTTGCCTTTGTAATGGGAGGGGTAAGATTTTTGATTCCGTCCCAAAATTTATTTTCTGAACCGATGGTCCAATGTGATAAATACTTGATTTATGCAAAAACAAAAATTTCCTGTAACTCCGTGGGAACCCTAAGAACTAAAAATAGAATTTTTTTCAGACGCCCATATTTTCCCAAACCGCATGGAGCAGAGAACTGTTATGTGATATGAAGCATCCTTAGGACCAGTAGAATTGAATGGTAAAAAAAAAAATTGCTATCGGTTTTGTTAGGGTGTTCTGTAGGGGGGGGGGGGGGGGGGGGGGGGGGGGGCATAAAAAAAATGCGGGTCAACATATTTGCAAAAATTAAAAGAATTGTTTTCTCAAGAACCACTGGTCAGAATCTTTTGATATTTGGTATATGCATCCATAGAGGGGTCAAATACAAGTTTGTTAAAATGAAGCCCTGTGGTTCATTTTTGGTCTCAATACATCAGCCTAAATTTTTAACTTTGGGCAATATAGGGAATAATCTTTAAAAAACTTCTTCTTCAGATCCACGAGTCAAAATGCTTTCATATTTGGTATACAACATCTCTAGGTGGGCAGATTCAAGTTTGTTCAAATCAGATCCCTGGGTTGATATTTGGGCTCTCTGTCAGAGCCCAAAGTTACACTTAGTGCAATATGAGGGAATTTCTTTAAAAATCATCTTCTTCAGATTCACCAGTCAGATTCCTTTCATATTTTGTATACAACATCTCTGGGGGGTGGGTGGGGAGATTCAAGTTTGTTCAAATCGACAAACTATGGTGGCCCAAATTTTGACTTAGTGCAATATGAGGAAATTTCTTAAAAAATCTTCTTCAGATCCACAGCTGGAATGCTTTCATATTTGGCATACAACATCTCTAGAGGGGTCGGATTCAAATGTGTTCAGATCGGGCCCCAGGTTTAATATTTGGGCTCCCCATGGTAGCCCAAATTTTAAATTAGTGCAATATGAGGAAATTTCTTCAAAACTCTTCTTCTTTAGATCCACCAGTCAGAATCCTTTTATATTTGTTATACAACATCTCTAGGTTGGTGAGATTCAAGTTTGTTCAAATTGAGTGCCTGGGTTAATGTTTGGTCACCCTATGGGAGCCCAAATTTTAACTTAGTGCAACATGAGGGAATTTCTTTAAAAATCTTCATCTTCAGATTCACCAGTCAGAATCTTTTGATATTTGGCATATAGCATCCTTAGGGAGATGGGATCTAAGTTTGTTCAAAGCAAGTCCTTAGGTTAATATTTGGGCTCCCTTTTGAGCCCAAAGTTTAACTTACTCCAGTATGAGGAATAATCTTTAAAAATCTGCTTCTTGAGATATAATCAGAATCTTTCGATATTTGGTATACAGCATCCTTTGAGGGTTCAGATTCAATTTGTTGAAATAAAGTCCCTGGGTTGATATTTGTGTTCCCTATAAGGGGGGGGGGGGGGGGAGGGGGTGCAAATTTTAACATTTTTCAAAATTGGTAATATTCTCAAAATCTTTTTCTCCAGAACCACAAGTCAGAATCTTTTGGTATTTGGTATACAACATCCTTCAAGTTCCAGACAAGTCCCTAGGTTGATATTTGGACTCCCAAGTTTTCCATTACTGAAAATCTTGGCATTATATATGTGGGAGCATCCCACTACTAGAAAAAAATTGTCTGGCATGGACAGCAGAGTTATAAATAATTAAATAACTTCATTCCTCTGTTGTGTTATTAGCTCACCTGACTGAAAGTCGGGGTGAGCTATTCTGATCACTTTTTGTCTGTCGTCCGTCTTACGTCGTGAAGGTGGTGTTTGGTTCATTTTCTCCCAAGCCACTGGCTGTTGTTCAATGAAAATTCACATGAGTAGCAGTTATATAGGGGCATTTGGGTTTTTCTTCAAATTGGATTTCTGCTCATACTGTGGAGTGGGGTTGGGCCAAAATGCACAAAATTTTTAAAAATCTTCTTCTCATGAACCAGCCATAGCAGAGACTTGATATTTGGTATGCAGCTTCCATTTGAGGTGTAGACTCAAGTTTGTTCAAGAGAAGTTTGACGGGCAATATTTACCTTTGTTCTGAGAGGGGCAAGAATTTTTGCCCTGCCCAGAATTTCTATTTTCTGAACCCAGAGGCCAATTTGAATCAAATTTAATATGAGGTATTATTGGGTTATGAGTACTTGATTTGTGCCAAAAAAAATTTTCCTGCAGCCCCGTGGGAACTGCAGGAGCTAAAAATAGAAAAAAATTAAAATGCCCATATCTCCAAAACTGCACGGCACCGAGAATTTTTATTTGGTGTGAAGCTTCCTTAGGACCAACAGAAAGGATTGGTGGATTGGTCAAAAACATTGATATTTGGTGTGCAGTATCCTTAGGGGGGTGAGATTCAAGTTTGTTAAAGCCAAGTCCCTGGGTTCATATATGGGCTCTCTGTGGGAGCCCGAATTATAACTTAGTTCAATATGAGGAATATTCTTTAAAAATCTTTTTTTTTTAGATCCACCGGTCAGAATCTTTGGATATTTGGTATAAGCTTTTCTTAGGAGGAGCAGATGCAACTTGTTGAAATCAATTCTCTGGGTTGATATTTAGGCTACCATGTCAGGTGAGCGTCCTCAGGCCCCCTGGGGCCTCTTGTTCCTCTTTTGTGTTAACTGGCCTTAGATTGTAATTAAATCCTTCTTTAAAAACAACTTTGGTCAGGTGAGTGCCTCAGCCCCTTGGAGCCTCTTATGCCCCCGAAAGTTTTTTCAGGGATTTAGCCATGACACTGTCCACCTGTCTGCAAACAGAGTTTGTTTCTTCTCCAAATGAAGTTCCACTTAGCCATTCAGACCCAAACTCAACATGTGGGTTGGGTAGGATGAGAGGAAGAACCCTATTTATTTTGAGGTCATTGTACCAAAGGTCAAGGTCGCAAGTGACCTTTTACTGACAAAATTTCCCAATTTCCTCTCACTAAGTAAAGTTAAACTGGGCTGATCGAAACCAAACTTGATATCTGGGTTCGTTAAAAGAAGAACCCTATTTATTTTGGGGTCATTGTGCCAAAAGTCAAGGTCACAGTGCCCTTGCACTTAAAAATTTGTTTGGTTTCTCGCTATCTAATTAAAGTTAAAGTGCTGACTGAAACTAAACTTGACATGTGGGTTGGGTGTGATGAGAGGAAGAACCATATTTGTTTTAAGGTGCTTGTGCCAAAGGTCATGGTCACAGGGACCTTTAACTTACAAATTTTTTGCTGTATTTTTTTTTTTTTTGGGGGGGGGGGGGGGGGGGGGGGGATTAGCTACTCCTGGCAGCCAGCTCTAGTCTTACTTGAAATACATGGTGGAGAATGGAAAATGTGTCATGTGTCACTTTTTTTCAGACAAAGAAAATGTGTGGCATGTCAGTCACATCTCAAAAATTATAAGTGATCTCTAAACTCAACTCCTGCGGTTTTAATTAACCTGCAAGTTATGATATGCAGTTATGGGGTGGCATTGACTACATTTCATGAGTTATTACTGTTTTGAATATTTAACCATTTACCAAATGTAACAGTCAAAAACAGAGAGTGCAATTTACAAGTATTGCCATTAACATTGTTTTATTTTTTCAATGTTTTAAGTTACGCGTGGCATTTTTTTTCAAGTGTCATCTAGTATTTGGATTGGGGATAGAGTTCAATGCCAAATTACTCTCCTCTTCAGTCAATCATTTTTACATGGCTTACATTACCCTGAAGTGTTGAAAAGGTTTCAGCTTTGGGTGCCTTCAATATTACTCCTGTATTTCCATCAGATAAAAAGCAATTTTTGTCATAGAATTTGCAAGTGAGGTACAACTTGACATTTGATGAGAGACCATCTTTTCTGAACAGCAGTGGTTATAGTGCTGTGAATATTTACATACTACTTTCCATGACAAAGTTCAAGATCATGTGAACTCATCAAGATCTGCCTGACAACCCTTATTAATAGATAATATGAGGGTATGATTCACATGATGAGGTACAGCATGGGAAAAGTGGATTACTACGAGATCAAAGGGAGTTGGATTTTCTGCTGAAAAGGTATTTACAATTTCTTAAAAGTGCAAAATTTAAAATCATATGGTCCATTGGGTAGTGCGGGGGGAGGAGAGGGGGTGGGGGGCAGGGACCGATCAGGACTATTTAAAATACGCTCTAGCCTCGGAGCCTATTTTTTCAATTCATGCGCCAGATTTCAATTTACGGAGTCACACTGCTGTTTGTAACACACACTGCAAGTATGTAATAGCTCTCATCATTTTCATTTTGTACACTATTGCAAACATTAATCTTCACTGTGGTTTCTGATCAAGTCTTGGCTGCCTATTTAGGCAGCCAAGACTTGATCAGAAACCACAGTGAAGATTAATGCTTGGTAATTAAGACTTGAAGTATTAACTTAAGCACTCTACAACAATGATAAATGATAATCATATATATAATACATGTAGGAGTGTCTCTCTCGATTATCCATCGAAAGAATATCAAAATATGATCTGAGAAGTTACGCGCCAACTGAGAAGCCTATTTCTGTGATTTAAGAGCCAGGTCCTGATGTTTAAGAACCAAATACGCACTGGCGCATGCCCAGGTCGGTCCCGGCTGGGGCTTATAGGTTAGAGCATTGGACTTGAAACTGAAAGATCGAAAGATCTGTCTGCACTGTGTCCATGTGCAAGACACTTAACCCTTAAGGGCCTAGAGATTTTTTAGCTCACCTGACTTTCAGTCAGGAGAGCTATAGTGATCACTCACCGTCCGTCGTCCGTGAACATGGCGTTTGCATCTTCTCCACCCAAACCGCTGAACCAATTTAATTGATTATTTGAGATAATAGTTTGTTATGACATCGCAATTTTGTTCAAATCAAGTTGCCTCGCCCCTTGGTAGGGCCATGCCCAAAAAGTGTGCTTAAATCTAAAAAAATCTTCTTCTCATGAACCAGCAGTAGCAGAGACTGGATATTTGGTGTGCCGCTTCCTTTTGAGGTGTAGACTCAGATTTGTTCAAGAGAAGTTTGTGGGGCTATATTTGCCATCGTTATGGGAGGGGCAAGAATTTTTGCCCCTCACAAAATTTCTATTTTCCAAACCGAGAGGCGGATTTGGACCAAATTTGATATGAGGGCTTATTGGGTCATAAGTACTTACTTTATGCCCAAATTTTTTCCCCGTCACCCCATGAGAATTAGTTTTTTGTTTTTTATGCGTTTTAGTCAATTTTAAGAAGAAAAAAAAATTTTAGGCTGAAAATATTTTGTTTGGGACTTTGAAAATTTCCGAACAAAAATAAAAAAAATCTGTTTTTTATGCGTTTATCTCAATTTTGGGACTTAAAAGTGCAGGAACTGAAAATAGAAGGAAAATCCTGTGTATTGTGTGGGCACAAATGCTTCATCTAGTTGGTATATGCTTTTCTTAGGAGGGGCGTATGCAGCTTATTCAAGTCAAGTCCCTGGTTTAATATTTAGACTACCATGTCAGGTAAGCGCCCTTAGGCCTCCTGGGGCCTCTTGTTACATATTTTTGCTACACTTTGACAGTCTACATCCTGTGACTTTGCTGCTGTTTTTTTGGCAAGTCTTGGCTGCCTATACCGATATAGGCAGCCAAGACTTGCCTAAAAACAACTAACAAGGTGCTTAGAATGTAACTTATGAGTTTGCCCAAAGACGGCATGTAGGGGCACCTGTTCTGTTGCAAAAAATGTGATCAAAGTTGGAATTAGGCCTGGGGGTTAATCCCAATTTCCCACCTGGGTGATGTGTATTAGAGCATACTGCACCCTGATGGTGCATTTGCCTTCAAGTACTCCTAACTCGGGGTGTGATGTAATAGTAAATTGAAGAGTCTGACTGTTGCTTGCTGCTGCTCGGTGTTTCTGTCTGGGTACTCCAGCTTCCTCCACCTGTAAAGCAGTCCAACACGGTATGCCCCTGATTGTTGAAAGTTTCATTAAAACCCCATTAAACAACAAACTATTGATCAGTGTGTCAAAACCTGGTGGTCCATGAGATGAAAGTTGTCCATATTTTGTGCTTTTTCTCAAAAGCTGTAAATAAAACTTTAGGCAAAACTGTACTTCACTGGTGCTTTCATAATAAAACACTCTCCAGGTAATGTCCTTTACCCCTAACATGACTAGAGATGACACTTGCAAAAATAAATTCTTTACTAGGGCCCTGTGAAGCTTCAAGATTCGATTTGATTTAAATTTTAAGTTGATAGTTGGTTCGATTCAAAATCGGCTGCCCGATTCATTTCCTTTCAGATCTTTTTTATAGGATTACAGCTTGGTATATGTCATCTTCATCATCTCACAAAACTCATAGTTCAGTTGGAAATTGTACATAAATAATGTTGAAATAAAAGACTGAGTGTCATTTCTGCTATATTAACACCTTCACTCATGCCACCAACCATACTAATATCAAGATCACTAATCCCTACCACTGTTAAATGCAAATTTAAGGTTTCCAAGCAATGCCAACGATGAACTATAATCCTTACAGGGTAATATTCCAATTACATCATCAAGGCATGCCTCGACAAAGGCATGCCTTGATGATTTAGTTGGATTATTTTATCAGTAGGGACTTGAGCCATCACAGTTGGAACAGATCAGGTTATTGCACCCCAACCTCATCAGTCATCCTCAAGATGCCACTGATTCAATTTTAGGTTTGATTTTATTTTGATTAATAGACGTGATTCGATTCAGGATTCAATTTGAATTGGAAATGTTTGAATTGCAGGGCCCAATTTTTTAAACATAGTTTTTGAGCCTGATTGCAACAAGCTTTTTCCAATGGGGTTATAAGCTGTGTTTTGGAGGCAAAAATTGTAAGGATAATCAAACTTGAATGATAAGTTTTATAAATAGTGCTAGCTGGATATGGCAGTTACATTAGTTAAAGGGTTAATCCAATTGATATGTACAGTACAAGTCAAAATAAATTGTAGCATAACCACAATAAACTAAGTATTCTGCTGTTCCTGCACTGATAAGATCAGAATCTGAATCATATTTTGGAAAGTGCTCACTGAGAGCTTTCCAGAAAATGATGTCAGCTTCTGGTCTTATCAGTGTAGGAAGACTAGGTCATATGTCGGTGGCAGTTTTATGGGTGGAGGAAGCCGGAGTACGCGGAGAGAACCACCGAGCAACGATGAGCAGCTGCCAGCTCCCCAACATCGTAACTCTGCACTGTAGCACAGGCAGAGTTAGATTGGTTAAAGACATACGCACCATCAACATGCAGTACGCCTTAGTACACAGCGTCATCGTGCCCCCATGTGGACAATCGGGGTCAAGTACCTTGCCCAAGGACACAATGCGGGAGTCAGGGACTAACCGGGCTCGGCGTTGCTTAACTTCGGTGATCTGACGAGAACCAGTTACTGCAATGCCACCACATCCCTGATATAGTTGTAGTGGTTATCCTACAAGTTATTTTGACTTGTACTGTAATGCATGTACGAATTGTATAAGTGTCTAGTTGAGATGAAGGCTGATGCATATGGTGATCCGGGGGTGTGGTGGCTCAGCTGGTAGAGGTGCAGGCTGCAAGCCGAGAGCTCCTTGGTTTGAATCTCACCTGCGGCAACTGTGTTGTGTCCTTGGACAAGACACTTCACCCCCATTGCCCACGTGGGCACATGGTGGCATTGTGTACTAAGGCGCACTGCACATCGATGGTGCTCTTGTCTTCAACCAATGCTAACCCTCCTTATGTGGAGTTAATATGTTGGAGAGCTGACAGCTGCTTTCCAATGCTCAGTGGTTCTCTCCAGGTACTCCGGCTTCCACCACCCATAAAACTGTCGTGGTCATGATTAGCCATTGTGCAGAAATATGTGACCTTAAACACCAATAAATAAATGTGGTGATCCAGTTTGTGTCATATATCTACTGTTGGGCTGATATCTGTTGATCTGGCGCTCATGGAAGTTGGGACCTGCATATTCCTGTTTCCAGCCTGTACAAACAAAACAAATGATCACCAAAACAGATATAGGGTGATAAGTTTTTATTTGCCTACATTACTGGATCTTATTCAAATATCTGTACTCGAATTGATATTGTGTTATTTGTTCATTTTCTCAGAACCATGATTTACTTTATGATCATGACGAAACAAAATGTTGTTTGATGATGATGATGAAAAACTGCTGTGGTGTAACACACTGTTGGAGACGGCTCCATCAGCCCTAAAATATGCCTTGAATTTTTAAATAACGTAAGGGTCTGCCAATAGGCCTTGTAGAATTGACATTGTAGCCTACTTGAGTGTCATCAGGACCTGATTACGTTTATGTTAATGGTAAAATATTGTTTTCTCTGGTTCACTATAGGCCTCAGTAAAACAGTTTGGGGGGGGGGTGGGCAGGGTGAGCTCAGGGCCTTTCAGCATCAGACCCGACAAAAAGCAAGGCCTGCTGAATGAAAATGGTTTTCCATAAAATAGTTGAGGTCACCTTTTGTTGGGTTGCCTTAATTATAATTTGTACATGCCAACTATTTCAATTAGAAATTAAAATGTGGTGAATAGTTTTCTGGTGAAACACTACAGTTCAAAGGCAAGATAAGCTATTGCCATCACGCGTGCAGAAGTCTGTTAGCCTGTTTACATTTTCCTTTAGCACAGTCTACACCCTGTAGTTCTTATCCGATCATCACGAAATTTCATATGCAGGTTTGGGGTCATATCTAGATGAGAACGTCCCCTTTTGGTCATGATCTGTCAACCGTGACAGCTGCCCAAGCCCGAAAATCAAAAACTTTTAGCATAGTCTATAGGTCATATTTATGGAAGGATTTCATTGTAACTTGGTAGGTTGCCTCCATATAATGTCTAGATGATAATGTCCCCTTTTGGTCGTGATTGGTCAACTGTGACGGCTACAGGGGCCCGAAAACCTCTAGGACAGATGCAGGTCATATTTATGAAGGGATTTCATTGTAACTTGGTAGTATGACTCCAGATAATGCCCAGATGAGAACATCCCCTTTTGGTCGCGATCATTCAACCATGACGGCTGCCCAAGCCCAAAACCCCAGAAACTTTAGCACAGACTACGGGTCATATTTATGAAGGGATTTCATTGTAACTTAGTAGGATGACTCAGTTTAATGTCTAGATGAGAACGTCCCCTTTTGGTTGCGATCGGTCAGCCATGATTGCTACACAGACCCGAAGCCCAAAAACCTTTAGTACAGTCTACAGGCCATATTTATGAAGGGATTTCATTGTAACTTGATAGGATGACTCGTTTTGGAATAATTTCACTGTAACTTGGTAACTTTCGATGACATACATTAACTGTGAGGGCCACATACATTAACTGTGAGGGCCATATTAACCCACCCCTCAATTCTTGAGTACAGTCCACAATTCATATATATTATTTTTATTGAAAACATAGCATACAGGGAACAGAAATTACCATATTCCCAATTATCACAATTCTTGTCGTATTTCATAATCCTTTCATAAACATTGAACATTAATATCCTTTTCATCAAACACAACACTGACAAGTTAAGCTGCAGTGTCATTGACACTTTCATTATGTATTTTCTATCTGAATAATTATGACAACTCCGGAGAAACATTATTAAATTTTGGCTTGCAGACTATCAGGTGTTTTACTAACTAAAAGTTTTTCTGGTAGTTCATATGATTTTTTGTCAAAAATATTCATCCAGTGAAAAACCATCCTCGAGAATTTTAGGTGACAAAAACCACTTTCCTTGCACTAACTACCACTATTAGACAAATTGTGGCCTTGCATTGTCTCTTAGATGTCAGGATTCATCATAATGGGATAATGTTTGTCTGTAGAGATATGTCACGCACATATTAAGGAATATCCCATCAAGACTTTACATTACCCATAACACACCACTCCTCCATTAAACTTGCCAACCCACCATGTGTTGGTGTTTCCAAATCATTCACTGCACTGCTTTTAACACTTTACTTAACCCTATCCCATCAAGATGTTACTTTGCCTGTAAGACAACACTCCTCCCTAAACTTGCCAACCCACTATGTGTAGGTGTTTCCAAATCATTCACTGCAATGTTGTTAACACTTTACTTAACCCTATCCCAGCAAGATGTTACATTGCCTGTAAGACAACACTCCTCCCTAAACTTGCCAACCCACCATGTGTAGGTGTTTCCAAATCATTCACTGCAATGTTGTTAACACTTTACTTAACCCTATCCCATCAAGATGTTACATTGCCTGTAAGACAAAACACCTCCCTAAACTTGCCAACCCACCATGTGTCGATGGTTACAAATCATTCACTGCAATGCTGTTAACTCTTTACTTAACCCATTGAACCCAAAAGTCTGTTTTTAGCTCAACTTGACAATGTCAGGTATGAGCTATTGGGATGGGTTGTGATCCGTTGTCTGACCGTCTGTACGTCTGTCCATCTACAATTCCTTTAGCACACCCTACAGGTTGCGGCTCTCACCAGATCAGTCCCAAATTTCATATGTTGCTTTGGGGCAATGTCCAGATGGGAACTATCAATTTTTTTCGAATTTCTTTGTCAAACATGGCTGCCAGCAGCCATCTTAGATTTGGCATATAAATTGTCAACAATTCCATTTGCACACCTACAGGCCACATCTCTCACCCAATCTTTTCAAATTTCATATGCAGCTTTGGTGTGATGTCTAGATGGGAGCTATTGAATTTTTCTGAATTTTGTTGAAAAACATGACGGCCAGCAGCCATCTTGGATTTGGGTGTAAAGTGTCCAGCAATTCCTTTAGTACACTCTACAGGGCATGGCTCTCACCTGATCAGTCCCAAATTTCATATGTGGTGTTGGGGCAATGTTTAGATGGGAACTGTAAAATTTTTTCAAATTTCATTGAAAAACATGGCCGCCAGTGTCCATCTTAGATTTACCATTTAAATTGTCAACAATTCTATGAGCACACCCTACAGGCTACATCTCTCAACTGCTCTTTTTCAAATTTCATATGTAGCTTTGGTTGCTGTCTAGATGGGCGCTATCGAATATTTCTGAATTGTTAAATAAAGGTAGAAGTGTATCTCCGAGAAACAAGATCCAATAAATGGTTACCAGACCGGTTTCGATTTCTGTGAATCTCTTCAGTAGTTTTATTGGTTGTGGTGAATTGCTGTTGGTAGCTGTCCCTTTTATAGTATAGTCAGTGGATAAATTTGCCGGTTTGGGTGGATATAATGTCCGCTGACTGTTGTAGTTATTTATCCGTCCTTATTTTAGGGGTGGATAGGGAGATTTTATCTGGCGGATAAGTTGCACAGACAAGAACTGCCCCGTTTGCTCGATCATGGACATGAGGAAATACTTTAAAAGCACACACACTAAAATGAGATACCCCTTCAAAGGGAAATCAAATTGCCGACAAAAAAATGTGATTTACATGATCACTTGCACACGCTGCCACAAACAATATGTTGGCAAAACAAAACGAGAATTCAGAATACGTATAAAAGAACATATATACGACATCAAGAAGAAACTCGACAAACCAGTACCCAACCATTACAACTTACCAAACCACACACAGCAGGACTTTACTGTCTGCATTATGCAAACCCTACAGGGAAATCCAGATATCGAACGTAACACACGTTTCAGAAAACAAAGAGAAAAACACTGGATTTACACTCTACAAACCCTGCTACCACTCGGTCTCAATAGTCTTGACTTGGGGTGACCTCTTATTTTGCCATTTCTGAATTGTGTTGAAAAACATGGCCACCTGCTGCCATCTTGGATTCGGATATAAATTGTCAACAATTCCATTAGCACACCCTACATGTCACATCTCTCACCGGATCTTTTTTGAATTTCATATACAGCTTTGATGTGATGTCTAGGTGGGAGCTAACAATCTTTTCTGAATTTCATTAAAAAATATGGCTGCCAGCAGCCGTTTTGGATTGGCATATGAATTGTCAACAATTCCATTAGCACACCCTGCAGGCCGCATCTCTCATCCAATCTTTTTTCAAATTTCATATGTAGTTTTGGTATGATGTCTAGATAGGAGCTATCATATTTTTCTGAATTTTGTTGAAAAACATGGTTTGCAGTGGCCATCTTGGATTTGGCATATAAATTGTTAACAATTGCATTAGCAGACCCTACAGGCCACATCTCTCACCCGATCTTTGTCAAATTTTATATCCAACTTTAGTATAATGTCCAAATTGGAGTTATCAAGTTTTTTTGCATTGCGTTGAAACAGATAGTCACCCCAGCTATTTTGAATTTGACATATAAATTGTCAACAATTCCATCAGTACACCCAACAGGCCCCATCGCTCACCTGATTTTTTTCAGATTTTGTATGTAGCTTTGGTGTGATGTCTTTTCTGTAGAAACTCAAGTGAATGACGATGCATTACTGGATCTTTCTATTTAGTTCATTCCCTTCTTGGACAAGTTGAGCTGCAGTGTCATTGACACTTTCATTTCGGTCCAAAAATGTGTGACGACCTGAATTTATTTTTAAAGTGGATAGTTGTTCAGTGAATTTCTATGGTAGACTGATCAATAATTTCAACATTGTGCCCAAAGTCTTCCCATTGAAAATATTACTTGGTCTACCTCCAAATAATGAATATGGACTCTTCCAGTTGATGCATTTGAACTGACATGGAATATACCATCTGGATTCAAAAGGTTAATACTACATGAAGGTGACACTGCCAACATTTTTAGCTTAACTTGACAAAGTCAAGATAAGCTATTGCCATCACACGTGCGGAAGTCTGAGTCTGTCAGTTTGTTCACATTTTCTTTAGCACAGGCTGCACCCCGTAGTTCTTGTCTGATCATCACAAAATTTCACATGCAGGTTCGAGGTTATGTCTATATGAGAATGTCCCCTTTTGGTCACAATCAGTCAACCGTGATGGCTACGCGAGCCAAAAAACCTTTTGCACAGTCTGCAGGTCGTATTTATGAAGGGATTTCATTGTAACTTGGTAGAATAACTCCATATAATGTCTAGATCAGAATGTCCCCTTTTGGTCGCAATTGGTCAACTGTGGCGGGTACATGAGCCTGAAACCCAAAAATCTTTAGCACAGTCTACAGGTCGTATTTATGAAGGGATTTAATTCTACCTTGGTAGGATGACTCTGACACTATAAGGTCTAGATGAGATCGTCCTCTTTTGGTCACAATCGACTGCGCAGGCCTGAAACCTAAAAACCTTTAGCACAGTCTACAGGTTGTATTTATGAAGGGATTTTATTGTAACTTCGTAGGATGACTCTGTATAATGTCCAGAGGAGAATGTCCTATTTTGATCGGGTTCAGTCAGCCATGACGGCCGCACGTTACCTAGATTCCTTTAGCACAGTCTACAGCTTGCATTTATGACGGGATTTCATTGCAAATTTGTAGGATGACTCAGTATAATGTTTAGATGAGAACTTCCTATTTTGGCTGTAATCGGTCAGCCATTACCGCCGCCTGATCACGTGAGCTAGATTCCTTTAGCACTGTCAATAGGTTGTTTTTATGAAGGGATTTCATTGTAACTTGGTAGGATAACTTGGTATGATATCTAGATCAGACTCACGTATTTTGGTCATAATTGGTCAATTGTGACCACCGAAATGTCACATGACCTAGATTCCTTTAGCAAAGTCTGCATGCTACATTTTTGAAGGGATTTCATTGTCACTTGGTAGGATGACTCGTTTTGGAATTATTTTACTGTAACATGGTAACTTTGGTTGACATACATTAACTGTGAGGGCCCCATTAACCCAGGCCTCAATTCTTTAGTACAGTCTACACTTCAAATTATTCTTATTGAAAACATAGCATATAGGGAACAGAAATTAACAAATTCTCAATTATCACAATTCTTGTCTTATTTCATAATCCTTTCATAAACATTGAACATTTTCCTTTTCATCAAATACTACACATTGTGAAGTTAAGCTTCAGTGTTATTGACACTTTCGCTTGTGAATAGCTGAAAAGTCGATTTTCTATTTTCAAAACAGGTTATAAACCCTCACTGGAAAGTTCTTGTCAAGCTCATTCCATTGAGGCCAGGGGTCATAAGCTTTATTTTAGGAGGAACAATTCAAAATGAAATGAGTTTTAAATGTCTGATACTCTGGGTCAGATTTAGGTTTTGGAAATGAGTTAGCTCTGACCTTACTAGTGTTGAAATGCCCACATGATTTTTGTCAAAAGTCAACGATAAAATCTGTAGTCAACTAATCGGTATGTGTTTTTTAGGCAGGGGGTTTGTTAAGACAGATAACCTAAAATATTGAAACGATGTAACTACACTGCATTGGTTTTACATTTGTCTTCAAAACAAGAGTGTCAGCTATTCTACGAGATGATTCCACATGCACCATTCACTGTAGGCCTCGTACTGCACTCATGATCAGGGTGTCGGAGATGTCTTTGATCTGTCCGCAAAATATCCAGTTCAAAGCCCGGTGAGGAAATCAAAGGAATGGAATCTTTTGAAATCAGAATTTCCGTCTGTGCTACACTTCTAATCTAACTGTTCACCCATCGGGATCCGGGAACAATCTCGACACATCAGATTTGTCCCCTGATGCCAGTGGTCTCACCGGCCGCCAAGATTATTGTTTTTCGGTCTTCTTACCTGAGCCTTAAGTTGTTAGCAGGTGGCGGTCTCTCCAACTGCTCGGAATCCTGTGCCTGCCTACCTAGATATAGCATACTTTGTCCCTCCAGGCAGCACAGATGGCCTTTCGCTCTTTGACAACGCATATTTCTGGTTCTTTCTCTGCAGTTATGTCCTGAATCGTCAGTGGTCTCGTCAACTACAAGATTCTGTGTGACGTTTTTCTCCTGGTTTTGGACTGGTCAATATAGTATCATAGCGTCACTTCAGAATGTCAAGTAGTCCAATAATATTGGCCTTCGAGTGAGCTCCTTATTTATTATTTTATATAAAAAAAAACTCATAAATGAGGAACACAGTCGGAGGCTAATATTATCGGACTAAATACAAACATCCAGTATGGTTGCAGGGTACGAAACGCCAAAATACAGAACGACTGGTAGTCCAGGGGCCAGTACAAACCCTAAAGATGTGTATAAATGGCCAGGTACCAAATGACCAGGGTATGAAATGCCCACCATCCTTAGTGCGTCGTCTATGGTTATTTCTCTTTGTCAAGTGAGCATAATAGCACAGCAAGAAATTATGGCTGAAGTCGGGATGCCACGCCATTTGAAAAGTTACTCATCAGTTTAATGGCCGATTTCAAAATTTGTTTTCGTTAAATTCGTTCAGTGAAACTACCTCAAGGTAAACCTATTTTGAGACAAAGTTTTATTGATGCCGTTAAGTGTTTCATGCAGAAGATCACAGAGTCTGTCAGTGGGTATCTTTATAATAGGCCTATAGAAAAGTTATAGTATTATAAAGATACAGTGTCCTGCTGATTGGTCGACTTCGACTCGATTTTCGGCCGGCAACTAGTCGACTCCAATATTCAGAAATCGTTTCAGCACTAGACCTTACTCATGGCTTGGATCACCCAAATTGTTGATTTATTGCTGAATAATACAAGACTTCATTCCTGGTTATTTTGTTCTTTGAGCAGCTGACACCACTAATATCTCAGGGATATATGGTTCTATAACCTTGACACACCTCCAGGGTCTATGATCTTCAGACCTCACAAAGGCAATCCATCTCAATTTGGTCAGATATTTGAGTTATTCTGAAACTGCAAGTTTGATGAAGATCAGTCTAAAAATCCTTCATGGTCATTTAAAATATATGTGGGTTGCAGCTGTCAAATCGTTTTGGCTGGAGTTGGGTTCATCATATGTCATCTCAGTTTGGTTTTGCCTTAACAAATCTAAAGACCAAAGCTTTTGGCCAAATGAAGTAAACTAGAATGAACATTGTCCATGACCAAATATCCAATGATGTTTTGTTGCTCCTTTACTCTTTGCATGCAGTACACAGAAAATCCAACCCAGCACAGGGTTTCTCTTGTCACTGAAATAAGTATAATTTGGGTAGATTTAATCAAATTTTCCCCCTGTAAATAAAATGGATTTTTTCATCAAAGATTTCTTTATGTTACATTCAGATTAATTTTTCATTAAATCTAATCATGGCTGCTTTACAGCAGCCATGACTAGATTTGATGAAACGTATCTTGAAAACACTCAGCAGACCAAAAGTTAATCAGTTATAGCATGACTAGGAAACTGGAATTTTCAAGATTTTACTGCCTTAATCTTCGAAATCCATTCAGTCAGGCAAGTTCATCATTAGTATGCAGTATGAGTTGCGACTTTCAAGTTAATATGTTTAAGTGGTGCATTTGTTAATTCAGCATTTTGGCTATACAATCAGGCTTGCATCTTTCATAACTTTCTATAAAAAAAATTGAGGAAAGTGTACTTTTGCCTTTCCAAATAGCAGCTGTTGTAAAAAAAAAAGTCATATGAGGTTGAGTACATGTGGCATATTTTTTTCTTGCCATGCATTTCTTTTTATATGCAGAAACTAGTGGCATGTTATTTTTCATCATCTTGGAAGCTTCAATGGATTCATCATATGAAATGAAATGTTTTGAAAATAGTTGTAACCCCCCCCCCCCCCCCCCCCCAACATCCAACCCCAACCCAGCAAACTGATAATGAAATATCAAAATTTCAAGCTGCAGTTTTTATCCCATTAAGCAACTAGGAATTTAACCAGTTCAGTCTGGGTTGACAAAACTCAGTGGGCTCTGTCAAACAAGACTGGATTTATTAAATTCCAGGTTGCAATATGGGAAAATTTGCTGCATGAAATTTTTGTATTTTGATGTCAGTGCACCTCTAAAAACAGTCAAACAATAGCTGTGCTTCCAGTTTATCGTTTCAAATTATTTCACCACTAAAGCAGATAAGGGTTGTGACTAAAGAATGATTTGAAATCATTAAGAAATATTTGCTTCTGAAAACTGTGCCTTTTTGACATCAGAGTGCAGAGGGTTTGCCCTTTTGACATCAGAGTGCAGAGGGTTATCATCTGCTCATCTTTGTACCTACCTGGTTCCCTGACACTGCAGGTTGTTGCATTTTTATTACAAATTATTTCTCTTCATTTTTCCTGACTGTATGGTTATAAAATTACTAGAACCATACAGTCCGGAAAAATTAATTGAGTGCGGATGTTCTTGTTTCACGTGGATAAAGAAGTAAAATTAAATTTTTATTTGAAAATGTAGAAAAGAAATTGGTTAGTGATCTAGAAATTAAATTTTTAGCTTAACTTGACAAAGTCAAGATAAGCTATTGCCATCACGCGTGCGGAAGTCTGTTGGTCTGTGAGTCTGTTAGTCTGTTCACATTTTCCTTTAGCACGGGCTACACCCCGCAGTTCTTGTCTGATTGTTACGAAATTTCATATGCAGGTTTGGGGTCATGTCTAGATGAGAACGTCCCCTTTTGGTCGCGATTGGTCAACCGGTATGGCTGCCCGAGCCCAAAACCCGAAAACCATTAGCACAGTCTACAGGTCGTATTTATGAAGGGATTTCATTGTAACTTGGTAGGATGCCTCTGTATAATGCTTAGATGAGAACGTCCCCTTTTGGGCATGATCTGTCAACCATAATGGCTGCCCAAGCCCAAAACCCAAAAACTTTGAGCACAGTCTGCAGGTCATGTTTAATATGGAGGGATTTCATTGTAACTTGGTAGGATGACTCCTTATGATGTCTAGATGAGAATTTCCCCATTTGGACATGATCTGCCAACCGTGACGACTGCCTGAGCCCAAAACCCGAAAACCTTTAGCACAGTCTACAGGTCATATTTATTGAGGAATTTCATTGTATATTGGTGGGTTGACTTCATATAATGTCAAGATGAGAAAGTCCCCTTTTGGACGTGATTGGGCAACTGTGACTGCTACAGGGGCCTGAAGCCCAAAAACCTTTAGAACAGTCTACAGGTCATAATTATGAAGGGATTTCATTGTAACTTGGTAGGATGACTCCAAATAATGTCTAGATGAGAACGTCCCATTTTGATCGTGATCATTCAGCCTTGATGCGTGCCCGAGCCCAAAAACCTTTAGCAATGGCAAAAGTTCATATTTTGGAAGGATTTCATTGTAACCTGTTAGGTTGACTCCATATAATGCCTAGATGATGACATCCCCTTTTGGTCGTGATTGGTCTACTGTGATGGCTACAGGTGCCCGAAGCCTGAAAATCTTGAGCACAGTGTCTACAGGTCATATTTATGAAGGGATTTCATTGTAACTTCGTAGGATCACTCCAAATGATGCCCAGATGAGAATGTCCCCTTTTGGTTGTGATCATTCAACCATTATGGCTGCCCGAGTCCGAAGCCCGAATACCTTTAGCACAGTTTACAGGTAATATTTATGAAGGGATTTCATTGTAACTTGGTAGGTTTGACTACATATAATGTCTAGATGAGAACGTCCCCTTTTGGACACAATTAGGCAACTGTGACGGCTACAGGGGCTCGAAGCCGAAAACCTTTAGAACAGTCTACAGGTCATAATTATGAAGGGATTTCATTGTAGCTTGGTAGGATGACTCCAAATAATGTCTAGATGAGAACGTCCCCTTTTGGTCGCGATCATTCAGCCTTGATGGCTGCCCGAGCCCAAAATCCCAAAACCTTTAGCATAGTCTATAGGTCATATTTATGGAAGGATTTCATTGTAACCTGTAAGTTTGACTCCATATAATGCCTAGATGATGACATCCACTTTTGGTCGTGATTGGTCAACTGTGATGGCTTCAGGGGCCCAAAGCCCGAAAACCTTGAGCACAGTCTACAGGTCATATTTATGAAGGGATTTCATTGTAACTTCGTAGGATCACTCCAGATGATGCCCAGATGAGAATGTCCCCTTTTGGTTGCGATCATTCAACCATGATGGCTGCCCGAGCCCAAAGCCCCAAAACCTTTAGCACAGTCTACAGGTCATATTTATGAAGGGATTTCATTGTAACTTGGTAGGTTGACTTCATATAATGTCTAGATGAGAACGTCTCCTTTGGACGCAATTGGGAAACTGACGGCTACAGAGGCCCGAAACCCAAAAACCTTTAGCACAGTCTACAGGCCATATTTATGACGGGATTTCAATGTAACTTGATAGGATGACTCGTTTTGGAATAATTTCACTATAACTTGGTAACTTTCGTTGATATACGTTAACTGTGAGGGCCACATACATTAACTGTGAGGTCATATTAACCCACCCCTCAGCTCTTTAGTACAGTGTACACCTCATATTATTTTTATCAAAAACATAGCATACAGGGAACAGAAATGAACATATTCCCAATTATCACAATTCTTTCCTTATTTCATAATCCTTTCATAAACATTGAACATTATCCTTTTCATCAAACACAACACACAAGTTAAGCTACAGTGTCATTGACACTTTCATTTTTTGGCCAAATGAACAACAATTCTGAAAAGAGCTTTTAGTGTTATCGAACATTACATCCAGTTCTGCTATGGCTCTTAACACTTTGCATACTGCTGGCGGATATTCCTGCCCAGGACAGGATTTCATCTGCCACTGATATAAGTGAAAGTTGGGCACCTTTAATCCAATTTTCACCTGTAAATTGCATAGATTTTTTCACCATTAATTTCTTGAGCTAAATTTCGATGAATTTTTCATTTCATCAAATCTAGTCATGGCTGCTTCACAGCAGCCATGACTAGATTTGATGAAAATATCTTGAAAATACTCAGCAGGTAAAGAGTTAAATTGTCAAGCAAGTTTTGTAGATGTGATGTGAACAGAGAAATGTTGTGTAACAGATGGGATAAAATGAATTGAGTTTTCTTTTCTTCTGAACGTCATGGTTCCACATAACATGTAACTACCAATCATTGAAAGCTTTGATAAAAATGAATGCATAAAGGTTTGAGAACATATGCTTCACTTCAAGAAAACAGTTTTTCAAATATTGACTTTTTATGGTAGAGCTGTCTTTGTTGGCATCAAATTACAAAATGTGGAAAGTGAGTTACCACTGAAACACTCTTGGAGTGAATAAATGCACAGGTCAGACAGATATTCAAAGATATATACATTTCCTATGGGAACCATGGGAACCCCGGTAAGTGGAATTCTTTTTTAACTGTTGAAGACAGGTTCTGATATATTGGTAAAATAGGACCTGGCAGCCAATACCTGGGATGGAAGTCCACTAAAGTGGACAGACATAGGCTTAAACTTTCCACATGATATGGTTCTGATGAATTTTTTGGAAAAACCTTTTTTTCCAACTGTAAAATATTCTCTTACATGGCAGGTGTGGCTAATTTTACAGCCAAATGCTGTAGGATTAAAGTTAATTAGAGAGATTTGAGTCTGTTTATTTGTTTATTGGGGTTTAATGACACTTCTAGCATCCAGGGTTGCATTGTGCTGTACAGTTTTATGGGTGGAGGAAGCTGAAGGACCCAAAGAGAACCACAGAGTAGTGACAAGCAACTGTCAAGACTCTGGTATACTAAATCTGCACATGCAAAGTTAGGTGCAGGTGAAGGCAAGTGCACCATCAATGTGCAGTACTCCTTAGTACACTGTGCCACCTTACACCAAATAGTCATTGAGGATTAAGTGTTTTGCCACATACACAAAACAGGTACTGATTGTCATGCTCAAACTGTCAACCTTTCAGTTTAAAGTCCAACACTCCAATCACTGAACAACTGCACTCCCAAGAGTTGCCCAATGCAAGCTTTAACAATCATGTCTATCTATTTTGCATTTGTGGGGACATTCAGTGCTGCAGAATAAATTTTTTTACTGATCCTCCTAAACAATTTGTTGTTTATTATGCTCTTTGCCAACTGGCAAGTGAACTCTCTAAATTAACCCTTTGCACTCTGATGTCAAAATGGCCAAGTTTTCAGCAGCAAATATTTCCCATAATGCAGTTAGATTTTTAACCAAATATACCTTGTTTGACAGAGCTCAACAAGATATAATTGGTTAAATTCATAGTTGAACAAGAGAAAAACAGAGTGATTGGAGAAAATTTGGGTGTGCTACCAGAGTGCTACATGTTAATGCAAAAATTTATGTGCACCAGTTGAGAGAGTGAAAGGTAACTTAACTGCAGGAACTACTGACTTTTATCAGAAAAAATCATGACAGAAACAGTGAACTCACCTGAGTGAGAGTTGAACTTAAATCAGAAATCCTGAGTCTGAAATATGGGCTTCGGTTATGCCTTGGTGATGACTTTTCAGCTTCTGAAAATGGTGAACAAAATAGAACTCACAAACTTTACTCCTTGCCTGCTGCGGGCAGATATTTCTGTCAAGACAGCAAATCTACTGCCTCTAGAATAAGTATAATTTGGGCACTATTAACCAAATTTTCCCTTGTAAAATTGAATCTACTTTTCCTCCAGTCATATTTTCAAAGCTTTTATGAATTTTTCATCAAATCTAGTCACAGCTGCTTTAGAGCAGCCCTGACTGAGTTTGATGAAACATATTTTTTTCAAAATACACAGCAGGTTAACTCTTTAACCAACACACAGGATAAAAAAATATTATTTTAATTTTTAATTATTGTTTTTTAAAATTTCTCAAAACATTTCAACAAAACCATATCATGTGACCCCTCATCAGAACAAGCTCAATAAGCTCATTCCAATGAGGGGTCACATGGTATGATTTTTGCTCAACCTACTCACAATTGTTTACAACTGGCTGTAACGTAAGTGCAAGCCCTACTTCGGAACTAACTCAAGCTAATAACTTTTCCAAACGAGTTGGAAATGTGGAAGAGTGCAAAAGATCGAAAAGGGGTCGAGCGAGACCGACGCTCGACATTATAGGTACTCTCTCTGCACACCTCTTGCATTTACCGAGCGCATGCGCAACAACCGTGACGTCAATTCCTTTTTTTATGTGACTCGTGCTACTCAGCTTGTTTCTTCAAGAACAACTCGCTACGATTATTGTTATATGTGCATTCTAGGATTGTATCCTTTACTCAAGCTCAAAATTGTTGTGTTTTCTTTATATTTATGCTCATTTTAGCTTGTGTTATCTTTGCTTATCTTGCCTTTCCGCGTGCGAAAACGCGACCTGCGTTGATCGGTTTTCCGTCGGTGGGAAGCTTGATTATTTAGATTATTTTTGAGGGTTTTTCCCACAAGAAATTCTCTGTCACCTTTTTGGACAGTGCCTGAAACTATCCCTTGTCCTTATTGTATGCAGATGAAACATGTCAATGATGTTGACAGTACTTGTGTCACTTGCAACAATTGTTCTCAGGCCCATCCCTGTGGTGTTTGTGGGGTTTTGTCTTCCAAGTTCTGGGCTTCCGTTAACAAGGTGGTTCTAACCAGAGCTAGAACTTATTCTTGGGGCAAAAGTAGCCGTGCCTCCTCGGATATTTCTGAGAGTGCACATGGTGGCTCTATCATGCAGGATGTTGGGCAGCCTATTTCGGTAGCCAGTTCTTCCGCAACTGTTGGCAGTGCTGGTGCTGGGACGCCTGAAGTGGGGACTGCGATCTCCCTTCCATTGACTCCAGTGGTCACCCTTGAGGTGACTGTTTTTTTCATTGAGAGTTTTTCCGAGGTGAGCTCGGTCACTCTCTCTGATTTGCCACCTGCATCATCTGCAGTTGCTGAGGAAATTGTTCATGCTGCTCCTATCTTGCATGATAGTGCTTCTGCCATCTCTTCCGGGGATGGTATACAGTCGGGGGCCCAAGGCTGTATCTGGTGGTGTGTCACAGGGCTCCAAGTCTTCCCTGGCTTCTCAGCAAAGCTTAATGGCTTTGCTGGCTGCGACGTCTCATCTGGCTAGGTTTGCTCCTGGCCAGTTGGGACGCTCGGTCACTTCAGCAGCGATTCCTCATTCCTTGGGCAAATCTTTTGTTGTTCCACCTTCTCTTGCTGGTGAGCCGACTAGCAGGATGGGGCTGGGACATTGGCAACCAGGACCTTCTGTTTGGCAGAGGCCAGTGATGGCTCCTGTTAGCTGTCACTCTTGGGACCTTCCTCCAGTGATTTCTCACTGTGTCCCAAGTCTGGCTGTCGATCGACGCTTGTCATCGGTCTTAGAGGATGGGCAGTTGGGGCCTTCTGTCGTGCAGAGGCCAATGGTAGGTTCCTGTCATTCTTGGGACAATCCTCCGGTGTCTTCTCATCGTGTCCCAGGTCCAGCTTCCAATCGACGTACGCTGTCGGTCTCCCTGGAGGATTTGCAGGCAGGGCCTTTTGTTTTGCAGAGGTCAGTGAATGCCCCTGGGCCTTACTCTTGGGACTTCCTCCGGTGTCTTCTCACCATCTCCCAACTCTGTCTGCTGATTGACATTCGTCATCGGACCCTTCTGAGGATTTGGGTTCTTCTTCTAGAAGGGTCCATTGGGAAGACACTCCGTTGGGCGCGGCTGCTCAAATGGATTCTCAGGGTGAGCTGAGGCAGGCCATTCTGGCGCTCACCTGGTTGCTTTCTAGCAACCCTCAAGTTGGCTTCCCTGTGCCTCCTGAGGCGCAACCTCCTTTGGTCAGTTGCAGAAATTCCTCGCCTGGCCCTTTGGATGCTGTTCAGCATTCACAGGAGGTTTCCGCTGGTCAGCTCAAGTTCGGCTACGTCTCTTCTGTCATAGAGTATGACGATGATGCCCCCCCCACCACCACCACCATCAGTCTTGGGGAAGGCTTTAGATTTTGTCTTTGGCTTATTGCCAGACATTCAGCCTTCAGACCAGTCTTCCGTGACCGTCCAGCTGTGGTCCTCTGTGGAGTGCTGCAACCCTGTCGAGCCTTCTAACTCTGGGGTTTTGCACCCTCTGCAATTGGCTCAGGATGTTGAGTCCTTTCAGGTCCTGGATGCCAAAATGCATTCCAAGGCCCTGAAGGGTTCTTTCTTTTCACGATCTGATGCTTTTCTGCCTCCATCGCAGTTAAGCCTAAGTCGGCAGTTCTCCCGATGTCGGTAGTTGAATCCATGGTGGGCCTGTCCCGAGATGCCGGGCATGTTGTCTGTCGCGGACCACGTCGTCGCTGCCCTGGCTGCCTATTTTCCGCCAGGGGAGTTTGATGATGCTCCAGCGCCTTTGCATATTTTGTCACAGGCTCTTATGAACCTGACACATGCTCATGCCTGCAACATGGCTAATTTGGAGCTTGCATGCCGGGATGCAGTGTTGGACACTTCTCCATTCCTTCCTTCTGAACAGCATGCTGTTCTGAGGTCTGCCTCTTTGGTTGGACCTCAGCTGTTCCATGGTTCTGTGGGAGCTGTCCATGGTGAGGTTCTTCGTCAGTCGAAGGACCAGCTTTTGTTACGGCAGCTGAACCAACCTGCTGCTGCGGGTTGTGGTCGTTCCAGGCCTGCCAAGTGCCCAGCTGTGTCAGCCACATCGGCCTCGACTTCGGCTCCGTCCGCTCCTTCTTCTCAGAAGAAACGCTGATGCGGTCAAGTTGGCTGGCAGTCTCAGGGAGGAAAGTCTCAGGACTCTGTTGCTTCACGAGGGGGTGGTTTCTCCTCTTGTGGGCCTCGTCGAGGCAGCAAATGAAGGTCCTCACCTTGATTCACCTCCAGTCGGGGGAAGGCTGTTGCTGTTTTTCGACCATTGGACAGAGATAACGTCGGACCCTTGGGTCCTCGACGTCATCCAATCAGGTCTGCGACTGTCCTTCCGTCGGCACCCCTGTTTATCTTGGGTGCCCCTCCCGACTCAGGTCCCTTCCGATCCTCAGCGTCGGGACCTTCTGGTGCAGGAGATCGACAATATCCTCTCCAAAGGGGCAATCGAGGTGGTCAGGAACACTCTTTCTCCAGGGTTCTACTCGAGACTTTTCTTGGTGCCGAAGAAAAACAGACCGTTTTCGTCCTGTCATCGATCTGAGTATCCTTAACATGTCCATCATAGCACCTCGTTTCAGCATGGAGACTTTCAGGTCGGTTTGACGGTCGATTCATCAGGGTGCCTATTTCCATGTATCCATTCACCTGGCATCACAGAAATACCTTCAGTTCTCGTTTCGGGATTGTGTCTTTCAATTCAAAGCTCTCCCGTTCGGTTTGAACCTGGCTCCTTGGGCTTTCACCCGACTGATGTCACATGTGCTCGCTTTTCACCGTACTCAGTCGGCTGTTACTTCGTCGGCCTACCTGGATGACATCCTCCAACGACACTACAATGCTGTAGTCCTGGAGTCTGATGTCAGACGGTTACTTGGCCTGCTGGCATCGCTGGGTTTTTGGATCTCCGTCCTTCTCAGCAATTGCGTCATTTGGGAATGGATTTCGACACTCTTCACAATGTGGTGTCGGTTCCCACAGCTTGGGCGGTGATCCTTTCTGCCTTGACTCGGAACCTGCTCCGATCCTCCTCGGTCTCGGCCAGGACTTTCTTTTGGATGCTGGGCCTTTGCGGTTCGGTGACAGATCTCATTCCGCCGGGTCACTTGTTTGTCAGACTTCTCCAGCACTTCCTGTTTTTCGACCATTGGACAGAGATAACGTCGGACCCTTGGGTCCTCGACATCATCCAATCAGGTCTGCGACTGTCCTTCCGTCGGCACCCCTGTTTATCTTGGGTGCCCCTCCCGACTCAGGTCCCTTCCGATCCTCAGCGTCGGGACCTTCTGGTGCAGGAGATCGACAATATCCTCTCCAAAGGGGCAATCGAGGTGGTCAGGAACACTCTTTCTCCAGGGTTCTACTCGAGACTTTTCTTGGTGCCGAAGAAAAACAGACCGTTTTCGTCCTGTCATCGATCTGAGTATCCTTAACATGTCCATCATAGCACCTCGTTTCAGCATGGAGACTTTCAGGTCGGTTCGATGGTCGATTCATCAGGGTGCCTATTTCCATGTATCCATTCACCTGGCATCACAGAAATACCTTCAGTTCTCGTTTCGGGATTGTGTCTTTCAATTCAAAGCTCTCCCATTCGGTTTGAACCTGGCTCCTTGGGCCTTCACCCGACTGATGTCACATGTGCTCGCTTTTCACCGTACTCAGTCGGCTGTTACTTCGTCGGCCTACCTGGATGACATCCTCCAACGACACTTCAATGCTGTAGTCCTGGAGTCTGATGTCAGACGGTTACTTGGCCTGCTGGCATCGCTGGGTTTTTGGATCTCCGTCCTTCTCAGCAATTGCGTCATTTGGGAATGGATTTCGACACTCTTCACAATGTGGTGTCGGTTCCCACAGCTTGGGCGGTGATCCTTTCTGCCTTGACTCGGAACCTGCTCCGATCCTCCTCGGTCTCGGCCAGGACTTTCCTTTGGATGCTGGGCCTTTGCGGTTCGGTGACAGATCTCATTCCGCCGGGTCACTTGTTTGTCAGACTTCTCCAGCACTTCCTGTTGGACCATTGGCATCCGAATGTGGATCCTCTGGACCTGGAGCTTCCTATTCCTCAGTCCTTGCTTTGTCACCTCTTCCCTTGGGCCGATGTTTCCTGGTTGACTCAGGGTGTCCCGTTGGATCTTCCTTCGGCCGATCACATCCTTACTGCGGATTCCAGCGTTCAGGGCTGGGGTGCGACGTTGGATCCTCTCGGTCTGTCTACTCACGGCGAGTAGGAGAGCGAGCAGATGGCCCTTCATATCAACCAGGAGCTCCTTGCTCTTCTATTGAGTTTTCAGCAATGGAACTCTCACCAGTCGAATCACACAGTTCTGCTTCTTTCGGATAATTCGACAGTGGTGGCCTACATCTGGAATCAAGGTGGCACGCATTCGATTCCCTTGTATCGGCTATCTCGGGATCTTCTGCTGTTATCGTGGGATGTAAATGCTCGGGTGGCCATTCGGCACATTTACGAACATCTCAACGTCCTAGCAGACTCCCTGTCCCGACGGGACAGTGTCCTTCCCACCGAATGGATGCTGCATCGGTCAGTGTTTCAGATGATTTGCGAGTGGTGAGGTCATTCTCTTGTCGACCTTTTCGCCACTCACTGGAATCATCAGGTAGAGACCTTTGTCTCTCCTATCCGGATCCACTAGCCTTTGCGGTAGATGCTCTGTCTCTGGACTGGACAAGTTGGATCGGCTATGCCTTCCCTATGCCTTCCCTCCTGCACCGATTCTTCCTCAGGTGTTGGTGAAGATTCATGCTTGCAGTTGCAGGGTCATTCTGATTGCACCCCTGTCTCGTTGGCGGAAATTTGGAATTGACGTCACAGTTGTTGCTCATGAGCTTGGTAAATACAAGAAGTGTGCAGAGAGAGTACCTGTAATGTCGAGCGCCGGTCTCACTCGACCCCTTTTCGATCTTTTTTTTCATGCTTTTGCACTCTTCCACTTTTCCAACTCGTTTGGAAAAGTTATTAGCTTAAGTTAGTTCTGAAGTAGGGCTTGCACTTACGTTACAGCCAATTGTAAACAATTGTGGTAGGTATGTTTAGAAACAAAATTTACCCAAAAATTTTCATTTTTGTTGAATTTTTTTGAAAAATATTGTTTTTTTCAAATGCACAATTTGTAAATTACCCGAATGGATGCTACCACTTCATTGGGTAAAGGGTTAAGAGTTAAAGCAATGAAATGGAAATTATGATGTGTCCTGACATGCTCAGCATCTAGGGCTATAGGATTGAATTATTTCTGAACCTCCCTCTGAATGCACTTTGCTGTAAATTATTTTCTTTATGATGATGATACCATTTAGGAGCTCAGTGTTGAAGGGATAAACATCAATAAATAAATAATAAAAGAAATATGCATTCTTACAAAGGTTTAAGTTTTAAGTTCAGGACAAATTTAACTTATTTCTCAAATTCAATGCAGTGGATACCTGTCAATTGAATAGCCATGTTGCCTTTTAAAAATAATCAGTTAACAAGAGTATTCAATGAATGGAATTTTGTTATCTTCGTATTCTTTATTCATTTATTTATTGGTGTTTATGGTCACATGCTTATGCACAATGGCTAATCGTGACCGTGACAGTTTTACGGATGGAGGAAGCTGGAGTACCCGGAGAGAATCACGGGGCATCGACAAGCAACTGTCAGCTCCTCAACATTCTGTCTTTGTTCAAGCTTTGCTCAAGCAGGGTTACAGCGGTTGAAGACATGTGCACCATTGACGTGCAGTATGCCTTAGTGCACGGCATCGTCACGCCCCCCATGTAGGCAATGGGTCATCCCGGACGGGAATCGAACTTGGGACCTCCAGCATAGAAGTCCAACAGTTCACAATGCTCCGCATCATTTTCCTATATTGTAGAGTTAAAATTAGCGTTTATTCTATTGAATCTTGTTTGGCAGACCCCAGGGAGCTTTGTCGAAATATATAATAGATTAAATGTGGGAACCCAGAGAAGTTGAAGCAGTGATAAACAGGCTTTGTTTCAATTGTAAAAAAGGACAAGGTAAACCATTCCTGGGATGGAAGTCCTCTAAAATGGGCAACATGGGTATAAACGATTGGCTGGACTTGGCTTTATATCCATGTTGCATCAGAATTAGCTATTGTGCAGAATTCTGTGACCTTAACTTAAACTGCTGTATATTTTCAACATATTTTTCATCAAATCTAGTCATGGCTGCCTTACAGCAAAAATTCATTCAGATTTATCCAAAGAAATCTTCACTCAAAAGTCCATTCGATTTACAGGGGGCAAAATTTGATTAAACTTGCTCAAATTATACTTATTTCAGTGGCAAGCAAAATCCTGTCCTGGGCAGGAATATCTGCCAGCAGCATGTCAGGAGGAGTTAAACACAAATAAATAAATAAATAAATAAATAAATAAATTGGATGTACTGAGGCTAAACAGATCCAAACACATAGGAATTCAGTTTGAGTAATTGTCTGAAATATTACACAAGATTTGTGGCTGCAACAAGCAGCTCTATTTGTATCAATGTTGGACAGTCGATCTGTCTGTCAATTGGTCTGTGTCAGTCTGTGACCGTCTGTGACCGACGAGTTTTTAAACTCACTAACTTCTAAAATACTGAGTGGAATTACAGTAGATGCCAATACTGTTTATGCAGGGTTGATAAGTTGGAGAGTATGATAGTTACTTGTCACTGTGCTGTGGTTGTCACCCCATACTACGGTGTCCTGCTTCCTCTAAAACTGTCTTTCAGTTGAAAGTGTTGTTTAACTGCAAAAAATAATTATGTGCTCACGTCTCATGTTTTGAGTTTCAACTATTATAACTAAATTATTTCCTGTTTAACTTATATTTAATATTGATTTCTGTTTGGAATGAATAAAAGCAAATCATCAGAAGGTGCCTAAAGTTTAAAGCCCTGAAATATGTTGGGAGCCTTCACTTGCTGGCCAATTGAGTCATCCGAGTTTGATAGCTGACTGAGTAGCTGGATCCTAGCAGGTGTTTAAGTGACTTAGCCGGCTTAGCTTTTCACAAACAACACTAAATATATAGCTACACAACATATAAAACCACCCCCTTTTTTTAGCTCACCTGTCTGAAAGGCAGAGCAAGCTACTGCGATCACTTGTGATCCATCTTTTGGCATCCAGCGCCTGTTAACTTTGCATATCAGTGGGAAGCCCGGGAAGCTGAACAGTGCTTGTTTACTGCAACAAACAAGTTCTGCTTTACTGGTAAAATAGGACCCCAGTCTTTCGATTTTGTAAAGGGCAGGTGCGCCAAGTGTGGAGCGGGCCATTTCTAATTTGCAAGCGCCATTTTACCTACTAACAAAATGCTCAGCTATTGTGAAAAAGTTACGGAAACGACGATGTTTTAATAGAATACAGCGTTGTATAATAGTGACAGACTGTCTGTCATACACACGCTGCATTCTATTAAAATACATCCCTGTTTTCATAGTGACATTAAGTCACGTTTATTGGGTCATAACAATAAAATAAAGATCACATACTCACAATATATGTTCATTATTTCGAGCATTCTTTTTCAAAAGATAAATCCATAAACTAAACTGAAATGCACGCAAAGAATTGAAAGTAGAATACACAGTTTGAATAAGGAAAAATCGGAACCTGGAACAGTAACTAGAATAATATGGAATGACCCAATTTCATCATGTTTATATTGGGATGTTCTGTGGCATCTCTGTTGATGTGTCGGCTTGTTTGAAGTTGCGACATAGTTTCCGGACTTCTTTTGAAAGTGAAACCTACACCGCGACTGTACCATGTAGTTGTATATTACTGCATATGGCCATGCGCATGTGCTATTGATGCTTAATGAGCATTAACACCACTTGTGTTAAGGTAATTTGAACATTCAAACAGGCCATCATATAGAGCGCTGCTTTTTGCCAAGATGCGGCATTAATGGTGCAGAGCTTTTAAAAATTGCATGCACGATGTTGTGCAAGCGAGATGACTTTCCTCAAAATCGAAAGACTGTAGGACCCAGTACCAATGCCTGTGGTGGAAGCCATCTAAAGCTGTGCTGGAAATGAACAAAATTGACGGGTGCAGTTTTAAGCTCCCATGAAATCAGAGACAAGAGTAAATTGCACCCGTAAAATGTTAGTATATGAATTTTCGAGGGAATACTGTCACCAAACACCAGAAACCTTAACCCTTTGAACCTGAGCGGCTCCTTTTTCAACCAGGAACATGATATGTCATATCGTCATTATATAGGATGGCTGTTCAGAAAATGTGTGGGGTAGACCAATCAGTATTTTCAGTGTGCAACCCCGAGGCTGCACATTGAAAATATTGATTGGTCTGCTCCAGTTAATGAATATGAACTCGTCTAATTGCTGCCATTGAACTGGCATGGAAGATACCACCAGAGTTGAAAGGCTTAAATGTATAAGGAATTGTTGAATTATGATAGTAACTTGCCACTGGCCACAGAGTGCTGCTTTCTCAAAACAACACACATTTATATGCCCTCACAGTATATTAGTGCTTCACAATATTTTTCAACAAGTGCATTTTTTAGCTCCTGTAAAATAGAAATTACAGGTGCTGATGGGAGCAATTGCACTCGCACCCGTCTCATTTCCAGGACTGTTAAAGTGTACATGTAGCATCGGTTTAAACGATTGACTAAACTTGACTTCAGCCCTATGTTGCTGTTGCGGTCATGAGATAGCCAAAGTTGCTGAAAGTTACCTAAAACACCAGTAAGTAAATAAATAATACTTCTGTAGTTTTTGTCTTGTAGGAAATCTGAAAAACAATTTCTAATGAACAAAAGTGATGCCTATGTAAATTTGTTGCATTCTGTTCCATTCAATTCATTACTGTTCTAGTAAGACCACATGGTGGAAAGTTAATGAAATCACTGACCATTTCAATGGTACCACACATCCACTTGCAAACCACACACTAAGATAAACAGTAAACTCTTGCCGTGAACTACTCAACATTAAATGCTCGATAAAATTTACCCAGAAGAGTGATCTATCAAACACTGTAAGCTGTTTTTCAATATTTCAACATTTAAACACAAAAAAAGGATTTTACATTAAACTCTCTGCAAACTTGTATTGATTAATCCATTCGTCAATTTCACACAGATTGCCTTATTGATATTCTGTTCATCTTATTATCAGTCTTTCTATGGAAGTTTTTCCTCTTGATTATTGAACAACTCTTGACTATTTTCAATTCATACTTGTTCTAGGCATCTAATAGCATGTTCTCTGCTCTGTGTACAAGGTGTTACATAAGTGATTGGTTGTTGCTGTTTAACTGGTAGAGTTCTAAATTATTTTTCAAAGGTAATTTGTAACTTAGGTATTTTTTATGCCCCTGAATAAATTTTCGGGGGCATATAGTGTTTGTCATTTCCTTTCAACTGTGCATCTGCCTGTCTGTCTGTCTGTCCATTCCATAACTTTGTTGAGATGCTTCGTTGTATTTTGTTGAAACTTGGCATACATGTTGCTTATGGAGAGATGATGTGTCACGCACACCAAAAATTTTTTTGTTCGATGGAGGTCAAAGTCACAGATCCAATTCATAGTTCGGGGCATCCGTAGCTAGCCGGCCAGTCACTATTGTTAGTCTTGTTTTCAAAGATACCTCGCCAGCAGCCTTCATAGCCTTAGTTTAGCAATATTGTGTTCACAAGTAATTGTCTTGTCACAATTTATTGAAGAGTGCCTGTTGGCACTCTCCAATAAATTGTAACAAAGCAGTTTTATATAAATATTTTTCTTGCTGTTGCCGAGCTAACAAAAAGCTACTCTGTACAGTGTAAAGCCACTAAATTGGCTTTCAGCACTTTTCAAGAGAGCCGTGAAAGTGACTTCTAGGACTCCACCAGTTAACCCCAGATGAGAGGCATGGTACTGTGCAAAGTTTGCCAGTGAAAAGCAACCTGTGTCGACAGTGTCGTATATCTTTTTCACTAGGAAACGTTTTGGCTTTTTAAACTTAATCTTTCTGCTGCATTGTTTGATTTGACAGGTAGGCCCTAAACTATTCTGCATGCATCAGCAAAACCCGACCAAACTATATATGATTGGAAATGCAAGTAAAAATATCTTTAACTCCTTGCATGCTGCCGGTAGATATTCCTGCCAAGGACAGAATTTCTCTTGTCACTGAAACAAGGATAATTTGGACTCAATTAATCAAATTTTGCTTTGGTACAGTGGATGAATTTTTTCACCGATGATTTGAAATAAATTTAGATGAATTTTACATCAAATCTAGTAATGGCTGCTTTACAAGAACCAGGGCTAGATTTAATGAAAAATATCTTTAAAATACTCAGCGTGTAAAGAGTTACACACCACACAATTTGGGCACAATTACATTATGTGGTCTCAGCATTTATGGTTGCTATTTGTGGAAGACAGGTTCTAACGATAAAAATGGTGCCCCTTGCACCCCTCGAAGCCGAATCAAAAATCCAAAACCTTTATATACATCTACAAACCCAATTGATTAACATGAACACACTTCCAGTGTTTCGAATTGAAACCCTGGGAGTTTTTTTCCGGAAACCATTCCTCTAACGACAAAAATGGTGCCCCTTGCGCCCTCCGAAGCTGAATCAAAAATACAAAACCTTTATGCACATCTACAGGCCCTATTGATTAACATGAACACACTTTCAGTGTTTCGAATTGAAACCCCTAGGAGTTTTTCTCTGGAAACCATCCCTCTAACGACAAAAATGGTGCCCCTTGGGGCCGAATAAAAAATCCCAAACCTTTATGCACATCTACAGACCCTATTAATGAAGATGAATGAACTTTCAGTGTTTCAAATTGAAACCCCTAGGAGTTTTTCGCCGGACACCACTCCTCTAACGACAAAAATGGAGCCCCTTGTGCCCCTCGAAGCCGAATCAAAAATCCAAAACCTTTATGCACATCTACAGACCCTATTGATTAACATGAACACACTTTCAGTGTTTCAAATTGAAACCCCTAGGAGTTTTTCTCCGGAAACCATTCCTCTAACGACAAAAATGGTGCCCCTTGCACCCCTCGGGGCCGAATCAAAAATCCAAAACCTTTATGCACATCTACAGACCCTATTGATTAACATGAACACACTTTTAGTGTTTCAAATTGAAACCCCTAGGAGTTTTTCTCCGGAAACCATTCCTCTAACAACAAAAATGGAGCACCTTGCGCCCCTTGGGGCCAAATCAAAAATCCAAAACCTTTATGCACATCTACAGACCCTATGAATGAACATGAACACACTTTCAATGTTTCGAATTGAAACCCCTAGGAGTTTTTCGCCGGAAACCATTCCTCTAACGACAAAAATGGTGTCCCTTGCGCCCCTCGGGGCCGAATCAAAAATCCAAAACCTTTATGCACATCTACAGACCCTATGAATGAACATGAACACACTTTCAATGTTTCGAATTGAAACCCCTAGGAGTTTTTTGCCGGAAACCATTCCTCTAACGACAAAAGTGGTGCCCCTTACACCCCCGAGGGCCGAATCAGAAATCCAAAACCTTTATGCACATCTACAGACCCTATGAATGAACATGAACACACTTTCAATGTTTTGAATTGAAACCCCTAGGAGTTTTTCGCTGGAAACCATTCCCGGACGTACGGAGACAACCACTATAGCCCCGCAATTTTTCAAATGCGGGGATAATAATTATCAACAGTTGGCCAAACTTTACTTGATGTATGTGTTGTATTTTACTACCAAAGATGCTGAAAATGATCTCAAGACCAGTGTTCAACAACATGCACTGTTCTGTGGTGGAATGATGTGGTTAATTCATTTTGTCCACAGTTTCCTTCATAAATAACGGTGACTGAATTACAAACAGGAGAGAAAAACTGTTTGTGGGATCATGATGGCAGAATTTATTGTTTTTCCTTCACTGAACACTCTCCTAGAGAGCATTCCAATAATTACTGTTCATTACGGATATTTATTATTTATTTATTAGGGTTTAATGATACTTTAACAGCCAAGATCATATCTGGTGACAGTTTTACGGGTGGCGGAAGCCATAGTACCCGGAGAGTAGTGCTGGGAGGTTAACCGAAAATACAGCTCGGTTTCGGTTATTGAAAAACACCGACCGACCTGAATGTGAGATAATCGTCAGTCGGGACACGCTCGGTTATTCAACTCCACAATCTTGAATGTTGTCACTTCGAGTAATGTTTTAAATAAAAAGGGCGGAAATCACAGAAATAAATCAGAGCTCGCTAGGCCTAATTAATAACTTTTTTTGATCCCATAATATAATTGTATTTACATATTAAATTATTATTAATATTATTATGGTTTAATGTCACATACTTATGCACAATGGCTAATCATGACCGCGACAGTTTTACGGGTGGAGGAAGCTGGAGTACCCGGAGAGAGCCACCGAGCAACGACGAGCAACTGTCAGCTCCTCAACATTCTAACTCTGTTCAAGCAGGGTTACAGCGGTTGAAGACATGTGCAGCATCGACATGCAGTATGCCTTAGTACACGGCGTCATCATGCCCCCATGTAGGCAACCAGAATAAAGTGCCTTGCCCAAGGACACAACGCAGGTCGTCCCGGATGGGGATCGAACTCCGGACATGAAATGATAAAAATCCCCCCATTCAGTGTGAGATTGAAAGCACCACCTGGCTTTGGACAAAAAAAAAACAAACGTTGAATTAACAAAATGACCACACACTTCACTTGAATGCAATATCCATGCATCTGCTGGCCACTCACTGTCAGTAATTTCAATGTATATGTTTGAAGGGAATTAAAAAAAACAGTTATACACTATACATGCACCAATAACATTTTCAGGACAACAGGCCAAGAGTCAGGGCTTTCAGTATCAATACATGAAACTCAACATGATATCCATTAATTTTCATGACCTTCAACACCAATGGTAAAACACTGTTGCAAAAAATGATCAATTTATCAAATGCGGTTTCCTTTGCTGAACTGGAACTTACCACTTGCTCCGCATTTATACTGTCCAATATATTTATTTCTACATGTATTTTTTAAAGCTTTAACCTCAAAACAGGTTTCAAATTCACAGTTGAAGTCTGATAAAAATTAGGGTTACAATGACCTAAATCATTGAGCCACTGTTACTTTGTAAAATATTTAGGGTCGGCATTATTGTTTAGGGTTGGTGGGGTACCCCAAACAAAGGGATTTCTTTTCTTTGGCCTGACATTTCACAACATACATCTTCAGCATTTTTTACCCCAGTTGTGCATTGCTACCACAGCATTTTCTTCTTGTCTTGGTGTGTGTGTGTGTGGGGGGGGGGGGGGGGGGGGGGGGGGGGAGAGGGGGGGTGGATTGCCAATGCTATTCAACTGTCAACTGTATATCCAGTGCTCTGTGAACTATATTCATTGTCTTCTGGATTAATGGTTCCTGTAAATGTGCTGCGCTATATATAATCTCATAATTTTAGAGAGAGGAGAAGGTACTAGCACTTTGAACTTTTATTAAAACTATTTGGGAATAAACCCAAGTGTTTATAATGTTTAATACTTTAATATTTTTCTCTAAAAAAATACGAAACCGGACTCAACTCTTTTTTAAAAAATCGAGTAGAAACCGAAACCATGGACAAATTTCATAACCTCCCAGCACTACTGGAGAGAACCACCAAGCAACGATGAGCAGCTGCCAGCTCCCCAACATCATAACTCTGCACTGCAGCACAGCTAGTGTTAGATTGATTGAAGACATGCACACCATCGACGTGCAGTACGCCTTAGTACACAGCATCATCGTGCCCCCATGTGGACAATCAGGATGAAGTGTCTTGCCCAAGGACACAATGCAGGAGTCCAAATTGATCGCACAGATGGTCGCCCATCCGAGGACTAACTGGGCTTGACGTTGCTTAACTTCGGTGATCTGACGAGAACTGGTTACCACAACGCCACTGCACCCCCTATTACTGATATTAACTGGTTCAGTGCTAGAAGCCACTATCAGGGCTTTCAGTGTTTTGAATTGAAACCCCTAGGAGTTTTTCGCTGGAAACCATTCCCGGACGCACGGACGGATGGAGACAACCAATATAGCCCTGCAATTTTTCAAATGCGGGGATAATAATTATCAACAGTTGGCCAAACTTTACTTGATGTATGTGTTGTATTTTACTACCAAAGATGCTGAAAATGATCTCAGGACCAGTGTTCAACAACATGCACTGCTCTGTGGTGGAATGATGTGGTTAATTCATTTTGTCCACAGTTTCCTTCATAAATAACGGTGACTGAATTACAAACAGGAGAGAAAAACTGTTTGTGGGATCATGATGGCAGAATTTATTGTTTTTCCTTCACTGAACACTCTCCTAGAGAGCATTCCAATAATTACTGTTCATTACGGATATTTATTATTTATTTATTAGGGTTTAATGATACTTTAACAGCCAACATCATATCCGGTGACAGTTTTATGGGTGGCGGAAGCCAGAGTACCCGGAGAGTAGTGCTGGGAGGTTAACCGAAAATACAGCTCGGTTTCGGTTATTGAAAAACACCGACCGACCTGAATGTGAGATAATCGTCAGTCCGGACACGCTCGGTTATTCAACTCCACAATCTTGAATGTTGTCACTTTGAGTAATGTGTTAAATAAAAAGGGCGGAAATCACAGAAATAAATCAGAGCTCGCTAGGCCTAATTAATAACTTTTTTTGATCCCATAATATAATTGTATTTACATATTAAATTATTATTAATATTATTATGGTTTAAGGTCACATACTTATGCACAGTGGCTAATCATGACCGCGACAGTTTTACGGGTGGAGGAAGCTGGAGTACCCGGAGAGAGCCACCGAGCAACGACGAGCAACTGTCAGCTCCTCAACATTCTAACTCTGTTCAAGCAGGGTTACAGCGGTTGAAGACATGTGCAACATCGACATGCATACTCTGAGTACACGGCGTCATCATGCCCCCATGTAGGCAACCAGAATTAAGTGCCTTGCTCAAGGACACAATGCAGGTCGTCCCGGATGAGGATCGAACTCCGGACCTGAAATGATAAAAATCCCCCCATTCAGTGTGAGATTGAAAGCACCACCTGGCTTTGGACAAAAAAAAACCAAACATTGAATTAACAAAATGACCACACACTTCACTTGAATGCAATATCCATGTATCTGCTGGCCACTCACTGTCAGTAATTTCTATGTATATGTTTGAAGGGAATTAAAAAAAACAGTTATACACTATACATGCACCAATAACATTTTCAGGACAACAGGCCAAGAGTCAGGGCTTTCAGTATCAATACATGAAACTCAACATGATATCCATTAATTTTCATGACCTTCAACACCAATGGTAAAACACTGTTGCAAAAAATGATCAATTTATCAAATGCGGTTTCCTTTGCTGAACTGGAACTTACCACTTGCTCCGCATTTATACTGTCCAATATATTTATTTCTACATGTATTTTTTAAAGCTTTAACCTCAAAACAGGTTTCAAATTCACAGTTGAAGTCTGATAAAAATTAGGGTTACAATGACCTAAATCAATGAGCCACTGTTACTTTGTAAAATATTTAGGGTCGGCATTATTGTTTAGGGTTGGTGGGGTACCCCAAACAAAGGGATTTCTTTTCTTTGGCCTGACATTTCACAACATACATCTTCAGCATTTTTTACCCAAGTTGTGCATTGCTACCACAGCATTTTCTTCTTGTCTTGGTGTGTGTGGTGGGGGGGGGGGGGGGGGGGGGGGGGGGGGTGGGGGGGGGGTGGATTGCCAATGCTATTCAACTGTCAACTGTATATCCAGTGCTCTGTGAACTATATTCATTGTCTTCTGGATTAATGGTTCCTGTAAATGTGCTGCGCTATATATAATCTCATAATTTTAGAGAGAGGAGAAGGTACTAGCACTTTGAACTGTTATTAAAACTATTTGGGAATAAACCCAAGTGTTTATAATGTTTAATACTTTAATATTTTTCTCTAAAAAAATACGAAACCGGACTCAACTCTTTTTTAAAAAATCGAGTAGAAACCGAAACCATGGACAAATTTCATAACCTCCCAGCACTACTAGAGAGAACCACCAAGCAACGATGAGCAGCTGCCAGCTCCCCAACATCATAACTCTGCACTGCAGCACAGCTAGTGTTAGATTGATTGAAGACATGCACACCATCGACATGCAGTATGCCTTAGTACACAGCGTCATCGTGCTCCCATGTGGACAATCAGGATGAAGTGTCTTGCCCAAGGACACAATGCAGGAGTCCAAATTGATCGCACAGATGGTCGCCCATCCGAGGACTAACTGGGCTTGACGTTGCTTAACTTCGGTGATCTGACGAGAACTAGTTACCACAACGCCACTGCGCCCCCTATTACTGATATTAACTGGTTCAGTGCTAGAAGCCAATATCAGGGCTTTCATAAAAATGAGGGTCCCAGAGCAAAAGCCAACATTTTCCTTGCTTATGCTGGCTTATGTTTCATATTCAGTCAAATGCAAATAATATTTTGTTTACATAAATTTGCTTTATCACAAATTATTGAAGAGTGCCTGAGGGCACTCTTCAATAATTTGAAATAAAACAAATTTTGATGAACAAATTCAGACCACCAAAGATAATGTAGCCCTCAACCAGTTAACAGTGAAGAAAAAAGATGCCTTTATTCTTCAACCCATTATACCTCTACAATTGTTTTTTGAAGTTGAATAGCGGAGTCACCACACCAGATGGTCAGTTAGTTGGTTAGTCAGTTGGTTCATCGGTTGGAAAGCGAACTAATGTTACATTTCTTAACATATTAGTTTGAAACTTGGTATACTTGATTAACCCTTTGCCAAATGTACAGGATATCAAAATTTATTATTTTAATTATGGTTTTTTCAAATTTAAAAAAAAATTCCACTAAAACCCTATCATGTGACCCCCTCATTGGAAGACCAATTCTAATGAGGGGGTCACATGATATGGTTTTATTGAAATTTTTTGAAAAATGTTGGGTTTTTTTCAACTGCTTAGTTTGTAAATTACCTAGTTAGATGCAGCTGATTTGTTGGGGAAGAGGGTTATCAGTCAGCACAGATAGGCTTGGCGTCAATTTTCTTTGGTTTGGCCTTGTTTATGTTGTGCAGAGTTGATGTCTGAGTTGGTGAGTTTTCTGTATGTAAGGGTCTCAAGCAAACTAATTCTGCATTTAAGATTTTGATTCAAAACTTGGCATCTTTGCTGATACAGATGTGTTTGATATAAATGTGCTGCTGTGTAATTCAAGCATTACAGAGTTGTTACTCTTGAATTCTAAAGTTGTAATGGACTGTGTATGGGAAAATCTTCTGGAGTAAACTGTAACATTTCTGAAGATATTGATTTGAAACATGGTACACTGAGGATCAGCAACCATGTGTCACAATGTGTATGACTGTAGTTTACATGATCAGCAACCATGACCTGATGTGCAAGACATTAAATTTTCTGGACTCATTTATAATTATACCCTGCTTCCCCTCCCCCCTGCCACCCCTGCACAAGAAGTCGGGGATATATTGTCAGCTCCCTCCATATTTCACTCTGTAAGTATTTATGTCAATCTGAAATTGTTGTACGTGCACTCTCCTTATATTTTTAGGAATTCATTTCGAAGAAGCTTTGTAAACATGACCACAAACAAATGAACCTTCCTCATTCCAGAATTTGCAATCTACAGTCATATTAACATATTTACATCATCACTAACAACTGGACATGTGCAAAGATTCAATTTTTTTACTGGCATTGATTTTAATCAGATTATCTTCCCTTGAACTTCTGAAGATTTAATATAGATCTTTACATTTAGTATGAAAAATCTTGAACTCTACATCTGTGGTGTTTGAAATTATTCTCAAGTGCAGAAAGTGACATTAAACCCTAAATTGATTATTATGTAAGTAAAAAGTTAACCATTTTTGAACAGATTTCTTCAGTGATCAAGATTTGTTGTTTTTATCCTACTGCAAGGGAGAGATATGGCAAAGACCTCTGTCCATCCATCCATTCTGGCATAACTTGAACAATAATTAACAGATTTCAATTTTTTTTGGTATATGTCTCTATAGCAACAATGTCTATGTCATGTTCAATGACCACCTATATCTCTTGAAAATTATGGGACACTTTCGTTGCACTTTCTAGTGATAAACTGAACATTCCTTCTGTAATAGGAGTTAGTTGTCATCAGAGTAATTCTTTAATGGATTACAAGATTTTTTTTTTTAATTAACAGAGAGTTGCTCTATAATATATGCATTTAACCCTTTACCCAATGCAGACGATATCAAAATTTATTATTTTAAATATAATTTTTTTAAATTTTTCAAAAAATTTCAAGAAAACCCTATCATGTGACCCCTCATTGGAATGAGCTCGATGAGCTCGTTCCAATGAGGGGTCACATGATATGGTTTTCTTGAAATATTTTGAAAAATTAAATTTTTTCAACTGCTCAATTTGCATATTATGTGGACGGATGCAGGCGATTTGTTAGGTAAAGGGTTAACAGGTTGAATTTGACTAAAAGCATGGTAAATGGCTTGGTGTTTGAAAATATGTGCAATTTACTTTTTTATTTTATTAGGAAATATCCATTTTAATAAAGCTTCATTGCAAAAGCTGAGAATCATGTTCCATCGTATAAAAACTGAATTGTGTTCTGTTGTATGGTGCAGATAAAGGGTATTCCATAATGAATATAGTTTTTACATTAATTTTATCCAATATTTAGATTTTTATTACAGCTGTTAGAACGTTTTTTCTTTTGATTTTATTTATTTATATTCTATTATTGTAGAAACTGTGTTTAATGTCATCTGCAAGCAAATTTCTTCAGGCATGAGTAAATGTGCTTTTTGTTTTACTAGAACAATTGTTTTTCTATGTAACAAGTGATGAAAATTTAGACTTGAAAACAGGAGTCATCCTCGTTCCATATTCCAGTTTGTTACAACTACAAATGTGCACTTGATTTTGTGCAGGTACTTAGTACTCTCTTATTCAAGAAGGCTCTTTGACTTGTTCTTGAAGCCTGTAGTTGAGTTCTGTTAAAAAAGGCTTAAAGCTCCTTGGAATTGAACCAATAGGGTCTGAAAAATTGTCATGAATGTCAACTGCCTCATAGTCTGTAACTCTGTTGGCTTAATTATTAACTATGGTTCTAGTCAAGTCTTGGTTACCCATTGAGGCAATCAAGATTTGAATAGAAACTACTTCTAGGGCAATTTGGATATTTTTTGCCAGACTTCCACTTGATTGGAAGTTGGAACACTTTTTCTGCTAGCATAAAATTTGTCAAATTCAAAATTTGTCTTTTAAGGGTTTATGCACTATACTTTCCTTGATATTAACAAAGTAAAACAGGTTTCTTTTAAGAATTATTTTCTTGACAGCTCATTCATTAGAAAGTGCCATTAGGCACTTTCCAGTAAAGTGTAGAAAAACTTTTTATAAACAAAATACTAGATTCAAAAAGGGCCTTGAAATCCTGGAATAGCCTGAAATTTGACTAAAGATCTTTTAACCCTTTACCTAACATGAAACGCAGAGAACACTTGCAAAAAAAATTCTTGAATAACTAAATTTTTTCATTTTTTGTCTCAAAAATATAGGTTATGATCCCTTGTTGGAACGAGCTCGGCGAGCTCATTCCAATGGTGGTCAGAACCTTTGTTTTTGAAACAAAAAAATGAAAATATATTGAAAATTAATTGGCAATTTTTTTTAGAATAGTGCTGCTTGTTTTTGGCCATTACATTGGGCATTGAAGTCGTTATATTTCTGTTGGCGCCCTGAAAATTAGATGTTTTTTCTTGGTTTGTCTCATATCGGCCAAGATATCAGCTTGAGGTAAATTGATATCAGTCTGAGTCTGAAGGTCAAATGCTGATGTGAAGTTACCTCGGGCTGATATCTCAGACATTATGAAACTAACCAAGTAATAACCTCTTCATTTATTTTAACAATATCAGTTAATTACAAAATATTCTCACATCTGTTACAATTTTCTGACATGTTGTTTTTCATGACATCCAAAATTTTCACTTCTAGTTCAACTTTCCAAAATCGTGGCTCCCCCAGGGGGAAACCATTATATTCAATTCAGATAGCTGAACTATCTCACCTCTCACTTCTGGATCTTTGTTTGTATTGAAATTTGTGCACAACTCACTTCTTTTTTTTCAAAACATTCAGAGTACCCACTTTAGTGGCATTGCACTGTAGCTTGCTCTTCTCAGCAGTAGGAAAATCTGCATGCAGTTGTTATATTACAATTTATTGAAGAGTGCCTGTTGTCACTCTCAAATATATTGTAAAAAAAACAAACAATTATTTATGAACAAGATCAACCACAAATAAGGTTACTTTGCCTGGTAGCATGATGTCTTGGGGAAAAAATACTCATGTTACAATTAACTTGTGAAAATCTTTTTACCACTCTACCAGTTGAACAGAGCTTGGGATATCTATTCATGTGTTGCAAAAATCTGAACTGTCAACAACCAGTATAGTGCTGCTCTCTAATTGGAATATTTCTAGTTTTTGAGGCATTTATTGGAAGAGCAGGTACAGCAATGCTAAATTGCATTTCCAGCTATGGAAAATTGCCTATAAAGCTGGAATATGCAAATCTATCCATCTAGTGAAAAACTAATTTGATACAATGAGTGAATGGTGAAATAGACAGTGTTGTGGCTCATTGGTTAGAGCATTGGACTTTAAACCAAAAGGTTGATGGTTTGATTCTGACCAGTGGTAACTGCTTGTGTCCTTGGGTAAGACACTTAATCTCGATTGCCCATGTGGGGGCATGGTGGCACTGTGTACTTTGGCATACTGCATGTCGATATTGCACTTGCCTTCAAACATCGCTAACTCTACTTGGGTAGAGTTAGTCATTTTGGGAGTCTGACAGTTGCATGCCACTACTTGTGGTTCTCTCGAGGTACTCCTGCTTTCTTCACCCACAGAACTGCCCAACATGATATGAACCTGCCACCTGGCTCTTGAATATGTAAATCTCAATAAACGTACAAGCAAACAAATGAATAGCAGGCTATCTGTTTAGACAATGACAATAAAGTAACTGATATTGGTATTGATCTTTTGATTTCTGTGACTGAAAAAAGTACTAATACCATCCTTTCTTTCTCAAGTCTGGCAAGAGCTATAAAATCCTATAAAAATCTTGAAATTTGTTCTCTATACATGTACTCAATCAGTAAATTCTACGTATTAGGGAAAAATGGTGCTACCTAAGTGATGCTTTTTTTTTTTTTAATAATTAGGAGACTGCTCTGTTTATGTATTATATGGTGAAAAATCCTTTTCGTTGTAATCTTATATAATGTACTATTTTTATGTGTACCCATACTATGTATGGTACACATAATGCCGGCATCCGGGGTGACCATCCGTCGTTCGTCCATCCTTGGTCTGTCCATCCATCCGTCTGTCCATCCAGCATCCGTATCCATTTCTTTGGCATTCGATAACTTGAAAAATATTGCTTGGATCATCAAGTTACTTTATAATTGTGTTCAGGTTACTGATGTGCCGAGCTGTATAGTTTTTGATGTAAATCTGATAATTTGATCCTGAGATATTAACCCTTTATCCTTCAAATTGAAAATTCCTTCAATCCCTTTGGCATTCAATAACTTGAAAAATATTGCTTGGATTGTCTAGTTACTTTATATTTGTGTTCAGGTTACTGATTTGCCGAGCTGTATAGTTTTTGGTGTAAATCTTATGATTTGATCCCGAGATATTAACCCTTTATCCTTCAGATTGAAAATTCCTCCAATCCCTTTGGCATTCGATAACTTGAAAAATATTGCTTGGATTGTCAAGTTACTTTATATTTGTGTTCAGGTTACTGATGTGCCGAGTACTGTATAGTTTTTGGTGTAAATCTGATAATTTAATCCTGAGATATTTCCCCGTGGGAACCCCGGGAAGTAAGCAGCACTTGTTTACTGTGGTAAACCAGTTCCGCTTTACTAGTAAAATAGGACCCAGTCACCAATGCTTGGGGTGAAAGTCCTCTAAAATGGTCAACATGTTGATCAACGATTGACTAAACTTGACTTCATCTCCATGTTGTGTCACGATTAGCCATGGTGCATAAATATGTGACGTTAACCACCAACAAACAAACAAACAAATCCTGAGATATTAACCCATTATCCTTCAAATTGAAATTTCCTCCAATGCCTTTGGCATTCGATAACTTGAAAAATATTGCTTGGATTGTCAAGTTTCTTTATAATTGTGTTCAGGTTACTGATGTGCCGAGCTGTATAGTTTTTGGTGTAAATCTGATAATTTGATCCTGAGATATTAACCCTTTATCCTTCAAACTGAAAATATTCCTCCAATCCCTTTGACATGAGATAACTCAAAAAATACCAATCTGATTCTCATGTTACTTTATATATTTATTCAGGTTACTGATGTGCTATGCTGTATAGATTTTTATGTGAATCTGATAATTTGCTCCGGAGATATTAACTCTTTATCCATCAAATTAGACACTCCTCCAATCCATTTCTATATGTACCCATACCATGTATGGTGTACATAATGCCGGCATCCATGGTGGCCCTCCGTCATACAGCTTTCTACTAGTTGCGCATATGGGTACACATCTGACGATTTCATCGGCCTATTTTTCTAGTGATGCCAATAAAAAACAAAGAGAAAGAGAAAATGGAAAATCGTCAGTTGTTGTTTTAGTTTGGATAGCAGTTGGTATTCATTAACCTTCTGCACACTGGTGTCAAAAATCCAAAAGCAGTTTTAGCTTAACTTGACAAAGTCAAGATAAGCTATTGCCATCACGAGTGCGGAGGTCTGTTAGTCTGTGAGTCTGTTCACATTTTCCTTTAGCACAGGCTACACCCCGTAGTTTTTCTCTGATCATCACAAAATTTAATATGCATGTTTGAGGTCATGTCTAGATGAGAATGTCCCCTTTTGATCGCGATCAGTCAACCGTGATGGCTGCCAGAGCCCAAAACCCGAAAACCATTAGCACAGTCTACTGTCCGTATTTATGAAGGAATTTCATTGTAACTTGGTAAGATGCATCCGTATAATATCTAGATGAGAACGTCCGCTTTTGGTCATGATCTGTCAACCATGATGGCTGCCCAAGCCCAAAACTCAGAAACCTTTAGCACAGTCTACAGGCCATATTTATGAAGTTATTTCATTGTAACTTGAAAGGATGACTCATTTTGGAATAATTTCACTGTAACATCGTAATTTTTGTTGCCATACATTAACTGAGAGGGCCATATTAACCCACCTCTCATTTCTTTAGTACAGTCTACACCTTATATTATTTTTATTGAAAATGTCGCATGCAGAGAACAGAAATTAACTTATTCCCAATTATCACAATTCTTGTTTTATTTCATAATCCTTTCATAAACATTGAACATTATCCTTTTCATCAACCACAACACACATACAAGTTAAACTACAGTGTCATTTGACACTTTCATTGCTCATTTTGTCAAGCTCTGTCAAACAAGATTGAATTAATTGGTTAAATTCCCGATACATAATGTGAAAAATTTGCTGCATAAAATTTTGGTTTTTTGTGTCTGTATGCCTTGGGTTAATTTGAAATAATCAAATACATGTTTGCCAAAGGGCCAGGGAGAGGCGTTAATATAAGTTGCATAACTTGTTCGCCAATCCTTGTAAAACAAATAAGATTAAATAAATAAATAAAACACATGTTTTTCAGTTTACCATTTCAAATAAATTCACTAAATTTAGACAAATTTGTGTTCAAACCAAGGTCACCAAAGGTCAACCTGGATGTAGTTCTACTGTAGGTGTAAATTTTAACTATTGAAATTTCATTGCTGGCGTGTTCACCACGGTTGGTGTGTAAAGCTAAAAGTTGTGTCATAGACTTTTTATATATAGTAGAATAAGTTATCATGGTATAAATGTTGTTACTTTTGAACTGCTAGATTTGACATTAAACATTGTTTATTTCAGAAGACTGTGTTGTCTGTATTTCAGTATTCAGTGTTTTTTTTCTGTTGTAATGTGGTGACTTAGTATTTACAGTAGATAATTTTAGTCGCACGATATTGCATGATTTTCTTTATATCCCTTAAGGTAAAAGAAGGACATATATTTGATGGTGTTTCGAACTCCATGTCCAACTTTGCTGACAAAGTAAGTTTACATTAATTTGTGCTTGCTTATGAGTAAAACAGAGTTAGTTATCAATTTTATCAAACAGCTAATATTTATTCTCAATCATATAGAGGGAAAATTGTTGCCTTTGGGGTATCAATCTAATTTTGCATCAGCCCACTCCCTCTGCCCACACCCTCCCTCACTCCAATTCAACACTGCTTGGTACATTACCCTTTAATGTAACCAATGACAAGTTATTTGTAAAAATAATTTGGTCCTGGGATGTTGGACTGTATTAACAAAGAGACTGTAAAATAAAGTCTTTATTACAAATTATCTTTTGCTTTGTGGAGTTGTCGGCCAACTTCAGATCAATATCAGAAAATTTGGAATCAACCAATCAGACATATCATTTTCTTGGCAATATTTGATTACTCTGCCTGAAGTGCAAAGGTTACAGTTTAGGTGCAGCAACATCTTAAAACACATTAGGATTTTCGGACTCCAGTCTGGAATGTCGGGACTGTCTTGACACCATTCTTACATGTTAGACACCAGTTGGTCCTTTCTTAACTCCTTGCATGCTGCTGCTGGATATTCCTGCCCAGGCCAGGATTTCCCTATGTACTGAAATAAGTATAATTTGGGCACATTTAACCCTTTACCCAACGCAGACGATTTCAAAATTGATTATTTTATTAAAATATCATTTTTTAAATTTTTTTTAGAAAATAATTTCTACAAAGCCACATCATGTGACCCCTCTTTGGAACGAGCTCTTTGAGCTCGTTCCAAAGAGGTGTCACATGATATGGTTTTGTTGAAATTTTTTGAAAAATAATATTTTTTCAGATGCGGAATTTGCATATTACACAGGCGGAAGTGGGCGATTCGTTGGGTAAAGGGTTAATACAATTTTACCCCTATAAATTGTATGGAGTTTTTCACGAATAATTCTTGGAGTTAAATTTAGATGAATTTTTCATCAAATCTAGTCATGGCTGCTTCACAGCAGCCATGATTAAATTTGATGAAAAATATTTAGAATATACTCAGCGGGTTAAGAGTTAAATGGTATAACAACATTCATTCATTTGGAGCATGAGGTGGCTCAATGGTTAGTGCATTGGACTTGCATCATATGCATCATGTCCTTGGGAGAGACACTTAATCAAGATTGCCTAGATAGGAACACAGTGGCAATGTGTGCTAAGGCATGCAGCATGATGTTGGTATACTTGTCTTCAATAAATACTAACCCTGCATGTGTCAAGAGAGTAAAAGAGTCTGACAGTGACACACTGTTGTTTGGTGGTTCTCTCCAGGTACTCTGACTTCCTCCATTCATAAAACCGTCTGGCTCTGGCTGTTGGAAGTGTTGTTAACACTTTATCTAACAAAATGCGTAAAATCTGCCAGCTTCATTCACAAAATTAACCATTCAATTTTCATTTTTTTTCTTCATTTTTTGTCTAAAAAACATGGCTTATGAACCCTCATTGGAACGAGTTCATCAAGATAATTCCAATGAGGGGGTCATAAGCTATGTTTTTGACGCAAAATCGAAAAAATTAGTTATTCAAGATTTTTGTTTGCAAGTGTTGTCTGCCTCTCATGTTAGGTAAAGGGTTAAACTTCATTAAACAACAATTTATCCCGTTTCTAGCATTACATTACCCCCCCCCCCCCCCCCCACCTCCCCAGCCCCCCTCCCCCCCACCCCTAAAATTATCTTCAGGCTTGGAGGTTATCATTTCAAACATTGAACTTCCTTTTACAAATTTCACAAAGCTTCTGTCTGTATGCTATCACATAACCTTTACAAAACAAATCAGCTACTGCACCAGTATAATGTACAAAACTTGCCAATTGGATATTTTTTTATTCTGTTTTTTTTTTTTGGCTTCCATTGGAGATCAAAGGTGTCAGTCTTGATTTCGAAACAGATTGATTTTTTGTCATTTCTTACTGATACTGGTGGTAATAAAATCATGAACTGTGTAATAAACTGAAGACTGTACTGGGTAATGATTTCAGAGAGCCTTACATCTCAATTCTGATATTAGTTCACACTGACTCCATCGATTTTGCATTCAGTAAATATAACTCTCATTATTAAGACATGTTGATAAGTTAGATATTTCCAATCCTGCTTGCATTAACCTTCCATTGCAAGTGGACTTGTCTCTGCAGGCAATTTTAGTTGATATGGGGTACTCTTGAGGAATTTTGATGCCCTGCGATTTTCAACTAGCTGAATCGTGAATGTTCTCTCCAGCAAAGTTCTAGAACCACAGTTAAAAAGTTTCATATTAGGCCTAAAAAAATTAAAAATCTGTTTCTCAGGCCCTCCTGCATGGTCCTTTTGGCTGTCACATGCTCCCTTTTTATTACCAATGTAAACTTAAAAAAATAAAAATTAAATTGTTTATGTCTGATAATTTTACCTAAGTTAAAAAAATTGATAAATTTATCTCTTGAGTGCAAGAAGCCTTTGCAGTGCTTTAGCATTGCATAGCCTTCTTGCTCTCAAGGGACAAAATACACCACCACCGATGCTATTCCGTAGATTATGAGGCCAAAAAAATAAACCAAGAACATGAACTTTTGATGGCAAAGAAATAATAACAGAAATAAAAAATAAAATAAAAAACTACTCGCCCACATGAAATTTTACAAATAATGGCATGAAAAACAAGATCTACTTTGTGTGGTCTTATATGTATGTTCTTCAGATATACTTCAAGGCAAAAATATATTTTTCATATGGTGTTTTCATTTTACAGTTTATTTGGAAGTGCTCATTGACACGCTCCAGTAACTGTAAAAAACATGTGTATGAACAAATTCTTGCTGCCACAATTAATCCAACACTCTTCCAGTTAACACCATATTTTGCCAATTGACGAAAACTTCTTGGCTCTTTGATGATTAATGACAAGGCATGAATTGTTATTTTTTAAATCTTCTTTAGACCCTGTAGACAGAATGCTCCTGTAGACAGAATGCTCCTGTAGACAGAATGCTTTCATATTTGGTATACAACATCTCTCGGAGGGTCAGATTCAAGTTTGTTCAATCCTAGTCCCTGGGTTGATATTTGGGCTTCCTATGGGAGCCCGAATTTTAACTTAGTGCAATATTAGGAAATTTCTTTAAAAATCTTCTTCTTCAGATCCGCCAGTCAGAAACCTTTCATAGTTGGTATGTATACAACATCCCTAGGAGGGTCGGATTTCAATTTGTTCAAATCGAGCCCTGGGTTATTAATTTGGACTACTATGGGAGCCTGAATTTGAACTCCGTGCAACATGAGGGAATTTCTTTTAAAATCTTCTCCTTCAGATCCACAAATCAGAATCCTTTCGTATTTGGTATCTCAAGGTGGGTCAGATTCAAGTTTCTTCAAATCGGATCCCTGGGTTAATATTTTGTCTCCCTATTTGAGCCCAAAGTTTAACTTAGTGCAATGTGAGGACATTTCTTTTAAAACCTTTTTCTTCAGATCCACCAGTCAGAATTCTTTCATATTTGGTATATGACATCTCAAGGGGGATCAGATTCAAGTTTGTTCAATAAAAGTGCCTGGCTTAATATTTGGGCTCTCTATGGGTGGGGGTGGTGTGGGGTGGGGGTGGGGGTGGTATGGAGAGCATGTTATGTTCAGGTTTGTTTAAATCCATTCCTTAGTGTTTTTCCATGAAATTTGCCTCTCATGACTTCATTCCTTTGTAGTGTTGATGAACCATGTCTAACTGAATGTGACCCCAAATACTTCTTTGAACCACTTTGGCAGGTGAGCGATTAAGGCCCCTTGGGGCCTCTTGTTCATTTAACAGGAGTATACTCTTTTACCTATATTCAGTTAACAGGTCAAATTTGTACTGGAGGTATGGTAAATGGTTTTGTGTTGAGAAATTATATTCAGTTAACGGGGTTATTTGGTTAAGAGGTATCCAATTAAGGGGCTCCACTGTACACACTAAATTTGTTCTTCCTTAGAAATTCTAAGGGATTATAACTATGATTCTGTCTTATAATTGCTGTTTTGTTTTGAAAGACTGGACTTGGCAGTCGTGTCCAAAAGATGAGCAGTTACTAGTCTTTTTGTGACTTCATTAACCCTCAGCATACTGATGTCAAATACCAAAATTACAAACAGTAAAGTTGTCCCATTATGCAGCTAGGAATTTAACAAATTCAATATAGTTTGACTGAGCTCATCGAGCTGTGTAATAATACCATTTTGGCAGGCCGCTGATTTGTCGCGGTTCTCAGGTGAGGAGGCCTTGATTAGCCCTGTGCTCCCAAATGCCTTCCTATCCCCATGCCTTTTCTATCCTTTCAACACTCAGAGAGACAACGTTCTTGATGACATCCGTACCTCATTCTTCTCAGTCTTTCTGATGAGCATACTAACTCTACCCTTTGTGTCACTCACAAACCACATGTCCTTCATTCTCACATCCCACTTCCCCATTATTTGCCAAACAAGAGTGAACTGGTTGAATTCCTAATTGCAGTATGGGAAAGATTTACTTCTTGAAATTTTTATTTTTCAACATCAATGTAGAAAGTGTTAATCTTCTTATAATAAAAAAAAATTAACATAAGACCCCACAAAATAAATTAATTCTCAGGCATTTTTTCTCTTCAAATCAGTGAGAGACGGAAGGTTTTATTTATTTTTATTTTTTTTTTAATTTTCTTGCATATAATGAGCATGAATTGGGAGGCTTTCTGCTATCTTTTCATTGTTTTCACACACAGAATATGTAGAAAATGAATAATTATACAAATAAACTCATTTAATTTTAAAAATAAAACTGGTTTGCATCTTTAGTTATGCTCTTCAGATTTCAGTTACTGGCATCAATAAAAAAAGTTTTCAGGCCTTCAATTTTTAGCAATATTGGAGGACACTGCAAGGCAATAAAAACATCCAATGATGGGGTTCAATTTCAGTGAAGACCGCCTGAAAATCAAAGCATTTTTTTCAGCCTAAAAGTACAGAGTTCCAGTGGAACTGTGTTTTTGGAGTACCAACATTTCCAGTGATAAATATGAATAAGGAGAATTCATTTAACCCTTTACCCAATGCAGACAATATCAAAATTTATTACTTTAAATATCACTTTTTAAAATTTTTCAACAAAACCATATCATGTGACCCCCTCATTGGAACGAGCGCGATGAGTTCATTCCAAAGAGGGGTCACATGATATGGTTTCATTGAAATTTTTTGAAAAATAGTATTTTTCAGCTGCTGAATTTGCATATTATGCGGGCGGATGTTGCCGATTTGTTGTGTGAAGGATTAACTGAAAAAAGATCAAATCCTGAAACTTTGATGATAAATTAGTATTTAAATCCGTATATTTTGTTTCATCATGCTTTAGAATCTCTGTCAAATGGAATTAAAACACATTGGGATTACTGACGTCAAAAAGGTTTTTTTTAAGTCTTGGATTTTTGTGGTTTTGTGTATAAATTTCCTGTGGATCATAACTTTCTTTTAATTCAGTTATCCCGTTACCTAACATTAAGTAAAAAAAATAATGCCTAAAAAAGTTAAAACTCTGTTTCTCAGATCCTCCCTCGTGGTCGTTTTGGCTGTCGTGTGCACTCTTTTTATAACCTGTCCAATGAAAACTTAAAAAATAAAAATTAAATGGTTTTATTTCTCATATTTTACCCACGTTAATAAAATTTATCTCTTGCGTGTAGCAAGGCTTTGCACTGCTTTAGCATTGCAAAGGGGGCGCGGTGGCTCAGTAGGTAGAAGTGCAGGCTGCAATCCGAGAGGTCCTCGGTTCGAATCCCACCTGCGGCAACCGCATTGTGTCCTTGGGCAAGACACTTCATCCCCATTGCGCACATGGGGGCACGGTGACGTTGTGTTCTAAGGCATACTGCACGTCGATGGTGCACTGTCTACAACCAATGCTAACCCTGCTTGTGTGGAGTTAGTATGTTGGGGGGCTGACAGTTGCTCGCCTTTGCTCTATGGTTCTCTCTGGGTACTCCGGCTTCCTCCACCCGTAAAACTGTCGAGGTCATGATTAGCCATTATGCAGATATATGTGACCTTAAACACCAATAAATAAAATAAATAGCATTGCAAAGCCTTCTTGTACTCAAGGCACGAAATACACCACCACCCATGCTATTCTGTAGATTATGAGGCCTGAACCATATAACAAACCAAGAACATGAACTTTTGATGGCAAAGAAATAATTAAAAAATAAAAAATAAATTAAAAAACCACCCGCCCTCATGCAATTTTATAAAAAATGGTCTGAGAAATCAAAGATCTATTTTAGTTTAAACAATATTTATTTCCAAAGTATGAATAATTTCTACAGTAACAAGCATAAATTGACAAAAAAGTGGAAATGGATTCATCAACAAGCCAAAGGCTTATACTAGGCTGTTTTCAAGTGGAACAAAATATCACCAAAGATTTATGTGACAATGATCAATTTGAGATGGTTGAGCAAGTGATGGGCTCAGTACTTGTGGTTGAGATATTAATTGATTCATTCATTCCTGTTAAGCACTATTTCCGGCACAGAACACAATTTGATACTGCTTCAAATTACAAAAAGAGTATTGTACAGAATGTGGCCAGGACCAAGTATCACCTGCAATCAGCAGCAATACGCCGCTGGTTGTGAGTGTCACTTAGACCTCTCCACATTTTGCATTGGACCGGTCTATCTTCTCATATCTACTGAGGGGTGAGTGTGGCTGTTTTCACTTAAAGTTCCATTGGAGTTAGTGGTTGTTAGATGTCCACACACCATCAGGTTAGAGCCCACTGCCGAGTTGTGCCATACTTTGGATGCCTGAGTGAAGAAAAAGATATATAATATAAAATATATAAGATAAAACACAGAAAGGAGGACAGGTCGAGTATGACACTTTGTATAATTGTGTCAGTTGATAAAAGCAATGATACAGGATAACAGAGAGCACCTACATGTAAACCTGCTTACTTTCACGGGAACACTTTCCAGTCAGGCCTGGTCACCCGGTGTCTACAATTTCATGCAGCGTGAAGATCTCCTTTGTGGGACCTAATCAGCCAGCTCTATTCACAGAATTCGCCATTAATATTTATTATTTTGAATTTTTGCATCCATAACATAGCATATGACCCCTCTTGGAAAAAGCCTTTTGAGCTCATTTCTATTGATGTCATAAAATATGTTTTTGAAGCATGAAATGTTTTGTTTTCATAATTCCTGAAATGTTTTTGCAAGTGTTGTTTTTGTGTTTTGTGTAGTTACTTTATAATCCATATACAATGAACCCTTAAAACCCTTTGAACTCTGGTGGTATCTTCCACGCCAGTTCAGTAAAAACAATTAGAAAAGTCCAAATTCATTATTTGGGATAGACCAATCAATATTTTCAACGTGCAGCCTCTGGGCTGCACATTGAAAATATTGATTGGTCTACCTCACCACATGTTTATCGAACCACCATCCTATTTAATAACGTTATTGCATATCATGTTCCTGGCCGGAAAAGCGGCTGCTAGGGTTCAAAGGGTTAAAATGTAAAATTTGTATTGAGAATATGGTATACCGTATGGTGTTTGACAATTAGATGGAACTAACATGTTATTTCAATAAACATCATGCAATTAAATAGTAGCTAATGTTTATGAAACTGCAAACTAAGTCGTTGTTTTTTTCTCATTAAGGTTAAAGAAGGAACAATATTGAATGAAGTTGGAACCTCCATGAGTGGATTTGCATCAAAGGTAATAATAATGTACACACTGCCTATATTATCAACAAACTTAATACCAAGGAATCATGTTATCTCTTTATCTATCATGTGTAATCAGCTCAGCACTCCTTACAAAAAATTTGTTATTTATTTTTAAGCTTTTGACTCCAAAATATAGGTTTTGATAATGCCAGTGGAACAAGCCCATTGAGCGTGTTCCACTAAGAACTTGTAAGCTATGTTCTTGATGCAAAAATTAAAATTTTCAGTTATTCAAAAAAACATTTTTCAGGTGTTGTTTCTAGGTGTACTAGTTAAACCAAATTTGCCCCCATAATGCAATTCAGAATCTAATCAATTCGGTCCTGTTTGGCATAGCAGCTCACTGAGTTCTGTCAGATAAGATTGAATTGTTTAAATTCTGAGTTGCATTATAGGAAAAATTTGCAGGTTAAAATCTTGATAATTTGATATCAGTGTGCAGAGGGTTAATCTGTTATATCTTGTTTAAGACCCTTTTAGGACGTATTAATATGAGGTGTGCCAATCATTCAGTCACAACGTGGGTGTAATAGCACCATGCCAATAATACCTACCATCTTCTGTGCACTAAGAGTCTGTTGTGTGTAATTTTGAACGTGTGTAGGAATATGCAGTTTGGTGCAGTTGGGGCTGGGGGCAGTTTAGGGGGTAAGGTTGTGGTCAACACAAAAGGGTTAATAGAACCTATGGAGGTTGGCCAAATAAGATACAGTAATTCAATAGATTACATTTGATGTACTGGGACTCAAGATGTCTGTAAAACAAGATATAATAGATTAAATGCTTGTATTGGATGTACTGAGGCCAAATAGGTTTGTAAAGAAAGGAAAACTGGGGAGAGTCAGGGTAATTTCTCGACAGGTTACAAAGATTTTTTATTTAATTAACAGGAGTTTACTCTAACCTATATTCAATTAACAGGTCAAATTTGTACTGGAGGTATGGTAAATGGTTTTGTGTTGGAAAATTATATTCAGTTAACAGGGATACACAATTAAGAGATATCCAATAAAGTGGGCTCCATTGTATATTATTTTTCTTTAAATTGCAATATTTTATTCAGTTAAATAGACTTTCAGTACAGCAATTACAAAAGCAGACAGAGAATTTCGGACGGATCATGACTGCACCACAATCTGGTCAGAAATCTCATGTCAACTTTTCAATCTGCAGCATTTTGGAATCTCAATTATCGAAAAAGACATGCTAGCAAATTGCAATATTTTATTAAGCTACAGTGACAAATGGGAGCAAAATGGAGGCGAGTGGAAAATCGCTCACCCAAATAAAGTTTGCGAGAGTAAAAATGTGAGGAGAGTGATTTTGATTCAGTGTGTATCTTCATTTTTTAGCTCAACTTTGGCAAAGCCAAATTTGAGCTTATGCCATGGCCAGTCGTCCATCGTCCGTCTGTCCATCAACAATTCAATACGGCTCGGGCTAGAGGCCGTATTTATGAACCGATCTTTATGAAACTTCTTGGGTACCTTTGTTATGACCATGGGACGAGAACGAGTGTTTTTGGGTCCCATCCGAAATTCAAGTTGGCCGCCGGCAGCCATTTTGTACAGACTTAGGTGCATTCAGATTTTTGCGCAGAACTTCCGTATGAAAGTGCTGATTTTAATAATTTTTTGTATGAATGTTTAGTACCATGGGATACGTCACATATAATACTTGTTTTTTTCTCGTACGTAAATTATGCAAATTAGACTAACTTTGATGTATTTTAGTGTTACTTTCAGCACTGTAAGTGCAAACGCCAATACGGCTCGGGCTAGAGGCCTAATTTATAAACCGATCTTTACGAAACTTCTTGAGTACCTTTGGTATCACCGTGGGACGAGAACGACTGTTTTTGGGTGCGGTCAGAAATTCAAAATGGCCAATGGCAACCATTTTGTACAAAATTAGGTGCAAGCAGATTTTTGCACAGAACTTCCATATGAATGCGCTGATTTGAAAATTTTTTCGTGTGAATGTTTAGTACTATGGGATACATCACATATAATACAGGTTTTTTTCTCGTGCAGAAATTATGCAAATTAGATGAACTTTGATTTTTTCAGTGCTACTTACACACAGTAAGTACACATGTCAATACGGCTCGGGCTAGAGGCTGTATTTATCAACCGATCTTCACGAAACTGCTTGGGTACCTCTGTTATCACCTTGGGACGAGAACGAGTGTTTCTGAGTGCGGTCCAAAATTCAAGATGGCTGCCAGTGGCCATTTTGTACCGAAATTAGGTCCAATCAGTTTTTTGTCACAACTTCTATACAGCTCGTATTTATGAACTGATCTTCACGAAACTTCTTGGGTACCTTTGTTTTCACCTTGGGACAGAAATGAGTGTGTTTTGGGGTGCCTTTGTTATCACTGTGCTATGAGAACAAATATTTTAGGGTTCAGTCAGACCCACTCTGGGACTCAAAGATTTCTTTTCTAGTTTAGCATCTGACTGTCACCCACTTTTGCAGTACTTTACCTATACATTTGTTACAGGCTACGGTCAGTATTTATGTACAGACTGTTACAGTACTTTATATGTACCTTTGTTATCAGGTCATTACCTAGATGTTTGTCATTGCTGTGTCACATACTATACATGTACATGTCTTGACAAGCTGAGCTACAGTGTCATTGACACTTTCATTTAATACTGTTGAATTGTACATTCAAAGTGTATTTTTTCTAAATTAAGTTAAGTTTATGTTATTGTTTGCCTGTGGTTCAGAATAAAATTGCAAGCTTGAAATCTAGTGTTTGTTTATTAAATGTATTACCAGAATTCCTGAAATGAACTTTTATCTTGTAAGATCTAGATAATCTGAAGTGAACTTTTTATTATGGCAGGTACAAAAATTTATTTCGTAATTTCCATTGACAAACGTCCTTCGAAACGAATGTATGAATACAACTGAACAAGGATGGAAATTTTGTCGGTGAAAATATATGTAACCCACTAAAATTATTTCTGGATTTTAATTGGCAGATTATTAAAATCGTGGAAAATGGATGCGTAGATTCCAAATCAGGCACATTAATTTGTGTCACTGGTGAATTGGCGTGACAGGTGTCACGTGTATAAATGAAAATAAGGAACGGGGTAATATTCCGCATGTCTTTGATAAAAAAAAATACGGAAGTATTAAAACGTTTCTCAGATTTCAGAATGACCACCATTTTTTTATATCTAAACATGCGTGTTTGTTTTCCGGCAGGAGTGAGGTCTGGGCGAGTTGTCAATATACAACCTTCTTACTGTTAGCGTGTTGTGTGTGGATGTATAAGAGAACTACTGTTTGTCATGTTCATAACGACGAATAGGAAATTGTTTGGAATTGTACTTTAAAAGCATCAAATTGTGAGTGATTTAAAATTTCCCAACATCAAAAATTAATTGAATGTTTCTGTTGACGCAACTCAGATGGACAAAAAACATCCAAGAACAGAGGCGAGCGATTATTCGCGCACCTTGAACAATTTTTGCGTGAGCAATGGTGCACGAGAGCGATCGCACGCCTTTCCCATGCGTCGCTGAAGCTAATCATGACCAACCATTGCAAGTATGTCAAGACCAGATCCAAATCATGTAGTAATCTGATGGAGAAAAAGCCACTTTTGCAATCACAATTCTGGGTATGCAGTTAACCCTCTGTCTACAAATCAAATGCATCCGTCCTACTAATTTTCAAAATGAGGTCTTGAAAAAAAAAATTTCTTGAAATTCCAGCAAAACTATATCATGTGAACTCTCTTTTGAATAAGCTCATTCCAGTGAGTGGTCACATGATATGATTTTGTTGAAATGTTTTTAATATGAAAAAATATAACAAATTTTGATACATTGTGAAATGGGTGAAGTGTTAACAGGTAAAAGTTGTTCAAAAGGTATAGTAAATGGTTTGGCATTGGAAAGTTATATGCAATTAACAGGGTTATTCTGTTGATCAATATCCTCCCCGTGGGAACCTCATCACTTCAGAAGTGGAGAGGTGTTTCTTTATTGTGATGGAAAAGTTATGCTTCACTGGTATTAATGGACACAGAAGCCAACATTTTTTTACTCTGGCAAATTTTGGTCTTTGGAAATTCGGCTGGGATATTTCAGCCTCCTAATAATGAAGAAAAGAAATGCAGCAGGACACATGGCAAATGTCATAAAATGGAAATTCTAATGTGACTCGACAGTCAAAATTTTGATGTGCAAAATTTGGCTTTCTAACATTAGCTGATGCAGTCACTAGTCACCCTTCTATTGATAAGATATATTACTAATTAAAAAGTTGACAGAAGCGTAAAATTTAGGGATGGGAAGGATGATAATCCTGAATTATTTTTTTTTAATTCTGGTCTCATTCTAATTTTTTTATGTGACAATTTTGTCATGTAATTTTGTCTAGAAGTAAGGCCAAATGAAAAAATACATTTGGATCTCGAGCAATTAATTTTTAGCTTAACATGACAAAGTCAAGATAAGCTATTGCCATCACTCGTGCGGAAGTCTGTTAGTCTGTTCACATTTTCCTTTAGCACAGGCTACACGTAGTTCTTGTCTGATCGTCACAAAATTTCATATGCATGTTTGGGGTGATGTCTAGATGAGGATGTCCCCTTTTGGTTGCGATCGGTTAACCGGTATGGCTGCCCGAGCCCAAAACCCCAAAACCATTAGCACAGTCTACAGGTCATATTTATGAAGGGATTTCATTTGTAACTTGGTAGGATGTCTCTGTATAATGCCTAGATGAGAACAGCCCCTTTTGGTCATGATCTGTTAACCGTGATGGCTGCCCAAGCCCGAAACCCAAAAACTTTTACCACAGTCTGCAGGTCATATTTAATATGGAGGGATTTCATTGTAACTTGGTAGGATGACATCGGATGATGTCTAGATGAGAACTTCCCTTCCTGTCAACCGTGACGACTGCCCGAGCCCAAAACCCAAAGACCTTTAGCACAGTCTACAGGTCATATTTATGGTGGGATTTCATTGTAACTTGGTAGGTTGATTCCATATAATGTCTAGATGAGAACGTCCCGTTTTGGACGTGATTGGACAACTGTGATGGCTACAGGGGCCCGAAGCCTGAAAACCTTTAGCACAGTTTACAGGTCATATTTATGTTGGGATTTCATTGTAACTTGGTAGGTTGACTCCATATAATGCCTAGATGAGGACATCCCCTTTTGGACGAGATTGGGCAGCTGTGACAGCTACAGGTGCCCGAAGCCCAAAAACATTGAGCTCAGTCTACAGATCATATTTATGAAGGGATTTCATTGTAACTTCGTAGGATCACTCTAGATGAGAATTTCCCTTTTGGTTGCGATCATTCAACCATGATGGCTGCCCGAGCCCGAAGCCCGGAAACCTTGAGCACAGTCTACAGATCATATTTATGAAGGGATTTCATTTAACTTGGTAGGTTGACTTCATATAATGTTTAGATGAGAATGTCCCCTTTTGGACACGATTGGGCAACTGTGACGGCTACAGGGGCCCAAAAACCTTTAGCACAGTCTACAGGTCCTATTTATGAAGGGATTTCATTGTAGCTTGGTAGGATGACTCCAAATAATGTCTAGATGAGAACGTCCCCTTTTAGTCACAATCATTCAGCCTTGATGGCTGCCCGAGCCCAAAACCCAAAAACCTTTAGCATAGTCTATAGGTCATATTTATGTAAGGATTTCATTGTAACTTGTTAGGTTGACTCCATATAATGTCTAGATGAAGACATCCCCATTTGGTCGTGATTGGTCAACTGTGATGGCTTCAGGTGCCCAAAGCTCGAAAACCTTGAGCACAGTTTACAGGTCATATTTATGAAGGAATTTCATTGTAACTTCGTAGGATAACTCCAGATGATGCCCAGATGACAACTTCCTCTTTTGGTCGCATTCATTCAACCATGATGGCTTCCCGAGCCCAATACCCGAAAAACTTTAGTACAGACTACGGGTCGTATTTGTGAAGGGATTTCATTGTAACTTAGTAGAATGACTCAGTATAATGTCGAGATGAGGACATCCCCTTTTAGTAGTAATCGGTCAACTGTCATGGCTGCACAGGCCTGAAGCCCGAAAACCTTTAGCACAGTCTACAGGCCATATTTATGAAGGGATTTCAATGTAACTTGATAGGATGACTCGTTTTGGGGAATAATTTCACTGTAACTTGGTAACTTTCGTTGACATACGTTAACTGTGAGGGCCACATACATTAACTGTGAGGTCATATTAACCCACCCCTCTGCCCTTTAGTACAGTGTACACATATTATTTTTATGAAAAACATAGCATACAGGGAATAGAAATTAACATATTCCCAATTATTACAATTTTTGTCTTATTTCATAATCCTTTTATAAACATTGAACATGATCCTTTTCATCAAACACAACACACAGACAAGCTAAGCTACAGTGTCATTGACACTTTCATTCAAATCAGTGAGGCAAGGAGGGGTTTTTTTTATTTTATTTTTTGTTTGTTAACTGAGTGCTGAAAACATATTGGGCTCGATTCTCAAGTGCAGGTACTACAACTTCAAGGTTTCACATTCTGTGCATGTGGTTCACATTATCTTTGAAATGAATTTATTTCTTTTCTATGGATTTATGGGAAAGTGGCTATAGGCTTTCTCCCATAAATTGTAACAAGGTAACATGTGGACAAATTTTGCCAATGAATTTATTTATTTATTTATTATGGTTTAACGACACTTTAAAATAAAAGCCAAGGTCAATTTGGGGTCGGTGACAGTTTTATGGGCGGAGGAAGCCGGAGAGAACCACCGAGCAGCGACAAGCAGCTGCCAGCTCCCCAACATCGTATCTCCGCTCTGCAGCACAGGCAGGGTTAGACTGGTTGAAGACACAGCATCATCGTGCCCCCTTGCCAATGAAGAAAAATTCAACACTTTACCACTTTATAAAGAAATGTCAAATATATTTGTGTTCAGTAATATTCCTGTGTACCTTTTTCAAAACATACAATACAATTATAATAAACAGACACTGTTTTTTAATCATGCTTGGTTGTAAACGTGAAAATAAATATATATCAACCAAAAAAGGTAAAATTTTATAGTTCAACATTTCAAATCAATAAAAATGCTCAGCAAAGGGATTTAATCCTTAAAGACCTATTTCCAACTTTGATTACTGTTTACTGCAGCAGAACAGGTAAACCAAACATGCACACTCTGGGTAAATTTTATTTTAAACACTCTAACAGTTGTTTTTAGGCAAGTCTTGGCTGCCTAAATAGGCAGCCAAGATTAACCTAGAAACAACTGAAAAGACACAGGATGTAGCCTGATAAAGTGTAGAAAAAATGTATAAAAACCGGCCAAAAATTATAAGACAGTCGTTCATTATATATTGTTCTTTTTACTATAATATAAACCCTTATGGTACGAGCCACTTGAACTCATGCCACTTAGTAATCATTGACTCCTTAGACAGAACACAATGAGGGAGGAGTATGGGGGACTGGAATTAATGACCCGAGGTGGTGTTTTTCCTGTAGATAACACCTGCTTAGTGTTCAACTGATTACCAAAAATGGCTGCTGACTGATTACCGGTTATTTGATCTCACAATCGGCCGATTCCGATTGTAATACTGTGCACTACTAGATGAGTCGAGGCTTGAAAGAATTACATTAAATTAAATTGAACATATTCCACAGTGTTAAACGTTATTGACGCAGGTTGCAGTAAAATGACCAGACGCGCACACTTTGATCACACCTGAGTCAAGGGAGAGCAACCTTCACTTTTTCCTGTATGAACTGGCGATTGCCGCAAGTACGCTCAATTGTAAGCTTTACATTTTGATTAACTTGTATATCCCGTAAAGGGGCATCAGGAGAAATTAAGAATACACATTGTGGTTGTTTCTAAACTTTATTGAATTGTGTCATTGACATCATTTTACTTTAACTATTGAACAATTGCAGAAGATAATAAAATGTGGTTAATGAATCATCACTTAAAAAATGCTTGGCAACAATCGATTGAACCGATGTTTGAGGAGCTGTTGTCGTCCGATTGCCCACAATTGACCAATTGGGGTGGCCGATTCCGATTATCGATTAAACACTACACCTGCTTCTTGTCCCCCATACTTTATACCCGAGTTGTGTTCTATATTTATACCATGATTAAACTTGAATTAAGTGAGTGAAGCTGAGATTATGAAGAAGAATATCACCTTCGGCAGTTTGATAACTTTCTTGCTTGACACTTGTGTGTCGGAAGCATTTCATCCACATAATGTAACTCAAATGCATACCGTCCAATCAGGTGTGTTCTTACATAACGTTTTTATGTGCAATCCAGATTCCATGCATGGTGTATTTAACACATTTCCCTCCCCATGGGAATCCCGGGAAATGAAGGGTTGCTTATTTACTGTGGTAAACAAGCCTGGTTTTGCTGGTAAAATTGGACCCAGTCACCTGTGCTTTGGGTGGAAGCCCTCTAAAATGGGCTGCATGGGTATAAATGATTGACTACTCTAAACTTCATCTTCATGTTGTGGTCATTGATTAATTAATATGCAAAAAATATGTGACCTTAAGCACCAATGAATAAATAAATAGCACATTTCCTAATGTCTGTATTATTATATCATGTAACATCCAATACGCATGCACAACAGTCATAGTGTAATGTGTGTGTGACAGACATGTTAACCTTCAGAATAATTTTTCAGGGAACCTGAGGATGATTTTCAGGGAAATGGGATGGATTTCAGGGAAAAGTTGGCACGGGGACAAAATAAAAGAAAAAACTTGTGAATTTTCAGCTTATGGACCACTATTAACACCAGGTTATATCCAGAACTAGTTGTCAACTATGCTGATGCATTTATGCTATGTTAAAAAATCATAAAATAACTGTTGATTTGACCCCCCCCCCCCCCCCAGGATCCTCTTCTTCATGAGCCCCACCACCACCACCACCCACCCACACTGTCCCACAGAGTACCTCCACCTGTGGTTTGCTCTTATCAAAGTCTACTTAGCTAATAATTTCCCAAGTCTGGAAATGTTAACAGGAAAAGATGTCCTAATATTCAGTTATTTCAAGAACATTAGTACTCCAGAAAGTATCTTTATCAAACTTCATGCATGTGGGATGCTTGTGCCCTACACAAAACTTTTCTTTTCATCATTGAAGCATTTTTTTTAATTCCATTCGAAATTTTCTGGTTACAGATGGCCAACAGTTAACAGTTCTGTAGTCAGCACAACAGAATAAATGTGGTGTTAGAAGATAAGTTCATTGTGTTTAAATATGCAGTCATAATTTTTCGGCATCCTAAGCGACTTTAACCTACTTTTAAGCTGTGCTAAATAGTTGTTGTTTACGGTTTGATTTTGGAAAAGGGATGAGAATTAAAGCTATAATATGAAGGAATAAATAAATATATATTATTTAATTCCTTTTCATATATTTTAATTTCCAAAAACTGCATTTAAATGAAGGTGGAGTTTTCAATTTTTTGAAAGTAAGTCACCTATTTTCACTTCGACACTCGCACATTGATCACGAATCTCCGAAGAAAACCCCCAGAAATAAACATGAACACAGTTGAAATATATATCATAAAATAGCCTTTTCTTAAATAAATTTAACTTAAATCCATATTTTACTGCTTCGTGAGTTTTTACCAGAGTTTGAAATGCATGTGATTTGACTCCGAACTTTTTTCATAAGTTACAACGGGAACGAAATATTTGACTGTTGTTTTCTGGGATTTTTGATCCAAAACTGATTCCCGTCCGGGAGGCCGGAAACTACACTGAAATTCCGGGATTTTCCCAGGCATTCCGGGAGAGTTAACATGTCTGGTGTGTGACAAAAACATTTTGCATCAAGAGGATAAATTCATCAAAGCTAGGAATATAATAATGAATATATGAACAGCGGGCATTTATCATCTTCTAATGACAGTTAGAATTGGGCATAACCTTAGCTGTCAGCACCTCACAAACAATTTGATAACTTAGCTGTGTGTTATTGTAAGGATGCTGCCAATTGGTGTGAGTCCTGTTGTGATGTGTCTGTGTGTTCATGTTTTCATCCATGCGATTTCATATCCAGATTACAGTTTGACAGTGCTTTGGTCTAAGATCATTAACCCTTTGATACTTTTGTACGTCTTATGACGTATGAAATCAAACAGCACATTGATACTTTGTGGTTATTTGTTTTGTTATTATTTTTCGATTTTTTTAAAGTTTTAACCTCAATTCCTATATTTTTTCCCGAATAGTGCTCAGTGACAACCGTTAAGCCAAATGTTATTGCAGCTTAAAATACTAATATAATCCTGCTGTCAAGACTTCTTAACTGGTTGAGTGCTAGAAGCCACTATCGGGGCTTTCAAATGAGGATAACAGAGCAAAAGCCGGGGAGCGCGGTGGCTCAGTGGTAGAGTATTGGACTTCTGTGCTATGTTGTGTCCATGGGCAAGGCTCTTTATCACGGTTGCCTACATGGGGGCACTATGACACCATGTACTAAGGCATACTGCATGTCAGTGCTGCACATGTCTTCAACCGCTGTGACCCTTCTTGAGCGGAGCTTGAACAGAGTTAGAATGTTGATGAGCTGGCAGTTGTTTGTTGATGCTCGATGGTTCTCTCCGGGTACTCCGGCTTCCTTCACCCGTAAAACTGTCACGGTCACGATTAGCCATTGTGCATAAGTATGTGACCTTAAACACCAATAAATAAATAACAGAGCAAAAGCCAACACTTTCCTTGCTTATAATTTATATTCAGTCAAACACAAATAATATTTTGTTTATATAAATTTGTTTTATTACAAATTATTGGAGAGTGCCTGTGGGCACTCCAATAATTTGTAATAAAACAAGTTTTGAATAACAAATTCGGACCACCAAAAATAATCTAGCCCTCAACCAGTTAATCGCTAATGTGAAAAATATCTTGTTATTTGTACTTTCCGACGTTCAACGTCGCATTTTGAAAAACATTGAAGAGACGTTTGAACGTCAGGATAATTAAAGTTTCAAAGGGTTAAACTTCACAGGTATGCTGCCTAGGGGAATGGATTTGAGGGTCACATGATTTAAGTCATAGGTCAAAGGGTGCTCTGAGTCCATCTGTCAGATTTTGTTTCTGCACTATAACTTTACACTTGTGCCTTGGATCATGAAGCTTCACAGGTACACTGCCTAGAGAAAAGGAATGAATCATGTCAAGTTGGAGTCAAAAGGTCAAGGTCACCGGGTGCTCTGACCATTAAAGCGCTGCCACCAATAAAACTGTTTCTGCACTCTAACTTGTCAGTGCTTTGACCTAGGTTCCAGAAACTTGTGCACAGCTTAGGGGACAGGAATGAACCCTGTCAATTTGGGAGTTAAAAGGTCAAAGTCACTGGGTACTCCAACCTGAAACCAGTTTCTGAGCTCCAACAAGAAAATTCTTAACTTGAGATCATTTGCGGGACCCTAGTAATGGTCTGCATCAAAAAAATATCTACATTGTTCTTTGTTTTACGTTTATTTAACATTATTTGTAAGATTGTTATTTTTTTCAGTTGTCTGCTGCTGGATCTAAGGGTTGGAAAGATATATCATCATTGTGGACTGAGCCCAAGACTACACTTGCAACAGCTGATACAGGACCTGGAGAAAAATCATCTCTCCTTGGAAGTAAAGACTATGGAAGTAGGGAAAGGTGAAAACATTTTAACACTAAATTTCTCTCCTCACAACAGGTGTGATGAAGTCAGTAACAATTCAGAGAATTGAGGGCAAACAGTTGAGGTAGAAATCCTCGTATTGTTCACATTTGAATTCTGTATTGGCATCAACCATTTGCCTGCTAAATGTTGTCAGGAATTTTTCTTGACTATTAAAGTATAGTCACTTGACTGTGGCCATAGTTTTGTTTCACAGGAAAGACTGAAGTTAACCATTTGAACCCGAGAAGCCGTTTTTCCATTCTGTATTATCTTGGCTTGTGATACAATCTGGATTTATGAAGTGCATGGTTTCTCTGTAAACTTGTATTGCAGAACAGTCTGCCCCCAAATAATGAATATGGATTTTTTCCAATTGATGATATTGAACTGGGATGGAAGATACCATTAGGGTTTCAGGGTTCAAAGGGTTAAGAAGTCACTGATACAAGAATGTATGAATTTTTTCATTGTATCTCGTGATAAAGAGAACCCAGATTATACCTCAAATGGGAACAGACTTTTGCTTTTTTGTTATTGGACAGGTATTTTTTCCAGTGGAGAGTAAACTTTACACTACAGATGTTAGTACCAGAATGATCTGCCCAAATTGTGCTAACCCCAAAGGATAATGCTTTGTGTGCATGCTTTGAATTGTGATCTGTTTTTCAGGCTTGTGTAAATGAAAATTCCTGGTTCTTTACGCTATTTTCATGTATTCTAGCAGTTGCCACCCCCAACCCACCTCATGCACACCTTATCTACTTGACTAGAATAACATGTTACATGACCCAGTCTAACCCTGGTAACCCTCACCTCACCTTGATCCAAAGTGGAGTCCCAGTAACGTATAATATAAGTTATACCAGGTATCAAATTGAATAATAATGATACCATCTTATTTTAACCCTTTACCCAATGCACAGGATATCAAATTTTTTTATTTTAATTAATGTTTTTTTTTCAACCAAACCCTGTCATGTGACACCTCATTGGAACACGCTCCATTTGCGCATTCCAGTGAGGAGTCACATGATACTGTTGTGTTGAAGTTTTAGGATTTTTTCAACTGTTCACTTTGTAAATTATGCGGACGGATACAGCAGATTCGTTAGGTAAAGGGTTAAAAAGCTGGCATATCACCAATGTGGTATATGCATATAATTTCTAGAATTGGTGTCATATTCAGTTGAGTCGATGAGACAAGATCAAACAAGATGCCATTGGTGTCGTGTTTGATTTGGCTGATCTGCCTCATCAATGAGACAGAATATCACAACCCAGATTGTTTGATTGTTGTAATAATTTGTTTATTTTATGACATTGGATAGACATTTTGAAACTTTAGTCTGACAACACGCTTGAAACATAAACAAAAAGGAAATATTTATTGAAAATGTTCAGAGTAAAGGCAATGGTGCTTTTATTTTTCATTTGTAAAACTGTTGCCTCAAAAATATGCATTCATCAGTTTCATGACGTGTTTCATTCAAGACAAGCATGATATGGATTGGGAAAAGTTGAGACTCATTTTCTGTTGGTCCAGATTTGATGGGTGAACTAGGATGGTATTGAGGAGTTATTTGTAGGAGTCATATGATATGCCATAGGCCCTCTCCCATAAATTGCAACAAGGTAAAGGCATGCAAACAAATTTTGAGAACAAAAATTGATTCAGCACTCTGCTATTTAATGCTCAAAATGTCTTTTTTTTAATACTGATATGACTCCATTTTTACAACAACACTACAGCTGCTGTAGAATGGTCGTAATCTAAGCATGGGCAGTGATGTCCACCACTGCGTTTGCCAGGTAATAAAACTCATCATCAGCAAAATTTTAATTAATGAAGCACCGGGTTATACCTGGTGCTTCATTAATTAAATTTTTGATGATTATTCCTATAATTAGTGTTTGAAATTGAAAATTATTGTGTGTGTGGAAACATTGCCCACTCGTAGAAAGTGACCAGTCCACTGCGGCCAAACTGTACTATGATGAAACTATGAACTGAGATTTTTACAAGCAATTTTTAAAGGCAATAGCACTCAGCACAAGAGCAATTAAGTGTAGACTTTTAACCTTTACAAAGTAGCATGCTGAAATTTTTGTTAATGAAAAAATTGTATGTCAGTAAGAAGATAACACAATAAAAAAAAACTTGTAAGGTTTACAGTAATAATTGAATCCTTCAACCCAAAAGGATTACATTATTAATGATCCTCCTTACAAGTAAAAAAACTGACTTACTTTCATTGTTTGTTTTGTTTATTTTATTGGGATTTAATGACACTTTCAACATCCAGGGCTACATCGTGACAGTTTTATGAGTGGAGAAAGCCAGAGAAATTGGATAGAACCACTGAGTAGTGGCAAACAACTGTCTGACTCCCCAACTTACTAACTCTGCACCCTCTGAGTTAGCAGTGGTTTGAGGCAAGTGCACCACCAATGTGCAATATGCCTTTGTACACAGTGTCACCATGCCCTCTTGTGGGACCAAGGGCACAATACAGTTACCGCTGATCAGGATCGAACTGTGGATCTTTTGGTTTTAACCCTTTACCCAACGAATCGGCCATATCCGCTCATGTAATATGCAAATTCAGCAGCTAAAAAAAAATATTATTTTTCAAAATGTTTCAACAAAACCATATCATGTGACCCCTCTTTGGAATGAGCTTGTTGAGCTCATTCCAACGAGGGGTCATATGATATGGTTTTGTTGAAATTTTTTGAAATTTTTTTAAAAATGTTATTTAAAATAATAAATTTTGATATCGTCTGCATTGGGTAGAGGGTTAAGTTCAGTGCTCTAACTGAGTCACCTTATTACCATCTTGCCTAAAAAATCTTTTAGACGGGTTGATAACATTAAGGAGCCTAACATTGAAAGAGTTATGTGGAAAGAGTGAAATTTCAACATAGGTCAGGAAAATGCAAAACAATAAAATGGGATTGAAATGGGGCCTCAGAAATGCTTGGATTTCACACTTTTCTTTCCCAATCTGAAGATGTAAAAGGTTACAGTTTCAGAAAAAGTTATCAATTGTTTGGTTTGATTGGCTATCGGGGTGGTTTAGAATATGACCGCTTATTTCAGAAAAGGCTCTTGTATTTTATAAGCTCAATGGAAAAATGCTGAGTCTGCACTTTTTAAAAATGAAAAACAATTCTTTCTCCAGAACTACCTTTCAGAATCTTTCAGTATTTGGTACAGAACATCTCTAAGAGTGATACGATTAAGTTTGCACAAATCACATCATTGAGTTCTTATTTGAGCTCACTATGAGAGCCTGAATCTTAACTTAGTGATTATGAGGAAAATTCTTTAAACATTCAGCATCTTTATGTGTTCAAATTCAAGCTTGGTCAAATTAAGTCCTTCAGTTCATGTTTGCACCCTTATAGGAACCCGAATTTTAACTTAATGCAATATGGGGTAAAATCTTTAAAAATCTACTTCAGATCTACTAGTCACAATCTTCAGATATTTTGTATGCAACAACCTTATGGTGGTCAGGTTTAACTTTATTCAGATAAGGTGTATGGGTTCTTATTTGGGTTCCCTAAACGAGCCCAAATTTTAACTAGGTGAAATATGAGGAGTATTCTTTAAAAATACTCTTCTTCAGATCCACCGGTCGGAATCTTTTTATATAAACGGTATACAGCATTCTTAGGGGCTCAAATTTAAGTTTGTTAAAATCAAGTTTGTGGGTTCATATTGGGGTACCCCATTTGAGCCCAAATTTCAATTTTGTGCAATATGAGGAATATTATTTAAAAATTTCCTTTAGGTCCACCATTCGGAATCATTTGATATTTGGTACATATCATCCTTACAGGGGCCTAATTCAAATTTGTTCAAATGAAGTCTGTGGGATCGTAATTTGGTTCCATATGAAAAATTATTTGAATAGCTGCTTCATCAGATCCACCTGGTGGACACTTTTCATATTTGGTGTTCAGCATTCTTAGTGGGTACAGATTCAAACCTGTCCAAACTAAGTCCCTGGGTTCATGTTTGGACACTCTATTTTTAACTTAGTTCACAATGTCGAATTTTCTTTAGAAGCCTTCTTAAGATCAACCATTCAGAATCTTTTGGTATTTGATACACAGAATCCTTATGGAATTCAAGTTCAAGTTTGTTCAAATCAAGTCTCTTGGTTTATATTTTGGCTCCTTAATATTCCTTAAAGATCTTCTTGATATCTGCTAGATAGAATCTTTTGATATTTGGTAAGAAAACAAATATTTTATTTCAGTCGATTGTTCTATTTTCAATAATGATTGCATCCCTTAGTGAGTGTGAAAGGAGACACAACCAGAAAGCACTAATTTGTCCCAAAAAAACCTACCGGTTTCTCAATGATGTCCTCATTGACTGCCATTTCATCACACAGCTGATGGCATCTGAGAATATTTAACTGAATTTCAACCCAAAACTTTGACCAACCTGAGATGTCTTTTCAGAGGGAAACCCTTTTGTCATTTTTAGCTCAACTTTGACGAAGTCAAATTTGAGCTATTGTCATGGCCCGTCGTCCGTCTGTCCGTCCGTCCGTCTGTCCATCTGGCCGTCTGTCCGTCTGTCCATCTGTCCGTACGTCAACAATTGGCTATGGCTCGGGCTAGAGGTCGTATTTATGAACCGATCTTTACGAAACTTCTTGTGTACCTTTGTTATGACCCTGGGACGGGAACGAGTGTTTTTAGGTGTGGTCCGAAATTCAAGATGGCTGCCAGTGGCCATTTTGTACCGATGATGCAAAAATCAGTTTTTTGTACAGAACTTCTGTATGAAAGTTCTGATTTGAATAAAGTTTTGTATAAATGTTTAGTACCATGGGATACATCACATATAATACGGGTTTTTTTCTCGTGCGTAAATTATGCAAATTAGACTGACTTTGATTTATTTAGTGTTACTTTCAGAGCTGTAAGTGCCAAGCTGCTATGGCTTGGGCTAGAGGCCGTATTTATGAACCGATCTTTACGAAACTTCTTGGGTACCTTTGTTATGACCGTGGGACGAGAACGAGTGTTTTTGGGTGCGGTCCAAAATTCAAGATGGCTGCCAGCTGCCATTTTGTACCGACGATGCAGAAATCTGTTTTTTGTACAGAACTTCCATATGAAAGCTCTGATTTGAATAATTTTTTGTATGAATGTTTAGTACCATGGGATACATCACATATAATACGGGTTTTTTTCTGGTACGTAAATTGTGCAAATTAGACTAATTTTGATGTTTTGGGGGGTTACTTTCAGCACTGTAAGTGCAAATGCCAATACGGCTCGGGCTAGAGGCCGTATTTATGAACCGATCTTTACGAAACTTCTTGGGTACCTTTGGTATCACCGTGGGATGAGAACGAGTGTTTTTGGGTCCGGTCCGAAATTCAAGATGGCCGATGGCAGCCATTTTGTACAAAATTAGGTGCAATCAGATTTTTGCACAGAACTTCCATATGAAAGCCCTGATTTGAATAATTTTTTTGTGTGAATGTTTAGTACCATGGGATGCATCACATATAATACAGGTTTTTTTCTCGTGCAGAAATTATGCAAATTAGATGAACTTTGATTTTTTCAGTGCGACTTACACACAGTAAGTACACATGTCAATACGGCTCAGACTAGAGTCTGTATTTATGAACTGATCTTCACAAAATGTCTTGGGTACCTTTGTTATCACCTTGGGACGAGAACGAGTGTTTCTGGGTGCGGTCTAAAATTCAAGATGGCTGCCAGTGGCCATTTTGTACCGAAATTAGGTCTAATCAGTTTTTTGTACACAACTTCTATACAGCTCAGACTAGAGGCCATATTTATGAACCAATCTTTACGAAACTTCTTGGGTACCTTTGTTATCACCGTGGGATGAGAGCGAGTGTTTTTGGGTGTGGTCCGAAATTCAAGATGGCCACCAGCAGCCATTTTGTACCAAAATTAGTGCAATCAGTCTTTTGTATAGAACTTCTGTATGAAAGTTCTGATTTTAATAAATTTTTGTATGAATGTTTAGTAACATGGAATACATCACATATTGTAAGGGGTTTTTTTTCGTGCAGAAATTATGCAAATTAGATGAACTTTGATTTATTCAGTGCAACTTAACACAATGTAAGCACACATGTCAATACGGCTCAGGGTAGAGGCTGTATTTATGAACCGATCTTCACAAAACTTCTTGGGTACCTTTGTTATCTCCTTGGGATGAGAATGAGTGTTTCTGGGTACGGTCCAAAATTCAAGATGGCTGCCAGTGGCCATTTTGTACCGAAATTAGGTCCAATCAGTTTTTTGTCACAAGTTCTATACAGCTCGTATGTATGAACTGATCTTCACAAAACTTCTTGAGTACTTTTGTTTTCACCTTGCCTTTGTTATCATTGTGCTATGAGAACAAATATTTTGGGGTTCAGTCAGACCCACTCTGGGACTCAAAGATTTTTTCTAGTTCAGCATCTGACTGTCACCCACCTTTACAATACTTTACCTATACATTTGTTACAGGCAACGGTCAGTATTTATGTACAGACCGTTACAATACTTTATATGTACCTTTGTTATCAGGTCATTACCTAGATGTTTGTCATTGCTGTGTCACATACTATACATGTACATGTCTTTGTCTTGACAAGTTGAGCTACAGTGTCATTGACACTTTCATTTCAACATGATCTCAAGCCCAATGTAGGGTGTGTGCTGGGAATGGGGGTTGCAAAACAGACATCATTTTTCAGAGCAGTTTTTTGGTGACAGTCCTTGCAGTATACACACATGTACAAGATGACCTTCCTTTTTACCTCTGTCTTTCTTTTCCTTCAACACTAATACCCCTTTTCCTTGTAGACAGCTTGATCCAGGTGAGTGTTTTAGGCTCACTTGAGTCTCTGGCTATTTTTTTTTTTTTTTTTTGGGGGGGGGGGGGGGGGGGGGTTGCACCATCCCTGTTGGAACCCAGGGGAGTTTAGCAGAACCTGATGACTGTTTAACACAAATTCTGTTTTACTGATAAAATAGAACTGGGTAACCAAAGCCTGGGGTGAAAATTCTCCAAAGTGGGAAACACTGATGTAAACAGTTTGCTGAACTTGACTTTAAACATGAATTTTCATGACACAACCACAGGTGCTGAAAGTGACCATAACCGTAAAAGGGCTGGGGATTTTTAGACATTTTGGATACATTTTGACAATTTAAATCCTGCTTCTTTGCAGTTGTTTCTAGGCATGTTTGGCTGCCTATATTGGCAGCCAAGACTTGTCTAGAAACAACTTCCAAGATACTTGAAATGTAATTTGAATGTTTAGCCCAGGGACTGCATGTTGGACACTTGTTCTTTTGCAGTAAAAATTAATCAGTCAGAATTTGGCTTTTGGGGGTTAATCACAATAAATAATACGTTGTTATACCCCTATTCTTGAAGAAAATGTGGGGTATAATGGATTACATGTATCTGTGAGTGCATCTGTGTGTGCATCCATCCATCCATCCGTCTGTCCATCTATCCATATCCATATCTTTGCAGTGAGTGTTTAGATTTGAATAAAATTTGGTATGAGTGATCCTTGTGCATATGTTATAAGAAAGTTACATGCATTTCTTCAGAATTACAGTTCTTACTTTGTCAAATTTTGAGTGATTTTTTTAATTCATTTGTGCTTCATCATTCCAGCAATGCAGTGAGTGTATAAATTGCCTTCAGCAATACCCTTGTTCTCATCAGAAGATGCTATGATGTTTCATCACTTAAGTAAACCCATATGTGATTCAATAACATAATGTTATAAATATCATATCTCTCAAGTGAAATGACTTACAAAATTCTTCTTATTAAAAATGTGCTGAATATTTTCTTGCATATAAATTATGCGCATAACAATATGACTGATGTCAGTTCATGTGCTATGGTTCAATACAATATAATTGCACAGCGCATCAATTTAATTCAAACATGTTATCTGATTGTTAAATTTGTTTGAGGTTTAAAGATTTATGGATCTTTCTCTCTGAACCTGTATTATTGCCATGAGTGTATTGCCATCATTTATATCATTTCATTAATATTTAAATATTATCAGAACTCGGCTTCTGTAATGTCTTTCAGATAAATTGCAAATGCATGTCTCCATGTCTGATGCATCAGTCATTGTTGATCTGTGGTTTTACTTTTTCTCCAAAAAGAGTGTTGATAATTTTTTTCAAGTTTTGCCTAAATAAAACATGGATAACAAACTTCCATGATAAATATGATTTCAAATCTCTTTCTGTTTTATCTCTGTTTGTTTTAAAACTTGTTCAATATATTAAATTTCGAACTTAATTGGAGTTTGTTCCAAATCAAATGTAATTACTTGTTTTATACAAACAATATCCGTGGGAACTCATTTGAATCATCTACATAAGATATACAGTTGTTGGAAGGGCTACGCCTTATAGCAGCCATGACTTTAATTTTATGAACAATTGAAGAAAATACTCTGCTTGTTTAAGAAATGTAACTGGTTGAGTTCTAGAGGCCACAGCCAATGCACTCCCAAATAATTGTAACACAGCAATTAATTATGAACAAAATCTTGTCGACCTAAGGTTCCACACTTAATAGTTCCTTTGAAAAGAAATACTCATGTTAAAAATTATGTTGAAAAAATAATTTATTGCTTTACTACCGTACTAACCTGGGAAAAGCCCAAGGGGTACACAAAATACCAGAGGGCAAAAGTATGTGGGTGGGCTTATTTTCGAGATGTCAAGCCTGCAGAAGAATTTGGTGCAAAGTTGACACAAAGTTATATGACTCAATCAATGCCATAACAAAGATGTATTAACCCTTTACCTAACAAATTGGAAATTTATTTGCATAATTTACAAATTGAACAGTCCAAAAAATTTTTTAAACCATATCATGTGACTCTTCACTGGAATGGGCTCGTTCCAATGAGAGGTCACATGATATCGCTTTGTTGAAATTTTTTCAAGCTTTTGAAAAGAAAACAAGAATACCAAATCTTGATATCGTGCATTCAGTAAGGGGTTGTTTTTCATTATAAAAACCTACCAGCATGGCTGTCGTCAAAGTTGTCATTCCAAAATCAGGGACTGGCTTATTTGTAGAGTGATTACATGCCAATAAAATGACACCCTATGACACCAACATCCTACCACCATGCCCCCAGCCCAGTCAGTTAGGCAATTTTTTTGTTTGCTCCGAAATGTATTTTGAAGGATTCAGAGTAAATATGTGCAGAAAAAAAATTGACTCCTATGACACCTAGCTTTCCTCCCCCACCACCACCACCACCACCACCATGCTTAAAAAATACCCTTTGACTCCAACATTAATTTGAAGTATTGAAATTGTGTTCATATGTTATAATAGGGTTCATAGATTTGCATGGAGAATTCCTAGTTTTATAAAGCACTATATTGTTCTAGTGATAACACTTTACTTGTATGTGAATTGATTTGTGACAATCATGATGGAAAAGTGAAAATGCTTTGCACACAAATGACACCATTCCAGTTAATAGTAGCTTTAGTATACAGACAGATGAGGAATTACAATAGCTATATTTTATGCTTTACTGACCTGAGTAATTTTATACTTTTAGTGACCTGAGTAATGGACAACTGTTGAATGATGATGAAGATTCATGGGGAGGATGGGGAGGTGAATGGCATGATGAAAACAAAAAGCCAGAAGACACAAATATTGTGGATGAAGATGCCCAGTTTGAGGCATGGTTGAATGAAGATACGCCTCCAAGTAAGCATGTGGCAAAATCTGCCACAAATAAAAAAATTGAGGAGAAAAATTCTAGGAACAATGATGACTGGAACAGTGTTGAATGGGACAATGGGTTTTCATCATCAAAGCCAAAAAAACCTGCTGAACCAGCTGTTGGTAGTTTGATAGACTTTGGTGACGATGGAGCGAGTGGGTCAAAAAATGAGTGGGACAATGAGGTGTGGGCTAATGATGATGATGAAGACTGGCAAACACTCGACATCAGTTCTTCCAATTCTAATAAGTCTGGAAAAATGCATTGACTAAAGTGACCATTAGGATATTTTAACATTGTCTTTAACTCTCTCAGTGACAGTATTAATATTTTGTTTGTTGCAAATTTGGCAAGTTTCATTGATTCCTGATCATCTTTGGCAACATCAAAAGTTAATCTTTGTTTTTACACAAATATATCTGTTGTCATATTTTCACAACTGTAAAGGTGTATGTACTCTTAATTTTAACCCTTAAAGTTGATTACTTTTTACTGCAACAAAACAGGTGCCCCAATATGCAGTCTTTAGGTAAACTTCAGGGCTTAAAATTCGGCGAGAATCAATTCACGCAAAGATTCACACAACAAATTTTGTGAAAATCCATGTAGATTCTTGTGCACCTCTGCCAGGATTCACGTGAAAAGAATTCAGTCAATTTAACCCTTTACCTAACACAGTGGCAGCAAATTAACCAATATAAGCTAACATGACCTGAAATATCCTGACACTTTGTCATTAAAATTGTACAAATATGGCGGCCATTGGAACAGGCTCAATGAGCCGGTTCCAATGACAGCCATATTTGTAAGTTTTTATTGGTACATATTGTTTGCTTTTTTAAAAATTATCAAATTTAGTTTATATTTTTAAAATTATAAAGCTGTGTTGGGTAAAGGATTAACATATATTATCAGTATACAACAGGGGTTTAACCATGGTGGCCTCATGGATTCTTGCAACCCAAATTTAAATGAAATAAAAGCCCTGAACTTGCCAATTACATTATAATACCTTAGCAGTTGTTTCTTGGAAAGTCTTGGTTGCCTATACAGCCCTTGAAATTAGCCACGGCAAATGCCATGGGATTCGCCATGGAATATGAATTTCTCCACAGCAATTGAATGCTGGGAGCTTTTTCCTTAAACTTTGAAGAAGGCGATTTATAACCAGCATTATCAGTGTGACACAGGGGTATTAGAACACAACAAGACTTGAAGTCAATCATAAATTTGTTAAAATTAAAAATCATCTATTCAACTAATAATCAACAGTTGAAGCACTGAATCAGTGCTTTTGGCTGATTGTTAAAATTGCCGTGGACTGTATCCTTGTCCATGGCAATTTGTAGTTGTGGAGAAATTCTTTTAATTTCGAGGGCAGCCTATATAGGCAATAAAAACTTGCCTGGAAACAACTGCATCACACAGGTTGTAGACTGTCAGTTTGTAACAAATGTACAAAACATTTAGGTAAACTTGCCAATTACATTGTAAGTACCTTGGCAGCTGCTTCTTGGAAAGTCTTGGTTGCCTATATAGGCAATAAAAAGTTGCCTGGAAACAACTGCAACACACAGGTTGTAGATGGTCAGTTTGTAACAGATGTACAAAAACAGGGTTCTTACGCTGCTTTGAAATTTTTGAAAAAGTATTGTAATATACGTCAATCTGGAGAAGGTCTTGAACTGGTTGAGTGCTAAATTATTTTTCAAAGGTGATTTGAAACATGGGTATTTTTTTCAAAGATACCAAGGTACCAGCAGAAGCAGCCTTAGTTCAGCAAGGTTTTGTTCATAAATAATTATTTTGTTATAATTTATTGGAGTGTGCCAAACAAGCACTCGTCAATAAATTGTAACCGAACAATTTATATAAAAAATTTGTCTTCTACTGCTGAGCAAACAATAAGCTAATGCAACCAGTGTAAAGCCACAAAGTGGCTTCTAGCACCTTTCAGTAGAACCATGATAGTGGCTTCTAGCTCTCAACCAGTTAAAAGTACAGTGGAACCCGCTTAATTGAATAGCCACTTTGCCAATGAAAATTATTCAATTAACAGGACTATTCAATTAACAGGGATTGTGTCACTTTCCTGTATTCTAGAAATAAACATAGCATTTATTCTATTATATCTTGTTTGACAGAGCTCCGTGAGCTCTGTCAAACAAGATATAATAGATTAAATGCCTGTATTGGATGTACTGAAGCCAAAGAGGTCTTTAAATAAAGTAAAACTGGGAAGAGTCCGGGTAATTTCCCGATTGGTTACAAGATTTTTTATTCAATTAACAGGAGTTTACTCTCTAAACCCATATTCAGTTAACAGGTCAAATTTGTACTTGAGGTATGGTAAATGTGTTTGTGTTGGGAAATTATATTCAATTAACGCAGTTATTCAGTTACAAAATAACAAATTAAGTGGGCTCCACTGTACTGAGAAACCCACAGTCAAGTCTTAAGAGTATTGAAAAAGTATGGAAATTAATTTTGAACAAATAATCTTCTACACTGTGATATCAAAATATCAACCAACAAATATTTTCCATAATGCGACAAAGAATTTAACCAAATCAGCCTTGTTTGACAGAGCTCACTGACTACTGTATTTATTTTTAATTATTTGCACATAAAAGAATTTATTTATTCTATTATTTATTCCCAGATGGAAGGAGCTCTATTATTTATCCACCATGAATTGCATTATAAAATTTCATGTTGCTGTAGAATGAAATTCCAGATCTTCATTATGCTGAATATAACCTGTGGCTTTTATGCACTGAGAGGGAGAGAGCCCTCAGATTCAGTGACAAAAGTTGGCATTGCTGCCATAAATGTCATACATAAATATCACCATAAATACATTGTGGAACAAAACTTTCCAACTAGTCATTTTGTGGATAGAATCTTTATGGAGACCACACTTCAATGTGAACATTTAGCTGACATTTTCTGTTTCTCATACTGGGTGTATGACTTTCAAAGAAACATATTTGTTATATGGGTTTAGTAGTCCTAACTGGAACCCTTCAGTTGTTACATCTTCCGGCAGGAATATGTGAAGATGTTAAAACTGGTGTTGAACTGAAAATTTTCTTGCATTGCTATAAGATAAAGCTGCTCCGACTCATCACAACTAACTGGTAGAATGCTAGATTAATTTCTGATGTCAAATTTTATTCATAAAGAATAGTTTTGGAGCAAATTATTGGAGAGTGCCTATAGGCACTCTCCAATAAATAGTAAACAATCTATGTGAACAAAATATTTTGCTTTTAATTGGATATGATGCACATTGAGAGAATGTGAAGTCTTTTACTTGTGATGCAGGTATTTTTAAGAGGGGTACAAATTTGGGCTTTCAGTTAATAACCAATTAATAAACTTCTTCACAAAATGTTGTTAGAAGACCAAGCCACAGCATGCATGTATGATCGCGAATGTTTCCAAATTTCAAATTCTGTGGAGCACACTTACATCAACAACAGAAAAAATAAGTAACCATTGCTTTCTTGAAAACCATAGTCATGGCTATAATCTAGAGTAGAATCAGGAGACTCTCCTAGGTTTTACCTCTGGTTAGCCAACAGAAGTACAAAAAAACTTTCACTGATTAGGGTTAGAAGTCATTGTTTGTCTACATTAGATTTAAAAATAATTCGTCCCTGAAATGTCACCTTGTATAGCATGGGTCAATCCACTAGTATAATATAATTCTCTTTAATGACACAGTTTCTCCCGAGTGTGACTAAAAATCATATCGTAGGCCTAAAAAAGTTAAACATCTGTTTCTCAGGCCCTCCCACATGATCCTTCTGGCTGCTGCTTACTCTCTTTTTATAACCAATGCAAACTTAAAAAAAAAAAAATTAAATAGTTTGTGTCTGATATTTTACCCAAGTTAATAAATTTGTCCCTTGAATGCAACAAGGCTTTGCAATGCTTTAGCCTTCTTGAACTCAAGGGACGAAATACACCACCACCCATGCTGTTCTGTAGATTATGAGGCCTAAAACATAAAACAAACCAAGATCATGAACTTTTGATGGCAAAGAAATAATTACAAAAATATAAAATAAAATAAAAAAACCAGCCACCCACATGCAATTTTACAAAAAATGATCTGAGAAACAGAAGATCTACTTTGTGGGGCTTTATTTAGCTGAACTATTTGCATTATGGGAAATTTTTGGAGCTGATTTTTTTTTTTTTTACGTTTTTCAACTTTAGTGTACAGAAAGTTAATACTGTGTAACTTTTTATCCAACTAATCAATCAATTTGACTAGCGCTGACCAGGACCAGTTCTGTGAATATAATGAGCAAGTGAAGATCCAGTATTATTGTAAGTGGGGATTGCAAGATGTAAAAAGTCAACAAAAAAATGTTAGTTTCAAAAGTGTATATACTTATGTACATTTTGCACAGGGCAATATCGTACCCAGCTACCTGGCTAATGGACATCAGCCAAAAGTCTTACTTGCTTGACCAGTAGACATGTGATCCCTGTGGGAACCTTAAGAAGTGGAGTACTTCTTCACTGCAGTTAAAACATTCTGTTCTAATGGTAAAATAGAGTGAGCAGCAGAGAATTGGCTGAACTGGACTTTATACTTGTGTTGCAGTCACAATACAGCCATAGATGCTGAAAGTGACCTTAAACACCAATAAAATAAATAGTAAAAGTTTGAAGACCCAACAAGCAAATTTGCAATTCATGGACCAATGGGTAAGCTACACATCAGTCCATGAACTCCAGATTTTCTTGTCGGATCCCCCCACATTTCTACTGGTTTAGGTTTTGCTTAACCCTTTACCCAATGTAATGGTCAAAACCATCCAAGGCTATTCTCAAAAATCGCCAATTAATTTTCATTATATTTTCATTTTTTATGTCTCAAAAACATAGGTTATGACCCCACATTGGAACGAGCTCGTTCCAACGAGGGGTCATAACCTATGTTTTTGAGACAAAACATGAAAAAAATTAGTTATTCAAGAATTTTTTTTGCAAGTGTCATCTGCTTTTCATGCTAGGTAAAGGGTTAAGTAGATGTCTATCATCATGTATCTGCATAATAAGTTATCCTGTACGAACTGCAACACTATTGTTACATCATCATGTGCAGTATATTAACCCTTTACCTGACATGAAAGGTAGTCAACACTTGCAAACAAAATTATTGAATAACTAATTTTTTTCATTTTTCTTTGCATCAAAAACATTGCTTATGACCCCGCATTGGAACGAGTTCATTGGTCTCATTCCAGTGAGGGGTCAGTCATAAGCAATGTTTTTGACGCAGAAAAATTGAAAAAAATAATGAAAATAGAGTGGCAATTTTTATACCATAATCATTTACCCATAACAGGTTTATAAATTTCTTTACACTTTGGCTGCAGCAGGTGGATTTTCAGCCTTGTACAAAAATACTCTTTTGCACTGTAGGTGTATAATCCAAGCTTAATAAAGATTTCTTGATGCCAAACACCATTGAATTTTTCATCAGATTAAGCCATCCATGACTTGATTTTATAAAAAGTTTAAAATAATATTTAGTGGCTTAAGAGTGAATGATGAGATGTGCTCCTTCTTGCTTTAAAACTCCTAAGCCTTAACTCTTAACTGGTAGAGTGCTGGAAGCCCTATTTTGGGCTTTACTAAAAGTGAGAGGCAATAACTGTCTGTAGCTACATTCTGCCTGTGGAAGCCTTTATTGTCCCTGATATGGATCAGATTTTTTATACAATACCTTGCTCTCTGACATTTAATTGGATAGTGCCTATAAGGCACTATCCAATTAAATGTAATAGAGCACTATATGATGAGCTTTGATTTGTCAGAAAAAACTCAGCACTTTACCAGTTAACCTGCTGAGTATTTTCGAAATATGTTTCATCAAATCTAGTCATGGCTGCTGTAAAGCAACCATGACAATATTTGATGAAAAAAAATCATCTAAATTTAACACCAGAAATCATTTAATCAAGAAGTGCATTCAAGTTACAGTTTAAAATTTTGTTAAATGTTCTTAAATTATACGTATTTCAAGGGAAAGAGATTTCATGTCCTGGACGGGAATATCTGTCAGTAGCATGCAAAGAGTTAAAAGCCTAATTCTGTCTAGTACATTTCTTACAGTAACAGAGCAGATACCCTTATCTGCAGTCTATGGTTAACCCTTGTAGGCCTAATTTCAATTTTTAAAGCTTTTTACTGCAACAAAACAGGTGCCCCTACATGCCTGCTCTAGGGAAACTAGCATGTTACATTCTAAGTACCATGGCAGTTGTTTCGATACAAGTCTTGGCTGCCAACATAGGCAGTCAAGACTTGCCTAGAAACAAGTGCAGGATGTAGACTGTCAAAATATAGAAAAGTATGTATAAACCTCCCCAGGTCCATAAGGGTTTAAACTCTAAAATCACATTATAAGTACTTTGGTTGTTATTTCTAGGCAATTCTTTTCTGCCAATATAGGTTGCTACGACTTGTCTGGAAACTACAAAAGTGTAGCAAACATGTATAAAAGTCTACATACTTTCAAAGGCTGAAATATTTGTTGCTCCTGGTCAAGGGGTTGCAATCCACCTGTGTCATTTTGTATTTGTTTAAGTGCAGCTTGTGCATTTGTACTGTGTTGTTAAGATGTAATTGATTGCTGGTGCCTAATGGTTTTCTTTACACAATCCATTTTTTGTAAGCACAGATAATGTCTGGCATTTTCGGCTCCTGGTTGTTGCAATACAAAAAAACAATGTGGCTAGTTTATCTTGACGTGAAACAGAATATGTGCAATTTGTGCATGTAACATTGAGAGAGTTATTGTTAAACACAAACTATTTATATATAAGGAAAAAATTAGTCATTTTAAATTTTTGTGGAAGGTTGAATCGTATATATATTTCCTCTTTCGTCTCCATACTGATCAGTGTCTCTTGAATCCTTACCTAACATGTGGAAAGGACTCATAAAACACAGCATATCTTATAACACATCATCAGAATATGTTCAACAAGTTAATTCCAATGTCTCCGAAGTAAAAATTGAAAAAATAATGAAATTAGACTTGCATTTTTTATGGATAGATTTGGGTAAATTAATCTTTCTGTGGGGTAAAGTGTTAACTTTTTGACCTATCACAAATGACCGTACCATTGCATTCTTTTTAAGTTATAGCCCCTGGCTGGAATCGGCTTCTATTCCTCAGAGGAGTTATGTGTTATGGTTATTTATTACATGCCTGTTCTTTGAAATCCCCATCAACAGCAACACTAAACCATGCATGAAAAGGAAAATCGTTGATGGACTATTTTTAAATAGAAGCGAAATTTCATTGGAATTTTCTACAAATCGTGCAGCACAATTACAATTTGAATCAGTAGCAATAGCTAAAAATCATCCCCAGAGTTCCAATGTGTTTAAAACACATTGGAACTCAGGGTACGAGATAGTAACACGGGTTCCCCTCGCAAATTTGGTTGGCGATAAAATGTGTTCTTTTTGTTGATAGTTGTCAAATGAATTGCTGAGTGTCCTTCTAATAATTGTTTTTATAGATGTGAAGGCATGTAATAAACTCAGAATGACACCTGCATGTGAATGGGTTAATCGATATGGCACTTGTGCATGTTGTTCTGTGTATGTGCTCTCCAATAAATTGTGAATAAATAATTTTCTTAAGACCACACAAAATAGATCTGTTTTTCAGGCACATTTTTTTCAAAAAGATATGTGGCTTTTATGTTTATTTTCTACTGTATAATTTCTCTCAAGTGGTCAGTATACCAATTATAGGGAAGTGGGAGGATGGGGTAATGACCAGAGGTCCTAGTTGGATTAGTGAAGGCAGGGCCTTGAAAATCCTTGTATTTGGCTATAGTGATATGTGACATTTTTATCAAAAGAATGCAATGAAGCAACCATGACTGAATTTGCTGAAAAATTTAAACAAATGAAGCCCAGAAAAGATTCAGGAAATGATTAATCCAATTAACTGAGATATGTTTTGTTATTCTGAGTGAGGATTATCCCTGTTTTATAGACCATTAGTTCTGCTCTGGTAGGAATATATGCCAGTAGCATGCAGAGAGCTGAAGGATATAAATGTTTATTATATGACTATGTAATTTAACTGCTGAATTTCTCTACTGTTTGACATCTTCTCCTGGTCCCCGGAAAATCCACAATGTGGAATCCGAATCTGTATCACTATAGTATGATGGACTATTTACTTGTGCATTCGAATTCACATAATTAGCTGTTCTGGTCGCAGAGAGTACATTACTCTGAGCTGGAAGGGATGCGCTCGAACGGCAGTCCAGGTTGACTGCAAGTTGACTGTTCACTTTGTTATGTAATCATGCACATCGGGGGATTACCCGGAAGTGTGCACCTGTTACAAAATTAAGTGTAAACAAAAATAAAAAAGGTTAAAGGAATTGTTAATGCAAGCATTGGCATTCGATGTTGAACTATAAGTCATATAATAAACTGGGTAGTCCCATCACGTCTTGTTCAGGAGGTCAGATCGCCCGATCAAACTCGCTGCCTGTAGCGATAATATGTATGTAACACATATAATAAACAGAAAATCTATCTTTAGTTAGTTAACATTCCTGTTACTTGAATATGTTAGCTGACAATTTGGTTATTTAATTTATCCTTTTACATGATCTGACATTTCTTCCCGTTATTGAGCCTATTCATTAAAAATGGTAATGCACATTAACAAAAATAACGTTGGGAGTACTTTAATGTATTTAAGAGTCTTTAGTGGAGTTTTTGGATTATGTAATAAATAGCATCTTCAACTCATCCCCAGTTTATATCGAAATTTACAAAACTTGTCAAGTAACTCTGGACCAAGCTAAAGATTGGAGATTCTCTGTATTTAACACAACAGTAATATCTGGCAGTCACTATTCACAAAAATAAGCATTTAATTTTTTCACCTGTTGTCTCCAAAACATCACTTACGAACCTTCATTGGTACAAGCTAATCAAGCTTATTCTAATGAGGGGGTCATAAAACATGTTTTGAAGGCAAAAACAGAATATTTTTACTTCTTCGAGAAATGAAATGTGTAAGTGTTATGTTATCTTCTTGCATATTAGTTAACAGTTCAACTGGATATTACGGTACAGAGAGATAATTACAGACCAAATGTTTCTGGAATTAATTATGGGGCAAAAAGTAAACATGGTTAAATTATTATTGTTTAATGTCATGTATATTATGTTGATCATCATGTCTGATTGTACAGTGATTTCCACAAAAATCATTCATTTATTCATAATTTTCTGTAAATAATTTGTTTCATTGCTACTGTATCCAAGGATTTCTCATTGGCTTCCTTCTTTGAATGAGCTTACTCAACTTCTACATTAACCCATAAGGGCCTGTACAATTGTCCTGAATTCACACCTGACTTCAGCTATAACATGTCCAGTGGTTTAACAGTGATTTCTAGTCAAGTCTTGGCTGCCTTAACAGGCAGTCCAGACTTGGCAGAAACCACTGTGTATGTAACTTGTTTATTGTCAGCAGTATCTACTCATGCTGTCATATTAAGGGCACCTGGAAAAGTTAAAAATAGGCCTTTAAGGGTAAATGATCCTAGAGCAGTTTTCACTTCTTCATGTCTAGAAAACAGACTCTCTTGTAAGAAATTGTTTTGGACAAAACATGATTTACCTTTATCATGATTTGTTGTAAAGTGTAAGAAGATGCAGGCACACTGCACTTTATTTTGTAACTGTGATATTGTCCTGGTGTGTTCTAGATATGTTGATATAACAATAAAAATTGTCTAGGATTTTATCGATTTTAGAGTTTAGAAAATTTACTGGTGTAAAAGGTTGAAAATTTTAAAATATTTGCTTTTATGTTCCAGTAGGTTGTTCACCCATATTGATATTGGTTCAAGAAGGTTTAGCAAAATTTCTCAGTACTTTTAAGAAAATATTCTGAACACACAAGTATTGAAATGAAGAAATTTTACCCATAAATTTACTTAATATAACAATCTCCACTCAACACTGTTCAGATAGAATGCCATTCAAATTTCATTATTTTTTTCAATTTTCCCCCCCAAAACATACCTAAAGACCCCTCACTGGAACAGAGGTCATAAGCTGTGTTTTTGAGGCAAAAAATGAAATGTAGAGTTTGTCAGGAATTTTTTTTCCATCTGTATTCTTCTAGTTGTTTCAGATAAAAAGTCTAGGAAAATATATAAAATTAGTATTTTGCCATATTTCTGTGATTGTTGGAACCGGGTGAATATTGGCTACCTACATGGGTAGTAGCCAAGAATTGACGAATCACAGGGTTGGCACAGGACCGTAAGTTTGTAAATTGAATAGCCACTTTACCCATGGAAATTATTCAGCTAACTCTGTGTGATGTCTTTAAAATTTTCACACGTTATAGACAAATCATGACTCAAAAGTCACATAGCTTGAATGAAACACAAAAGACACTCATTGTTCAAAATTTTTAATATTTTGTCAGTACCTGAAACCAAGGAAAGCCCACAATGTGTAATACTGATATTCCCATCAAACTTAGTGTGTCTGAGAAACCTTATATTTACAGTGGATCAGTGTGTCTGAGAAAACTTATAGTAGAACAGTGTGTCTGTGAAAACTTATTTATATTGGTCACCAAGATGGATAGTACTGAGATAATGGGAGTAATTTTGGCCATTTATTTTGGAAAATTTACCACGAAGTCCTTTAGAAACCGTCAAAAGTACTTAAAAATTTGTTTCCCCAGTTCTGTATGAACCCTACAAACACAACTGCAGTGTAGTTTCTAAGGAGGGGAGGGTGGCTTTATTTGAAGTAAACATTGATCTTTTACAAGTTAATACAGTACATGGAGATAAAATTACCACCAACTCATGTAGAGTGGAATTTCCACTGAAGCAATAACAGATGTTCTTGGAAAAACATTAGACACCCATGTAAAGCTTGTTGTGCCCAGTGCTTCATCAATTAAAATTTTGTTAATGATGATTTTTATTACTTGGTAAACACATGCATGGAGATCACTTCCCAAGCGTGGATTACGACCAGTCCACTGTGACTGTACTGCATGAGCAATTGACTTATCTTATGTGCCATTGCTGACAATTATAGTATACCCAAAACAATTAATCAATTCATGCAGGTATTTGTATCCATCATTTCATTGTTTTTGGCAATAAAGAATCATGTAAGCTCTTTTAAAAAAAAGAAAAAAACAGTCATTTCCATTGAGTACTTTCTCAGCTTTTCCAATTATGGAGTTTGAACATATAAAGTTTGAAAAAGAAAATTTAGAAAAAGAATATGACATTCAGTCTCAATTTTTGTTCTCAAAAACCACCCAATTTGATGGTAATTATGTGGTTTTTATGTAAATGAATAATAATTTCATCACTTTATCTTCATCTGATTTTATTTATTGTTATTTATTCTAATATGGTATTATCTTGAAAATAAATAATGAAATCATGAACATCGGGTTCTTCAGGGATAAGGATGTGCCAACATAACCCTTTGTCTAACACAAATAAGAGACAAAACAAATTTCTTTAACTGTAAATTTCAATTTTTTGCAACATAATTATGGCTTATGACTCCTCATTGGAATATGGTCATATGCTGTATTTGAGGCTAAAATTTTAAAAAAATAATGAAGTTTGAATGTGATTTTGTGAATAGTACTGATTTTGTTTATTACATTAGGTAAAGGGTTAACTTACTGCTCATCTTTTCTTGTTTTTATAGAAAATACTGTTTGAACTCTTTGACCATCTCATAAGCTTATTCTTATAATATAATTACTGAATGACCTTTCTCTGAGAATCCAGGAAGATGGAGTCTGTTCACCCAGTAGACAAACACAGTTTTATTAGTATAATAGAAGTAGTAACCAATGCATGAAGTTCAAGTCATCTGAAATGTGTGGTAAGAGTATAAACATCATCTAAGCTCGATTTTGTACTTATATTATGGCCACAATATAGCTATAGATTTTGAAGTGAACTTAAACACCAGTAAATAAAGTATTAAATTTCCTACATAATACAGGATTTCTGCTGGGCCTTGGATTTAAGAAATGACCTTGAATTTGACTAAGGGCTGTTCACGGCCTTGAAATGATTGAAAATGGGTCAGAGCCTTGAAAATCCTTGAATTTTCATGAAAGAGCTATCCCGTTGTTGTGCCAAATTAATCACAGTCTATTTTTCCAGAGTTATAGTAACTGGGAGTGAGATAATGAATGAGGTAGTGCCTTGTGTAAAGCATTGGCATTGGTTACTTTTTGCTGAACTATTTTATTAGTAATGCACCAAAATTTGCATTGCATGGGTGGTCTGCATGTATATAAATTATTATCCATCACATTGACTCAGACTGTCAGACCAAGGTCGACACAAACAAGGTGAAATTTGTGTTCTGAAGAGGAAGCAGTCACCAACTGCTTTCTCTTCAGAACACCACATTCCAACTTGTGTGTTGAATACCTCATTTAATTTAGGCCTTAAAAAGTTAAAAATCTGTTTCTCAGGCCCTCCCACAAGGTCCTTTTGGCTGCCACATGCTCTCTTTTTATAACCAATCCAAAATTAAAAATTAAATGGTTTATGTCTGATATTTTACCCAAGTTAATAAAATTGATAAAATTGATAAATTTGTCCCTCAAGTGCAACAAGGCTTTGCAATGTTTTAACGTTGCAAACCATTCTTGCACTCAAGGGACGAATTATACCACCACCTATGCTATTCTGTAGATTATGAGGCCAAAAACATAAAACAAAAAAAAAATAAAAAATAAAAAACTGTCCACCTGCATGCAATTTTACAAAAAATGGCCTGAGAAACAGAAAATCTACTTTGTGGGGGACCTTACTACCATTTTGTAACCATATAGTTTTATATGCCATAGTTTGTGAAGGTGGACCTTGAAAATCCTTCAATGTGGCTATTGTGGACCCTTGAAAAATATCAAGAAATGGCCTTGAATAGCATTGAATTTTATCAGTTCTTGCTACAGGAACCCTGTAAAAAGGTTCGTGTTTTGCTTCTAAAATATAGTTTTTGATCTGTCATAGTAATGGGTTCAGTGAGCTCATTCTGGTGAAAGGTGTTACATAAGCTATGTTTTAAAAACAGAAATTAAGAAAATAAATTTGAATGACAATTTTTGTGTATGCACAGAGATGATTTGAATGATTCATTTGTAAAGATTTAACCCTTAAAGGCCTATTTCTGACTTTTACGCCCTCTGAACAGGTACCCTTAACTTGCCATCATGAAAAATTCTTCAGACAATAGACAAATCACCTCCCGCGGGAACCCTGAGAAGTGAAGCAGTGCTTGTTTATTGTGGTAAACAAACTCTGTTTTACTGGTAAAATAAGACCCACTTACCAATGCCTTGGGTGGATGCCCTGTAAAATGGACAACATGGGTATAAATGTTTGACTGGACTTGACTTATTTCCCTGTTACGGTCATGATTAGCCATTGTGCAGAAATATGGGACCTTAAATACCAATAAATTGATAAACAGACAAATTGGTTTCTAGTGAAGTCGTGGCAAGAAAACATTGCTAAGTCATGGGACGTGTAGACTGTGGGCTGGTGGAATTCAGGACACTTGTCCATGCCCTTGAGGATTAACTTTTAAGTACAGTGGAGCCCACTTAATTGGATATCTCTTAATTGAATAACCCTGTTAATTGAATATAATTTCCCAACACAAAACCATTTACCATACCTTCAATACAAATTTGACCTGTTAATTGAATATAGGTTATAGAGTAAACTCCTGTTAACTGAATAAAAAATATTGTAATCCGTCGGGAAATTCCCCTGACTCTCCCCAGTTTTCCTTTGTTTATAGACCTATTTGACCTCAGTACATCCAATACAAACATTTAATCTATTATATCTTGTTGACAGAGCTCATAGAGCTCTGTCAAACAAGATATAATAGAATAAATGCTAAGTTTATCTCTAGAATACAGGAAAGTGACACAATCCCTGTTAATTGAATACTCCTGTTAATTGAATATTTTTTATTGGCAAAGTGGCTATTCAATTAACAGGATTCCACTGTATTTTCATGAATTTCTCATCAAATTAAGTTGCATGGTGTGTAACCACCTGGAAATCCTGTGAAGTAGAGCAGTTCTTGTTTACTATGGTAAACAAGTTCTATTTTATTTGAAAAATAGGATCTGGTAACCATCATCTGGGCTGAAAGTCCTCTAAAGTTGTAAATACAGATCATCATGATAATGTGCATGTCCTGTGATTTGTATCAGATTTGAGGTGGTGTCCAGAATGGGATCTCAGCGAGCCGGCTTTGCAGGCGAGTTGTGATCCCATTTTTGGACACCTCCGAGAATCTGATGCAAATCACGGGACATGCACATTATCACAATAATTCATTTATCTAACAAGTCGGTCACAAAAACAGATTAAATCTTAAATTATTAATACAGTTTTGGGGCATAATGTTGGGCAAGAAAAAGTTAAAAAACAACTTATTTTATCGAATTATACTGTTGTGCCATCTTAACAAGCAATGAGTAACGCGGTCACCGCAATTTTCAAAGTTGTGCTATCCAATTATCCACTCTCAGTGCCACTTCCTATGATGATCCACTGGAAATTATGAGTGTGCGATGAACAAGGGCACATCCTCAGGAACCGGGTAGGTGTAATATTGAATTGTGCAGTTACTATTTATGGTGGGGAGGGGGAAGTCATTGGCTATTAATAGTTCTGTCACTAATTGTTAGGAATTTTGTTCTGTTTTGTAAGTGATCAGCTGAGTCGATCACTGAAATGCACATACAATGTATTCATGTGCCTGTTATGATAGCCTGTTGCGTTACCGGAAATGAATGATACGGAATCAGAATGAGTCATCTTTATAATACAGAATCGGAACACATTATGTGATACTTACTATTTCTCGTGGTTTTCAGGGCAAAAATCTATATCATTGTAAGATAAACATTGGAATCATCGAGCAATAGATGCAAATCGTGATCTCTAACAAATATACCAATAACATGTGGTTCATCAAACAAATATGCATGCATTGAGTAATCTAAATTAACTTGGCACATATTAAGATAATCAGCCATTAAATATATGGATGTCTTCCACCTGCCATTGAGTTAATCTGTCACTGTGTGATCTCCAAAGGCCAGAAGTTCATTTATGACTCTCTGCTAATGGAAGGGAAATAATTGTTGCTATTTCGAAATAATTCTATGCTACATTGCTTATAGCTCCACTTCAAATGAATGTTCCTTCATAGCTACGCTTACCCCTTCACTGAGTCATGGAAAAGTTGAAGAAAATGAAATTTCATTGCAGCTTTGAGGGTATTACCCTTCATTCAGTTAACCTTTTGCACTCTGATGTGGAAATATCAAAATTTGAGTCTTCACAGGAACCCTGGGAAGTATAGCAGTGCTTGTTTACTGTGGTATACAAGCTCTGTTTTACTGGTAAATTAGGACCTGGTAGCCAATTCCCGGGGGTGGGGGTATTCCTCTAAAATGGGCATCATGGGTATAAACGACTGACTGGGCTTGACTTTAAATCCATGTTGCAGTCACGATTAGCCATTGTGCAGAAATATGTGACATTAAACACTAATAAATCAAGCTGCTCTGTCAAACAAGACTAAATTGGTTCAATTCCTAGTTGCATTATGGGAAAATGGCTACTTTAAATTTTTAGCTCTGTCACACAAGACATAATTTGTCACACTTTCAGTCACAATATGGAAAACATTTTAATACTAGAGTTTAGAGTTGAGTTTGAAAACAAACAATATTCCTGAGAAATGTCTGTGTGCCGGATATTACCTGAAAGTATTCAAAAGAAAATGTATAGTTTATTTAACACTTTACCTGACATTAAAGGTACATGTAGATGGCACTTGCAAACAAAATTCTTGAATAACTAAATTCTTTCATTTTTTGCATAAAAAACATAGCTTATGACCCATCATTGGAATGAGCTAAATGAGCTCATTCCAGTGAGGGGGTCATAAACAATGTTTTTGAGATAAGATATGAAAAAAATAATGAAAATTGAATGGTAATTTTTTGTGAATGGCAGTGGCCGTTTTTTTTTGTTCTTTACGTTAGGTAAAGGGTTAATCTTCCATATTAGCTACAGCAGGATATTACAATGGAAGCTATGCCTTGCTTTGTATATAATTGTCCCAGTTGATTCTGTTGTGAAAAAGGTGCAATATTATTTTAATTGTTGTTCATCATTGTCTTTCTTGTACAGCTCCAAAATGGATAATCCCCCATTGTTTTACACCTTTGCAGTGTTGGATTTTAATGGTTGGTTCTCACTTTGCCAGCTCTTTCTAGTTCAGCATTTCTGTTTTACACAGTCACTTGTTACTTTTTTCAGTTTTCATAACCTATATTTTTGAGACAAAAAATGAAAAAATAATGAAAATTAATTCCCAACTTTTGTGGGTAAAAGGTTAAGACCCTCTTTTTCCAATAGGTTTTTCCAAGATAGCACAACTATGAATCATCAAATCTTACCAACACTATTATCTAACAAATGGGAGCACTGTGGCTCAGTGGTTATTGAATTGGACTTCAAACTGAAAGGTTCACGGTTTGATCCCCGTCAGGGGTAACTGCATTGTGTCCTTGGGCAAGGCACTTAATCCTGATTGTCCTCATGGGGCCATGTTGGTGCTATGTACCAAGGCATACTGCATGCTGATGGTTCACTTGTCTTCAACCCATGCTAACTCTGCTTGTGTGGAGTTAGTACATTGGGGAGTCTGGCAGTTGCCCACCATTGTTCAGTGATTCTCTCTGGGTACTCTGGTTTCCTCCACCCAGAAAACTGTCCAACACGAGGTGACTTTGACTATCAAAAGTGCAGTTAAATCCCCCAAAATAAATAAATCTGACAAATTGTTCTACAAAACTGTACAGCCGAAGATCACTTCGCTTGGAAACAATTATTTTATTATCGTAATAATTTCATGGTTTTCGACTTTATTATCAACCAAACAGGAATTGGTAACAACCTGACTTACGAGCAAGCCATGAATATAGAGAGCAGCTGATCATTATTGTTTGGGTGAGCCCACTTAATTGGATATCTCTTAATTGTATATCCCTGTCAATTGAATATAATTTCCCAGCACAAAACCATTTACCATACCTCTAGTACAAATTTGACCTGTTTATTGAATATATGTTATAGAGTAAACTCCTGTTAATTAAATAAAAAATGTTGTAAAATGTCAAGAAATTACCCTGTCTCTCCCCGGTTTACCTTTAGTTATAGACCTATTTGCCCTCTGTACATCCAATACAGGCATTTAATCTATTATATCTTGTTTGACAGAGCTCATGGAGCTCTGTCAAACAAGATATAATAGAATAAATGCTATGTTTATCTCTAGAATACAGGAAAGTGATGCAATCCCTGTTAATTGAATACTCCTGTGAATTGAATAATTTTTCATTGGCAAAATGGCTATTCAATTAACAGGGTTCCACTGTAATAAAACGCACCTCAGAAAGTTATGTTACATGTATAACTATTATTATCACTTACAACATTGTAGCACAGATTATAATTACCATGCCACCATTTATGCTAAAATAACTGATGTGAAATGTTAACATCCTGCACACAGGTGGCAAAATATTTTCTAGCAGCAGATTTTTCCCATTATGCAACTGGAAATTTAAGCAATTCAATCTTAAAGTTCCAAGTTACATCAGTAGAAAATTCTGCTGTGAAATCTTATTATTGCAACATCAGTGGGCACCTGGTTAATATATTAGTCCATACTGACACAGTCGAGCTAATATTTAATTTTGGGGCATGGTACAGCCGTACCATACCCAAATGTTGAAGGATGGCACCACTATCCAAGTGTGCACTAAGGTAATTCTTTATCTAACACAAGCGGGACCACCCATGCTATGCTGGGAAGCACTGCTTTCATGTCAAAATTCCTAGTTGCATTGCATATCAAGGAATACAATCAAAGCTTGAATTTCTGGCAGGACAGACTCACGGAATCACATATTCCCCTTTTATCAAATAGATGAATGGAAAAGAAAACTTGCAAAACAAATTCTTGGACAATTAAAGATTTTCATTTTTTTCCATCAAAAACATAGGTAATCACCTCAAATCTAGTTCCAATGAGATGTCAAAAGCTATTTTTTCTGTTTCAGAAATTTTTAAAAGTTTTTTTTTTTGGCACCATGTGGGAACCCCAAAAAGTGGAGCAGGGTCTGTTTTTTGTAATAAACAAGTTCTATTTTACTGGTAAAATAGGACCCATAAACTACTCTCTGAGGTACAAGTGGGCAGCACAAGTAAAATTTTGACCAAACCTTATCATGTGACCCTTCATTTGGAATGAGCTGGATGAATGTGCTCCAATGAGGGGTGACATGATATGGTTTTGTTGAAATATTTTCAACTGGATCAATTTGTACATTATGCGAGCAGATGCAGTCGATTTATTAGGGAATGGGTTAAATAAATATTCAAAATAGATAGAGCTATTGAGCCCTGACCTAACACAACATGAAGACAACTTTTGTAATTTCTTTTCTTCTCTGAGGGTACACTGGGAGGTGGAGCCGTGCTCCATTATTATAGTAGATTGGCTCTGCTCTGGCTGGTGTAAAAGCACTTGGTTACCAAGGCTTGGTGAGAGTTTTCTAAAGGGTGTGGTACAGTTTTAAACAAAATGCAAATTCATACAGACAAAATAATTTCACTTCAAAGAAAGTATGAAGCTTTCGAAGCACCTTTACAGAATGTGAAAACTTTAAGCTGTGGTGTCTGCACTTCAGAATAAAGCCCAAATATAGGCTTTCAGTAATGAAAAGCAGATGACACTTGCAAAAAAATTTCCTGATTTTTTGTCTCAAAAACATAGGTTATGACCTCTCATTGGAATGAGCTCAACGAACTCGTTCCAATGAGGGGTCATAACCTATGTTTTTGAGACAAAACATGAAAAAATAATGAAAATTAACTGACGATTTTTTTAGAATAGTGCTGGACGTTACATTGGGTAAAGGGTTAAACTTGAACAACAATTATAATCATTCCCTGAACAACCAAAAATTTTCATTTTTGTTTTGTAACGCACAGATTATTATCCCATATTGGATCAAGCACTGTGAGCTTGTTCCTATGAGGTATGACATGCTGTGTTTTGGAAGCAAAAAATGGAAAAAATAACAAAGTTGGGAAGGTAATTTTGTGTTTGCAGTGCTGCGCAAATTTTTCTATTTCATTAGGCAAGGGTTAATCAACTGCATATTGTAACCCACAATTCATACTAGTCATCAGTTGTGCATATTCTGTCAACATCATCAATGTGACCAATGTTTGCTATTTCATCATTTTCCCTCATCATTTGTTGGCCCTTTGAATGTGATGTAACCCTCACCCATCCACATTTTTGTCAGGTTCCACTGGTAGAGGGCTCTGCAAAATGCAATTTCTATTCTCGATTCAAATCTGGAATCAAATTAGGGGTTCAATGTCAACCTTTGCATCAAATCCAATTCGAATCAGGAACAGTGCGAAACAAATTTTCATGAAATCACATGTTACTTTCCCTAAGTTCATAAATATCATGCATATCCTTTGTGCATGCGGCAGGTAGCTTGTGTACCCAAGTGTAGAGGTCACAAGGTACATTGCTATGGCAGTTCTTAAGTGGAGCGCGGGATTATAAGTCCTGTTGTAAAAATGTCACTTGAAAAGGCAGACAAGCATTCTGATAAGCTTATTGAACTAAAAACATAACAGGCAACTTTTGTTTCAACTCCTTGCATTCTGCTGTCGGCTAGACCTGCCCAGGACAGAAAAACTGTTGCAACAAAAATAAATAAAATTTGAACTCTTAAAAATAACAAAACATTTCCCTTGCATTTTATATCAACCTTTTGACAATGTTATCCTGAGTAAAATTTTCATGAATTTTTCATCAAATCTCGTCATGACTGCTATGAAGCACCCATGACTAGATTTAATGAAATTTTTTTTTTAAATTCTCAGGGTTAAGAGTTAATTTCTTCAACATGATTCTACTGACAGAAGATATTTATTTTCCATCATCGCTCTGTGGAAAATACAAGTTACCCAATTGAAAAATGTATGAATCAGGAAGCCATTTCGATGTCAGTCCTGAATCAGCCCATCAGTGTCAAGATTGGGGCGCGGTGACTCAGTTGGTAGAGGTGCAGGCTGCAAGCCAAGAGGTCCTTGGTTCGAATCCTACCTGCTTCAACCGTGTTGTGTCCTTGGGCAAGACACTTCACCCCCATTGCCCACGTGGGGGCACGGTGATGCTGTGTACTAAGGCGTACTGCATGTCCTTGGTGCACCTGTCTTCAGCCAATGCTAACCCTGCTTGTGTGGAGTTGGTATGTTGGGGAGCCGACAGTTGCTCGGTGGTTCTCCGGGTACTCCAGCTTCCTCCACCCATAAAACTGTCACGGTCATGGTTAGCCATTGTGCAGAAATATGTGATCTTAAAAACACCAATAAAATAAGAAATAATGTCAAGATCAAATCGAATCTTTGAAGCTTTGCAGAGCCCTAGACTTATAATATTATTATACATTATTCAAACTAATTATAATAGTATGTGAACAGTGTACATTTGGAAAAGATTAAAATTGTTTTCTTTAAATACATAGGAACTACAGCAGATGTCATTCTGGTTTAAATCCTTTATCGACCACAAACAGTCAATGACACTTGCAAAAAAAAAAAAAGAAGAAATTCTATAACTCTTAACCTCCTGAATATAGCAAATCTAGTCATGGCTGCTGTAAAGCAACCTTGACTAGATTTGATGAAAAATTCATCAAAATTTAACTCTAGGAATCATTTGTGAAAGAATCGGAGGAAAATTTGATTAAATATGCAAAAATTATACTTATTTCAGTGACAAAAGAAATTCTGTCATGGGGAGGAATATTCCCCATCAGCATGCAAGGAGGTAACAGCAATATTTTTTTGTCTCAACAACATGAGTCATATTGCATATGACCTCTCATTGCAGTGACCTAGTTGAGCTTGTACCATTGAGTGGTCATAAACTATGTTTTTGAGGTAAAAGTTGAAAATATTATAAATTTGAATGGTAATTTTGTGAATATAGCTCTGCCTGGTTAAGGGTTAACAGATCTGAAGCTTTTAATGATGAATGAAATATAAAAAAAATTATTGTAACAGGGTTGCAACACCATGAGTTTGCATGCTGGGTAGATTTTACTATTTCATTAGGTAGTGGTCAACTGCATATTGAGACCCACATTTCATACTTCTCATCAGTTGTATATATTCTCTTAGTATCATCTGTGTTACCAGTATTTGCTTTTTGTTCACTTTCCCTCCTCATTTTTTGACCCTTTGAATGTGATGTCGTCCTCGCCCATTCACATTTTTTTTCAGGCCTTCCTGGTAGTATTCTAATACAATATTGACAAGAAATTGTGAAATTGCCTGAATAGGGTTCATTTAGATAAGGTTAAATACTAATTTCAGAACTGCATCAGAAGTGCATCAGATGTTCAGGTTCATGATCATGATTAACTAAATGTGAGAATTGTTGCAGCATGGTTATCTAACATTATATCGTCACTTGAAAGTATAAAGGTGCCATCTGCAATGCATCAGCATTGCAGTTGGCATGTTTATACTCTCAAAGCACAGTATGTACCTGTTGTCCAAAAACATCTCGGTTTATGTTTACCTCTGTCAAATGCAGATGTGGATTTTGCATAGACAATCCAGAGAGAGTTTAGGGCATTTTAGACAATAAAATTACAGAGCAGCTTGTTCGTGCTTCTTCGCATGGTTTAACAGCTCTTTGAATTCCTTTGGTAACCCTAGAAAGTGGAGCACAGCCTGTTTTTTTCTGGTAAACAAGTTCTGTTTTGCTGGTAAAATAGAACCTGGTAATCAGCACTTGATTCTAAAAGTGACTTGAGAGACCAACTGATTAATAAATAAATTGAATTCCTTGAAAATTAATTTAATTTAGATATTCCTTGTGGAGGACATGAAAAGTCTTCCAATATTAGAACATTCTTTGAAATCCCTTGAAAAATAAGATATCAAGAAATCATAGAAAATTGATTTCAGCAATATTCAACAAACCGAATATTTCTGGAATGGATCTTTGCTGCTTTCAGAGCCCTTTCCAACATTTGTCAAATAACAGTATAACAGCAGCTTTCTGAAGAAACTGCAAAGAGATGGGGATAGTTTGGGTTGAGTGGAGTCTATATTAGTTTTAGCACTAAAACATTTACAAAGAAGCACTTCAGATTGAAGAGTATGACATTTAACCCTTTACCCAATGCACACAATATCAAAATTTATTATTTTTTCAAATTGAAAAAAAATTTAAACGAAAACATATCATGTGACCCCACATTGGAATGGGCTTGATGAGCTCATTCCAATGAGGGATCACATGATATAGTTTTGTTGAAATTTTTTTTCATCTGCTCAATTTGTAAATATTGTGGACAGATGTGGCTGATTTGTTAGGTGAAGGGTTAAACATAAGATGACTTAATTCTCAATTCAGTTAATGCAAAGAATTGTTTGGAAAAATGAAAAATTATAGCCTCCGCACAATTGATCATCATTTTTTAACTTCCAAAAAATTTTGTTCAGTATATTGAACTACAGTTCTTACTTCATGTTCAGAGGGTTATCATTCATTTTTATCATCAGAGTAAAGTGTACTAAGAAAAAGAGAAATAAATATGAAAATAACAGTGTTTTGTATTTTTTAGTGCAAAGCAATTCTGTACTTTGGACTTGAATTATGGATATAGCATTTTGAAATGGTGGATATATTTTTTAGCTCAACTGGCTTTGAATGTCACTAAGCTGTTGCCATCACTTGAAATTTGTGTCTGTCGTAGAATCTTCAAGTCACGTCTTGAAGTAATATTTTTATGCTTTCTGCCATTGTAACAAGAACCAAAAGGGTTTTTTTTTTGCCTGTGTTTCAAAACTTGTTACCTGTCACTGGTACTCCCCTCCCCCCCCCCCCCCCCCCCCCCAACTACTGCTCTAAAAGCTTCCATATTTGAGATATACCATCCTAGTAAAGATGAGTTATATATAAGTTTGTTCAAGACAAGTCCCTCGGGTGATTGTTAGGTTTTATCCCCACAAAGATTACGATACTGGGGAAAAGGTGGAAAACATTTGAACCTTTCTTCTGAACAACTGCTCCAAAAGTTTCATATTTGATCTACAACATCCTCAAGGAAGGATGAGTTACAGGTTTGATCAAATCAGACCCAATGGGGTCATATTTATTTATGGGCCACAAGATTTTAACACTATGGTTAATGGAGAGAGCATTTACAAAATCTCCCAAACCATTGCCCTAAATTCTTCCATATTTGCAATATGAGACTATTGCAACAATGCTTTGCGAGTTTTTTAGCTCACCGAAGGGAGCTTAACTTATCACTCGCTGTTCGTCATCGTCCATCGTGAACTTTATATTATCGACTACTCCTCACAAACTACTGGATCAAATTGAACCAAATGTGGTGTGCATGTTCCCTGTCATATGACAATTCAAACTTGTACAAATAAACTTGCCGCATCCACAGGGGGCACCACAAGGGGCATAACTCTGATTGCACCCATGAATTTCTTTCCAAAATTCAAAAAAATCCTCTTCTTCAGATCCATCAGGCAGAATTCTTTCCTATTTGGTATACATTATCTCTAGGAGGGTCAGATTCAAGTTTGTTCAAATCGGCCCCCTGGATTCATATTTGGGCTCACTATAGAAGCCTGAATTCGAACTTAGTGCATTTCAGGCAAATTTCTTAAAAAATCTTCTTCTCCAGATCCAGCAGGCAGAATCTTTTGATATGTGGTATGTAACATTGTGGGGTGGATCTGATTCAAGTTTGTTCAAATCGGCCCCCTGGATTCACATTTGGGCTCAGTATAGAAGCCCGAATTCGAACTTCGTGCATTTCAGGCAAATTTCTTAAAAAATCTTCTTCTCCAGATCCAGCAGGCAGAATCTTTTGATATTTGGTATGCAACATTGTGGGGTGGATCAGATTCAAGTTTGTTCAAATAGGCCCCCCCTGGATTCATATTTGGGCTCACTAAAGAAGCTCGAATTCGAACTTAGTGCATTTCAGGCAAATTTCTTAAAAAATCTTCTTCTCCAGATCCAACAGGCAGAATCTTTTGATATTTGGTATGCAACATTGTGGGGTGGATCTGATTCAAGTTTGTTCAAATCGTCCCCCTGGATTCATATTTGGGCTCAGTATAGGAGCCCAAATTTGAACTTAGTGTATTTCAGGCAAATTTCTTTAAAAATCTTCTTCTCAAGATCCAGCGGGCAGAATCTTTTGATATTGGGTATGCAGCATGCTTAGGGGGGTGAGATTCAGGTTTGTTCAAGAAAAGTCCCTGGATTCATATTTTTCATATTTGGGCTCACTGTGGTAGCCCGAATTATAACTTAGTTCAAAATGAGGAATTTTCTTTAAAAATCTTCTTCTTCAGATCCAGCTGTCGGAATGTTTTGATATTTGGTATGCAGCATCCTTAGGGGGATGAGATTCAAGTTTGTTCAAGCCAGGTTCCTAGGTCCATATTTGGGCTCACTATGGGAGCCCGAATGATAACTTAGTTCAAAATGAGGAATTTTCTTTAAAAATCTTTTTCAGATCCAGCAGTCGGAATGTTTTGATATTTGGTATGCAGCATCCTTAGGGGGGGGGGGGGGGGGGGGGGGGGGGGGGGGGGGGTGAGATTCAAGTTTGTTCAAGCCATGTCCCTAGGTCCATATTTGGGCTCACTGTGGAAGCTTGAATTGAGAAATTGTCTTGAAAAATCTTTTTCTTCAGATCCAGCAGTCGGAATGTTTTGATATGTGGTGTGTAGCATCCTTAGGTGGGTGAGATTCAAGTTTGTTAAAGCCAAGTCCTTGTGTCCATATTTGGGTTCCCTGATGGAGCCCAAATTATAACTTAGTCAATATGAGGAATTTTTCTTTAAAAATCTTCTTCTGATTCAGCAGTCGGAATGTTTTGATATTTGGCGTGCAGCATCCTTTGGGAGTGAGATTCAAGTTTATTCAAGCCAAGTCCCTGGGTTCATATTTGGGCTCACTGTGGGAGCCCGAATGATAACTTAGTTCAAAATGAGGAATTTTCTTTAAAAATCTTCTTCTTCAGATCCAGCAGATGAATGCTTTTGATATTTGGTATGCAGCATCCTTGGGGGGTAAGATTCAAGTTTGTTCAAGCCATGTCCCTAGTTCCATAAAATTTGTCTCTCATGACTTTATTCCTTTGTTATGTTGATGAACCATGTCTAACTGAATGTGACCCCAAATACTTCTTTCAACTACTTTGGCCGGTGAGCTATTAAGGCTCCTTGGGGCCTCTTGTTTTGTCTTTTTTTGTGGGTAATGGGAAAAACATTTAAGACTACTTTTCTCCCAAACCACTTCTCTAAAAGCTTTCATATTTCACATATAACATATAACATCTTTGGAAGATTGTTTCACATGTTTATTGAAATCAAATCCCTGGGTCTATATTTGGGCTCTCTATGGGAGCCCAAATGTTCAAATTAGTGCAGTGTTAGGAATATTCTTTAAAATCTTCTTCAAATCTACCAATCAGAATCTTTGGGTATTTGGTATGCTGCATCCTTGGGGGTGAGATTCAAGTTTGTTCAAGCCAAGTCCCTGGGTTCATATTTGGGCTCTCTGTGGGAGCCCAAATTATAACTTATTTCAAAATGAGGAATTTTCTTCTTTAGATCCAGCAGTTGGAATGTTTTGGTATGCAGCATCCTTAGGAGGAGGGTGAGATTCAAGTTTGTTCAAGCCAAGTCCTTAGGTTCATATTTGGGCTCACTGTTGGGGCTCGAATTGTAACTTAGTTCAAAATGAGGAATTTTCTTTAAAAATCTTCTTTCGATCCAGCAGTCGGAATGTTATGATATTTGGTATCCTTGCGGGATTCCACTTGTGACCTCATGCCATTCTGAGAAGGTTCCATTTATGTTGATTCGTTGTTTTCGGTCACTAAGAAATGCTTCAGCCCACCGACAGTGCTTTTCGTTAATCTTGTAGCTGTGTAATTTACCCAATAGCCGATTATGAGGGACTTTGTCAAAGGCCTTCATGAAATCCAAGTTGACTGTGTGGATTGTGCTGCCATTATCCAGAATTTATGTCCAATGTTTTATCAGTTGAAGAGTTGTGGATCTGCCATTTATAAAACCAAATCGCTTATTGCTGAGTAAGTTGTTAACCATTAGGTGATCAATTATCCGCTTTCTTGTCACTTTTTCCATGATTTTACAAAGTATGCTGGTAAGGTTAACCGGCCTGTAATTTGATGGTAGTTTTTTTTATCCCCCTTCTTGAATATAGCTGTTATCTGCGCCATTTTCCACTTCTCGGGTACAGTTCCAGTGTCTACTGATTAGTTAAGTATCATGCAAGTGGAGAGTCGATGGTGTGTGCAAGTTCTTTCAGTATTTTAGGTTGTGCTCCAAGAGCAGGTGTCTTATCTCTTCTATTGTAATTCTGGTTTCAAGGGCAGTTGGGATGTCTTTCGGTGGTAATGTTGGGCAGTCTCCCGGAGGTTCGCAGGTAAAGACACTGCTGAAGAATTTGGTTAATGTGTCGGCTTTGTCTTTGTCAGTCCTGGCCGTCATTATATTGCCTTTTTGTTTAGACTCAAGTTCTGAGATGCCAGATTTACTTTTTCTCTTTGAATTTACATATTTCCAGAAGTTTTTACTATTAGTTTTGCCGATTCTGCTATTTCTCTTTCTTTTTTCTCTCCGTCTTTTTCATCTTCTTCACTTTGTTCCTAACTTTGCAGTAGTCCCTGTATTCCCATTGACCTCTCGTTTCCACATATCTTGTCCACAGTCTGTTTCCTTTTTATGAGTTTCAGGGTATCCTTGTTGATTGGTGCGCCATTGGATTGATGCCTTGGTTTTATTAATGGGACATTTCCTGCTATGGACGAGTTTAATTTATTCTTGAAGATATCGGAGCATTTCAGTTAAGCCTTTTCCTTCGAATAGTTGACTCCGTCCTGGCTCATGTCTTTTTCAATTGACGAGATATCTGCTTTCTTGTAATTGAGTCTGTTGCCACATTTCTAATCATGCTCTACATGGTATAGGTAGTCAAATGCAAGGACGCAGTGATCAATGGCGCCCAGCGGACTTTCGTGTTCAATGTTGGATACTGAATTGTCATCGTTGATAAGTATCAAATCTAGAAGTGATGGCTCTTGTGAAACTCTTACTCTTGTAGGCTTTACTATCAGTTGTTGGAAGAAACAATCTCTTAAACATTCCAAGAATTCTATGTCATAGGCTCTTCCAAGCCAATTGATCCAATCAACGTTCAGCACGTTAAAGTCTCCCATAATGAGGATGTTGCTATAACAGTTCTCAAGTGTACTTACTTTATTTAGCAAGTCGATTAATGCTTTTGAGTTGTAGTCACTTGATGATGGGTTTCTGTAAATGTTGCCAACAATTAGATAGTTCTCTTTATGCTCAATTTTGATCCATAAATGCCCTTTGTAATCAGACTTAATCTCGACGATTTCTGCAGTTAAGTCGTTTTTAATATTGGTGACGATGCCACGCCCTTTCTTGGTGTACTTTTTCTGGGAAGAGTATAGCCTTCAATAGAAAGTTCAGCATTGTTTATAGAAAAGCTGCAGTTCTTTGAATTAACTTCGTTCATTGCTATTATGCCTGGTGGACTCTCTGTCTTTGTGTATCCAGTTTTCAACTCGTCGAGTTTGTTCAGAAGACTATCAGCGTTGGTAAATAAACATTTCAGCATACTCCTTGACCTGTGGTTCTTGTTTTCTTTTGTTATACTAAACATATTTACATCGGTTATTTCCATATGTACAGGATTAATTACAATATCTCCATCTTCATTTGTGACTAATTTGACTTTTTGACTTTGATGGTTGCTACTCTCACTATTTTCATTGCCCGGGGGGGGGGGGGGGGGGGGGGGGGCTGCACTTAGAATTCTCATTTTCTCTGATTTGGCTTTTGCCAGGTCTTGCAAGTTTTTTTATTCCTCTCTTTGGAGTTGTGTCATATGAGCTAATCTGACAATGGTTTGGTGGCTTCTATGATTTTTTTTTATATATAATTTGCGAAGATCGGTCCCTTGAGCTCTGTTTTAAGTGCTATGAGCAATGGGGCGGTATTTACCTTCTTTCTTTCTTGCCTTGTCTTGTAATTTTTTATACATATTCGTCTGTAATGTTTGCCCCGCATATCTCGTTGCTAATTTCGAAGAAAAGTGCCTTACCTTCGTTTATTTTCTCTTCTTTAGAGGTAGTTGTAGATTATGGAGCATTAAATAATATCAGGTTTGGCTCTCGAGACCTTCTGTCTGATAATTAATTGACCGTGCATTTTATTGTCACATTGTTCCTCTGTCCTGCTGCAGTTGATCCTGGAGTTACCATGGCTTTTTCAAGTTGTGACAATCTTTCCTCGCACCGGTCAGGTATATTTTCTTCATTTTTGGCTGTTGCAGCTTCGACAATTTCTAATTTTTTTTTCCATTGACTTCTTGGCGAAATTGTTGGCCCGGGTTAGTTTTATAAGCACAGGTGCCCCTGTTGTAGTTTGAGATTGTTAAGTCCTGGTTGATTTTTGGGAGTAGCGATTGGTTGAGTTCATTAATTTTTACATTCAAGTCAGATATGGCTGCGGTCAGTTGTTTGTCCTATTCTTCAAAAAGACGTGGTTCTGGATGTCCTTTTAATGAATTTCTTTTGGTGATGGAGTAGCCTGTGCATTCTAAGAAAAATATGCTGACGTGTGGGATTAGTTCCTAGATTATTTGTTTGAAATGTATCAAGAGTTTTCAGTTATTTTTGTGATTTTGGCTTTTTACCAATTTTCAGTTTTCAAAATATTCCATTTTTAATTGTTAAGTCACATGTACCAAGCCAGACAATACCTCAAGTCCTTCCCGATCTGTTTACCTGGTTTCTAAGTGTGTGCAGAAGTGTCGGTCACTTGATTCGTGTCTCTGACAGATCTCTCGAGGTAGCGGCCCTAACTATCTGCGCATATAAAAATATCTAAATTATTCCCAATTGCACCTCTTCTTTCTTTCTCCGCTAGTTTACAAATTTCCTAAACCTGTTATCATTAAACTTTGCCTTGTTTATTCCATGATGTGGGTTTTGGACCATGGAGAGAGTCTTCTTGGAACATAAACGTCTCAGCAGGATTTGGTTGCCTATAGAGGGAGCCAAGACTTACCTTGGAACAGGTGCAAATCTATGACATGTAGAGTGCGGAAGTATGATAAAATTGTATAGAAATTTTAAATGTGTTGAATTGGCGATAACATGGTCAGGTCTAACTTCGGCCCATGTTACCATATATTCACCACAATAACTTATAATATTTGACAACGCCTCCTACAGCATCTCAATTCCAGCAAGGCTGGTCGTGCGAAAAGATTGGGAAAATCGTCTCCACATGCCCAGTGGTTTGATATCGTTCATGGCTGAGAGACTGATTACATTTTTAGCTCAACTTGACAAAGTCATGCTGTGCTATTGCCATCACTTCTCGTCTGTCGGCGTACGTACGTACACATACGTCCACAATTTCCTTTGCCACACCTCATAGGTCGCATTTATGATCAGATCACTTTGAAACTTTGTATGCTTGTTTGAGGTGACCTCTAGATGGGAGCTATCGATTTTCTTCAATTTCCATCGAAACATGTTGCCACGGCCAACATTCTTAGAACTTAGTTTAGTCAGACCTCAATATTCCCTTTGGTACACCCTACAGGGCACATTTATGATCGGATTGCTTTGAAACCTGGCATGCTTGTTTGGGGAGACCTCTAGATGGGAGCTATCGATTTTCTTCCATTTCCATCAAAAAATGTTCCCACGGCCAACGTTCTTAGACCTAGTTTAGTCAGACCTCAATATTTCCCTTTGGCAAACCCTACAAGGCACATTTATGATCGGATTGCATTGAAACCTGGCATGCTTGTTTGGGGTGACCTCTAGGTGGGAGCTATCGATTTTTTTCCACTTCCGTCCGTCAAAAAATGTTGCCGCTGGCAACGATCTTTGAACTTAATTTAGACAGGCATCAGTATATTCCTCTGGCATGCCCTACAGGGCACATTTATGATCAGATCGGTTTGAAACTTTGTATGCTTGTTTGGGGTTACCTCTAGATGGGAGCTATCGATTTTTAGCTCAACTTGACAAAGTCAAGCTGAGCTATTGCCATCACTTCTCGTCCGTCGGCATACGTACATACGTATGTACTAAAGTACGTCCACAATTTCCATTGGCATACCTCACAGGTCACATTTATGATCAGATCGCTTTGAAACTTGGTATGCTTGTTTGGGGTGACCTCTAGATGAGAGCTATCGATTTTCTTCAATTTCTGTCAAAAAATGTTGCTACAGCCAACGTTCTTAGAACTTAGTTTAGTCAGACGTCAATATTTCCCTTTGGCACACCCTACTGGGCACATTTATGATCGGATTGCTTTGAAACCTGGCATGCTTTTTGGGGTGACCTCTAGATGGTAGCTATCGATTTTTTTCAATTTCCGTCAAAAAATGTCATGACCAACGTTCTTAGAACTTTGTTTAGTCAGACTTCAATATTTCCCTTTGGTACACCCTATAGGGCACATTTATGATCAGATTGCTTTGACACCTGGCATGCTTGTTTGGGGAGACCTCTAGATGGGTGCTATCGATTTTCTTCCACTTTTCGTCAAAAAATGTTCGCGGCCAACGTTCTTGGAACTTAGTTTAGTCAGACATCAATACCTCCCTTTGGTACACCCTACAGGCCACATTTATGATCGGATTGTTTTGAAACCCGGCATGCTTGTTTGGGGTGACCTCTAGATGGAAGCTATTGACTTTTTTCCATTTCCGTCCATCAAAAAATGTTGAAGCTGGCAACGATCTTTGAACTTAGTTTAGTCAGGCATCAATATATTTCTTTGGCATTCCCTATAGGGCACATTTATGATCAGATCGATTTGAAACTTTGTATGCTTGTTTAGGGTTCCCTCTAGATAGGAGCTATCGATTTTCTTCAATTTCCATCAAAACATGTTGCCACGGCAAACATTCTTAGAACTTAGTGTAGTCAGACCTCAATATTCCTTTGGTACACCCTACAGGGCACATTTATGATCGGATTGCTTTGAAACCTGGCATGCTTGTTTGGGGAGATCTCTAGATGGGATCTATCGATTTTCTTCCATTTCCATCAAAAAATGTTGCCACGGCCAATGTTCTTAGAACCTAGTTTAGTCAGACCTCAATATTTCCCTTTGGCAAACCCTGCAGGGCACATTTATGATCGGATTGCATTGAAACCTGGCATGCTTGTTTGGGGTGACCTCTAGATGGGAGCTATCGATTTTCTTCCATTTCCGTCCGTCAAAAAATGTTGCCGCTGGCAACGATCTTTGAACTTAGTTTAGACAGGCATCAGTATATTCCTCTGGCATGCCCTACAGGGCACATTTATGATCAGATCGGTTTGAAACTTTGTATGCTTGTTGGAGGTTACCTCTAGATGGGAGCTATCGATTTTTAGCTCAACTTGACAAAGTCAAGCTGAGCTATTGCCATCACATCTCGTCCGCCGGCGTGCGTACATACGTATGTACTAACGTACGTTCACAATTTCCATTGGCACACCTCACAGGTCATATTTATGATCAGATCGCTTTGAAACTTGGTATGCTTGTTTGGGGTGACCTCTAGATGAGAGCTATCGATTTTCTTCAATTTCTGTCAAAAAATGTTGCTACAGCCAACGTTCTTAGAACTTAGTTTAGTCAGACGTCAATATTTCCCTTTGGCACACCCCACAGGGCACATTTATGATCGGATTGCTTTGAAACCTGGCATGCTTTTTGGGGTGACCTCTAGATGGGAGCTATCGATTTTCTTCAATTTCTGTCAAAAAATGTTGCCACAGCCAACGTTCTTAGAACTTAGTTTAGTCAGACGTCAATATTTCCCTTTGGCACACCCCACAGGGCACATTTATGATCGGATTGCTTTGAAACCTGGCATGCTTTTTGGGGTGACCTCTAGATGGGAGCTATCGATTTTTTTCAATTTCCGTCAAAAAATGTTGTCACGACCAACGTTCTTAGAACTTTGTTTAGTCAGACTTCAATATTTCCCTTTGGCACACCATACAGGGCACATTTATGATCAGATTGCTTTGAAACCTGGCATGCTTGTTTGGGGAGACCTCTAGATGGGTGCTATCGATTTTCTTCTATTTTCGTCAAAAAATTTTCGCCGCCAACGTTCTTGGAACTTAGTTTAGTCAGACATCAATACTTCCCTTTGGTACACCCTACAGGGCACATTTATGATCGGATTGCTTTGAAACCTGACATGCTTGTTTGGGGTGACCTCTAGATGGGAGCTATTGATTTTTTTCCATTTCCGTCCATCAAAAAATGTTGAAGCTGGCAACGATCTTTGAACTTAGTTTAGTCAGGCATCAATATATTCCTTTGGCATTCCCTATAGGGCACATTTATGATCAGATCGATTTGAAACTTTGTATGCTTGTTTGGGGTTCCCTCTAGATAGGAGCTATCGATTTTCTTCAATTTCCATCAAAAAATGTTGCCGCTGGCAATGACCTTCGATGAACTTAGTAAAAACTTAAAGCAGTTAAGCATCAATATTTTATCATTGGATCGCTTGCAAACCTGGTGTGCTTGTGTGGGTGACATCTATATGGGAGCTGTCGATTTTCTTCCATTTCTGTCCAAAAATATTGCCGCTGACTTTGAACTCAATTTAGCCAGACATCAATATTTCCCTTTAACACACTCTTCAGAGCACATTTTTGATCGGATCACTTTGAAACTTGGTATGTGTGATCGGGGTGACCTCGAGTTGTGACCTATTGCTTTTTTTTCGTTTCCATAAAAAAATTATTGTCGTTATCACCAGCCTTTGAGCTTACATTTGTGCATCAGCTTATCCCTTTTGCACTCTCTGCATGGTATATTTATGAATTTCCATAGCCCCCCCCCCCCCAAAAAAAAAAACCATTGCCACAAGCAATGGCCTTCCAATCAGTGCATTTGTGTTTTAACATCTTCCTTTGGCATGCCTCAGAGGGCACATTCATTATCAGGTTGTTTTGAAACTTTGTATGCTTATGCAAGGTGACAAAGATAGGATCTATTGATTTTCTTTTCATTTTCATCAAAAACTGTTGCTGTTAGCAACAATCTTTGAATTTATTGCATCTGTGCATCAATATTCTTTGGCATGGCCTACAGGCCACGTTTATCATAGGTTTGTTATTGAACTTTGTGTGCTCATTAGGCAAGACCTTTAGATAAGAGCTATTGATTAGCATTCATTTCTGTGAAAAAAGTTGCCATTTACAATAACCTCTGAACATACTGCATTTGTGAATCAACATTCTTCCTTTAGCCAGTCTTACAGTTTACATTTAAAAATGCATGGATTACTCTGACGTTGTGAACACACAATGCTGTTATGTTGAAATTTCTTCAAATGACATTGGTACCAATGATCTTCAATTTTGCCATTTCATTTATAACTTACCAAGTTCAAGTTTGTCAAGGTGAGCTACAGTGTCATTGACACTTTCATTTTAAATCTCTTTGCGAAAAATCCATTGTTTTGATGGGTTCTTTTTCACAGCGTGAAGAACAAGGATGAGTATTTCTGGACCTGCAATATACTTTAAAGGGTGTTAGCCCTTAAGTCATCAGATTCATTTTACGTCAATAACGACAGCATGTACATGTACACAGCTGCAGATGACTTCACAGTGTTTCTACATTATTGTTGGCTGCCTATATTGGCAGCCAACAATAATGTTAAAATAGTGTCAAGATAATTGCACCCTACTAATCAAGTTCTTAAGGAAGAATACGCTTGGGACAACTTTTTTCAGAGCAATATGAGAGGTGCTGGTTGTAGCTGTATGAGGCTTAAGGATTAATTTTGCAACGTCACAGGTACTATTCACGCGAAGCAGAAAGAATGACAGAAAGAGTCGGTGTGTGTATGAGAATATTTCCAGCTGCAGGTAAGGTATACCTGATACCCGATAAAACGATTGCAGTTGAAGATAATGTCGTATAATGAAGCTTTCAGTCAATGTGGAGTTCAATTACTTGGGGATCATATATGAGATTTTTTTTATTATTATTTGGGTTCAACGACACATTAACAGCCAGGGTCGGTGACAGTTTTACGGGTGGAGGAAGCCAGAGTACCTGGAGAGAACCACCGGGCAACGACGAGCATATATGAGATAAATCACATGGAAACTATTCTCGAGTCAGAGTGTGTCCATTTGAAATGATTCATGTCTAAATGTTCAGTGTTCATGTAGTTTGTTTTCGTATGTCAATTTTGGAGTAGATATACTTGTTTTGATAGATGTTACTAGATCAAGAGTACAATGTATGCCCTTATAAAAGGGTTGCATATACTGCCTGGAATGCACAGGGTTTCGTTAATAAGGTTGATGATATACACTGTCAATCTGTGTTTGGTTGGGAAGATTTCATAACCTTATCTGAAACGTGGCATCAAGCACAGTCACAAATTGAGTTACCTGGATATTGCTGTTTTGAAATGATCCGAAGTTCGAATGATTTTTCAAGAGGGGGCATAGCATTTTACTTCTGTAAGAAATATGTTAGCGCAAAACAGAAGGTTCTAAAATTGAAAGAGTCGCACTGTGGGTAGAATTCGATGGTTCTATTTTTAATATCAAATCTAATGTAACATTTATCTCAGTTTACATTCCTCTGGCTAACGCAACATTTTGGTCACAGTTTCAAAATCGTGATTCGAAAGCATAGAATCATTGCTGTGTGCACCAGATGACTTGATAATAATGGGTGGTGATTTCAATTCGCGCACCGGTGAAATGTCAAACTATGTTACAGATGATTGTGATAAATATATTTCTGTTCCAGATGCACCAATGACATGTAATAGATATATCACTATTTTGTGTACTCTATGGGTAAATAATTGTACTGTTGTGGAGGTGTCCGGAGATATTTTGGACGAGGCAAAGCCGAGTCCAAATATTGGAGGACACCTGCACAACTGTACAATTATTTACCCATATAGTACACAAAATAGTGATATATGTTATTTAACCCACAGCCCCTCAATGTTAACAAGTTCAAAAAAATTATATTTTAGAAAGTTTGACACGAGTAAAACCACATTTTAAAACACTTTTTGCTTGCTCTACCTCCGAAACACAAAATGGGCATAACCCATTGTTTGCTTGCTAGAAAGTCTATTGAAGTTTTGACACGCATCAGGAGTTCAGATATTATGGACAGATCTGTGGCTTCGAAGTGAACTCACATCATGACATAATTTGTTCTCCCGCTAATATAATGTCTCAGCTCAAGGGTGGAACACTTATTCAATCCCTCATCGAAAGTGCGGCAGATAAATTTAATAATCGTTCATTTTTAAAGCATTTGGAAGAATAATTCTTTTTTTTCATCTGAAGAGGAGGTTCGCTTTCCCTCAGGGGTGGCGGGTGGTGGTGCCTGATTGCCGTCTTAATATTTGAAAAAGGGTGTTTTTTTAGGCTATTTATTTATTTTCTGGTGTTTAAGGTCACTTTTCTGCAGCTATGGCTAATTGTGACCGCAAAAAAGCTGTAAAGTCAAGTTTAGCCAATCGTTTACACCCATGCTGCCCATTTTAGGGGACTTCTACCCCGGGCACTGGTGACCAGGTCCTATTTTACCAGTAAAACTGAACTTGTTTACCACAGCAAACAAGCACTGCTTCATTTCCGAGGTTTCCACAGGAGTCCTTTTTAGGTTACCAGGGCTGTTGGTTATTAAAAGCAACAAAAAATTAAAAAGTACATTATAATTTGGACACGATGCACACTCAATTCAGTAGCTCTGTCGAGAAAAGCTTGTCGATAATTCATATGTTAGAAAGTTTTTCACACCTCCTTTACAGCATCTTTACTTTTGAATGGTTATGATTACAGTACCGTGACAATCGTACAAATATCAAGTTATTGGGACTTTTTCAAAACCATCCCAATATCCAGATATTGGTACTGTTTTACTGAGCTGTTCTCATCAAAACCGTACTTGGTGTGATTTTATAGGGCTTGTTTTCATGACAGAGAACAAAAGAAATATTAGGTAGCTGTGGATTAAGGCAAGTTATTGAAAAAGTCTTCAGACAGTTATTTTGGAAGGCAACTTATTTCGCTATGTAAATCTGCATCTCTGCGTATTGTAAATGGTAGAATGCCCGGTGATTCTTTTGGAAATTTTACAACTGCAACGGGTCAGGTGTATGAGAGATATTTATCAAGTATCTTATTTTTGTGTCAAGGATCTAAATGAGTATTACGATCAGTCATTTTTTGTTGCAGATTGAATACTGCAATGCATATTGCAAAGAAGCTCATCTTACTGATAAATATGATAAAACTAAATATGAATTATTTTGGTCACATGAAAGTGCAGTAAAGGCACTGAAAACAATTTCAAGTGTTGATTTTGGAAATAAATTATTACAGTTCAGATCTAAATTAAATGGTAAAACTTAAAAAGATGCCGATATTATTGTGCAAGAATTCACAGAATTGCTGCAACAAATAAATGTATCGTCATCTAGACGGATTAAATGTGATAAAACAAAGAGCAAAAAGAAAAACAAATTGTTCGATAAATGAATACAAAACACTAAAACAAATAATGCGTGATGCGGCGTTTAAAATAAACAATCCTGATGATAGGGAACTCGTTATCAAATTTTTACAGCCAAGAAGGCATACAAGAAAGAAACAAAATATAGTATGAAATTGTTCAAAAAACAGTTTGCATCAAAATTAAAGTCTATGGAAACAATTCCAAGTAAATATTGGAGGTTCATAAAAGAGGAGTAGTAGTAGATCTGGAGATCAGGGCTCATTGGGGGAGGGAATGGGGGGTGGCGGAAGTGACGTCGTGTGACCCAGTGGCGCCATGTTTGGTTGTCATGGTAGCCCATGTGAGCGGCCATCTTGTGACATCATCATCATAATGATACATGGTGTTAATGCGCAGCGCGTGTGTTGGGGTGATACGTGTTTCCGTCGGTCATTTTGTATACTGGAGGCCGCTATCTTGGTTTCTATGGTAGCATGTGGTTGCTATGTGAACCAAAGGCTTACAACAAGACGGGGTATGTTTGGAGGGTATGTTCCTTTGTACAAGAGTAATTTCCCGAATTACCACAAACAACCCCACAAGTTGTACTGTTTCGAATTCTTTCTTCATCCTCTGCTTCTATCTATCTATGCAATAGTTTTCATCTAACCGATCATTTTCGTTTGTCCTGGAGTATAGTCCAGTAGAGTAGAAGATCCTATGAGGTGGAACAGCTTTGCTTATTGTTACTATATTTAGCTTTTCTGGTATGTTCTTGTAAGTTCTGACCCTATTCCGAATACTCTTGTTGTTTCATTTATCTAGGTCACCCAATCAGTTCACTTTCCTGGCGCTAACTAACCAATCAGATTGTTTCACCCCTCGTAATCTCTATGCATAGTTATCTTCTCTTATTACAACGAAGTAATTACAACTCTATATCCAATGGGCACTACCCATGGAATCTCTTTTTGTGAAACGTCTCTGGTTATGGAATCCCTTTTTAGTCATATGACGCCATGAGGGCTATGAGAAAATCCCTCAATGAGGTCTAATTTACTATCCCTCTTAACCTCATTTCGATTGAGGTCATGGGAAATCCCTCAATGAGGTCTAATTTACTATCCCTCTTAGCCTTATTTCGTTATTTGAGGATACCTATGACCTGGTATTGTATTATTTGAGGATACCCACCGAGGATAGCTTCTGGAGAATCCCTTTTTGTGGTATGAGCCCATGAGAGCTATGAGAAAATCCCTCAATGAAGTCTAATTTACTATCCCTTCTTAACCTCATTTTCGTTTGAGGATATGAGGGCCAAGAGAAATCTCTCAATGGGGTCTAATTTACTTTCCCTCTTAGCCTCATCTCGATATTTAACAACCATATCCTGTGGCACTCCAATTTCAACACCCTTTTTTGGAAAACGTCTGGCCTTCACCACCACTTTTTATTCGTATGAGGCCATGAGGGCTATGTGAAAAGCCCTCAATGAGATCTAATTTACTATCCCTCTTAGCCTCATTTCGTTTGAGGCCATGAAAAAATCCCTCAATAAGGCTTTCTTTACTATCCCCCTTAGCCTCATCTCGGTATTTAACAACCATATTCCGTGGCACCCCAATTTCAGCACCCCTTTTTGGTAAACGTCTGGCCTTCAGCACCCCTTTTAGTCATATGAAGCCATGAGGGCTATGTGAAAAGCCCTCGATGAGGTCTAATTTACTAGCCCTCTTAGCCTCATTTCATTTGTGGTCATGAGGGCCATGAAAAAATCCCTCAATGGGGCCTAATTTACTATCCCTCTTAGCCTCATCTAGATATTTAAGGATACCTATGACGCAGGTCCTATATGGTTCCTATACAGCTGTTGTACAGGTAGTCTTACCAACGGCTTCCATCTTATCTCCAAAGCTCCAAGGCCACTACTTGCCTATGGTCTATCTGTCCTATCATTAGCTTAGTCACCCAATACTATAGTCTTCTCCCACTCTTGCTGCCTTGAACCATTACTTCTGGTCACCCAATACAATAGTCTTCTATCACTGTTGCAGCTTTGAACCATTACTACTGACTTGTAACACTACTTCCTAACCATACCTTCACTCAGGCCTTCAAAATGTTCAATCATATTGCATCATTTCCCCTGTATAATACCTATACATATAGACAAGCTATATAAGGCATTCCGTAAGTGGGATTCTTATCCAATTCCGTAAAATTTGGATTCCGTGTTTTTACATATGAGCCCCGATCTCCGCATCTCCTACTACTAATAGGTGAGAAATTGTGGCGAAGCAGGGTTAAGTACCCGTAAAAATGATCGTCTAGTGGATTTAGGTTAGGACTTCAATCGTGGCAAATGGCCACAGGACAGTTTAAAGAGTTCATTCAAGAAGGCAACCAGCTTCTGTGGAGTCTGCAAAAGTTCTTGAAGTACTGCGGCCGCAGCGAATGGGTGAATTCAAAACACATAAAATGTACTTACAGTTTTCTATTTTATTCAAGCCCTATTTTAAAATGCCTACAAATTAAACTGATTTCTCTCTCTGGTAATAAAATCAAAGTAGAAGATAAGAATGAAACTAAGTCGAAAATATCACATCGCTCTCATCGTGTCCTCTGTCTTTAACTGTTGTCTGGCCTGGCAGCGTTTGGCAGCATCCTTCCACGAAAATAGGAGAGTGACTTCTGTACGTGTTGGAAGCCCAGAGAGAAGTGAAGTTCTCGGGTGTTTCCGTGAGTTTATATACTGTTGGGAACGTGATTTTCCACTTGTATCTAATCACGTACACCAAGGCATAATGTGAAGGTTGACGCCACAAAATGCCACCTATACCCCAAGATGGTGGAGGGGTGTTTCATAACCCCTCGCTTCCATTCTGGGATAGTGGGGCATCCTGTGCTATCAGTATGAATTCTCGTACTAAAATGACGCTGTTGGTTTGCATTTAATTAGTTTGTCCGAATTTAGTCTCAAGGTTAGGGAGTTACTATATGACGTCGATACTTTATTATCGTACATGCTATCTGCGCAGTTTCTCAGGGCTAAAAACTATTATGGGTGTGTTGAGGTTAGGCCAGGTCAGAATATAATAATAATTTCTGTCAAAAGTATTTTGATGAGGTTGCTGTAGGTCAGACTGCAGCTGGTGTTTCTGTGCAGTTAAACACAGGAGTGGGAGTGTGAGAACCAAACATGTAGTTCACTTGCACTGTTTCTAAACTATTATGTAATTTTAATTAGAATAGGAATATCAGTAAAATACCACGATTGCATAACCGTGCCTTTAAGAGAATTTCCATATTATGAATATCGAATATTGTAAAATAGTTTAATAGCATAGCTGCCCCTTTAACAAGAACTCGGGAACAGCTTTCATATTTATTAAAGTTTATTCACCAGAGAATTATTACCAAGTAGGACTTGGCCACTCTTATTAACACTTAGGGGACGAAGACTCCCAAGTCAAATTATATTAACCCTACGTGTTCCATAGAGGGCATTTCATTACAATCCTCCCAACCAAGACGCGAGGTCCGGTAATGTCTATTGGAGCTCGAGTCTGGATGAGGTGAATTCAGTAAACAGGACAATCACATGACCAGGATGACCCAGATGATCACCCACATGACCAGGACGTGATCAGGATATTAACAAAACCATGAAATGGTCAGAATACCGTGACCAAGATCTGACATTACCTAGTGACTAGGTTGAAGTAATCAATAAATAAGAAATGCACTACATGGATTCCGCTCATTAACGATTGGTGGTATATCGACAGACATGCTGCTACAATAACGCTACCAGACAAGAGGAATCACCTTTCTGTAAGGAATTACATTATCTGAAACAGAAAAATTAACTAACTATGTCTCACATTAATTGGTTGGAAAAGAATTGGTAGTAAAACTATGCTTCTTTAAAGGAGTTCCCCAAAAGAGGCCAAAGCGGCACAGAGGACAATTTCGTTTTTCCTGCATCCAAGTTAACCCACAGTGTATATGCACTATTTGAGTACATCGCGGACAACGATATGCCGAACGAGCCCTGTGATGTCCATCAAGCGTATCGCACATTGTCTCTCATCCCCAACTAAATTTTGAGTTGCCTGAAAAATTCGAAGACTTGCATATTGCTCGAGCACGTATTGTAACACTTGATAACTGTATTGTGCACTTTCCCACTCATAGGTATGTTCCACCTGCACATGATGGAACGCTTCACCAATCAACATGTGATATTGTCGGGGATATTCGGGTATGGCAATTTGACTAAATTCACTAGGGCAAAACAGACAGATCAGTGTAGATGAGACAAATGAATCAGTCCCATCCTCTGTTTCATAAGGTATTCGTTGGTCATAAGTTCCGTCCCACTGTCTATCATTCCAATAACAAATGACACTTTGACGGCTTGAGCGTGCTGTCTCCAGTGGAGTTGCTAATCGAGCTTCATGTTCGATTACCACTAGGTGAGGCATCACCAGTTCTCGTCCTACTTCTGACGTATTGAGACAATACCGGTATAAGACCTGAGTCCTAATCAGTTCCAGATGACTGGTTATTTCATTTAATTGAACCACATCCCATACACGGATACTGCACTGGAAAGCTGAGGTTCCATGTCGAAAGACCATAGGGACTGGGATGCGGTATCTCTGTGTCCAGTACTCTAGTTGTTCCAGAAGAAAATCCTCTGAAGTCGGGTTAACTACGCAGAATGCAGATGCAGAGGCCATTCTGTTTTTACTTAAGATAACCTATTATACTAACAGGGTTAAACCAATTAAACCAACTATCTACTTAAAATTTAAACTTTTAATGCAGATTATGCAGAAGTAATAAAAATAAAGTGAATGATTATACTTAAACTGAAATATACTTAAACTCAAATAAACACACAAAAAGAAAATTTATTTTACACTATTCTACAGCTGTGCCGTTTGAACAATTCTACTTTCCCCTTAAGGTTCTTCGATAGTTTTTATTCTGTTGTCGATAGTGACGAAACTAGGAGTCATGTCTAGAATGTCAGAATGTCAGATCCATGATAATCATATATACAGTTTGTATAATCTGTTTAGACTTTTCTGCTTATAATAATAATAATAATTCATTATTTAGTCTTCACTCTGAAGGTTCTCGTTCCATGTTGGCAACTGATAATGCCGATACACAGTGTTTGGGCCTGTTCGATAATCGAATGTTGATCCAGTGAAATGTCCAACATAATCTGGATGGTACTGTCGATAGACAACAAAGGGTTGAAAACTCATTGGTCGTCCATCTGAGTGATATCGTGCTCGTTTTCGATGACTGTAGTCACGATATCTTGCACAAAAAGAGTAAATTCTGCTACATTTCTTGGCATGTGAAATCTATGATGTACACTGCTGGTAGTAGCCACCTGATGACTATAATACCACAGAGGGTTTCTTATATTACCCTGTTCATCTATTTCTGGATATTGTAAGTCAGGGCAATTATATATCACTGTATATCTAGACCTATTTGCAAAAGTTGAATGAGTATCAATAGCACTGTCATGATAATATATTAATTCACGCTCAACCTCTATATATAGTATATTCAAATCAAAATCAGAATATTGACATCCAAATTCATCCTCAATACCTAAGAGAGCTGTATCTTTCATAAAATCTTGTTCATATGTATTGGGCCGTATGATATCTCGATCAAATTCATGAGGAGGGGCCAATGGGCGAGGTGTATTGAAAAACTCGCTCCTTGCCCATTCCCACGGTCTTGGTAGAATATCAACTATAGGTTGTGGGACAACTTCAGTTGGTAACAGAGCAAGTTGTCTTGCTTCCACATCACTTAGAGGAGGAGTGCGTACTTCTAATCCAAGATCGGATCGCACAAGTTCGTTCTGTATCACTCTGATACTGGACTCTGCTGCGTCAGTATCCAGCACAGTGATAGAATCACTAGGCATAGATTCACTCGTGGGTGTGGTAATACTAGAAGAAGTATGTGATCCTGCTGTAATGTCATAAACAATCCCACCGAGTCCATCTTGGTTCTCGGGGTCTCGATCAATAATTGCATCATGGGTCCTAACAGGTAATCTTGGAGGAAGAACTAACGTTTCCACTGTATCCGTTGGCGAATAAGGTGGAGTTTGTTCGGGAGAATAAGCAGGAGAATGTGGTGAATATTGTAAAATAGAATCAGTAGGGGTCTGAACACTACTTGGAGGGGTTGACAAAAGGTCAGAAGATGCTACTGAAGGTGACGCTCTCATTGATGCCAATAAAGGTACACAAATATCAGAAGCATTGTTATGTATATTTATGTCCAGTCTAGATGAATTAGTGTCTCGTGAAACGATACTATTACTGTCTGTTCCGGTACTAATTCTACTTGAAGTTTCATCATATAATTCATCATATAAATTGTCACGGTCATTATAATAACTCTGGTAATCAGGGAAATCATCAATTCCACTGTTAACACTAGAATCTGATTCTGCCATTGGATACTGGAACAAAAACATGCAGTGTGTGAACTACTGTTTTTCAGTTGCTTTGTCTATATCTAACATAGTTACGTGGACACTGGCAGAATCCACATCATGTTGTACATGGGGATATACTGATTTCCTATTAGGTTGAGGAGAAGGTATAAAGTTTTGAACAGCTTTTCTCATCATGTCTCTAATACTCTTAGGAGGTTGTTGTGGTTGTTGTAATCCAGTTGGATCAGCAAGAGCTGAAGGCTGTGGTCTAGGTCCCATACTAGTATAGATTTCATCATCGGCAAATGCAAAATTAGACATTTCACTATCATCAACAGCAGAAAAAGTCGGTTTTATTTTACGGTTTCTTAACCATTTGTGTATCTGTTTGTGTCTATCGGCTCGATAGCACTTCCAAATCAGATATATTCCTATTATTAACGCAACAGTCGCGAGAGCATAAGCCCACTTAGGGACTTCAAATGATTCCGTCATTTGCAAATATAGCGAGTCAAGTTCATGAAGTAAGTCATCCATGGGTAAATCATCTAAATGTTCTATTCCTTTCGGTATTGTAAAAGTCGATATGTTTACTCTCTCTATTACAGGTTTCCACATCTGTCATTATAGCAACGAAAAATTTGGCAACACCATCTTTGTAACAAGCCGAAAAGTATAATTATCCCTTTTATGGAAATAACTTTGTAACATTAATTGACCGCTCGATGCCATACATAAAGGTTTTAATTCCAAAATTCCAATTGGCGGAAGAATCCGTTTCGGTTTCGGATTTCTTTGTTTCAGACACGTAATTGAGAATTGTAGTGGGACATCTGTTGTGATGTACCACATTCCTTCATCGATTCTAGTACTAAACGGGAGGTCGATATTCAATCGAACTTCCGTTTGACATAATTGCGGTATTTCTGGTTTCATATTCAGAAACAAGGCTAACATACAACTTGTCGTCGTATGTATCATTCGCACGGCACCTACTAAAGGACAAAACAACTTATTATTATCTACACATTGATCATGTCCTATTTCTGGGACATACTTCGTCCTTTCTTTATTAACAATTAATATGTCAGATTCAAGTGTATATATTGCTACTAATTTATTTGCGACTCGCGACGCATTCTTAGTTACATTGACAAAGGGTACAGGCAAAGCCTGCACCTTGAACACTTCAAATTGCAAGTTCGAATTATGTAAGGGGATCTTCATTAAGATCACCAGTTTATCGTTGTCATAAATGGTAGCCGTTGTAAGCAAATGATAATATTGCCATAGTTCTGTTGTCAGATCTAGCGGCAACATTGACTTATCATCCAATTGCACTTTAATACTCAATAATACTGAGGTCAATAATGAAGGATCCACTATTTTTGGCGATAACTTCTCATCGGCTAAGATATCCATTTGGTCATGTAACTCCCGCAGAGTTGTTTCTGCGGCAACTATCATTGATTCCATTCGACTCATTACAAACTCAAGCTGATGATAAGCTTGAGTGAAATGTTCAAGATACATTATTCTATCTTCATGATTCTGAACTACTTGATGCACTCGACCTTGAAATAGGATCAATTCGCACAATAAATTTAACATAAATTCTCTGAAACTTTGTTTTTGGACATGTTGTATCCTTGCTTGATTAGTACTTAAACGTCTTAAATTGTCTACGATCCCATTTAAATCTGATTGGGACACAGTTCCGAAGAGAAAACTCAATCCTTCACCTACAAAATTGAACAAACCTCATTTCTTCTGAGACGAGGATGTATGTCCATGTAATCTGCGGTAATCATTCAGATCCTCTTGTACTCGTGTAGCACGATTATCTAGGTATCTGATCTCGAGGTTCATATCCATTGTGATCGATCTTAACGCAACGGCAAAGGTAGAATTTTCACCATTCAATTCCTCGAAAGTTTGTCTAAAAGCTTTCGCAGTAATATCATACAAGCCAATGGTATATTTCATACTTCGATCAAGTCTCCGCATATATTGTATAAAGGGTTGAAGTTCATAAACAAACATTGTACTCCAATCACTTGTTACCATATTTACTTCTTTCACTTTCTTAAAGATAACATTGTTTCTAATAATAGTATGTCCATCTATTATTGTAGTCAAAAGACCAACTAATAACATCCAATGCAACATCTTGCTCCTACAATGAGAAAGGAAGCAAGAGTTAGCGCATTGAGTAATACTCGAGTCAATTACTTTCGCTCTGACCAATTACTTCCCGGGTGTAAAAGGTCAGAAGGTTAATCTAACTACAAGAGAGTCTCAGTAAGTTCGCGAGGCTGACAAGATCTCACCTATAGTTTCGTTACTAAAGAAATCATAACCCAGTATAATTTTATTACTCAAATGCATCTTCTCCCGTCTCTCTCAAACTTAAGAAGAGGCATCTGCCATTTATGTTTACGTTTAGTTATTATTTAGTCCGTGGTAACATTTTAATCACTAGTACTCCAGGAGGTAGGTGGTATTATCGAAGTTCCTACTAATTCTTCACCTGGTTCTTTAATCTTTTCATGATCTCTTAACACAGCTTGAATGCAAGAGATCATTTCAGTTATATCTTTACTTGGTTGTTTTGGTTGAGGCTCACTACCTTGGCCTTTTTCTTCAGTTATTCGTAAGTGATCAACTTCCATCATAGAATCATTTAATTGATCATTTTGATCGTCAGCAATGAATCATGATGGCTGTTGATCATCAGAAGGAGCTCGTAGCTCTTTCATACATTTCTTGTAATCTCATGCCTGTTGTACTTGTTGTCTTGACTCTGCTAATGGAACACCATCTTCTTCCGAAGATGAATGTTCTCGTCTTTGTTGTTTATTCTTAATGAATGACATTAAGGGGTGTTTTTCTTGAATCCCTTGTCTATCGTCACTTTCATCATTACTGTCACTACTGCTACTGTCTTCAGTAGTAGACTGTTCTGGTGGGGCAGCGTAACGTTGTACTCATCGTGCTCGGGCAGGTTGAGGCACCTCCCATTCCTGAGGCGCTTTACTAAGTCTTTCTCCATGACACTTTATTATTCTGCGAGTTAATTGAGCTTGTATTTTGTAACTCACTGGACCTGTTTTCTCAATGACTCGAAATGGGTATTCCCATTTCGATTCTAATTTTCCTTTAGATTTACCGGACGAGTATAAGACAGGATCACCTGCTTCAAAGGTGATATCCTTTGCTGTAACATCATGCAATCTTTGTTGTTTTAATACTCATTTCTTTTGTGCAGCTTGTTGTTTTCTGAATGCTTTATGTTGTTCCTGAATGGCTATCTTATGAGGTTCTTCACCTACATATTTTTCTCGAGGTTTAAGTATATTGTCGAGTGGTAAAACCACATCTCTGCCATACATGAGATAGAACGGAGAGAATCCAGAAGATTCGCTACCATTAAACCTGATGGCTGCCATAGCTTGGTTTAAGAATAAATCCCATGTTTCTTGTTCTTCTCGAGCTAGTTTCGCTAAGATGTCATTCAGCGTTCTATGTAGCCTCTCTACTTTCCCATTCGATTGTGGATGGAAGTAGGAAGTGGTTACATGATGTATCTTGAAATGATCAGTCAAATATTTCATCACTGCATTTACATTTTCAGAACCATTGTCTGTTAATATCTCTAAAGGAAATCCAAATCTTGGAAAAATTTGATCTATTATCAAGTTAGCAATTGTTTCCACCTTCTTATCAGCCACTGGAAACGCTTCAGGCCAGCCAGAATATATATCTATAAAGGTCACAATGTATTTGTTACCTGATAAAGTCTCAGGGTGTGGACCACTCATATCCAATGCTATTTTAGCAAAGGGGTATGGGGGTCGATCAGTCTCTTGCAATGGCAAAGTGTGAGCTCTGGTGTTACGAGCTCGACACACAAGACAATTCTCTACATGTTTATAAATATGTTTATATAAATCTTTCCAATAATATTTTCTGCTGATATTATTGTACACTTTGTCTATGCCAAGGTGACCTAATTCGTCATGGTATTGTTTCAATACATCTGCATGTAATTGTTCAGGTATGCACAAACGTACTTTCGGATTATCATCAACTGTACTAATGTAATATAATACTCCCTCTATCATAAGATATCTACTACTAATGTGTGCAGGGGTATTGTTACCTTGATATTTCTTAATGATTTCGACAATCTTTTCATCTTTCTGTTTCTCTACCTTCATGTCCAAATCTTTATAATTAATTGCTTATGGTTCAGGTGGAACCTGAGGTTCATCTGTGATGACATGTACATATTTTTGAGGGTCAATTTTGTTACTATTTATAACTCCAATTTGTAGTGCTTTCTGATTTTCTACATTATCCATCTCGTACCCAGGGTCAACATTTGCTATTCCCTCAGGTAAACAAGAAAGTAGGTCAGCACATGTATTCTTTCTACCTGGTAAATATTCAATCTTACAATTGTAGCTAGCTATCTTCAATGCCCAGCGTTGTACCTTGGCATTGTTTTGCAGACGTTTCAACAAGTACTGCAAGGGGGCATGGTCTGTCTTAATAACAAACTCTGCTCCCTGTAAGTAGTTATTGAATTTGTCCAAAGCATAAGAGATAGCGAAAGCTTCTTTCTCGAATGTTGACCATTTTTGTTGGGATTTCTCCCAACTTATGGGATAGAAAGACAATGGGATTTTCATCAGGTACTCCTGGTAGTTGACCTGTTTCGTCATCACATGGTTGTGCCAAAACTGCACCTACACAGCAGCCACTGGCATCTGTGTAAAGTACGTAAGGCTTTCTGGGATTTGGATACGACAAATGAGCAACTTGAGCTAAGTGATCTTTCAACTCTTGGAAGGCTTTTTGATGTATGTCGCGCCAATGAAATCTTGCATATTTCTTTCTTAGTTCTAATAATGGTTGAGCAATCTCACTGAACCGAGGAATGAATCTGCGATAGTATGAGGTCATGCCCATAAAAGATCTCACTTCTGTTACCGTCTTCGGAGGACTCAATTTTCGAATGACCTCGACCTTTGAAGTCTCAGGTTTAATTCCATCTTTACTAATTACAAAACCAAGATAAGATGTTTCAGATTGGAAGAAGGAACACTTCTTAGCTTTTAGCTTCAATTTATGTTTTCTTAGGGGGCCAAATACTTGTTTAATATGGTCAATATGAGATTTTACATCACGTCTAAAGATCAAAATATCGTCAAGGTAGGCTAGAGAAAAGTCCTCTAGACCTTCCAAGACGCTTGTCATGAGTGATTGATACACGGAGGGTGCGTTCACGAGACCAAAGGCCATCACATTGAACTCACAGAGGCCCTCATGGCAAACAAAGGCTGCCTTGGGTCTGTCTTCTTCATCCATCTTGACTTGCCAGTAACCGGACTTCATGTCAAGAGTGGTAAAGTACTGACATCCGTTTAACAATGTAAAAATGTCAATTAATGGAAGCGGCCAGTTTGTAACTTTCGTGACCTCATTAAGCTTGTGGAAATCCATGCAGAAGTGTTTCGAGCCGTCTTTCTTGTCTACGAGCAAGCAAGGAAAACTCCATGCACTATTTGACCTTCGGATAATTCCCGATTGAAGCATCTCCTCAAGTGCTTCATCCATAATTTTTCTCTTAAGTAATGGAACTCTATAGGTTCTACTCTTTATTGGTGGCACATCACCAGTGTCGATGTGCATCTTAACTGTATCTGTCTGGGTTAATTCTTTATCAGTTTTTGCAAACAAGTCTTTATTATTATTGATGACTGGCATTAACAGGTGCGTTTGTCTTCAGGCACCTGTATGTCATCATCTGTGATCTGGTCTTCAGGTGTATTTTGAGTTAAGATCTGATTAACTTCTAAGACTTTTTCTTCCTGTTCTATTGGCTCAAGTTTACCAATCAAACATTCCCTCTTTAAGGTGTAATGTTTGTTGGTACTGTTCACCAACAGTACAGGTATGGTTTCATTTCCATTCATTACTATACTGTTACTGACCAAGAGGCCAGGCTGTTCAGCCACATGACCTTTAGTCAAACCATGATGTTCTAAGTATTTTGTATCAAAGACAGATTTTGCACCGGAAGCTTTTGCTGTACACAAACAAGTGGACTGTGGTTTAAGTTCAATCTGATTAATCGGTCGAGTAAGACAACTCACCTGTATGTCTTGAACAATGGGTACATAGTGACCATCTAATCTCAGTTTATGAAATTCCCAATATAAATTAACTCGATTGCCCCTAATCCAATCCATTCCTAACAACATACTTCGATTCAATTCATTTAACACTAAGAACTCATGCACCTGATAAATTCCTTGAATATAAAATTCAAGTCTAACTTTTCCTTGAGGGATAGTGTCATTCCCAGTAATACCTGAAATGTGAGGCAAAGTATTTTTATCACCAACTAATTTCGATCGGTGTTTAAGATTTTTCCAAAATTTAGTGCTAATACAACTTGTCTGTGCCCCTGTATCCAATAAGGCACGTAGTCGCTGTCCTTTGATGTTCACTAAGACACTATTCAAAGAAGCAGCTCCATAATTAATGGTTATGGTTTCCGGTTGAAAATTTCTAAGTTTTTGTTGCTGTTGTTCCCCATTTGGGTAATCATAATTGTTTACTAAGTTATTTCCCTTGGTTTCCATAGAGTCTTTCACTTCCTGTTGATATGAGTTTTTCCCATTACCTCCCTTTGGGATTTTCCTGTTTTGTTGTTTTGGGTTTTTCCCAACTGATTGATCTTGGCTCCTTTTTCTCAGATTCCTATTTCCTGATTCAAATATTTCCTGTTTCTGCTGGTTTATTGAAACACAACTCTGCTTATCTGGTTGATTATCATAAGCATTTTTCATATAAATTGTAATATCAGGGTCTACATCTACAATGTGTATCTCTTTCAATTGTTTAGTAGTAAAGTTTTGTAGAGCTCTAACATAAACATCTACACACTTCTGTTTAGGTACACCATATATCCCGCTACTAATCAGAGGGATAGCTATGATTGCAAAATTTTTGTTATCACATACCTGCAATACTTTTTGTACAGTACTGTATAATACATTTAAACATTTATTTTTATCACTATAATCATTCCAGCGTGGTCCTACAGCATGTATAACTTTTAAACATGGCAACATTCCACAAGTGGTAGTCATATTCTCACCTACTGGAAGATCTCCATGTTGTTGAATATATTGTTGATGTTCTTGTTCAAGGGCTGGTCCAGCTCCAAGAGCCACATTCACCATAGCATCAGCAGCTATCTGAGTTATACCAGACCTTTATACTTTCACTTCCAGACCACTGGTGGTCTGATAGCTGAAACAATTCTGTGAATTAAACATTTTATGCTGACTGTCCTTTGCAGGGCAGCCATTTTGTGAGTTGGCCTTAAGTTTCTTTGGCCTACCAGTCAGAGGAATAGTTGTGAATTTTACTGTAAAATTTGTGTCTGTCCACACTTTGTGCATTGAATGGCTTTGCTTTTCACTGTAGGAGAATCATTTTTGGTTCTCCTTGTTTGAGACTGAGTACTTGGCTTTATATTACATGTTTTATTACCCGTATTTCCACCTGCCTTATTATTTACAATTTTATTTGTACACATACTCATGCATTTATTCTGTACATTATTTATCATTTCTCCTTGGTGATTTCCTTTTTCACTCCTGTTGGGAGCATGTGACTTCTCATTAACTCTACTCATTGCCCCATATGGGCAGAGTTTCCTTCGTTTAAATTTACTCGGCAATCGCGAGCGAAGTGGTTTGGCTTCCCACAGCGAAAGCAGCAAAAGGTCACCCCTGGTGACCTTTCACCTGCTGGCTGAATATCAAGTGTTCTAACTTGTTTCGTCAAGTTGACGCGACAATCGCGTTTCATGTGGCCAACGCGATTACAGCGATTGCAAACCGGACGTGTAAATCGTGTCGGTTTTTGAAATCTGTTGTAATTTTGACTTCCCCTATTTCTGTATTGGTTGTTATTGTACTGAGTTCTATTTTGATTCTGATATGGAGGTTGTGCATAACCACCACTGTAGTTTTTAGTTAATATATTAACCTTAAGGCACCGGCGCGCTACACTTATGTCCATGGGAGTTTCATCTCTTGTCTCCGAGGGGAGATCTACAGGTTCTTCCTGTTAGTCAAAGGGGTCGCGAAATACAGGGTCCCGATAACGTTCATATTCTTCATACTGTCGTTCAAATGCTTTTCCAAAGGGCACTTTTCCCTTGGAAGCCTCAGAGTGTGCGCAAAATTTGATTTTCGCGGCGTTTTCAAATAATGCTTGACTAACAGCATTTTCTAGCGTCTTTGGCATGCGACGGATCAATTTCATCCGAACGTCAGAGTCATATAATCCGTCACCAAAGTAATCTGAGAGGTTTTTCTGAATGATGGGGTTGTCAATCTCCTGATCAAAGGCATCTTTTGCAAGATCAAGCAATTGCTCAGCGTATGAGACAAGGGTTTGATTTTTCCCTTGCCGCATGTGGTGTAACTGATTGGTGGCCATGGAGTTATCCATAGTGGCGCTATAGCGACTTTTCAATTTGCTATACAGTTCGGACCAAGGCATTTGAGGATTTTTCTTCATTGTTCGCAAAATAAAATCAGCTACCACAAAGTCACTGGTTTGAGCAGCGATTTTGGGTCATTGCTTCTCTTCTACGTCATTAGTCTCGCAGAAAAGGTCAAGGGATTTTATCCAACCTCGAAAGTTCAGTGGGTTCCCATCAAATTTTTTAATATGCTAGTGAACTGACTGGGCCTGGGTGGCATTAGCAGTTTTTGCATTACTCTTCTCACTCTGGTGCACGGTTTCATGAAGGTCAATGATAGCAGAGGACGTTGGGTCCTTTGCCTTCTTTTCCGCATCTGCCAGTTGTTTCTTTAATCTTTGTTGCTTCGTTTGTGCACTAGCTTTATCAGCAGCCAACTGCAAATCCAAATCAGCTTTCTGCTGTGCCATTTCCGTCTTAACCTGGGCGAGGGCTGTCTGCGTTTGTTGGAGCGTTTGTTGTGAGGCAGCATGCTGCTGCGACCAGCTGTGATCCTGGCTGTTCAGTTCAGCAAGTTGCTGCTCATACTGATTCACTTGACCCTCATTTCTAGTCTGATGTGAGCTATTTCGTCTAGCAACCGTTGTTCTCTTTCTGATGGCGTAGTCATTTTCAATTATTCAATTAATTTACTAATTTAATTTACAATTTTCTGCTGTTAATGAACAAGAAATGAATAAAATTGCACTTACCTTGTTAGTGCTATAGCTGTTGAAACACACGTGGAAGTCTTTGCAGAATTTTCGCGAACTCCTGAAGATTTTGCAATGTTCCCTGAGTTTCCGTTTTTCCCTGATGTTCCGTTAGAAGTTCTATATATCTTATGAGCAACGCTCGGTGCGACCAGTCGAGTGTGGCTTGAACATGGAAGCGATTGGGGTTTGGCGTCAGAGTAAATAATGGCACGTTGGACATTCAGTCAGACATGCAATCAATTCCACCATAAAATTGTACCAGTAACTTCGACCATTGGGTTCAGAGGGCAATTATAAATGTCTGCTGCAGCTGTCAGGCATACCAATTACCAGTAACTCTAGGGATGACCGTCCCTCGTAAACAGTATTAAAAAGTTCTCACAAGTTCACTGTGCTCTCCAGCGGCAACGTTTTTTGTCAATTTCAGCTTCACTGGGTCCGTTAGGGTCAATAGACATTTTTAAAATGTTCAGCCGATCATCTCAAGAAAGTTAGTAGTCAGAGTCCACATCCTGGTCACGGCACCATATAAACTGGCCTGTGGCAAAGCAGGGTTAAGTACTCCGTAAAAATGATCGTCTAGTGGATTTAGGTTAGGACTTCAATCGTGGCAAATGGCCACAGGACAATTTAAAGAGTTCATTCAAGAAGGCAACCAGCTTCTGTGGAGTCTGCAAAAGTTCTTGAAGTACTGCAGCTGCAGCGAATGGGTGAATTCAAAACACATAAAATGTACTTACAGTTTTCTATTTTATTCAAGCCCTATTTTAAAATGCCTACAAATTAAACTGATTTCTCTCTCTGGTAATAAAATCAAAGTAGAAGATATGAATGAAACTAAGTTGAAAATATCGCATCGCTCTCATCGCGTCCTCTGTCTATAACTGTTGTCTGGCCTGGCAGCGTTCGGCAGCATCCTTCCACGAAAATAGGAGAGTGACTTCTGTACGTGTTGGAAGCCCAGAGAGAAGTGAAGTTCTCGGGTCTATCCGTGAGTTTATATACTGTTGGGAACGTGATTTTCCGTTTGTATCTACTCACGTACACCAAGGCATAATGTGAAGGTTGACGCCACAAAACGCCACCTATACCCCAAAATGGCGGAGGGGTGTTTCATAACCCCTCGCGTCCATTCTGGGATAGTGGGGGCATCCTGTGCTATCAGTATGAATTCTCGCACTAAAATGACGCTGGCATGCTGTTGGTTTGCATTTAATAAGTTTGTCCAAATTTAGTCTCAAGGTTAGGGAGTTACTATATGACGTCAATACTTTATTATCGTACGTGCTATCTGTGCAGTTTCTCAGGGCTAAAAACTATTATGGGTGTGTTGAGGTTAGGCCAGATCAGAATATAATACTAATTTCTGTCAAAGGTATTTTGATGAGGTTACTGCAGGTCAGACTGCAACTGGTGTTTCTGCGCAGTTAAACACAGGAGTGTGAGAACCAAACATGTAGTTCACTTGCACTGTTTCTAAACGATTACGTAATTTTAATTAGAATAGGAATATCAGTAAAATACCATGATTGCATAACCGTGCCTTTAAGAGAATTTCCATATTATGAATATCGAATATTGTAAAATAGTTTAATAGCATAGCTGCCCCTTTAACAAGAACTCGGGAACAGCTTTCATATTTATTAAAGTTTATTCACCAGAGAATTATTACCAAGTAGGACTTGGCCACTCTTATTAACACTTAGGGGACGAAGACTCCCAAGTCAAATTATATTAACCCTACGTGTTCCATGGAGGGCATTTCGTTGAAGAAACAACATGGACGTTGATAAAGGTTGCTTAGATCTTAGATCCAGATAAAGGTGTTAAATTTATTTTCTCATTTGTATTGTCAAGGCAAATCTAAACAACATACGATTTTTAAATCAGACAAACCATCTGTCATATATAATTTAACCCTTTGAACCCTGGTGGTATCTTCCATGGCTGTTCAATGGCAGCAGTTAGAAAAGTCCATATTAATTGGTCCACCTCACAAATTCACTCGGCAGCCATCCTACTTAATGAAATTATGACGTATCATGCTTCTGGGTCAGAAAAGCGAAGTATTGGGGTGGTGGCGTAAATATCCAAGGCACACAAGACCTAATTTGTTCCGGCCAGTTGGGGAAAACAAATTGAAAAATGGCAGGGCTGGCACGAGTATGGAATTTCATAATCGACTTTTGAAGAAGAATTGATTTAAGTTGACTTTAATCATACTCTGTGACCCCTAGAAACAACTATACAGAAAACAATGTTTTTAATTATTAGTTCCTTGGGCCAGACTTTATTCAGGCACGCCACACGCTTACTGCTCTCCTAGGAAACTTCGAACTCCTGGCAATCTCAGGCCAAAACCTGAGCCTATGCTCGGGTTTTGACCTGAGGTGGCCAAAAGTCTGATGATAGCTTCATTGAGATTTAAGAAGGCGATTGCACTCTTTGGCAAACTGAGAAGTGCAATTATTTGTGCTCCCATATTTTCGAGAATGCCAGATCTGGAATCATGTGTCTTTCTACTTCCTTATCAACTACAATGTATTTCGATATTCTACAGCCTCTGGCACTTCTTACAAGCATGATGGGGAGAGTAATAACCAATAATTCATAAATCAAGGAGTGATGAAAACCCATAATCGTCGACTTTGAAATTGCAGTCGATTATGGGTGTTTCTGATGATTAGTCAACTTCTCAATTAACCATAACACGCCTAAAAATGGATCAACAAAAATGCCATTTCCTTGATTCTCAGGTCATGATAAGTGCGACAGCAGGAGTACAATATAAGTTATCTTGGGCAACATCCAGGGTACATGGAGATTTAATACCCGGATGTCAGTTTTCAACCACGAGGCGCAAGCCGAATGACTGAAAAGGAGACATCCAGGTATTAAATCTCCATGTACCCTGGATGTTGCCCGAGATAACGATTTTGTCCCGCCTCCTAACACAGAAATAATGCCGAGATGTAAAATATGATCCCACATTAAGACTCAGGCGATGAAGTTTAAACCCCACACTGAGTCTCAGGTTTTGAACCAAACAGCGAAACAAGCGTCACAGCAAAACTATAAATAGACCGAGTCAATTTCCAAATCGTTGTTTATTAACCAGGTCACACATAGAGAAGTTTTAATTTTTTTGTTTTAAACAATTCCAATTCAGTATCAAAGTCTTTTTCTGGCAAATACTCTCTAAAAATCCGTGTGGCAATATTATTCGATTTGACGGTGGATTTAGGTGTGAGTTTAATCCGTTTGTGAACGATGTCTCCATCGTAGTGACAAGCGAAGCGAGAGATTGATATTTTGTATTCTGCTCAAGCGATATCGAAGATAAACAGATGAGTTGCTCCCCTTGATGTTCTCACCGCGCAAAGTGCAAAAGTATATTTGCGAACCCGATTCAATCTGTTCAGTTCTCATCGAATACGACAGCCAACAAGTGCTTCTACTCATAGGGCTGCAAAGTTGTTTTTTAATTTGTATTAGTATTCACTACAATACGACAATAAGTTAGATATAACTTAACAGTTCTAATAGGAGTTTCTGCAATCGATGTGACCCAATCAGAGTCAAAGGTTATTTTTATCACCTGGATGTTTCTCAAGTGACAAACGTGGAACAACGGCATGCGCTCTTATCACCCGCATGTTTGAAGATGGCCAATACCATGGCTATTTGTTTTGGTCACGTTGACCAATCAGAAGACGCAATTCATACTGATACAGGGACAAATAGTTTTAAACCATCACAGTTTTCTCAAACTTTTTCGAAAGTATATTTGTCCGAATGTTTTATGAAATGTAAGACATTAATCCCAATAGTTTCACAGGAAAATTTTAATTTTGAAATTCACAAATTGACTAGCAAAATATACTACACAAGATCTCTGCATTTTATCGTGAGATATATTTATCATGCGACTTTTATACACTTAAAACATATCTGTACAATGTCCAGGATCGAATATTCGAGAGTCCGTGTCAGTGTCAATCCTCAGGCATTATCAACTTGTATATGTACGCTGCCGTGTCCGCTTGCGGGATGGCTGGACTTTTTGCTGTAACCTTCTTGTCCTGAAATGGGATCAAATTGATCAGGATGAAGTTCGTACTCTCATTCACAATACGAGGTAGAGCTGTCTGGCGTATTTACTAGTGAGAGGTGGACAAACCTGATACTCAGCAGTAAAAATGTGTTTTTTTCCATATCGACCACTCGTGCACGTGGCCAGTGATACCACAGGCATTCTTCAGAGAATTTGTTCGAGGGGCCATTCATTTGCTAGTTAATTAATTAGGTTTAAGTGATATATTTCTTTCCATTATTGTATCAAGTTTCTGCCAATTCACCTCATTACGTGTACACCGCCTGTATGAACTGATAATTGAAACCCCACTAATTGCATTGTGTGGTGGGGGTCGGAAAACCCAACCACGGAACACCATTGAGTTGGTTTCGTTATCTATAATTAGATGTACGTTTTTCCACTGCCCGATCGCAGGTGGTTATTCCGCTGCAAATAGTCCGTGACTGTCCATAAATAGTAATTCGGAAATATTTGGGATCGTTCAAAACTTTTTGTGAGGTATGTATTATAATCTTCTCGGCAAATATACCAACACTCGCTAATCATCCCTTTGAGGTTTGTATGTTATGGGCTAGGAGATGTCAAAGTAGGCGAAAAGACTGAACTGGCTCAATGTGGAATTGTCAAGCGCAACGAAATTTCTTGACCTTTAATTGAAGATAATATATTACTGGACTACATATTGTCATAGGACATTCTAGCAGTCAGGAGACGATATGTGTGCTGTAAAGAAGGGAGGAGGTGGGGGGGAGTACGTGTCCTCCTTGATTATGACCCCTGTCCCACCGTCTCTGTTTACCACCAAGGAATACTGTGGAATTCTCTTCAAAACTGTGTAACTACCGAAAATGTAATCAACTGGGGTTGCTTTTCATATGTACCGAAATTCAGTAAGGTGCTAAAAGATTCATTGTCATTAGAAAAGTTAAATGCTATCCAATATAATCTCAAAACGGATCACATCTCAAGAAATGTTCGATGATGCAAAGAAAGGGGGAATGAACAAATTGAGAACATATTGCACATTCAAAGATAATTACGATTTAGAGCCTTACTTGATCTTAGTTAAAAATCATAGTCTACGGACCATGTTCAGTAAACTAAGACCTGGCAATCATAAGCTAACACAGCTTGTCAAAGAACCTACAAGAGGAAGGAACACCTTAGATCTGTTAATTACGAATAACCCCAACAAGATACAACGAGTCGATGTAACACCAGGAATATCAGACCATGACGTTGTGTATGCTGAAATGAATATAAACCCAATTGCTAATAAACAAAAGCCTAGGAAAATCCCACTATATAAAAGAGCGAGATGGGACAGCATGAAAGAAGAGATAACGGAACTTAATCGGAACATACAAAACAAATGCAGGGAAGGAGCCAGCATCAATGCTATCTGGAACAGCTTCAAAGTTCAGAAGCATATACCACACAAAATATGTAAGAAGAAAGACAGACTACCTTGGATTACAAAAGAAATTAAGTTACTAATAAGAAAGCGAAACCGATTATACAAAATAAAGAGAAAATCAAACCACCCGAAGGACATTCTACGATATAAACAACTGAAACAAACGGTACAACGAAAATCCAGACAGGCATACTGGAACTATATTGAAGACGTTATCACACCAGAAACCGGTGCAGAAGATCAATCAACATCCAAGCGGTTCTGGACTTACATCAAACACAAAAAGGGTGACAAAAGCGGTGTAGCCCCACTTCAGAAAAATGGCAGACTTGAAACCGACCCTGTCAGCAAAGCAAATATACTTAATAACCAATTTAAATCGGTATTCTCACCAAGTATTGACATTGACCAAGAGGAATTTAAACAACAAAAATATATGCATGACTCAGAAACAGACTACCCTGACAGCGGCAACATAGAAATCACAGAAAAGGGAGTGGAAAAACTGATACGGAACCTGAACCCACACAAAGCAGCCGGTCCGGACAACATCAGACCAGTGGTACTGAAAGAATTGGCTACTGAGATCGCACCCATCCTGACCACCATATTCACCATGTTGAGCACCGGCGAAATACCAAACGACTGGAGATCTGCAGTCATAACACCAGCCTATAAGAAGGGACAGACGTACCAATCAGCAAACTACAGGCCGATATCCCTAACCTGTATTTGCTGTAAGATCATGGAACACATCGTAACAAGCCACATAATGAGACATGCAGAAAATAATAACATTCTGTACCCACTCCAGCACGGCTTCCGAAGTAAACGATCCTGTGAAACACAACTCCTGGAATGTGTCGACGATCTGACAAAAAATCTTGAAACCGGAAACCAAACCGATCTACTCATCCTTGATTTTTCAAAGGCATTCGACAAAGTCAGCCATAGCCTGTTCGTCCACAAACTCCATCACTATAGGATAAGGGGCCTAACAGACAACTGGATCAAGGCCTTCCTGAGTGAAAGAACTCAGAGTGTTGTAGTAGACGGCGAAACATCAGACACAGCTAGCGTGGAATCCGGTGTCCCTCAAGGTTCCGTCTTGGGCCCCAGCCTCTTCCTGTTTTATATAAACGATCTACCACATAATCTACACTCAACTGTACGCCTTTTTGCTGATGACACCATTGTATACCTAACCATAAAATCACCTGCAGACAGCGCTAAGCTCCAATCAGACCTGGACAAACTGGCCCTATGGGAGAACAGATGGAAAATGGAATTCCACCCAGAGAAATGCACCGTCCTGACCGTCAGCAAAAAGAGAAATTCGATACACCATGAATACAAATTGCACGGACATGTACTAAAGCAGGAAACGTCAACTAAATACTTGGGCTGCACCCTATCCAACGACCTGACCTGGAACGAACACATAAACAATATAACCAACAAAGCTAACCGAAGGCTCGGTTTCCTCCATCGAAACCTTAACATCAAATCAAAGAAAATAAAAGAACAAGCATATAAATCCCTCATCAGACCCCAGCTAGAATACGCCACCACAGTCTGGGACCCATACCACAAAAACCTAATTGAAAAAGTGGAAAAGGTGCAAAGAAGATCAGCACGCTACGTTACAGGACGGATCAGAAATACCTCCAGCATCAGCAGATTGATCCAAGACCTAAAATGGAAAAAAACTAGAAACGAGAAGAAGAGAGACTAGACTCATCATGTTATACAAGATCAGTAACAGCTTAGTAGCAATTGACAGAGAACAATACCTGTCCAGGCCGTCAAGACCATCACGACACACCCAAGCCCACTCCTTTGCATTACAAACAGCAACAAAGGACGTGCGAAAATGGTCCTTCTTTGTAAACACCATCAAAGATTGGAATAAACTTCCACCCACCATAGCCTCCGCCAGTTCACTTGAGTCCTTCCAGGCCCAAGTGACATCTCTGCAAAACTATTAAACCTGTAAATTGTTTTTAACCTGTTTTTAACTTGTGCGCACACACACACATGCCAGAATATTCAACATGTTGAATGAGGGCATTGCATGGAAGAAGAAGAAGAAGAAGCTAGAAATAGAAATAGGGAGACATAAGTTCCCCAATATTCCACATGAATAACGAATATGTTACTATTGTGGTGTTAATGTGTTAGAATCACAACACTTTGCAATGAAATGTAAAAAATATGAAGATGATCGCAAATTATATTTTGAACAAATTCAATTGAAGGAAGTGAAATTTGTCTTTTTATGGAAAATGAAAAATCCGAATTATGTGGAATCATCTGTAACATGGTCAGGTGTTTCACCGAAAAAAGGTCATCACATACAAATAACATGTGATATATTGTTATTAATTTGTTACTTATTCATATTATTATATGTTATTATATTACTTATGTATTGTTGATATGGCATCGGCCCCTCGTGGGTGTAAATTGTCATTAAAATCTAATTTAATCTAATCTATGATATAATAGTTGCCAGAGCGGCACGAAATCGAAACAAACCATTCCAACGATCGTCGTATTTATTGGGGTTTAACGACACTTTAGACAGCCAGGGTCGCATCTTGCCGGGCAGTTTAACGAAGAGAAAGTGGAGCACCCAGAGAGATTCACCGAGCAGCAGCAAGCAACTGTCAGACCCCCAAACGTATTAACTCCACACAAGCAGAGTTAGCATTGGCTGAAGACAAGTGCACATCGATGTTCAGTATGCCTTTCTACACAGCGCCATCATGCCCCACGTGAGCAACGTGGATTACGTGCCCTGCCCGAGGACACAACACAGTTAGCTCCGATGGGGATCGAATCATGGTCCCCGTGGGAACAATGGGAAGTGAAGTAGTGCTTCTTTACTGTGGCAAACATGCTCTGTTTTACTGGTAAAATGGTTCCGATAACTAATGCTTGGGGTGGAAGTCCTCTAAAAGGGCAGCATGTATGTAAACGATTAGCTGTATTTGACATAATATCCACGTTGCGCTCACGATTAACCAGTATGCAGAAATATGTGACCGTAAACACCAATAAATTAATAGGCTGAACCGTGAACCGATCGGTTTGAATTCAATGCCTTAACCACTGAGCCACCGTGCTGCTGACAATCATCGTTACCAAACGATACTCAAACTCGGCCCTTCAGAGATCGAACTTTTCAGATGCCTTTTCTCTGGAACTATCATTTTATCTGAATACCAGTTAAATAATTAAAAGGTGAATAAAAAATAACCAACTGCACAACACGACATGTCCGTTTTATTGATGGAAACTACATAATAGTTTTTGTTAGATATTATTCACCTGGTAAAACACTTTATTAATTTGGTATTCAGAGTTCGAACTGCAGTTTTTGTTTTGTTAGAATTTATTGTATGTTGTCTCATACAATACACAAAATAGATGAAATGGCAGAGAGAATAATACTATCTTTTCACAGGCTGCGCGAATCCGGAGGGTCTAGGGTAGCCCGCAGGCTTTTGGGAACGCACCAGTGCGTTTTTGCAAGAAATCAAATCAAACCGGTATTGAAGTTCCCTAGCAAAGCCGATGCATGGCAATAACAGGTGGGTGGGTGGGGGAGCAAAATGTCCAGTTACAACCACTAACCAAAAAATAAACTTACGTGTTCCGTTTATCCGTTTACTTGCAGCTACTCACGCCTTCATATCCATTTTGCTTTGCCAGCATCACGCTTTGTGTGAAATCGTCCACTTAATTTTACATGTAAGTGGTATTTGTTTTGAAGCAGCAAACCTTTTGTATCATAAGATTGAATCACTGAATTCTACACAATGCACTGCACAGTCTGCACTGGAAATCAGAGAACGTCTCTTTTTCAACTTTTCTGTGAATCGAGAGAATTAATGGTGCTGGCTGAATTGCGAAGGACAAAGTGTGGAAACCCAACTGTATCGCTATATCGTTTGTAATATAACCATCGTCTTGTCTTCTAATATTTTGTTTATACTTATCTTATTTTCTATTTTTAAATGTGATATGTCACTGGAATTGGCATAAAAATTGCATTAACCCAATCAATAGCATCATTTTCAGAATTTTTTTTAACTGAAATGGAAGTAGCATCTCCGAGTTGTCTCCCCTCGTGCACTTCTGGTTGATTTGCCGAAGTTACATGAAGGGAGACAACCTTTTGGAGGCCGGAAGATCAAACAATTTTCAAATTGCAGTCGGTTTTCGGTATAACAGTGCGTTCGTGTGAGAAAAAAAATATGATCGCGTCCTTTAATTTGGGCATTCAGATATCTTTGTTAAATATATCCCTTCAGATTGCTTCTTCTGTCCTGAAAACTGGGCGTCAATCAACAAATTAGAAAGCAGAAATAACAGGAAAGAAACAACCGGTCATGCGCCTATATCTCCCAACACAAACATACCAATATTCAGTTTTATTTTATTTTCATTCGTTTTTCTTCCTCAAAAATAAATCGTATTCCTACTCCCACTCACAGAAAACGGGTATTCCACTCCCAGCATCGTATTCTCAGTGCCGTACTAACCCATGACCGGGCCACTGGGCTTTTTAGGTACTTTGGGACGGGGCCCCCCTCCGGCCCTTCAATCTTACACCCCACTACAGCTGACAATCTGACCCTGGAACGGTAGGCAATATGCCGCAGTACATAGCCCTACATCAGTTTTGCGGGTCTCCTGAAGAATTCTACTCACAACTTGTCATATACTACTCAAAGTTTGCTAAGCACCAAGTATATCCAACTACCTGTTTTACGTTTTAGTTGAAATATTGTTATGAAAAGTGTATATATTTTTTATTTAATTATATCTAAGGATTTAAGAAGCACAGGAATTAAGATTTTGTTTGTGTTTGACATTATTTTTAGCTTTTGAATACGATAACAATGGAAAATGGATATTATTGGTGAAAGAGGAAATATTTCAAATTTGCCAAAAAGTTGACGGAGCGAACTGATATGGGTTCAGTATCGAGTATGAGACCCATTATTGTTAATTACAGCTTGACAACGCCTTCTCATGCTCCCAGTCAGGTTCCGGATGGTCCTTTGTGGCATGTTGTTCCATTCTTGGACCAGCATAGCACCAAGCTCCTGGACACTTCTTGGTTGGACTGGGCGGACTGAAATTGCAAGCCAGTCCATACGCTCAAGCCCCTCCCTCTATCGGTACTCCCGGACAGCATGGGCATCATGAGGAGGGTCATTATCGTCCATCAGAATGAATCTATCACCCTCTGCACCTGCATACAATCTGACGTGGGCATCCAGGATTTCATCAATATACCGCTTTGCAGTCAATGTACCACGGCCAAGGACAGAGCTATGTTCGACCATCCCAGCTGATGCCGCCCCAGACCATTACTGACCCTCCACCAAGCGGTCATGCTCAGTAATGTTGGATGCATGGAATCGCTCGCTCTCCTGTTCTTCTCCATACCCTAGAACGCCTATCTGTGTCGTCTTGGCAGTACCTTGACTTATCTGTAAAAAGGACAGGGTCGCCAACCTTCTCTGGTCCATCCAACGTGATCCATGGCCCATTCATATCGTGCCTGGTGGTGGTTCTGGGACAGCTGAATGCGAACACATGGTCTACTCGATCGGAGACCACCTTCTTGCAACCTTTCCCAGATAGTCTGCGTCGAAACATTTAGCCCGGATGCATTCTGAAGGTCACAGCGAAGCTGGTTGCTGTGTCAAAGCAGTTCCTACGGGCCTGAATGATCAAAAACCGGTCTTCAGCTGCAGATGTTGCCCTGTCTCCTCCAACTCATTGTCGTCTGACTGGTGTGCTGAAATCTTGCCCAGGCTCTGGTGATCACCGTATGGTGCACACCAAGGGCTTCACCAACCTCACGGTGGGTAGCCTCTTGTTTCCCCATCCCTACAGCCCGCCATATTTCTGCTTCAGACAAATGTCTTCTTACATTTGTTTTCGCCATATTCAGTCATTAAATTGTGTTGAAATGAAGACTGAATACCATACACATCTCATGTACATGTCGACAGTACACGAAAACATCTTGAAAATCAAGGGGTACATGATTTCCAGGACTGTCACGAAAAGTCTGCCTGTCAAGAGAGCTAATGTAAACACTGGGGCCATCTCAATATATTCCTCAATCATATCCACCAAAAATATCGCAAATGTGTCACATGAAAATTTCACAATGATGTGTCAGATATGTGGTGCATAGTAAACTTTGAGTTGTATATTATTTAAATGAGCATTAAAATAATGTACTGTATATAAATATATATATATAGTATATAATAGTATTCATATTGATAAATACATATGTACATGTATCGCTACGGCGCAGAGTGTAAAGTGTCTTTAACCATTGGAGCCCTAAGGCGCTGGTAACAGTGCTTCAGCAACAAAAAAATAATAAAATAAAATAAAATAAAAAATCGGCGGGCTCCTTGTCCCTACGGTCCCTTAGGCTGCAGTCTAGTCAGCCTTATCAATAATACGGCCCTACGTGTTCCACTCTCAGACTATTTTTTTATTATTTACAAAAAAATAAATACAAACGTTCACTGCTTGGATTCGAGTACGATTTTATCCTCTCGTCGGCCGCGCGGTTTATTTCACTCGGCAGTTTTTACAGGCATTTACAAACGTCGTCCATTAAATTAGGTCTGGACCTCGCTAAGGCACGACACAGAGCCATAATTTACTGAACTCGTTTTGTATAGTTCGATATAAACAGGGGAGTAGTTGGAGATTCGCTATATATTTTTCGTTGAAAAATATTATTAAATGGCCATTCACGCAGTTCACATTGCTTCTATATATTCACCAAAAATAAAATTAACCAACAATGTTATACATCGCAAGACAAGAGGTTTCACGCAAGATTAGATGCAAAATTTGTAAATTTGCCACATACTGACACTAATATTAGGAATCGGCACCTTAACCCTGTTACTGCCACATCCATTTAACCATGTATGGAGGACCTCTATGTACGCCTGTATGCGAGGAACTTGAGGATGTTATAAAAATTTATGACATACTTGGAACTCTTTCACCTGATTAATTGTTGGAAAGGGCTCTCTGATCACCTTCCAACAATTAATCAGATGGTAGCTTTGATCTGCGCATACCAGAACGTATAGATAATCAGCATAAAATAGGTGACAATTGTCGCTTTCGGCAGCGTAAGTGTTAAAGTGTGTGTTCGTGTTCTAAGTGTTGGGTTGGGTAGAGCAGTGGCGTAGGTACAGGGATACCAAAACGTTTGTCGGAAAATGTTCGGCTCATCGGAAAAAATTGAAGGCTAGTTCTTGGTAGAATTTTGTAAAGTGGAAAACTTTTTCATACTTTGGCGAAAACATGTTTTAAGACTAAACCCATTTTGGATGCTAAAGGGGTAGAAATTCGGTGACCCAATCAAAAATATGTCGAAACATTTTGTTTGCTGCTCTATCGGCGAGTTTTGGGCTTGCCCCATCTCGCTGACGGCAAGCTATCTACGCCTCTAGTAGTTCCAACCTTCGCAGTAAATGTCTTCATAAGATCTATCTGCAATATTTAGTGACGAAACTGAGCTTCAATGAGAGTCCGACGAAAGAATGATACGCATTAGAAAATGTCTGAAAACAAGGATACACCTAATCAAATTCTATGAAACCATGCTAGAAGTAGCCAACAGATGAATTCCATCTCATGGGGGCTAACGGATCAGACAAAAATAGAGACCTGACAGCAGACAGCGTGGATTAACCTGAATGAGATGAGGCTGTGAACAAGAGGATGGACCGAAGTAGCGAGGGAACACGGGAGCCTGATATCACAGATAGTTCCCTTGGCAACCCCGAGAAGTGAAGCAGTGCTCGTTTACTATGGTAAGCAAGCTCTGTTTTACTGGTAAATAGGAGTCGGTCACCTGGGGTTGAAATCCTCTAAAATGGCCATATAAACGATTGGCTGGACTTGGCGGTATATCCGTGCTGTGGTCATGATTAGCCTTAGTGCAAAAATATGTGCCCATAAATACCAATAAATAAATAAATAAAATAAATAAATAAATAAATTTTTCACTCATGATTAGCAGAAATACTTTTATTACACGCCTATTCTATGAAATCACCATCTACAGCAACACTAAACCATGCGGAAAATGAAAACAGAAATCGTTGACGGACTATTTTTTTTAAAAAGCGGAATTTCACTGGAATTTTCTACAAATCGTGCACCGCAATTACAATTTGAATCGATTGCGAAAGCTAAAAATAGTAACAAGGGTACCCTCCGTAAATCTGGTTAGCGATAAAATGTGTTCTTCTTGTTGGTGGTTCGTCGTGCTGTCACATAGAACACACTGGAACTCGGGGGGGCGAGTTGTCAAATGAATTACGGAGTATCCGTCTAATAATTACTTTATAGACGTGAAGGAGTATCATAAAAACATTACGTCACACGCGTGTGAATGGATTGATCGATATGGCCCCTGTGCCATCGCGGAAGGATAAAACTCGAGGCCTGCGGACTCTCGTTTTGTCCTTCCTTCTGCGCTGGCACAAGAGACATATCGATTAACCCATTCACACCCGTGTGTCGTTCTGTGTCTGACCTTAAACATCAATAAATAAATACCCTAGAGGGTACTATATGGGTGAGCAAACGATCAAGCTATAATATGCAATATGCTTTATCCATCCCTTCATTAAAAATATACTGGGTATTCATTTGTCTGGGTTTGACCACACATTAAACAGATGGCAATAGACTTGTATAACGTTGAACAGTTTTACGGGCGAAGGAAGCACAAATGCATGAAACAACCACCCAAAATCGGCAAGTACCCTGGACTTGTTAAGTTGTGCGTTTCATGAAATCACTAGAGATGATACCCACTGCTCAGGGAGGGTGTGTTCCGCATAATGTATGAAAAGTCAAATGCAGGTCAATCAGCATAATGATTCGGAGGCGGAGTGGCAGCATCGTCCAGTGGAAAAATTCCCGGCGGGCCTCATATTGGTTTCACCCTGATGCCCCCAAAATTGATGCAGCCCAACAGATGTTGGTACGTGAAATTTCGTGAAAATGGCCAAAGGCGAAATGGATCTGAGTGCGTAGACTTTCGATATATCGAAATGTTTTATAGCAGTCCACATGGACATTTCGATAAGCCAGCAGTCTAGTCTGCCATTGATCGCTCAGATGAAAGGAAACGGCATTCCTTCAATTTCAAAAATCAAAATTTTCTCCGATTGAACCGAATTATCGTCTTCCCGATGCCTCCCCTCCCTGGTAGAACCTTTTTTGTCTAATGATTGATGTAGTTGATACAAAAATGCCATCGAAATATCCTCTGTGCGAACTGGCACTGATTTCTCAGATGCACGGAAGCCGCGTTCGTTCAGAGTGGTTGTTGTGCTTCGCACACAAACATCACATTTTATCGGGGACGTGACAACCGTTACTTATTCCTCATTCCTTATTCGACATTCGTTATCAACCGAAAATCGGTTGATGACGAATGTCGAATAAGGAACAGGGAATAAGTAACGGTCGTCACGTCCCCCACTTTATCGTCATTATTTGTTGTATTGTAACCGCTGACACAAGTCTATATTCCCAATTGGGTTCACATTTACTCAACCCGGAGGATTAATTTTTAACCCAACCGATTTTAGAGCACACTTTTCACACGTTTAGGTTGTTGTTGTAACTTGTGTTCTCCAGATTTCAAGAGCAAGATTTGAATCTGTCTTTCTTTATAATTTCTGTCTAACTTCGTGATTTAATACCTACATATATCGACATTTTTTGTGAGTTAAGACCGAGAGTTTACAACTTATCATAAATCGCAATGTGACAGTCAATGCAATTGTCACTTTTTACACGTGGAACTTAATTAAGTACCCCCTGTGGTGTTAATAGAAACTATTCATTACTTTCATGTTATCCTTCAGATGACCAAAAGTGTTTGTTTGCGGAAAAAAATGGTCTTTTGACAAATAGAAGACAACACAATGATGAAAATATGCACTATTTTAATGGCGCTAATTGCTAATTATACATATTTGTCACTAATGTTTATGATGGAAAAATGTTCTCTCGACAAGTACGGTGCCGGAACGGTTCATGATGAAACAATGCCTGTAATTATTGACAAGAAATGTAACTTGTGATCTCCTGAACACAATACAGAGTCTGACGTCAATAGCGAGTTATCCACCACGTACCCGAATGACAGCCTGAACCCATCCTGCTAATGCTACCAGTGAGCCTTCTGATACGGCCCAGAGACAACTGCTGCCACTCCTCATGCAATGTAGCTTCCAGTTCGGCAAAATTATGTACAGGCGGACCCCTTGCTTACATACGACGTCCAAGAAAGTCGCAGATATGTTGTAAGGGATTCAAATCGGGGCTCATTGCAGGCCAGGGGGAGTGTTGTTACAGCGTTGATCTGAAGGAATGCTCTCGCAGCATGGGAACGATGTGGCCTTGCACTATCATCCATGAATACAGGACAAGTAGCCAACGGATGGTTGTCAAAATGGTGCACGACAGCCGGATTGAGAATGTCCCGGATGTACTGATGACATTGAGATTCCACGTACAGTCACCATATCAAGTATACAATCACGAGAGAGGAATCCCTAGATCATTAATGATCCTCCACCATAAGGAACAGTAGGTCTGATGTTCCAGGGCACGTATTTCTATGACTCCACACGTTCATGCGACCATCTGTGACGTGAAGCAGGGACCAATGGACTCTCCTCCACGTCCTGAGATTCCAATGTTGTCGTGCCATATACCACTCCAAACTTCGTCTTTGATGCTGATCGGACAGAGCTGGATGCTTGAAGACCCGTCTGAACCTCATACCCAGTGCTTTTAGACGCTTTCGGGCAGTTCTGTTGTACAAACGCATGTTGGGGAGCCAAAGGTGTTTCAAAACCCCACTTGAAGCAAAAGGTCCGATCTTCCCGAGGAGAGGTCTTTTGGAGTTGTCGAGGCCTTGGTCGGTCCTCGTTGGTTTGTTGATGGTTTCAGACAAGGCTGCTGATGACAGAATGAATATAGCCAAGTTGCCTTCCAATAGTTTTGACATGCGTGTTGCCTGCATGCCAACGATTTGCCATCTTAGTGCCTCTGACAGTCTCCACCTTGTCACATCAACATTTATTGATAAAAGAAGTGACAAATTGTCTTGTTTGGTATATATACCCAGATATTGCATGTCGATGATAGTGTTTTTTTTTGTGACATTCGTGGGAAGCATGCTTCACGTGGACGAGGGGATGTGTTTGGGTTACGCAATCTTTCAGAACTATCAAGGTTTCACTGGATGAAATGTACTGCGAGACATAGCAATAATTAAAACATAATAAACAGTAACAGCAACTTTACTGTCACGAAACATTTCAGGGGGGTGGGGGGCTTAATTAAGTTTCAGGTGTGTATATAGCCCTTTGAACGAAACAAGATGCTAGAGTATTGCAGTTAGCACCTTGTTCCACTCAAGGGACGGTGTATATAACACACCCCATCGATAGATAGATAACTTTATTCAGCAGTACACAAAAGCAGATAATACAATGCATATGAATAACTATTCTGGTAAAAAATAAAATGTATGCCGCTAGGGGATACCATAGTGAGATTGACTGTCTACCTGGTATCCCTCAAGAACGAAGAGAAACAATATATGCGACATTAAAACAGAAACGAATACTGATAAGTGGTCAATTGCAAACGCCGTATGGGCGCTCCGGAAATATGGGAGCGCCATGCAAGGTAAATGCAGGGTAAATGCAAGATAGACCCCGATGGTAATTGCAAGTCACATCCATGCTTTGACCAACTCACTGAACATAAAATTAGAGAAAGAAGGTAATACAGACTAGGAATAACTTCAGGAACAACTACACGCTAAAAACTCAAGTGTCAAAAACTACACTTGAAGTGCTGTATTTAACATTTACTAAGTGCTGAACTACCACTTTGTTCAAGTGTAGATATCCCAGAACTTGACAGGTGTTGACAATAATATCACTTGACAAGTGTAATGTCGCGACACTTAAAAGGAAACAACGCAGATGACGCGGATCAGACTCGAACTATCGAGCCTGATCCGCGTCATCTACGTTGTGTCCTTTTAATTATGTACCCACCAAGCGCAAATCAAATTATGGACGATTCTGGAAGAACCACCAATGCTAGACACATGGGAAGTGCCATCCATTCAAGTTTCAGATGTCTGACGATTGTAATGCCTAAGTGCTTGAAGCATTGCACTTTGAGGGTTAAAATCAAACCCTAAGAGTTAGAATGGGTTTAACACCTTGAAAGTGTCAATTTTAACACTTTAGTTTTCAGTGTGTATACAATACCGTATCGTACAGTACAATACAGTACAGCAGCACACCACACCATACAGCACCGCAGCGTACTGCACCGTACCGTGCCGTACATTACAGTACCGTGCCGTACCGTACCGTACCGCACCGCACCACCCCATACCATACGATACCGGACCATATCATACCATACAGAACTGCAGCACTCCACCCAGCCACACTATACTATACAATACTATAATATGTTATACCAAACTAAATTATATCATACTATACCATAATACAATACTATGCCGTTACTACACTACTGTACAGTGCAGTACACTGTATATCTTCTTTGTTTGGTGACTATCGACGCCCCCCCCCCCCCCCTCATTATACCTGATATCCAGCCACCATTGACATTGGTCCATTAGTACGTTAGAAACGAATATTCATGAGTTTCTCAGTTACAGTTCTCACAAAATTAACTCTTTCCCACTGGAGCACTTCTTGCGAAAAAAGGGCATGCGCTGCCCCCTCTTGACCCCTATTCTCAGGGAAAGGGGGAAGCTCCCCCCTAACCACCCACCCTTCCGGCGTCCTTGTCCTTATCAAAAATTAAATCCCCGACCCGTGCAATATTATTTGCAATATGATTCTATTTTTCAAAAGGAGAGAAATAAAAAGTTCAAGCTTCAGCACATACACTCTGAAATCAGTTGGGTTAAAAGCTAACCCAAATCAAATGGGTTGAGTGAACATGAACCCAACTGGGTTCATATTCACTCAACCCAGTTGATTTTTGTTGATTTTTAACCCAACTCATTTAGAGTGTAGTTTCAGCCCTTAAATTACATAATTATTACTTCCAATATATATGTATAGTTTATGATTTTGTAATGCTCTGTTGTGTCGTATCGTTTGTTATGCCCGCATCTTTCGTTCTGTCTTTCTTGGTGTTGTGGAATAAATATTATCTTATGTAGTCTGTAATGAATAAACAAACAAACTCAGAGCCACCCATCGAAGTATTTATACACGCAAACCCAACATCCCACCGCGTAGCTATTGTATCACTTTGACGATATTTCAAAGAAAACATGTCAAATATTTATATCTAAAATTTGGGTACCTTAGCAAAATCACATTCGGTGACTTAACCCCTTCAACAATGGCTCCTTGTGTCGATTTGTCTTATGCGAATTGGCGAATCCATGATTTGGGGGGGGGGGGGCGGGGGGGGGGGGGGTTCAGTAATAATTTAATCCTACTGTCTACAGCTATGTAGCTGTAGGAGTAAGTTAATACAGATTCTCTTTACCTATTTAATGTTCATTGTGTCGTCTGCTCGTCCACTCGTCCTTTAAGATTCAATGTGTTCTATGTTCCTACTGGCACATAGAACACATTGGAACTCAGGGGACGCACTGTCAATTTTTTTCTCGCAAAAATGAATATACCGCCTTGAAGGATTAATTGGAGAGATTTAGACCTCGTCTACGCTTTGCAGACTGATAGTTTCGTTGATCGCCTTATTTTTCGGTATGTTTAAAACAATGGGTGCATCCGGGCTGCACCTACCCACTTCCCCATTTGTTGCTACTTTTTCACAAGCACCGAATCCAGAGGGCACGGCATTGTCCGCGATAACACATGGTCGTGGACATCCACTGCCACTTATAGCGAATAATTACCATGCATATATGCAGTTATAGCTCCAGAGCAGGTCTCATTTGATCCGTTATAAATTCTTTTCAAAATTTGAAAAAGTCTTAAAAATGTCGGTTGTCAAACATTGTGGTCATATGCAATAAAACCCACACTGACCCTTCCATTTTCATAAATTTCCATGGAGAGGCCTCTGGGTTCTGCCGACAAGAGTATGATACTCCCTCTCGTGCTCTCCTGAACTCGCCGCAAAGCATGTCGAATGATTCCTCGCATTATGACTAATGATTAAAATGTGACGTCACAAATCCAGAATTCTGGAACCGCCAGTGGTAGATGCAAAATCTCCTAATTGGTGTTTGAAAAGTGAAACATTGTGCCACATAACCATATTTATTATTTATTTATTTATTTATTGGTTTTAAGATCATATACTGCCACATAACCATTAATTGGTAATATGCGGATCTGTAAAGTGTAACGACCAACTGGAATTAATGCTCAACAAGGGAGTATGGTGCGAGGCGGCGCCAGAGTTTTGATTGTTTCTTTGTAGGGAGGACAAGGGTGGAGCAGCTACCCCACTCATGCATCTTACCGCTGTCACTGGTTCGAGTATTGAAGACGAAGTATTATCAAGGTGGTCTGGCTCGTCAACAGTGAACGATAGTCAAGCTGTTAAGGCACCGGTCAAATTACGCGAGGAATCCTACGCTGTTGTGACCTGGACCCGATCTATCCCTCAACCCTCTGCACTCTAATGTCAAATAGCAAAGCATAATGCAGATATAATCGGTTACATTCATAGTTAATGAAGAGAAAAACAGAGTGATTGGAGAAAACTCTGTTGTGCTCCCAGGGTGCTAGGGGTTAAATAGTCCATCGCCTATGTTTAGATTCAATAGAATGGAATATTTCAGTTCGGAAAAGCGAACCAACGGGGGCGCGGTGGCGTTGTGGTAACCGGTTCTCGTCAGTTCACCGAAGTTAAGCAACGTCGAGCCCGGTTAGTCCTTGGATGGGTGACCGTCTGGGCGATCAATTCGGACTCCCGCGTTGTGTCCTTGGGCAAGGAACTTCACCCCGATTGTCCATGTGGGGGCACGACGGCGGCGTGTACTAAGACGTACTGTACGTCGATGGTGCGCATGTCTTCAATCAATCTAACCCTGTCTGTGCTGCAGTGCGGAGTTACGATGTTTGGGAGCTGGCAGCTGCTCGTCTTTGCTCAGTCGTTCTCTCTGGGTACTCCGGTTTCCTCACCCGTAAAACTGTCACCGACACGATATGACCTTGGCTGTTAATGTGTCGTTAAACCCTAATAAATAAATAAATAATTAATTAACCAACGGTGGATTGTTTTTCCGAGCAATAGAAATATCCCATCCGGTTGAATCTAAAAATGCCGTAAACATTCATTTTTTTTCGATCGACGCAAGAAATGTTTCTCAATCGAGAAGTGAATTGACCGAATCTTTGATGATGTAACTATTACTATTGAGGGCGCGGTGGCGTTGCGGTAACCGGTTCTCGTCAGATCACCGAAGTTAAGTAACGTCGAGCCCGGTTAGTCCTCGGAGATGGGTGACCGTCTGAACGATCGATTCGGACTCCCGCGTTGTGTACTTGGGCAAGGCACTTAACCTCGATTGTCCACATGGGGGCTCGATGACGCCGTGTACTAAGGCGTATTGCACGTCGATGGTGCGAATGTCTTCATCCAATCTAACCCTGCGTGTGCTGCAGTGCGGAGTTACGATGTTGGGGAGCTGGCAGCTGCTCGTCGTTGCTCGGTGGTTCTCTCCGGGTACTCCGGCTTCCTCCACTCGTGAAACTGTCACGGTCATGATTAGCCATTGTGCACACGTATGTGACCTTAAAACACCAATAAATGAATAAATAACTATTACTATTAGACTTGTTTCTTCACTATATATTATGAATGGAGATTTACCGCTGCTGTAGTGTTATGATTGCGCCGCGTAGGTCCACTGATTGTGTTAATATCTTGATTTCTTCAAGGTGAATTAAATACCTATTGATTGGAATATCTATCCACCCGTAAAACTGTCCGACACGATGTGATATTGGCTGTTGAAAGTATCGTTAATCTCCAACAAAACAAAACAAACAATCCTCGCCATGAGCGTGAAAGAGTGGTCAGCAGAGCCAGGATATATATGATAGTATGAGAATATTCCCAACTGCAGATAATTCACGGACGTGACAACCTTTATTTATTCCCAGTTCCTTATTCGACATTCGTTATCAACCGATCTTATCGGTTGAAGATCAATGATCGAATAAGGAACCGAGAATAAGTAACGGTTATCACGTCCCCAGATAATTCATATTATGCACCAGAAACGAGACTGATAACGAAAAGTAATGTGAAGTAAAACAGACTTCGGGGTCTGTCAACAGAAAGTGGCATAACAAGTGATCAAACAGAAACTCAGAAGAACTGTTTTGTGAGTATACTGTCTTACCCAGGGATGCCGGAAGCACTTCAGGGCAGGGGGGGGGGGGGGGTCAGATCCCGGTCAGATCTCGGGAAAAAGGGCATTCACACTAGCAGCCCCGCCATGACATGCCAAAGCATGCATGTCTCGAAAGCCGAAGGCCCGACATGGAGGAGTTTGAAAAGAGGTACCCCGCCCCCTCCCCTCACAAACTCCCCCACTGAATTTTGAAAGCTCCCAGAACGGATTTGGGTGTATTTTAGCTTTTCTTGAGAGAATTAATCATTGAAAAAACTGAGTGACGAACATGGAAAGGGTATTATCTGCCCCATTCGCACCAGTGGTCCGAGGGCAGGGAGGGCCTCTGTCTCCGTGCACCCGGCGTCCGTGGTCTTACCGGTTTAACCGTCTGTAGACTACGCTAAACACTCAAAGTCTAAGCATGGGGAAACGGAGATGAAAAAAAAAACAACACTTGGTAGAATTACTGTAAGTAGTATGATCCTATGTCTGCTATAGCTAAGTCAAGCAGTAGGGTGGGTGGTAGTGTGGTATTGCGAGATAGTCATTGGTGGTTTAGATTGGCAGTACAGGATGAATGATCTGTTGGTCTATTACCCCCCCCCCCCCCCCCCCCCAGTACTATTAACCTACCGAATCCTTTATATTATCTCATGGCTGCAATTGCTCGTACGACTCGACAACTCATCTCAGAAAAAAGGGATTCCAAAGCCACAGGCGTTTTCGAAAAAAGGATTCCACAAATGGGATTCGAAAAAGGGATTCCAAAAGTGGGATTCCGTCTTATGTCGTGTGACTCGCAACTATTGCTCGAATGACTCGAATCCCATCGAGCAAATGAGCCAACGAGCAATTGCTCGATCGAGTGACTCCTCGAACGACTCGACAACTCATTTCAGAAAAAAGGGATTCAATAGCCACGGGCGTTTTCGAAAAAGGGATTCCACAAATGGGATTCCAGAAAGGGATTCCATGAGTGGGATTCCGTCGTATGTCGAGTGACTCGCAACTATTGCTCGAACGACTCGAATCCCATCGAGCAAATGAGCCAACGAGCAATTGCTCGATCGAATGACTCCTCGAACGACTCGACGACTCATTTCAGTATTTGAGGATATCTATGACATGGCTACGTATTAGCTGAGGATATCTTTTGTGGATACTAAATTGATGGTACCTACGGCCTGGTATTGTTGGAGGATACCTGTTGTAGAAACCTGGATTCCGTTTCCATCTTGTCGCCAAAGCTCCAAGGCCACTACAGGGCTATGGTGTATCTATCCTATCATTAGTTTCTACAACAGTTTTGTTCCATTGCGGCCTTGTACCAGTACTATTGACTAAACTACCATCCATTAATATTGACTTGTATCACTATTTCCTAGCTATATCTTCGCTGAAGCCTTCAAAATGTTCAATCGGTATAAAGCATTCCGTAAGTGAGATTCCTAGCCGAGTCCATAAAATATGGATTCCGTGTTTTGATATCAGGCATTACCCATTACCACAGTACCCCTTGGCCTAGCATTACATGCTACCTATACAAGTCATAGGATAACATGAAGCATTAGGCGGATTAATAGTACTAAGGACTAACACGGGGCCTGTAGGGGAAGCACGCGTACATCCTACACTACCACACTAGGCGACCATGCATTACACCCACCCACCCACCCACCCACAATAACGTCTGGCCCCACATTACATACTACCTATATTAGTCATGGAGTGACATTAAGCATTAAGTCGATTAGTAGTATCAATGGCTTTCGGGGGGCCCACAGAGCTATATATTGTCCATGCTATACTGCTGTTCTATACTGCCAGTACCACTCACAATACCCCTTGGACTAGCATTACATACTACCAATACAAGTCATAGGATAACATGAAGCACCTGGTGGATCAGTAGTACCAAGGGTCAGCAAGAGACCTACAGGGATATGTACAGCCTATGCTATACTACCGTTCTAAACTACCAAGCATTACCCCCACCACCACAAAATCACTAGGTGTACCATAACGTACTACATATACCAGTCATATAATAAAACAAAGCAACCGGTTGGTTAATAGTACCAAGCACTAACAGGGGACCTATAAGTGCTTATACCGCCCATACTATAGTACCGTTCTAAACTACCAGGCAGTACCCCTACCCACAATGCCCCTATGCCTAGCATTGCATACTACCTATACCAGTCATAGGATAACATGAAGCATCAGGTGAATTAATAGAACTAAGGGCTAACATGGGACCTGCAGGGGCCCACAGAGGTATATATCGCCCATACTATACTGGTGTTCTATACTGCCAGGCATCACCCCCACCCCCACTCACAATACCACTTGACCTGCCATAACGTACTCCCTATACCAGTCATAGAATAGTACAAAGCAATCGGCTGGTTAATAATATCGAGGACTGGACCTACAGGGGTATATACCATGCATCCTATCCCACCCGTTCTAAACAAACGATTATAGTACTGCCTGTCCTAACACTAAACTACCAATACCAGCCATAAGATAATACAAAGGATTCGGTAGGTTAATATTACTAAGGGGAGGGGGGGGGGGGGGTAATAGACCAACAGATCATTCATTCTGTACTGCCAGTCTAAACCACCAATAACAATCTCGCAATACCACACTACCACCCACCCTAGTGCTTGACTTAGCTATAGCAGATACATATGCGTACATATATCAATATACATGCCATAGCATACTATACAAACAGCACCATTTGGCGGATCTAGCTGCAAAGAGTCGTACTTTTGATCCCCCAAAAGTCAGGTCCCTATGGGAATTTAACACTAGCTGCTCCCTCAAAAGTCCGGGTAATGAGGGACGATCGGGTACCTTATATACTACTACTGTACTAACAAAAAAAAAAAGAAGATGAATTAGCTCAATTAATAATTGAACTTGAATCAAAACGGTTTGGTATAACTGTGTCAGATGTTCGGCGGCTTGTTCATAGCTATTGTAAAACAAAGGGAATAAGTTACCCCATCAACAATGATAAGGAAATAGCTGGAACAGACTGGGTCGAAGGATTTCTAAACAGACACCAAGAGCTTTCTGTACGTAAGCCAGAGGCAACGTCCATGCAAAGGGCAGCGGGCTTCAACAAAGCTAATGTGGATAAATGTTTTGAAGTTCTCAAATCAGTAATGTTTTCAGACGAGAGACAGACTATTCCCGATACTAATATTTACAATGTTGATGAGTCAGGATTCACAATATGTCATAAGTCATCAAACACTCTCGCCTAAAGGGAAGACGAGCAGTAGGGGCTTTAACCAGTGCAGAAAAGATAAAAATTTTACCATTGTCTGCGCCATGAGTGCAGCTGGAACCTATGTGCCACCAATGTTCATCTTCCCTCGCGTAAGGACGAAGCCGGAGCTATTGGATCGTGCTCCCCCTGGTTCTAATGGAGCAAAACGGGGTGGACCAATGAAGAACTATTTGAAGTGTAACAGGAGGAGAGATAAGTGCGGGAGCCGGGGTTCGAACCGTCGACCTCTAGCACACAAAACGACCGATTTACCACGAGACTAAGAGATCCGGACCAACCAGACTGGTTGGTAAATGGCCTTTATACCTCGACCGCTACACTACTCGCCCCTTCTTTTTGAGATTCGCCATATGTGAATCTCACCCAGGTTCCTCCCTCAGAGCGGTCGAAACACCCGCAGTGCCACCTACTGCTGAGGATTGGACGAGCCCCCAAATGTAACAGGAGGAGAGATAAGTGCGGGAGCCGGGGTTCGAACCGTCAACCTCTAGCACACAAAGCGACCGATTTACCACGAGACTAAGAGATCCGGACCAACCAGACTGGTTGGTAAATGGCCTTTATACCTCGACCGCTACAGAAGTATGGTTTGACCATTTTTTAAAATTTTGTTCAACCCAGGTTACGATAGTCACCAACTTTGCTTATCCTGTCATCACATACAAAAAACGTAACCGTCAAAGAAAAAGCAAGATCATACAATGTAATAATTTTGTCAATCCCATCCCATAGCTCTCACAAGATACAACCGCTAGATAGATCATTTTTCAAAAGTACAAACATGTTTTACGATCAGGATGTCCAAACATGGCAGCAAAAACACTATGGGAGGGTAGTAACAGAGTATCAGATAGTGGAACTCTTCAATCTTGCTTACCAAAAACCGGCTACTTTAGAAAAGTCTGTGTCAAGTTTCCGGGTCTCAGGTATTGTGCCATTTAATCCCAACGTCTTTAGCGAAGAAGACTTTGTAGCTGCTGAGGTGACGTCTCAGCCCGAAACCTGTGAAACAACCGCCAACTCCGAAGAGAATACCCTTACCCGTGGAAATTCAGCTTTGGAAAACCTTGATTCCACGTCTTCTGATACAGTAACTGACAGAATGCACAAAACACAAACAACATCTGGAAATGATCAGAACCCAACAGTCGTATTAAATCAAACTACGGTTCAAGGTGCTCAGGAACCAAGTAACAACAATGATGACAGCACCAACAGTGCAACTTGCAGCACACCCACAGTTAAAATCCAGTCATGAGTGGCAATTCTACGTCTTCTCAAATCATAAAATGTAGAGATTTCTTGAAGATGGTGAAGGAAAAGCGTGCAACTACAACTAAAAAAAGAAAGGTGACTGACGCATCTTTAATTACCTCATCTCTATACAGGAAGCAAAAAGGAAAGAAAAAAAACAAAAAAAAACAAACAAACTAAGTTCACTTGCTGGTGAAAAAAGTAGTAAACGTGTTAACCCTTACAACGGTGAGACCAGTATGAAGCCTAAATCTTCCAAACGAAAGCTAAAATTCTCAGCTGTAACTAAAAATACAAAGAAAAAGTGTGAAGTTGTCAAGCAATCTACATCCAGTGATGATGCAGAATGTTTGTATTGGAGTGGTTTGTATTCCGAATCTAGTGAAACCTGGATACCGTGTCAAACTTGCTTGAAATGGGCCCATATTAATTGTACTGGGAACAATTACTTGCGAAAAGTATTCCGAGTAGTTAAACTGTTTACTGTATTTTCAAAGAATGTTATTTAATTTTTATTGAAAGTTACTGAAAAGTTAGTTTGGTATTTTTCATGCATTTTAGAATCATTAAACCCTATAGAATCTTGAACTTAATTTGAATGCGTATATTACTGAGCCAATAGATTTCTGGAATATAATCAGAATAGCATCAATGAAAGAGTTAAAATAAAAAAAAATACATTCCTAAAAATCGCCATTCAAATGTTATTTTTACATTTTTTCAGTCTCCAAATATAGCTTATGGCTTCTCATTGGGACGATCTCACTGAGCTCGTTCCAATGAGAGACCACAAACAACATTATTTAGAAAAAGGAAATTACGTTTTTGTGCATAGTTAAGTCATACTATGTTAAAATATGACAGTTCTGTTTATTGAGATAGGTTCTACAACATAGGCTATGCTTAAAGTATCCATACCTTAATTTGATATCAAACTCAAAGTATTTAGTTAGTGGTGGGCAACATGTTAAGGGGCCTAGAGTGCCGAGCCCATTCCCCCTCAACTTCTGTTCCAAAGTCCACCCCCAAACACACACCAGATGACAGCATCCAGTGCCGACCGTGAATTACAAATACGAGAACAGCGTCATAGTGCCTGATTTGTAGATAATTTTGCTACATTTTCTCAGGGACTGGGGAAGAAAGATACGGGGAACCCAAACACCCTTAACCTGAAAGATACCAATACACACATGCCTACATGAGCTCTCAGAGCCCATGCTGTTATGGGTGTATAAGCGTCTTCCAAAGATAACCACGGCGGCAGGAGGAGACCACTATACTCGATTTGGGACAACCTGGTCCCACCCGTCGCCATGTCCCTCTCACCCCCAAATCCAGAAGATTTCATAATTCTCAGCTCTTGATGTGTCATGTGTTAATCAGGAGGTACAAACAGATGACAGTACATTATAAAGTAAAACAATATTTTTTTATCCAGAAGATTTGTGGCCAGTAGGTATAAAAGGAGAGTTTACTATCACTTGTACATGTACATGTACAACATACGTTCACGATGCGTTCACCAACGTGGAATTCAGTGTTAAATCACACGCTTGTTCAAAAAACTGTACATGATCTTGAACCCCCCCCCCCCCCCTCCATGTACAGTTGTGACTCCTAGATCGCACTTTTAACGTTCAAATACTCGTGGTGAACGCGCGTTTTTTTAAAAAGGGTGAAATCGTACATCTTCTCTTGTATCTTGTACGTAATTTTTCGTCGACGTTCCCATCGCAGATCAGACCATCGATCCATCGTTGGCGAACGCGAGCAAAAGCAAAAAATTCTGGGTCATCATCAAAAAACGGTCTTGGGGACTCTAGATCAGCGATCCAGAACCCGCAATTGTTTTGAGACAGATGGTCCAGAACTCTCCCTTGTTTTTGATGCGGTGGGTTTTTCCCATTTATGACGTCATTAGGGGAATTCCCCACTATGAGAAAATTCCCAAACTCAGCTAATCGACTATGGTCTGTATTATAGACATTCATGTTTTCTCTTGATGGGACGGATAGAAATTGAGTTTTGAGGGGTTTTTTGTTCGAAAGAGTTGATCTGTAATAGATATGCGTGTTTTGTCTTGATGAGAGAGATTGACTGTTAAGCGTTCGTTCGAAAAAGTCAGACACTTATCGGAATGTTTTAAAACGCATTTTCCGCTCAATTAGGCTTTGAGTGGTAAAATTTTTAATATATTCATGATTGCAATCGGAGAGAGATTTTGTAATGAGCGTTAAAATCAGTTTTCGTTTGTGTGTTGAAACTGTTTAACAGTCATCAAAAGGATTCTCTCTTAATTCGACACTCAGTGAATTGATGTGTGAATGAAAAATCTTTTGACAAATGTAAAAACTACTGTCAAAATGCGTTAAATCAGAAACCGGTTTGTCATGTACTGTTTAAACATATTTTTTTAAACTTCAATTAACACAGTCAGTTGAGATGTGAATATTTTCAGATTATTATATATTAAGACAGAAAGAGTTTTTTTATTACTTAAAACATAAAAAAAAAAATAATTAAACATTTAATTTTGAAAATAATAAAAACAATTAAAAACGAAAGATGTTTTTACAGATGGATGCTAGGCGCCGAGATTTAATTTTAGGCGAGTATGAACGTGCTAAGAAGAGCATTCAGTCTGCTGACAGGAGCAGATGTCTCAGTGAGATGGAACTCAAACGCGAAGCCACAAAAATATTTAAACCCGTGACGGAGGGTCAAGAGCGAAGCAGGAAGGAGATAGTCGAAGAATTGAGACCCATAAAGGAGAGTTCTTTGAGAATGGGTTCGTTACCTCCTAGTTTTGGAAATCGGTATTCCGTTCAATCTACACCGGATTACGTTCCCACGGGAATTCACACAGATATGAGCGAGAGCGACACCGATACGGCTTCGACTATCACCACTAGTAGCGTTGCATCGTCCGATGATGATAGCGGTAAGAGAGATCAGTCGTATGGAATTTATAAGGATTCTGACGGTAGAACTTTTGTAGGCGACACAGAAGTGGAAATGGATGATGATGAATTGATCGTGGGTTCGAATAAATATAAAGTAACTGATGGTCTGCGGAGATTGCTCCTTTACGACAAGCCCGGCGATTACACGGAACAGGATTTCGACAATTACGGAGACATTCTGGTCCAGACCCACGCCATGAAGAGAAATAACAATGCCAGAGAGACGAGACCCAAAGCCAACAGAGGTTACAAGTGGACGAAAGTGGTGAAACCCATATGGGATATGAACAAGAAGTTCGTCGAATCGGTGACTGGCAAAGGGGTGAAAACCACTTTTCTTCCGAGCGATACCGATGCTCTGTCTCAGAGATTGAGTTTGTTGATGGTGAGCAGACGGGCTGGTAACACGGGATTAGATAATCAGATAGTTGCTATATCTGACGAATTGTTAAGACAGAAGGTTTTGAATAAAAACCAGTATAAAAGGCTGATGAACGAATTGAAGGATTGATGTGTATATAATAAGTAGAGAGAGAAACAAACAAACAAACAAAAATAAAACAGTAAATTCTTACACTAGAATAATAAAAAGTACTTAAAAACAACAAAACGATTTACCAGTAAAAAAAACCAAAAATATATCATAAAAATAAAATATGTTGGTGATAAAGAACAGGGGATACGTCAGAACTTACATTCAAGGCAGTTCTGGCATCGTCGATTCTATAATGCGAGCGTTCACGAGCAATGCGGGTAGAAAACTCGCATCGACCGCGTTTGAGGTCGGTAAGAAGACGGCTTTAGATGCTGGTAAGAAAGCCACTTCCAAAGCCAGTGGTAGGATAGCTTCTGTGGCTGGCAAGAGGGCAGCCGACGCGTTGATCGACAAGTTGATCAGTCCGCCGGCGATGCGAGCTGCGTTAGAGCCAACGCCGAAAAGTTGGAAAGATTTTAAGGATGCTGTGGTGCCCATACAAGATTTGGCCAAAATGACGAGTGGATCCGGATTGAAGAGAACTCGCGACGCTGCGATATAAATAAATAATAATAACATTAAAAACAGAGTTTGAAAAAACATAAAAAAAAATTGTGTTTGAAAAGAATCTAAAATAACAAACAAAATAAAACAAAGATGAACATTAAAGATATGTCTTGGAATGACGCCGCGACCAAGAGGTCGAATAACGAGTTCTTTCCCAAGAGCATAAGAGGCTTGATAGTGGGAAAATCGAATTGTAGAAAGACCAATCTGTTGATGAATCTGTTGTCCCGACCCGACTGGTTGGATTACGACAGATTGTTCGTGTTTGGCAAGAGCTTGTTTCAACCCGAATACAGATTGCTTCGAGAGTGCATGGATCGCAGATTGCCCAAGGACGTCATAGCCAGAATCTTTGACAGTAGGGAGGAATTCGACAAGAGTGGAGCTCCACTCTCGACCATTTTGGACGATGCGACGACGGAGTTGATGAAGAGAAATGCATCTTCGAACGTCGAGTGTCGATTTTATGAGAACGCTAGCGACGTTCCGGATCCTAGAGAACTGAAATCGGAAGATAAGAATCTCATGATTTTCGACGATCTGCTCTTGGAGAGACAGAACCGATGCGAATCGTATTACGTTAGGGGTCGACACAGCAACGTGGACTGTTTCTACCTGTCGCAGAATTATTTTCGATTGCCCAGACAGACGATAAGGGAGAACGCTAATTTTCTATGTCTCTTTCGCCAAGATCTCAAGAATCTCAATCACATCTACGGCGATCACATCGCAAACGACATGAGCGCTGCGGAATTCAGGAGATTCTGCAAGAGGGTTTGGGATGGTGGACTTTACAATTTCGTCGTGATCGATTTGACAAGCGAATTTAATCGCGGAAAATATCGGTGCGGATTCGACAAGTTTTATGTTTCCGATGATAATAATAAGATAGAGCGTGAAAATAAAAAAAATTAGAAAATAATAAATCTTCAAATAATTAGTTTTGAATAAAAAAATAAAATTAAATATAATGTTTGAACATGGAGAATTGTTAGGACGGATAGCCGAGAATACGGCTGCGAAACAATCCATTCAAATCATGGTGAGTGGCGATTCGACTCGATTCGCTACGAAATTCGAACCTTCCATCGAATTGAATAGAGAGAAAAGATACGAGATGGCGTTGGTGAATCTGGAGACTTATTATTCCTTTCCCAATGTCACCGAAAAGAATAACTCGTTTAAGTATTCCGACGGAACGGATTGGTTGGAGATTCGAATTCCCAAAGGGAGTTACGACATAGACGATTTGAACAATTACATTCAGACACGAATGAAGACGGATGGAAAGGGAAGCAACAAGATCAGACTCGCTCCCAATCCTAATACCTTACAGACGATGTTGGATTTGGAAGATAATTTTCGAGTGGATTTCAACACGGACGATTCTATAGGCAAGATGTTGGGATTCGATCGAAAGATGTATCGAGGCCACGCGGCATCTGAAAATACGGCGACATTCTCGCAGTCAATAGCATTCTGGTGAACGTGGACGTGATTGCTGGAAGCCACGTGAATGGTAGCGCTCAACCGATGATCTATTCTTTCTTTCCAAATGTGTCGCCGGGTTATAAGATTGTGGAGCGACCTCGAAATTTAGTTTATCTACCAGTGATTTTAGATACGTTGTATAGTCTGAAAACCACGTTGACGGATCAAAATGGTGAACTGTTAGATCTTCGCGGAGAGAGAGTGACGATACGATTTCACATAAGAGAAATATAAAAGCAAAAAAAAATATATTATATATATAGATAACAAAAATAAAATAAATGCAATATTAATTTTACAAAATTATTTTAATATAATTATTAAACAAGAAACAATTGAAGTAAATATATTTAAAAAAAACCAGAATTATGACAGAATACGTGGTTAAAAACGTGAACATATCCGCAGGACAGAGGTAGAAACTTAAGAGAGCGTTAACAACTCGAGGCGAGGTGGTGAGATTCAAATTCACTCACGAAGATCTGACGAGAGGCGGTCAGGATTCGATCGCCTGGGCCAGAAGTCAAATCAAAAGGATGGAGAAAGCGATTCGCGATGGAAGAGGGTTGACGGTGAGAATGAGTCCCGCTCAATTGAGATACAATTTGAGAATGAAAGGTGGTTTCCTACCGTTATTGGCAGGAATAGCCGCAAAAACATTACCCTTCGCCGCAAAGGCGCTACCCTTTCTCGGAAAGACTCTCGGCGTGGGAGCTCTCACGGGACTCGCTAGTTCGGCAGTTGAGAAATTAATGGGTGGCAGCGGACTGTTTTTGAAGAAGGGAGGAGCCGTGTGTCGCGTCCACGTAGACGATAGCGGTAAAGGATTGTATCTAGAACCTGTTAGAGGTGGCAACTCTCTGAGAGGAAACGGTCTCTATCTGAAGAGTGGACGGAACGTCGAGCGACTCGGCAAGGGTTTGTTGCTTGGTGAGAATTCGCCATTTAAGAACATACTGATTTTGAATATGTTATTATAATATAAAAATTATATAAAATATAAAATCATAGAAAGTATAAAATAATATATTTAAAATGGATAAAAAGGTGGAGAAACAAATTTATCACCTGGATGAAAAGGTGGAGAAACAATTTGACGATAATGACGAACATCGCAAGCCAGAGAGTGAAAAAATAAAAAAATGGTTAGACGCTAATGATAGGTATCTAAGGAAAGAACTAATGAAAGAGATAGATAAAGCGCGACATAGACGGTTGAGAATGAGACAATGCTTTCCACGGTCACCACTACCTTCTGAAGAGAATGGTAATGATGCGAGTGTTACCAAGAGATGCACAACATTCGTTCATAATTATGATTCGGATAAACAAAAATGTTATTATAATCGTATCATATCACAAAGAAAAAGAAAAAGAAGAAGAATCGACGCTGAAAACTGAGAGAAAAGGAAATGTTATTATAATATATTATGATGATAGTGAAGAAGAAGGAAAACAGAAAAAAAAACAAAAAAAGTAATGAGATCTAAAGATGATCTTATTTTTTTTTTTTTCATTTTTCTTCGCTAAAAATCAATCACTCTATTGTTTATATTTCCAAGTCCGTTATTAGCATGTTGACACTCGTGTCTTCTCCTTTTTCAAAAACGTGTTGAATGTTTATCTTTACTCTTTTGGGTTTTTTTTACATCGGTCAACTCGCTCCCTCTACCCAATTTCTTCACGAGTTCGAATGAGATGTTTGGAAATATGTAATTTCCATAAGGCAATGACAAATCATCCTTGTCGAATTCTCTATCTTCGGCGATGACGATGTTCTGCAGATCGCTTTGGTACTCGTAAATCAAATTGAGCGCGGCTTCGTCCAATTTCAAAGGCATCTTATATTTCTCGTATTTGTGCTCTAAGCCCTTCGTCTCGACCTCGTTCAATTCAATGGGATCGTGTCGTTGTAATCTATAGATTTTATGACCGAATTTCTTATATGTTTCGACTCGTTTCAATTTTAATTTCAATCTCTCTATTGTTTATATTTCCAAGTCCGTTATTAGCAAGTTGACATTCATCATTTTTCCACATACGAAAATGGTGTGAATGTTTATCTTTACTCTTTTGAGTTTTTTTTCATAGGCGAATGCGCTCTCACCACCCGATTTCTTCACGAGGTCGGGTGAGATTATTGGATATATGTAATCTCCATAGGACAACAATAAATCACCCCTGTCAAATTCTCTGTCTTTGGCAACGATGATATTAATCAGCAGTTTGCTTTGGTACTCGTAAAACAAATCGAGCGCGACTTCATCCACTTTCAAACACATTCGATATTTGTGGTAGTAGCGCTCTAAGTCCACCATCTCGACCTCATTCAATTCGATGGGATCGTGTGGTTGTAATGTATAGATATTAAAACTGGATTTCTCATACCTTTTGTCTCGTTTCAATTTCAATTCGCATTTCAATTCGCATGTTTTAGGTGTTGTTGTCATGATCGATTATTTGGTTTTTATGAATTCTTGCAAATAATGTATATTTTAAATTTTGTATTTAAATAATAATTTGTTAAAAAAAAGTTTCTCTTTATTTCTCTTTATATATAAATAAAAGTTAAAAAAAAAAAAAATCTTACAAACTCAATTTTGAGGTAAAAAACAATGATCAAGTCCAAACATCCGAATTATAGTCTAGAACGTGCAAGACTTCAAACGTTTAAAAATTGGCCTTCGCATCTCGCTCAAAAACCTGAAGATTTAGCCGCCGCGGGTTTCATTTACGTGGGTAGAGGCGACAAAGTCAAATGTTTTTGTTGTGACATACATTTGATGAATTGGGAACCTCACGATGTACCTTTACTAGAACACATAAGTAATATTGAAAAAGACGAATGCGATTATTTGAACAAGATCCTAACGTTGGGATTGATCAAAATCAAAGACGAAGAGAGGGATAGAGATAAAAACCAAAAATTATTGATGGATATGTTACAACTCGGATACACCAAGGAACAATTGTACGATGTGTTAAACATCGCAAACAAGACCCTGTCTCAATTCATAACTTTAGAACATCTCATCAAATTCATGGCGGAAGCGGATGAGTTATCGTCACTCGTCGAAAACAAACCAAGTAAAACGTCCACCACCAAGTGTCTGGTCTTCGAAGGTGTCACAAACGTCTTGTTTCTACCGTGTGCACACCTGTGTTACTGTAAAGAATGTCATTCCGAAGACGAGAAAACGTGTTTGGTTTGCGAGCGAGAAATAAAAGCGGTCTTAAATTGTTTTTGAATAAAAACACATTAAAGAAAAAAAAAATTGAATTTAAAATTTAACTTTTTTTTTTTTTCGTCTATTATGTATATATAAAAAGAGTAAAAAAGCAAAACTTTTTTAACAAATTATTTAATACAAAATTCCAAAAAAAAAAAAGAATTCTTACAAATGAAGCAAACAGATAAAACAATGGTAAATTTAAATGAGAAAACCATACCTCAGTTAAACGAGATTTGTAAACTATTACAAATTTCAGATTTCAGAAATCATAGAACTAAATCAAAAAAAATTGAAGTCATACAAGAATATTTGCGAAATGCGAGAAAAGCAAACAAAATGTCGATAGCAATGACGTCAAAAGATGCATCGGTTGTGAAAAATAAGAAGACGACTAAACGAAAAGCCGTTGAAGAACATCAAGTTTCCAAAGAAAAGAAAAGAAAAACTAAAACGAAAAAGAGTGATGCACTTCAGATTCAAGACAAACAAGATATATCAAGTGAAATTCAATGAGCAATCGACGAAGAGAAAGGAGAAGAATATGTAACATGACTCGTTGCGGAACTATTCCAATCGAAACCCGTAGAATGGGAGAGTGCAATCAAAGGCATTTTTAAAACTTTCGACGTGATTCCCTCGTTGAAGAAAGTCGATCCGAAATTGTTCATGGAACGGGTGAAGAAAGAAGTATTGGATTTGTTTCGCGAATACATGAACGTGGGATTAAAAATTAAGATAATACTCCATTGCATAATGAATAAAATTGACGTGAAGTCCGACGAGAGCATCGTGAAAAATGCATATTTCAGATCTAACGTCGAACCCGTATTTCGAGGTTCAGATCTATCGGACGTTTTCGAAAAGATGAAAGACAAGATGTTGATGTCTCTCGCGAATTGTCAACATGAAGGTAGTAATTGGACGTTCGGTGAGGTGTTGAAACTCGAAATTCACATGAATAAAAACGAACCGTTGAAAGGATCTTCCTACTTGGAATTACCGTATTTCTTGACTAAGAAACATGCCGTGGTCAACGTGAGAAATAAAGATGATCAGTGTTTTAAATGGGCAGTCACCTCCGCTTTATACCCTGTCGAAATAAACTCTGATAGAGTTTCTCGTTACGAGGAAACTTCTAAAAATCTCGATTGGACCGGAGTGACTTTTCCAACAGAGTTAAAACACATCGAACATTTCGAGGCTCAAAATCCCACCGTAGCGGTGAACGTCCTTGGATACGACGACGAAAAACGAACGATCTATCCTCTCAGACAGACTTCGTATCTCAGAAGAGAAAAGACGATTATTTTATTATTGATTTCAAATGGTGACAATCGTCATTATTGTTGGGTTAAACATCCGACCCGATTACTGTCGAAACAAAATAATAATCATAACGGAAAGATATCTTTATGTTACAATTGCATGAACATATTTAAGACCAAAAAATCATTAGCAAAACATCAGGAATATTGCAATGAAAATCAAGGTGTCGCCGTCGAAATGCCCAAACCCAACACCATCGTGAAGTTTGAAAATCACAATAGAAGGTTAAAAGTACCATTCGTCGTGTACGCCGATTTCGAATGTTTCACTGTGAAAATGAGTTCCTGTCAACCCAACGCTCTTTAAAGTTACGTCGAAAGATATCAAAAACACATACCTTCGGGCTATTGCATTTACGTGAAATGCGCTTTCGACTCACAACACGACATGCGTCCCTTCACCTACACGAAACAGTGCGAAGACGACGACGTGGCTCAAAGGTTCGTGGAAGAGTTAGAATCGAAACTTCAAATGTTATACGAGAAATTCAAAACTCCGGCGAAAATGATCATCACGCGAGAGCAGCAGGACGAAAATAACAGAGTCACCGAATGTCACATATGCAGACAATCGTTCGACGAGAATTCGGAGGAAAATAAAAAGGTCAGAGACCACGTTCATTACACGGGTCTGTATCACGGTCCGGCTCACAGCAAGTGTAATTTAAAATATCGAGATGCCACTTTCTATCTGGTGATGTTTCACAATCTCTCGGGTTACAACAGTCATCTGTTCGTGAAAAATCTCGGCACCTCACATGAAGAATTAAATTGCATCGCGAACAGCAAAGAAAGATACATTTCCTTCACGAAATGGAAGCTCATGGAGAAGAAAAGAGTAATCAACAGAAATGCGTTGAAAGAAAAAACGAAATCCATTCGTAGATGCATACATTTCATTGACAGTTTTAAATTCATGTCGACCACTCTGGAAAAATTAGTCGATAACATGAGCAAGGATAAATTTAAAATCACGAGCGAACATTTCGGAGAACGAGTAGACGTCATGTTGAGGAAAGGAGTCTATCCTTACGATTACATGAACGATCTAAAGAGATTCGAAGACACTGCACTACCTTCGAAAGATGATTTTTATTCGAAATTATATGAATCCGACATTTCCGATGAGAATTACGAACACGCCAAAAACGTGTGGAAATCATTCGATATGAAAACCATGAGAGATTATCATGATCTCTATCTGAAGACCGACGTTCTGCTCTTGGCAGACGTGTTCGAAAATTTTCGAGACGTCTGTCATCGAAATTACGATCTGGACCCTGCTTGGTATTGCACCGCACCCGGTCTGGCATGGGACGCTCTGTTGAAGACCACCGAAGTCCAATTGGAATTATTATCCGACGTGGACATGTTGCTCATGTTCGAAAGGGCTGCAAGAGGTGGCGTTTTGATGATCTCCCACAGATATTCTGAGGCTAACAATCCTTACATGAAAGAGGTTTCGATTCGAAACGGTCGACTAAATACATACAGTATTGGGACGCAAATAATCTGTATGGTTGGGCTATGAGTCATCCTTTACCAATTAGAAATTTCGAATGGGTGAAGGAACCGGAAGAGATGCAAAAATGGAGAGACTATCCTTGCATTTTAGAAGTCGATTTGAACTATCCGGAAGAATTACACGGTCCACACAATGATTATCCGCTGGCTCCCGAACGAATGGAACCAAACGAAGGAGACGAGGAAAAACTCATTCCCAATTTATCTAACAAACGTAACTATGTCATCTACAGCGAGAATTTGAAACAGTACGTCGATTACGGGATGAAATTAGTCAACATACATCGCATCATTCGATTCGATGAAGAGCCTTGGATGAAAAAATACATCGATCTCAACACGAATCTCAGAACTCGAGCCGAGAACAATTTCGAAAAAGATTTCTTCAAACTCATGAACAACTGTGTGTACGGCAAATCGATGGAAAACATCAGGAAGAGAACCGACGTTTGACTCGTCACGTCTGAGAAAAGAGCTAAAAAATTAGTGGCGAAACCCAATTACAAACACCGAACCATATTCAACGAAAATCTAGTGGCCGTTCACATGCAAAAGACGCATCTGAAGTTTGACAAACCGTATTATCTCAGACCGATCATCTTAGATATCAGCAAGCGATTGATGTACGAGTTTCACTACGATTACGTCAAACGAAAATTTGGTGGCAAAGCCAAACTACTGTTCACCGAAATGGACAGTTTAGTTTACGAGATAGAGACGAAAGACGTCTACCGAGATATATCTCCGGACGTGGCCAATTGGTTCGACACAAGCAATTATCCCGTCGATCACCCGTCCAACATTCAATGGAACAACAACAAGAAGGTGTTGGGTAAATTTAAGGATGAGAGCGGCGGTAAACAGATCGTCGAATTCGTGGGCTTGAGACCCAAACTGTATGCTTATCGTCTAGAAGATGATGAAGAGATCAAGAAGTGCAAAGGAGTTAAAGCGTGCATGGTGAAGAAAAACATCTCTTTCCAAGAGTATAAAGATTGTCTGTTAGGAAGTGGTCCGGTGTATAAGACTATGAAATCGATTCGAAGCGAAAATCACGACTTGTATACCGAAATAGTCAACAAGATTTTGCTGACGGCCGACGACGACAAGAGATTCGTGTTAGACGATAAAATAAGCACTTTGGCACTCGGAAATTGGACTTTAGATCTAATTTTAGACGATATGAATGGAGATGATTGGATTCTAGATGCGATTGTAGATGATAAGATTCCAGATATGATTGTGGATGATAGGATTCCAGAAAATCAAGAAGAATTAGATGAATGCAAAATTATAGAAATGGATAGTGACATCGAGAAAGTTAGTTTAAAAAGAAAAAGAAAAAAATAGAAAAAAAAAATAACGTCATTTTTAGTAAATTATAATAAAATAAATAAAAAAATATATACTTATTTATGAATAAGAAAATAAAGATATCCGTAGAAGGTGTCGTCTTACCCAACGAACCCCTATCCAACATCGATCTGTTGAATGCGGCAAAAGATTTGAAAATCGAAGATTTTCTAGGAGTGTTTTCCAGAGATGCCTTGCCGAAGAGAAGACCTCGACAATCGGAATGCGGAATTTTAAATCTAGACGATTCATCGGGTGAAGGCACTCACTGGGTGGCGTGGATGAAGAAGGGAAGAAGAAAAATTATTATTTCGACAGCTACGGAATCTCGCCGCCAAAAGAAATAAAGAACTATTTCAACAAATCGATGGTTCGTTACAACACGGAACAAGTGCAATCACCAGATCAAGTGTTTTGCGGTCACCTGTGTCTCTACGTTCTCAAGAGATGGTCTGAAGGAGATCGATTTCAAGACATTCTCAATGATTTACATTAGAGAGAGATTTTTTTGTTTTTATAGTATATATAAAGATAAAAAATTATTTTAAAAAAAATTTTAATCGAATAAAAACGAAAAATAAAATAACATAGTTCATTTTTAATAAACTGCGTTTTGAATATATTTTTTCTAAAAACAAAAAAAAAAGAATCCCACAACAACATGCCAGTCAATAAATTTGGTAGAAGTGACGACGAAAAAGTCAACCCGAGAAAGAAGAGGAAGACGTTCGAAGTCGACGATGGTTACGACGTTGCCAACTTGGACGAACATTACGTTCAGAGATACGAACCTCGAGAAGAACCTTTGAACATGAACGATAAGAAGCTCTACAATCTTCCTGAGCTGATAGATCTCGCAGATGCTGCGACTAAAAAATACATCGACAGGGGGAACGCCGATTTCGAATGAATCCTGCTAGATGATTACGTGGATAAAACCATGACCAACGATCTCGATCTGAAATTCAAATGTTTGGTGAACGTTGCGAATCCCATAGATCCCACCGATGCTGCGACCAAGAAATATGCAGACGACTCTCACACAAGATTCAGCGAACACCTGAGAAATAGATACGTTCTGAAAACGATGCACTCGGAATTGAACACCAATTCTAACAAGATAACGAACATGGCCACTCCCACGAATCCCAAGGACGTGGCGACCAAACACTACGTAGATCTGGAACAGAGAAAGTCTGACAAACGAGAAATGAAATCGGATCTGAATGCGGGATTCCACAAGATATTGAATCTGTCGAAGATCGACGACACGGATGCGGACTCAACCGCGGTCATCAAGGGCTACGTAGATTCTGCCATGATACAATTGCAAGAATACCTAGAATCGCAAGTGGACGATCTCTACCTGAACAAAGAATCTGGCAGAACCATGGAGGGTGGCATCAACATGAACGGTCACAATTTATTCGGTCTCGATCATGATCCCGAATTCGATTCCAGCGCGGTAAGCAGGAAGTACATGAACGACAACTCGGTCTGGAGAAAGGGCGACATCATGGAAGGTAAACTAGACATGGGTGGACACGCGCTCACGAATCTACCGGATCCCGTGAACATGACGGATGCCTGCACCCTGATTTCGGTGGTGGAGAAAGTCAAATATGCTAGACAATTGATCACCGTGTGGGCTGAAGAGGCCGGCGCCTTAGATGAGGGAAAAGCTGAGTGGTCTTTCGGAAATGGAGGTTGCGGATCGAAACATGGTCAGGTGGGATATCCCATGCCGTTGGGAGGTGAAATCCTTCGAATGAGTCTGGCTTCCTCGGATTTGAATAACAGAGCGGTCGTCAATCTCATGGTGAATGGTGTGGAGAGCGATAAGAGATACAGCGTCAAAAAGACTGAGAATCAACACGCAAATGTTAGCACGTTCGGCATGCCTCTCAAAGTGAACGCCGGAGACATGATTAATTTTGTCACGAAAACCAATAATCCCGAAGCCGCCACTTCCGTGGTCAGTCTACTGATCGAACTAGATCCTTTGAACAAACAGTGAACGCGTGGAAAATAATGAATTAAAAAAAAAATAATGTGTGATTATTAAAAACAAAAAAAAAAGTAATGAGATTTAGAGAGATGTTCAATCTCTCTAGATCACATTACTTTACTTATTTTTTTTGTTTTTTTTTTGTTTTTAATAATGACTCATTACTTTTTATTTTTTTTTTTGTTTTTTATTTTTTTTTTTCACACACTTGTCTCTCATCGAATGATTGACATCTTATTTCCGTCCGATTCGAATTGTAATTCTCTGTCTGACAGGACCAGGGTGAAGGCTTCAGTTTTTCTCGGCACGTTCCTATCGAATTGCATCTTGATCTGAATGTCTAACACACTACTCTTGAGTCGTTCACTCTGTTTACTGACGTCGAATACGAACATGGGATACATCGACTTGTATTCGCCGGGAGATATGTTGGGGTTGCTCATCAATTCGTCTAGACCATGATACTTCTTTCTAAAATCAGCGGCGTCGCCGTACAGTCTGCAGAAATCGTTCTTGTCGAACGACGCATTGTAATCGATTGCTGGATATCTCGTGGCGTTCAGAAACACTTGCATGTTTCTCAAACTGCAGTGATCGAACAGCGACACATTCTTTTCCTGAGACCCATCCCTATCGGTCTGAAACGCAACCACGATGAAACGCATGTTTCTCAAACTGCAGTGATCGAACAGCGACACATTCTTTTCCTGAGACCCGTCCCTATCTGTCTGAAACGCAACCACAATGAAACGCGGTCTCTCGGAATCGGATTTCACCATCAATCTCCAATCGAAGTGATGGAGGGAGGAATGCTAGCTGTGTCACACTGTCTCATTCTAAATCCCACAGGTAATTTACTCTTGGATTCTATGATCTTGTAGAGACGCGCTTTCTCCACGATCGAAGGCTCCACGTGCGGAACGAACCACAATATCTTGTGTAGAGTTATCTTACCCACACCGGTCGCGGTGAGTCTCACTATTGCGTCGTCATTTTCCTTTTCAAATCAACGTCAGATTGTGTTTGAATCCGTACATGATCTTGTTGTAATCGTCTGCAAATCCGAAGATGTGTTTCAAAGGTATCCTGAACGAAAACGTTCCTTTAGGTCTGGACGTCTTGATGACGTAGTCGAATATCGCGGCGGCGCCTGCACTAGCAGGGCCTATAGTGTCTTTCACCCGCTGTAACCCTGCTTGTCCGGATAGCATGTATTTTATGTTACTGAATAGATGAATGATGCCATTATTGGCTAGAGTAACCGTGTCGTCGTCGGCGTAGTCGCTCCCATCTTCCTTGGTGAGACATCCCTGCACCACTATGTTACTCTCGCTAGGATGTACGAATAGATCTTGAGTTTTGACGTTGATTCTTATCTCTCCCGCATTGTTCAAACTCGTCCCGGTTACCGGTTCGTATTCGTGAACCTCATATTCTTGAATACTTTCATCTTTCACTATGCTTTGTGCTATATCTAGTATATTTGTCATTTTAAAGGATTTTTAGTTTTTTTTTATTAATTCACTTGCTTTCTTTATCTAAAAAAATAGTTTTTAATTATTTTTTATTATTATTTTTTTTTCTCTCTTATACATATATGTGTGTAAACAAGAAAATGTCAAAGAGAGTAAATAAAAAAAAAACGTTGATGACCGTCAATAGATATTTGACGCCCTCGTTCCACCTCGAAAACGATCTCATGTCGACCAAGTCGGCAGACCAAATGTCATCCAGACCCTTCACGAACACCCTTCTCTTTCGAAATTTACGCACTATGGGTTTGTGTAACTCCTCGGCCAATTCGCTCGTCAATAATCGTTTCTTCTTCTTTTCAGATGCGCTTTTTTTTTTTGAACGCCCCATCCGAATCGACGTTTTGCACCGATCAGATTGCCGACCAGCGAACGTTCCATCTTCTTTCTCCTGGTCGGATTCGATATGCCTCTCAATCTCCCCAACATGTTTTTGTCGCAGACGTCATTGTGAGTCTTGGTGTCGGGATGTCCGGCGTAGCACAGATCATGATCGTACGCGACCGCGTCCACCCTATTCACGGGTTTGCTCGAAGATTTAGGAGTCAGATCGGCGTTGAGTCTCTTGTTCAATTTCGTTCCGGGTCCCGTGAAACTGTGACCGGGCAGATGCATTTCGAAAGGTAGATTGTTGATCATTTTATTCACGATGCCTTTACCTTTGCTCGCGTTCTTTTGTTTGACGAATCACATCTTGACAGAACCACACACGTTGCAAATTCCGTGAAGCATCCATCTGTCGTTTTTAGTTTGCACTTCTCTAGAATTACTCGTCTTGGTAACTCTCTTACACTTTACGCAATACATTTTTTTAAGAGTTATTTAAATTAATTTCGTTTTTTATTTTATATATAAATTTAATATTTTTTTTTTTTTAAATTCTGTTCTTATTATATATATATATTTTTTTTTCAATTGCTGCTCTTGAGTTCTATCATTTTACTGAATTCCTCCCTGGCCTCTTTCCTCCCCTTTTCCACGAGAGAATCCTTCATCTCTTCCTTGATGATCTGACGAGTCTTGATTCTCACGGCTTCTTTCATGGCATCGTATTTCGTTTTCTCGCTCAATATCGCAAAGTATTCTCCATCCGATATCCTACCATCTTTCAATGCCATAGAGATCATTTCCGATATCGTGTCGATCTTGGAGTCGGCCAAGACGCGAATCTTGCCATGTTTCCTCGCCTTCAGATATAATTTCCTACTCAAAAAGTTTCCGAGCGTGCTAAACAATCCGGCGGCGAGAGCCACTCCTTCTACGGTCAACACGATCGGAATGCCGACTGCGGTCGACAACAATCCGATGCCGGCCACGTGTAAACCCATGGAAATCATGATGAGTGTCGTGTCGATCGCGTTGACGAATTTCACAAAACGCGAATACTTCTTCTTGAGGGAACGACGAGAATCTCTCTCTCGAGTCAGATGCAATTGGATTCTACTGATTTGATCGATGCGATACCTCTCTCCTCTTTCTCTTTCTTCTAGCGACGGCGCCGTCGGCAAAACGCCGTTCGGCTTCTCGTCCTCGTCGTCCACTAACGTCGGATACAATTTATTTCTGGTTCTCATTTTGTGTTTTTTTTTCTTTCTTTCTAATATTAGATAAAAAAATTTTATGTGTGTATTTATTTTTTTATTTATTTTCTACTCTCCCTTATTTTTATATCAACGAAAAAAAACTTGGACGTATGCTTCGTTCAGCAATAATTTCTTGATGCATCCCTTGTCTTCTAAAGTCAAACTCCTACGCGCCAATTTCAGTTCTTCCGAATCTGTGGGCCTGTCTCGATTCTTACAGAAGACTAATCTCTTCCAAAACGTGATCACATCGTTGAATTTAACGCGTTCGAACGCGTTCAAAATACATGACGACCATGGCTTCCCTTCCCATCGTCAGACACGAATGATTCTCGTGATCGAAGTCTAGATGATCCCGACACCCGACACATCGTTCTAACAAGATGGGACGTAGTTGTTCGTTCACACAGATTGCGTATGCTCTCATCAGCATGTTTAAAAGAAACCTCGCTCTAATAGTCTGAGAATCGCTCATGATTTACGTATTTTTTTTTTTATTATCTATTCGATTTGATATATTTAATTTTCTAAATAACTATTTATTTATATATTTTTTTTCTCCCCTATATATATATCAATCAAAAACGTGACAGCGGGCTCGCGAATTTCCAACCACACCGACGACGACACTCTTCGTTCAGATCGAGTTTACGAGAATCGAGCGATTCGATCGCTCGATTAGCTGAGTTTGGGAATTTTCTCATAGTGGGGAATTCCCCTAATGACGTCATAAATGGGAAAAACCCACCGCCACAAAAACAAGGGAGAATTCTGGACCATCTGTCTCAAAACAATTGCGGGTTCTGGATTGCTGATCTAGAGTCCCCAAGACAGTTTTTTGATGATGACCCAGAATTTTTTGCTTTTGCTTGCGTTCGCCAACGATGGATCGATGGTCTGATCTGCGATGGGAACGTCGACGAAAAATTACGTACAAGATACAAGCGAAGATGTACGATTTCACCCTTTTTTTAAAAACGCGCGTTCACCACGAGTATTTGAACGTTAAAAGTGCGATCTAGGAGTCACAACTGTACATGGGGGGGGGGGGGGGGGGGGGGGGGGGGGATTCAAGATCATGTACAGTTTTGTGAACAAGCGTGTGATTTAACACTGAATTCCACGTTGGTGAACGCATCGTGAACGTATGTTGTACACGTACATGTACAAGTGATAGTAAACTCTCCTTTTATACCTACTGTGGCCAAAACATCTTAAATCTGTAGTTGAATAGTATTGTGGGGGTAATATGGACACCCCCGGTCCATATTCCCTCAGAGGTAGGGTAACATGAACACCTTTTATCTAAACATGACACGTGATGTTTTCCGTACTGAACAACATATATGTCAAAATTAGTTTTCTTATAGACAGTCAAGACCCCATTAACCACGATGGATTCACAACCAGCCGTATGCTCTCAATCGTAAATATGTTATAACAAAAAAAAACCCTTAAGGGGTCCATATTACCCCACTTTCCCCTACGTACACCACATGTTTGGCCTATTTATAAATCTGCCCACGGGAATTCCCCTCCCAAATTGCACATGTGTTTGTAAACATTAGCAGACATCTGGTCACCCGAACTGAACCGATTGCGAAATAACTTATTGATAATTGTCAAATGAATTGCTGAGTGTCCTTCTGATAATTGTTTTCATAGACGCGAAGGCGTGCAATAAACATAGAACGAGGCCTGTGGCCTCTCGTTTTATCCTCCGATAGACACCCGGAATATGTGCGCGCGTCAATATATCCCGGCCACGCCTCCGAATTCCGCAGACGAGAGGGGAATACACCCTTTCGTCCTCGCTGCTAACTCGCCGTTACGTGGGTTCGGATGATATTTAGTATTATGACCCATGAATGAAAATGTGCCCCCCCCCCCCCCTCACACACACATCCTCAAATCCTGGATCCGCTACTGTACGTGACCAAACAAATGATTTCTGTGACAATGGATTTAAGTCTATTCACAAGTATTTTCACCATTTTTACTGCTGCCACTACACGTGCCACTGCTATATTACGAATAAGGGTTTTCAACACTACCTCTACTAATTATACCCCCACGAAAGAAGTTCTGGGGTATATAGGAATCACTTTGTACGTCCGTCCGTCCGTCCGTCCGTCCGTCCATCCGTCCGTCCATCCGTCTGTCTTCCGCCCGTCCGTCTGTCTGTGCAAATCGTGTCCAGCTCAGAACTTTTGATTGCCTTGAAGGATATTAATGATACTTGGTATTAATGTTGCCCACCACCAGAGGGTTTGAATGCATGTCTACAAGGTCATGGTCACAGTCTTAGTTTAAGAAGTTCACATACCCATATCCAAATATACACAAATCGTGTCTGTCAGGCTCAGAACTTTTGAGGGCCGTGAAGGATATTAATGATACTTGGTATTAATGTTGCCCACCACCAGAGGGTGTGTTGCGAATAAGGTTGGAATGCCTGTCTACAAGGTCAAGGTCACAAACTTAGTTAAAGTTCACAAACCCATATTCAAATATACACAAGTCGTGTTCGGCTCAGAAGTTTTGTTGGCCTTGAAGGATATTAATGATACTTAGTATTAATGTGGTCCACCACTAGAGAGTGTGTTGCAAATAAGGTTGGAATGCCTGTCTACAGGATCAAAGTCACAGACTTAGTTCAAGTTTACGTACCTATATCAAGATAAACACAAGTCGTGTCCGGCTCAGAACTTTTGATATCCCTGACGGATATTAATGATATTTGGTATTAATGTTGCCCACCACTAGAGTAAGGTTAGTTGGAATGTCAGTCTACAAAGTCAAGGTCACAGACTTAGTCCAGGTTTACATACCCCCACATCCAAATCCAACTATAACAAGTCATATCCGGCTCAGAACTTTTGATGGCCGTGAAGGATATTAATGATACTTGGTATTATTGTTTCCCATAATCAGAGAGTGTGTCGCGCGGGGATGGGGGGGGGGGGGGGTGGTGGGGTGGGGGTGGTATTATTGGTCACAAGATGGACCAGGCCTCTTCTAGTTTTAACAATTCTACTAATAATACAAATACTGCTCCGCGCGTTCAGTACAGCAACTACCAACATTTACACTTCTGTCACTTCTACTACATCTGCCATTTCTATCACTGCTATAGAAGTAGAGAAGTACCCCCACCAATTCTGCCACTACTACTACTACTAAAATTATATAGAAGGATTAATCGTTCAGATTAATCAACAATTTCCGTACAGGGTGCCAACCTGTTAATAAAACATCGCAAATCGCTTTATTTATTTATTTATTTATTTATTTATTTATTTATTTATTTATTTATTTATTTATTTATTTATTTATTTATTTATTTATTTATTAGGGTTTAACTACACATCAACAGCCCAGGTCATGTCGTGTCGGTGACAGTTTTAGGAATGGAGGAAGCCAGACTACCCGGAGAACCACCGAGCAACGACGAGCAGCTGCCAGCTCTCCAACATCGTAACTCCGCACTGCAGCACAGGCAGGGTTAGATTGGTTGAAGACATGTGCACCATCGACGTGCAGTACGACTTAGAACACAGCGTCATTGTGCCCCCATGTGGACAATTGGGGTGAAGTGCGCTGTATCAATTAGCAACTAAGTTGTTATTTAACAGAGCGATTTACAATATTGTCAAGTAAGGGATGGTTACTAAATGGTTACTAAAAAAACAACAAGAAACAAAATTCTTTAAATTTAGATGTTTCTGTCCAACACTCACCCAGAACCGCAAAACCACATATGTGAAAGCATACAAGATAGTAGTTTTCAACCAGGTATGAAAATAAGCAGTCTGACATTTGAAGAATGAGGTCTCCAGAGGGTGAATTTGATGATGCTAGCCTATATAGTGGGCCTATTTATCCTCTGGGTACCTCTTTCCGTTTAGTTTTGAGACCCTGATTCAGACTGAGGTTCACAGAGGGTAAATTTAGTGATGCTACCTGCTATGCAGGGTAGCATCACTAAATTCACCCTCTGGGGACCTCATTTTTGCAGATGACGGCCTGTTTATTTTCTGTCTTGTTTACAACGTGGCACTTTCAAAAGGGTTATAGTATGGAGCAAATGCCCAGACTTCAAGATTTTTCTCAGGATCGATCTTGAGGGAATAAGTATTGCATTTGTTTTTTGCTTTACGGGTATATCATGTTTCAAATTGAGTTCCAATCGGATAAAAAGTGCTGGAAATTGAAAATCTGGGAGGAGCCAAAATGTTGCCCCTCCCGACTGCAAAAAATGTTCTCGAACTAAGTTTGAACACCTTTTACTCTACTCCCAAAGGAAGGTAAACAAAGGAATCTCATGTCATCGCGGTCTTTTAGGCCATGTTTGGACAAGAGTTCAAGAGGTTTAAAAAATTCGAATGGCAATCTTTTTTGTGAATACTGCTGGATGGTTAGGTAAAGGGTTAAAATGATCAGCAATGATCGAAAAGTAATGACTACAGAACACTGTACACACTTTCATTCAGTCGAGCTAATAAATAATTCGAATTTTGACTCTGTTTCAGAGGTTCGTAAATTTCGACGATGAAATTAGGTTTGATCACAATTCTGACATTAGTGGTTGCATTTTCAGGTAAGAACCCACATTTATTACTTTCCAAAGTGTGATTTACTGGGATTTCCCGGTTTGATTATAAACGATAACTTAACAAGTGAATTATGAAAATCAACAATTGAGTCATGTATCCGTGCGCGAAAACAAAAGCGCTTTGCCGTGGGTGTAATGGGGACTTCATTGTTTTTTTAACCCTTTAATTAAAATGAAAATCAGACGACACTTGCAAAAAAAAAATTCTTGAATAACTATTATTTTCATTTTTTGTCCCAAAAACATAGGTTATGACTCCTCATTGGAACGAGCTTGACGAGCTCGTTCCAATGAGGGGACATAATCTATGTTTTAGAGACAAAAGATGAAAAAATAATGAAATTGGCGATTTTTTGAGAATAGCGCTGGCCGGTTTTGTCCGTTACGTTAGGTAAAGGGTTAAATAATATAATTATTGTTAATAATGAAAAGTAATAAACAGAGTAATCGCTTGACTGGACTGATTACGTGAAATAATTCATTCGAGGCGAGGGACTATATTGTGAAACATTCGTGCTCATTCGCACACTCGTGTTTGTACAACGTCCCTCACCTCTCATGAATTATTTCACGTAACTAGTCCAGTCAAGCGATTACTCTCTATATATTATCTAATTATATGAAAACCAGAAAAAATGACCACGGTATTTTCATTCCGCATACACTTTTCGGTAAATCTACTTTTCATTCGCGGTGATGAAGGAGGTTCACTGATAGTGAAATCCTACAGCCCCAAAGGGGCAAGAAGAGCCCTTTGATGTGCGAAAAAATAAATATCTCCACATTGGGTCCGATCATAAAGGCGAAGTGGGACTGAATTACTGAATCTCCATGAGCACATCGGGGAAGGGTTTTCGAAAGTCAGTTTTTTCAGAAGCACCGAGAGCCAGGGGAAACGTTATTATCCGCGATATTACATCGACATCCACTACCGAAAATAAGGGATGTCCGTGAATAATTGCATGTATTACCGTACACCACGGATACAGATATAGTCACTTTGAAGAAACCAATGGACTGACTTCCCATTTGTGCACGTGACAACCGTTACTTATTCCCAGTTTCTTTTTCAACATTCATTATCAACCGATTTTACCGATTGATAACGAATGTCGAATAAGAAATTGGGAATAAGTAACGATTGTTACGCCCCTCCCATTTCCCTAGGAAGGTTCACAAACCGCGCCACCGAGAGTGGGACACCTACCTCATGTACTCACCGCTTTGCGAATCCTGGACTCTAAAATCAGTTGGGTTAGAAACCAGGTGGGTTCATATTCACTCAACCCAGTTGATTTAGGTTAATTTATAACCCGGTTGATTTTAGAGTTGGATCGAGCACTGCCATCTGTATTCATTAATGTGAATAGTCATTGCTTCTGCTTCACGACACAGACACATTTAAAAAGAAAGTTTAGAATGGTCTTGACAACCGTTACTTAATCCCAGAACGAATGTCGAATAAGGTACGGCAAATAAGTAACGGTTGTCACGTTCCCAGGTTTAGAATGACCTCAGGAAGGTGAAAACATCATCTTAAAGTGGTTATTAGACTAAAATCTAAACAGATAGGCAATCCGTAGGACCAGGAGAACCGGACTATCAATCCCGAGAGAAGAGGCATACCCCCCCCCCCACCCCCACACCCCAACCGCCCTTACTTCGCGTAGACACGTGGGGACATAGAAAAGTCTCTTTTGATGTAAGAAAAATAACTAATCTCCACATTGGGGCTGGCTCAAACAGACCACCGCTATAAAACTGTCATTTAGTTTTTTGAGGTTCTGTTGCAAATCGGGTCCCAGTTCATTGGCTCAATGAAGTCATTAATTTGGATTTGGAAGTTTTAGGGTTCATACACACTGCAAATTTCTTTATTGTTACAAATTTTAATCCAGTACTATACTGCAGTGTTGAATATACAGCATGACGATCATAAGCACAATTGGAAAGGGACTTCTTTCAAAGGGTCGCCATGTCATGTACTAGAGGAAGACTTGACAGCTAGTGAAATATCTGTAAAGGCGGAGCATGAACCATATATCCAGAATGCAATCCATAAGATTTATAAATTGAGAACAAATTTCTGTTATTGTAATTTCCCAACTCACTGAATCAACTTGGACCTCTGCTATGCTTCATATCTTCGGACAGATCTTCAAGTTAGAGTTGCGTGATTGTACTCACTGTTTTTTTTCATTTTCCACGTTAAAAAAAGTGGAGACTTACCCCAAAAGTCACCAGAAGGCTTCATTTGAAAGCACAATTCATTTTTTTTTTTTTGGGGGGGGGGGGGGGGGAGGCGACCTGCCCTCTCCCTGAGAAAAAACCCTTCAAACAACCTCCTATGATTGACCATGGCATTAAGATACCGCAGACATCAAATGTCTACGGTAAATGAATGCAATGCTATTATTATAAAAGGTCGCGTCCAAACTTGCTCTACTTCATGGGGAACCAATCTCCTTCTTGCCCCCCCCCCCCCCCCCCCGAAACATTTTATGGCACCGCCACTGGCAGAAGGTATTTTTATGTGTTGATGTTCTGATGGACATCCCGTATAACACAATAGTAATTATATTTACTTATATGTATTACAGGTAGAGACAAAAATATGGAATTCACACCAATAAGCTTTGTACAAAGTGGAAATGAATATTCAACCAGTTAAAACTTCTACAAAGAAATAACTTTAACGAAGTGTTCGATGGAAAAAACAATTTGGGAGAGGGTTGGACTATCAAGTATACTTTACAGAACAGCTGGAACCCCTTTACACCAAACGATAGTGAAGAGCTGCAGAATAATGCGGGTCGGTGGATAACTGGGTAAAGCAATGCAGCCGCACTGGGCACGGTCAGAGGGAACTTGGGTGGATGCAAGTTAAAGATAGAACAGATATGTGGAATTATTCTACCTAAATTATCTGATAAACCTTCCAAACACGTCGCCTGAGTGCTAGAATGTTCTATGTCCCATCGGGGACATAGAACATTCTAGCAGTCAGGCGACGAGTTACAGCAGATGGTGTAAAGTTGCGTTCGAACATCCAAACAATATGATAGACAAAGCAGGTTATGGAGCTAATGGATAATTGTTCCATTGAGACTGAAGATCTCGAATGGGGAGCAGTCTCATCAGAGGAGGGGTGCCCGAAAATTGCAATAGAAAGCTCCCGGTAATAGGGGACGTCTGGACCCTCCTATACTGCTACTGGCGAGCTGGATTAAGGCCATATCTTAACGAGCCGAATATTTTTTTTACAATTTTCAACTCTAATAATAATAATGCAATGTTAACGTCTAGAATCCACCGCAGTGCTCTCTGACCAACATTATTACCCCGTATCATAGGCGTACACACCCTTTGTTCATTCTATAACATTCTAAGCTCAATTCAACGGAGCATACTGCCGGTACTCCACAGTCGGGCACACAAGGCAAGCACCTCAATAGGTCCCTATTTTACACCTAGGTACGGTGGGGATTGCGTAATACTGGTGAACATTCCCAACGTCCGCAGCTGGCATATGATGCAACGTCGCAGAATCACACACTCAAACTTCGCCGATCACACACCAGTCACTACTACGGGAAGCACCCGAATCAATCGCCGAATGGTCAGCCATCCAAGGATTAACCGGGCTCAACGTTGCTTAACTTTGGTGTTCTAACGAGAACCGGTCTCGCTTCGCCAGTGCTCCCCATAACTTCATAACTTGATTAACATATTTAAAAAAAAAAGTTCAATAAAATCGTATTCGTTGATCCCTCATTGGAACGAGTTAGACGAGCTATGATATGATTTTGTTGAAATGTTTTAAATTTCTTTTCGTCAAAAAATTAGTTAAAATACTAAATTGTAATATAGTGTACGTTGAGTAAGACTTAATTAGCATTTTAATATCAGATTTCATTTTCAGACTCGTGAAATGTTTGTCATTTCGGTTGAAACTGTAAGCAGCTGCCTTGAACTTTTGTGATCCTCGGATAAACTTATTGGGCGCGTACGTGTTCAGCTTTTCTAAAGACAGTGCACTTTAACAGTTAACTGCGTGTTTTTCCAACTTGAATGCTTCCAGTGATTCACATACAAAAGCATAAAAGCAAGGTGGTTCCATAATTTAATAATAATTGTACTTTTGAGAAGTGATTTTCTTTTCTCTTTTCGAATATAGAAACGTACAAATGTTTCCAAAACGTGTAATTTTCTATAAATTGTAACGCAAACAAATAGTAACCATGTACGCAGCTGTATTTTGCAGTTACAACACACAGATTTTGTATCAGAGGCCTCCGATACACATATTCGGGTAAACACGGATCCAATACATATTTATTGTGAGATAAAATGCACGGTTTGCCGTGTTTTTGAAGGGTTTTGTTTTTCTTAATAAATCTGAATGTAAATCAATAATATATTTAGAAAAGCGGTGTTTGTTTGCCTTCCGCTTCGAGTGAGGATAAGATCTTTTAAACTGAAGCAACAAATTATTGATTTCTACATTGGGTGGCGCCAGGATTTCGTCAAGAATGTGGCCTGTGCGTTTCAACAGCGGGGCTGGGGTATTCCACGACAAGCCTACAATAAACCAGGACATTTCTCCGGCGGATCCCCCATCTGGCGCCACCCCCGTTTCCACACCACATAGCGAATGTTTAATAATTAATCTTGTCTAAATCCATTTGATGTTCGCAGGTGCGGAGGATGGGTGCCCACTTGGCTATCAGCGACATGCTTCTAAATGTATTATACTAATTAAAGACGCTGTAACATGGGCGGATGCGAAGGTTTGTTCGTTTTATATTGTCATTGCATCATATGGCTTAAACAGCATTATTGTTGTAGATGAAGAATATAAATATTCCGAAAGGAATTATTTACGTAATTTGTCTCCGCGTTCCAATACATCGCTGATTTCTTTCGAAAATGTTTTAGCCTCAACTCCCGCATTAACCCTTTACCGAACATGAAAAGCAGACGGCACTTGTAAAAAAATTTTTTGAATAACTATTTTTTTTCATTTTTCGTCTCAAAAACATAGGTTATGACCCCCCTTTGGAACGAGCTCGACGAGCTCGTTCCAAAGAGGGGTCATAACCTATGCTTTTGAGACAAAAAATTTAAAAAATAATGAAAATTAACTGGCGATTTTTGTGAATAGCGCTGGCCGGTTTTGACCGTTACATTCGGTAAAGGGTTAAAAGGATAATAAGCCGCTATTTTTAAAAGAGTAAGTTCACTATTTTCCAAAACCATAATTTCCGTTGTGCAAAACGTTCCCTTATATTTTACATACCATTCGTGTGAAAGTGACCGGATTCGATTAACTAAATTAACTTCAAGTCGAGAATTTATCGGATATTTGAAAAACGCTGCCAACCCTTTTCAATCCGAACAGGTTAGCCGACCACTCACGGAGAATTTCGACATATAAGAAACTGCAATATCATTTTCCATATTCGGTGTTATTAGCTTTTAGGTACAAGTGTTCAATTTAAAGCTTATGCATTCATTCAAGTCAGTCGAGATTGTCGTTGTCGATAAATGAGGTGGGAGTTTTATTGGAAGCATAAGTGTGCCTTATTAAAACATAACACAAAGAGATTGATCTAATAATGTCAATTATTGCTAAAATAATGTACAGTTGTTGTTCGCGGAGGCCATTCATTGGAACAACATCAAAGGTAAAGGTTTTTGATATTCACTCTAAAATATTTTAATATAAATACGAAGCTGTATGTACTGCATATATATATTTTCCATCCTCACTATTATTAAAGGTGTATTGTGATTCCGTTGGTGGACATCTCTTGAGATTTGATAACGCAGTTGACACCAAAGAAACAAGATTATATGTACGGGATATGGCACGTGAGTAAAAGAAAGATACCACTTCGCATCACAAAAAATGCAACGCCAAAAACAGTCTTGAGAACCAGCTTAATTATCACAGCGGTCGTTGTACAGTAGACTGACGAGTTATGCCCCCTGGCTTGTTACACTTCGCTCTACATTGGAAAGAGTTTGAGACAGATTAATCAGTCTAGTTGTGCAGTAGATATTTCTCAACCTGAGGCTATCTTTACAATATGGATGCAGAAAATTATAGAGCTGAAACGGTTGAGGGGTTTTCTTGATCGATTAATCACGTGGATTAACCTTGGTTAATCGATTACTCACTTGTTCAAACAGATATCTGAATAACTGCCATACCGTTGATGATTTACAGCACGAACCCTTTACCCAATGTAACAAACAAGACAGACTAGGCCTATATACAAAAATCTCCATTCAAATTTATTATGTTTTCAATTTTTGTCTCAAAAACATAGCTTATGACCCCACATTGGAACGAGCTCGTTGAGCTCGTTCCAATGAGGGGTCATTAGCTATGTTTTTGAGGCGAAAATTGAAAATTTTTAGTAATTTATGATTTGATTTTGCAAGTATCGTCTGCTACCCGCAATGGGTAAAGGGTTAAAAATGATCATTTCCAACCACTGATACAGTATGATGATCATGTAAGTAAACAAGTATGTCAGCAAGTAACTTGATTGCTTTACTCTGTCTCATATAATTGATGTGAGTCAGTGTGACAATGTTTGCCTGTTTTGGAGCAAGTTTGTTCCTTTGTTAATACAGTAGTTCAAAAGTAACGCTTAATCGATCAATTACTTTTTGGATCGATCAAGATGTTGATCATTGATTAATCGATTAATCGGTTAACGGTTTCAGCTCTACAAAATTACGAAACGGATTCCTAAGTTGTTTTCCAAGAATCCGTATACTGGCTCAGAAAACAAGTGTCCTCATAGGTTTCGGAAACTGAATGGTGCCAATTATTGTTTTTCATTCTCATAGGATTAATGTTTCAGGCGTCCACGGATATTGGTTCAAAACGAGATGTCCAGACTGGGACCTCCATGTTATTTATTTATTTATTGGTGTTTTAAGGTCACATACTTATGCACAATGGCTAATCATGACAGTTTTAAGGGTGGAGGAAGCCGGAGTACCCGGAGAGAACCACCGAGCAACGACGAGCAGCTGCCAGCTCCCGAACATCGTAATTCCGCACTGCAGCACAGGCAGGTTTAGATTGGTTGAAGACATGCGCACCATCAACGTGCAGTACGCCTTAGTACACGGAGTCATCGTGCCCCCACGCGGACAGTCAGGGTTAAGTGCTTTGCCCAAGGACACAACGCGGGAATCCGAATCGATCGCCCAGACGGTCACCCATCCGAGGACTAACCGGGCTCGACGTTGCTTAACTTCGGTGATCTGACGAGAACCGGTTACCGCAACGCCACCGCGCCCCGGAACCTCCATGTAAAACTCTTTTCATTCCAGAAACCTTTCTACTGCATAACTGTATTATTGAAGCATAAGAATTACGTTTTTGGAACGTATCTTGGCTCTGCAGTCATGCTATGGATGTATAGTAGAAACTATTTTGATTCAGAATTTATTTGGAAATCATAATAGTTTTTTATGACATACGCATTAGAAGGAAAAGAGAAAACCGAAACGTGTATTTTTGTTGTATGCTCATAACAAAAAAACAACAACACAAATTTGGGTAAAAAATCTTAAATCAGTATTTATTTAATTATTTATTGGTGTTTAACGAAACTTTCAACAGCCAGGGTCACCTCGTGTCTGACAGTTTTACGGGTTGAGGAAGCCGAAGAGAACCAATGAGCAAAGGCGAGCAGTTGCCAGACTCCCCATCGTATTAATCCTTTACCTAAGCTAAAAAGCAGACGACACTTGCAAAAATAATTCTTGAATAACTAATTTTTTTCATTTTTTTGTCTCAAAAACATAGGTTATGAACCCTTGTTGGAACGAGCTCGACGAGCTCGTTCCAACGAGGGGTCATAACCTATGTTTTTGAGACAAAAAAATGAAAAAATAATGAAAATTAATTGGCGATTTTTGAGAATAGCGCTGGCCATTTTTGGCCGTTACGTTGGGTAAAGGGTTAACTCCGCACAAACAGGGTAATCTTTGGTTGAAGACAAAAAAAATATTTTTATATGGCTGACATTTAATTTGTACATTTCGACATATGTAACTTTGCAACACTTAACATTTGGACGGCGAGTATATAACGTGTTAATCCCTACTCGCAGTTAACAGCCTGTGCTCTGGAAGCCCATGTGGGGGCTTTACGAAATACCACATGTTGTGACTACAGGATCTACACTCTGTTGGATGAGGTTTCATATTGACATGGAAAGAATCAGATTTTGTTAATGACACATTGCTCAGTTACATTTAATTGGATAGTGCCCATTGGCACTACACAACAAATGATGGGAAGAAATCTGTGGTCAAGACAAATGTACCTCTCTATCAGTTAAAGAACAGAATGACGTAAAACAAGGTCCATTAATATGATTGATATTCAACTGATAGAGTGCTAAATTATTTTTCACAGGTGTTTTGTAACATGAGTATTTTTCCAGAGATATCATGCTACCAGCAGGAGGAACCTTACTTGTGTAACATTTTGTTCATAAATAATTATTTTGTTACAGTCTATTGGAGAGTGCCAAATGGTTAGTGTCGTCTAGCACACAGCCGGTTATTTATTTATTTATTTATTTATTTATTTATTTATTTATTTATTTATTTATTTATTTATTTGTTATTAATTAATTTGAATGGATTTCAGCATTCTGGTGGATGGAGTTTAAAATCATTCTGGGTGAGGCTTCATATTGACCTTGGCAAGATTGAGATTTTGTTGATCCCTTGCTCGGTTACATTTGATTGGATAGTGCCTATTGGCTCAATCCAATCAAATGTAACAGAGCAATATATGATGGAAAGAAGTCTGCAGTCAAGAAAAATGTAGCACTCTATCAGTTAAAAGGGGAAAAAACTCTTCTTCGGGTGGGAGAAGTAATAAAAACATGAGGGATAGAGCTTTTATATGAAGATCCCAGTTACTAACATACCTGTAACCGAGATAATGAATACTTACTTTCAATGATATCATTTTCTTTCAAAAATCATTTTTTAAACGTATTGAACTGTGCCTACTCCTGCTGTAAGCCAGAATTTCGAGTCATATCTCGTGATTTTTCAAACATCAATGCTCACGCGATCATATTTGACATGTGATTGTCCCCGCAGCGTCAGAGACCCAGTAGTTTCCTGTGTACTTTTTTATCTTCATATTGGATGTTCTTCTCAATTTTGTTCCAACGTAATAATATATACTATTATGTGGGAATAAAATAGATAAAAATGTCTGATAAAATACACAAATTAATAAGAATTTGAATTAGTAAGTAACTCACGTTTTTTCTCTTCTTTCTGGACAAAAGTCTTTCAACTTTATAAGTTGTGTCTAAAACTAATCTCTTTGAAAATGAGCATTCAGGTCGGATCGAGGAAGTTGTTATCCTTCAGATAGTGTCTTCCAGTCAATTTCTCTATGAGGTCGAAGTAACCGCTCCGCCATGGCTCAAGCTTTATGTGTGTTGATTTTTAATGAATCCCGTTTAAACGAATACTACTGTTAACGTCTGATGGGGACCTAGTGGATTTATTTCAATAAAAAAGGTTTTTGAATAATTGTTAGAAAAACAGCATGCATACCAAAAGATTTACCATTAGAAGGGAACATTTTCATTCAATTTTCATCTTATTGCTCTGAACACACATCAGTCAATATATTCTGCGCCATTGGGCTAAGGAGAGGCGTTAATATAAGTTTGCATAACTTGTTCGCCCATGCTTGTAATGCAAATAAGCTTAAAAAAGTCAATGTATTCCTAACAGCAAGCATCATACACTTTGTCGCCACTGTAAAAATAAACGCCTCTATTTATTATTTATTTATTTATTGGTGTTTAAGGTCACATACTTATGCACAATGGCTAATCATGACCGTGACAGTTTTACGGGTGGAGGAAGCCGGAGTACCCGGAGAGAACCACCGAGCAACGATGAGCAGCTGTCAGCTCCCCAACATCGTAACTCCGCACTGCAGTACAGGCAGGGTTAGATTGGTTGAAGACATGCGCACCATCGACGTGCAGTACGCCTTAGTACACGGCGTCATCGTGCCCCCATGTGGACAATCAGGGTGAAGTGCCTTGCCCAAGGACACGGCACGGGAGCCCAAATCGATCGCTCAGACGGTCACCCATCCGAGGGTTAACCGGGCTCGACGTTGCTTAACTTCGGTGATCTGACGAGAACCGGTTACCGCAACGCCACCCCGCTCCCAAAACGCCTCTATTGTCCAGACATTAGTAATTACCTGTTCCGATACAAGGGGAGGCGAGGTATTATCTGTCGCTAGGTCACAAAAATAGAAAGACTCCACTTTTAAACGTTAAATGGAAATATTAAAACAATAACATATCCAAAATATGTTTATAAAACAAATAACATTAATTTTTACCTTAATCAAATCTATGTTCGTCCAAATTTTCTCATTAGGATTTAGTACATTTTTAGAACTTTGAAGTTACCCCCATCAGGCTTTCTAACAAACTAATAAGGCGATGTACAGGGATAAGAAACAAAAATTGTAAACATGAATGGAAACATTAAAAACTAATTTTAACAAAAAGTATTTGATACCATTTTAAAGAGCGTGTTATGAAATATGTTATCATATGTGCGTCTATTCTGTAAAAAAATGAAATTCGTTGCAAATGGAAGTTTTTCGTTCTTTTCCCATTGACCGTTAAAGTAATTTGGATAGTCATCTTCTCTACCGTTTACACGCATGCGCATTCAGGGGAGTAGAAACAGTTCAAAGTGCGTTGTTGTGGAATCATTCTCTTTGAATAAAGTAAAAACATACACAACACGTAAAACCCAAAGGTGATGCTCTCTAAAATCAGTTGAGTTAAAAATTAATGCAAACCAACTGGATTGAGTGATTATAACCCAACTGGGTTCATATTCACTCAACCTAATTGATTTGGGTTCTTTTTTAACCCAACTGATTTTAGAGTGTACCTCATTATTTTTGAGTAGCTATCAGATTGAATATAAGGAAAAATAAATTGGCCTTCTTTTTACTAAGTGTGTTGCAATGTTTTAATTGCAGTTTGACTTGCAACTAAAACACCCGAACGCCGATAATGTCCAGTGATGTCAATGTAAACTTTTGAGTACAGCGCGTAATTTCCGGAGAAATATTTTCTTAGACATTTAGCGACAAGGATGCCGAAAAAATAGTTGTTAGACATTTACCACTATCTTTCAGGGTATCACATAATAATATCTGTATAACTCTTGTAAACTGACACAATGAAAAAAATGAAATATTCGAACTAATACCCTTGAAGATGTTTTTGACACCCGCAGTCAGCACTTTCCACATTCCATAGCATCCAAGAGCGCAGGAAAATATGAACTGGTGTTCGCGCATGCGGCACAGGCATCAGACTTGATTAACCCTCCATAAATCCGAAATGTAGCCCTCTACCGCAGAGAAAATAATCACGTTGTCTTTTTTGGAGGTTAACGTCAACAAAAAAAATTATTTTGGGAAAAGGCTTAACCCTGTAGTAACCAATAACTAATATCGCGTGTCCATATCTAGACTGAAGTAAAAAACACTTGTTTGCAGCTGTTATCTTTGAGTATTTTTTTACTGATACTGTGAATTCATTTTACGGTACACAAAGTTGTTTGGTGTGATGATATAAAATCACGTGTCGGGTTTGAGACATCCAACTCATATAAAATTTCGCGATGTATTTTTTGCAGATAGTATACATGGACTAAATTTATTTTACTGCATATATTGAAAGATAATTACATGTATTATGACGTTTGAGGACGTGAAAGCTCTAACGTTGTGACTGTAATCACAGCGTAACAGCTTTCTCGTCATCAAACATCAAACGAAAGCCCAGCACGAAAATTAATAACACGGTATAAAATTTCCAATCACAGCACTTGATTTTTTATCAATAAAAACTAAAATATGTTGTAAATACTCAGTTTGTATTGCCGCGAAAAATGCGCACATCATCAGCATATTCATTTTTCATCGACATCAAAATTCGTTCTTTAAAAAGTTATCGGCGAATGTGAGGCGTCACAAAAATGAAAATCTTTGAGAATTTTTTGTTTGTTTAGTTTTACGTATTTATAGAATCAATTGAACCCCCAACCCCAACACTCAAGAGAGATGCTAGTGCTACACTTTTCTATATGTGATCAATGAGCGCGTCACACAGGGGCACTGGAAGCATTTCAGTGTAGGTGGGGTGGGGGTCCTACCCCGGGAAAAGGCATTTACTCGCACTAGCAGCCCCACCATGACATGCCGAAGTATGTATGTCTGGAAGGCTGAAGGCCCGAGATAGGAGAGTTTGAGACGAGGTGTCCCCTCCAATCGTGAGGGGGCACAACCTCCCAAACACCCCCCAACTTACCCGTTGAAGTTTGAAAGCTCCCAGAACGGATTTGGGGTGTATTTTAGCTTTACTTCGAGAAAAGATCATTGAAAAAAATTGAGTGACTAACCTCGGAAGGGCATTGTATGCCCCCTCTCGCCTCCGTGGTCCGAAGGCAAGGACGGCAGCCGCCACTTCCTCTGTCCCCGTGCTTTCGGTGTCCCTGGCGTTCAAGCAATCTAGTTGTTTTGTGGGTTGATCCAACAAAAATGGAATTACGATATCCTGTATTTTTAGATTAAATAATACTTAAATACTAAACTTTCAGCATCGTTGGTACCGAGTAGCGACAAGTGTGTCTGGATAGCCGCCAATGATTTCTTGCAAGAGAGCAAATGGAGATGGGACCCAAGTCAGGAACTAGTTTCCTATTTCGACTGGGCAGCAGCAGAGCCTAATGGTGGTCAAGGCGAGAACTGCGTTTTAATTAGTGCTTTCGAGGACTACCGGCGGGCGGATTATCCATGCGGACATCTGTGCAGCATTATGTGTGAAACGGAGTGAGTTTGAAATATCTTTTAAGATTTGTAGGAACCATTTTGGCAGGAAGCTGACAGAAGATGAACAACAACTGGGGGTTAATGAATCCTCCGACCTGTCGGAGACACTTTGTCCTTCCGTATATGGGAAAGGCTTCACACCCATTTCTGAATGATTTGAAAAGACAAATAACATCTGTATTGGTCGAACGTGAATACTAATAACCGGGTGACCCAGGCTTCTGAAATCCCCCAAAGCGATGCCGTTAAACACAGTGCTCCATATTTGGGGAAAAAAAGCCCAAATAGATAGATGAGGGAAAATTTCCCAAATATACACGCTATTTTTATCAATTTTTATCATCTCGCCGACATATTCACGAAATGTGTGTGGCCAATATCGCTACCCCGACAAGCTGTTTCGAGCAATTCCGGTGTCGAAAATTCAGACGTCTGCAAGTTTCAGAACAACTTTCCTTGAGTTGAGTTTTGGTGACTTGTGTGATTGTGAGGTGTTTTTGTCTACAGACGAACGGGCTTAAAAACTAAATTGGCTGTGTATTTTGCCTAAATTATGCACGAGAGGAAAACACGTATACTACGCTATATAAGGTCTCGTTTCCTATTAAAGGGTCATTGCATTTCCTCGGTCAAATGGCTATATTGGGACATACTTTTATTTAGTGATGGTGTGGATTTAGTAAATAATACTCAATAGTTGTGATATGGCCAAAATAATCTGCCTTTTGAGTTGATTCGTACTGTGTACAGTCAGGTGCATGTCAGTTGGAGGTCAAGGTCACACAAGAGTGCTTAGTTACCAACCCATACATGTCTGGGAGCTGACATTTTGCAGGTGACAAACGGAACAAATTTTGTGTAAATTTATTTTGAGACATCCCTTTTGAAAAAATCAATAGGAAATCCATATATGTGTCAGAATGTTAATTTTACAGTGTAAAAAATCCTCTGATGGGGAACAAGAATTCCTTTTACATAGTTTTATAGCAACCGATGCTCGAAAATGGGAAATTAATCCCTAAAATGAGAAATTTTGACCAATTTTTGGAGCAATCAACTGTGTCAATGAGCTGCGTGTATTTAAATGATACGTTATATTTTTATTGGGTGTTATTCGTTTTAAGGGGTCGTCCAACCTAACTTTGGTCAATTTGTTGACATTTTTCCCAATGCCTCAGAAACAGATTAGAGAAGTAAAGAAAGGCAAATTATATATCAAAATAATGAGTAAAGTGCATAGAAAAGGTGCATATAATTTTTTTCAGGAAAAAAAGTGAATTTGATGATTTTGAAGAAGATTAATTTGCCAATGGCGTAAGTAACGAACCGGTAAAGCCACAAAATAATCGCTAATTCGAAAGCCTTGTCCTCAATATAATGAATATAATGATAACATACTACAGGCTCGGAGAAAGCATTTTTTTGACACACACTCTGGTGGGTTTTGATGTTTGAATGTAATAACACCAACACAAATTTTGGATGTTCTGGATGTGGCCATGTTTCAATGATGTTTATTCCGGTCATGTGATTATGATGTGGTTCTTGCAGAAATACTCAATTAGGGCAATCGTAAGAATGCAAGGACGTGATCACGCCCTTTATTTGTTCGAGACGGTGTATGAGCGGATTTGCAAAGAAGTGACAGCAAATACTTGAGCTGTTAATGTCATAACTGCAAAATATGGTTCGAAATTCCCTCTCGTGTTTACAGGCCGTCTGAACTTTTTTGTTGACAAAAAATCTGAATTATTGCGCACTAGAAAGACAACATGAACCACTTGTAAAAAAATAATCGAGTGTATAAAATCGGGACGATACACATAAAATAAGGCAATATTCATAACAAAGTAAGCAGAATGCCTCAGAAATCACTTTTTCACGAAATATATTCCAAGTGACCTGGAACTATATTGAGCGTGTTGATTTCCCTTGATGTTGTGAAGTTATTTACTTCCTAGTAACCATGGAATTTGTCGCGGCTCTGTTTGAAGTCTGCAAAGGACCGATTCAAGATGGGTTGAAAATGATGCATTCGCGCTTTTAAATAAGGTGCGTTTGGACGAAGCTGAGAATTTAGTTTTTTCTTGCAACCAACCATACTAACACAAGCGTCGATCAGTGTCTTTTGTCAACGTTTTACACTGACAAATGTGACAAATCTCCTTCACCGGAAACTATTTCCCAATTTGCATATCACAATAAACATAACCGCTGTCAGCGTGACTGTGTGGTCAAAACCGAAACGAATTATCGAATCCACGGTCAAAATTAGCTGCAACTGGCTTTTAAACAAATAAAATACACGAAATATTCGCAATTTCTTCATTATCCATGCCGAGTTACTTTTTAACCAGACCACATGCGTTCAGTTTCGTTTGTCGTCATCAAACTGATATTGTTTGTAGTAATTAATAGTACGAGAAGGCGAAAGAAGCCAAATATTTCCCATCATCTATAAATTAATTAAAATTGATAATTCCTTTTATTTTACTGAAATTATGAATTGATAAGGTGGGTGTGTTGCGATTATTATGCCCCAGACATGGAAGTTGTAAAATCAAAGGTGAAGTGGTGACCTCTGTCCTCTTAGTCTTACCCATTCATCATTACATGTACCAACATTCTCCCTTGTATCTCAACTACTGCTACTCCAATTTGAAGGATATTTGGTGTTGTGGTCGAGCATCATGGGAAAACAATGCCTGTGTAGCTGCTGTAGCATGTGTTTCTTCCCACATTTTTTCAGAGTTGTGGTACTTTTTCACTCTTTTGGGTTAGAAAATTTTGTTTATAACTAGTTGATTTGTTACAATTTGTTGGAAAGTGCCTGCTGATACCCTCAAATATGATACCCTCAAATGTATTGCTACAAAATATTTCTGGGGAAGATTTTGTTCCTATTACTTATCAAGCAACAACCTAATTAATATTCTGTATAAAGCCACCAATCTGATGTTTGACACTTTTATCGGAGCTGTTATGAAGGCTTATAGAACTCAAAATGTTGATTATGGCAGGACTTTTCTATTCACCCATTAATCGATAAATTAAGTGTTATAGTTGGAAGTAAGAAGCATGAAAGGTCCAGAACTTAAAGTCCAAAAAGAATGTTTTGCAATGTAACATGATTTTTGCAGATACACTTATTTGGAGGGTTTCCTGTCTGATAGTGTTTGGAACATGTGTGGCCAGGAGCTTCAAAAAGAAAAAAGAGTTAAACTTTGAGAAAAAGGCATATGTCTTGAGTGCCGGGGGTAGAGTCATACAAGAAATTGTTTGTGTCACATGGAGCTCACTTGTCACCTTTTGGGGATTGCTTTCCTTCCTGCGTTCTTGAATGAGACCCTCTGGATGTGCCCTTCTGATCTCAATATGCCAATAAGCCTCCTTGGGAAAAGTACATGCAATAATGGTTATGTAAGGTTGATTTGATGAGTTTTGAATAACAATGTACTTTTAAGTACACTAGATGGTTTATTGCAGTGACAGGTTACAGTTACCCTTATTTCTTCTCCAACAGATATCATGAGTGTATTGGTGTCCAATAGTGAACAAAGCTATTATACTTATTGATAAACCAGACAAATTTAACAATTTAATCACTATCAAATTGATGCATGGGATAAAAGGGGTTACAGTGCAAGGGGTTTGTAAATATATTTATTCATCTACAATGTATGACTTTGCAGTGCATTCTACATAGGCGAATATCATAGTTTCTTTCCAAACCACCACAGTGACACATACATCTTTATATTGGGAGACACTCTTTTGTCCTTCCATACTTCTTCTTGTGGACTCCTTCAAGTTGACCTTTGTTGAACTCCCCAAATCAAAACATAAACAAAAGAAAATGTCTGCCTTCAATCACTGAGCACTCCACATATAACATTTGGTCTCAATCTTTATTACTTTCATGAATTAGGAAAAGATTTTTTCGAGTATGTACTTCAATGTTTATAGAATACAGCTGTTACCTTATTTTGAGGTATTTTATTGTAAAAATTTTGTTTTCTTACTTATGCCATAGCAGACTTTCAGGTGGTGCTATTTACACATGGCAGCAGTTCCATGGCTAATTTCAGTTTCCACACGTTCTATGTCTCATTCAAAGCATTTTGGTATATAATTGATTGGGGTTATTCATTTTGGGCCTTTTTTAGACTTGAAAGAAAATTGCATGAGATTTGACCAAAGTTAGGTTGGACGTCCCCTTAAGGAAAGGCCACACTGAGAGCTTTCAGAATATGTACAGATTATGAGCTTTGTGAATACTCGAGGTATTTTGAATGTAAAATACTCTCGGCCAAGTTAATGAGAAGCTGCGCATTTCATGAAAAACGGACATATTCAGCTGAAAACTGTAACGAGAAATTGTGTTAGTTGTTTTCCACACCAAAAATAATCAAAATCCGAAACGCCGTTTAAAAGTTCTTGATTTAAAAGTGTATTTACTGTATATTATATACAGTGTATAGAATAAAACGCCTACACTGGCCATTTTTGATGAATGTCAGAGTCCAAAATGTGAAATCCCCTTCCGCTTGTAAATAAAAAAAACATTGATTTTAGTTTCATAACAATTAGACTTGAATATATAGGGTTTTGGTGATTTCGGTGATTTTTGTTTTTTGTCCACAGGCAGATAGTTTTAAAAATTGAGAAGGCTGGCTCATATTCATAATTTATGCATGGGAGAAAAAAACCTGTCGATTAGTTTATATAAATTGTCCTAGTTGTTGTCTATATCAAAATAATCAAAATCGGAATCATCGTTTCGAAGTTTTTGCCTAAAAGTGAAATTACTACATTAAGAACAAAATGGTCTTAAACTAATTGAGTCTTGGCGATTTTGTTTCTTGTCTACAAGCGGGCGGACGGACGGACGGACAGAAGACTGATCGCTATATCCACCCGATTCTTGTGGAGGGCTAAAACCCCTACTAACAGATTTCATTGAGAAAATAATTGAATACATCCTTATCGTGAATTCCGAAAATATACATAAAACGGGAAATTTGATTATTTTTTCTGGAAAATGAATTATTAGGGTTTCTTAATGATCACCTGTGTTCTGATAGGCATGTATTTGTTCTTTACACTGATTTGAATGGTTGTCTATATGGATGCTAACTTCTTGCCAACCTTTCCCACCAGAAGCTTCTAACAGGGGCAAATTTTGTAAGTTTCATAAGATAAGAAAAAAAGTATTTGTCTTTACATGTTTGTTTGTTTTGTCCTTTTGGATTTTCTTGAGGGAGGGGGCAGAAGTTTCAAATTCCTTCACACCTGGTCGAACCTTGGCCACCATATTGTGCCCAAATAAGACCAGTTTGAAGGACTTCGTGACCCCGTTGTCTATGAGAAATATGGAAGTGGGATATCTTAACCCTTTAACTCGAAAGCCCGCTTTTCCATCCCAGTATTGGTATGCGACCTGTAGTCTATAGTCGGGCGGCTGCTTAGTTGCTGTGTATGGTAGATCAATCAATATTTTCAACATGCAGCCCCAAGGCTGCACGTTGAAAATATTAATTGGCCTCCCCTCAGATAACGAATATGAACTCCTCAAATTGACGCCATTGAATTGACATGGGAGGTACTATCAGAGATGAAAAGGTTGATAACACATCAGATTAAGATTTAGTAACAAATAATTTTCAAGAGAAGCAGATATATAACAGTTATGATAACGTTCGAAATTTGTAAGTTTCCCTCATTTTAGAACTGATAAAATACTTTGGGCACATTGATGTAGAACCAGCGTGCAAAATGTCACGGTCAGCAATACTCAAAGGTATTGCCAGTGAGAAGAAACGGAAATACCCACAGGGGCGTAAATTGGGCAAGGATGGTACAGGAGTACCCCCCCCCCCTCCGTCTCCGTCCCCGACCCATAAATATTCTTCGTAAGGACTTTTTCGTAAGGATTATAGATGAGATATCAATTCGTTGTTGGTGATAATCGTGTAACTTTCTTATTAAATTATTATGGAACGAGACCAACATCCCATTTCGTAGTCGAGTGCTGGAGTCTTGCCTATTCCAAACATGCTTTTTAAACTCTCCAAAAATCAAAAAATGTAAAGGATAAGTTACAGTAATGCTCGAAATTAGGGACATGACAGATAACTTTGCTCCGTTTTTATGCTTTCTTATTCAGTCTTACACGAAAATAGTTCAATTGCTATTTTAGGCGTTAATGTTAGCTCTGAGAAGCAAGAAAATGGCATTCATTGTGAAGTTACGTTTTCATTTTATTCCATCAGTGGGTGGAACCTTGATCGACCAAGTTACTCCAGTCGATGCCCAAATTTGTCCAATCGAAAGGCCTTTCAAAACATATTCTTAGCTATTTTTTATTTTTTTTCTTCTTTTTTCAAAATAAATGTAGAAATCTATTTGTTTAGACGGGTTTAAAGACTCATTTTGTTTTCAAAAGTACTCTTGATTTCATCCTTTCAACACTGGCGTCCATGGATGGTTTCGTAGTGTATGTTCTGACTTCGATGAAATGGGCGAAGCCCTTCTCCATTAGTAGACAGGTTCAGTAAAAAATATTCTACAGCCAGGTTCAAAACTAGTGGTGATGACAGGCTCCCCCTCCCGTCCCGTGACGATGTCTGTCGGAAATGTTTGTTGTCATGTACCCGGACACCTCTGGTTTTGGGGGACCTCGGTGAGGGACTCAGAAGTGACGTCATAGTCATGTGACCAGTTAAACCATTTGTAACTGGTTTGTTATATTTGTTTGGTGGACCGCATGAGCGGCCTTGTGATGTTATGGCCATTGTGATGTGTGGTGTCACAGCGCAAGCACAACGCGTGTTGTTATGGTGACACGTACTTCCGTAGCTACAACGTACCACTATTTTGGTGGCCACCTGTTAAACTGGACGACCGGGACGAGTGTCACCCTAACGACATACGCTGTACCTGCGCGCTAACATCACGTATCACTGTGGCAATGATGTCCCAAAAATGGACGCGCAAGCATGGTAACGTGTTCAGCTATTGCCGGCAAACATGAACTCATACACTTCCATTGATTGACTTGTTGGTAGAATTCCCCTTCTTTTTCTTTCCAGCCATGGCATGGGTATAGGTATAAATAATTACCTATGGTTTATTAAATTCCAGTCCTCACTTGTTGCAAGAACACACATTTATTGCGGTATACCAGGCTCTCCAAGCAGCTTCTCTTTTCTTTTAAAGGCCCTGTGACGATTGATACAAACAAACTCTTTTGCTTCACTGTGTGCCTTTTAGACTTCGGTAGTTATTGACATGCTGGAACTGAAAAGAAATAGAAGGGTGGAGGGGGGGGGGGGGCACTAATTATTTGTTTCATTTTTGTCTCAAAAGCGCATGTCTCCTCATTGGAACGAGCTCGTTCAGCTGTCAAAAGATGTTTTTGAGGCAAAAATAAACCAGGAAAAAAATGTTTTGCTACTCCACGAAGAGTATTTTGGCATATGTCGTTTTTTATTTGTGTTTTATGCAAACAGCTGAATAACAATATAAGGTTGAATAAAACATATTTCTGTGCAATATTTGCTCTCATATGCACTGCAAGGCAATTTGGCAAATTTTGTTATTTTCATCATATTTTACCTTTCTCTCTTACCTTATTTTTGGAATAAATGATTCCACTTTTGATTGGTGAAGAATATAATTCCAATTTCCACTGAAAGAAACTGGGATTGAAATATTGAATGAAATGATTCTAATTTGTACCATCAGAAGTTGGAATCTAACTTTTAGCCTATTTGTATAAAAACTGAGATTTTGCAACTTAAATAGCTGATACAAAATTTTACCAAATATAAGTTGGAATTCTAATTTCTACTGGTAGAATTTCAGATACTTCTAGATTTCAGTTTCGACCACGACATCTAAATATCGTTCCTTGAGTGCAACAGGGCGCAACCTGTCATGCTAAAGCTGGGCCGGTGGCGTCTTGTTGCACTCAAGGAATGATGTCATACATCGAACGCATTTGTTTTTTGGTTTTTTTATGTTTTTTTTTGTTTTTTTTTGTTTTTGTTTAGATTCATGCTGCCGGGTAGAGCTACAGCTTTCGACTAAACATTTGTACAACAGGTTTGATTTTCACTGAAATTTAACCTGTCTGTGCTCACCTGGCCTTAACCCTTTACCGAACGTAACGGCCAAAAAAGACCAGCGCTATTTAAAAAAATTACCATTCAATTTTCATTATTTTTTCATTTTTTTTTGTCCTAAAACATAGATTAAGACCCCTTATTGGACCGGGCTGAGCTCGTTCCAATGAGGGTAATAAGCTATGTTTTTGGTGCAAAGAATGACAAAGATTAGTTATTCAGGAATTTTGTTTGCAAGTGTCGTCTGCCTTTCGTGTTAGGTAAAGGATTAATCCGGCCTGGTGTTTTTGTTTCATCAACACTGTTTGACCCTTACACAAGGTGTCTAGAAACAGATATTCATTTATTTATTGCTATTTAAGTTCACATATTCCTGCAGTATGGCTAATCGTGACCACAACATGGATATAAAATCAAGTCCAGCCAACTGTGTGTACCCACATTGCCTATTCTAGAGGAATTCCACTCCGGGCAATGGTTACCAGATCCTATTTTACCAGTAAAACAGAGCTTGTTTACCACAGTAAGCAAGCTCTGCTTCACTTCCCGGGGCTCCCACGGGGAAAACAGACTGTTGCTACTTTTGAAATTCAAAAGAAGAAACGAAAGTATTAAGCCATTAAACCCATCGAATCTGTTTTCTGTATTGGATTGCTTATCTATTTTTTTTTTAATTTCAGAGGTGTGGCCGGACAAAATCCTGTTGGTTAGATGTTATATATGTCCGTGCTGATCAATGTAGATTGTAGTAAATAGGTCACTGAGTATAATAAAATAAATGCTTTCAATCTTAAATTAGTTCTTATTTTCCGTTGCACAAAGAGCTCCCCCCCACCGCCCCCACCCCCACCCCGCTCTATAACCACTCTTTACAATAACATTTCAGAATGCTGTTCAGAACGTGCATGATACTTGGGATATTGTCATGGAAAAAAATTAGGAGAACCAGGCGCGTGGAGGTGAGGACTCGTTCTCTCGCTCTTTCAGAAGAATCTCAACTTCACACACCACGCAAACTGACGATAATTTATGTACATGTATTCTCGCCGTTATAATTCTTGAGTCATTTTGTTATAGTTACCATAGGTTACGCCTTCTTAGTACTATGGGTACTAAGTCTTAATAAGTACTTGGGGTTCTCGAATTGGCATGAAAAGGTCCATTCCAGGCATTTATCATCATGAAAATTGAGTTTCAATAAAGTTATCTCCCTTGAAATTAAAAGGTAAGCGAGAAAAGCCCAATTAAGAAGAAAGAAATTATTAAGAAAACACCTGTGGCATCAGTAGAAAATAAAGCCAAGTTTCCTTGTGTTACTTTTTATAAACGAAAACAACAGACAGCTCTCGGAGCTGTCTGTTGTTTTCGCCTATTAAAAGTTACTAAAGGAAACTTGACTTTTTTATCGCAAGCAAATTAGAAGGAACTGCTGCACAGATAATCCGTGATGAAGTAGATCTATCATTATCACACCTACCAGCACTAAGTATAATCCACTTTGGCTCTCTGTTTAGCGCATGTCTTTTTACAGTAAGTTGAAAGTTTTTATTCTTTCCAGGAAAAAAATTAGAAAGTCTGGCCTCCGAGACTTTTATACTCATGGAAATGAAAGTGTCTGTATTATATGTCACGATGCGCTCACTGTTGGTTTTATGAACAGAAAAAAGTTACAGAACTTCAAAAGATGGTGAAAACGCCTGTTTCTTATTTTTAAATAGTTTACAACAGAGAATAATAGTCAAATTATAACCAAACTGGGTGGGAATAAATGCAAAAAGCCAGCTTCTGTATTTTTATACGATTCTACAGGAAAATGCCTGAAGTTTGTGGAATGATGTGAACATCGATGATACATATTCGCTAACATTTCGAATTTCAATTTTTATACGAAATTCCAATACGCTTTGTCATTGTCAGCCGTGCATTTTCTTCTGTAGAAAGACCCTGAACCTTCACCTATGGAGGATGCATACCATAAACCCATCACCAGTTAAAATGAAGTGGGAAAAATAAAAAAAATATTTTCCTGCTGTAATTGGCTACAGAAAAATATTTTAACAACCCACACCACCTTATTTCCCTTGCTTTCGTCACTGATGAAAACAAGTACTATTTCAAAAAGTTTGAATGATTTTGGACTAAACACAACTTACATTCATAGTTAGGTTGCCTTCTAATGTTTCAAACGTGAAAATGGTCGCAACATCCATCTAAACATACTTTCAACCCTTTACCTAACACGAAAGACAGACGACACTTGTAAATAAAATTCTTGAATAACTAATGTTTTTCCATTTTTGGCGTAAAAAAACATAGCGTATGGCCCCTCATTGGAACGAGTTCAACGAACTCGTTCCTTTGAGGGGCCATAAGCTATGTTTTTGAGACAAAAAATTAAAAAATAATGAAAATTGAATGGCGATTTTTTGTGAATAGCGCTGGCCGCATTTGGCGTTATGTTGGGACCAGTTGGGTAAAGAGTTAATGGAACTTCCATTTAAGCAACATATTCATTGGTTAAGTGAGGACCTTTTCATTCAAACGATTTACTTTTTGTCTCATTTTCTCGCCCTTGGAGTGCAATCAGATCTTGGACATTAACAGTTTAACAAAATCTGTTGTTCAGTTTTGGAAGTATGTGAGTAACATTCTCAGACTTTACTGACTCTAAAGCACAGATTACGGAAGGGCCACGGAGGGGGGGGGGGGAGGGGTGTCCCTCTCCCATTCTTTTTTTCCACAGGCATGCTACTTGACTGTACCATGAGTTTAAAAACTAGAGAGAACATAAATATGCCAAAAGAATATATGCAAATGTAAACAAAACATGAGAAACAGAATTTCCTGCGACCAGTAAATTCGAGTCTGTGTGAAAATGGTCAAAGTATCAGAACAAAGTTATATGGATAAAGAATTTATGGAGACCGATTTTCGGGAGTACAATATCTTTTAAGAAATCAGAAATAGGTATTCGTAAACAGCATTTAAAGATTTTCATTCAGAATTCAGATTAAATTTTTTCAAGAAACCGGAAATAACTTCTGAGCATTGCATTAAATGTGTTATATAAAGGACATGGATATATTGGACTCTGCCCACTTTTTGAGAGAAAAAATACATGCCTGAACTTCAGAAATGCATTGGGGTCATAAAATGCAATTTCAATCAATTCTGAAAGCTGCACTTAATGAGATCCAAATTATTAACTTCCATGGTATTTTGACTCATTTGGTGTTTGGTCCGAGGTCCATATGTCATATCATGCATGAGATATGAGTGTGAACAACTCTCAAAACTTGTGTCCCCCCTCCCCCTCCCCCGCCAAATGTTTTGAGAATAAAAAATACACATATGAACTGCGGCAATGCATTAGGAGATCGAAAAATGTGATTTCCAGCAATTCTAAAAAATACACTCAATAACCCATGGGTGACATCAGTGATCTTCACCTTTATTTTGAACCTCTGTTGAGTTTCGACTCATTTGGTGTTGGTCACAGGTCCATATGTAATACCATGCATGAGATATGAGCGTGCCACACTTTCTGAAATTTTTGCCACGTCCACTTTTTGTGTAAAAATGCATTATGAATTTCGGGAATGCATTAGGGGTCAAAAAATATGATTTCCAACAATTCTGAAAAATGCACTCAATGCCCCGGAGTGAGCTCAGTGACCTTGACCCATATTTGGAACCTCCATTGAGTTTCGACTCATTTGGTGTTGATCCCAGGTCTATACGTCATACCATGCTTGAGATATGAGCGTGGCCCACTTTCAATATTTTTGGCCACACCCACTTTTTTGAGTGTAAAAATGCATGTATGAACTTCAGGAATGCATTAGTTGGTAAAAAAAGTGATTTTCAGCAATTCTGAAAATGCACTCAATGACACCTGAATGACCCCAGTGGCCCATATTTTGAACCTCCATCGAGATTCGACTCATTTGTTGTTGATCCCAGGTCCAAACGTCATACCATGCTTGCTTGAGATATGAGGGTGACCCACTTTCAAATTTTTTGGCCACGCCCACTTTCTTGAATGTAAAAATGCATGTATGAACTTCGGAAATGCATTAAGAGGGCAAAAGATTTAATTTTCGGCAATTCAGAAAAATGCTTTCAATGACCCCTTGGTGACCTCAGTGACCTTGACCAATATTTTGAACGTTCATCGAGTGTCGACACATTTGGTGTTGGTGCCAGGTCCATAGGTCATACCATGCCTGAAATATGGACGTGAACAACTTTCAAAACACCTCTACGGACACCCCTAATACTCCAGGAATCTGAAAAACATAGGTGGCCAAGTACTTGTGACTGTCTATCAGTATGCCAGAAATCAGCGAAATAAGAGAATTCGTTTTCGAGTTATCGTGGGGTCAAGGAAGTGCATAGAAAACAGAAGACAGGAGAATAAAAAACTAAAAAGAAACCACACAAAGACAATAGTCTGCGTGTTTCACAGACTAATTAGCTACAACAGGCCAATGAATTCCATTTTATCGGTTTCTCCATCTTCAGTCATCTTCTTACTGGAAACTAGAAGAAAATAGACCATGTCACATACACCTGAAAATTGAGACTACAGCATAGTTGTCCGTTTGGTGATGCACGATTATAATATATGACATAAAAGGATGTCGTCGTTCCTCTGAAGATAAAGTATACTCACTCATCGATGTCTCTTACCCTCCACAAACAGTTTTACAGCCCTGCCAACACAAATTTCGGGTTGAGGCGAATCGCATCGAATCGAATCGAATCGGGACGTTCTTCTAGGTATAAATATTGTCTCTTCACAATCGTTAATATTTCAAGTCTCCACTCAAGTATTGATCGAAATGGGAGCGCGGTGGCTCAGTGGTCATTGAACCTCAAATCGAGAGGTCCACGGTTGGATTCCCGCCAGTGTTAAAAGTTTTGTGTCCTTGGGCAAGACACTTAATCCCGATTACCCACGTGCGAGCACAGTTGCGGTGTGTACTAAGGCGTACAGCACGTCGATGGTGCACCTGTCTTCAACCAATGCTGACCCTTCTTGTGTGGAGTTAATACGTTGGGGAGTCTGAAGCTTCACTCTGTTGCTCGGTGGTTCTCCACCCGTAAAACGGTCCGACAAGAGGTGACCCTGGCTGTCGAAAATGTCGTTAAACTCCAGTAAGTAAACAAATAAATCAATACAAATCAATAAATCAATACGCCCAGTTTAGATTTTTGATTCTCAATTCATCTCAAAAAATTGAGAGGAATCGCATATCGTTGATGCCGAAATTCTACTGTGCAATTAGTGAAGACATCATATTGTGCAAAGCAGCAATAATTCCAGCCCCTTCCTACATCAACCTTCAGTTGAGATGACTTATTTTCAGGCAACTATTCAGGTCTAAACAAAAACTATCTGCTTTGCGTAACAGATAGAGGCTACAGAAGTTCAATCGATGTGTAGGGATGAAGACACAAATGTCCAAGACGTACCAGGCCGAGCAGGGCGAGCAAGCTTTTGTCCACTGGGAGAAAATTTTCAAAACTGATCCAAAGAAACGTCCATTCCTTGCACGGTTCTCTCTCTCTCTCTCTCTCTCTCTCTCTCTCTCTCTCTCTCTCTCCCAATTCCATTTGTTCAATCTGTGCCATATTTATCCCTAAGTTAAAGTGTTTTATTCACTGGGTAGGTGTCGACTGTTCTTCTTCCCCAGGGCAGAACCACCGCCGTCGCCAATCCAATATCAGATCTGACACCCGATTTTTGGAGGTAAGAAGATTTGTTGGTATTTTTGGATTGTGATGGAGCTGGTGGATCAGAAAACACATTTTTTGCGAGTGGCACTGGATGCCTTTGGTCGCTACTGCCATATCTCGTCTTTTTGGGTGGGATTTCTTTTCAAATTTTCATGAAAACCGTTTTCTGCGAATACCAGATGGAAAAGGTGTTTAATATGCACACAAATTGCTTGCGACTGTGCGCATTACGTATCTCCATAGCATTAGCTAATTCCATAGGTTAATACTCTCTTAACATTCATAGGCCGTGACGTTATCTGTTGATGGTACGCAAAATTCTCTCATCGATTCAGACAAACACTCGCGTTTGAGTGTCAGTGGTCGTGAATCAAAACAGCCTGTGTATGCTATTTATGGACTAAAAACTGTACCAATCCATTGGAACCATTCTGAGATTTAAACAAATACCGTCAGGATAGACCAATTAGTTACCGAGTAGTCGCGATTTAGCTTCCCCATCCCCTATTTTTTTAGATGAGCTTCTTGCGATTTCAGGTACGTCATATGTCTCCTTCTGACGTAAAGTATATTAAAAACGTGCGTTCTATCGAACTATTATGTTCACTAATAAATTCGTCTACATAAAAATACGTTTTTGTCTGTTATTCTCCTGGTAAATCTCACTTATGGACAATCTGGAGGCCGGAAAACACGAAAATATGTTGGCATTTGAAGTGAACTCGCTAGTATTCGGTGGATAGCAAACAATCTTCATGCGAATATACCCCAACCAGTTTCATTCAACCTATATACTACGATATTTCAATAATATCAGAGTACACTGACACATAACTCAGCTCAAACATCCCTAATATCAGAACAGATCCTCAAACTGCAATTTTTCTTCTTGCCAAATGATGCGCTTTAAAGATGAGAGGAGAACACATGGATAAAACCGTGAGTTGTTTGAGAGTCAATCAGTATCACACAGTTCCCATAGAATTAGCCGTGGTGTCTAATCGAATTTTAGAATTTTTGTCTCTCAGATGGATGAATTCGAGAAGCGAGAGTGCATATTGCATGTAGAACCCTGGAATGTTTGTGAAACTAAACTCTTTGATAAACATTCGTGGGAGAAGGTAGTCGCAGCATCTAAGGCAAGGCAAGAACGTCCACGAGAAAATCTCATTCTGAATATGATTCCGTCTCTCAGAACCTACCACATAACTTCAAAAACGCTATCAACTATCATTCTTCGTGCTACAAAACTTTCACAGCCGTATCACCCTTCGAACCTAACAGCTCTAGATCAGGTGGATCAAACGATAAATCATTAAGATCACAGGTTCAACATCCAGAGAGGACCTCATCGGGCATTTTCGTTCAACAATGTTTCTTCTGTGATAAATATTAGTCCATGCAGGTAATTAACAAAACTGAGAAGCCGGGAAGTTGTGAGACAAAACAAGGAGAAATGACACTGAAGGACGCTGCGGCTATCATGAAGGACCAAAATGTGCTTACGAAAATTGGAAATTTAAATCTCATTGCTAAAGAGATGTAATACCACCACAGCTGTCGTCGCAATTACATTAATAAAACTAAACGGATTTCACCCACAGTGCCCAGTACGAGTTCAAATTCCGATAATGACACAATTAATTCAAATGAAGATGAACCTTCCTCATCAACCTTAGCTGAGATAGCATTGAAATTGCGACCTGAAGTCCTGAATATGAGACCCAACATGTTTCCGAATTCTTTAACGCCAGAGCTGATAGCGAACGGTGAGTGTAAAGTGCCTCCGATTTTAATCAAGTTCTTCAGAATACTTATAAGTGGACCAGACACGGTAGGAAAAAATGAACGCGCTGAACGTTTAATCCTATCTGCAGCTTCGGATGCCGTATTTGCAATTTCGCGAGGTAGACTGAGATCAGTAAAACAACTTTGTCTTGTTCTGTGTGTCAAACGTTTAACTGGCAGCCGAAAGATCATCGACATCTTAAATCATTTCGGTCAATCAGTCAGCTACCATATAGTGGAATCTTTAGTGACTGATTTACCTATGACCCTATCTGAGAGAGAACAGACCTTGCCTGATGGACTTTTCAGATTAGCGGGTCTTGCTACAGGCACAGCGTGGGACAATTACGACGAAAATTGCGAGACGGCTTCTCGTTCAGGACCATTGCATGATAGGGTGTGCATTTGCTTCTAAACTGTCACAGGTACTTCAACATTTGATCAATCATGTTCGCGCGCAAATCAACCTAATTCTGAGACGAGACGAGACGAGACCATCGGCCTCGTGTAGAAAGCGATAAAGATCCATCAACCCACCGAGAAGGAACTCCAGCCATACAAAAAAAGAAAAAAAAAATACAAAAAATACAAAACGTAATACGTTTGCTTCCTCGGAAACAAGCTATTCCGCTTGTAAAAATCTCAAATCTTGTGAAGTGAAAGATAATTTGTGGATGATGTTCCATGTTTACCAGAAAAGTCTACCCATGTGCATTGAGTAGAACACACGAGTAACGATAGATCCTCTCCCTAAACAAATTAGTCGGTATTTGGACAACTTGAAATTGCCACCAACCAGATGTTGTTGCGGAAACTTTATGCCAATCACAGAAGGTAGTGGAGGATTGCGGCGAGAGATATTCTGTCGTCCATTATGATCTCGCTGTTGCAAATATGGCCTCCGATCTTTTCATATCCATATGGCACACTTTGCCGCGATAGGACATATCATGGCTGACTAGCTGAGTTTTAGATTTCGGGGTCTTTGAATGGTTTTGTGAATGGCATTTTAACCGATGTAAAAGAGTACATGTTTTACTTACTTTGGCTGTCCAAAAAGTCCATTTCAGTAGATTCATCGCGGAATGCGGCCAGCTCCCGGAACGCTTCATCGAGGACTTGAAGGATTTCAATGAAAACCCAACTCCCGATTTAATGAAGCTATTGGAAAACTCTAACTCTGTTTTGGATGTAATGAGGTTATATGATTCTTTCCTGGATAAAACTCACGCGGGAGATCACCGTACCACCGAAGAGTTCTGGATTGAATACGTCGAGATGGTTGAACTGTTCACGCTGTTCAGTCGATCAAAAAGAAGAAATGATTTGGAACTATACAACTATTGTACGAAGAGGTTGTGTTCGATATTTTTCACAACCAATCACCCAAATTATGCCAGGTATTTGGTACGTTACCACCGCCGTCTCCTAAACATAGAAACAACCCACCCAGGCTTACGTTCTTTATTCGAGAATGGCGCTTTGTCGATCCGGAGGAACGACAAAAGCTTCAAGCTGTCCCAGGTAGATCTTACTTTGGAACAAACTGTGAACGCAGATCTTGCTTCCAGGAAGACTGGAATCTCGGCTTGCAGCACTAATTTCTGCTGTCGCAGAAGATGCATGATTAAACATTTGGCAGGACGTTCTGTTGTCAGTAAATTGCTTGATATTGCTGGCATGAAGCTTGATGACTCTACAGTCGAGCTGTGTAAAAACTGCATACTCAGAGACAATGATGATGTTGATAAACTGACCACTAGCATCAAAGATACCATGGATCCATTTGATCTATCACTTTCTGACGACAATTTATACTGTTTATCTATTGGTAGATCAGTTTCGAGTTAGGTGAAAAATGATCTCTTGAAATCCGTAGATACTGGAGATAAGTTGTGAAGGAGTGTATCAAACAACCTTCTCGGTTTGAACAGCCGAAGAGGAGAAAAGTAAACAACTTCTCGTCTGATGCTGTATCAGTGAAAATTGTCGGAAAGGATAAGCAGATCAGAGAGCTCAAATACACTCGTGACTTATTCGGTCGAATGTTGTATCTCGCCTTTAATATCAACCTAGATTTGGTGAGACATTTCAGTATCCGTTAACACCAATTCTACTATCACTCGGTCATATAGATGGATCTATAAACAAAACCGATAAACCGAAGCTGTTACATACTATAGAGACAAGAATAGATTCATCAAAGCCAAACAAGCGTGAAGCCTGTGTGGTTGATGCTATGTTCATGATCCGCTCTTAAGTGGATCTGCCTGATTCTTTCGGTGAAATTGCAGATTTGACTCTCAATAAACTCACGTATCTCGGTAAACGTGCTGATTTTGTATGTGACACCTACCGTTCTCCATCCCTCAAAGATCTTGATCGCGATGAATGAGGATCTTCTGCATCAAATGGAGTATTTGTTATTATAGACCCTGAAAAAGAGACCAGAAGGTTCCAAAAGCTCTGCGGTCATCGGGTTTTAAAACTGCTTTCCTAAGATTGCTAGTCAACGAGTGGGCTAAGAATGTTTATTTACGAGTTCTCTTGGGACACGAAGTTGTTGTTGGACTTGACAAAACTGCATTTCTTTTCACTTTTCCTGGTGACAGAGCTGTAAGAGCAGAGGTGTCAGAACTATAATGCAATCATAAGATCGCGTTACACGTAAAGCATAACACCGAATCTATGAGAGAAATAGTTGTTTGATCTGTGGACACGGATGACCTTTCTAACCTTAAACACTTCCCAGGACATATCTGGATGGATGTTGATTATCTAGTAATAATACTAGACGGTATATTGATGTATCTAAATTGCGGGTCAGAGTTGGGAGAAAAGCTTTGCCAAGCTCTTCCTGGGTTCCACGCGTTCACGGGAAGTGATTACACGAGTAGTTTTACGAGGAACGGCAAAGTGAGACCCCTAAAAACCCCCGAGAAATCTGAGGAATTCCTTTCTGCTATCGCCGATTTAGGGATTTCTGAAAAGGTGCCCAAAACTCTTTGTCCTGTGAAGGAAAATGACTGTGAACAAGAAGAGAGTGACGATAAACTGAAGTAATCTCTTTTAGAATCATTCGATGAGTGTTTCGAAAGTGACTATCTCAGTGACTGATTTGTGGTCAATTTCTAACAGCTATTCATAATGGGCAGGGTTCGCATTTTCTGACATTTACACTCACTCATACTGTGTCGTAATAGTTTGCATTCAACACGAAAGAAAACACTTTCCACCTCGCTAAAGACATGGGAATGATACCCCCGTATTATCGCTATGTAGTCACTTTTGTGATACAGCTTTAGTGCCCATTCGTGAAATAACAGTGTTGGGATTATTAGCCCAGCATTTTCAAAAAATGCGGGGATATAGTGATGATCTCTGTCCGTACATCCGTACATCCCTTTTTGAGCTATAATTTTTAAACTTTCCATACTTTTTAAGCATGATATGCAGATGACAAGAATATGTTTCGTTCGAACTTTTTTCACCAGATGATGTCAGTGGTGACACTTAAAGACTGAGCTAAAATACTGCTTTCCAACGAAACTTTGATTGTTTAAAGTGTGTTTATTTGTTCTGGTAGGGTGTCTAGATGTGCATAGAGGTTTCGCATGTTTTATTCGGCACCATGCGGTGCCCGTAGCGCCACTTTTGTCGTTAGAGAATCTGTTTCCGGCGAAAGGCTCCTAGGGTTGTAATTCGAAACGCTGAAGGTGTGTTCATATGTTCCGGTAGGGTCTCTAGATGTGCATAAAGGTTTCGGATTTTTGATTCATCCCCAGGTGGTGCACGTAGCGCCTCTTTTATCGTTTGAGTATCAGTGTCCGGCGAACAGCTCCGAGGGGTTTTAATTCGAAACGTTGAAGGTGTATTCATATGTTCCGAAAGGGTGTCTAGATGTGCATAAAGGTTTCAGATTTTTGATTCGGCCTAATATGGCGCCCGTGGCGCCACTTTTGTTGTTAGAGAATCGGTTTCCGGCGAAAGACTCCTAAGAGTTTTAATTCGACACGTTGAAAGTGTGTTCATATGTTCCGGTAGGGTCCCTATATGTGTACAAAGATATCGGATTTTTGATTCGGCTCCAGGTGGTGCTCATAGCACCACTTTTGTCGTTAGATAATCGGTTTCCGGCGAACAACTCCAGGGGTTTTTAATTCGAAACGTTGAAAGCGTGTTCATATGTTCCGGACTGGTCTCTAGATGTGCATAAAGGTTTCGGATTTTTTATTTGGTCCAATGTGGCGCTTGAGGGGCCACTTTTGTTGTTAGAGAATCGGTTTCCTGCGAAAGGATCCTAGGAGTTTTAATTCGAAACGTTGAAAGTGTGTTCATATATTCCGGCAGGGTCTCTAGATATGTACAAAGGTTTCGGATTTTTGATTTGGCTCCAGGTGGTGCTCGTAGCACCACTTTCGTAGTTAGAGAATTGGTTTCATGTCGAAAGGCTCCAAGTGGTTTTAATTCGAAACGCTGAAAGTGTGTTCAAATGATCCGGTTGGGTCTCTAGATGTGTACAAAAGTTTCGGATTTTTGATTCGGCTCCAGGTGGTGCCCGTAGCGCCACTTTTGTCGTTAGAGAATCGGTTTTCGACGAAAGGCTCCAAGTGGTTTTAATTCGAAACGTTGAAAGTGTGTTCATATGTTCCGGTAGGGTCTCTAGATATGCATAAAGGTTTCGGATTTTTGAATCTGCTCCAGGTTGCGCCAGTAGTGCCACTTTTGTCGTTAGAGAATCGGTTTCCGGAGAAGGGCTCCTAGGGGTTTTAATTCGAAATGTTGAAAGTGTGTTTATATGTTCCGGTAGGGTCTCTAGATTGCACAATACATATGTGACTGTCATAAGTAACATCCATTAAACATACTTCCATCACCACGCTACACATCAGGCATAGACTTATGGCCTCCCTAAAACCACGTGGAGCTCACCTCAGAATAGTGGATGGGGAAGCTAAATCGCCACCTACTCGGTAACCACAGGTACTATCTTGATACTTGTTATCTCAGAATGACCGCAAGAGGTTGGTGCAGTTTTGGGTCTATGAATATCATGGCTAAGTTGTATAGATTTATCGTTACAGTCACTCAAACACGAGTGTTTGGCTGAATCGACGAGAGAATTTTGCCTAATGTCATCGGATAACGTCGGTTCGAATCCCACCTGCGGCGTTGTGCCCTTGGGCAAGACACTTCACCCCCATTGCCCACGTGGGGGCACGCTGGCGTTGTATACTAAGTGTACTTCACGCCAATGGTACGCCTGTCTAAACTGTCGTGGTCATAATTAGCCATTGAACAGAAATATGTTACCTTAAACACCAATAAATAAATAAATAAATAAATAAATAAATAAATAAATAAATAAATAAATAAATAAATAAATAAATATCAGATAACGTCACGGTCCATGAATATTAAGAGAGTATTCACCCAAAAACTTATCTAATGTCATAGAGACACGTAATGCGCACAATCACGAGCAATTTTCGTACATATTAAACATTTTTTTCGCCTGGTATTCACAGAAAACGATTTTCATAAAAATGAAAAGAAATCCCTCCCCAAAAGACGATATATGGCAGTAGCAACCAAAAGCAGCCAGTGCTACTCGCAAGAAGGTTTTCTGATCGGCCAGCTCCAGCACATTCCAAAAATCCCAACAAATCTTTTTACCTAAAAAATCCTAAAATCGGGTGTTAGATCTCCTTCTACAATATTTGTGTTGCAACTGCCGAAGACGTAATACAATTTCATTGTACATGGTTGCCTATAGTGAAGACCTTTCACCAGCGGAAAGTCCTAATAGGACACATACCAAATGGGAGATATAAGATATGGAATTCGACGAAGATACCTGTCGATTCAACTAGTCCAACGAGAAACAAAGTCCTACAGGCTCTCTTAAATTATAAGGAAGATTTCTAGAATAACGAGAATAGACATTAAAAATAGACACAGGAGTAGTCGCACCTCTTCAAAACAGTTCAGCCTACACAAGTTTTCGTCCACCCTCTTGCCTATTTACCAAACATTAGCAGCATCGCCAATGGGGAATGTAGGACGTGTGACTTGATGCTGAGACCTTCAAAAATAGGTTTTAATTTAAATATCTGATAATCTTACTTTTAAAGAGCATTTTGCTGAGGCAGTTATTCTCATCCTTGACTAATCAAGCCTTTACAAAAACAAAACTGACAGTTCTGTCTTTTTCTAGTGTATATGAGCTGAGACCTTGAGTTTTGATATATTTGTGCCATGAAAGAAATATGAGTAAAACTTCTGTAAATATTCTAATTAATCTGGAGTAAACAAACATCAACCATATTGATCATGTTAATCACTTGGAGTTTTTAAAAAAGTATGATGGGCCGTACACCATCTTAAATAACACTGCCTTAAAAACCCTTCAGGATTTTGCCATCTCTTCGTCGATTTATTATAAACTTTATAGAACTGAATACAGTATGTCTTGATGGATCCCCAAGGCGCTTGATATCTTTGGTCACAATTCGCTGGATTCGTAATTATTTCGTCTTGATACCCCGATGGTGCCTCTTAGTTGGATTTTGTGCAGGCCCTTTCTGTCACAAGCATTTTTAGTTCCGTTCCATCGCAACCGTTTAATCCAGCTTCATTTCAGTCTTAATATTGCCTGATGGCCTGTAAGAGATTCTTCCTTTTTGACAGAAGACGCATTAACCTCTTCTAATGCTCATACATGGAAAGCGATTGCGCCACGTGTAGGTCTTTTTAGGTGCTAACTCGTGCTGATGAGAGGAGTTTGCTCTACAATCGAATACCATAAGGTTAATTGGCAGCGGTCCAAACTCTTCGTATAGACACAGTATGCGTTACATTAACCTAACACTCATTGTATTCCCTGCCTAAATTCCATGAAAAAAATCCAACACTCCTAGAAACCGGGCTGAACGACTAAATAGAGTTAGTAACCATCAATTGGTAAACAGGATTAATGCCCAGTTCACAACGCCTTGCAAAAACATCTTTACATTTACCACCATTACATACAGTGCCCTGTCACACTATTTGTACTTCAGTCTGTTTATACTTTTGTACCTTTTTAATTTCTCCCTTCACGGCAGGTTAACATATCGTCTTAACACTCTTCATAACAAAACGATTCATTCAATTATCCCTTTGCCTGACATGAAAAGCAGACTACACTTGCAAACAAATTTCTTGAGTAACTGATTTTTATTTAATTTTTTGATTCAAAAACATAGATTATGACCCCTCTTTGGAACGAGCTCGTTCAAAAGAGGGGTCGTAACCTATGTTTTTGAGAAAAAAATGAAAAAAATAATGAAAATTAATTGGCGATTTTTGTGGATAGCGCTGGCCGGTTTTGGAACGAGCTCGACGGGCTCGACGGGCTACAAAAACCTATGTTTTTGAGACAAAAAAATGAAAATATAATGAAAATTAATTGGCGATTTTTAAGAATAGCTCTGGCCGGTTTTGGCCGTTACGTTGGGTAAAGGGTTAAAAGTTCTCATGATCAGTGCTTTGACCTCCAAGTAATTACCAGAAACTGCGATCATGGCTAACGTCATCACTCTTGACGAGATGAAAAAATGAAAAAATATGACTTTACAAATAAACATAACAACGTAATTGCCAGTAATAATGACGCGGACCACAGCCCGATTCTCACGGTGGATGAACATAAGTGTGAATACTGCACACCATACATTTTTGATATAACATAGTCTCCAAAGAGAAGAAGTCATTATCTGTCTTTAACCTCTAAATGTAGTAGTCTGGACTCCTATTGAAAAAAAATTTAAAAACCGTCTTTTGGATTTTCAAAAGGATTCCAGTTTCTGTGACATAATAGGATTAACATACTTTTTTAATGTTAAGGAAAATATGAATTACAAACTTGATCGGCTGCAGACAGCTCCACAGCTCTGATGACGAGATATGAGGGGTGGGGATGTTCATAACAGGAGGCACCCCATACAAACTGAGCCATGATCTACCTGTTTTCACGGACTTGAGTCCCTATTCAAAGATAAATGAATTATTGGTACCATATTCAGGTCTAATACAGCTCCTACAGCAGATATCGACTTCTTCTTAACAACCATCTTTCAAACACGAGAAAAAAATAATAAAAAATGAAAACAAAAAAGGTTATATAATGGGCGTCTTTAGAAATAACTTCTGCAACGATCTTAACTCTAAAATATCTGGAATCGTTGTTGCATATGTCAGCGATCATTTTGCCGTGTTCTTTGACATGTCTATCAAAAAACTTCCGCAAAATACCAATACCTAAAAAGACAATTTAACCTTTTACCTATCCCGTAAGGCAGACGACACTTGCAAACAAAATTCTTGAATTACTATTTTTTCTTTTTTTGCGTCAAAAACATAGCTTATGACCGCTCATTGGAACGAGCCAAACGAGCTCGTTCCAAGGAGGGGTCATAACCTATGCTTTAGACAAAAATGAAAAATTGATGAAAACTGAACCGTGATTTTTTTGTGGATAGCGCTGGCCGGTTTTTGCCGTTACGTTGTGTAAAGGGTTAACGCGCGTAATATCAATCCTTTTACAACATGTCCATCATACAACCAACCCGGACAATGCAGCTTTCTGCTGATGGGAACAATCGACCACAAAAAGTAAGCCGCATGTATAAGGCCTGGTAGGCCATATCATCAAGATAATGTCATGACGAGACGGTGCAGTACGCAGGTCACATACTACGTAACACCTACCAAGAGTTGCGGTAAGACGCTGGTTCCGATAGTAATAATGCTCTTAACCCTTTACCCAACATAGCCGATATCAAAATTTATTATTTTAAATATCATTTTTTTTTTAAATTTTTCAAAACATTTCAGCAAAACCATATCATGTGACCCCCTCATTGGAACGAGCTCAATGAGCTCGTTCCAATGAGGGGGTCACATGATATGGTTCTGTTGAAATATTTTGAAAAATTTAATTTTTTCAACTGCTCAATTTGCAAATTAAGAGGGCGGATGCGGGCGATTCGTTAGGTAAAGGGTTAATGAGAAGAGGGAAGAAGCCGCGAACTGTAGACTCATTTCAACATCATCTGCCATACAGTATTAAAATGCTGATGGGATTTCGTTTTCAAAATGGGGCATTCCCGTTTGTGTCCAATACCGCAATTGAATTGTTGAATGTTCATCTTTTGAACGGTGTTTATCCTCTTCCCCTTCCCCACACAAACAGACACGAACACACACGCAACTGCACTTCTGAAAGTCTTTGCATACAAACAAATTACTCCTTGACCGCATCAAGACTAAGTCGTGATTGCACAAACGTTCACTCAAGAGATGAAGAAGTGAGTCAAGAATTGGTAGCACATTGATGTCTCACGTCGCCTTGGCCAAGAATGGTCGCACCCAATTAAACAGACGTTCAGAATGACAGTTCCATTATTGTTTTCTTTCAAATATAACTAAGACGATTCAGTTTATTCTTTCAAATGTTTTCTTCTTTCTCTTTTGATCAATCTCGTTAGAAGAGAGGTAGGGACGCCGGAAGCACTTCAGGGCAATGGGTCAGACCCTGGGAAAAGGCACTTACTTCCCGTAGCAGCCCCGCCATGACATGCCGAAGCATTCATGTCTCGAAGACCGAAGGCCCGAGATGGGGGATTTTGAGAGGAGGTGCCCACCTCCTCCCAAACTCCTCCATTGAATTTTGAAAGCCCCCAGAACGGTTTTGGGGTGTATTTTAGCCTTTCGTCGAGAATAAATCATTGAAACAAATTGAGTGACGAACCCGGGGAGGGCATTGTCTGCCCCCCTTGTCCCCATGTTCCGAAAACAAGGAGGGCAGGTTCCCCCCGTGCTTCCGGCGTCCCTGAAGAGAGGGTCATAATCCATAATTTGTTAAGTAGGGGAAAAAATGACAAAATTTAATAAGTGTTGTGAGTGACTATCATTGAAATTTTCTTATTCTTCGGCTAAATAGTTTACCAGAAAAATCATTTTGCAAGATGTACATATGTACACATTTATATGCGTATCACCCATCGGTTTTAAGGTATTATAACACAGCGGTCATATTCGGCGAGCGTTATTCACAAAAATCGCCGTTCATATTTTTTCAATTTCTGCCTCGAAAACTTCACTCGGGTTACCTCAGTATGAGAATATTAACAGGTGTCGTCAATAATCTTTATATGGTCCCGATAAGAGAAAACAACGAAAGAACATTTAAATCAAAGGTGCATTCTGCCATCAGATAGTGAAATCGCGCGAATCATATTATTACGTTCTCAGAAAACCATATTTTTAAGTCAAGTTTCCAAAGCAGGTAGGTACCTAGGATAGAGGAACGGTGCTTGTCATTAGAGCATGGTTTACTTGTCCTCTAAAGTATGCAAAAACTGGAAGTTTAGTAGAACGCTACACAATATTTAATGTTGTTAGTAATGGATAAAAGAGTGTTCAAGGTCACTTAACCTTAAAAAAACTTAGGTAATTTCTTGCGATTTTCGAGGTTATTTTCCCGAAACAATAAATGTTGAGATGTTGAGAAATCTCACGAACTACGATCGAGGAAGTATTTTGCATTTATTACTCTCGAGAGAATATCCGAGTCAGATGTTGTGAAGGAGAAAAAAAATCATATGTATATAATAGGAAATAAAAAATATATATATTTTAAAAGTAAAAAAAACCTAAATGGATAGATTCATAGATGAAATGAAAAAAACGAAAAGGAATAGAGCGTCACGAATTTCTCCAAGATGTGCGTTACAGAACGTTTGCCCATCTCGTGAAAGAAAACATTCCCAAAGCGTTGAAGGAAAGATGTTCTGGTTGCAAGTTCAGATGGCACAACTGTCATGACTGTCAAGACATGGAATACGAAGACGCGATCGTCATGACATTGTGTTTCGTGCCAGCATTAAATATGGTCAGCAAGCTGAACTTGATGAGAATTTGGACTGAGGCGGTCTTGCGCGTAAAAGAAACGAGGCCCACTGAATTAGAATGTTTGACTTTTCGATTGTGGACGAGTCACCTCACAACTGAAAATCGAGGTCAGTAGTATGTCTCGCACGTTTGAGGACCCATTGGCCGGACCCCGGTGCCGGACCCCGGAAGTGACGTCATGTCACGTGACGTAGTGGCGCCATGTTGTGTTGTCATGGTAACCCACGTGAGCGGCCATGTTCTGACGTCATCTCCATAGTGATACGTGTTGTTAGTGCGCATGCGCAGCGCGTGTTGTTAGGGTGATACGTGTTTCCGTCGTCCATTTTGTATACTGAAGGCCGCCATCTTGGTTTCTATGGTAGCACGTGATTGCTATGTTACCTAAAGCCTACAATAGGTCAGGGGTATGTTTTAGGGGTATGTTCGATTGAATCGGAATAAATCTGATTACCACAAACAACCCGACAATCCCTCAAATCACCAAAATCCACCCGAAATCACCGAAATTGACTTTATTTCCCCATTTTATCGGTTTAGCACGTAGTGCTATAGTACTAAGGGGTACAAGGGGTGTGTTCCTTTGTAGAAGAGTATTTTTCTGGCTTAGAATTCTCCCAGAATCCCTTTTTGGATCCCTATCCCATGACGTTTTTCCCATTAAAAGACACGTTCCTTTGGTCATTACCCAGAATTCTCTGCTTCTATCTATATATGCAATAGTTTACGTCTATCTGACCCTGTTCCTTTGTTCTAGAGTATACTCCAGTAGCGTAGAAGAGCCTATCAGTTGGAACAGCTTTGCTTATTGTTACTATATTTAGCTATTTCTGGTCTATTCTTGTTAGTTCTGATCCTATTCCGTGTACTCTTGTTGTTTCATTTATCTAGATCCTATTTATAGATCATAACTAACCAATCAGATTGCTTGATTTCCCATAACCTGCATGCAGAGTTATCTCCCTTCTGTATAATGAAAGACTATATCCAATGGCAATATCCCCGGGCACCCCAATTTAGGCACCCCTTTTTTGAAAAAACATATGACCTTCGGCACCCCTTTTTGTCATATGTGCTTATGTGAAAAAGCACAATGTGACACAATGTGCCCTAGCACATAGGCACATGATTTATGTGCCGATATGTGCTTATGTGAAAAGGCACAATGTGACACAATGTGCCCTAGCACATAGGCACATACGGGTATTTGAGGATACCTATTGCCTGGTATTGTATTATTAGAGGATACCTACTAGAGAATCCTTTTTTTGTCATATGCGCTTATGTGAAAAGGCACAATGTGACACAATATGCCCTATCACATAGGCACATGCTTTATGTGCCGATATGTGCTTTTGTGAAAAGGCACAATGTGACACAATGTGCCCTAGCACATAGGCACATACGGGTATTTGAGGATACCTATTGCCTGGTATTGTATTATTAGAGGATACCTATCTAGGATACCTTCTGGAGAATCCCTTTTTGTCATATGTGCTTATGTGAAAAAGCACAATGTGACACAATGTGACCTAGCACATAAGCACATGCTTTATGTGCCGATATGTGCTTATGTGAAAAGGCCCAATGTGACACAATGTGCCCTATCAAATAGGCACATACGACCAAAATGGGATTCCATAGCCACAGGCGTTTTCGAAAAAGGGATTCCACAAAGGGGATTCCAAAAAAGGGATTCCACAAATGGGATTCCGTTTCCATCTTGTCGCCAAAGCTCCAAGGCCACTACAGGTCTATGGTCTATCTGTCCTATCATTAGCTTCTACAGCAGTCTTGTTCCATTGCGGCCTTGTACCAGTACTATTGGCTAAACTACCATCAATTACTTCCTAGCTATACCTTCGCTGAAGCTTTCAAAATGTTCCATCTGATTTCCCCTGTACACATATAAGGCATTCCGTAAGTGGCCCAGTCCGTAAAATTTGGATTCCGTGTTTTAACATCGTCCACTCGAGGGTATTCCCCTTCCCTATTGGAAGAATTCAGTTCAATGGGTTGTAGTTCATTAAGTTTAAAATTTATTCAGTTAAATGTCGTTCAGTTCAAAGGGTGTTTATTTATATTAGATATAAAAAGTTCATTCAAAAAGTTCAAGGGTGTTAACATTGGGATATATTTAGGGGTTATAGTTCATTCAGTTCAAGGGTGTTAATACCTTCGTTGGGGTTGTAGTTCATTTCAAACAGTTCAAGAGGGTTAACATTGGGTTATATTTAGGAGTTATACTTCATTCAGTTCAAGGGTGTTAATACCTTCATTAGGGTTATAGTTCAGAACTTTATTCAATTTGTTATGGTCAATTCACTTCGAATTTGTTTATATTCGATCACATCAGTTCGGTTTTCTTCAATTTGTTTTGATCACTTCGATCTTAGTTGTGTTGGATCTTTGTTCACTTTGTTCTGTTCACTTCGATCTTGGTTCTGTTGGATCTTCGTTCTGTTGTACCTTTGTTATTTTGTAGTGGTTGGTTGTCTCTGTTCAGGTTCTTGTAGTCATTGTTGAATTGGGTGTTATCAAACCCTTTCCATACCCTCGAATGGACGATGTTAAAACACGGAATCCAAATTTTACGGACTGGGCCACTTACGGAATGCTTTATATGTGTACAGGGGAAATCAGATGGAACATTTTGAAAGCTTCATTTTGAAGGTATAGCTAGGAAGTAATTGATGGTAGTTTAGCCAATAGTACTGGTACAAGGCCGCAATGGAACAAGACTGCTGTGGAAGCTATTGATAGGACAGATAGACCATAGACCTGTAGTGGCCTTGGAGCTTTGGCGACAAGATGGAAAGGGAATCCCATTTGTGGAATCCCTTTTTTGGAATCCCCTTTGTGGAATCCCTTTTTCGAAAACGCCTGTGGCTATGGAATCCCATTTTGGTCGTATGTGCCTATGTGATAGGGCACATTGTGTCACATTGTGCCTTTTCACATAAGCACATATCGGCACATAAAGCATGTGCTTATGTGCTAGGTCACATTGTGTCACATTGTGCTTTTTCACATAAGCACATATGACAAAAAGGGATTCTCCAGAAGGTATCCTAGATAGGTATCCTCTAATAATACAATACCAGGCAATAGGTATCCTCAAATACCCGTATGTGCCTATGTGCTAGGGCACATTGTGTCACATTGTGCCTTTTCACATAAGCACATATCGGCACATAAAGCATGTGCCTATGTGATAGGGCATATTGTGTCACATTGTGCCTTTTCACATAAGCACATATGACAAAAAGGGATTCTCTAGTAGGTATCCTCTAATAATACAATACCAGGCAATAGGTATCCTCAAATACCCGTATGTGCCTATGTGCTAGGGCACATTGTGTCACATTGTGCCTTTTCACATAAGCACATATCGGCACATGAATCATGTGCCTATGTGCTAGGGCACATTGTGTCACATTGTGCTTTTTCACATAAGCACATATGACAAAAAGGGGTGCCGAAGGTCATATGTTTTTTCAAAAAAGGGGTGCCTAAATTGGGGTGCCCGGGGATATTGCCATTGGATATAGTCTTTCATTATACAGAAGGGAGATAACTCTGCATGCAGGTTATGGGAAATCAAGCAATCTGATTGGTTAGTTATGATCTATAAATAGGATCTAGATAAATGAAACAACAAGAGTACACGGAATAGGCTCAGAACTAACAAGAATAGACCAGAAATAGCTAAATACAGTAACAATAAGCAAAGCTGTTCCAACTGATAGGCTCTTCTACGCTACCGGAGTATACTCTAGAACAAAGGAACAGGGTCAGATAGACGTAAACTATTGCATATATAGATAGAAGCAGAGAATTCTGGGTAATGACCAAAGGAACGTGTCTTTTAATGGGAAAAACGTTATGGGATAGGGATCCAAAAAGGGATTCTGGGAAAATTCTAAGCCAGAAAAATACTCTTCTACAAAGGAACACACCCCTTGTACCCCTTAGTACTATAGCACTACGTGCTAAACCGATAAAATGGGGAAATAAAGCCAATTTCGGTGATTTCGGGTGGATTTTGGTGATTTGGGGGATTGTCGGGTTGTTTGTGGTAATCAGATTTATTCCGATTCAATCGATCATACCCCTAAAACATACCACTGTCCTATTGTAGGCTTTAGGTAACATAGCAATCACGTGCTACCATAGAAACCAAGATGGCGGCCTTCAGTATACAAAATGGACGACGGAAACACGTATCACCCTAACAACACGCGCTGCGCATGCGCACTAACAACACGTATCACTATGGAGATGACGTCAGAACATGGCCGCTCACGTGGGTTACCATGACAACACAACATGGCGCCACTACGTCACGTGACATGACGTCACTTCCGGGGTCCGGCACCGGGGTCCGGCCAATGGGTCCTCAAACGTGCGAGACATACTACTGAGGTCGTATTTTGTATTTATCACTGGATAGAGAATATCCGACTGCGATCTTGAGAAAGAGAAAACAAATCATTACATTAAAACAAGAGGCCCCACGTGGCCTTAAATCGCTCACCTGACAAAGTGGTTCAAAGAAGTATTTTGGATCACATTCAGCGCGTTATGGTTCATCAACACCACAGAGGAATGACATCATGAAATTAAATTCAGGTGTCCATGTCAGATAATCATTATAATAGCATAGGTCTTGCCAACTAGATCCAATTCTCCCAGCTATAGATAAGCATTTCCAAATTTCCAAGCGTTGTTACGCCACTGCAGTTTGAAAGCCATAACTGATGAAACAAGGGACTCGATTTGAACAAACTTGAATCTGACCCCTGACCCCCCCCCCCCCCCCCCAGAGATGTTGTATACCAAACCTGAATCATTCTGACTGGTGAATCTGAAGGAGAAGATTTGTAAAGAACAGTCCTCATATTGCACTAAGTTAAAATTCGGGCTCCCATAGGAAGCCCAAATATGAACCCAGGAATTCAATTTGAACAAACTTGAATCTGGTGCCCCTAGATAAGTTGTATACCAAATATGGAAGAATTCTGACTGGTGGATCTGAAGAATAAGATTTTTATGGAATAGACCTGATATTGCACTAAGGTGAAATTCAGGCTCCCACAGGGAGCTCAATTATGAACCCAGGGACTCGATTTGAACAAAAACTTGAATCTGACCTCCCTAGAGATGTTGTAAACCAAATATGAAATGATTCTGACTGGCGGATCTGAAGAAGAAGATTTTTAAAGCATATTCCACATATTGCACTAAGTTAAAATTCGGGCTCCCATAGGGAGCCCAAATATTGACCCAGGGATTCGATTTGAACAAATTTGAATCTGACCCCCCCCCCCCCCCCCCCCCCCCCAGAGAGATGTTATATACAAAATATGAAAAGATTCTGACTGGTGGATCTGAAGAAGAAGATTTTTAAAGAAAATTCCACATATTGCACTAAGTTAAAATTTGGGCTCCCATAGGGAGGCCAAATATTAACCCAGGGATTCGATTTGAACAAACTTGAATCTGACCTCCCTAGAGATGTATGCCAAATATAAAATGATTCTGACTGGGGGATCTGAAGAGGAAGATCTTTAAAGAATAATCCTTGTACTGCACCAAGTTAAAATTTGGGCTCCCATAGGGAGCCTAAATATGAACCCAGGGACTCGATTTCAACAAACTTGAATCTGAGCTCCCTAAAGATGTTATATACTGAATATGAAATGATTCTGGTTGGGGGATATGAAGAAGAAGATTTGTAAAGAATAATCCTCATATTGCACTAAGTTAAAATTCAGGCTCCCACAGGGAGCCCAAATATAAACCCAGAAACTCGATTTGAACAAACAGGAATCTGGTACACCTAGATAAGTTGTATACCACATATGGAAGAATTCTGACTGGTGGATCTGAAGAAGAAGATTTTTAAAGAATAGACCTAATATTGCACAAAGTTGAAATTCGGGCTCCCACAGGGAGCTCAAATATGAACCCAGGGACTCGAATTGAACAAACTTAAATCTGACCTCTCTAGAGATGTTGTATACCATATATGAAAGGACTCTGCCTAGTGGGTCTGAAGAAGAAGATTTTTGAAGAATAATCCTCATATTGCACTAAGTTAAAATTTGGGCTCCCATAGGGAGCCCAAATATGAACCCAGGGACTCGATTTGAACATACTTGAATCTGACCCCCCTACAGATGTTGTATACCAAATATGAAAGAATTCTGCCTGGTTGATCCGAAGAAGAAGATTTTTAAAGAATAATCCCCATATTGCACTAAGTTAAAATTCGGGCTCCCATAGGGAGCCTAAATATGAACCCAGGGACACAATTTGAACAAACTTGAATCTGAACCCCCTAGAGATGTTGTATACCAAATATGAAAGGATTTTGCCTGGTGGATCTGAAGAAGAAGATTTTTAAAGAATAATCCTCATATTGCACCAAGTTAAAATTCAGGCTCCCATAGGAAGCCCAAATATGAACCCAGGGACTCGATTTGAACAAATGTGAATCTGACCCCCATAGAGATGTTGTATACCAAATATGAAAGAATTCTGCCTGGTTGATCTGAAGAAGAAGATTTTTAAAGAATAATCCTCATATTGCACTAAGTTAAAATTCGGGCTCCCATAAAGAGCCCAAATATGAACCCAGAGACTCGATTTGAACAAACTTGAATCTGACTCCCCTACAGATGTTGTATACCAAATATGAAAGAATTCTGCATGGTGGATCTGAAGAAGAAGATTTTTAAAGAATAATCCTCATATTGCACTATGTTAAAATTCGGGCTCTCATAGGGAGCCCAAATATGAACCCAGGGGCTCGATTTGAACAAACTTGAATCTGACTCCCCTATTGATGTTGTATACCAAGTATGAAAGGATTCTGACCGGTGAATCCGAAAAAGAAGATTCTTTAATGTTTTTCCCATTGCCTACAGTGTTAAATAGTGCTGACTCAGCACTTTTTCAAAGTCTCGAAACCTTACCCTATGATAAAAACCGATAGCAATTTTTTTTTACCAATCTTTTCTGTTGGTCCTAAGGAAGCTTTACACCAAATAAAAATTCTCAGTGCCGTGCAGTTTTGGAGATATGGGCGTTTTAAATTTTTTCTATTTTTAGCTCCTGCGGTTCCCACGGGGCTGCGGGAAAAATTTTTTTGTCATAAATCAAGTACTTATGACCCAATAAGTCCTCACATTAAATTTGGTTCAAATCGGCCCCTCGGTTCAGAAAATAGAAATTTAGGGCGGGGCCAAAATTTTTGCCCCTCCCATAACAACGCCAAATATTATCCCTCGAACTTCTCTTGAACAAATCTGAGTCTACACCTCAAAAGGAAGCTGCATACCATATATCAAGTGTCTGCTACTGCTGGTTCTTGAGAAGAAGATTTTCAAAGATTTTGGTACCCCTTGGGGCGTGGCCCCACCCAGGAGGAGGGGCAACTTTATTTGAACAAATCTGAATTGGCATTAGGTAATAAATATTTAGCCAACATTTGAATAAAATTGGGCTAGTGATTTAGGAGGAGAAGTCGATAATGTAAAGTTAACGCCGGACGGACGACGGACGATGGACGACGGACGACGGACGGATCACGATCAGTAAAGCTCCCGCTGAGCTTCGCTCAGGTGAGCTAAAAAAAAAACGCGGAAAAAATGGATTATTCAAAATATGATAAATATCACAGTATCATGATGTAATATTATAGAGAACACAAACAAAATCTTGCTAAGACTATGGAAAAGTTTTTAACTGAAACTTCTCCTGAATGTATAGAACCCCGTCGAGCTTTTTCATCACAATAGACTGTTATTAATTAATGAAAGAGGAGAGAATGGAATGATTTTTTTTATCCATTTCGTGACAAGATAGAGAGAAAAAAAACACATAAAATTTACAAATATTTTTAAAAACATTTTTTAAAAATTGAAGAATTTTATTTTTTAAACCGATATTTATAAATATTTATTTATGAAAATGAAAAAAATAAATTCAAATTTTTTTCTTTTTTTTACGAAGTCACATCTTTTATTTGTATGCAAGCTGTCATTTTCCCCTCTTCTTTTTTGTGTAGATGCTCGAAGACCATGTCTACTTTCGTCAACCTTTCCACATTTTTAAACCTTCTTCTTTGAGTTGATCTACGACACCTCAATCGATTTTCGGATATATTTTGTTTTTGCCGTAGATCAGAATAAACTTCTTGAAATTTTTCTCTTCTTCCTTCAAGAGTTTGCACGAATTTTCAAAATCAGAAAATAAATCGACTTGATCTTCATTCAGTATCCCATGCTATGATTATCATATTTATATTCAAACCTTGTTACTTTGACATCTTTCAGTTGAATTAGATTAGACTTCAAATAAAAAGATATACTATCATTGTATGAAGAGATTCTTTTCAATTTGACTTTTTTTTCCATTGCCATTTTTTATTAATTTAAAAAAATTATTTTATTTTTTTTTAATTTCCCATGTATATATATAATATGAAAAAATGTTTTTGATTAATTTTATATGAATATTCTAGTATTTACTTTTTATTTCCTATATGTAATATGAAAAAAAAATTCGACTGATTTAAATTTTCTTTTCTTTAAGTTAAAAACAATAACATAGTTGAAAGCAGAATTTTCTGTTGATTTCTAGAGAAAATAAGCTCTAAAATTACGAGAAATTACATAAGTCGAAAAAACTGGTTTTGGGTGAATTTTTTTCTCACGCATATATGCTGAGTCCAAAAAGAAAGTATAATAGAAACAAATGTGAAAAAATAGCATAAGGATGAAATATAATAGTTCTAATGTTGCATGTTTGTGGACAAGAAGTCGTGCAAAAAGTTTAATGACATGTTGTTGTTGTCCACCCAACCGTATACAATTTTGCAACGGATTTCAAAATAGCACGTGCTACCCGAGAATGTTAAATTGCATGAGTGACCAACGATTTTCTTTATGTTATGATGTGCTAGAGAGTCTGGGTTATTGAGAAAACACGCTAATTTTTGTCTTCCGACATTTTAAAATATGCCAAGGTTAACCAAAAATCAGAGGTTGCGCGCCATTGGTATGTATGAGGCTGGAATACCTCCAGATGAGCTCGCTGCTGAGTTCGGAGTCACCGTGACCACTATTTACCGTCTCATTGGAAGGTATAGAACCACTGGATCTACGGCCGACCGACCGCGTTCAGGTCAACCAAGAGTTACGACCCCCTGCACAAGACCGACACATCAGAACGTCTCACTTGAGGGATCGCTTCCTTCCGGCGACGAGGACAGCAGCAGTTACTCCTGGTAGAATTAACAATAGAATCAGTGCACAAACTGTCCGCAACAGACTCGCAGAACACGACATCCGAATTAGTCGTCCATACCACGGACCAATCCTTATCCAACGTCATCGCACCGTCAGAATGGAATGGGTACGTCAGCGTGTTCGCTGGACTCGGCAGCGTTGGAGCACAGTTCGTTTTAGTGATGAATCAGGATTTTGTCTAAAGTGCGCTGATGGTAGGGCAAGAGTGTATCGCCGACGAGGAGAACGGTTTTCTGATGCTTGCGTGCAGGAATGCGACCGTTTCGGCAGGGGTGGTGTAATGATTTGGGCAAGAATTTCCATGCACCATCGAATGCAGTTGATCTTCATCGATGGTAATCTGAACGGACAGTGATATAGGGACGAAATTCTTAACGCTGTTGTTGTCCCGTTGTTCAACGCAAACGTCGGATTCCAGCAAGACAATGCCCGATGTCACGTGGCGCGTATCTGTCGTGACTTTCTTGAGGAGCAGAGCATCGAACTTCTTCCCAGGTCCCCACTTTCGCCAGATTTGTCGCCAATCGAGCATCTTTGGGATCAATTGGCCCATCGGGTACGACTTCATGATCTTCAGACGTTAGGTGATTTACGTAATGTTCTAAGGCAGGTGTGGAACGCAATACCACAGGATGACATTCAGGGACTTATCAGGTCCATGCGCCGCCGATGTCTTGTCACCCAAGAGGAAAACGATGGACATACACGCTATTGACTGCATGTGTGAACTTTTCATTTCACCGCATGTCTGAATTGCGACGTCCTGACATGACGTGGCAACAGGAAGAACATGAAATTATGCCAATTCTTACAGCTAGTCTCGAAATATGAATTTACAATAATTTGTAACGGATTAAAGTCGATAATACTAAAAAGAATTGCTCCTCAAAGTCTTTTATACTTCCTTTTTTGACTCAGTATATATAGGAAATAAAAAAAAACATTTAAAACAAATTTTAACAATTAAAAACATTTTTTTTAATTATTAGAAAATGGCATTGTTATTAGAAACGCGCAGTGTAGCCCAGTTGAAAAGTTATGTGAAGAATCGCGGCATTGCAAAATTGTCAAGTTTTTGAACCAAACCATAAATGATTGAAGTCATACAAACCACGATCAGTCAGAAAAGTACCTGAATTAAAATCGAGAGGGTTTGGAAGGTGTATGATCATTGAAGAGATTCGAGTTGATACACTATTTGTTCACTCGAAGGGGGGGGGGGGGGTGGGGGGGGGGAGGGGGGGGTCAATTAGGTGGGTGGAAAGATGGGGAGAAAACAAAAAAAAAAACAACTCAATTCAGTCAGCGACAGTGGAAATGTAAAAGAGAAAAATAAGAAGATCAAATATCGAACATCGTAAAAGCAGCGATGGCTGGACTCGAAACAAATCATGACGACATAGAAGAAATACTAGCTAAAGTTATACGCAAACAATTTTTGCCCACTCCCATAGAATGAGAGCGAGCTATCAAGGGATTTTTCAAAACATTTGATGTCAAGGGTATGAAGAAGTTTCATCCTAAAAAAAATTTGAATGAGATGAAACTTAGCGTGTTGGATCTATTTCGTTGAATGCTATGTGTGGGTATCAAAACAAAAATGGTATTGAAGTGTCAGATGGAGAAGATCGATCTGAACATGGGTAAGGTCGGGGAAAAAACATCATACACAAAAACCGTGACCGAAAGCTCTTCTATGTCTGATAACTTTGATAACATGAAAGAAAAAATAATACAATCTTTGACGCTGTATCAAAACAAAGGTAGCAGTTGGAGATTAGGAGAAGTATTGAATCTAGAAATTCATATCAACAAGTATGATCCACTGCGAATGTCTTCATATATAAAATTGCCTGGTTTCATAGAAAAGAAAGAAGCTTTATTACTTTCCAAAGTGTGATTTACTGGGATTTCCGGGTTTGATTATAAACGATAACTTCACAAGTGAATTTTGCAATCAACAATTGAGTCATGTATCCGTGTGCGCAAACGAAGACGCTTTGCCGTGGGTGTAATGGGGACTTCATTGTTTTTTTTTTTTGTTGCTTTTTTTTAACCCTTTACCTAACATGAAAAGCAGACGACACTTGCAAAAAAAATTCTTGAATAACTATTATTTTCATTTTTTGTCTCAAAAACATAGGTTATGACCCCTCATTGGAACGAGGTCGATGAGCTCGTTCCAATGAGGGGTCATAACCTATGTTTTAGAGACAAAAAATGAAAAATAATGAAAATTAATTGGCGAGTTTTGAGAATAGCGCTTGCCCTTTTTGCCGTTACGTTAGGTAAAGGGTTAAATAATATAATTATCGTTAATAATGAAAAGTAATAAACAGAGTAATCGCTTGACTGGACTGGTTACGTGAAAAAATTCATTCGAGGCGAGGGACTATATTGTAAAACCCTCGTGCACTTTCAAAAACATAGGTTATGACCCCTGATTGGAACGAGCTCGATGAGCTCGCTCCAATGAGGGGGTCATAACCTATGTTTTAGAGACAAAAATTGAAAAATAATGAAAATTAATTGGAGAGTTTTGAAATAGCGCTGGCCGTTTTTGGCCGTTACGTTACGTAAAGGGTTAAATAATATAATTATCGTTAATAATGAAAAGTAATAAGCAGAGTAATCGCTTGACTGGACTGGTTGCGTGAAATAATTCATTCGAGGCGAGGGACTATACTGTAAAACACTCGTGCCCATTCGCGCACTCGTCTTTGTACAACGTCCCTCACCTCTCATGAATTATTTCACGTAACCAGTCTAGCCAAGCGATTACTCTCTCTGTAATCAACGTGAAAAATAAAGAAGACAGTCACTGTTTCAAATGGGCTGTCACATATGCCTTATATCCCATAGAAAAAAAAACACAAATAGAGTATCAAAGTTTGTGGACATTTCTAAGAATTTAGATTGGTTGGGAATAAATGTCTAGACTCGGCTATGCGACATCGATCATTTTGAAAATCAAAATCACATGATTTGGGATACGACAATTCGAAAAAAACCCAAATTTTCTCTAAGGGTAAGTTCGCAAAAAATTCGCGAGAAAGACATCAATTTATTATTAATTTCGGAAGACGATAATCAACATTACAGTTGGATCTAGAGCATGAGTCGATTATTGTCATCACAGACTACCAAACACATTGGAGAGAGATGTTTCTGTTTCAACTGTCTGAATTCCTTCCAACGCAAAAAATCACTGGAACGTCACGAGGAGTATTTCAACTCAAGTCAATGCATTGCCATCGATATACCCAAACCTCACACTTTCATTAAATTCGCACATCACAACAGAAGCCTGAGAGTGCCTTTGTGGTGTATGCCGATTTTGAATGTTTCACGGTGAAAATGTGTTCTGTCAGCATGATGATCATCAATGTTACACCAAAAATATCAGAAGCACACGCCGTATGGTTACTGTTTTACATAAAATGTTCTTTAGACGATTGATACTCTTCAGACGATCATTTCGTGAGGAGATACGAATCTTGAAATGAACTGTTAAACATGAATAATCACAAGCTTTATAACGTTCCCGAACTGATAGATCTCAGTAACGCCACGACTAAATGGATGCAAATCAGACAGTTGCAGATTTCGAGAAGTGCGTGAGAGATAATTACCTGGATAAAAACATAAAGAAGGTGATCTAGACTTGACATCTAAACGATTTGTGAACATGGCAGATACTGTAGATTTGAGTGATACAATCACGAAACATTATGCAGACGAATCGCAAAGACGTTTCACTTAATATCCGAGAGAATGCTACATTCCAAAAATCATGAATTCTGGGGGTGGATGCGAATTCTCACAAGATATCGAATCTATGAGAACCAGAGCATCCCAGAGATGCTGCCACCAAATAATACGTAAAGATCGCCGATGCTTTGAACGATGAGAAAAATGAAATGAAGACCGATCAGAACATCAGATTTAATAAGATCGTCAGTCTGCGCAAACGGCGACGACGATTCCGAATCAACAAAGGTTATGTGGATGTTGCTCTCAAATAAGATCGCCAGTCTGCACAAACGGCGACGACGATTCCGAATTAATAAAGGTTATGTGGATGCTGCTCTCACCAAATCTCAAATCTATCTCGAAGAGCATGTGGACGATCTGCATCTCAACAAACGATTGGGAGGAATGGTGGAGGCTGGCATCGACATGAACGGTAACAAACTATTCGGTCTTGAAGTATGTAGGGAGACAACATACATAAGCTTAAAGCTTCCTGTCGAATCCCTCATCCATTCTGTTTCAAACTTGTCTACTCTTATGTTATGTGCTGTGTATCCTGTACTATTATGTTCATCCTTTATGTTTTATGTTGTGTATGCATATAACATAATATTCATTGTTCTCAATAAATACTGTTTAAACTAACTAATCACAGAGTGGGCTGAAGAAAGCTTTGCATTAGATTCTGGCAAATTGGAATGGTCCTTCGAAAATGGAACACTACACTGTCAGAATGGATATCTGATGCCGATAGGAGGACGCATCTTTCGAATGAGTCTGACTTCTATTAACTTGAATAATAGAGCAGTCATAAACTTGGTGGTAAATGGCAAAGAAAACAATCGATATAAAGTCGAGAAGATGGAGAATGAATTTGCCAATACGATCACATTTTCGGAACTCCTTTGAGAGACGAAAAGGGAGATAGAATTAATTTCAAGAGGAAGATGACTAATCTCGAAGCTTCTTCTTCTATAGTATCTGTATTGATCGAATGCGATCCTTTAAATGCATAAATAGTGGGATAAACTTTTAATCGAATTGAACATCTGAAGTACTTGGTGGAAAAAAAAATAAGGAAGTTTGAGGACTTTATTAAATAATTCTGTAGTACTGAAACCTCCTTTTTATGTTTAGTTTTTTTTAAGTTTTTGGATATGACAACTACTAAAGTTCCGGTTTGTTTAGGCACATTCTTATCGAACTGCATCTTGATCATGATGTCCAGAACGGTGTTCTTGAGTTTCTTGTTCTGTTTGCTGACGTCGAACATGAGCAGAGGATGGAGCGTCTTGTATTCGATGGGCGTTATGTTCGGATTGCTTAGTGATTCGTCCACGTGATCATATTTCGATCTCAACTCTGCAGCATCGCCGTATATCCTAAAAATGCCGTTCTTCTCAAATGAGGCGTTGTAATCTAAGGCTGATATCTCGTGGAATTGAGAAACATCTGCATGTTTCTCAAGTTGCAATGATCGAATACAGACGGATTCTTTTCTTGAGCTCCGACCCTGCCCTTCTGTAACCCCACTATGATTACACGCGTCTTTTCTGAAAAAGATTCCACAAACAATCTCCAATCGAACTGAGTCGATCTTGGAATGCTAGCGACGTCGTACTGTCTCATTCTGAATCCCATAGGTAATCTGGCTTTGTTTCGATGATCTTGAAGAGTTTCATTCTTTCATCGTCGTTTGGTAGTACATGTGGCATGAACCACAACACCTTGCTCAGATGCACTTTGCCTGGATCCGCTGCTACGGGTCTCACAAGGGCATCGTTGTGATATTTATGAACTAGTGTGAGATTGTGTTTTAATCTATAGACGATTTTGTCGTAATCTTCAGCGACTCCAAAATTGTGTTTCAGAGGAATCCTGAACGAAAATGTTCCTCAAGGCAAAGACACTTGAACGGTGTGTTAGATCTCGTGACTGCACCCACATTGTCGGCAGTTGCATCGGAGCTTGTGTCTTTCATCCACAGCTGATTGAGTCATTTAGATTTGGAAACATCGTCGGGCTATTTCAAGTCTTAACATCGTGGTTGCCTGACCGGGATGGAACACGATTTCTATCTCTTGACCTGAGAGTTTATGCAATATGCTGTTGAAAAGATGCATCATGCCGTTATGAGCTAAAGTGATGATGTCATTGTTGGCATAGTCGCAACCATCCTTTTTTGTCAATCGTCCTTCTATCTGGAGATAACTTTTGCTGGGATGGAGAAAGAGATCATGTATTTGGGTATTGAGTCTTATATCTCCTTTAAAATTGAGACTAGTTCCAACCACGGGTAAATATTTGTGCACTTCATATTCTTGAATACTTTTGTCTCTTATTTTTTTTACCTTCCATTATGTCTAATATGTTCCTTTTATATTTCATTCTAATTTTTTTTTCTTTTCTTACTTATATATATGTGACAAAAAAAATTATATTGTCCTCTCTTTTTTTTTTAAATGCCGTCTTTTGCAATTGCTGTTCATAAAACTTTCCTGTGATTTCTTCACTGTCTATTGCTTCTATCTCATGAGTGATGAGATCACCCATGACTAATTTCGGTCGTTTTGCCATCGCCTCCATCTTCAATGGATAGAGATTCGCGGAGACTTCCGTTTCGTTTCGTGGATTGCTAGCTTCTACAGGTGTCATCGTGATGAAAACATGGCGCGTGTTGTTATAGTCATTGACTAAATCGTCCAAGACATTAAAGTATTTCTTAGTAGAATTAGCCGTGAAAAATCTGTGCATTTTCTCCTTCATTGTTCCATCGTTCTACTACTCTCACCTTCTCCTCCTTTTCTGTAGAATAAATGTCGACGTGTCTACGAACGTGAACGTTGTAAAATTCTCGACCTTTGTCCACCAACAATTTCTCAGATAGAAGTGGTGAAGATATTTTCCAAAGCTTCAGCCACACTCGTTCCCGATTCATTTTACAACGCCCTTATACATCCGTTTTTCGAAAACACACCTATGGCCGTCAAAAGATATTTCGCACCTTAGTTTTGTCTAGACAGCGATTGCATGTCCACCAGATCGGCTGCCCACACCAGATCCAGTCCTTTGAAGATTACTCTTTTCTTTCGAAATCTGTACACTTTGGGCTTGTGCACTTCGCTCACTAATGCATTAGTGAACTGTTGTTTTTTTATTCTCCATTCTGAATCGACGTTTCGTGCCGATGGGTTTACCGACTAGCGAACGATCAGATTTCTCTCTCATCGTGGGATTGACTATAATTTTTAAATCTGTCAACATGTTATTGTCACACACATTGTTTCAAGTCTTCGTGTCTGGATGCTTCGCGTAACAGAGGTCGTAACTAGGCAGCTCGATCCACTCTATTGGTGGGTTTGCTTCACGATTTTGGAGTCAGATCTTTATTCAATCTTTTTTTCAATTACGTGCCTGTTTCCGTAAATTGTTGTCCAGGCAGATGCATTTCGAAGGGAAGATTATTGATGAGTCTGTTGACCGTTCCTCCACCTCATTTGACAAACTGTGTTTTAGTCAAACCGCACACTTTGCAAGTGCCGCGAAGCATCTGCCTATTATTTTTAGTTTTCACCTTTCATGCCTGATGATAATGCAGTTGTACGGAATGCTGCAGGATCGTCTTCAGCACAAGGCAAACAGATCGCAATCTTTTTCAGTGTCGATGCAAGTGGTGGCAGCACTCCAGTTTCCAGGCGGTTACAGGGGATATTCATGGCGTGAGAAAATCAACAGTATCAAGGGTTTTGAACTCTTTTTCCCTAGCTATGTGCGATAGATATCAGGAAAACATTTCCATGTCCAGGGATGAAGCTGGTTTACGGAATATAATGGTTGGTTTCCATGACATGGCTGGATTTCCGAATGTCATCGGTGCTATAGACTGCACGCACATTAGGACAATGGCTCCGTTGGTTGATGAACAGGCTTACATCAATCGAAAGCTCTACCATTCTATAAATGTTCAAGCTGTTTGTGACGCGGAATTGAGATTTCGGAACATTATGGCTAAATGGCCGGAATCGACCCACGATTCATTCTTATACACCTCGCCGGAGTTGTGTCGACTGTTGGGGAGCAGAGAAATCCCATTTGGGTAGCTAGTTGGAGACAATGGGAACCCACATCGCGAGAAGCTGATGGCGCCCTTTGTTAATGAGAGGGCAGCGGCAGACCGAAGATACAACAAGGCCCTGATTAAAGCAAGGAACCCACAGAAAGTGCTTTTGGCGTACTAAAGATGCCTTTCCCGTGTGTCGGCACTTCTGGGGGTAGTGGGTACACTAATGTTTTCACCAGAAAGAGAATGTAAACTGATCGTTGCTGCGTTCATGTTGCACAATGTGCATCAACAACCGCCTATCATTACCAAAGGACGAGATGCCAGTTGACGACTACATGGACATCACATACCATGGAGACCATGTTACAGGAGTAGCGTACGAATGAACCTGATAGCAACACGATTCAGTTGAATTCAGTATGCCACTGATGATACACATTAAACTTGATAGAATAATTATCAAATACACGTTGTTGTGTTTTGTACATATGTACAGTACGCAAAGAGTGGATTGTAACTGTATCACCCGGGGAGTGTAGTTATCACCCAAAGTATCATTTTCACATTCTGGTCGTTGCTGCGTTCATGTTCCACAATGTGTGCATCAACAACCGCCTATCATTACCAAGCAATGTTTCAGCCAATGGACCTCCGGGTACAACCCGGAGGTCCATTGGTTGGAACTTTGCTTGCGCTTGTTATGCTTTGCAACAAATTTTCAATTATTGCTCAAGTGAAATCTCCACTCTGTGGGTGATTTAGTGATAATACACTCTCCACGTACTGTATACATTTACCGGCCAGTACTTGTCTATTGAGATAAACATGGGCTAACATACTTAGTTTAAACAATATTTATTCAAAAAGAAAAATGATTTAATACAAACAGTAACTGTAACAAAGGCTGCATGGAATCGCTCTCCTGGTCTTCTCCATACCCTAGATCGCCTATCTGTGTAGTCGAGGTAGTACCTTGACTCATCTGTAAAAAAAGGACAAGTCGCCAATCTTCTCTGGTCCATCCAACACGGCCCGCGGCCCATTCATATCGTGCCTGGCGGTGGTTCTGTGACAGCGGAATGCGAATACATGGTTTTCTCGATAGGAAACGACATTCGTGCAACCTTGCCCGGATAGTCTGCATCGAACATTTACCCCAGATGCATTCTGAAGGTCACTGAGAAGCTGGGTTGCTGTGGCAAAGCGGTTCCTACGGGCCAGAATGATCAAAAAAGGTCTTCATCTGCAGATGTTACCCTGTCTCTGCAACCACCATGCCTTCTTTCTGGTGTGCCATACTGCTGAAATCTTGCCAAGGCTCAAGTGATCACCGTATGGTGCACACCAAGGGCTTCACCAACCTGACGGTGGGTAGCCCCTTGCTCCACCATCCCTACAGCCTGACACATTTCTGATTCAGACACGTGTCTTCTTACATTTGAATTCGCCATATTCAATCATTAAATGACAAGAGTTTGTGTTGAAATGAAGACTGAATACCCTACGCATCTCATGTACATGTAGACAGTACACAAAAACATCCTGAAAATCAAGGGGTACATGCTTTCCATAACTGTCACGAAAAGTCTACCTGTCAAGAGAGCTAATGTAAACACTGGGGACCATCTCAATACATTCCTCAATCATATCCACCAAAAATATCGTAAATATGTCACAGGCAAATTTCAGAATGATGTGTTAAATATGTGGTGCTTAGCAGACTTTGAGTAGTATATTATTTGGTGATTAGCGAGACTTGAGTGATTGTGGAGATTTGCTCTAATTCACGGCGGAGTTCAGGAAAGAACCTATCTGATTGTTCTATCATCTCCTTATGTTTTTTTGTCCGTTCTCTCTGTGGAGGTTTCCAATGCTGCTTCCGAGGCAGCAATTGAGTCCCTTAGGGGGGCATCCATCCAAGATTCCTGATCCAGAGGGAGAGGAGAGATTGAAGTAGAAGGCTTAGAAGATCCAGTTTCCATCTCCGTCTCCGCCGCATTGATAACATCTCCATCCTCCAGTTAGTCCCCAAGAGGAGCAGCAACTGGGATGGGGATGTGAGTTACAGGAGTTACAGGCGGAGAGATGGTAGAGGCTTCTCCTGTCTTCTTCTCCGCCTTCTCTTCCTTCTTCCCTTTCAGAAAATCTTCCAATCGTCGTGCATTTCGTCGCTTCTTTTTTTGTTTTTTCTGCTTCCATAACTTTCGTCCCATAAAGTTTCATCACCATAAATTTGTAGTGTTATTTCGTCTCTTAAAGATAATCGAAAGAATTCAAAAAGTATTTTATCACATTTGAGAAAGTAGTGTATTTGTAATCAAATACATTGGGTTTTAAAAGGTATTTTTGTGTTGTATTTGTAATCAAGCAATTGAGAAGTATTTGTAATCAAATGCATGATGTATGTAATCACCCCATCCCTGATAGATGTATGCTTCCATGTAGTTTTTTTTTCTGGACGCCATCCTTGTGGCGTTAAACAAAAGATAACATGCACCTACTGATAATATTTATTTATTGGGATTTATCGACACTTTCTACAGTCAGGGTCGCCTCGTGTCGCACAGTGTTACGGGCGGACGAAGCCGCGGTACTATTTTTCTGGTATGTAACCCCAACCACACATATTATTTTACTTGGCCTTACATTCGGAGCACCTATTGTTCTTGATCGCCTGGAAGGGTCAAATGATGCTATGCTTATATTTTTAGAATTGTTGACTTAGTTACCACAATAATCAAAATGGAGATAAGTTTCAAGAAAATCTTATACAGGAAAGTATCTTAATTACTATCCGCCAAAGGTAGTTGTAATGCAATGGTTATAATACTCCCACTAGTAGAAATCGTTTTAATAGCTAGGACAAAAAGATGGGGTTCACAGAAAGGATATCCGAGATGAGGACATTTGGCAAAAATCTCAATAATTAAACAACACAGAACTCCGAAAAAACGTTTTATGTTTCATGTTTTACAGAAGATCATGTCTGTTATTGTGTTTCAGAGATTCGAAGATGAAATTAGGTTTGGTCATAATCTTGTCAGTTGTGGTTGTACTTTCAGGTAAGAACCAGCATATTATCCAATTAACCCTTTGGACCCTGATGGTATATTCCGTCCCAATTCAGATCCATCGACTGGTAGAGTTTATATCAGTGGTATAGCTCGTATGTTTCAGGGATCATTGGCAGGACCCCGGAAGTGACGTCATGTCACGTGACGTAGTGGCGCCATGTTGTGTTGTCATGGTAACCCGCGTGAGCGGTCATCTTGTGACGTCATCTCCATAGTGATACGTGATGTGAGTGCGCATGCGCAGCGCGTGTTGTTAGGGTGATACGTGTTTCCGTCGTCCATTTTGTATACTGGAGGCCGCCATCTTGGTTTCTATGGTAGCACGTGGTTGCTATGTTACCCAATGTTTCTGCAATGGGACGGGGTATGTTCGGTGGGTATGTTCGATTGAATCGGAGTAAATCTAATTACCACAAACAACCCGACAATCCTTTCAAATCACCAAAATCCACCCGAAATCACCGAAATTGACTTTATTTATTACGGATTTCCCATTTTATCGGCTTAGTACGTAGTGCTATAGTACCGAGAGGGTACCGGGGGTGTGTTCCTTTGTAGAAGAGTATTTTTCTGGTTCGGATTTTCCCAGAATCCTCATTTAATTACCCAAATAAACCCGTCAAGTTGTATTATTTCGAATTCTTTCAGAATCCCTTTTTTGGATCCCATGACGTTTTTTCCCAATAAGAGAAGCACATAATACCGAGGGGGTGTGTTCGATTGAAGTGGAGTAATGTTCCCATTTTTAGAATATACCATAACGTTTTATTTCCCTATTAAGAATAGCACGTAGTGCTATAGGACAAATTTACCCAGACTCCTCTGCTTCTACTTGGAAATATATTTTTATAAATTCCTATGCTCTATTTTTAGTAACATCCTTAACTGACCCCCTAACTAATTGTTAGGGTCTATATTTAACAATTTCTCTAAATGACCCCCCCCCCCCCCCCAACTACATGAGTTTAAATAATAGAATTAATGAGGATCAAGATGTTTTTACACTAACCAATCAGAGCGAAGTTAATCCACCAATCAGATTTCTGTATTCCCATTGTGTTTCTTTCCCATTACTTTCTATACTAATTTTCTAAATTTTCCTACTTTGACCTATAATCCTATAGGAAACAAACACAAACGCCCATCGAGAATGAAAATATCGATGAAAAAACGTTGTGACGTCGTGACGTTTTCAAAAACGTCCGTCACGTCGAAATAAATTCCGGAGAAGAGTAACGTCGCGTCATTCTGTTTCGATCCTTCGAACTGAACACATCGCTAGAGAGTTTTCTATAGCAATTTTGCCTTCGCAAAACTTTTATGAAGATGGAGTCTGATGTTGCTACTGCCTTTACCAGAACTGATGTTTATGCCTGTAAAGAGTGTGGAAAGACCTTTACAGGCCGTCGGAGCCGGAATCGCCATGTGCGTACCAAGCACGCCGCCGGAGAGAAGAAGACCCACGATTGCACCAACTGTAACAAGACCTTTACGAGGAAAGAGTACCTCCTTGACCATCTGAAGAAATGTTTGGAGACCTATACATGTATGGAATGCGGCCAGGAGTTCAACCAACTACTCCATTTTAATCGACACAAGAGCGTTGCTCACCGACCAGTTCCTGTACCATCTAAAAGGAAGACTGATGAACCGAAGAGAGGACCACCCAAACAACCACGGACTACGACGACCACCCATTATGATGTTGACCCAATTGAGTTTGAAAAAAATATGATGTCTGAAGAGGAGACCGATGAGATGTTGACCGTGTACGAAGATAACTGGAGTTCTATTAGAACTCGCCACATGATGAACAGAAGAGTCCAGGACAACTATAACTACCGGATCAACGATATAAACCTGAAAATGATGACTGATGAATTGATGACTACCATATTTCTGCCACAACAGCTAAGATTTAAAATTAATCTTAGTTTTGGATTTATCCTGCGACACAATGAAACGAATGAACTGAAGTATTACCATCCATCACAAAACAACGCCCGGGTACTTGATGTTCCACAACTAGTATGCTGCCAAGAAGACTTTGAAGAATTCCTTGATGATGTCATGGAAGAAGATATCCTGGAATGGGCCAAATTAAAACGACCCAACACCAAATGGCTTGTGGAGAGAGTTACCAACGTCACATTTTATGTGAATAAGCTGAAAGACCACCCAATTGGAATAGCAGAAGATCTTCCAGATTATATTCTCCAGAACAAAGCAGTAAATGCTTTGGTGAAAGATAGAAATCACCATTTTACCTACGAAGACAACCTGTGCATTTTCCGCTGTTTAGCTTTATGGAGTGGTTCCACAACAGACAATTTGAATAATACAACAGATGCCATGTACAGCAAATATATCCAGAAGCCAAAGAATGAATTCCGTGGAGTAACTTTAGCCTAATTACCTGACTTGCAGAAATGTTTTGAAGTAAATATCCAAGTGTATGAACTTGTCAAGAATGATGATGACCAAATTGTTGCCAAATTAGTACAGAGATCTCATAGAAAGTATGAAGATACCATGTATATGAACGTTTACAAGAATCATTTTAGCTACATCATCGATATAGACCAATACTGCAAATCCTTTGAATGCCGCAAATGTGGCAAATTATGGAAAAATGGATTTCTACTCAATCGTCACGAGAAAACCTGTACAGATGAAGTAACTTACCAGTATGTTGGCGGTGTATACTATCCATCCCAGTCCATATTTGATCTGTTAGAAGATGAAGGTATAGAAGTACCCGAAGAGAAGAAGTTTTATCCATACCGTGCAACGTTTGACTTTGAAAGTTACTTTGTCAAATCCAGTCTACCTGCTGACAGTGATAAACTGATATGGGAAGCAGGACACCGACCATTGAGTGTGAGCATATGTAGTAATGTTCCAGAATACCAAGAACCGAAATGTTTTATTACAAATGGAAATTCTCAAGAACTTGTTGAAGAAATGATGACATACCTCACAGCTATTTCATCTCATTGCCACCAACTGATGCAGACCTATCATGCTTGGACCTTGTTTAAACTCAGACAGAAAATTGATGAAACGCTGGAAGTGGAAGCCAGAGCTACTGGAGAAGATACATCCAAGATGCACCCTTTACAAAAATTGGAGAAGAAATTTCAAGACTATCTGCAATAGATGCCTGTCATCGGATTCAACTCTGGAAAATATGATATGAATGTAGTCAAGCGTGAACTGATGACATACCTGAAGAGACAGAATCCACTCAAGTTTGCAGTGAAGAAATCAAATAACTACATGTGCGTCTCGTCAGAATCTTTCAAGTTTGTTGATATTTGCAACTACCACGCTCCAGGATTCAGCTATGACAAGTTTTTGAAAGCATTTGGCTGCTCCGTGACGAAGGGATTTTTACCATATGAATGGATCGACAGCTTCAACAAACTGGATCAAGACCACCTACCAGACCATGGCGCCTTCTACAGTTCTTCAAAGAAAGAAAATATATCCAATGAAGAATACCAGTACTGCCAGCATGTATGGAACGACCTGGAGATGACAACATTCCGTGATTTTCTGATCTGGTATAATAACCGAGATGTAAAACCATTCCTTGAAGCAGTTGACAAGCAGTTTGCTTTCTGCCAAGAACGCCACATCGACATGTTTAAAGATGGTATCAGTGTTCCGGGCCTCACGTTGAAATACATGTTCCAGACCATGAATGATGACACTTACTTCACATTATTTAACCAGAAAAACAAAGACCTGCATCACTTAGTGAAAGATAATATCGTTGGTGGACCTTCAATTATCTTCAACCGATACCACGAGAAAGATGTTACCCGAATCAGAGAAACAAAATATGGCAAAGAAGCAAAACCATGTGGAAGTATTATAGGCTTTGGTGCGAATGCATTATATCTTTGGTGCCTAATGCTAGAGATGCCAACGGGTTGGAGTATTAGACGTCGTGAAGAAAACCAGTTTAAACCAGAACATCCAATGAAGTATGGTAAAATGGCTGAACAATGGTTAGAGTTTTTATCAATGAGAGATGACATCCACATCAGACATCAGTTTAACGGAGCTGAAAAAATGATTGGTCGAAGACAGTTGCCTGTTGATGGTTGGTGCAAAGAGACACAGACTGTATACCAATTCCATGGCTGCTTCTGGCACGGACATACCTGCATGAAAGATAAGAATGGCCTTCCTATCATCCATAATGAAGTCGGAGATAAACCGATGAATGAACTGCTACAAGACACCCATACCAATGCAAAGTACATCACCGATTTGGGCTATAAACTTATTGAAATCTGGGAGTGTGAGTGGAGAGAGATGAAGAAGACCGATGCCACACTCAAAGCCTTCCTGAAAGAGAACTTTTCAGACAAAATAGATGGTGCGATGACAGATGAAGAAATACTGAACAAAGTGAAGTCCGGTGAACTGTTTGGTTTGGTCGAATGTGATATACATGTACCAGATCACCTGAAAGAGTACTTTTCAGAGATGACACCTATCTTCAAGAATACAGATATTTCCATAGATGATATTGGTGAACACATGAAGTCGTTTGCCGAGAAGAATGGAATCATGAAGAAACCCTGTAGAAGTTTGATCGGAAGCTATGGAGCAGAAAAAATGTTGTTTGCAACCCCTTTACTGCAGTGGTACCTCCAGCATGGTATTGAAGTTGATCACGTCTATCAAGTTATCCAATATAAACCAAGAAGATGTTTTGAAAAATTTGGAGATGAAGTATCTGAAGCAAGAAGACAAGGAGATGCTGACCCCGACAAGTCGATCGTTGCCGACACCATGAAGCTGTTGGGAAATTCTGGATATGGCAAAACCGTCACCAACAAAGAGAAGCATCGACGTGTGTGCTATTGCGATGACAAAGAAGTTACCAAAGCTGTAAATGACATGTCCTTCAGAGCCTTGAATCCATTAGATGAAACATTATATGAAGTCGAATTGAACAAGAAGACCATCAAGTTGGATCTGCCACTTCACATCGGATTCTTTGTTTACCAGTATGCGAAACTCCGGATGCTTCAGTTCTATTATGATGTCATCGATACTTTTATCAACCGCCAAGATTTCGAATATGCTGAAATGGACACAGATTCTGCATATCTATGTACCTCGTCACCATCCATAGATGAATTAGTGAAATCAGAGAAGAGAGTAGAATTTTACAAAGAGAATCACAAGTGGTTTCCATCAGAGTGTTGTGATTTCCACAGAGATGATTATGTGAAAACCAAATTAGAAGGCAAAGAATGGCTGTCACCCTCATGTTGCCAAGAAAGAAAGCGTTTTGACAGGAGAACTCCAGGCTTGTTCAAGGAAGAATGGCAAGGAACCGGCATTGTTGGACTGTGTAGTAAAACATATTATTGTTTCTGTGCCACCAATAAATTCAGTTGTAAAGGAATCAGCAAACGCCACAATGATTTGACGAAAGACAGATATTTGCAAGTTTTGAAGACTCAATAAAGTGGATCCGGCATCAACCGAGGATTTGTGATGAATGACAACACTATGTATACCTACCAGCAGAGCAGAGATGGACTATCATATCTCTACCCAAAACGAAGAGTTTTAGAAGATGGAGTTAGCACCATACCACTAGAGATTTAAAGAAGAAACAATTGAGTGAGTGTCATATTTTTCTACAACCTGAACCAAGTCTAGCTTTTGCCTACAAAAAGTCCTATTTAGTTGACCGAAAAATTCCTAAAAACCGAAATGGTTTTTAGGTGGTCTACTCAATCATATTAGGCTCATCAAATTTTTAAAGTCCTTTATGGCATTCTCTAAAGTCCTTTATGGCAGTCCTCATAAAGTCCTATATGGCATTCTCTAAAGTCCTTTATGGCAGTTTTTCTCTAAAGTCCTTTATGGCAGTCCTCATAAAGTCCTACATGGCATTCTCTAAAGTCCTATATGGCAAGTTTTTCTCAAAGTAAAAAGTCCTTTATGGCATTCTCTAAAGTCCTTTATGGCAGTCCTCATAAAGTCCTATATGGCAAGTTTTTCTCTCAAAGTAAAAAGTCCTTTATGGCATTCCCTAAAGTCCTTTATGGCAGTCCTCATAAAGTCCTATATGGCAAGTTTTTTCTCTCTAAGTAAAAAGTACTATATGGCAGTCTTCAAAAAAAAAAAAAAAAAAAAAAAATTCTAAAGGGCAAGTCTTACAAGGCAATACATTTTTCTGGCATAAAGATTTTTCAATTTTTTTGATTTATTCTAATACAGAGAGTTTTTTCATCATCATCATCATCATGTTCCTGGTATACTTTAGGCTAACCCTATTGGAAGTGGAGGATACTTCTTTACTTTTTAGTTTCATTCAAAACTTAGTTTCATTCAAAACTTTTTAGTTCCATTTATTTTTAAAAAAATGTTAGTTCATGGTATCTTTTAGGTTACACCTATTGGAACCAGATGATACTTCTTTACTTTTTAGTTTCATTCAAAACTTTTTAGTTCCATTTATTTTAAAAAATGTTGATTCATGGTATCTTTTAGGTTACACCTATTGGAACCAGATGATACTTCTTTACTTTTTAGTTTCATTCAAAACTTAGTTTCATTCAAAACTTTTTAGTTCCATTTATTTTAAAAAACATGTTGATTCATGGTATCCTTTAGGTTACATCTATTGGAACAAGATGATACTTCTTTACTTTTTAGTTTCATTTCATTTTTTTTAAAGTTGATTCCTGGTGTCTTTTAGGCTACCCCTATTGTATAACTAAAGGAATAAATCATCATCATCATCATTACTAAGAAATTCTCTGTTGTGAATATTTAAAAGAAATGAGAAATTTTTATGATAGAAAAACTAAATTGCTAAGTTGGACATGTTGTTTTCGTTTTCTTTTTTGATGAACAAAAAAAAATTCCCTCAAAGAGGATACGAACTGTAGGGGGTGGGAATGCACTCGAGCTATTTGACTTATCTCCATTGGACAGAGGTTTGTAGCTTGACCTGTCCCAAGCCAGTATAAAATGCAGAGGGCCATATCCTACAGTTTAAGGATCAAGATTGCAGTTTGATCGCCAAACTGACCAAATCAGATCGAAGTTAATCAACCAATCAAATTTCTGTATTCTCATTGTGTTTCTTTCCCATTGACTTCTATACTAATTTTCTAAATTTCCCAACTTTAACCTATAATCCTATAGGAAACAAACACAAACCCCAGCCAAGAATCAAAAACTCGATCAAAATTTGTTGAACTGGTGTGATGTTTTCAATCACGTCCGTCAAAGATATATAAGATAAGGCAAAGCATGGACTTGGCATCATTCACGATCGAACCATTGACCAGAGAAGATGTTCCGAATTGCCACCAAGCAGACTTATGCTAACGTCACCCAGTACCAGGGTGAACTGAAGATTCATCTCAGAAGATACTTTGAGGGAAAAGACCAGAAACCTTATCCTACGAAGAGTGGTATTGCTCTATCTTTAGAAGAATGGAATGCCTTGAAATCCCAAATAGAAGAAGTAGATGCAGCCATCAAAACCCAACAAACAACTTTAACTGAAGTTCCTGAAGACACTAAACCTACTAACCATGAAGACTTCAAAAAACCAAATCAAGAACCACCTTTGAAGAAGAAGAAGAAGATCACAGTGAGAACAACCCAACCACGACCATCCATTGATCGTTGATGAAATTGATAGTGAACTCAGGCAAGTTCGCTTGCAGCATGAACTTTGCTTGGCATATGCTCATTATGTCGAAGAGAACATTGACGCTGTGGTGAAAGAAAAATGCTATGGATGTACAGTCGATCACCTAAGTCAGAATCAGCATAATGTATGCCTAATGATGTCTGAAGAAGAGAAGATTATAACATGTTTTAGTGACGCACTTGAAAGAGTTAACAAGAATGATGTCCATCTACTGTGGCACCATAATACTTCTGGAATGAATCCACCACCAGGCCAGAAAGAGTATGAAGATATGTTCGAGAAACCTCTCACAAATGAACAGAGACGTTGTATTATGGATTTGGTGATTGAATTTATGACCAGCAAGAAACCTGTTACAATTGGATTCTAATTGAAGGTGTAAATAGATGTTGTAAATAGATGATTTTTATAAAAAAAAAGAAGAAAAAAAAAGAAGAAAAAAAGTATAAAATGAAGAAACAAGAAAAAAAGGTGGTAATGACGCTTAAGTTATTTGATGTTTATCTTCTTGACAAATATCAAACAAACTTAAACTGTCCCCAGCCAGTACGTCAGAGGGCCACCAATTTTAAATATTTTTGGATGACGGTCATATTGGCCACCTCTCCAAAAGGTATAAAAGGGGGAGTAGACCCCACGTCCAGTGGGGGCCACCTCCCCAAAAGGTATAAAAGGGAAGTAGTACCCACATAGAACAAGAAAGATGGATCCTCGTTGGAAGCATCCATTCACTTGTTTATTGTGTGGTCCCACGGGTAGTGGTAAATCATCCTTTGTAAATCGGGTTATTCAAAACATTCAAAATATTATATCACCTGTCCCAAGTCACATCATTTGGTGTTATAGTGAATGGCAACCATTATACAATACTTTACCCCAAGTAGAATTCGTAGAGGGTCTCCCTCAAGAATTAAAATCTGATAGTTTAGTCATATTGGATGATCTAATGCTCGATGCAGATGTTCGAGTGTCTAGATTATTTACTAAAGGTAGTCATCACCGTAACATTAGTGTGATCTACATTGTTCAAAATTTATTTGATAAAAATAAAGTCCATAGGACTGTAGCTCTCAATAGTCATTACATGACCTCGTTTAAAAATCCTAGGGATCGTTCTCAGATCTCACACTTGGCAGCACAGATGTATCCTGGTCATTCCAAGTTTCTGAGAGAAGTTTTTGAAGATGCCACTTCGACACCATATGGTTACCTTTTAATAGATCTCAAACAAGATACTCCTGAACACATGAGATTAAGAAGTCAAATTTTTCCTGGGGAAACCCAATATGTGTACCTCAGAAAAGTATAAAAGGGGAGCAACAAGTCTAACTCGAGTCAGAAGCATGTCTGACCGTCTCAAGCGCAACATCTCTCTTCTCAAGGTTCTTATTAAATCGAAACCCGCACTCGTCAAATCCATACTAAAACATGCAGACAAAGAATTGATAACTTGTTTGTGTGACTGTGCCTCGAATATACTGAAGGGAGCAGTACCTCTGACCAAAGCTCAGAGAACCAAACTCGTCCGTCAGAAACAACTAGTGAGGGCAGTGGCAAACAAAGGTACCTCTGACAAAAAGAGGAGACAAATCTTGCAGAAGGGGGGATTCTTGGGGGCATTGCTACCTCCTGTACTATTGGGTGCTGTTAAAAGTATATTTGGATGATGGAATATGCAAAGAAGATGGCTTTGGTAGAACCAAGGTTATTGGAACGTCTACAAGAGACTCCAAGACAACAGAATGAACTGGCTGTTTCATCACAGGATAGAGAAATGAGAGATATTCTCGAAGCCCCTTTTCTTTCGGCTGATGAAAAGATACCTCAATATAATCAAATTTTACAAAGATACTTGACATTTCAACAAAAGGTAATGGCTCCTCGACCAATTAAAGTCGAATTCGAGAAAGGTAATAAAGACGAAGACATTCTCGATTCTGTACCTATGACAATGAAGAGAAAGGGAATGTTGTTGTTGAATCGTATTAGAGGTGACCCAAATATATCTTGGAATGAGAAGGGTGAATTAGTCTACAAAGATCAAACAGTGGTAGGGTCGAATGTAACAGATCTTCTAAGCGATTTACTTAGAAGACGAAAATCTTTCCAACCAAAGGGATGGGAAGTGTTGGTCGAAGCTTTGAGAGATAGTAACATACCCCAAGAATTAATTGGTCATAAAGAACGTTGGGATTTTATGAAACAGGCACCGATAAAGTCGGAACCTAAACAACCAAAGAAAACAGAAACGCCAAAGTGGACCGAAAAAGGTATAAATAGGGTTGACACTTGAACAAGGCAGTCATGGAAGCATTGTACTATGATTCTGAAGTACCTGGTAGTTTTGGAGGTGTAGACGCTCTTCGTAGAGCGTCCAAGAAAAAAACTAAACAAGTTGTAAAATGGTTAGAGACTCAAGACACATACACTCTTCACAAACCTGTTCGTCGTACATTTCCTAGAAAAAAAGTAATAGTTAGTGGTATAGATGCACAATGGCAAGCTGACTTGGTAGATGTTTCAAACATAAGTCAATTCAACAAAAACATAAAATTTTTGTTGACATGTATAGATGTATTTAGTAAATATGCTTGGGTGATGCCATTACAAAACAAACTTGGTGATTCCATCGTGAAAGCTTTTAGTAAAATTTTCAAACAAGGTCGTAAACCAGAAAAATTACAAACTGATCAAGGCAAAGAATTTCTAAACAGAAAATTTCAGAATTTTCTCAAAGATCACAAAGTCGACTTTTTCACTACACAAAATGTGGAAACAAAATGTTCCATAGTAGAAAGATTTAACAGAACTTTGAAAACCAAGATGTGGAAATATTTTACCAAGAACGATACACTAACGTTTCCACTTCAAAACTTGGTGAAATCATATAATCATTCTCATCATCGTAGTATAGGTATGGCCCCCATTGCCGTGAACTTTGAAAATCAAGAAGAGGTTTGGCAAAGGTTGTATGGACAACCCATAAAACCCAAGACACCAAAGTACAAAGTAGGAGACAGAGTGAGAATCAATAAAGTTAAGAAAACTTTTGAGAAAGGTTATTTGCCCAATTGGACCGAAGAGTTATTCACAGTAGTAGCCATCAAGAAAGGACATCCAGTCACATACATCTAACAAGATGATAATGGAGAAATACTGAAAGGGTCGTTCTACACTGAAGAGCTTCAGCGAGTTTCACATAAAACTATTTACAAAATCGAACACGTACTCAAGAAACGTGGTCGAGGTAAGAAAAGGGAATTTTTCGTAAAGTGGTTGGGTTACCCAACTTCGTTCAATTCGTGGATCAAACAGAGTCAGCTCACCTATAAAAGGAAGTGAACCTCTGAAGTTTCTTCAAAATGGAAGAAGGGACGAACGGTTCTTGGCTTCTGTTTGGTAAAAGAATTCCAAGGAGCGAGATCACTTATTTTTCACAAATAATCATTTTGTATATCATCATCATTACCAGTGTCGTTAATCTCACTCTCGAAAACACAGACAGCAAGTTGTGGACTGCTCTCCTGAGTAGTAGCATAGGATATTTGTTACCAAATCCAACCATTAAGAAAAAGTAATGTTTTATTTGACTGTACCAAGTAATAGTTTTATGAACGTGTTTCCAGAAAACACGTTGACTACGTACACCACTCAGTTATCACAACCAGTGAATCTTACGGGAGAATGGGAAGTAGGTCTGGCAGAGTTTCAGTATCCAAATACTTGGTTCAATATTCGTGGAGAAGAAGCTTTCGTTACAGTGTTCTGGTCTTCGAAAAAGAATTACCGACTTACTCTCAAGGAAGGTCGTAATTCGGATCCCATTGATGTGATACGAGCTATCAATGGTGTTAAAGAATTACTCTTGCCTCGTCACGATAAGGTAGCTTTTGAACTGGAGGAAGTGACTGGTAAAGTTCGTATCACGGTACGTGATGGAGTCGTGGTCACATTGAGCCCTACTCTTCAAAATATTTTGGGATTTAATGAGTGTGTTTTTAAATCAGGAACTTACAATTCTTCCAGAGTTGCCGATGTCAACCAAGGATTTTATTCACTCTATGTATACTGTGACTTGGTTCGTGACCAAGTCGTAGGAGATACAAGAATACCACTTCTTCGTATCGTACCCGTGCGTGGAAAATATGGGGATATCATCTCTAAAACATTTGAGAATGTGTATTATGTACCAGTAGAACGAAAAAATTTCAGTACCGTCCAGGTGTATATAAGGGGTGACACAGGAGCCATAGTACCATTCGAGTTCGGGAAAGTGACAGTGACACTTCATTTAAGAAATCGTAGATCTCTTCATTTCACATAAACATGACTTATTGTTGTAAGTCCAAATTATACGAAGAATATTACACGAAACAAGCTGGGAACGGTCTACCGGCTTTTTCTGGAGCTCAAATACAGAGAGGATATGGTTTGGGAAGTATATTGGGGGGACTGAAGAATATGGTGTTACCTTTATTGAAAACTACAGCCAGGTCCGTGGAAAACAACTCGTGAGAAAAGGAGCAGCCTTTGCCGAAGATGTCATTGAAGGGAAAAATGTAAAAAAGGCAGCAATCAAAAGAGTCAAAGAGGCTGATGCAGGAGCTTGGAATGAAGTGGTTGGTGGTTCAAAACCACCCGGCAGGAAAAGTATAAAAAGGCCCGCACCACGCAAAACTATCAAATCGACAAAAAGAAGGAGAACTGCTCAGACCCAAGACCATCTCGGTGCATGATGTATCTCATTAATGAAAAATCTTGTGATTGTGTCAACAGCGAACTCGACTTATTTTCCATACCACCAACACAGACTAGTGTGGAACATGGGCAATGGGTAGAACACAGGCCTTTGGCGACTATAGGAAACAGTGGTCCAATAGAATTCCACATTGCAGGATTAGGAGATGATTATTTGAATTTGGCACAGACATACTTGTATGTTAAAGCAACGGTTGTAGATTCCAATGGGCATCAATTGCACCCGATGCCAAAGTGGGCCCAGTCAATTTATGGATGCATTCCTTATTTAATCAAATCGATATCAGCTTGAATGAAAAACTGGTATCTCCTTCCAACAACACTTATCACTACAGAGCTTTCATAGAAACTTTGTTGAGTTATGGACCAGCTGCCAAGAAGTCACAACTGACTAATGCATTATGGTACAAGGATACGACCGGACACATGGAAGATTTGACAGATGATAACAAGGGATTTCTTCTTCGAAAGAAATTTATAGAGAAAAGTAAAATCGTGGACATGACTGGAAGATTACATTTGGACATGTTTTTCCAAACTCGTTACTTGCTGAATGGAGTTAATGTTCATGTTAAAATGAATAGAGCCAAAGATGCTTTCGCACTGATGGCCGATACCGATACATACAAGATCAAAATTCTAGATGTATCCATGTTTGTACGCAAAGAGAGACTCCAATCATTCGTGAGAATGGCTCACGAGAAAGCACTAACAAAAGCTACTGCAAAATATCCTATCGACCGTGTGGAAACCAAGGTGTTTTCAGTGCCGAAAGGAAATCGGAGCATTACACAAGAAAATTTATGTTTAGGCCAACTACATAAACGCATCGTAGTGGGATGTGTAGACAACGATGCTTTCAATGGAAACTTTTCAAAGAATCCATATAATTTCAAGAACTACAAAATCAATTACTTGGCATTGTACGTGGATGGGCAGCAGATTCCAGCCAAACCATTACAACCTAGATTCGAACAACAAGAAGTGGCGAGATGTTATGCAACTCTGTTCCAAGGAACTGGACAAATGTATGAGAATGAAGGAAACCACATCAGCCTAGAATAGTACATAAATGGATACAACCTATTCGTATTCGACCTGATTCCAGATCTATCACATGGACAACACTTCGATCTGGTGAAGAGAGGAACTTTGAGACTTGAAGTCCATTTCGAAAACCCGTTACCAACCACAATCAACGTACTGGTGTATGCAGAATTCCAGAACATCATAGAAGTGGATAAAAATAGACAAGTAATCTTCGATTACTCAACATGAACACGTTGCAGTTAGAGAAAGCACTTCGATCAGATAGTTGTTTGAAGAGAATATGTTTGGGTGTATTTGCAAGAAACAAATTACCAAGAAGATTACCAGATCACAGACCAGAGGCTTTGATAGCCAACACGGATCCAGACCACAGAAAAGGAGAACATTGGGTGGCTGTCTTTGTGAGTCACCACAACGCAGAACACTTTGATTCCTATGGATTACCACCACAACACAGACCATTCGAGAATTTCCTGCAGAAGAATTCCAGATATTGGAAGTATAATACAAAACGCCTTCAAGGACCATTACCAGTGTGTGAACAATACTGTCTGTTTTACTTGAAACATCGCTGTCGCGGTGTACCGATGGAAACCATATCCAACATGTTTACCACTGATCTAATGGATAATGATCTGTTGGTTAATGACGTAATAGAGGAAACCAGCCACTAGATGTCGCTGTATTGAAGGAAAACTATAAAAACTGGTGCACTTGGTGTTCAGCTCATTTGTGTTTCGACAGCCAAAGAAGGATGTCTACTAATGTGACAGTCTTCAAACTTAACAACGATTTACAGATTCACCTGTTCAAGAACGACGTTGGGTTCCAGTTTACCACAAGAGATTGGGAACAAGTGACCAAAGCAGTGGATATTGCAAAGAAGAGAAGCCTTGAAATAGGAGAACCCAAACCAAAAAGAGAAAGAAAACCAAAGAAGAATGAAGATAAAAAGGATTGAAGAATGTTCTCTATTTCATGTTTGATGAGGATGGCACTGAATGATTATCAATCAAGAAACCAAGAAACAAGAAATCCAAGAGACTTTGTAGAGAGAATGAGCGTTTCATTCGAAACGTATTTTCGTGATGTTCCACCACCAGTACTGGAGCAGTTATTACGTGGAGAAGAAAAAAATAAGAAAGAAAACAGAACAAAGACCACCAAAACACATCAAGTATGCATTGGAGGAAAATCGTCTCAAGACATTTCAATTCATGTTACAAAGTGAAAGTGTGAAAACCCCGAATGAACTGACAAAAGCTGGATTCTTTTATTTGGGGACAGGAGACAGAACTCAATGTTTTCATTGTGGTATTATTGTTCTTTCTGGGAAACAGAAGATGATGTTATAGAAGAACACAGAAAATATTCTCCAGACTGTTATTACATTCATAATTTACCACCTGAATTCATGGACGTTGAAAAAGAAGAAGAAATGGCCATCAAAGAAGAAGAAGAAATGGACACATCATTTCAAGAAGAAAATTCACGGAGGACAAAATGTAGTGTGTGTTTATTAGCTGAAGCCAATGTCGCTCCGCGACCATGTAACCATTTGTGCCTGTACAAAGACTGCTGTAAACCACTCAGAAGATGTCCAATCTGCAGAAAGACTGTTTATGAATATCTGACAATCTACGTACCATAAAAAGATGTATTTTTGTTGTTGAATAAAAGAAATTGAAATTTATATTTAGTGTTGTTATTTTTTTTAACTTTCCATCGAAGTACAAAGAAAAATCAAAATGAGGCATAGTAAATTAGACCTCGTACGACACATCTGTTGGGTAGATCCTCATATGAGTATATGGTGGAACTTAGCTTCATGGCCTTCATGTACACATATGGGTCCTGCTTGTAATTTAAATAATGGATTCTGGGTAAATTTGTCCTATAGCACTACGAGCTATCTTAATAGGGAAATAAAACGTTATGGTATATTCTAAAAATGGGAACATTACTCCACTTCAATAGAACACACCCCCTCGGTATTACGTGCTACTCTTATTGGGAAAAAACGTCATGGGATCCAAAAAAAGGATTCTGAAAGAATTCGAAATAATACAACTTGACGGGTTTATTTGGGTAATTGAATGAGGATTCTGGGAAAATCCGAACCAGAAAAATACTCTTCTACAAAGGAACACACCCCCGGCACCCTCTCGGTACTATAGCACTACGTACTAAGCCGATAAAATGGGAAATCCGTAATAAATAAAGTCAATTTCGGGTGGATTTTGGTGATTTGGAAGGATTGTCGGGTTGTTTGTGGTAATTAGATTTACTCCTATTCAATCGAACATACCCACCAAACATACCCCGATACATAAAATGGACGACGGAAACACATATCACCCTAACAACACGCGCTGCGCATGCGCACTCACATCACGTATCACTATGGAGATGACGTCACAAGATGGCCGCTCACGCGGGTTACCATGACAACACAACATGGCGCCACTACGTCACGTGACATGACGTCACTTCCGGGGTCCTGCACCGGTGTCCTGCCAATGATCCCTGAAACATACGAGACATACTACTTATATCCGTTACATGTGGGAGTGGGGGAGGCAATCAATATTTTCAACGCGGAGCAACTATCTACTTTATGAATTGAGGTTGTATCACGATCTTGGACTGGAAAAGCGAGCTGTCGAGTTCAGAGGATTAATCCTTTACCTAACATGAAAAGCAGACGCCACATGCAAACAAAATTCTTAATAAATAACTATTTTTTTTTTTGTCTCAAAAACATAGGTTATGACCCGTCATTGGAACGAGCTCGATGAACTCGTTCCAAAGAGGGGGTCATAACCTATGTTTTTGAAACAAAAATGAAAAAAATAATGAAAATTAATTGGCGATTTTTGTGAATAGCGCTGGCCGGTTTTGCCGTTACGTTGGGCAAAGGGTTCAGAGAAGGCCAGAAAAATGATGTGTCCACCTTATTTCGCTAAACTCCGTTGAACCTGGCTGCTGAACGTGTCGTTAAACCCCAGTAAATAAATAAATTTCGTTAAACTCAGCTTCATTATATTCATCTGTAGAGACTCTGTTGGTTATTATGAATTCCAAACGAATCGGTTCAAGTATGACAAAAACATTATGTTTAAGTAATCTTCCGAAGAACCATGTCATAGGCCGGGGGGGGGGGGGGGGAGCTGAGCGCGGAAACGGGGGTACGTGACAACCCACGTTTTCCGCAGACATGCAATCTGATCAAACAATTGGGTTTTTTAAGAGAATTCTAATGTGTCAGTATATACTCTAAAATCAGTTGGGTTAAAAGTCAAACCAAATCAATTTTAAACCTAGTCAATTTCAGATTGTACAGGCATCGCCGTGATATATTATCATATAAACAATGTATTATTCCACCTTGTGCTGGATCGATCTATATTTTCTACTTCAGCCATCTTTCAACTCGAAGGCTTTTCATTGGATAGGAAGATGGTTGAATTGGAGAAATAGACCTAATCACAACCCGACAGTGGCCTGCACACTGGAAATGGAGTCTACTCAACCCTGCTCTCACTTGAAACACATCAACATCTGAGCTGACATTTATAATTTTTTACTGGGATTTAGCGACACTTTTTGCAGCCAGATTCACCCCATGTCGGACAGTCGTACGGGTGGAGGAAGCCGGAACCACCGAGCAGCGGCAAACATCTGTTAGACTCCCCAACGTACAAATTTGCAACAGCAGGGTTGGCATTGGTTGAAGACAAGTGCGGCATCGATGTGCAGTACGCCCCAGTACAGAGCCCCACCGTGCTTCCAAGTTTGCAATCGGTATGTAATGTCTTGCCCAAGGACACAACGCAGTTACTCCTGGCGGGGAGCAACCAATGAATTTTTCGGTTTGAAATCCAGTGCCGTATCCTCTGAACCACCACGCTCCTCGCCATGTATTATAAGTTATGGGGCTTTCAGTGGGCGGATATGGTGTGATATAAGGCGAAGTGAGATGAATATTAGGCGAGTTACTCCTGGCGGGGAGCAACCCATGAACTTTTCGGTTTGAAATCCAGTGCCGTATCCTCTGAACCACCACGCTCCTCGCCATGTATTATAAGTTATGGGGCTTTCAGTGGGCGGATATGGTGTGATATAAGGCGAAGTGAGATTAATATTAGGCGAGGCCGAAGGCCGAGCCTAATATTGATCTTGCTGAGCCTTATATCACACCATATCCCCCCACTGAAAGCCCCATAATGTATTTATTATGTCAGTCCTTTGAAAGAGACACAATCATAAGTGTACCCAGATTCCTAGCTCAAATGTTCTGTTATCACTATCATGGAATTTCCCGGTTTTACGTCATGTGAAGGTCACCCTAGTAGCAGGCGCTGAAACAACGGAGTTTTCTTCTCAATAAACAGGAATTTATATTAACAATTCACTACTTTAATTCAGTGTTAAGTACTGGAAAAATAAAACAACTGGAGCAAATGAATTAACAATTCTTTCAAGACGCTAGGTGGGAACACTTTCATTCATTATTTGTTGTTAATGGTGATATTAATGTTTCTATACATGTCGTTGATTTATTTATTTATTTATTTATTTATTTATTTATTTATTTATTTATTTACATTTGTTTTTTAAAATTTCTCAAAGACTGGAAGAAACGTATTGTAGTTGTACGTTACTCAACAGACACACACGCAAAATTATTTGTTGTTCGTTGAACACGCGAAATTAGGAAAAACATCGAAGTGAGCGTTGGATGTCAAAAACAGAATGTCGGAGCTGACCGTATATAAGCTCTATATACGGTCAGCTCGATGATACACAGTCTCATATACGGTCACTAAATAATGAAGCTGATTGGTCAATAACAATTACTGGCATAATAACATTAACTGGTGATCTAATAATGTGTATTCAGTGTCACAAATTGCAATATCTTTCAGTTGATGAGGTTTGCTCATTTGTGCAATAACACCCGGTTACCAAACAAGAAAAACAAACGAAAATTGTATCTGAAATTAAATGTTATCGTATTTTTTTCAGCAGGTAATATACTTCACTTTTGTGAGGATGAAGGCCGACAGAGAATTTCCTCTACAGATCGCGACTCGTTAAACGCTAAGATCAGCGCTGTTCGCAGTTACTACATCTCCCTACACTATCTCGAAAATTATGCAGCGTATTAGGATCAGGGCCTTTTTATTTAATAATTTGTTTTTACAGATCAGTAATCTGTGTTTATAGACTATAATTTATTTATTTGTTTATTGGTGTTTAAGGTCACATACTTATGCACAATGGCTAATCGTGACCGTTTACAGACTATTAGGAGACTGTTTTTACAATTTATTAGATGACTGTTTTTCAGATTATTACAAACTGTTTTAGAGATTAATAATCTGCATTTACAGATTAGTAATCTGTATTTACAGATTGGAAGGAGACTGTTTTTACAATTTATTAGATGACTGTTTTACAGATTATTACAAGATTGGTTTTACAGATTAATAATTTCCGTTTACAAAATAGTAATCGGTATTTACAGATTATTAGGAGACTGTTTTTACAGATTATTAGAAGACTGTTTTTACAAATTAACTAGCTATTCGATGATAGGCTAGTAGCATAGCATGTACCCTATCGTGCCCTATTACCCGGACTTTTGTGGGAGCAGGTAGTGTTAAATTCCCATAGGAACCGGACTTTTTGGGGAGCAAACTTTTTCTGTGTAAAACTTCGGTGCCACCCAGCTAGATCCTGCAAGCTATCTACGTACTGCATATATATATATATATATGATGTGTATAATGATATATGTACACACAGGGCTATGGGTATATAGTATGGGTATGTGTTGGAAAATTAATGGTGAAGGTGGGGTTTCTCGAAAGTTTCCTACGAAACGGTTGACGTTGCTATCAACGTAGTGACGTCCAGATGCGCACACGGCGTCATAGAGACTTTGGCCGCTGTTGTTGTCCACTGTACAATCTGGTATGACGCTGTTTGGGTCAGGGTGTGGCGGGTATCTCGTACTGGCATGATATCGTAGTATAGTATGGGTGGTATATACCCCCTGTAGGTGTACTATTAGCCCTTGGTACTACTAATCGACCATCATATTATCCTATGACTGGTAGAGATGGTACGTAATGCTAGGTCAACCAGTATTGTGGGCTGGTGGTAATGCATGGTCGTCGTCTAGTGCGGTATTGTGAGGTAGACCTTGGTGCTTTAGATTGGCAGTATAGAATGGGAGTAACATACCCATATAGGTCCCATCTTAATCCTTTTATTAACCTACAAATTGCTTTGTACTATCTTATGACTGGTGTAGGTAGTATGTAATGCTGAGCCAGGTGGTATTATAGGGTGGGTGGGTGTAATGCATGGTCACCTCGTATCGCAGTATAGGATATTCGCTCTGCACCCCTGCAGATCCCATGTTAGCCCTTAGTACTATTAATCCACCTAATGCTTCATATTATCCTATGTCTGGTATGGGTAGTACGTAATGCTAGCACAAGCGGTATTGTGGGTTGGGGTAATACCTGGTAGTTTAGAACGGTAGTATAGTATGGGCGTTCTACATCCCCGTAGGTCCCCTGTTTGTCCTTGGTACTATTAGCCAACTGATTGATTTGTATTATCCTATGACTGGTATAGGTAGTACATAATGTTAGGTCAAGCAGTATTGTTGGGTGGGGGTAATCCATGGTTGTCTAGTGTCGTAGTATAGGACGTGCTGTTTGTACCTCTGTTGGTTCAATGTTAGCCCTTGGTACTACTAATCGAACTAATGCTTCATATTATCTTATGACTTATATTGATAGAACGTCATGCTGGGTCAAGCGCTATTTTGGACGGGGATAGTGCGTAGTGTAGTATGGATGGTGTATACCCATTTGCAAGTCCCATCTTAACCCCTGAAATCACTATCCATCTAGGGCGGTATGCTGTTCCATAGATGATATAGGTAGTACGTAATGCAATGTTGTGTGATGTATGCTTGGTTTCTAGTCTCGTAGCAGAGTATGGATGGTCCTTTGACATTCTAAGACTTGGTCGAGGGTAGAGGTCGTGATCTGTGACAGCAGGCTTGCAGTGGGGCTACAAGTCAGTAGTAATGGTACAAGGATAGAAGAAGACTATAGGATTGGGAGACTATAGCAGAAGCTAACCATAGGACAGAAAACTGAAGCCGATGGTAAGACCACCTGTATTAGAGCTATATAGGAGCTTGGAATCCAGCTTATGGAATACCTTTTATGAAATCCCTTTTTGAAAAACGACTGGCCTTCGGCGCCCTTTTTTACCGAGATGAGGATAAGAGTCGAATTTGAGTCACTCGATCGAGCAATTGTTCTATAGCTTATTTGCTCGGTGGGATTCGAGTCGTTCGTGCAATGTATTTTCAGTAATTGCTCGATAGCTTATTTGGAAGTCATCAACCCTGCTTCTGTGTATCCCACTTACGGAACCCCTTTTTGAAAACGTCTGGCCTTCAGCACCACTTTATTCAAGATGAGGATAAGAGTCGTATGTGGAGTCACTCGTTCGTGCAATTACTCTATGGCTTATTTGCTCGATGAGATTCTAGTCGTTCGAGCAATCGGAGACAGTTAGAAAGCCTGCTGTAGAGCGACTAGTCAATAGTAATAGTACAAGGCACTAATGTTACAAAGCTGCGAGGGTGGTAGAAGATTATAATATTGGACGACTACGAAAGAGGCAAGTCATAGGACAGATAGCTGAAGACAAGTTGGAAACCGATGGTAAGGCTACCTGTGTAGGAACTGTATAAGAGCTTTGTAAGAGCATGGAATCCCATTTATGAAATCCCACTTATGGAATCCCTTTTACGGAATCGATGGAACGGACACGTTGCGTGGAACCCCACTTCCAACACGTCTAACTAAAAAACGACGACTTTCGGCCCCACTCTTTTCAGAGATGAGCATAAGAGCAGTATTTGGAGTCACTTTTTTCCAGCAAGTGCTTTTTAGCCCATTTGCTCATGCGACTCAAATCTCATAAACCTTACTCATTTGGGTTTATCGCTCTTTTATGGAATATAATGGCTAGATGGGGAAGACACCCAAGTGCTGTGGGAGTCTTCAGTGAGCCCCAAGTATTATAAAAGCGCCGATAACCCCAAATAATGAGTAATGTTACCTCGCCCCCACCATCCTTCCAGAAAAGTGCTCTCTGTAAATATCACTGGAGTAGCTTACCCTTCCTGTGACGCTGACCCAGTGCGCTGCTGAAAAAATACAGAAAAACTTCTCTATTGTTGAAATAAAAGCATGTCACACATAATTCTGCTAACACCCCACGCATGGTTTCTCACTTTCAAATTCCAGCACACCAACACCCATAATAGACGAAGATTAAAACGGAACACATGTCGCCTAATCAAAGTGAGATTCATTGTGTGTGTGAAAAGCAAATAAGCAACACCATCTAAGCTGATGAGGTGAACAAGTATACTACGAAAACGTCGAAATTTTGAGATAAAAAGTCGAAATGTCGTGATAGAAAGCCGAACTTTCGACTTTTTAAAACTTTCTACCTGTCACTTAGTTGCTTCCATACTTTTCAAACTGAAACAAGCGGACAAATAAGTTAATAAGCGTTAACCATAATTTATGCAATTAGCACAGAGATGAATTATTTTTAAGAACTCTTTTGTTACTTACCTTGCCTGCACACTTCAGACGCCTATTGGTGTTGTCGGTATTGCTTGCGTAATTACAACGCGAAATGAGCGTCACACAATGTGGAAGGCCAGTGCACCACCCAGTCTCGTGAATCTTCCAGCCAATCATTGAATAGCTAGTTAATTTGTGAAAATAGTCTTCTAATAATCTGTAAAAACAGTCTCTAATAATCTGTAAAACTATCTTGTAATAATCTGTAAAACAGTCATCGAATAAATTGTAAAAACAGTGTCCTAATAATCTGTAAATACAGATTACTAATCTGTAAAAACAGATTAATAATCTGTAAAAACAGTCTTGTAATAATCTGTAAAACAGTTATCTACTAAATTGTAAAAACAGGTCTCCTAATAATCTGTAAATACAGATTATTAATCTGTAAAAACAGTCTTCTAATAATTGTAAAAACAGTCTTCTAATAATCTTAATCTGTAAAAGCAGATTACTAATCTGTAAAAACAGATTATTAAATATGCTGCAGTACAAAATAACCCAACAAAACATCTGAACATTTTTTTGTTGGTTTTAACGAATGTTTCATTTGATTTGTCGACTTGCTCTATATCAACGGATTTCGTGGATGTTGGTATCGCATTCGAGATTGGCTCGGAATACCTTCAGTTTTGGCTATAGTTCATATATCAATTTCATTTATTAAGTTTTCGTTGGCGATTACAGCAGAGTCGCCGTGATCTGGTCACTTTCCCCGGGCGGCAATATTTCCACGGTCGCAATAATATTCAACTCCAAACATTGATTATGGAAATAAGCATAATATATTTAATTAATGAAGCACCGTGTACGACCCGGTGTTTCATTGATTAGCAGTTTACTGCTGATGATTTTTATTACCTGGTAAACGCATGCGTGGACATCACTGCGCCCACGTTTGGATTACGCCCAAACCACGAAAACTGTACTGTGCCATGGGGTCTTTATTGGCGTAATTTCAGTTCTGTTTTGCGCCAATTGTCACTCCACTGGTAGAAGAAATAGACGCAGTTTCCATGTCTGTATGTTTATGTGTATCTCAGTTCAAAACGTTTAGAGAAACGTGTTTTATGACTTTTTTGGTTCGGTCTACTTTTGCCTACAGTGCACTCTCGCCTACAAAAATTATCAGGTAAAAGTGTAGGCGTAAGTGCACTAATCAAGGCAGAGGGATTAGTAGTTAATTACCTGTTCTACCCACAGTAAATTAACTGACCGATTGATGATTAAAAAAATAAGTAAAGATAATCCTTCTACTGGCAATGTATGATCGGTCAATCCATTTACTGTGTGAAACTGGGCTAATAAAATTATATACTACTCAAAGTTTCTTAAGCACCAAATATTTTACACATCATTGTGAAATTTGCTTGTGATATGTTTGAGATATTTTTGGTGGATATAATTGAGGAATGTATTGAGATGGTCCCCAGTGTTTACATTAGTTCTCTTGGGAGGCAGACTTTTCGCGACAGTCATGGAAAGCATGTACCCCTTATTTTTCATGATGTTTTCGTGTACTGTCTACATGTGCAAGACATGTGTATGGTATTCAATTTTCATTTCAACACAAACCCTTGTAATTTAATGATTGAATATGGCGGATGCAAATGTAAGAAGACATTTGTCTGAAGCAGCAATGTGGTGGGCTGTAGGGATGTTGGAGCAAGGGACTAAACATCGCCAGGTTGGTGAAGCCCTTGGTGTGCACCATACGGTAATCACATGAGCCTGGGCAAGATTTCAGCAATATGGCACACCTTTAAGACGGCATGGTGGCGGCGGAGACAGGGCAACATCTGCAGCTGAAAACCGGTTTTTGATCAATCAGGCCCATAGGAACCGCTTTGCCACAGCAACTCAGCTTCGCAGTAACCTTCAGAATGCATCCGGGGTAAATGTTTCGATGCAGACTATTCGGGCAAGGTTGCACGAAGGTGGTCACCGATCGAGAAGACCATGTATTCGCATTCCGCTGTCCCAGAACTACGCCAGGTACGATATGAATGGGCTATGGACTACGTTGGATGGACCTGAGAAGATTGGTGACCTGTCCTTTTTACAGATGAGTCAAGGTACTGCCTAGACCGCACAGATAGGCGTTCTGGTGTATGGAGAAGACCAGGAGAGCGATTCCATGCTGCCAACATTGCTGAGCATGACCGCTATGGTGGAGGGTCAATCATGGTCTGGGGCGGCATAGGCAGGAATGGACGTACAGAGTTCTGTGTTCTTGAATGTGGTACATTGACTGCACAGCGGTATATTGATGAGATTCTGGATGCCCACGTCAGATTGTATGCAGGTGCAGTGGGTGATAAATTCATTCTGGTGGACGATAATACCCGTCCTCATGTTGCTCATGTTGTCGGGGAGTACCGACAGAGGGAGGGGATTGAGCGTATGGACTGGCCAGCAAGATCCCCTGACCTCAATCCAATCAAACATGTCTGGAATAAGTTGCAGTTTGCAATTTCAGCCCATCCAGTCCAGCCAATTGTGTCCTTGAGCTTGGTGCCATGCTGGTCCAAGAATGGAACAATATCCCACCAAGGACCACCAGGAACCTGATTGGGAGCATGAGAAGGCGTTGTCAAGCTGTAATTAACAGTAATGGATCTCATACTCGATATTGAGCCCATACCAGTTCGCTCCGTCAACTTTTTGGCAAATTGAAAAAAAATTCCTCTTTTACCAATAATATTCATTTTCCATGGTTATCGTATTCAAAAACTAAAAAATAATATCAAACACAAATAAAATCTTAATTTATGTACTTGAATCATTAAATATATAATTAAATAAAAAATATATACACTTTTCATTACAATATTTCAACTAAAACGTAAAACAGGTAGTTGAATATACTTGGTGCTTAGCAAACTTTGAGTAGTATATTTAACATGTATATTATTATATATCGATTATATAAATCATTTTATTATACGCTCAACTCTGAATTATAGAGAAAACGTCGTAAACGAAAATCTCTATATCTTCCCAAGGAAGATATTGAGATTTGCGTTCACGACATTTTCACTATAATTCACAATTGAGCGTATAATACATATCAGAAATGCGTATCATAAAAACCGTCGATATCCACCAAAAAGCACTAGATAGCCTCTATATATTTAAAAAGGTCATATTTAACTTTCCTGTTCTTAATAGTACATATACTCAAATTGTTGAGGGTAAAACCATTTTAGATGGGTAAACCAGGTAATAACCGTCAACCCTCAGGCTAAATTCGTGCACTTTCGCCTACACTTTTACAGGCGAAAGTAGACGCCTCCACTTTTTAAAATTTTGTTTTCGAGTTCTAAATAGTGTTTTGGTCATGCCTAAAAATGAATTGAGGTTATTCGAACTAGGACCCCACCTCAAGTTGTTACCCCACTTCTCGCTTCCCTACAGGAAAATAGCCCTACACGAAAGTAGGTGGAGTAACTTGAACGACATGAAAGTTTTGGATGGAGTGATAAATTTATAACGAAATTTACAATACTTGTTCAGGAAATTAAATCTGGACCTCGCCGACAATGAAATTTACGATACTCGTTCAGTAAAGTAGATCTGGACCTCATCAACAATGAAATTTACGATACCTGTTCAGTAAATTAGGCCTGGATCATGCCAACAATGAAGTTTACTATGGTCAGTAAAGTAGATCTCACCAACAATGTAAACTATTATACTCGTATAGTAAATTTGGACTGGACCTCACCAACGATGAATTTACGATATTCGTGTAATAAATTAGACCTAGACCTCACCAGCAATGAAATTTACGATACTCGTTTAGTGAATTAGGTCTCACTAACAACGAAAACTATTATACTCCTACAGTGAATTAGGCCACGACCTCGCCTACAATGAAATGTACGATATATGTGTAATAAATTAGGCATGGACCTCGCCAGTAATGAAATTTACGATTTTCGATCAGTAAATTAGGCCTGGACCTCGTCAAGAATAAAATTTGCGATACTCATTCAGCAAATTAGGCCTGGACATCGCCAACAATGATATTTACGATATTTGTGTAATAATTTATTAGACATGGACTTCGCCAGCAATGAACTTTAGGAGACTCGTTCAGTAAATTAGACCTGGGCTCCGTTAAGAATGAAATTTAAGGTACGCGTTCAGTAAATTAGCCTGTATCTCATCAACAATGAAAGGTATGATACTCGTTTCGTAAATTGAGTCTCGCCCACAATGACAACTATTGTACTACAGTAAATTAGGCCTGGACCCCGCCAACAATAATATTTACGATATTCGTGTAATAAATGAGACCTGGACCTCACCAGCAATGAATGAAATTTACGACACTCGTTCAGTAAATTATGCCTGGACTTCACCAATAATGAAATATACGAAACTAGTTCAATAAATTAGGTCCGGACCCTGTCAACAATGAAATTTACGATACTCATCCATTAAATTATGCCTGGACCTCACCAACAACAAAAAGGTATAATACTCGTTCCGCAAATTAGCCTGCATGTCGCCAACAATGCAATTTACGATACTCGTTCAGTAAATTAGGCCTGGACCTCATCAAGAATGAAATTTACAATACTCATTCAGCAAATTAGGTCTGGACCTCGCCAACAATGATATTTACGATATTTGTGCAATTAATTAGGCATGGACCTCGCCAACAATGAAATGTACGATACTCGTTCAGTAAATTAGGCCTGCGCCTCGTTAAGAATGAAATTTAAGATGCACGTCCAGTAAATTAGGTCCGGGTCTCGTCAGGAATGAAATTTACGATACGCTTTCCGTAAATTAGACAGGGGCTTTGCCAACAATGAAATTTACGATATTTGTGTATTAAATTAGGCCTGGGCCTCGCCAACAATGAAATTTACGATACTCGTTTAGTAAATTTGGTCTCGCCAGCAATGAAAACTATATACTCGTACAGTAAATTAGGCCTGGATCTCGCCAACAATGATATTTACGATGTTCGTGTAATAAATGAGATCTGGACCTCACCAAAAATGAAATTTACGATACTTGCACAGTAAATTATGCCTCAATCTCACCAACAATGAAATATACAATACTCATTCAGGAAATTTTGCCTGGACCTCACCAACAGTAAAAGGTATGATACTCGTTCGGTAAATTAGCCTGGATCTCGCCAACAATGAAATCTTCGGTACTCGTTCAGTAAATTAGGTCTGGACCCTGCCTTTTGACGAGATCCTTGCCTACTTTACTAGATGAGTTTCGTAAAGTTCAGTTTCAACTAGCAATGAGTTAGTGACCTTCTATTCACCACCCACGAAGTTGCAAGTCAACTATATTTAGTTCACAGAGTAGGCGCCTCCTTCAGCACACCGGTGTAGTCTTTTCTGCCTTCTGCGTTTCTCATGTACACAGACTGAATGGTTCATCTTTTATTTGTATTTAGCTATACATACTAAACAGGTTTCCAGACTAGGTATCTTACCCTTTACCCAACATAACGGCCACAACTGACCAGCGCTATTCACAAAAATAACATTCAATTTTCATTATTTTGACTTTTTGTCTCAAAAACATAGCTTATGACCCCTCGTTGAAACAAGCTCGTTGAGCTCGTTCCAATGGGGGTCATAAGCTATGTTTTTGATGCAAAAAATGAAAACATTTAGTTATTCAAAAATTTTGTTTGCAAGCGTCGACTGTTTTTCGTGTTAAGTAAAGGGCTAAACAAGTCCGGCTACTTTAATTTTTATCAATTTATTTATTTATTAAGGTTTAACGACACTTTAACCGCCAAGGTCATATCGCGTCGGTGACCGTTTGACTAGTGGGGGAAGCCGGAGTACCCGGAAAGAACCACCGCGCAACGACGAGCAGCTGCCAGCACTCCGCACTGCAACACAGACAGGTTTAGATTGGTTGAAGACGTGCGCACCATCGACGTGCAGTACGCCTTAGTACACGGCGTCATCGTGCCCCCACGTGAACAATCGGGGTTAAGTGCCTTGCCCAAGGACACAACGTGGGAGTGAGAATCCATCGCTCAGACGGTCACTCATCCAGGGACTAATCGGGCTTGACGTTGCTTAACTTCGGTGATTTGATGAGAACCGGTTACCAACTTTTATCAATAAAATGTCTGGCCGGCCTGTATTCAAGACCAGCATCTAATCAAAGCCCGGTTTTAATCAACAAATATGGTTAATTTTCAGATGCTCAAGTGGATGATGATTGCCCACTTGGCTACCAGAGGCATGGTTCAAAGTGCATTATACTGATTAAAAACGCTGTTTCCTGGGCAGAAGCAAAGGTAGGTTTGGAAGAGCATGTCATTTCCACTTTGCATCTTAGAGAAGTCCAAAATCTGCGGTATAGGACATGCAATAGCAGCCTTCATGTGCGATAAGATGACGTGTAAGATAATCATGAATTTGGTGTACCATTTGGGTCAAAAGTCTATTTTCAACGCGATGAGATTAAAATACACGTCCGACGTACATTTTTAGTGATGTATCCGCATTTTAGCGTTGCAATGCTATTTTGGAATGTAGGTGCACCTGGAAAAAATTACAATGCACCAGGAAAAATAATGCATTTCTCTAAGCAGAAAATAGCGATGCACCTGTATTTTTCACAGGTGTACCTACATTCCAAAATAGCGTTGCAACGCTAAAATACAGCTGAATCGCTAAAAAATGTTCATCGGACGTGTATTGTAATTTCATCGCGACGAAAATAGACTTTTGACTCAAATGGTACACCATACATGTTTCTTCTTCAATCGCAGTTTCGATAATGCATGGTATCTCAAACCGATGCTTTCTGGAAGGCAAAAAATTATTGACTCTAATGTAAATTAAAACATAAAATCACTGATTATCGTTTTGACGTAACCACAAAAAGTCGTATTTAATTTAACAAAACTGTATATTCAAGACTTTGTTAAACTAAATATACAGTTTTGTTAAATTAAATACACAAGTTTGTTAAATTAAATATTCAAGTTTGTTAAATCGTATAAACATTTTAGTCATATTTATTCAATATACAATTTCGTTAAATCATACGAGGTTTAGTTGTATTGAAAATACAATTTTATTAAATTACATATCCAGTTTAACTCAACTGAAATAACAGTTTATTCCATCCAGTCAAAAGCGAACATGAAATTCGTCCAGTCTGTTTTCGGTCCACATGCTGGATTTCTAGAGTAACATTCGTATCGTGCCATGAACTTAATAATGTAGTGTGGGGTGGGTTATTCGGTTCAAAAGGAGCAATACAGTAGTGACAATCTGTGGCCATTTCGATTTATATTTAGAAAGCATCTTTTTCCCAAGACTTGAAGGGTACTCGTTGCTTCAAGTTCGTTGTAAATTACGAAAGGACAAACGTGTCAGGGTGTAAGAGCCATCAGTAGTAGCAAGCTCTAATGCCACCAATCTATTTCTCTAAGACATTCGATGCTGTTGTGGCCTGGAACCAGTCGGACCCTCAAATAGGTCATGGTATATGTTTAGACTCACTCGTCTAGAATATTTCACTGGGTTGGAAAAGCGAACCTATGGTTCGCTTTTCCGACCAATTGATATATTCCGGACGATTGAATCTGAAAAGTTAAATAAAGATTGATTTTCTGTGAATCCATGATAGACATGTTGCTCAATCGATACTTGGTTTTGATCGACATTTTGATGACATGTCAATCCTAAATAATGACTTCCCACAGCCATAGTGTTGTGATTACGCTGGATACTTCCACACATTAATTTTAACTGGAGCAGGAAAGAATACCTGTATATCTTTATAAGTACAGGTACATCACATTACTTCAATGGTCGTCTGCGCGCATATTGCCGCATAAAGTGGGTAAACAAACAGCCCATAATAGCGTCGAATTCCTAACAGAATTAGTATGGTGACCTAGGATCTTGCAATGGGTGATGGAATATGGAGTATCACTTGAACATTCGATTAGTGTGGCTTCATTCAATATAGTTATCTACACCCTGTGAAAAAGCATAAGAACTGCCAATAAAATTTCATCCAATAGAGCCGCGGATTTATACAATAAAACATTCAACCAATAGATCCTCGGATTAATAGTTAATACAACAAAAATTTCAAATAACAGAACTCAGGGCAAATACAAACAAAATAAAAAACAACAGACCTTTAAACAAATATAGTTAGATTTCAACCAATGGGGCTCCAGGTTAATACAAACTAAATTTTAGCCAAGAGACCGTCAGATTAATGCAAGAAAAATTTCAACCATTATACTTGTAGACTGCTATAAGCAACATTTCCACCAACAGACGCCCAGTACAGTTTCCACTAGTGAACATTTAGGCTAATGCAAAAAAGAATTTCAACCTATAATAGAGCGCCAGATTAATACAAAAAGAATTTCAACCAGTAGACCCCCAGGTCAATACAAACAGTATTTCAACAAATAAACCTCCAGGTTAATACACACAGAATTTCATCCAATGGACCCCTCAGGTTAATACAAACAGAATTTCAACCAATAACCTCCATGTTAATACGAGCAGAATTTCAACCAATGGACCCCCAGATTAATACAAATACAGTTCCAACCAATAGACTCTCCCAGGTTAATACAAACAGAATTTCAACCAATAGACCTCCATGTTAATACAAGCAGAATTTCAAACAATGGACCCCTCAGATTAATACAAATACAATTCCAACCAACAGACACTCAGGTTAATACAAACAGATTTTCAACCAATAGACCCCCCAGGTTAATACAAACAAAACTTCAGGAAATAGAACTCAAAACTTAAAACTAGCAAAATTCCAACCAATAGGCGCTTGATTAACAGAAACAAAATTTCAGTTAAAAGACCGCCAAGTTAATACAAGCAAACCTCCAACCAACTGACCTTCATGCTAATGCAAACAAAATTTCAACCATCGGGCCATTGGTAAATACAAGCAAAACTTTAACCTATAAACCTTCAGGTTAATATAAATAAAATTTCAGCCAATAAAATTTCAACCAATAGACCTCCAATATGAACAAAATTTCAACCAGCAGACCTCCGGTCTGTTGGCTGAAATTTAGTTTGTAATTCTTATGTATTTTTCTCAGAATTTAATAATCATTATACTGGTAAAACTCCACTCGATGGATTTTTCAGTGGCAATAACTCTCCACGTGTAATCGCCTTGATAAGCTCATTGGATTTCAGGTGAATAGTTCGATCCAGACCCACAGAGTCTTCGCTGTGTCCTTTCACAAGAAACGTAATTTCGTTGTCCCAAGAGGGAGCACGGTGGGTCTGTGCACAAAAGCCTGATACTCTTTTCTTCAACTAATTCTAATTCTGTTTGTGCAGGTTAATTGGTTGGAGGGACCGACAGTTACTCGCCACTGCTCGGCGGTTTTCTGAGGATGGCACGACTTTTTTCACACGAACAACTGTCCGATGCGATACGGACGTGACAACCGTGACTTATTCCCAGTTTCTTATTCGATATTCGTTATGAACCAATTTTATCGGTTGACAAAGAATGTCGAATAAGAAACTGGGAACAAGAAATGATTTCCATTTACCCTATGCGACGATATAACTCTCGCTGTTGAAAGTGTCGTTAAACTCCAATAAATAAACGAACAAACAAACAATTACGTCATCCTTTGTCAAGTGATGAACAGAATAATGTCTACAAGTCGGAAACTCTCAACTCCATAATTCATTCTCAAAAAAATTATATGATTTGTGTAATATGTTTCATGATATGCTGCAACCTTTATCATTTATATGTCTCGTGTTGCTAAGTTCATTGCTTAATTTGTTTATTTATTGGAGTTTAACGATACTTTCGACACCTCGTGTCGGACAGTTGTATGGGTGGAGGAAGCCGGAGTACCACCGAGCAACGGCGAGCAGCTGTCAGACACCCCAACGTACTAACTCCACACTAGCAGGGTTAGCATTGGTTAAAGACAAGTGCACCATCGAAGTGCAGTACGACTTGGTACACAACACCACCGTGCCACCACGTGGGCACTCGGGATTAAGTGCCTCGGCCAAGGATACAACGCAGTTACCCATGGAGGGGGTCGAACCATGGACCTCTCGGTTTGAAGTTCAATGCCGTAACCACAGAGCCACCGTGCTCCAAATTTCATTGCTTAGTCTTAAATATATATTATGAACGTTCATTTTGAAAAGTATTGAAACCTCTTATTCATTTATGTGCAGGTATATTGTGATGCCGTTGGAGGGCAACTCTTGACTTCTGATAACGAAGCAGACAACAAAGAATTTAAAATGTTTGCACAGAATGCAGCATGTAAGTAAAACTAGGCGTGTCCGTCGATTAGTCACGGCCCGGGAAATCCAAATCATGCAACGCAGCAGAAAACGTGATCATTAATTTAATATTTTGTTACACCAAGAAGTGCAGGTGGGAGGGTTGAACACTTGCGAGTGAGGATAAATCTACAGTTACATGTGAAACGCTTCTTGGTAGCCGCCAACATTTTAAGCCTTTACTTAACAAATCACGGCATCCACCCCGCGTAATTTACAAATGGGACAGTTAAAAAAAAAATTCAAAAACATTCAATAGAACCATATCATGTGTCCCTCTCATTGGAACGAGTTCGTTCCAATGAAAGGGTCACATGATATGGTCTTGTAGAATTTTTGGACAATAAATTAAAAAAACATTAATTAAAATAATAAATTTTGATGTCCTGTGCATTGGATAAAGGGTTAACATTGTGGTAATATATTTTATATTCATCGAAGGCGGACCTTGATGATGTAGTTGGAATACTTCTCAATGGGGATTGCAGTTAAACACTCAGAAAATGTGTTTGTGGATACATGGCCCTTCATATTTGGACGGGATGATTGAAATGCGATGTTTGAAATTCAAATATTCTTCCATATTGGATACCTATAATTTTTTTTATAAACTTGTCACCCAATCAGATGTATCCTTGTTATTTAGAGTACATCTACCGCAACATACGTCGAGCCTTGTGTTGAGACAAGATGCATTTAGTTCTTCTGGTGTTTTTCTGAAGTTTTTTTCAGCCGAACCAATTACTGAAAACAACAGAGAGTTGATTCACCATTTTAGTGGGAATAGGTTGGTCCTGAGAACTGAACCCTGTGAGACACCCATCACTACATGCTGATGATCGGAGGATGTGTCCATGTATGAAAGTAACTATGTGAGTCCACTCAGATAACCTTCGAAGCAAGACTAACTATGTGAGTCCACTCAGATAACCTTCAAAGCAAGAATTAGCAACACATCTAAGGTTTAATACCGGGAACAGGAATTTCACAGCTCTGTGGCTCCAAGTTCGGAAAGTCAACGATACCCAGAAAATTCATAGCCAATGGTATCAATGTTTGCGTATTACTGTTTGTGAGATTGCGGCGACTATCACTTTCTACCGAGACCAGCATCGTTGTTGGAACAATGATTTAATCTCGCAAACGGGAATTTCCTAGTTACCGGTTCTGGAAATGAGTACTAATGCCCAGGAAATTCATAGACTAGAATCGGGAATCAAGGATTGCGGAACGCAACCCTTGATTCCCGATTCTGTCTTATGAATTTCCCAGGTATGGGGACTGATATTCAGAAACCACAACCAAAGAATCCCCGCTATCGTGATTTATTTTAAAAAACGACAACCAGAAAATTCTCGTTGCCGAGATTAAACCCTAAACACATCATATTCCATCATGTCTTTAATTTTCTCAACAGAACATGGTCAGTCGTGTCGAATGCTTTGGAGAAAATCACCGAAAATTGATAACACTCTTTGGTTGGTTGGTTTGTCACTCACCTCTATAAAGGTATTTATGAGGCAGTGCATAGGGTGAATCGGAGAGTGTTCCCTTGGAAATCTCCATTTGTATCGGTATATTTGGTTATTTTCTTCCAGTAAATTTGACAATCATTCTATGCATCTTTTTATAAGGACTTCAGAGAGAGGGCAGGGAGAATACTAATTGGTCCATAGTTTATTAAATAATTGATGATCACAAGCTTTAAAAAATGGTATGATTTTTTATACTTTCAATTTGTTAGGGACCTTTCAGTTTGGAAGGAGAAGTTAATTGTATGGTTTAATTGTGTTAATTACATATTTCAGATATTAGGATTTTTAAAAGCCTGGTGGAAAAGAACACAGGCATCTGGTCAACTAGGAATTTCGCTTCAAGCATGTAGGTAACAGGAAATCGTTTATCGAATTTTACAACTACATAATACCAGAACACATCAAAGTAGAGTAGTTTTGGACCTATATGGCTTTTGTCCAGCATATTCGTCGGAAAGCTTGCAAACTTTGGCCACTGAAGCTCGCTAGTTTTACGGTAGTGTAAAGCTTATTGGAACATAATCCCGACCAGTGGGTTTCAATGGAAATAACACTAAAACAGATGACCTGACCATTACTCCCTACACACCAGGCTTCCGCTCAGGGGCATCGTAAAGATGGCCAATTGGGGGCGGGAGGGGGGGGGGGGTGTAAGCCCTATTTATCTCGTCTTTCTTGACTGAAGTCCCGACTGACGAAATATTCCCACTACACCATCAAGACATGCCTTCTTCTAATTTTTGTCTGCACTAGTGTCTTATATAGTGCGGCCGTCGTGGACTGGTCACTTTCCAGGCGTGGGCAATAATTCCACGGACGCAATAATATTAGATTCCAAACACTAATTATAGGAATGATCAATTAATTAATTAATGAAGCACCGGATACAACCCGGTGCTTCATTAATTAAAATTTTGTTGATGATGATTTTTATTACCAGGTAAACACATGCGTGGACATCACTGCTGGATCTATTCGCTCTTGCAAGTAACTGTATACTTTTCTACGAGATTAGGTTATATTGTTAGACTCATAAGTTACGAATTTGTATTTGATACTAGAAGTTATGGTAATCACACAGTCGGTCACACAAATGGAGGTCTGTGGTACCCGATTCGAATTGTAAGGGGGTGGGGGGACATGATCAATCTGGAGTACGGTTCGTTCCATTTAAATTGGGAGGCTGTATCTGTGTGTTTGATCTATAATGCCGACAAATTAATAACCCAAACACCATCAAGGCAATAGTTGTAATATATTATCACTCGGAACTTGAGGCATCGTCGTCGGTATAAACCAGCGGTACACGGGCCCGCCCCCATACACCCCGCGGATACATAAACTGCTCGACGCCTCTCCCTGCATGCACTGGATGTCATTTTTATTCAATCAGCTCGAGCTGCCCTGCAGAAGACAAGGAATTGCAGGCCTGGAATGATCTTCTGTATTTTCAGCACTGTTGGAAGAACCTGCTCACCATAAATGTACTTGGACAGCCGCCAATGATTTTTTGCAAGAAAGTGTATGGAGGTGGGATCCACATCAAGATCTAGTTTCCTATTCCGACTGGTATCCAAATGAACCCAATGGCGCAGCTAATGAACAATGTGTCTGCATGTGGCAAGACTATCACTTCCAGTGGGCGGATGTTCCCTGTTCAAGGCCTTGCAGTGCAATCTGCGAACAGAAGTGAGTACTCTGTGCCTTTTAAATTTTAGATATTTCTCTGGTAGAGTGTTAATAATAGATGGTCTGTGGCCCTATAGGAGACACTTCGCCATCCTTCACCGTTGGTAAAAAAAACTCCTTCAAACTCATCGTGGAACAAACTAAAAATGTTCTGCGTGAGTTGAATAACTTAGTTAGTACTGTTATATAAGTCAAGAGCCTCACAATTGTACATATTCATAAATATATCAAGGGGAATCATTTAAGGGTGGGGTGGGGTGATAAGGGTATCAAAAAAAGGTACTCGACTCTGGTATGAGTTAAGACCGAGAGTTCACAACGTGTCATAAATTGTAATGTGACACCCATCGTCCTTTGAGTGCAAGAAGACGCAATCGGCAATGCCAGGGCTTTGCAGATGGCGCATTATTGCACTTAAAGTACGATATAAGAACTTTAAGTTATTAGAACTCACCCTGCCGATTGTATAGCTTGATGAATATCATTACTCTTGGCCCATCCCTCACCCCACCCACCCCATTACAATTGGCACGAGTCAAATGCGTTAGAAACGGCTACTTGAGAGTTTCTTTGTTACAGTTCTCGGAAAATAAAGTCTTTTTCCATCAGTGTAACTGCCATCCTGTCCCTGCTTTCGACGCTTTTGAACATATGAGAATGAGGTTTAACCCTTTACCCAACGTAACGGCCAAAACCGATCAGCGCTATTCACAAAAATTGCCAATTAATTTTCATTATTTATTTCATTTTTTTGTCTCAAAAACATAGGTTATGACCCCTCGTTGGAACGAGCTCGTCGAGTTCGTTCCAATGAGGGGTCATAACCTATGTTTTTGAGACAAAAAATGAAAAAAATTAGTTATTCAAGATTTTTTTTTCCAAATGTCGTCTGCTTTTCATGTTAGGTAAAGGGTTAATAACAAATAACATACAACAACACAGGGCATAAGCAGTGACTGTTAGAAAGAGAATGCAGACGAGTAAATTATCACTCTCCTCATTTTGATTTTTGCGAGAGTGAAAAATTCAGGGGATTGATTCCAACCCCTTACCTAACACGACTCCACACACTGACAGGCACCACACACGAAAATGGCCACACAAATTTTTATTTTTTTAAATTTTTGCTCCATAAACAGAGCTCATTCCAATGAGATGTCATAAGCTATGTTCTAAGCAAAAAATGAAAGATTTTAGTTAGCGAGAAAATGTTTTGCAAGTAACGTCGCCAAGTGGTGTACGGAAACAGGTGATTGAAATGCTAATTGTAACTTGATTCTCAGACAGAGTTTCCATACATAAAATGAAGGCGAGTGATCAATTCCTTCCCTAGTGAAACATTTAGGAGAGTGATGGCGAGTGAGAGTAATCATTCTCCTTTCCCGGCAGTCCCCACATAAGGCAGTCCTCATCGCTCCGAAATTAATTAAATTAGAGCTAGTTATGAATTGAAAGAAAACACTGATCACCCTCCTGCAGTACTGTAAGGCTGGAGTGCAATCTTTGCAGATGAAAGTGCATTGAGTATAAAATGGGATATCTCTCCTTCCACTTTAAGGGTGAGTAACCTCCTCCTCTCTTTCATCTCCTGCCCGATTTGAGAACATTACCCGGGTCCATGTTTTACCTGCCCGGTCTACCTTCAGGCACCTTGTTTCGCCCAGTTTTCTTGTTTACGGAACGGCTGTCCTCCACTGCTGGCCGATTTGTAATACAGTTCTCTATTATACAGTACGTGGAGAGTGTATTGTCACTAAACATCTGCAGAGTGGAGATTCCACTTGAGCAATAATTGCAAATTTGTTGCAAAGCATAACAAGTGCAAGCAAAGTTCCAGCCAGTGGACCTCCGAGTTGTACCCGGAGGTCCATTGGCTGAAACATTGCTTGTGTTTTTTGTCCACATGTACAGAATTTAAAAATAATACTTTGGGTGATAACTACACTCCCCAGGTGATACAGTTACAATCCCCTATCCACGTACTGTATATCTAGATTGTTTTAGACTTGTGTTCATTCAGAACATTGGTAGTATGGTTGTGATTTTTAACACCCATTTAGGCCCAGCAGATATTGCCTGTGAATTCGAGGACCTCACCTGGACATTTCAGTAAATCATTCTGCAGATGTGGTCACACAGTTTGACAGCTTCAGGCCCCGTTCGATTGCTCCACTGTGTATTCCTGTAGTGGGACCCCACAACTTTTGATAGTTTTTGTTTTAAACTTCATTTGTGAGTGTTTTTTTATTTTAGTTTCTTTTATTTTTTGTTGTGTGTGTGGTAGTGGTGTTTTTTCAGCACTCAGGTCTACATTTACATACGGTTCTCCCGAATAGTCCAAGAATGTTAATCTTCTATTGTCTGGCTCATATAATCAATCAAATGGCAGAACGTTAAATTATAAGACAATAAAAACACATTTGTCCCCTTTCCTTCCTTTTTTGGATGATTTGTTTTGATCGGATATGGCATTCGGAAATATTCTAAATATCGCTTCAAAGTCCGAACGGGGTTCAACAACCTAACTTCACGTCCCTGAGCATCCTCAGAGAGCACAAACGATTGCATTGTGTTTGTTCTTCGATCTCGAAATCTATCTTTCTCTCCAGCTGTCGCGATTTATCCTTTCTGTAGGGTACAATGGTTAGACATTAAGTAGATTAGTGATAAGGACGTTTCCAAGTCAGAACCTAGACATACTGGGTGCATTGATACACTGATGACAGCCACCCCAAAGACAAAGAAATGCGTAATCATGTACTACAAATAGATTTGAGCTGCGTGGAAACAAAGATCTTCACCTGCTGAAATAGAACTCATAACTAGATCTACAGCACCACGTGTTACAACACCAACCCACCTGCCATAATCAATCAAAATGGGCGCCAGAGAAACTTGTACAATATGTCCTGCGCATGCCTATGAACATCATGTTATGCGCATGAGCATCACATTATGGCATCACAAAAAGACGCGCATTTCCTCGACAACCAACGTGATACTTATCATGTGGTGCGTTGTCACTTCCTCCTCAATGATTTCCTGAATAATAATTGGGTCCTTGGTACATCAAATACTGGTTTTGGGTATGGGTGAGATTTTAATTCTTTCTATTTTATTTTATTTACTATTATATTTTTTTTTTTGATATGCAGGATACAAATTGCGTGTAGATTTGTAAGTCAACCCCGGTTCAGATCACCAAAAGTTCTCGGCTTTCTCTCTTATTTTTGTGTTGGAGAAAAACAAATAGTTTTTGAAAACATGTTATGTGCGATTCCATGTTATATGCGATGTTCTATTATACAGGGTTCTATTAAACCCCAACCTCTCAAGAACCAGATAATTTCTCAAATAAATCTAAAAATATTGTTGGCTTGCTAGCAGAATTATCATGCACCGTTAGCCCACAACCCAAAGCCCACCCCCGCTTTCCCACAAATCCTTTTCTCGAAAAAAAAGAAGTGTTGCTCGATCCCACCAACAGTCCCGGCTTGTGCGCTAATTGCCTGACATAGACTTATATATTCCCCACCCACAAAGTGGACAAGTTGCATTGGAAGTGGTTCCTCGCCTTTTCCAGAATTCGCTGTCATGGATGGGAACGGATTATTTTCAGATTTTAGCTGTTTGCGATGTTATCTCCACTGTGTTCACAAATCCGAGTTCCGGACCATTTGTGCAAATTTATTAGTTTGTGCGTGGCAACACATGGACAGAGAATTTAGCTCAGTTCTTTATTTTAATGTTTCTTACTTCATTCTTATCTTCATTTCTGATCAATATTAAATATTCAATAGTTTAATGCATTAAAATATAATGGCAGTTGCACAATACAAAAATAACAAACAAGAAGATATAATAAACAAGATATATAAAATAAAGTACTAATGACCTTTTTCTTTAACAATGTGATCTCGCTTTCAGAAGAATGACCAGATCATGTTAGAAATAATATTAATTGATTTACTATGAATATATAATATATAATATATAATAGTATTTCTCCGAATCATTCAATTGTTTAAATTCTTTTATAAGTTCTACGAACTCCGTTTCCTTAATTTCGTTATGTGCCTCACAATCCATAACAAAATGTGTTTCGCTCTCTTTGTTACCGGTATCGCATACCTGGCATCTTCTATCATTTACGGGCGTTGGAGGTTGTTGTTTATGTCTACCATTTTCTATTTCTAAAATATGGTTACTAACCCTAAGTCTAGTCAACAGTTCACGGGCCTGTTGAGATCTGTTGAATTTCAGATATTTATTTATTTATTTATTGGTCTTTATGGTCACATATTTCTGCACAATGACTAATCATGACCACAACAGTTTTACGGGTGGAGGAAGCCGGAGTAACCGGAGAGAACCACCTGGAGGCAATACTATAAAACTTTCACAATTGTATTTTTTAGAATTGTATTTTCTACCTTTTAATATAACTGACTAAAATTATTCATTTGTATTTTAAAAGATATGGCAATTTGCCAGTGGGCAAATTACCAGATCTTTGAAAATGCTAATGGTTCATTTTAACCCATTTAAAATCATAACTAGAAAATACTATTCTAGAAAATACAATTGTAAAAGTTTTATAGTATTGGCCCCTGGTTGAAGACAAGTGCACCATCGACGTGCAGTACGTCTTAGTACACAACGCCCCCGTGCCCCCAAGTGGGCAATGGGGGTGAAGTGTCTTCCTCAAGGACACAACGCGGTTGCCGCAGGTGGAATTCGAACCGAGGACCTCTCGGCTTGCAGCCAGCATCTCTACCTACTGATCCACCGCGCCCACGGTGAATATCAGATACGGTTCAAGCTAGTCTTCATTTTTAACTAATAGATATAGTCGGGCAGCTTGGTACACCCCCATGGGACCACCCCAGGACTGAACGGGGTCGGGTTTTTCAGGTGCCTGGACATCTCTAGAGTAGATGTTTAGATGTTAACAAGAAATCAACCTGGCAGAATATGACGTAATCCAAGATGGCGTCCAATCGGTGGTTCGATTTCGCGATTTTACGCCATCTCAAAATTTTCCCGATTTCGGAAAAACTGTATAACATAGGGAACGGAAATTAACTGATTCGTATTTCTGACACACTTCCCCATACATATTAATCAAGTTAGTGAAAATCCAAGATGGCCGCCATAATATGCCTCCAAAGTGAAGAAAATTGATTGTTTTCGACACATTTTTCGCCAAAAAACTTAGAGAATCATCATTAAAATTAGAAATCTGTAAACTTTTAGATGTTCAATTGATCGCAAATTATTCTATGATAATACCCAGAGTGAACGTGCACCATCGATAGCCCACGAGGAAAACAAGATGGCCGCCAGTGCAACCACCCGTTACCAATTATCCCGCTGATGAAATGGACGAGTTTCTCAAGTTGTTTGTGGATTCCGAAAAAAATGTTTGAGAAAATGTTTGAGATTAGGTACAGGAATCAACTGTTTAGTTTTTCTGATGCTATTTTGCGTATAATAATACAAATGTGGTCAGTCAAAATCCAAGATGACCACCAAAGTATGCCTCAAAACAAAACAAAAAAACCTGACTTTCACGTGTTTCCATCGTCTATTTTGTACAGAGGAGGTCTCCATCTTGTGTTCTATTGTGGCACGTGGTTACTATGGGACCCAGTGGGGTAGGGGTATGTTCTGGGCGTATGTTCGATTGTATAGGAGTGTTACGAATTACCGCAATGAGCACGAGAATGACCGGAAATCACCAAAAAGGACTTTTTTGGTACGGATTGTTCGAGAATCCTCGTTTCTAACCGAAACCAACCTGTATAGACAAGCACGTAGTGCTATAAGGCTCTCAAAGGGATCTGTTCGATTGAATAGGAGTATGTATACTGACAATGATTCTCTTTAAATCGTGTAATGTCATTCTGTGCAAACGACATCATAGAGACGTTGACCGCTGTTGATATCAACTGTACAATCCAATATTACGTTGGTCGGGTCAAGGTGTGTCGGGCTTCTCGAACAGAAGTGGCGTGGTAGTATAGTGTGGGCTGTTGGTACCATGCCAGTCCACTATTATCAATTCGTACTACCAACCCACCGAATGTCTTAGGCCAGCATGTGGTGCTACGGGTAGTACGTAATGTTAGCTCATGGGATTTTATAGGTATGCTTGCTTGTCTAGTATAGCCGTATAGGATGAACTCTCTGTGCCCTTGTTGGTCCTGTGTTATCCCTTGGTACTTCTACACCATCTTATGCATGATACAACCGTGTGGTTGGAATATGTAGTACATAATGTTAGGTAATGTTGTGTTGTTGGGTATGCTTGGTTGTCTAGTACGGTGGTATAAGATAAGTTGTCTGGACTATGTTGATCTACTATTGCCCCTTAGTGGTACTTGCTAACCTAGAGCTTTGCACTATGCTACGACTAGTCAAAATGACTTATTGTGAGCCCTATGTTTGGCTATGCATGGCGATTGTACGATTTGACCTAGTCCTAGCTATGTCTGGTCCTGATTTTTCTTTAATTTTGGAAATAAGCTCAACAAGCTCTTTTCGGCTGGTAACAAGGCCATTTCTACAACTATTAATCCCAATATGAATCGTGACTTTATGGACATTTGTATAACAAGGCCATTTCTGCAACTATTAATTACAGTATGAATCGTGACTTTATGGACATTTATATATTCATCGAAATTCCTTCTTCCGTCCATCGCATCAACCCTGCTATTCTCTGTCCAGGCTGAACAACACAGTTGACTCTCTCATCTCCGACAGCCATTTTTGTCGGATTTACTTTTCTCAGAACCGAATCCCCCAGTATGAGATGCACAAATGTTCTGCTGCCATATCACTTATAACTTTTCAACGCTCATAAATTGTGTTGATCAAAAGGTCATGGAAGTGGTCAAAGTTATAACTCACGCATGGTAAAATATATGGACTTTGGTCCAACATGCAAGACAAATATAAGTCAAGGTAAATTGGATCAACCAACGTCATTGAGTGTATTTATTTTAGAAAATAAATGCTTGAATCAGTTTTTGAAATACTCACATAAATCCCTGTAACTTTTTAATTAGTTCTCAAGACTGTGGGCGTTAGCTAAATATTTCGATTGTGGATCGATCGCACTTATATCGTAAACATGGTATGACAAACCATTTTAGGACTAACACAATAGAAGTCTCAACTCGCTGGGGATTGAAAACATGGATGTATCATTGTAGCGGTCGGGGAAAAATGGCCACGTATTTACTAATATCCTCATGATCTCATCCATAAATTTGAGCATTGGATGAGAGAAAAAATGTGCACGCAGCGATAAAATTCCAAATCTCGGCTCTACTTTTATTTTGAGCATGCTGTGGCGTAATGGCTTGGACCCAACATTCAAAATTCTATCGAAATTCTAAATTTTAGTCAACGACAGTGGAGGGCTGCGAATGAGTGGCGTGGGGGGGGGGGGGGGGGTGGGGGGGATGGGTGGTCTCCGTAAGAATCGTAGTTATTTTTTTTTTCATTTTTTTTTTGTTTTAATGTTTTGTTTTTCGATTTAGCGTCATTTGACGTTTTTACTTCACTTCAAAGTCTAGCCTATTTTTCATATATTTCGTTGAAAACGCTGTCTTAATTCACGCAACTCCATATTTATAAAAGATACAACTTCCAAACTGAACTCTGTTTTCTACTCATTTGTTCAATGTTATTTTTCAATTTCAAATTTACGCACCCGGTGGTAGCGAAGCCAATTCTACGGTTTTTTCTGTATCTTTTATTTTCGACCTCTTTTCAGCCCAACCTTTTCGAAATTTTGGGATGTAATCTCCGCGAAAAAAAAATATCTAAAAATGTATTGTCGTCCTGGGGATTTCTCAACCATTATACTCAATCGGTGACGTGAGTTATAGGGGTCACATGGTCAAAAATTAAAATACGTCAGATTGTTTTTAAATTTTCGTATGTTGTAGAGCTCAAAGAATTAAGAGATAGCTGGGGTTTCTTTTGGTTTTATTCAATTTGGAGACATTTCGAAGTTTTTACGCCACTTCAAAGTAGGGCTGTACGATATTCAAAACTGAATACCGGCATCGGTATCGGTATTCAAAAACATACCGCGGTATACCGGTATAACGAAAACTGCTCAGATATATGAACATAGGTACCACAATCGAGACTTAAAGTATCACAGTCGGAACGAATCAGCATCCCTTGATGATGCGGTTCGAAAAACATTTACCCAACCCAGACGATATCAAAGTTTATTATTTTAAAAATCAGTTCATCAGATTTTCCCCCAGAACTTCTACAGAACAATATCATCTGACCCCTCATTGGAACGAGCTCAACGAGATCGTTCCAATGAGGGGGTCACATGATATAGTTTTGTTGAAATTTTTAAAAATTATTTTTTCAGCTGGGGAATATGTATATTTCGTGGGCACATGCAGACGATTCCTTGGGTAAAGTGGCAATATTATTCATTCGGGGCTACAGTTAAAAAACTCAAGTCATCTTGAAAATTAAATTGCGGGTAAATAAATAATGACGATAAACCTATATTTTTGAAATTACACCGGTATTCAATCGACATTGGTTTCAATACCGGTATATATCGGTTTATTGATATACCGTGCAGCCTTACTTCAAAGTTCAGCCGATTTCTGACATATTTCATTAAAAAACGAGTGACGGAGTATGCTTTATCAAGCGGCTTAGTTCAAAGGCGACAGACACCTTCCCCTCGTTGTTGTGAGGTTATGCGTTGGCCGTGCTTTGTAGGATGACTTTCGAAAATTCGTTTTGAAATTTCAAATTATCTAGTAGTTGTAGTTGGTTCTGAAGTGGTAGTTGTTGGTTCTATAGTAGTAGTTAGGTCACGATACACAGCACCCTCCCACTCCAAGCACAAAACTCAAAGGTAAACCTCCCTAATCAAACATATTTTATTTTTTTATGGGTAGGTTGTATGTATTCCAGATCGCATGCCAAATTTTCTTCCGGTATGATATCCGCATAAACATCTGTGGAAGAGGCACATCTCCCCCCCCCCCCCCCCCCACGCCACTCATTCGCAGCCCATGTCACTCTTTCCCTTAATTATATATGTGGCCCTCTACCCTCATAATTCTGGTTAAACCTCTGCTTCCTCTTTCTCAATTAGTTCTTGTTCTTTGTCCACTTTGCTAGTCTATGTGTCCTTTTGTGTAGAGTTCAGAAGTAGTATGTCTCGGGCTTTTCACCCCTAGGTTGGGAGACCCCGGTGGGGGACCCGGAAGTAACGTCAGTCACGTGACCTAGTGGCACCATGTTGTGTTGTGAAGGTAACCCGCGTGAGCGGCCATGTTGTGACGTCATCCCCATAGTGATACGTGGTGTGAGTGCGCATGCGTAGCGCGTGTTGTTAGGGTGATACGTGTTTCCGTCATCCATTTTGTATACTGGAGGCCGCCATCTTGGTTTCTATGGTAGCACGTGATTGCTATGTTACCCAATTTTTCTGCAATAGGACAGGGTATGTTTTGAGAGTGCGTTCGATTGAATCGGAGTGAATCTAATTACCACAAACAACCCGACAAGCTCTCCAAATCACCAAAATCCACCCAAAATCACCGAAATTGACTTTATTTGATACGGATTTCCCATTTTTATCGGCTTAGCACATAGTGCTATAGTACCAAGGAGTCCCCTGGGGGTGTGTTCAATTGAACTAGAGTATTTTTCTGACTTACAATTCTCCCAGAATTCTCGAAGAATAACCCAAATAGACCTGACCAACCTTGCAGACCACCAAAATCTCCACCAAATCACCCAAACAGACATGTGAAGCCCCGTTTTGGGCATATAAAAATAACACGTTATGCTATAGTACCGAGGGGTACAGGGGTATGTTCTATTGAATAGGAGTACAGGGCCTGATTTTCTCAGAATCCCATTTTAATGCCTTTTGTATATGTTTCTCTATCACTAACAGTCTATCCAGTCCAAACTATCTCTGGTTCTCTCGTCCAAGTCTTATAATTACCAGTGCTTGATTTCCCATAATGCAATTATCTCCCTTGTGTATAACAAAAGCAGTCCCAAAGCCAATAAGCAATCGAGCAGTTACTGATAAACCATTGCTCGAATGACTCGAATCCCATCGAGCAAATGAGCTTTAGAGTAATTGCTCGATCGAGTGACTCGGCATATTGCTCGAACGACTCGAATCCCATCGAGCAAATGAGCCAACGAGCAATTGCTCGTTCGAGTGACTCCTCGAACGACTCGACGACTCATTTCAGAAAAAAATGGATTCCATAGCTACAGGCGTTTTCGAAAAAGGGATTCCACAAATGGGATTCCAAAAAGGGATTCCAAAAGTGGGATTCCGTCTTATGTCGAGTGACTTGCAACAATTGCTCAAATGACTCGAATCCCATCGAGCAAATGAGCCAACGAGCAATTGCTCGATCGAGTGACTCCTCGAACGACTCATTTCAGAAAAAAGGGATTCCAAAGCCACAAGCGTTTTCAAAAAAGGGATTCCACAAATGGGATTCCAAAAGGGGATTCCACAAATGGGATTCCGTTTCCATCTTGTCGCCAAAGCTCCAAGGCCACTATGGTCTATCTGTCCTGTCATTAGCTTCTACAGCAGGCTTGTTCTATTGCGGCCTTGTACCAATACTATTGACTGAACTACTATCCATTAATTACCTTCGCTCAAGCCTTCAAAATGTTCAATCAGTGTATGAACATATAAGGCATTCCGTAATTGAGATTCCTAGCCGATTCCGTCAAATATGGATTCCGTGTTTTTACATAAATTATCGAAACATTCTACCCTCCATTATGAACTACAGGACTCTCAATCCG